>CM056506.1:7759450-9222183 GCA_029783415.1 Anisodus acutangulus | reverse complement strand
CAAGTGGAGAATTTCCATCCATTTGTTGTCTCCAATATTTGGAGATTGTAAGTACATGTACAAATCAACCATGGATACTTATGGGAGATTTTAACTCTGTATTAAACTTGGATGATAGGATAGGGGGCAATGCAGTTAGTATGGCTAAGGTTCTGGATTTTCAGAATTGTGTGGAGAAATATGAGTTGATAGAAATGTCATCCCATGGTAGTAGATATACATGGAGTGATAAACAGGGGGATAGGAGAGTATACTCAAAAATAGATTGGGTGTTTGTCCAATGAATGGTTGAAAAATATGTCAGTACTCAGTGCACAATACCTTCCAGAAGGGTTAAGTGATCATAGTCCAGTGAAAATAGCTCAAATAGATGGGCAAAAAAATGCTAGGCAACCTTTCAAGTACTGTAATGTATGGTCAAGTCACCCTAGTTTCCTGAATACGGTGGAGGGAGTATGGCAAGAAACCATAGAAGGGCACATGATGATGAAAGTAGTGAAGAGGTTGAAGTGGCTGGAGAAGGAACTGAGAAGACTTAATGGTGAACACTTCAGAAATATTATTGTAGAGGCTGAGGAGGATAGGATAGCACTGGGGAAAGCTCAAATAGAATTGCAACTATGTCCATTAAATGCAGAGTTGCAAAAAATTGAAAGAGAGAAATACATCAAGTTTAAAAGATCATCTTACCTAGCTGAGATGTTCTTGCAGCAAAGAAGTAAAGCTAACTGGATAAAATTAGGGGATGACTGCACCAAATATTTTTTCTCAGTCATAAAACACAGGAAACTTCAGCAAGTAGTAATACAACTAAAGGATGCCCAGGATGAAATACAGACTAATCAGGAGACTATAGCTACTATTTTTGTGGACTACTATAAAGGGATGTTGGGCAAGAAAGCAGAAGGAAGAGTCTCAGCATGTGAGTTGTTGTTGAGAAATGGACATACTTTGACAGAAGTTGAACAACTTGAGATGATTAGACCCTATACTCCAAAAGAAGTGAAGGAAGCAGTATTTAGCATTGACAGAAATAGAAGCCCTGGACCAGATGGTTATGGGAGTGGATTCTTCCAAGATGCATGGGGAGTGATAGGAGAGGATGTCACTAAAGGTATTCTGAATTTCTTGGAAAATGGGAAGCTATTGAAGCAGACTAACTCTACCATCATCACACTTATACCTAAGGTACAGGTACCACAAAATGCTAGCCAATTCAGGCCAATATCTTGTTGCAATGTATTATACAAATGCATATAAAAAATGATATGTGTAAGATTAAGGATGACTCTAAAGACACTAATAGCAGAGAATCAAGCAGCATTGTGGAAGGAAGATCTCTGATACATAATGAATTGATATGTCATGGTCTATTGAGACATTATAATAGGAAGACCTTCCCCTAGATGTTTGATGAAAATTGATTTAAAGAAAGCATATGACATGGTTAGTTTGGAATTCATTGAGGAAGCTTTGAGAGGGTTTGGGTTTCCAGAACCATTTACTGAGTTGGTCATGACATGTGTTACCTCTACTACATTCACAGTGAAGGTGAATGGAGTGGGACATGGCTATTTTGCAGGAAAGAAGGGCCTAAGACAAGGTGATCCAATGTCGCCATTGTTGTTTGTAATTGTGATGGAGTACCTGTCCAGGACATTAAAGAAGATGAGTGAACTACCAGATTTCAGATTCCACCCAATGTGTAAAAAAACTTAGCACACACTTGGTGTTTGCAGATGATCTCATGGTGTTTTGCAAGGGTACTGTGGAATCAGTATCTAGAATTATGGAAGCATTGGACCACTTTCGTAAAGTCACAGGATTGGAGGCAAATTGTGATAAGTCAAATAGTTTTTTGGCTGGGATGAGTGAGGAAACTCAGAAGAGCATATTGGTAAGGACTGGATTTACAGTAGGCACCCTACCAATCAGATACCTAGGACTGGCTCTATCATCCAAGAAGTGGAGTAAAATGGAATGTCATCAATTGGCGGAGAAGATCACAAATAGAATCAACAATGGCTATTGCAAACAGCTTTCCTATGCAGGAAGGCTGCAAATTATAGTGTTGTTCTCTATATATAATTCTTGGGCTTCTATATTCATCTTGCCACAAAGTGTATTGAAAAAGGTGGATAGGAAATGCCAAGAGTACCTATGGGGAAGGAAAGTATCCTTAGTGGCTTGGGAAACGATATGTGTTCCTAAGAAATATGGTGGACTGAATATCAAGAGTTGTAGGACATGGAATATTGCTTCAGTAGGAAAGTTGGTATGGCAGGTTGCTAGCAAGAAGGATGTGTTATGGATGAAATGGGTACATGAAGTGTATATGAAGAATTGTGATGATATCTGGGAGCATAAACCTCCTAAAGATAGTAGTAGCTGGTATTGGAGGAAATTGAATTCCATTAAGGAGCAGATGAAAAATTGGTATTATAATGGGCAATACACACTCACAGCTACTGGTGAGTACTCTGTTACTAATAGCTATTTGAGCATGTTGTTGAAGGAGTACTATGGAGCTCTATCATGTTACCTAGACAGAGATTTTATACTGTGGATTGCATACAAAAACAGGTTATTGACAAAGATGAGACTCCAGAAGCTGAATATACATACAAAATGTTGCTTATGTACTGTAGGGATTGATGAAACTCAAATGCATTTGTTTGGCAACTGTGCATAGATTACAAAACTAAGAAATGAGCTCTCAAAATGGTTGGGCATACTCATAAGACAGTGTGAAATTAAACAAGGAATACAATACAGTTCAAGAAGGAGACAGTTCGAGCAGCAATGGTATACCATACATGGCAAGCAAGGAACAGAAAAATGTTTAGTAAATTGGATGTAGATACTAGTTTTGTTAGCACCCAAATACAAAAGGAAATCTAGAGGCTCAAAATGGGCACTTAGATGCCAATACTGGATATAGCAGAATCCATTTCACCACAGTTGCTTGAAACATATTTGAGGAGGGCTATTGGGGGGTGAATCTTTGATTAGGGATAAGGGATCAAATCTCAGCTGT
Source organism: Anisodus acutangulus (assembly GCA_029783415.1). Taxonomy (NCBI): domain Eukaryota; kingdom Viridiplantae; phylum Streptophyta; class Magnoliopsida; order Solanales; family Solanaceae; genus Anisodus; species Anisodus acutangulus. Next base: position 9,219,146 of record CM056506.1, on the reverse strand, counting down.
ATGTGTTCATACTCCCTGTCATCATCGATTCGTTGGAGAACCCAATCATAAGCCGCCACATCACCCATTCACTTTCTTTTTTTGTGTTGCTAAAAATTAATGAAAATAAAATAGAATAGTTTTGGTTTTGAGTCATTTTATCGAATGAATGATTACTTTAATTACAAGAATCAAGCAAATTCTCCTCTATGCACCAAGATTGGAGGCATTTTTATGCATGCGCTAGGGCTATCGAACAAAGTGCATGATATATGATTTTCGATAACAGGTATCACTAATAACTTTTAAAAATTTCTCCATACAAATTTTATTGCCTAGAATTTTTTGGTACTATAATAATAACATAAAAGAAATATGGTGAACTTGTCTTATAAGATTTTTCTTATTTTATTATTGTCACTTAAATATTTTTCTCTATAAGTGAGCAAACAAATGTGATGTAAATTGGAACTGCCCCAACTTACAATTTAATTGAATTATAATATCACAAGTTTGAAGTTTTTGGTTAAATATTATTTACTCCACACTAAGTATGTGACAAAAAATCTGCAATATTATAGTAGAAAAAGAAAAAGAACAACAATTCAGAAGTATTCCGTTAGATACATGTTATACAGGCTGCCTAAAAATCTTACTTGTAGTCTCAGTTTTTTACTAATGTTTTATTAATTCTTTTGTGAATTAAAACAATTTAATCGCACACATTCTCTTAGTTTCATTTTTAAGTAGTACTTACTATACATTTTTGTATGGGTTCAAAATTTAATGGATATTCAAATACAAGGAAAAAAATAGTTTGTAAATTTAATGACGCCCAATGCGTAGATATATTATCATGTAAATTTTTGTTCAAAAGAAAAAAGAAAAACAAGAAACCTCCTTGATTTATGTTTTCCTTTTTCTTTTCAGACCCTTTCTTTTTAGACTTGCTATTAATCTTTTTTCTTTTCTTTTAGTCATTTTTCTCAATTTAATGGGAATATCGAGGTAGGAAGAAATAATTTTTCTTAGGAGAAAACCTTGAGGTTTGTAGATTGAAAAGGGGAGCTAAGTTTTAGATTTCTGGGACTAGCAGCAAGAACAAGTGAGAAAAAGATCATCAAAAATTATGATATAGTGGTAAGTATTTCTTCTCTTAAGGCCTTAGTCAAATGTGAAAACAAAGTCTCTTTGGTGATGAGGAGTACTTTCTCTATTCAAATTGAAACGGCAATTGAACATCCGGTAAGAAACTAAAAATTCAAAAAAAAAATCATTTTCTTCTTCTTCTTATAAAAATAGAAAGAATAAGAACAATGAAAAGAAAATTTTGCAATAAATAAATAAATTAGGAAAGGAAATCAAACATACAATTCATTTCTACTGTTCTCTTCTTCCTCTTTTTAGGTTCTTTATTTTTCATTTCATGTTTTATTTTATTTCAGTAGGAGAAAATTTAGAAAAATAAAAAAATTACCATCTAGTCATAGAAACAAATACATCTAGAGTTATATTAGGCGGAGAGAATCATGTATTAACAACATACATAAATTTTAAAGTGAAATTTCCTTATTTTTTTCCGTTAATATTTAAAATATAAATTTGAAATACAATCATCTAAGCTCTAATTCTATATTTGAAAAAGTATATATTTTTATGATTTCATCAATATATACAGTTTTTTGTTAATATTTATATATATATATATATATATATATATATATATATATATATATATATTCACTTTCCCTTTATCTCCAATTATGTTCATGACAAAGTTTTTAAAAAAAATTCACCAATATTTTTTTACCACCACGCGACGCGCATTCAAATTGACTAGTTTAGGATAAATTTATACTTTCAACCAAATAAGGTATAAAATTTATTTCTAACTTAATCTTGGATAATCAGTCGTATCCCATCAAGATTGATACATTATTTTATTCCATTTCTTAAGTGGTATAAATTATTCTAGGAATTATAATTTCAAGATTATAATTTTGAAATAACTTAATCCGTGTACAAAACGACACTCTCTGTGCATTTCTTTTCAAGTAATCTTTAACAATTGCATATTTGATAACTCAAGATGGAAGGTCCTATGACTATTGAGATTATATTTAATAACAGAAATCGTAGAACTACTGTCTTGCCTGGTGGCTTGTAACTAACTATCGCCGCATAAGATTAATACACTTGCGCCACTGCTTCGAAATTATTAATTAATGTTTATAACAATAAGATTAGTAGTGGATCTCGAATTAGTATGTGACAAGCTGTTTCTACTAAATCAAAAGCCTTACATAATATCAGACAAAAAAGGGAGAAGAGAGTATTTTCCCCATAAAAGTTGCAATACATGTTAAACACTTAATTACCTAGTCATACAAAAGAGGATAAGATGCTGGATAATCACTCTGTCATTCTTTAATTTCCTAAAATAATTAATGGTTGATATTACTGGTATTCTATAATATATAAGCATAAGCCGTTAGATCTTTAAATACACAAGTCCATTGATATTTACAGGAGGTATTTGATCTGGTGGTGGTGGGGATCTTAAACCATGTTTAGTGCTACTGCTCCTTATTATCAAAGCTAACCTCGCATTCTTTTAATAAAAGAGACAGAAAAAGAAAGCTCGATAGTTTTAACTTTTAAGATGGGTGCTGTCTCGGATTTTTCTTGAACTTTTGCTTTGATGGTGGTCCAGAACGTATGAATAATAAACTTTATATTAGAACTAAAACAAGATATATATTCAAAATAAGAAATTTGCAGTGTCAGTAGGTGCTATATCTTTGTCATATAAAACATAAGCACACTCAATTCTATTCCAGGACTATTAACACCTATTTTTAGATGACAACAATTTTCAATAAAACAGTTTTTTTTGTTTCTCATCCGGTGTCCAGTACCCGCATTGAGGCCCGACTAAATCTGAATTCGTGCCGAGGAGTCTCACATTGGGGGGCAAGACATTCCCTACCAAAGGTGACTCCGTACTCAAGGGGACTCGAACCTGAGACCTCTTGGTTAAGGATGGAGTAGTACAAGCCACTACACCAAAACAGTTGTGTTCGGTACAACGGTTTCTTTTCACCACCCTGCATCAAGGTAAAACAGTTATTCTGCAATTGAAGTTCACCTTGGGCAGCATCAATAGTAAAATATGGGGGATGAGTGCTGTTCTGGTAGTGATATACAGGACTGAAACTGCTATGTGTACTTCCATGAATGGTGGTAGGAACATAGAGAGAGAGGTCTCGATGACTTGGAGAAGAGTAAGGGTAGACAACTCCATTGTTTCTGATTAAAGAATAAAGATAGAACATGGAGCTAGCTCTTTTTGCTTCAAGATCCATTCTTTTCTTCTTCAGCCTCTCTTTTAGATGGGCATTCTGGTGACCTCCCAGTGCCCGTGAGTTTGTAAACTTCTTCAAACAGAAGTGGCACTCATATTTAAGCTCCATGACAGCTGAGGAGCTCAAGTTTCTTGGGTTGGGAAGAACTAAGCATTCATACAGATGGAAGTTTTTTCCACTAGTCTTTCATCTGCAAATGTTGCAGAGGAGCTTATACTCTCATCACTTTCAGACTTCGAAAAAATGATATCCCTCGGACAAGGATTTACCTCAAAGCCAAATATTCTGAGTTTTTTATCCTGAAGCAGTAGTTTTGTAACAGACATTATCTGTTCTATTCCTTCCAGTCGAAATGAGATTAAAGTTGGTAGATTTTTGGTACAAGGCCTCATCCATTGGAATGAAAAGCTCCCGGTATGCCAAATGTTTCGGAATGCTACATTTCTAGGAGATGCAAAATATATTACAGTAGAACCACCAAAAGAACATGACACAGTCATGCATAGCCGACAGCATGTCCAACTAAATCATTATATTATAAAAAGATTCACATAAAGCCAGAACAGGGAGCCTAGTGCAATACTGGATTGGGACTTTTTCCACTTTATCTCTGTGAGAAATTATGGGAGAAAAATATTATTATTGAATTGTGTATCTACGTGATTATACTGAGCCCTATTTATAGACATTACATTACAATCCTTTTTCTAGTAGGATACTATATATGAAATCATATTCCTATTCTAACACTCCTCATCAAGCTGGTGCATACAAGTCATATGTACCGAGCTTGTTACAGATGTAATTAATACGAGGAACAATGAGAGACTTGGTGAAAATATCTGCAAGTTGATCGCTCGACTTCACAAATTTTGTAACAATATCTCCAAAGATAATCTTTTCTCTGACAAAGTGACAGTAAATCTCAATGTGCTTATTCCTCTCATGAAATACCGGATTTGATGCGATATGAAGGTTGCTTTGTTATCACACAGAAGTTCCATTTGAATGATTTCTCCAAATTTTAGTTCTCTGAGCAATTGCTTAATCCAAACTAGCTCACAAGTTGCTACAGTCATTGCTCGATATTCTGATTCAGCCTTAGATCGAGTAACGATACTATGTTTCTTACTCTTCCACGACACTAAATTACCTTCTATTAACACACAATATTCGGATGTAGAACGTTTACCAGAGGATGATCCTGCATAATCATCGTCTGTATATCCAACGATCTGGTCATGGCCTCGATCTTCGAAAAATAATTTTTTACCTGGAGCTGACTTAATATATCGCAGAATGCGGACAACTACATCCCAATGACTATCACAGGGAGAATTCATAAACTGACTTACAACACTCACAGAAAACGAAATGTCATGTCTAGTCACTGTGAGATAATTCAACTTACCAACAAGCCGTCTATATCTTCCAGGATCACTGAGTGGTTTCCCTATCCTGGCAAGAGTTTAGCATTCGAATCCATAGGAGTGTCAATGAATCTACATCCCATCGTTCATGTCTCCTCAAGAATGTCTAAGGCATACTTGCATTGCGAAATAACAATACCTAACATGGATTGGACAACCTCAATACCTAGAAAATACTTCAGTTTGCCGAGATCTTTAGTCTGAAAATGCTGGAAGAGATATTGCTTTAAATTAGTGATACCATCTTGATCATTGCCAGTTATAATGATATCATCAACATAAACCACCAAATAAATACTCAAATCTGGAGCATAATGTCGATAAAACACATAATGATCTGCTTCACTACTTGTCATGCCAAACTCCTGAATTATTGTGCTGAATTTACCAAATCAGGCTCGAGGAGATTGTTTCAGATCATAAAGTGACCGACGCAATCGACACACCATATTAGACTCCCCTGAGCAACAAAATCAGGTGGTTGCTCCATATAAACTTCCTCCTCAAGATCACCATGGAGAAAAGTATTCTTAATGTCCAACTGATAAAGAGGCCAATGACGGACAGCAGTCGTGGATAGAAAAAGACGAACAAATGCTATTTTAGTCACGGGAGAGAAAGTATCACTGTAATCAAGCCCAAATATATGTGTATACCCTTTCGCGACAAGGCGAGCCTTAAGCCGATCAACTTGACCGTCCAGACCAACTTTGACTGCATAAACCCAACGACAGCCAACAATGGATTTACCTGAAGGAAGAGGAACAAGCTCTCAAGTACCACTTGTGTGTAAAGTATACATCTCGCCAATCATAGCATGTCGTCATCTGGGATAAGAAAGGGCTTCACCTATAGACTTAGGAATGGGGACAGAAGACAATGATGATACAAATGCAATATGGAATGATGATAGACGATGATAACTTAAAAATGTATAATGTGGGTTAGTATTACGAGTGGACCATTTACCTTTTCGAAGTGCAATCGGCTAATCAGAATGAGACAAGTCCACATTAGGTGCAAGGTCCGACGCTGGATATGAATCATTTGGACCTGATGTTGGGTCTGATGTTGGACGCGATCGACGATGATAAGTCAGAAGTGGTGGCACTGTGACTGGAGATGTAGAAGTAACTGTAGATTTCTCAAAGGTCGGTGTAGGTAAAACTTGAGGTATAGGTAAGACCTCAGAGATATCAGGATGATCAGAAAGAGACCTAAAGTAAGGTTGAGCCTCAATAAATGTGACATCGGCAGACATAAGATATCGACATAGATCGGATGAGAAGCAACGATACCCCTTTTAAACCCGAAAATAACCAAGAAAGACACATTTAAGAGAGCGATATGCTAATTTATCTATCCCAGGAGATAAGTTATGCAAAAAGCATGTGCTCCCAAAAACACGACGAGGAAGAGAGTATAGAGATGACTGAGGATATACTATGGAATATGAAATCTGATTCTGAATAAAAGATGAGGGCATTCGATTAATTAAATGGCAAGACGTGAGGACCGCATCACCCCAAAAATGTAGTGGAACATGGAATTCAATGAGAAGAGCGTGAGCAGTCTCAATGAGATGTCTATTCTTCCTTTTTGCTACCCCATTCTGCTGAGAGGTGTAGGGACAAGATGTTTGATGAATAATTCCTTGATGAGTCATAAACGGCTGAATTTGTATTCTAATGCATTATCACTACGAAAAGTACGAATAGAAACACCAAATTAATTTTGTATTTCAGCATAAAAACTCTTGAATATAGAGAATAACTCAGAACGATCTTTCATTAAGAATAACCAAGTGCATCTAAAAAAATCATCAATGAAACTTACAAAATAACGAAATCCTAAAGGTGAACTGACTCTACTAGGACCCCAAATATCATAATGAACTATTGAAAAAATAGACTGCACTACGTGAAAAAGTAGTGCGAGTGTGTTTTCCAAGCCTACACGACTCACAATCTAATTTGGACAAACTAGGCACCATCTTTTGTAGCTTGAATAGACTGGATGTCCCAATCGTTTATGGATTATGTCTGGAGGATCTGTAACCAGACCTGCTATGGAGGATTTAGGAGTAGAGGTAAGGTAGTAGAGGCCTTATGATTCATATCATATGTCAATCGTCTGTCTCGTACAGCGGTCCTACATAATAAAAGAATCATCAAGAAATAGTATGGCACAATTTAAGGCACGAGTCAAACAACTGACCGATGCAAGATTAAAAGGACAACCAAGGACATAGAGAATAAAATTTAGAGTAACAGAGGATATGGGTTTAGCTTGTCCAACTCCTTTTGCTTTTGTTTGGATCCCATTGGCTAAAGTAATAGCGGGAAGAGACGATGAATAATTAATATCCGATAAAGGTAATTTCGCACCAGAAATATGATCAGAAGCGCCAGAGTCTACAACCCATGATCCAACGATATTAGATTGTGCGACTGAGGCTATTTGTGGAGATGTCTGCTTACGTGCTCGATACTATTCTTCTTCGGTAAATAAACCCGTTGATTACCTGTAGTGGCAGTCTGAGCAACATGAGCATTCTTGAATGGTCGACCATGCAGAGAATAACATACCTCACGAATGTGTCCAAACCTATTATAATAATTACACTTAGGTCGAGATCTGCATACTTTACGAGTGTGTCCAAGCCTACGACAATAACTACACTTAGGTCTAAATCTTCCAAAATTACATATTTTTCGTCGAATTTTAGATTGTGACGTTTGATTTGCTGATCTCCTTATTAAGGGTTGTGAATTAATCATAGGACTTGAATTTCCAATTTTCGTATTTTTGAAATTTAAAACATCAAATCCGAGAGACGTGATTCAAAACTTTAAGAAATCTAAAGAGACTGATAATGCTCAGAAATCGTGATCCAGAAGCTGCAGAAAACAGTCACCGAAAAACAGTTGCTGAAAAAACTAAAATGACCAAAATCTGAAATAAATTGTACGGTATGGCTCGGGAAGAAGAGGCGAGCCGACTGGTAAAAATATTCTATTGAAAAAGTGGCCGAAAAACACCGCACACGCCGGCGCGTGGAGCGCGTGACGACACAGATCTGGCTGCGTTGGAGGCAAGTGTAGGCGTGTGTGGAGTCAGTTTCCGGAGCAGCTGACTGAGCTTTGATCGATGGACCTTTCCGAGTGTGGTGGCAATGTTTGTTTTTTCAAACACCGAAGGAAAAAATAGGATACGACGGAATCAGTATTGTACCGTCGCCGAAATTTATGCACGAGACTGTCTGACTGTATTTTCGGGATGTTTCTCACCGATGCTCTGATACCATGTGAGAAATTATGGGAGAAAAATATTATTATTGAATTGTGTATCTACATGATTACACTGAGCCCTATTTATAGACACTACATTACAATATTTTTCCTAGTAGAATACTATATATGAAATCTTATTCCTATTCTAACAATCTTTAATTTTCAGTACATGTCATTAGTTCATTCTTTCTGTGTTTTTTTTTCAAGACACGTCATTAGTTAAGCTCGCGAAGGAAATATGTTCTTCACTCAGAAATATCACCTCTCAAGATAACTTATGAGCACAAAAACTTGCACTAGAAGGTAGAAAACGTGTAATCATCATTCCTATAGGCTCATACAACATGTGGACCGCATCCTCGAAAAAGAAACCAGCACCACAGCTGGTAAGCAGCTGTTACAGTTTTCATCTGAACTTCATCCTAATTTAAGATTGAGAATAAATATAATTTCTACTGGAATACGGTTATTATTCCTAGTCAAAAGCATATGATATTACTTTCTGATTACAAGAAAAAAAAATCAGAAGTGGATAATGAGAGAAGCAAATCTTTTAATTAAAGGATGGATAATGAGAGAAGCAAATCTTTTAATTAAAGGTCCACCAATTAGATCTGAGCATATCTAATTTGAGCATAATACGTTTGTATCCAGCACCTAGAAAGATAAATTTATTGCTAAAGCAAATCATTGGCATGTATTAGCATTAGCCAGCTAAGGTTCTTTGTTTCCATCTACCCAAGTAGACTCAGTGGACCACATTTTTGAAGCTTTTTTGCCATTTCAGAAGCATAATGGAATGTGTTGTAATAACACATTGTTATTTGGTGCTTATCCCCAATCATCTCAAACCCCATTTTCATTCTTCTCACTCAATTTACAAAAAGATTTATTCCTCAATAAGGGGGTGTTTTTAGGGGGTGAAAAACACAACAAAAGCAGAAAAACCAGAGGATATAATTAAACATATACTAGGCAATAGGCATAGATGCATAACAAATGGCTAGTGAAAATAGATAGACGTGACCTGTTTTCTCTAAGAAGTGGTCTGAAGACATGAAGTAATTAGTTTTGATCCCCAATACCACTACTTTTTTGTTTCATCTTTGTGTACAAGACCCAGATGCAGCACCAAAAGTAAAGGGATCATGAAAGAGAACAAAAAAGAATGCAAAAACTTCATGATCACGAATAGATGTGTAGAGTTCAGGGATCATGAAAGAGAACAAAAAAGAAAGCAAAGACCTCATGTACATGAATAGATGCAGAGTTCATAATTTGGTTTCATATTGCATTAGAACTTTGGCGCAGTAATGGGCAAAGTTTGTCACAGTGTTCCTTTTTGGGTTTGTTAGAACCTTTTCCAGAGCATTCTCTACAGACCTTACCATGGGCATAAATGAGACAGTTAAGGTCAAACTTTAGTTCATCTGGAATTCGCTGGTTCAGATGAAGATATGTCTTTTTTACATCAGAAGCAGCGGGTACCCAATGAAGAGTCTTTGCAATCTGAAAAATCTGTAGTAAGTTTTGAATGTTAGCCAAGTGCTTTGAACAGGCAGTAAGTTCTTTAAAGTTTAAAGTGAAACTCACGTGTGTATCCACTGGAAAATCATCTCGCTGAAGATGGAACATCAAGACACATGCCACCTGCATCCATTGCATGCTGTTAGAATCATAGCAGCTGGTAAAAGGCCAATTATAAAGACTGCTGGTGATAAGAACTTTCAGTTTGCAAACACCACCATTAGCAGGAGGTTTACGCTTTATTTTTTTTCATGCCGTCTTTCAGATAACCACTTAATTTCTTCCCCATCACTGATAAGCACGACTACACTTTAAAATTCACGTAGGGGAGTCAAGACCTTTTCAGGACATGGACGTTTTGGAAACCTTTGCCACGTATCTGAAGCATTTTCTAATCTTCCTTTTACTTTGTTTTTCTGCACACATACCCTCTATTTTATAAAAATAAGGTAACATCACCCATGTCCTCCATTTCAGAAAAAAAAATATCTTCATTGCATTGGGCACGTGTGAACTAGACTTGGAAACTAAATCAACACTAAATTTTGCTATTGCTCTCAGCTGCTTCAGGTTCTCTTCTTCTCTCCCCTCTCCCTCTTGCTCTTCTTCTTACATGTGCTCTTACTCGGCTCTCCTTCAGTTTCTCAGTCGTTTGGTTGAATATATTTTTTTCTTCTCCTTTGATAAAGGAGGTGTACGGACCAGCTTCAGCGTACCTCGACCACTCCATCAATCATTTGGTCAAATATTCTTCTTTTTTCATCACTTCTATCCATGATACGAAAACCAAAATCCAGACAAGTAAGAACAGGAAATCCTCATGTATTTCTAACTCGAATTCCTCCCTCAATCGTGCTTATATGCTGCTCTTTGCAACAACATACTTTAGCACAATAAAGAACTGTGTCCAATAATCTATGCTACATCTTGATATACTAGTATTAAATAGAGCTGGACTTTAGAACATTTAGCAGTATATAAATTCTTTCTTAAGATCAGCTAATTCTTGCAATGTGATTTTGCATTTTTCTTTCACCGTGTAAGAATCCTATTCTCTTTCTTACAATGTGTTATTTCCTTCTTTTTTTCTCTTTTCTGTGACTTTCTAAAAAAAATGTTTTCTTTTCTTTTTCTTTTTTCATTTCTCATCTGAGCATAAAAACCATTTGATTGAGATCCATAACGTAGTGAAATTTCTGTCAAGTCCCCAAAATTTTGAAATTTCAAGTCTTCGCTTCAGACACAAAACTCAAGTCATGTATGGTTTGGTACTACTCATACGGTCTTCGCTTCAGACAAAAAACTTAAGTCATGTCTGGTTTGGTACTACCCATACTGGCACCACGATTATTCCAATCACTAGGAAGCACTAAGGCTAATAGAGACTCCATTAGATATTAATTATTCTTTTTCCTGCCACAAGTGCTCCATCAGATATTACTAACAATGAAAAAATCTACTTAGCGATTGTGACTTCAAATTCAAATAGCAGAGAGAGATTGTTTAGAGCCTATTTCTCATGTCAAACTGAAAGAACTCCTGTAAAATTCACCATTTGATGCTTGATCTTGGCTCGAAAGATTTAAGGGATGGAAGAAAAGTGGAGGTTAACCAAAGTCATGATAGTTTATAGGACTCCCACCCCACTCTGCCCACTTCACTCTCGGCCCTCATGGTAGGGTGGGTCTTGAATTGTAAACAAATATAGCAAGAAAAAGAAGTGTGATCGAGAATTCTCTACCACTTTTCACTCTTCTGAGAAGAGACCAGGAGAAAAGTTTGTTTTCCTTAAAAGCACCAAAAATAGCCCAACCCCTCACCCTGAAAAAGAAAGTCTATACTTTAAAGCATGATAATCAACCCAGACATGCAGTGGAGGGTGGCCAAAGCATGGACATCAAAAAAGCTTGGAAGCAATTGCAGTTTCTGAGGTAACATGAATAGAGCAGAGCAGAAGTAGGGTGTTAAATATTGTAGGAATACACTGTAAAGGCATTTTTATAGCTTAAAAATATGAAGCCCCCCAACACAAAAATATTTTCTTGTAATACAACAGAATCTCACAGCAAACTTTTATAGATGAGGGCTACTAACAAAGAGGTACGATATCCTTATTTTGTATCTAAAAAGGTGCCCCTGACTAGTTATTAGCATGAAAAGAACAAATCTGCATACTGTATTTTTAATTTGAATCCAGGCTTGGATGTTCAATTAATATGCCAATAGACACTTGCATACCAAAAATTAACATTTATTGATACGCGATAAGTTGGCATATTAACTGAAAACAATTTACCGTTTTGGGGCCAATTCCTCTGAAACAAGAGAGCTCCCTTTTGATATCCTCTATAGATAGCTCTCTCAAGTACTCCAAACACAGATTTCCTTTTTTCTGAAACAATGAACTCAATATTCCCTTGATACAAGATGTTTTGGTGGGTGCTAAACCTCCACATCTTATGGTATCTTCAACAAGTTTTGCATCAGCAGCTAGAACCTGAGCATTTGAAGACAAAATTGCATGAATAAGTTGATCGGAAGTGCCCAAATTTATCCATTTCATCAGTTCACAATAAATCAATTTCAAAGTATTCAAGGAAATGCATAGACATTCTTGGTTTGCAACCAAAATCCTGCCCCAAAACTAAACAGAACGATATAAAAAGCCATTGAACTTTGATCACAAGCAAATATCGGTCTTGTTCATCACTAACAAGTAAAGCACCACATAGAAAACATAATGAATCATTCAGTATGCAATGTCACACTTAAAAGGGAAAACGCTATGAGCCAACATAAAATATAATAAAGGTAAAACCCTAAAACAGACGAAAAGCACCTCACATGGGGTTTAATCAGAGGAAGAAGTACCATTATAAACTTTAAGTTAATCCAATTCCTTAGCCATAATAAAGCAAGCATATATAAAGAAATTTAATTAATTCAGTTAATTTACAAAAGCTTACAGATTCCCAGGTTGGAAAAGAAGATTTGAGGGAAGTAAAAGCCTTGTGAGAGTTAGTTTCGGTGGTGTTCTGCGACAAAATGGTGCTTATCAAACCGTCCAGTACACTCTCTTTACAACACTCATTACCACTAATATCATTATCTTCATCCCCAATATTGTTATCAGGACCAAGTGACCTTTGCTTGCGATACATGATGAATTCTTTGGGAAAACCATGGAAAGCCAAGAGATCATCCCGTACGGCTCGGCATTCCTCCAGCGTGGGCCGAGGGAAATCCGGGAATGGCTCACTGTCATTGGAAGAAGCCTTTTTCGATGACGGACATGGAGAAGGTAATCGACAGTCGGACTTTTTCCTCTTTCTCAGTTTGGTCATTTCTTGGATAGTGAAGCCGTGCGAAAGGCCCAGCTCTATATTAATCACTTTTGTATCCACGTTAAAAAATGCTCAATTACATTGTTAAAGAAATTGAATTTGAACACAACATTCTGCGTACGTATTTTTGTTATTTTGTATGCACCTTGTACTGCATTGAAAATTTTGGATCAGGATTATATTTCTTATATCTTTTTTTAAATTATTTTCCCCCTTTTTTCTCTTTTTTTAAAAAAAAATATATTTTCTTATATATATATTAGCATACTAGTACTTTTTCCAATAACGTGGTTTGAAAATTAATTTTGTTAAATTTTCAAGTTAAGTTACAGTAACATTATCTCTAAAATATTTTAAAACTTTTTTATGCATTTTTAGTTGATCCATCGAGACTAAACTTTTGTGTAAACCACACTCACAGTCACATGCCCTACATTTTACATTATGTTGAACATTATAACAAAGACAAATTGATTTACTCGCAAGGGGGAGTTGCAAAAAACTGGGGAAAAAAGGAGTAGTTTCAGAAAAGTGTATCTACCATCAAACCCTTCTAGGATAATCATCTTTTATAATAACATTTCACTATAACGATCTAGTTTTCTTTGAAATCAACTTTCATGTTATGTTATATTATATATTTTCTATAACAATAATTTGTTATAGCAGTCACAAATTACTCAAACAAACAACACAATTATTAAGAGAATTGACTGTATTACTAATAGTTTAGTGAACATGCACAATAATTAGGACTTTGATTATCATAAAAACCAAAACCATCTACTAAAATGGGGCAAGATCTCGTGGATCAACCCCTACCCCACCCCCCAAACCTAATTCCCTAAACTTATTCCCCTTGTATTAAATTACAAAAGTTGCTACCCACAAGGCAAACATATATCTTAGCATATATCCATATTTCTTTTCGAAAGATAAAAGAGAGAGAGAAGTTCATCTGTCTAGTTATTGTAATGCTAGTACATAAACTAATAACTATATGGTATTTTTGAATGTCCTAACTTGGTAAAACTCATCTAAGGGTTCCCACTATCTTTTGGAGATACCATGTGGCAAATACCTCACCTATTAGGCAGAACCTAGCTTAAGCAAATAAAGCAACACCATATAATGTGTTATTGACTAATTCGATTTAAGCACTCTACTATGGCAGATCTCAAGGCATAATCTTGATAGTTAATTCCAGAGAAGCGACAAGACGACAAAATCTAATGATCCTAGCAATTAGCATATTCTGTTTTAGACTTTTAGGTGAGGACTTGGGAGACAAATCTATCACCCAAATCAAAGGCCACGAGGGTGTTTTACCTAATCTTTTCTTTTTCTTTTATATCCAGCTTTTCGACTTACGTCAGACTATTTCTGAGATAGTAGTCCCGATCTCTCAGTACTACTACCAATAAATCGCGGAATATGTCTAAATGACCAGGGTTTGAGAACAAAGCAACTGATATCACCTACAAGGTTCTACCCAAAAGAGATCAAATTGATCTCACCAGAATTCGAACTCACGCTGCAGGCCTCCAATTGAATTTTAAATTCTCTTTCTTTGCCGTTCAGCTATGCCCGGGAAACTACCTAATCTTTTCTCTATTTGGATTACAGGGCCATTGCGTCCACGGAACAGCAGACTTTAGTGGGCAAACTTTTGTCCCACTGAAATAATAATGATATAGATTGGAACAAAGCTGAAGCTATAATTAGCAACAAAAAGTTTTATCATAATCCACACATGTTTGGTTGGCATAATAATACAGTCAACTTGGTCTACTTTATATACTAGTAAAACTTAAATGACTTTGTCAAACACAACGCCTCTTGATTTCTGGTAACATGGCAACTTGGTCCTAAGTCCTAGTCAAGTCGTCTTTGATAGCTGCTGTTCAACAAAGTACAAAACTATATAAAAATACAAAACAAACTTTAAACCAAAATTGCATTTTCACTCCTTAAATCCTAAGTAATTATTTACATAATAATCACAATTGTAACCAAAATTACATTCTTAAATAACTACAAGCAAACCTAGAACAAAGAAAAGAAGGTTAGGACCCAATTCAGCAAATCAAAAAGCTAAAAAAGCAAGTCAAAAGAAGATTTTAACCATGAACATAATGATAAAGAGTCCCAAACCCCAAACAATTGATAATTACACCTTTTTAACTCGACCATAACTAGAACTCGGTTGAGTTGAGATTATGACTGGTTCTTCCGACTCGGTACCGAGTCTGACTAACTCGTCCTTCCAATACTCCTTCCCAATCCACTTCTTCTTCATCGTCCTCCTCCTCCTTGAGGACCCTTCTTCGCATAGCGATCAACATCCTCTTTGCTTTCTCTCTCGCCCGCTCGCTTCCTTGCTCCGCCACCATCTGCAATACTTCCACCGCCTTTGCCTCTTTCGCCAGTCCCTTGAACCTCAAACTCCCATGACTTAGTGAATACAGAGCTGTCACGCAATTCTCCCGAGTCAACTCATCCAACTCATTCCCATTTCTCAGTATCCCCACCAGTACCTCCACCGCGTTGGCGTCCAGCAACGCCGTTTTACCCTCTTGACACACCGCCAAATTGCATACCACCAATACTACTCGGTTCGCCATATCGCAAGTTTTGAGCATTCCCAGAAGCGTATTTGCAGCTCCGAGTTTACTGAGCTTAGCTCGGTTACTTTGCACTAAGGTTAAATGATATAGGGCCAATGCCGAGTCGTGACGAGTTCGCTCGGTCCCCGACCTCAGAGCATGTAAAAGCGGCTGCAATGCGCCTAATACTCCAATTGCCGTCTTGTTGTCATCTTCCAGTGCTAAGCTGAATATTGCGCCGGCGGCGTGTTCCTGGGACTCCTCGAAGCCGCCTTTTAAAACATCAATTAGCAGAGGAGTAATCCCGGCGCGAACGATTTTTACTTTGTTGACTTCTGCAAGCGAGAGGTTCACTAATGCAGCAACGGCGTTTATTTGAACTCCGGCGTATCTCGAAAGTAGCAGCGGCTTGAGAGCCGATAAAAGCCTTGGCGTGCACAGTGAAACCCTAGCTTCCTCATCTGTTCTGCTGCTTTTTCTCATTGAAATTACAGCTTGTTCCTGGTCATAAACGTCTAATTTCTTGAACTGAGCAACGTAATAATCATCTTCAGATGACGTGGAACCAGAAGAAGGAACTTCTATCTCCGATGAAGTTGATTGTGATGACGAATAGGAATAGCACGAGGGACGAGTAGTAAAAGGGAGTAACCGTGAGTTGTTTGCAATGACAGATTCTTCAGAGCTCGAAGGAGAGTAAAAATGATGATGGTTATTCCTTGGTTTCAGTTCCGAGGAGGCGTGTGAGAGCAGTACAGGTGGATTCTCCTCCCTCTCTGAAACCCGAATTCTAGGATCTTCTTTAATAGTCGAAGAAGATGAAGTAGAAGCCATTGAAGCACGAACAATAGACTCGATAGCGTAATAATCGGGTGGATGAGGCTTCTCCACCCCAGACTTTTCACACCAGCTAAGAATCGTCGTCCTCAAAGCTAAATTCGGAATCACGTTAGCAAAATCAGGGTTTGAACCGTTAGGAAGTTGGGGTTTAAACCCTAAATCTTTACAGACTTGAACAGAAGTGCGCTCGAAAGTCTGGCCAGAGGACACCACAACTGGATCAAACATTAAAGAACCATAAATGGGGCAGAGGAGTTCTTTTGGAGGGTCTTTTTTATCGAACTTGGAGGAAGAAGAAGACCTGTAAATGAAGATTTTCCACATGGATTTGCTGCTGCCATGTCCACCACCAACTTTTCTGAAAGGGGAATACATGGTGAATTACACAAATAGGCTTCAGTTTTGCTGCAAATGGATATAATAGATGGTGATGAAACAGATGAGAAAAGGTCGGAGATTCATGTGGGGATTTTTGAAATTTCAGTATACGGAGATTCAGTGTGGTTGAGTCAGATTTCAGTAGGACGTGTAATTGAAGATTTTGAGAGAGTTGGAGATAAAGAGATTGACGTTGTTGTAAACAAACCGAGTCTCAGAGATGCTTTTATGTTTTAGGGCTTGCTTCTTCGGTTATTTACTTAAGTTGCCACTTGAGTGGTTTAAGATTTAGTCTAACATAGACAGCTCACTGTGCCATTTCATGTCCTTTTACAGCCTATCTTTTTTTTGGTAGCTTTCCACCACTAATACTTCTCTAGTTTCTTTCTAAATGCCTATAGATCACAAGTTAAAACACATTTGGCATGTTAATTATATGCCAATAATCATTTAGTAAGAAATAATGATTGGTAATAGTTTATTAAAAAGAAAAACAATAAATTAAACAATAATGTTAATTACCACTACAATAGGATAAAATAAACTAAAAGTGTAGAAGTATATTACATGTTACTCCCTCCATCTCAAAATAAGTATCGATTTAACTCTTTTTACGCTCGTCAAAAAAATCATAATTATAAAGTTTCATTTACTAAGTTTTCCCTATTAGATGTTTTTTAGAATTGAACATTATTAAGAATAAGTGATTCTTTTAATATAAGGGTATGGTTGAAAACAATATTAATTATTATTTTGAATTTCCGAAATGATAATTAATTTGAGACAAACTTTTTTAAAAAAAATGATACTTATTTTGGGATGAAGGGAATAATATGTAAGTTAAATCCTTTTTAATATTATTAAGTTTTTACGAGCAAATAAATCTCTTCCCTAGGAAACAAAAATGGAGAAAAGAATAATGAAGTTAAAAGAATAGTTCAATGGCCGAAATTGCATACTCATAAAAAGTTGAAGGACCTAGCATTTTTATCCATTTAGCAGTTACTCCATTTTTCCTGTGATCCAATCATTGGTGCCCTCAACCTATGGACGTATGCTTTTCCTTTTTCCCTCCAAATGGATTTACAAATGCATATTCTTATACTTCGAAGTTCGAACAACTAAATGAAAGAAATTGTACGACTTAAAGACCAGCACTTTTACCCTTCAAATGAGCTATTCTATAATTTTTGCCTTTAGCAATCGACGTATAAGTTTTTAGTCATACCGGGTAACTTGTGAAATATTAAGATACGAAAATATAAATTTATGTCCCGCAAAAAATTATATGAAATATTTTTTATGTCTCAATTTATATGATATACTTTCTTTTTTAGTCAGTCCTAAAAAAATGAAATATTTTCTGATTTGACAATAATTTAACTTTAAATTTTACATTTTACGCTTAATAAGATAATCTATAACCACACAAATATTTTTGGCTTGTTTTAGACCACAAGATTCAAAAGTCTTCTTTTATTTCTTAAACTTCATGTCCAGTCAAACTATATCATATAAATTGGGACGGAAGAGTGTTTGTTATGAGTAGACATGTCCACTGGGTCGGGGACCCGCCCGGCCCGACCCGGAAAAACCAGGGCCATGGTCAGCTATATAAGCTGACCCGCGAGCCACTCGACCCGAAAAAGCAAAGACCCGATCAGGGTCGGGCCAGGGTCCGATTTTTTTATCCGTCTGACCCAACTCAATCAGTGACCCGCGTGACTTAAGTCACTTAACCCTTTACTATATAAGTGAAGAGATAACGCCCGGCCAATTTGCGGCGTCGCGTTGGGCCGCGTGTCCGGACCTGATGGCCGGAGTTGGGCGTCAGCGTGTCCGGGACACCACGATGGCCGGTCGGGCGTCACGTGTCCGGACATCCTACCCAATCAGTATCCATATATGATAGAAATTTGGACGGTGCTGAGGGATATAGATGCATTCCATAATCAATTGTGCCCTTAACATATTGAATGATACGCTTAAGGGTAGTAAAATGAGACTCTCTGAGGGTATGCATGAATAAACATACATGTTGAACAACATAAGCAATATCAGGCCTGGTGAAACATGAAAGTAAGATATTGTAATGCACCTGCAAGACTCCTATAAAGGGTAGGATTAGACACTGGATCACCATCAGTGGCACTAAGCCTTGATTTTGAGTCAACCGGAGTGGACATTATCTTGTAGTTTGCCATTTTAACCATGTATACTATCTCATCTGCATACTTGCGCTGACATACAAACATACTATCTGCAGATCTAGTCACTGATATCCCCAAAAAGTAACTCAACTACCCCAAGTTAGTCATAGCAAATTCAATTTTAAGCAATGCAATGATCTCATTTTTCAACAAATTAGAAGAGGCAGTAAGCACAATGTCATCCACATATAACAACAAATAAGCAATGCTACTACCTTTATGAAAAATAAATAGAGAATTATCACATTTGTTGCATACAAACTCAATCTGCATAGTGTATTGTGCAAAGCGATCATATCAAGCTATAGGAGCATGTTTCAAATCATAGAGTGACTTACGAAGACGTCAAACATACTGAGGGCTGTTGGATAGACAAAATCAGGCCGCTGGTGCATGTAAGCAGTTTCTTTCAAATTCCCATGTAGAAACGCATTCTTCACATCAAGCTGATGAATCAGCCAATACTTACTCATAACAATACTCAAAACTGTGCGAATGGTAGCCGGTTTAACAATTGGATTGAACGTCTCACCACAATCAATACCCGCATGTTGATTAGTGACATTAGCCATAATTCTCCCCTTATATCTCTCTAGATCACCACCGTCTCATAATTTGTGACGAAAAAACCACATGTATCGGATCACATTCACCCTCTCTGGTCTAGGAACCAAATCTAAAGTGTGTTATTTCGTTAAAATATTAAATTCCTCACACATGGACGCATTCCAATTTAGGTCTAGTTTGGCTAATTTTAGGTTTTAGGGAATTGGGGATATGGTTTGTATGGATATGTTAAATTGGACTTTGGGTTTGAAAATACCATGTTGGGCACGGGTTTCCATATGGTGCGATGGGGCAGGGATAGATTGGGTATGTCTGATGGGGTTTGGGACACGGTGTGGGATCGGGGACTGGTAGTGGGTGTAAGGTGACGGGGTGTGGGTGTTGACTGGTGATGTTAAGTGACGATGATAAGTCAGGTGGGGTTGGGTAGTCTATCGGATGTGGTGATGGTGCGGGACTCGAATATGGGTTTGGTGATGGGTGGTGGCAGTGTGTTGGTGGTGATGTCGGGGTTGGGTTACCGGTGATGTTATTGTACCGGTGGGATGGTGCTGGTTCTGGGCTGGGTTGGTTTACCGGAGTTGTGGCGGTATGTGGTGGTGACACGGGAGATGACGGTTGGTTTCGCCGGTGAGTGAAGGATGTAACAGTGGTGTGTGTGAGAGAGACGACCGGCTGACTGTCGGTGATAGCAGGGGCAGTCAGCGGTGGAGGAGACCTGAACGACGGACTGACAATGGTTACTATTACTGGTGGCAGTGACGGTGACTGAGGATTGTGGTGGCGGCATGAGTGAGTTCGCTGAGTATCGGGGAAGGTGTTGAACTCGTCTAGAAAGGAATAATCCGTATTTTGGAATTTTTGAATATTTGCAAAAGAAAATATCGTCTCGTCAAATGTTATGTGACTAGAGATGTGAATTTGACGAGTGGACAAGTCGTAGCACAAATAACCCCTATGATTAGACGGGAAAACTACAAAGACACATGGAGTGGTTCAGGATGTTATTTTATGAGGGATAGTGGACGCAAGGTTTGGGTAACAATGCAACCGAAAATCCGAAGGTGATCATATGAGGGAATCCGACGGTATAAAATTTCAGTTGGGGTCATGTTATGAAGAGTACTAGTAGGTAAAATATTAAGGACGTATTCTATCATTTTGACTGCATAAACCCAAAAAGATGAAGGGAGAGAGGCATGAAACAGGAAAGTACGAACCATGTTATTTATGGTGCGAATGATTCGTTCTGTTTTGCTATTCTGAGGGGAGGTGTGGGGACACGAAAATTGAAAAATCATGTCATTATTTGTGCAAAATTTGTGAAACTTCCGACTTGTACTTCCAACAACGGATGAGATCTGGACCGGATCATACTAGATCCAGATCCGTTTTTCATACTTGGATTCAGATCCATCGGATCCATAAAAATCATATCCAAATTCGGATCCACAAATCGAATCTGGATCCACATGTAAAAACATTTGCCTTGAATAATATTATCACATGTTGAAACTTTTTTGACAAAATGAAACCCAATCTGATTGAAAAAAATGATTGAGCTAATTCAATCAACCTACACAAACATGACACTATTCTTCCAAAATACTGAACTAAAGATGGCAATGGATCCTGGACCCGGTAGATCCAGTTCCGTTTTATAGGATATGGATCTTCAAAATTTGGACCCGACGGATTCGGATCGGACCCGGATCCATTTATGAGTGATCGGATCTGGATCTGAATCTTGTATTTGAAATTCGTATCCGGTCCAAATCCGACACGTGGATTAATTTTTTATTAAATATATCCATAACCTAGAGTATAATTTTATAATTATTTTCTTAATTTTTTTCAGAATTTCTGTATTTTACATTCAGATTTAGACTTTATTTTTTGGCATTTTAAAGAACATTGTTGTAGAATTTAATTTGTAATTGCAGCGTTTTCCATGATGCTGTTATTTACTTACTTTGCTTCATCGTCTTTATTTTCTTGTGATGCTAAAACTTCGTTCAATATTTTAGAAGAATTGTGTCATGTTTGTGTACGTTGATTGAATGAACTCAATCATTTTTCTCAATCAGATTGAGATTCATTTTGTCAAAAAAGTTTCAACAGGTGGGAATATTATTCAAGGCAATTTTTTTTATATGTGGATCCAGATCCGATACGTGGACCCGGTGGATCCAGATTTGGATCTGATTTTTATGGACCCGATGGATCTGGATCCAGATATGAAAAACGGATCTGGATCTAGTAGGATCCGATCCAGATCCGATCCGTTGTCATCCCTATACTGAATGAAGTTTTAGCATCACAAGAAAATAAAGACGATGAAGCAAAGTAAGTAAATAACAACATCATGGGAAACGGTGCAATTACAAAGGTCTTGAAATTAAAGTCTACAACAATGTTCTTTAAAATGCCAACAACATCTTCTATAACCTTCTACCAAACTTGATAAACTAGTTTTCGAAGTCAATAGTTTCAACATCATAAAATAACAAAGAAACAATCATATTAAAAAGAGATAACTAAAAAAATTCATCTCAATAAATATTTATGATTAAACATATCATTTACCATATCAATACAGTCAACTATTTTCCCTTCTTCCGCTTACTTTTTTATTAAGCCTTTTGAAAATTATGGGCTTAAACGTATGAACCATTAAAAAAATAAAGTGCAAATCTGAATGTAAAATACAAAAATTATGATTTTTTTAAAGAAAATACTTATAAAATTACATTTTAGTTTATGAATATATTTAATAAAAAATGGATACACGGGTCGGATCTGAACCGGAAACAGATCTCAAATACATTGAAATCCAGATCTGATCCCTCATAAATGAATCCGGGTACGATCCGGATCCGTCGGGTGAAGATTCATATCACCGGATCCGGACCGGTCCAGAATCCGGTGCCATCTCTAGTTGAAAAAGACGAGGGTGAAATCAATCTGCTACATCCCTTCTCCGGTGTTCAGATTGAATTGCCTCATCAAAGTAACTTTGAAAATTATGAACATACTTTGTTGGTTGTAGAAAAATGGGCCTATATTACCAAAGCAGTGTTGTCGGCTAGCCCTTCTCATACATCCGACTACGTCCTAATGGTCATTGAAGGAACCCTGAACCTAAGTTTATGGACGCCAGGTGATCTAAGCTGGACTAGGACTAAATGTGGAGGTCAATATCATGATGTTGTTTATTTTAATGGACAATTTTATGCAATCGATCTTTATGGCTGCGTAGTGGTTTACAATGTTGATGATCATGAACCCTCTGAGACTCAATTAGTAGCACAATTACCATCTTATCAAGTGTTTGACTTGCATTACACTGTAGAATCACTTGGATCAGTGTTTGTAATTGTGAGACATAGTGAAGTGATACACCACTTACCCCTAAATAGGGAGTACATGATTCCGCTAACACGCATCCTAGAACATGATGGTGGGAATGACCTAATAAATAATTTTGATGTCGTTAGAGATACAACTCATGCGACAACAACTTTTCAAGTATTCAAGCTCGATATAGATGATGGTACACTGACACAAATCCAGGACTTGGGGGACATAGCTCTTTTTCTTGGTTCTAATGCATCTCTCTCGGTACAAGCTTCTCAATTTCCCGGAATCAAACCAAATCATATCTGTTTTACCTATAATGATTGGGCAAAATACCTTCTTTTACAAAGAAGGCGGTGGCTTGGACATGGGTGTTTTCAATGTGGGAGATGGAAGCATCAAGGCGCTCTACGAAGGTGTTTCCCTCAGTCATGTTTGTCCACCAACTTGGGTCACACCAACTCTTTATTGATTCCGACTCCGTTTTACTCTATATTGTTATTTCATGTTTTTCATTGTCATAAACATCTTGTTGCGAAGTGTTGTGAAGTGCTTTTTTCAAAATTATATGTTTGGAGAATGTTTCATAATCTCCATTTTTGCGTTAAATCCTTGTTTCTCCGTGAGCTCTATCAGTTATCTGCTTAGGTTTATAGTGTGTTTGGAAATAATGATTATGAAAAGGAGGCCCTAATTTGAGTAGAGATTGATTATTGGAATATGGGAGCAGTTTCCTTGCTAGTTTATGTTGTGAACCAAGCTAACTCCATAAGGGCCTATGGGGAAGAAGGGGTTAATGAGAATGAGTCAATTAGTTAGTTTGGGCTAACTAAAATGTAGGAGAGTTTTATTTGGGATCCACGCCCAATTAGCTACTGAATTGGTTAAATAGGACTTGGGGTTAAACACAAGAGTTTATGCGAATTGTGATATATTTAGTGTTCTCTCTCTCATCTCTGCTCTGTATCTGATTTCTTCATCCCCTTTTGTATTAGTCTAATTCTCATCTCCTTCTTCTTATCAGTTATTCTATGTCATTTCCATTGCTATTTCCTTGTAATTCTGTTTAGTAATTGCAATACTACAAGTCAGCTTCCTTGTGTGTGAACTAGTTATTTCGGGTTTGTTTCAGTTCAATTGACAATCCTCAAAATTGACAGAGCTAGGAGATATATAAGCCAAGGCATCTAATGTTCATGCCCGACTGATCTCTATAGTGATCTATATATACTGCTTGAAAGCTGGTGTTATTGTTGTCATTGTTCATTGAATAGATCATTGCTTCAACTATATATGCATTAACTCACACCTCTCTGTATTGAGTTTAAGTTAGATTTTTTTCTTCATTTACTTTAGTTTATCATATGCTGTTTCTCTTGTTTCTTAGTTTAAAGATCCAGTTGTTATTGTGCTTGGTCTGCTATTACATGTTAACTTTGTAAAAATAGTCGCTCTCTCCTTTACCTTCATCTTCGTTCCCTCGTCTTGGTAAGTAATTTATAGGTGGCAAACTTAGCCCATGAAACCATAACCCGCCCAACCCGCTCAAGTTTGGGCCGGTCATTTATTAGCTTAGCACATTTTGACCCGCCTAAATTCAGTCCAACCCGCCCATTTGCTACCCCTAGTGAGTATCATATTTACTATTATATGTTTTGAATGTGTACTTTCTTCTAATATAATTTTGTAAATTTCTTTTGGTAATAAGAAGCTCATGCTAGAGATTTGAGATAAATCCTTGAATTGTTGTATCATTTTTACTTCAAAACATGAGGATTGTCGTGGAATGCATCATCTGCTTTGCAGTAATATATTTTCCAGGAAATTTTTCTTTTTTACATAGTTGATTGGACTAACTATCTGAAGTTCTTCTACCTTCCGTTGTTTAAATTGAGACAATATTAAGAGACACTCAAAATTGTGATTAGCTCTTAAATTCTCTAGATTATAGAAATAGAAGAATGGCCCCTATATTTAGTCAGAAGTCTTAAGCCAATGAATATACATCTTAACTTTTCCATCTATAATTGTAGGTCTTAGTATTCTTTACTTCTGGAAGGAACCCTGAAGTACTATTTAGTTTACAGTTCTCTGTGTTGTCTTCAGTTTGAAAGTTACGCACTATGGTTAGCAATAGATAAGATCTTAACCATACTCCTCAGACTCACTTTTCTAAAGGTTTATAGTTTCCCCCTATTGCGTATGCATTATATACTCAATCATCTGATGAGTATTTCTCTCCCTTGGAAGAAACAGATTTTCCTTTTCAGTAATGTTCCTGTCTGATGCTAGCAAATGCAACCGATAAATTTCTGATAGTAACTGTAATTGCAGGTTCTTATTTGATAAAATCTGCTCTGAATACAAACATACTATGAATGTCAGTGTGGTGTACATATAGAGGAAAAGGCTCTAGTATTGATTTACAGGCATTCCTCTGTTCACCTTGCTGTATTTCTTTAACTTTTGATAACTGAAATATTCATGAACATGTTCTGGATAAACGACTTTTAGAATCTGGTCAAAATGATTTACGTGATGTGCATTATATTTCGATTAAAGGGGTATTACTGGCATAATGTGAATCATGCATTCGTTTACGTTTTCCTGCCTATAAATATCTGTGAAAGAAATGCATATGTGCCTTGAAATGCTATTTTGTGCTGTGACCAAATACATGCAGTTTAGTACATGTGTTTGTTGAAATTAGCTAGGTTACTTTGTGGTCATGGATAGATCAGTCAGGTTCGGGTCCATAGCAGTGATCTCAAATATTTTGACGTTTTCTTATTTGATGTTCAATGCTAATAACGAGCTCACATTCTAGAAGTTTTGTCTTATCTACTGATTTTATATTCCTTGGATTTTGAACAAGTGACGAGAGAAAAGTTGTTAACGTGTTCTCCCTTCAACATCATTTGAATCTGTCATACATATCAGCCTTCCTGATATGTCACTTGTTTTGTGATCTTTGAATATGTTTGCACTTGCATTGGAATGAATTGTCGATTCAACAATAAGCTCCCTGGATGCCCACATACAGGGCGGAGCTAGGTAGGGGCAAGGGAATACGAACCCCCTTCGGCTAAAAAATACATGTATATACAAGGTTAAAAATATTTTTTATGTATATGTAGTAGATGTTGAACCCCTCTTGACTTCTTCACGTATTTACTCCATATTTCTGAACCTTTTGGTGAAAATTCTAGCTCTACCATTGCCACATGCCCCTGAAAAGTTTATGCATGTCCTAGTGTATTTGATGCAATGAGAGGATTTACGGATATGTTTGTGTATAGAATCATCAATGGAGCTTAAAGAGACAGATTTTCAACAGCTTTTCATGTTTTACTTGTTTCTGTTCCATAGTTAAAGTTTCTATGTCATATCTGCTCACTCAACCAAACTCCTAAGTTGATATAATCACCATATATCATTGATAAAGTTTCTTGTTTGGTACTAATTTTGTAGAAGTCATTTGAATGTCAACAACTGATGAATCTAACATACAGATGTATCCCAGAAACAGTTCTGGTTGTATATGTTAGCTCAGAGGAAAGGGGTGTCTGATTTATGATGTTATTCGAGGATAGGTCTAGAGGAGAATAAACAGAAGAGCTAGTTGTGTGTACTGGAATTTAAGTACATTATCATACTGCGACAATAATCATAATCATAACCAAGGGCGGATCTAGTGTATACGGGTTCACATGAACCCAATAACTTTTGCCCCGACAACCATGTATATATATATTATGAAATCAGAATAAGATGTGAGACCAGAGAGTGAAGACTTGTACAGGTGTAAGCCGAAATGAAGAGTACCTTGTACATATCGTAAAATTCGTTTGAGGGCATTCATATGTTCATCCGTCAGGTTGTGCATATGTAAGCATATTTGTTGCACGACATAGGATATATCTGGTCTCGTGAAAGTGAGATACTACAACACTCCTTCTAAACTGCGATAGTGAGTCGAGTCGGCATACAGAGAACCCAAAGAGGCACTGAGTTTGGAATTAGTGTCCACCAGTGTGTGGATCGGTTTGCAAGACGTCATGCATGCTCGGTCAAGGATCTCTTCGACGTATTTCCTTTGACAAAGAAATAAGCCACCTGCATGTCTCGTAACATCAATGCCCAAAAAATA
Organism: Anisodus acutangulus; assembly: GCA_029783415.1. NCBI lineage: Eukaryota > Viridiplantae > Streptophyta > Magnoliopsida > Solanales > Solanaceae > Anisodus > Anisodus acutangulus. The sequence goes on along the minus strand of CM056506.1, from coordinate 9,192,100 downwards.
GCTTAGGGGGCCCAAATCCTTCGTAGCAAACTCAGAGGCAATGAGTGATATAATGGAACGGCGAAGTGCATCAGAAGATGTTGTGAGGATGATATCATCAGCATATAGTAGGATGTATGACATGTCATTACCCTTGCTATATATAAATAGTGAATGATCAAATTTGCTATGTGAAAACCCGATAGAGGATACAAAATCAGCAAATTGTTGGTACCATGCACGAGGAGCTTGTTTCAGTCCATAGAGTGAATTCTTCAAAAGACACATATAATCTAGATGAATCGGATCCCTGAATCTCATAGGCTGATGCATATATATGTTTTATGAAGGTCCCTATGCAAGAAAACATTCTTGACGTCAAGCTGATGAATAAGCCAAGACTTGAACAAAGCAATGCTGAGAATGATCCGAATAGTCACTGGTTTCACCACCGGGCTAAAAGTTTCATCACAAACCACTCCCACCTGTTTAGACTTGTCATCACCTACAAAACGACCCTTGTACCTCTCAAAATAACCATCAGATTTCTTTTTATATCGAAAAATCCATATAAAACGAATAATATTAGCATCATGAAGGCGAGGTACTAGATCTCACGTCTTATTTTCAATAAGAGCATTATATTCGTCAATCATTGCATTTTTCCAATTAGGATCGGACAAGGCATCTTTCGAATTACGAGAAATAAGGGAAGGGGCAACCGAAGTAGACAAGTTAAATAACCGTTTGGGTTTGGAAATTCCATGCATAGCACGAGTTTCCATTGTCCATAGGTGTGCCGCTGGAGGTTGGACATGATTGGGATGGGGTGGCTGAGAAATGGAGGCGGGATTGGGTGGACTGCCTGGAGTAGGGGGTAGGGCCAAGAAGGGACAGTGGAGTCGAGGAGAGGGGGTTGGCCAAGAGACAACTTAGATGGAAGGTCGTAACGGGCAATTTCGAGGCTCTCGTTGTGGGGCAGGGTGGACTGCCCACCTCGGGATGGCAATGGTGGGGACGACTGTCGGTGTTAGTGACAACTGATTTTGCAAGTGATGAAGTAGAAGGGGATTTAGGCCATCATTTATGAATTCATAGGAATTTGGGGATGGAGAATTGAGTTTGGCAAAGGGAAATTGGGACTCATCGAATATGACATGTCGAGAAATGATTATTTTTCGGCTTGACAAGTCATAATAATTGTAACCTTGATGATTGGGGTGTAGCCAAGAAAGACGTACGGGGATGACCGAGGTTGCATCTTGTTAATTTGTGTGGAGAGATAGAGGGGGTAGCACAGACATCCGAAAGTTCGTAAATGTTTATAGGAAAAATTCCAAAGATAGAGAACTTGAGTGGAAGACTTGTGTTTGAGAGACTTGTTTGGGAGATTATTCAAGAGATAGGTTTTCATTGATAGAGCGTAATGCCAAAAAATTGAGGGGGGGGGGAGGGGATAGAGGCGTGAGCAAGGAGGGCACGAACTAAGTTGTTTATGGTTCTAATTTTTCGTTTGGCTTTGCCATTTTTTGGAGAGGTGCGGGGACAGGAAAAATGAAAAAAGGCCATGTTTGGCGCAGAAAAGTTTGAATTGATTATTATCGAATTCCCTCCCATTGTCACATTTGAAACATTTAATATTCTTTTCAAATTCTGTCCTAATGAAAGTGTTGAATGACAAAAAATAGAATAGACTTGGGACTTATTACCAATGAGAAATGTCCATAGAAAGTTTGAATAATCATCTAAAAACAACATATAGCATCGATGCCCGACTGTGCTTAGGATAGGAAAAATCCATAAATCACTGTGTATTATATCAAAAGGCATTAAAGTACAAGTGGATGAAAAATAAAATGGCAACTTGACATGTTTCCCAAAAACACAAGATTCACAAACAAGAGGAGAAATGATATGTTTGCAAGCAATAAATTTATGTGGGCTAAGGGAGCGTAAAACAGAGTCTCCTGAATGTCCTAATCTATTATGCCATAACGAAGATGAAATTATTGCAAAGGTTTATGGAGAGGAGGCTGGATGGCTGACGGATGTGGTGATAGGATAAAGGTCCCCGGTGCTATCACATCTCAGTATTCGCATCCATGTCATAAGGTTCTTTACAGAAAAACCAAAAGGATCAAATTCAAGGGAAATATTATTGTCGATTGTGAAATGACGCACATAGATTAGATTTTTGATAAGTTTCGGGGCATGAAGGACATTTTTAAGGCTAACCGGGGGGGGGAAGAGATGATTGTCCATAACTTCGAATGAGAATGCATTGTCCATTACCAACAATAATATTACGATTTGAATTGCTCATATTAAAATAAGATGAGAGAGTATCTTGGGATGTCATCATATGAGATGTAGCGACATTGTCCATGTACCAACTGTTGTCAGAAATGCCGAGAGACATAGAGTTCATAGCTACCTCAATATCCGTCGGTGCATAGGTTGAATGAGGAGAAACATGTGCATTGTATGCCTGTCGTGGACGTGCACCGAGGATACCGGATTGGACCTGTCAGGCCAGAGGTTTGGGCCCAGAAGGACGTCGGGTAGGGGTAAGGTGGAATAACCCATGTCGGGTAGGCAACCCACGGCGGAGGATGTTGCCATTGTTGCTGCCGTTGTTGGTGCCTGTCAGTCGGCGGGGCTACCTCCTACCGTCGCTGCCACTATTTCCAGCGATGTCGCTGTTGCCGCCGGTATTGTCGCGGCTGTTCCTGGAATTTCTTCCTCTGTTGTGTATTCCGGGAATGTGAGCCACGTGTTGGATCGTTGGCTTGCCTGTAGGATGGGTCGGGAGACGAGCCTCTCGGGTCAGCATGGTTGTCGCTGGTGGCTACGATGGAGGCATCGGCTGTGCTGGCATTAGTCGATGCCCGCTTTATTTTTTTGGAGTTCTTCAAGAATTAGTCTCAAACGAGCCTCATAGAACGGAGGTAATGACGTGCTTTATTGAAGGCTGGTAGCAACGCCGTCATAATTTTCATTCAAACCCGCAATAAGTTGCATCACCAATCGTTGATTAGTGACCGGTGCACCGACGTTGGAGAGTTGATTGACAATCATCTTAAGTTCTTGACAATAGGCCGACACATTAGGAAAATCGTCCTGTTGAATGGCCTGAAATTGATTTTACAGATACAAGGCACGTTGTGTTTTGTTGTCATGAAAAATACTTTTCAAGCGCTCTCATGTTTGTCGTGTAGTGGCATTGGTTTCAATGATTGTATGCAATAGATCATTCAAGATCGTGTCGTAAATCCATTATAGGACAACTGCATCTAAGCGGGACCAAAGTTCATCATCAGAATCATCAGGTCTTTCTATGGCCTTTAATTTTGGACGGATGATATGGTCGATGACTTTATACACGATAATGAATCTTAAATAATTTCGCTCAAGATAAATACTGAACCTTTTCCATTTCAAGAGTTATGGAAATGAAATTTTTGATGTTGTTAACTTTAAGAGCATGATGGAATTTGTGTTGTTCAACCATTGAAAATTGGAGAGGAAGAGAGAAAAGTCGAAGAAAGAATGTAGAGGACTGCCGAAGAAGAGGGCTACCGAGGGGGGGGGGGCGGCTTAGAGGAAAAAAGAAGTTAGGGTTTGACTTCTGATACCATGTAGGAATATGTTCCTTGCCTTTCATTGATTATTGTGTACAATATATATAGTGTTACATAATTACAAACTAGGTAACTAAATTTTCCTAATTACAATTGGAATATAAATTTACCTAATATAAAAGATATACAAAATATGATAATATTCTATCAATGGTAATATACACGATATGATAATATTCTATCACAATTCTTCTTTTTAAATTGGGGAGGACTGGACCGATGAGGGAAAAGACTGATTGCACTCAAATGTTTGCGCTAAATCGTCAAGTTTTTCAATTCTCACGAGGATTATTATAAGCAACAAAATGAGGCTATAAGTAATCATAGTGTAAGATTGTACTAATCTCTCTTGAAAACTCTTTTGCATTAATACAAATATATATATTTATATATATATTGTGTACAATGTGGAATCCTAATACAATAAGGATCATAAATCTACCATAATTATACAACATTAAATATTACAAAATATATGAGGTATATTTTAGAATATACGTTAATACACCCCTCAGTTGGAATGGGAGGAGGCCGGACGCTAAGACTAGATCTGAAGTTGATGAATAGATGTTTAGGAAGACCTTTTGTAAAAATATCTGAATACTGATACGAAGAAGGCACATGCAACACCTTAACATGACCGAGAGCAACCTTCTCACGAACAAAATGGATATCCATCTCAATATGCTTGGTTCACTGATGCTGAACTGGATTATGAGATAAATATATGGCGGATATGTTATCACAGTAAACCAAAGACACCTTACGCAAGGGACACTGAAGCTTCAAAAGAAGGTCTCGGAGCCAACATATCTCAGCAACAACATTTGCAACACCTCTCTACTCTGTTTCTGCACTCGAACGGGTAATGTGGCTTGCCTCTTGGCAGACCATGAGATGAGATTATCCCCTAAGAACACACAATAGCCAAAGGTGGAGCGCCGCGTGTACGGACAACCTGCCCAATCAACATTCGCATATGATAACAACTTGGATGATGCGAATGGGTATAGATGCAATCCATAATCAAGTGTCCCCTTAACGTATCGAATGATATGCTTAAGGGCGGTGAAATGAGACTTTCTGGGGGAATGCATGAATAAGCACACACGCTGAACGACATAAGCAATATCATGCCTGGTGAAAGTAAGATATTGTAGAGCACCTGCAAGACTCCTGTAAAGAGTGGGATCGGACACTGGATCGCCATCAACAACACTAAGCTTTGATTTTGAGTCAACCAGAATAGACATGACCTTGCAGTTTTCCATTTTAGCCTTGTACACTATCTCTTCTGCATACTTACGCTGACACAAAATATAGTATCTGTAGATCTAGTCACTGAAATCCCAAAAAAAAAACTCAACTTCCCCAAGTCAGTCATAGCAAATTCAGTTTTAAGCAATGCGATGATCTCATTTTTCAACAAATCAGAGGAGGCAGTAAGTACAATGTCATCAACATATAACAATCATAAGCAATGTTACTACCTCGATGAAAAATAAATAGAGAATTATCACACTTGCTACATACAAACCCAATCCGCATAATGTACTGTGCAAAGCGATTATACCACGCTCTAGGGGCCTATTTCAAACCATAAAGTGACTTGTGAAGACGACATACATACTGAGGGGCTTCTGGATGGATAAAGGCAGGCGGTTGGTGCATGTAAACAATTTCTTTCAAATCCCCATATAGAAACACATTTTTCACATCAAGTTGATGAATCGACAAATCCACATAATGTATTGTGCAAAGCGATTTAACAACCGAACTAAATATCTCACCACAATCAATACCCTCCTGCTGATTAGTACAACTAGCCACAAGTCTAGCCTTATAGCGCTCTAAGTCACCATTGTCTATGAATTTGTGATGAAATAGCCACATGCAACGGATCACATTCACCCCATCCGGTCTAGGAACCAAATTCCAAGTGTGTTGTTTCATTAAAGCATTAAATTTCTCACGCATGACCGCTTCCCAATTAGGGTCCAGTTTGACTAGTTTTGGGTTTTTTGGGGAATTGGGAATTGGGGATATGGTCTGTGTGGATAGATTAAACTGAACTTTGGGTTTGAAAATTCAATGTTGGACATGTGTTTCTATACGATGTGTAAGGGCGGGTGTAAGTTGGGAATTTTGGTTGGGGGTCGGGTCAGTGTTGTGTTGCGGGATTTGGGTTTGTGTGGGTGTCGAGTTTTGGGTTTGTTGCAGGTTATGGTTTTGTGAAGGGTTGACCGACGGTAGTGGATGAAGAGGCGTCATGACGGAATGAGGGATGTACCTGGTTGTGTCGGGTGACCGCGAGGGGTTGGGTGAGGTCAGAACAGGTAGGGTTTTATGAAATGATGCAGATTCAGGCGACAGTAAGGGTGAGATAGAGAAGGGTCACGGTGGTGGGATCTGGGTTTGGATGATGGTACTGGGACAATTCCGGTGGATATTTACTAGTTCTGGGCTGGTCAGAACATCGACGGATGACTGAGATGACTGAGATGACACATGGGAAGGCAGTGGTGTCGGAGGGATGACAAGACTGGTCGGAGAGACAGGTGACCGAAGTTGACCAGTCGTAGTAGCGGTAGTGGTTGTGGATGGCGACAGAGAAGGGGGTACGGTGACATTGGTGGCGGGACGAGCAAGCTCGGTGAGTATGACGGGGAGGTGTCAGACTCGTCTAGAAATGTATAGTCAGTGTTTCGGAATTTTTGAATATTTGTAAAATGAAAGATCGTCTCATCAAACGTTACGTGATGAGAGACGTGAATTTGACGAGAGGACAAGTCATAGCACAAATAACCTCTATGATTAGACGGGAATCTTATGAAGACACACGGAATGGTTGTGGGTGCTAATTTTTAGAGGCGTGGAGGTAAGATTTGGATATCAAAGGCAACCGAAAATCCGTAGGTGATCATAGGAGGGGATCCGACGGTATAATATTTCAGTTGGGGTCATGTTATGAATGGTACTAGTAGGTAAAATATTAAGGACGTATTTTATCATTTTGACTGCATAAACCCAAAAAGTAAGAGAGAGAGAGAGAGACATGAAACAGGAAAGTACGAACCATGTTCTTTATGGTGCGAATGATTCGTTTTGCTTTGCCATTATGAGGAGAGGTGTGGGGACACAAAAATCGAAAAATTATGCCATTATTTGTGCAAAATTTGTGAAACGTGGAATTATTAAATTTACGACCATTATCACATTGAAAAGATTTGATGGCTTTTTCAAATTGCGTTTTGATAAAAATGCGAAATTCAAGAAAATTTGGCAAAGGCTTCCGACTTGAACATTAGTGGATAAATCCAAATAAAGTGAAAATAATCATCTAATAAGACTAGATAATATTTATGACCCAGAGGACTAGTAATGGGAGATGTCCATAAATCAACATGAATAATATGAAAAGGGGCAAACGTAACACTGAGAGATGAATTAAGAGGAAGGCGAACATGTTTGCCTAACTGACAAGAAATATAATTTTGGGCAAATTTCCCATTATTACAACGAATAAAGTTATTGCCTCTAAGAAAATTAAAAACAGGAGCTCCTGAGTGTCCAAGCTTATTGTGCCAAGTTGACAGATAGATGGCAACGAGAGAGACGTGAGAAAGGGAACTGGCAGCGGAAGATGATGGGAAAGGATATAGGTCCCCTGTGCTATTGCATCTCGTAAGAGGTGTCCCCGTACGTAGATCTTTCACAGTAAAACCAAAAAGATCAAAATCAACAGACACAAAATTGTTACGAGTAAATTTCCTCACGGAGATTAATTTTTAATAATATTGGGGGCATACATGACGTTATTCAGGGAGAAGGGTGGGTGAGGTGGTTGTGTGTAAATAGTACCATAACCCTAAACCGGAATGCGATGACCATTGCCAACAGTAATAAATTGAGGATACTTTAAACGAAACAGTTGGGAGAGATCACCTGAAGAGCGGGTGAGGTGAGATGTGACTCCCGTGTTCATGTACCAATTTTCGTCCCGTTGTTGCAAGTTTAAGCTGCTAAAAGCCTGGCCCAAATTAGTGGGGGCCAGACCGGTGACAGTGGGCTACTGCTGGGCTTGCAGAAGGTAGGCCTGATGCTGATTGTGGACAGGACGGGTAGCTAGCCCAGCGCCTAAAATTCCCTACTGCCATGGGCTAGGAAATTGGGCCGTCGGCTGCTGGGCCAGTCCAGCTTAGGGTATGGATGGGCTGCTGCTGGCTCGATTTTTCGCCACGTCCGCGGCCTTTGCCGCCCCTGCCGTTACCACGGCCCCTCCACCCCTACCATCGCCGCGGTTGTTTCGCGGCTGGGTGTTTTCCTGTGGTGGTGGTATTTTGCATGGGCGTGTCAACTGCTAACGTCTTTTGATGGTGCTCGTCCTACTTAGCACGTCGGGTTTCTTCCAACAATAATTGTGAACGTGCCTTGTTGAAGCTGGGTAAAGATCGGCATGTTGTATCATCGTGGCCAGGGTATCGTATTCATCTTTTGGTAGTCCAGCAACTAATTGGAGAACCATCTTTGTTTCGGAAACAGGCGTTTCCACGTTTGACAATTGGTCCGCCACTAGTTTCAACTAGGGGTGGCCAGTGGGCCGGGCTCGGGTCTGGCGGGGTCGGGGTCGGGGCGGGACGAGCCGGGGGGTCGGGATCGGGACTAGCGGGCCTAGCGGGCCTAGCGGGGTCGGGTCTGGGCGGGACCTGCTCCAGTCCCATCCCGATCCCGATCCCGTCGGTATCAGGGCGGGGCGGGCTCGGGTCGGGCTCGGGTCGGGCGGGGCGGGGTCGGGTTTTCCTTTTTTTTTTTTTAAAATAACATATGTATAAAAAAAACTCAATAAACAAAACAAGATAGTGTAATAAAAACATCCCAAGGCTGTTTTTGTGCCTCTTATATTATTTAATAGACATATGATTTTTTTGTAATACAAATACAATTGTCTAAAATCTAAATTGCAACTTTATGGTGTTGTCCAAAAGTTGCAAATTACATAATAAAATTGCAATTAAAAAAATTACATTTTCAAAAAATGCATTTCTAATTGCTTGATGATTTCATGTGGTTCTTCGGTTGGAATAGGTATTTGTTGGTCAAATTGATCCACGCCGCTTCCACTACCTTCGGTTAAGATTTACGTTGTAGTTTTCATCATCTTCTTCGTTGATCTCCGGTTGACCGCACCTTCTCCGCTCCGCTCGTATCCAATCTCACGAATAATACCGCAATTTCCAAGTGTCTCCGGCCAATGAGTGTCTGTGGTCTCCTATTTGATATCTGTCATAGAAAGCACTTTCCGACGCAGATTGATGACGCTTGAATGTTCAAAACATCTCGAGCCATCAATGAAAGTGTCGGAAAGGTCTTCTCATTCCCTCCAAGATTTCAAAGAAGTCTTCTTGTCCATCTTCATTGATAACTTCTTGATACTGATGTAACCACGCAAAACAAAAATATCCAACTCGCTAATTTGGTTAGTAGAGTGCGGCCGCACATTCTATTTACGAGGCTTTCAATACTAGCGCGAAACAAAGATGTCTTTGTGAGGTTGTGTTGAAGATGAAGAAGATGGTATGGTAGCTTGACGTTACTAGCATTTTCTTGTTGATAAAATCTATATATATTTTTGCATTGGTGTTCTACGCTATTCAACAGTTCTTCTTTAGTTTGTTCAATAGGTGGTGGGTGATTTAGATTTTTGGGACTTGGAGGTGGTAGTACTTCGATACAATCTTAAATAGTTTCAATTATTGATTTAGTACCGTCGTTTTTAATAGTAGAATTTAATACTGAACCAATAATATAAATAGAAGGAATAGGAATAAAATATTTTTATTTTGACAAACATTTTTAATACTTGCCTTATAAGCTGGTTTTTACATATATTAACAAAGTAATAAAAATATTAGAGTTATATAAAATAACATAGTTGAAATAGTAGGATAATATATACAGGAAAATTCTTTTGTTGCTTGAAAAAATTTCTCTAAAAATACAATAAGTTCGGAAATTTTACCCAATCACTATCTAAAATCATATCACCGGGTTTTTATTATGAGAGTTAAAAATAAAGTTATAGGTAATTTATAGTCATAAGCAACAAGTAGTTGCTCGTATAAAGAATTCCACCTAGTCGATACTTCTTGTGGAATTCTTCTATAAGGTAGTCCACAATCGTGACAAGTTTTTATATTCTTTTCTACGTTGTACTTTATTACTTTTAAAAATAAAGGTTATAGCAAATTGTATTTTACTAAGAATGTCTTCAAAAAGTGATAGACCATCCTTTACAATTAAGTTATATATATGGCACGCGCATTTTATATGAAAATGGTCTGGAAAAGATGGAGCTAGACTATTTTTTAACATTGTAATTGGGGAATTGTGAATAGAAACGTTATCTAATGTAATAGTCATAATTTTATCGGTAATTAGTAATAATCGCACACTTGATAAATATTTTCTGCAATAAAAGTACCAGTGTGCCTATCATCTATATATCTATACGCTAAAATACGTTTTTGCATAGACCATTTATAATCTATCCAATGACAAGTTACAGTTAAATAATCATGGCCGTTAGTACTACGACCTATATCAGACGTGATAGATACTTTGCCATTAAAATGATATAATGAAAAACGTAAATATTGTTGATATTCATGCGCAAATTTAAATACATCTCTCTTAACAGTTGACCTAGGAAAACCGTTAAAAGCAGGATTATATATATCTCTAATGTAATGAATAAAACCAGGAGATGAAGGAAATGAAAAAGGCAAACCCTCCACAGCAACTAATTTTGATATTGCTTCCCTATCTCTATGTTTGTTGTATTTAGAGCCTACAATTCCCCCCGTCATAGGGTTAATTTGACCAGACTTGGTCAGACAAGACGATGTCGATGTGAACCTTGTCCCGATGGAGCGGGCGTTATGCATCCGGTTTTGAAGCCTGGTATTGGGCATACCTAGCTGGATGAGCACTTACTACGTGTCTAATTAAACCCCCCGTCCCACCGTGACCTTTTCCAGTTTTAAATTTTAAAACATTTTTACAAATTTTACATATGGCTACTTGATTCTCTACGTCCCTATCAAAAAATGTCCATGCATCTGATTTTAATGGTCGTTTTGCTGGACCTCGTCTCATACTAGGGGGAATATGAGGTATTTCAGTTGAAGGTGCACTAGTGGGCGTGTTGTCATCAATATTAGTGGGTGTATCGTCTAGATCATCGTCTAAATTAAAGTCTTCTTGAGTTCCAGAAAATAACTCCTCGTCTAAATCTAATGGTATTGTAGGAAAATGTTGAGTATCAACAAAATCATCCTGTGTAGGAATAAGATGACTAGAAGAAGTACCCTTGCCCTGGTTGCCCCTACTAGAAGAAGCACCCTTACCCTTACCCTTAAACATACCTTTTAATCCTTCCATTTTAATTATGATAATAAATAATTAAAGATAATAAAATTAAGTGCGCTAAATAAAATAAACAGACAATAATAATTTAATGAAGGAACGAATGTACCAAACGCCGACGTAACGTCGACGTGTAATCGAGAGGTTGAAAATTGAAACTTTGCTCGATGGAAGATCCTCAAGCTAGTTGCCAACTTCACTCCCAATTCCCAAATGAATTAATAAAATTGAATATTTAGCAAACAATGTAGAGAGATATATTGAGAAATTAGAGAGATTGTAGGAAGATTTGTGAGAAAGATGAAGAGAAAATGAGTTATTTATAGTTGAAAAATTGGGTTAAAGTGTAAATATAATAACTTATGGGTTAAAAATAAATATTAACGGGTAGGGGTTGGGGAGGGCTAAAATGGTCGTTGGCCAACGACCATAATCTAAAATGGCCGTTGGTGCAACGGCCATTTTTGCAAAGGGGGTTTAAGGGTCGGGGTCGGGGTCGGGCTCGGGACGGGCTCGGGGCGGGCTCGGGTCCGGCGGGCTGGGCGGGCTTCAGTGCAGCGGGACGAGACATCGCCCCGTCCCGAGTTCGAGTCCCGCCAGTTAAATTTTTTTTTTAGAGCGGGCTGGCGGGATCGGCGGGTCGGGACGGGATCGGGTCGTCCCGGCCCACTGGCCAGCCTTAGTTTCAACTGCTTGCAATATTCGGACATGTTAGAGAAATTTTCAAGACGTGTATTATTAAATTATTCTTCCAAATAGACGGTACGAGTGTGCCTGTTGTCCTGAAAAATCTCCTCTAACCGAATCCATAACTCACGAGCTGATGTGTCGGTTTTCATTATAGTGAGGAGCAAGTCTTGAGAAATAGTGCCATAGATCCATTGTTTGACAGTGGCGTCAAGACGAAGCCATGTTGGGTCATCAACCTCAATGGGGCGAGGGAAGGAGTTGTCGATATGATCAAGCACGTCATAGACACATGCATGGATACAGAAAAGATCAACCCACGGAGAGTTCTGGTCTTTTTCTTGATCAAGAACCACATGAATGAAGTTCTTGATGTTGGTTACGGTGAGTGCTGGATGAACATAGGGTGAAAATGATGATGTGGGTATGACAGGGGTGACGATTGAGGAGGTTGAGGCTGACGTGGAAGTTGTAGGAGGAGTCATTATAGTGGATTGTTTTTTGGTGAAGGGATAAAAACAAAGACAAAAATTTGTTCTCGGGTAATAATAAAAAAAACTAGACAAGTAGTGTTGAGCTTCTGTCAGGAGGGGCGAAAAAGAAGATAGATAAGGATGTTTTGCGAAAAGGAATAGAAAGCAGAAAAAGCAAACAAACAGTGTATGTGGCAGTCGCCTGTTCTCGGGAAAGGTAGAGAAAGCAGACACACAGTGTTTGTGGCAGCCGCCGGTTGTTGCAGAAACCAAAGGGAGGTTGCGGGTGAAAAGAAATAGGGTTTAAGTTTTGGCTTCTGATACCATGTAAGATTGTATTAATCTCCCTTGGGGACTTTTTCTCATTAATACAAATATATATATATATATATATATATTTGTACAATGTGGAATCCTAATACAATAAGGATCCTAAACCTACCATAATTATACAACACTAAATATTATAAAATATATGGAGTATATTTTAGAATATACGTGAATACATAGTTTAGTAACTTTTGTTAAATAAAAGAAGAATACATGTCATTTATCTGTTAGCTTGACGTAAACATTGCAGATAAATTCACTCTGCACATAAGAAAAATGGGAAGCACGAAGATTATAAAGAGAAGACTTGAATCCTGCTGTACTTGAATGTATAATAATGTTGTAACGTATGAACTGTAACTCTAATCTATGTTCAAATTCAAGTAAAAAATTTATGTATTTAAGCCAGTGCATATCCGATGAGCAGCTAGAGAATATGGTTACTGTAAAAGATTTTGATGTTAGGGGTGTCTTCGGAAATATAATATACAAATGACAATTGTTGGCGGGATAAGTATAAAAACAAGATTGGAATCTGCAAAAAAACTATGCTTCATCTCTTCGTGGTTCAACGAACATGTTTGCCACAAAAAAAATTCACTGCAAAAGGTTGAAGAAAGTAGAATAAAAGATGGCTGGCAAAAGTAGGGGTAACTTTCTTTCACCTGCCAGAAGTCCTTATTCTATTGTCTTATCGAGAATTTATTTAATTAATTTACTCTTATTTACATACAATAAGAATTGTGGTAATTCTATTGTCTTATCGAGAATTTATTAAATTAATTTACATATAACAAGAATTGTGGATTCATTAGTTTCAAATCTTAGATATGGAAATGAATGGAAATTATATCTCGTAATAAAATCGACACTATTGCAATTCAGATTTGATTTGTGTTTAGTTTAAATAATGACAATATTGTAACTATTCTCCCTGCTCTTTTGCGTAATTTCTGGGGTAAAATGGAAAAACGTTCTATTTGTGGAAATGCTTACTCTGTCACAACAGATGTAAATTGATAAATAAATCCATTGATTCTCTTATTTGTGTTATCACTCAGTGATTCCTTTCTCCGGATGCTACAATCTTTATCAAAACCCAATAAAGCAAGTATGAGAGCATATTCATATACAGTCCACAAACAGCCTTTTCCTGTGTTGCGTACCATTTATTATAGAGTAGTACATAAATAATAAAATATTAACTCTCTTTTCAAAAATTAAAATTGTTTTTTGATATCCAGCTATCTACTCACCCCCAACATCCAATCATGTTTTTGTAAACAAAAAAAAAAAAAACTCTTTTTAATTTACCAGGGAAAGCATAAATTCAAAGCGTTGACCAGAAAAAACTACCATCCGCGGTGTGTTGTACCTTGTGCTACTTGGCTTGTGCAACATTCAAATACCATATGCCTTTTATGTACATAAAATTGTGGCAAATGGTCAATGAGCAGTTCTTTGAAATTCCCTGTCAAGAGATGTGTCCTTGTGGTGCAGCTTCTAAGGAATAATTGCATAGAAATGTTACATCTTGATGGTAGTGTCTCGTTAGGATCAAAACACATAATGAGGTTTCTAGTACTATGTGCACTCTCATTATTTTCTATATTTGAGAAAAAGGGGGGCTCCAGCAGTTGGAGGGGTTGGTTTTTTCCACTGTTTAATTAGAACTAAAATATGAGATTTTCAATTAAGGGTACATAACTTCAACCATCACACAATGCTTAATGCATGGTGGGAGCTTAAGGATGATATACACCTTTCATTAAAAAAGAACAATAATATTTTCTTATTAACTTATTTTAAAAGAATATATTTCTCAATTTAAAAATAATTTAATTTAAAATTTTTCATTTTATTCTTATAAATGTTATAGCTTGTCTAAAATCACAATTTTTAAAAGTTTTCTAGCCACACACGTAACCACAAGTTTTTTTAAAAAAAATGTTGTCTTTTTAAAAAAACAAAAAAACAATTATGGTACACAGGAGCAGAGCTAGAATTAATTGGAATTACAAGTTCGACAGAATTCAGTAACTTTGATCAAAACTCATGTGTATCTGTTGAGAATCTAACTGAATATGTTTATATATATATAATAAACTTTAGAACTCATAACTTCAGATTTGAGATATGCCTCTGGTGGTATGATTTTCATGCCAATTAGTGTGCACCCGATTAATTCTAAGGGGTGCATGATGTCTCCACTAGCACCTATATCAAATAAATTTGTCCATAAATCCTAGTCTTTATTAAACTTCCTAACAAATTAATTATACCTATATATAAATTGAAGCGTGGGAGTAGCTAGGTTTGAGAGAGAAGGGAAATTGCACGATATATTTGGAGTAAAATTATATATACATTGGAATCTCATGCTTGGAAAGGTAGCAACAAAGAGCAATCATAATGTCTTCTTATCCCAGCTCGCTCTCTCCTCTGACTCTTGGCCACCATCATTGCACCCTCTTTTGTTGCCCTTTCTTTATCATTCACCAACCTCATCACCATGATCATTTCAAGCACCTCATTTCATCAACACTCACCGAAGAAGACGAAGATGATGATGTTGAAGCTGATGAACAAGGGTACTTTGCTAGTTGGAAAACCCTAAGTACTCTTGTATCTTCTCCAAATTAGCTCGTCTTCTTTACGGGGAATCAAGCATCATGGTCCGATTGATAACATATGTGTGTTTCTTTAACTCCTTAAAGTAACTCTTTCCTATTTTGTTTAATTTGCTTTCCAAGATTTTCTACCACATTTATTATTTTTAATTTTGGGGTTGCGGTGTAGTTATAGATTGAGAGAGAAATTAAAGCAAAAGCCCGTAAGCATTTTGCTATTAGCTAGGAAAAAGCTATGGATCTCGTTGTTTCAGTAAAGCTAGTGATCATTAATGAAAAGCCTTTTCTGATTTGAATTTTTAAGTGTTGATCCAATGAAATTGAATTAATTAAGATTTTTCCATGAAATTGATATCCACGGAAACATTTTATTTTTATCAATCCAAGAAAAGAAAATACCCACAGAGAACCGGAAGAGACTTTAGTAGATTGTTTTTAGGCCAATCGGTTAATCAATATAGATTGTTTTTAGGTCCAAACGAAGAATTAAAAATCCATTTTATAGATATATCGAGGGTTTAGATCACTCACTATGCAAGGTCATAAGTTTTCTCTTGTGTTATCTATAGATAAAAACGAATTGAATCGACTCTTATATGATAGATGAAATGGTAGATTGTGTTACAGTCATTTCCACAACTACCTGCCAGTTAATTAGGGTTTCAGTGTAACTATTAACACGTAGCCAAAAGCTCCGCATCCCTTTAATTCCTTTATATTACGCATAGATCTGTTTGAAATCATGATAGTAAAATAAAAAAAAATGCATGTGCACAAACAGCAGTGGTAGCTGAAATTAGCTAGCATTCATTACATGCTTTAATTTCATGTCTTATATGTAAACAAGAAAAGGGATATCATCAACTGGTATATATACGTACTGTTTGTACTTTGTCTGTGGCGTTAGCATGACTTTATGTTCGTTAGCTGTCTATATTCTCTCATCTTTAAACATACGTGCTGAAAAATTGAGTTTTCCTTTTCATGGACAGAGATTGAGAGAGAATATTTGTTTCTTTTCACTGAATATTCAGTACTTGTATAACTTTCTCTTGTTATTCTTCTCTTTTCTCTTCTTTCGTTTTTTCACACACCTCAAGAAATAAATCATCTGCAGCTATCGATAAGTTATATACTCCTTCTTGTGTTGCTGTACTCTTTTTCTTCTTCCCCTTCTTGGAATAACTTAATTTAGTTCATCTTCAACCATCAAGAGGGGGAAAAGAATCTCTTTATCTATTTTTTTTTATATATATATAGAAATTAAAGCTGCATACCAGTAGACTATTCCCATTTAATTGTAATTATCTTAAATATGTCATAATATTAGTGTGGCAATAACCTTTTTCAAAAATAAGATGAAAAGTTCAAAATTGTAGTGTTTCCAAAATAGAAATATGTCATTCATTTGGAATGAACTAATAAACAAATGGTATCACATAAAATGTGATAAAGAGAACATATTTTACTTTTCGTAGCACATATTAATTGCTCGTTAGAGGATTCAATTCGTTGACATGATCATGTTTTCTAAATGAGCTGAATTATGTAACCGCCATCAAATATATTTTTCTATTTTTAGCTCACTTTTATTAATGATTACAGTGTCTAGCCAAAGTACTCTAAGGTGCAAGAATGCTTACCAAAAACTGCAATCTTTTCCAGAATGTCTCGTAAATCCAGGAATATATGAATTTATCTCAAGTTGACAGAAAATAGTTTGACTTAGCAACCAAATGAAGAAGAAAATATTCTTGTCATTATCCTTCAGAGGAACTAATATTAATCAATCTTCATTTCAACATAAATAGAATTGAATCTCTTGTGCGGTTGATGCAAAGTGCTTTCTATTTTGAAATCGGTCTCTTCTTATTATAGCAAGAATGTGTAAGACAAGACTAGTCCCTACTAAAAGAAGTGCAAATTAGAAAACAACACATTTGGTCAATTATTCCTGACTCTATTTCGAGAGATTGAGTTTCTTAGTGATCAGATACGTATTCAAAATTAAGACATCTTTATCTTAATCCTGACTCTATTTTTGTTATGAATACATGACCAAGCATTTAGCTCTAAGCTCTTGATTCTTGCGTGCCCGCACACACCCGTTTTGATTTCAAAAGGTTATCCATCTATCCAAATGAAAGACAGTTGTAGGTCGGGAAGCCAATCATAGAAGCAACAAATTGTTGCTTGTAAAGGTTGGAGAAGAATTCATAACCATTCAGATGTGGAGGAGTTGGTGATGCTACAAGGTTCAATTGAAACACCTTGGATTTTGCAAAATGTTTGTGAAGACCTTGGTTATTTTCGGGATAGACGGAAGGTTGTTTATTCTTTTTAATTAGAAGAAATAAAAATAGACATAGTTATTTTTTAGCCTACCTTTTCTAAGACTTTACTACTTGAGGTCTCTTGACCAGTTGATCGTTTTCCGTTTGGCTTGTAGATGAAATTGGTGTTATTAATCTGTATTCCAAAAAAAAAAACCAGTAAATAATAAATACTGAAAATAAACAAAATTAGTGTTGAAAAAATAAGAATAATTTTTTCAGAATATAATCGAGCCCACTTAGTTCAAAGTGTGTCCTTAAGGAAATTATTCCCCTCACAGTACTCGAGGTTGATGGAATATCCCCTCCCAGGATAGAACGATTATCTTACCAGAATAGTAGTACTCCAAACTCTGGTAGCGGCGAACCACTCAACAGTAGTATATCACACAGAATTGATTCGTGCAGAAGAAGAAGAAGATTTTGTAGTTCAGAAAATTAGTCAGTCAAATTCTGAAGAATCAAATGAATTTATAGCCATGGAAGTACTGTTTCTGAAGGTTTGCAACCCTTCTGAACAATCACTAAAACTGGTGGGAAATTTAAATGTGGGAAAGAAACCGGGTCGCGAGCCGAAGCCGAAGCCGAAGCCGAGCAGAAGCCGAGCCGAGCCGAAGCCGAGCCGAGCGACGACGACGGCGCGAGGGGTCCTTGCCCCCTCAACCCTTTTACTGACAAGAAGGAGTAATTCTACTTATAAGTAGAAGAACTTTTCTTTCCACTACCGATGTGGGACAACTCCCACTTTTCTTTCCACTACCGATGTGGGACAACTCCCACTTTTCTTTCCACTACCGATGTGGGACAAATAATTATTTTATAGAGCAAGAGGGAACTCCCTCCATTTCCCATTCAATCTATCATTTAATCACAACAATTGGTACTTCCTTTACTTAATTGATACATGAATAAAATATTTCTATTTTTTTGATAAAAAAATGTGAAATTTTAACGGTTCAATGTCATTGTTGATAAGTACGATTTCTAATTTTTTAATTGAATCCGCTAGGTGGGTGTTTAGGGCTAGTCTTTTATCAATAAATAAAAGTGACCCTCAATGAGAAGAGTACAAGCAAGGGGCTAGGCCTTACCTTACTAATCCTAATGAGGTAACAAACATCTACTAATTAACAAGCATGAAGAAAATAGGAGCTGGAGAAAACTAAGTATTCTATGATCAACACAGAATTTTGACACTGTCATATGATTCTGTTTTGCCAGTAGCATCAGTAGGTACCTTAGAACAAATTCCTTAGTCACTTTGTCGTCCCAACCTGTATATGTGTCTTCTTTTTTGCTTTTGTTGCTTTGGTGAGAGATCCCCGTCCTTAACTACCTTATCAAAACATATGTCCAGTATACCATCCTCATCATTCTCATCGAACATGTCATCACCCATGTCAATATCATAAGTTGTACTTGGACTAAGTCCTGAAACGATAGCTTCTAACTCATTGCTCTTTGCCAATACTCCCATATTCTTGGTGGTAATGGCCAAGGTCTTACTTGACGATACAAATACGAGTGCTTGAGGACTTAACTTACACCTAGGAGGTGAAGTAATATGCTCTTCTTCCTCAACTAAATCGGCCCACCGAGGAGCACTCGTTTCCCCTTGTTTTTCTTTGAAACAATCAAATCATTTGGAGAATTAGCTTGAGAGATGGATTAGTTGATAACGTCCAAATTCTCCTCAAAGAGAAACTGTACACGATTGTCACAATATAATTTATCCAATTATGAGTCGGGGTTGAATCCCACTGGGAACGGTATGCTAGGCGATCAAGAAAGTAAATAATTTATCACGAACTAATCTAAGTCAAACACTTTTTCAATATTTAAGTTTTTATTTAAGAATTAACAAAGATGAAAACTGACCTAGAAAGCAAGTAAAATGATCAATGGCCACATGCATGGATAAAAAGAAAATTACTCTCAAGTAACGATTCAATGTAATTTGCGATTTAACAACTAAGAGTGGGTTTATGTTAATGGATAATAATTTCTAAGATCTCATTGAAAGTCTTCCAACCAAATCAATGAATTTCACTCTAAGCTTTTCCAAGCCTTAGAGTGTGATATTAAGTACAATCAATTGAATCTCAAGTTAACTTTTCTATTTCTAGCTCAAGTTATTAGATGAAGTTTAAATCTCGAATCCTTATTAATTAATCTTTCTCAACCTCAATTTTCCTCTTCTAAGCTCAAATCAAAGTAAATGGGTGAGTCCTAGGGTTAGCTAATTCCTTAAGAAACATTAAGGAACAAGATAAATTAAAGAAACAAAGATCCACTTCATTAGATATAAGAATCATTCAATACATAGCATAACAAGAGTTTTAATCCAACATTTGATAATAAATATTATCATAAACAAGGTTCAAATGAAAGAATAAAAGTGGTTTGATGAACCATAGCTCACCAAACTTGTAAGAATGGCCAATGATGTGAGGAATTTCCCCCGGGACTTGCTTTTGTAGATTCTCAACTTTCCCCATCAAAATGACGAAAATAGCCTTAATATTTCAGAATTTTAGATTGCATTTTAAACCACTTTTGTTTCTCAATTTCTTCAATTTGACCTCTTTTTTACTTATTTTTCACTTGGTTTCTTCCCGATCACTTCTCAATTATATAAACCTATAAAATTGAAGTAAACGACATTGAATACACTATTTTCTCAATCAAACATAGCAAAATCTAAGATTAAAGAAAAGATAAATTGATATTTTACCAACTTATCTCAAATCGCACTTTCTTTTGGAGCAAAGAAATTTCAAGGTATAAGAATTGTCGAGATTTAAATATTAATACTTAATAATTTTACTACTCCGTTTACTTTTACGTCTCAATCTCAAAGTGCACATCTTTTTTATAATAAGACTATTAGTATTTCAAAACTTTGCAAAATGATTTGGAAAATTAGTAGTTAATGTTACGGGTAAAACAAAAAAAAGAAGATTGTCTTTTTTGATATGCTTAAGTGGAAAAAGTAAAAATAAAAATTTATTTTTAACATAGTGAATAAGTAAATATGAACGGATGGAGTATTTGAATATTAAGAAGCTTCATTGGCATGTAAGGAAGTTACAGGAATGACTTTGGAAATTGATGATCTTGAAGTTTTGACTCCCACTTACTCCACGGATAAATTTTTAAAGTCAAAAATTTTAAAACACTCACTTCGCCCGAAGTTTTTTGCACAAATTTCCCTTCAAACGCAATGGTCTTTAATCCCCCCCTCCCCCATATCTATGGTCTTTAATTTTTGCTCCTTCTGCTCATTAATGAAATATCCAGACTTGCTTCGCTCAACATAAGTTCCGTAATATTTATTTTCAAAAACTGAACTTTTATCTCGCTCGGCACAAATTCGGTTAGAATTGAGTTATGCAGCATAAATTGTGTAGTATTTTTCAGATTATGTTGAGTGTTGAAAGTTTTTTCGTGTCCCACTACAAGAAAATATAGAATTGGCAACAAAACTTTACTAATGGCAATAAAAATTTAATATATTGTTGCTAAAAACGTAAATGACAACTAATAAAACTTGTTGTTGCGAAAACTTTTCGCATCGGAGGTTATTACAACGACATACAACCGTTTTTATTATTGCGAAAGGTACTTTTGACAACAACATTCTATATATGACAAAAAAAATGTTGTTGGCAAATGTCTTTCTTCTTGTAGTGTCCGGCATAACTTTTCGGATATTGTGATACATATGCCGAACGAAATGTAAATTTTGCAGAAAAAAAAACTAAATTTATACCGTGAAAAGTGTTGAAGAGCAAAAATTAAATACCACAATTTGAGGGGGAAAATAAAGACCACCCAAAATAAGGATATTTGTGGGAATGACCTCGCCATTCTTGTAAATCAGCTCATATAGTCTAGACTGGCTTTCGAAAGCAAGGTCGTTAGTTTAAAAGGTCCAATGGAATGAGCCATTTGCACTTTTTCTCCTATCTTGTGTTCGAATTTTTATCTATATGAACATAAGTTACACATCATAATATTCACAAATTATGCCAGTTCCTTTAAAGAAATTTCGCCTCTATAGATATAAATTCAATTTTAAAGGTAAAAAATTAAAGACCAGCCCATATCAGTCCATTTGAAGGGAAAACCATGCAATTACTTTCAATGGAATAAAACTTGTAATGCAAAAAATTGCACGGTTGACCCTTCTAAAGGGCTGGTCTTTAATTTTTTCCCCTCAAATCACTGGTCTTTAATTTTTGCCCCTACTTCTCATTTAATGAAAATTTGTGGGCCAATATACTCTTATTTGTCGGTCTACAAAATCAGAGATACTGGGTTTGATCCCCAGCAGGTTTAAAAAAGAAATTCATAAGGCAAGGTTTACAATTTCTCAAAACAATATTTTGATAGAAACTATGCGTACTCACGAAAAGGTACATAGAAATTGTGTCTTGTCCCGACCAGTGAATCATTAAGATTCCTTTTTCAATAGAATCTTTTGCATTCACAAGACAAGTTTTCATAGAAACTATACCGGACAAGACATAGTTTCTATGTATCTTTTTACAAAGAAACATAGTTTCTATCAATATATTGCCTTCCGAAATTAGATCATAGATTCGAATTCTTTTTTTGTTTTTTTCAATATCAAGGGTATTTAAGTGCCGAAGGGAAAAATTAAATACCTACAATTCGAGGGCCAAAAAATTAAGGACCGCCCCAAAATAGGGCCATTTGTGTGAATTTCCCCTTGAAATGGGACGCATAAAATTACTCGCTCCTGTCTTAGCCCCATCCAAGTGAGCGCTCGAAGATGTTACTTTGCGGAGGCCGTAGATTCAATATATTGGCGCCAACCCCACTCTCATTTGGAACTTTCATCAAACACCTTGCGAGCACAAAATCATCAAACCTTTCACTGAGCACAAAATCATTTACCGCCAGCGCCAGCACAAAATTCTTCAGCTCCTCCGGTTTTGAAGCGCTTAATTCGCGTCAAAAAGAACAAGTGCATCGCTACATTGATTCCCTCCTTGAATGGAACCAGGTTTGCTCATTCTCTTCGTGTATTATGTATTCGTTTGTGTTTACCAAATTATATCTACTCAGATGAAGTGTTTTATAGCAGAGAATGAATCTGACTGCCGTAAAGGAAGAGAGTGAGGTTATGGAAAGGCATGTCGAAGACTCGCTTTCAATTATAGAACCAATTCGGACTTCGTATCTTTCACATTGTGGACCTTCGTCCGAGAATCTCAATCTCGTTGATGTTGGAAGTGGTGCGGGGCTTCCTGGAGTAATTTTGGCCATTGCTTCCCCTGGTAGCTACTTACATTTTTTTCTTCACAATGCCAACGAGCAACATCTCAAAAAGAATTAAAGATTGCCTTTGAAGAATTTGTTCAATTTCTATATATTTACTTATTCCTCCATCCTGAAGGGAGTATTCTGAAATGAAATATCGATTCTATCCTCGATGAGATGATTCAATTAGGCCCGTTTTTGATCCTGAATGAATGGATGAAGGGTATCACATTAGGGACCCCTCTCAACTAGGTATTCGGCTGCACCTGAAAGGGATGCCCGAGTCAGGGATGCCGAAGGAAGGGGGAGAGTCCCTGACGCCCCGAGTCAAATGGAATTGAAAAGACTTTTTTGATATTTCAAGGAGTCTTGGAGTAACTGTTAAAGTTGATGTCATGTGAGCTGGAGTTCATGGGTTTAAACCGTTTAAACAGCTTTTCGCAGAAATGCAGATTAAGACTGCGTACAATAGACCCTGGTTGTCCGGTCCTTCCCCGGGCCCCGCGCATAGCGGGAGCTTAGTGCACTGGGCTGCCCTTTTTATTCCCCTGTCCTTATTTTTGTGTCACCTTTCGCTTGCTTTCCGAGAGTCAATTTGACTAATCGTTGAAGCTAAATTGGATTTTAGATCAACTTAATGTTTTAAAAATTAAAACTTAGATATT
The DNA here is from genome assembly GCA_029783415.1 of Anisodus acutangulus. Classification (NCBI taxonomy): domain Eukaryota; kingdom Viridiplantae; phylum Streptophyta; class Magnoliopsida; order Solanales; family Solanaceae; genus Anisodus; species Anisodus acutangulus. The sequence goes on along the minus strand of CM056506.1, from coordinate 9,168,648 downwards.
GAAAAACTATATTAAAAGTACTACAAGTTGCAATTTTTCTCAATATGATAAAAAATACATTATAAAATGTCTGTCAAAGTTTACATAGTTTGAATTTCAAAAAATGGAAAGTGTCACATAAATTGGGACAGAGGTAGTATTTGGTTACTAGACAAGAAAAGGAGGAAAGAAAAAGAGTTTATCATCAAATGAAGAAATAAAAAATGTGAGATTTCATTTTGTTAAATGGAACGAGCTGCTTTTACTGGTTGAGTAGTTTGTTAAGAGATTGATTTACATAGTCTCTATAAACTAAGGTTTGGCTTTTCAAATTCATCTCACTCTATTCTTGCCACATTTTTCTCTCTAACTCTCTTAATTTTCGACCATTCTAGAACTTTAGTATGATTGCTCAATGAAGTTGCACGTGCAGGATGGAAAGTGACCCTTCTGGAGTCTATGAATAAGCGTTGTTCCTTCCTGGAGCATGTGGTTAGTGAGATTGGTCTATCAAATGTTCAAGTTAAAAGAGAAAGAGCTGAGGTTAGTCAAACTCGAATCATTAGTTTACATGTCTTTTAAATTATTGATCTAGTAATTGGTCAAAAATATTCTCGTCCTTAATTTTGGTCAATATGTGTAAGATGTTTTGGTCCATATTGAATATGAAGTGGCATTGTTGCAACATAAGCCATATGCGCTCCTAGCAAGTTCACGTTTATTTTGTTTTCCTGAAACCAAATGGGAGTTAAGTTCCATGGACTTGGTTTAATTATGAGGTCCTCAAAATCTAGTTTCTCTGTAAAACAAGTACAGAAAATATATTATCTTTAGGAAAATTTGAGTAATTTCTTATTTTCCTGATTGTTTTTCTTTTCTAACTCATTAGGAGCTACTGATCCCTTTAAATCTTAACAAAAAAAGGAGCTACTGATCCCTCACTTAACTTCCTTACATTGTTGCTTATCTGAGTGGTTAAACTTTAGGAAATAAATGTTTGATCTACTCGTCTGGTGAATATCAATAGATTTACCAGATTGATTTTTTCTATTCTTGCCCTTTAAGGAGTCGGGATCTCACATGACCTAAATTGGTAAGTTCTCTCCCCAAATTAGGTTGTGCACAGTACAGGCTTAATTGTGGTATCACTGAAGATTATCTGCATGCCTCCTTGTGTCAAAAATAATCAGTGCAGATTCCATTCGTTTATTCAATCGTATATGTCCGTTGCGCAGTAAGAACATCTGATGGTTTTATCTCTGTGTAGTATGTACAATAGTTAATATATAAATATCTTGGGAGGAAAGTTCTGCATTCTTGCTCTTTCTGCTAGTTATGCATGCCCTTATTTTAAGTTTTGTGATGCATAAGAAATTAAAATTTGCTGGAATTTGATGCCTGTTGCTCCTCCTATTATATACTAGTATCATATTTTAGATTTACTTCTTGTAGTACAGTTTTTAAATATTCACTTTAACTTGTGGACATGATGCACATTCTGCACATTGGAATAGGACAGAAGCTAGGGCAAGACGTCAACTTTAGAGAGTCTTTTGATGTTGCAGTTGCCAGAGCAGTTGCAGAAATGAGAATTTTAGGTAAACGGAGACTATTTTTTCTCATCCTGTGTTTTATGTTCTTTAATATTCCTTGAGATGGTTATCTGTTTCTTCCACTTTGCAGCTGAGTATTGCCTTCCTCTAGTCCGAACTGGTGGTATCTTTGTAGCTGCAAAAGGTCATGATCCTCAGGTCTGTCTCTCTTATGATTCATAGTAATCGTTTAAGTTACTTCGTCTGAGAAGATGAGCAGAAGGCTTGGCTTTTGTACTGTAGTTAAACAATGTGTTGTTATTACGCCACTACTCTTAAGCTTTGCTTAAGGTGGGAAGCAATTATTCTCACTTGTCTGATCTGAGACGTTAGATTATCATAGCAACACATGTGAGGTCTAGAGAGAGGTTTCCGAGGATGGACATGAGGAATTGATGTTCAAAGAATTTGGCTTTATCTGGAGAATCCTAGGATAAGAGAGTACTTTTTTTCTCACATATTCTGCTTTCATCAAACACCTTCTGTCTTGTGGGCGCTCTTGTAGTTTCTATGTTTCTTTCTTATTCTACTAGTTGGAAGGTTCGTGTGCGCACCTCGGCTATTCCAACCAATACATGGTACATCCCGCTAGCACAGGCACCAGGTCTCTACCCACCAATTAGGCAGATGGAAAGAAATAACCTAGTTTTCTTTTCTCCGTTAGGATTTGAACTTGAGACCTCGGGGTTCTCCTCCCACTTTATTGACTAGCAGGCCACACCTTGGGTGTATTGACAACATATGATTTTATCTTTCTTCATCTCCTTTTTCATTATATTTTTTTTAATATCTTTCCATGTCTCGTTGTGTTTAAATACTATGCACTCTTTCTTGTGCTTGTTAATTATCACATATTGTTCATGTATATTATACTTTGTCTTCCTTGTTCCCCCAGAAAAGGTATGTAACAATTTCTGATCAACAGAAAAAAGAAGCAGGCAGACATTAATTTGTGCTAGTTTAGAAATTAAACAATTTCTTGCCTTAGAGGCTCACGAAGTCAAGATTTTATGTCTTAAAAGAGCTTTCTCTGCAGTATTTTCTAACCCACAGAACTATTTGATGTAGGGCTGCTGCTTAATACCAGATACAGGTGCTTACATAATTGAACACATCTGTCATTTAGATTGGTTTGCCATGGTATTAGAGAATCATTTCGCAGTTACGTAGAAAAACGACATTTTTGGTTCCTTGACTATGGAGTGTTCTGCAATTTTGGAATTGAATTTGGTGTTCTCATTCTTTGGTTCTCTGACTAAAGGCATTTTGAAAATTTTGTTAAATATTTTCTGAAAACCCCAAGCATAATCCATTCCTAATATGACGAACCTGTTGTTTTTGATTAATTTACAAAGCGAATGGATGTCTCTGTCCATTAGGTTGAGGTATCACGGGTTTAGATGCAATTCAGTATTGGGATTTCATCCAGTTTGAACGATGTAGTGGTATATCATATCATGCATTATATACTGAACAAAATTGTACACGCTATATTTCACTTATCTTATGTCCAGTTTTTGCTCCAAAAAGAATTAAAAGAATGAAATTTGCCTAATGCTATGACTTCGGAGACCAAATGTGCAAGAATCAGTGGTCGATGTTCCAAAACACAGCACACTACACTTGACAGATCAAAAAGTGTTATTTTTTCTTCTTAAAACCTAGAGCAGATCTGCGGTCGCAATCTACTGAAAATGCAATGAGTATCATTGAAGAAAAGTAACTCAATATGAATTTGTAGGATGTAAGATGATTTGCATAATATTTGAGAACAGAGACTATTGACATATATTTACGATAACCGCTCTTAATCTTTCAAACTCATTGACAGGAGGAAGTACAAAGAGCAGAGAGAGCAATACAACTGATGGGAGCCTCTCTATTGCAAATTCGTTGTGGTATTGTTCTCTTTCATGTGTCTTTCACATTGTAGTTACAAATAGATATAACCGCAGATCAGACTGGTTCTAAGGTTTACGATTTTTCATGTTATTATATGTGATACAACAAATATCTTTAAAAAATTATACAAGAACTAAGATATGGCAGATGAATTTCTGTTTAAAGAAGGCGAATTATTTCTGACTTCCTGTGATCATTGGGATTCCAGATCCACATCTTCCTGGTTATGAGAAAATTATTATTTTCAAAGTCCAAGTTGAGGTCAATGTGCTGGGCTTTCCTCAGCCTGAAGGATCAATTATAAGCTGTATCACATCTTCTTAATTATAACTTTGAAAGTGAAGAAATCAGATATTTTGCTATGTCACAGTATGAGTGGTCCTGCTCTTACACTTGACCTAGGTTAACTTGCTTTGAGTAGGTCTCCAGATGAGTAATTATATTTTACAATGTCCTCTCATTTCTGGCTTCACGTCATTCATTTGGTTGTTTATTTTGCAATACAGTTGATTCCCACAGTAAACACGGACAGAGAACTGCCATAATTTGTTTGAAAGGTAAACCTACGTCAAAGAAATATCCTCGAGATCCAGGAACTCCAGCTAAGGATCCACTTTGAGAGAAATGCTGTCATACCTCCTTATCTCCCAATTGTACAGTTAATGTATGATAAAGGGAAAAATTGTATTTCAGTATCCTTTTCTCGAGTTTAGAAGCAGAAACGCTATACTCATGGATAGCTGGAAGCAGTACTACTAGTTCCTTCGCATATTGCTTACTTCATTATTTGAAAAGATACACCGTCCATTAAGATGAATGTATATTACAACCACACTATAATTTGTTATTTTGTCTTCTTACAGTTTTGAATTAAACTTGTGTTATGTCTATCCTAACAAAGACCTTAATGGCTGCCACACTCACGTGCCAGTTGGTGATTCAATGTCATACAATTTTTGCTGCTTTTTCTTTTGTGATGTAAGCAGATAGCTTCAGTTTGACATATTCAGGATTCAAAATATTTCACAGTAGGTTACCTGATCTCTGTGGATGCGGTAATTATGAAGAATTGAACAAGTCTCAGCTCGGATTGGAAATTATGCTACTGTGACTAAGGAAATAACCTGTGTACCGTGTTAGAATTTTGGTTGCATCGTGTTGTGGAGCGTGTGAAACTGGATTGGTTATTGTTGACCTTTTTTGTGGTCATGAAAGAAACTATTATATTAAACAATGGATTTTACCTAACATTCTTCCCACTTGTATTAAGGAAACCTAAGCCCGTCCTGCTTATTGGGAAAAAAATCATTCATCCTGTACTACGAATTTTTTCTAAGTAATTATTTATTGCCTCGGAATAATTTTTTTTGGTGTGTTCCTAAGTACAATGCTAGGTAGGTGTACTGAAGGGATTGACGTTGTGCAGATAAGATATTTAAGCTGCAATTGAAAGAAGTGCAAGATGTCAATGTCCCATCAATTAGATAATTAAGGTTGAAATTGTGGCAAAATGCTTTTACCTACCCAGCCGTGTGGATCGAAATAGTTTCAACTTCCAATTAGTGAAGACTTGTTATTGCATGTTCTTTTCTATGATTTAGTTTGGTAACAAGTCCAAGCATAATCATGAATATCTTAGTCTCTGCCGTACATTTGATTAAAACCGTATTAAAATAGCATGATCCATGTACTTTTGGTCTCTCTCGAAACTCTAATGTTCAACTAATCCTTGGAAAACTTAATGCTACTACTAGTATAACCGGCGGCAGAATTAGGCCAAAAGAAAGTTATTACGCACGAAGGGACCATTACTTTATTCCAAAGGCTAAGGATCTCTTTATCCAACTTTCGGCGATTTTTCTTACTAGGATATGCAGACTTTAGATTTTACCCTCAGTCCACTGCTAGGTAAACTGTGCTAAAGTAATCTTCAACAGGGCGAATTTCCGATTTGTAATAGGCCAAGTTCGTGAAACTTAATAGGGTTCATAGCTAAAAGGAATGATCACAAAATACAGGCCTTTATGAGGTGTACTTTATAGAGAAGATCAACCAAAGTGATTTCCAGTTTAGGAAGCATAATCATTTCATAGTGGTAGTCTTCTTCAGTAGATTAAACCTGCAATACAATCCAACTAAAGAGGGAAAAAATATTTTTTTTAAAGATATTTTCTTCCTTTGATCACTTGCCCAACAATCTAAAGTTCAAAATATAATATATAGAAATCTATGGATATTGGGCCTAATTGAACCCAAATCCATATAAGGAGTCCATGTTGCCATTTTATTTTCAATATGTGACTCTTAACACTCTTCCGCATGTCTAGACCTTGTTAAATGGAGTGCGTGGACAATATAATTTGGGAGCCCAACTGTAGGAAATTATTGGGTTCGTAAATCATAGTAAGCACAACGGAAGTTTAAAATTTCTTACCCAACGACAATCCTGTCATGACTTATACGATAATCATGTTGTATGTTCAAAACATGATAAAAGAAAACTTATAGTTTTTCATACGCGGGATTCAACACGAAGGTATCCACGCGATTTGTTTCCTCGATTGCAAGATCTAACTTCAGTGTATTTCCTATTCACATTTATTAGTTGTCAGTTAGACCATATTCTAAATATGTCTCTTGCACTGGCTAGTGACTTTAGTCAAGCTAATAACATTGAGAAGTTGAGTGCTTTCTCGAATTTTCAATCAAAAAATGAATCATATTCTTGGCTCAACTACCACCTTGATTTACATCCTGATGCACCCAACACAAGCCGTATCTTTTCCAGAAGGAGTTTAAGCTTAGAACTTGGTCAAAGTACATCATTCTGTAAACAATGTGTGTATTGACCTCAAGTCAAAGGACCTTTATATTCCACACACCGATAACACTATAGACATGTATAACAAATAGTTTATCGGCAGGGTGTACCAATACTTCTCCAAAGTATCTATGTGTCCATGACGAGTAACCATTACTTGTAGCTGTGAGACATACTACATTCTCCAAGAATGTGATGCAGACCACCTGTCGACTTATATCATATCATCGATATCCCATTTTCGATGATCATTAGTCGATGCTATTTTGAGAGTTACGTTCTATCATTAATATCTCACTCTATTAATGACAACGTAAGCTCAAGGGATGTACATATATGAATAACTGCAAACAATCAAACAATAATTCAATAATTGCAAATGCCGTAAATATTAATCTCATTAATATTTACGAATGTGTATAAGTACATTTTTGTCCCTATTATAGATTGTCTCTAGGACATACATACTTTCAATCTCCCACTTGGCCTAGAGCCAATCTCCAATGTATCTAATACCCATATTTTTCGAAATGACCACTATGCTTAGCTAAGCTTAATGGTTTAGTAAATGGGTCAGCTAGATTATCATCCGTGGGAATATAGTCTAGATCTATTTCTTTAGATTCCACCATCTCTCTGAGTATGTGGTATTTCCTCTGTACATGTTTGTTTCTGTTTGTTGATCTTGGTTCCTTAGCTTGCGCAATCGCACCAGTATTGTCACAATATATCGTTATTGGATGACTGACACTTGGAATAACCCCTAGTTCTTTTAAGAACTCAGATATCAAGACAACTTCTTTACCAGCTTCCGATCCAGCAATGTACTCGGCTTCAGTCGTCGAATCAGCAGTGGTTTCTTGCTTGGAACTTTTCCAACTTACTGCTCCACCATTGAAAATGAAGGCATATCCAGACTGTGACTTGAAGTCATCAAGATCTGTTTGGAAGCTAGCATCAGTGTACCTAGTAGCGACTAGCTTCTCTTGCCCACCATAGACTAAGAAATATTCTTTAGTTTGTCTAAGATACTCAAGAATATTTTTGACTGTTTTCCAGTGTTCTTCCCCGGGATTCTGCTGGAATTTGCAAGTCATGCTAAGTGCAAAGGCCATATCTGGCCTAGTGCAGGTCATGTCGTACATGATTGATCCTATAGCTGAAGCATATGGGATCCTCTTCATGCGTTCAAGTTCTGTAATAGTAGAAGTATTATCCTTCTTAGATAACTTGATGCCTTGACCCATAGGAAGACCTCATTTCTTGGAGTTTTCCCTTGAGAAACGTCTTAGCACTTTGTCTATGTATGTAGAATGTGACAACCCTAACCATCTATTAGGTCTATCTCTGTAGATCCTAATTCCAAGAATGTAGCAGGCTTCACCTAAGTCCTTCATCATGAAGGTGCTGGACAACCATTCCTTCACTGATTGCATAAGTGACTTATCGTTTCCCATTATTAATATGTCATCTACATATATGATAATGAAAACAATACTCCCTTCCTTGCGTTTACTATAAACACATGGATCTTCCTTGCTTCTGATAAAGTCAAACGATTTGATAGCTTTGTCAAAGCAAATATTCCAACTTCTTGAGGCTTGCTTAAGTCCATAAATAGACTTTTGTAGTTTGCTTACTGCTTCCATAAATAGACTTTTGTAGTTTGCTTACTGCTTTGGGTTTTGACTTGAATGTAAAACCTTCAGGTTGTATCATATACACTTCCTCAATTAGATTTTCATTGAGGAAAGCAGTCTTAACATCCATCTGCAGACCATTACTCCTAGCTGTGAGACATACTACATTCTCCAAGAATGTGATGCAGACCACATGTCGACTTATAGCATATCATCGATATCTCATTCTCGATGATCATTAGTTGAGGCTATTTTGAGAGTTACGTTCTATCATTAATATCTCACTGATAAAGTAAGCTCAAGGGATGCACATATATGAATAATTGCAAACAATCAAACAATAATTCAATAATTGCAAATATCATAAATATTATTCTCATTAATATTTACGAATGTGTTCAAGTACATTTTTGTCCCTACTATAGATTGTCTCTAGGACATACATACTTTCACCAACATTAGTGAACAAATAATTGGAATGGATCTGACTCTGATAACATGTAAATAATGGATCTTGGGCCTAACTCAACCCCAACGTTAGCTTGTAGGGTGATGATTGTCCAGTCCATATAAGGAGTTCATGTTTCCATTCCATTTTCGATGTGGGACTCTTAACCGAACATGTGCATGCTCATCAGACAAATCTATCAGCCAATAAATACGATGCATCATGCACCTCAATGGAACAAAAGAGAAAGATCAAAGAGAAGAATCATTGAGTGTCTCAACAACTTTAGAGAAGAGGGGGATTTATAACCTTTATAGAAGTGGAACAAAAAGCTTCCAAACCTTGGTTTCACCATCTAAACTAGCAGTGTATAGGATATAACAAGAAGTTGTATCAGATGGAATTTGTTGATCACTAGTCACAGTCAAGCACTTCACTGGTCCACTGTGTCCTTGAATAACACTAAGACAAGAGTAGCATCTCTCAATCCCTCTCCACACTCGCACTGTTTTATCTGCTGAACCACTGCACACCAAATCTGCCACCACAGCCAGACACAATATGGAATTTTTATGACCCCTCAGTGCACCCACCAGCACCATGTCACCACCTTCATCCTTCTCCCATACTAATATCGACCTATCACAAGCACCCGAATATAAAACAAAATGAGTATTTGTCCCAACTGCTAGTGCATTTACACCAGACTTGTGCTTTTCTAGTGTACAGACTAGTGAATGTTTTTTCTCTTCAAATCCCTTTCTCCAAATCTTGATTGTCTTGTCAGCTGATCCCGTAAAAACATCCCCATCTTGTGATATTTCTAGAGCATTGATCGCGTCATCATGTGCATTTGCTATTGACTCCAGGCATTTAAAATCATTTGTTCGCCAAATTTTAAGTGTTCGGTCCCATGAAACAGAGTAGAGGAATGACTCATCGTTCGATAGAGCTAGTGCTGACACTGTGTCAACATGATGCACCCATGTGGACTTCTTGTGGCGCCTGATCTGAACATGGTTTTTCGGTATCATAAATTTGAGTGCTCTGTCACTCAGTAAAGGGAGAGTGGACAAATGAACAATTTTCGGGGTAACTGAATTATGGTTTTCGATTCTCCAGACTCTAATTTTGTGATCTTGATGAGCACTAAAGACCTTATCAGCCAAAATTACTAGAGACTTCACTGCACCTTTCCCTGCTATAACTGTGTCAATTATAGCATCTACTGTGGAAGTTAAGGATTTTTGCTCCAACATACAAATTTCTTTATTAGAAGAGCCAGTAATAAGGTATTTCCCTGCAAGTACAAGGGAAGATGTATATGTATTTTGTCCCTCAAGAGTAGCTATGCATTGATGGTGAGTGCCAAGATTAAAACTCTGATCATGAGACAGTGATTTGATTGAATGAAAATATGACTGTGAATCTAAAGAAGTTGGCTTTTCTTGTTCTGTTTTTGATCCATTGCTTGAACATGAAGTTTGGTGATAAGGCATCATTCTTCATTCCCCTAAATTTTAGGAGATGGCTTTCATTTTATGTAGGCAAGAATAGAGGTGGGCAGTGGCTAGAAAATACAAGTGGGGAGGATCTTGTGAAATGTTTGGTTGATCATAGAATATACATTTTTTGGTGTCTGTCTATCTGAGAAGTAGAGAAATTAAAACTATCTTCTTTAATAGAAATAGAAAATGGGAGCTACTGTTATTATTTGTTTCTTGAGAAAAGTTTTATTGTGTACCTTTTGTTGATTGGTTAGTTTTTTCCACATCAATGACATTTGAACAATTGGCCCACAAAAAATTAAACTAGACAAAAGTTACTTCATTAATTGTCTCACAAAGGTTTCAACTTGCATGAAGCAAGATTTCTTGGAAGAATAGTATACACTTAATAAAAGTATATAAGTATGAATTAGGTAATATTAAATGGCTGACTGCTTTATCTTTTCTTTTTTCATGACTGGCTAATTGAAAAGTTAAACCATTTAACTATTTCATTATTGCCCTGTAATTTGGACGGTAATTGCTGTCTTTTGTACTTAAAATGCTGGTGAGCCAAAACAAGGTCAAAATGTGGACTCTTCCACAATGAGGGGCAGATCTAGCATACATTTTATGGCTTCGTCCGAACCTAATAGCTTTGGTTTGGACCTTATATACGTGTTAAAAAGTCCACCAAACAGATATAAATTATAAGATTTTCCAGTAAATCAAATGCAATGTGTTAAATCCCGAACTCGAATGCATGATGTTTAAATCCCGAATAGTCTTTCAATAATTCAAAGGTAATTTTAGTGTCTATTCAATGAAAGGGACTTAGCCAGTTGCCTTTCATATAAAAAAAGAAAAAAGTGATTGGTAAAGCAGCAAAGTTAGGTACTCCCATAAACCAACCAATCCTTCTGTTCTCTTTTTAATTTATTTCATCTTTTATAACAAAAAAATGGAGAATTTGCCAACTTAGTTGTCATGATAAATTCTGTGAAAAGTTTTCCATAAGAATGTTTATGCTCAGCATCTGATTGTAATTATGGAGGACAGTTTTGCTTCTCTGGATGTGCCTATCACTAAAATTTGCCGTTCATGTTGCCAGCTTCTCAAGTGGTGTACTTAAATCAGCCTGGAACATGAACCCACCTACATTAACTTATTTTTATAATTTTAACTTTTTGTATAATTTATTTTCTTCCAAGCATATCACATGATTTACTTATAATGCTATGTTCCAAAGATTATTTAAAAAGAAAAAAAAAAAGGACTTGACCCGAAGCTTGAAATTTAGAGATTGAAATAGTAGTCCAGTGTTTTTATTCAACACTACTTAGGTGTAAGGTTCGAATCGCACTAAGGGTGTTTTCGGTATAGATATTTTTAAATTTTCTCATGTTTGATTAGTCAAAATTTTAAAAAATATTTTTCTCTATGAAAATAAGTTTCTTAAAATTGAGGGAATTAAATGACTTTCCTTATAAGAGCTCGAAAGTCTACAAAGAGCTATCTAAACCTAAGTGTATGACCTAGCATTCAATATAGTGCGTGAAAATTATGGGACATCAAGAATCAAAATTCTAGTACAAACAAGAAATGAAAAGTGATTTTTGCAATTTGTCTAAGGCTTTGGTGGATAAACTTATTTAATATCTATGCTATGAGAGATAGCAGAGACTCGACATAACAGTCGATGTGTGCACCTAAATATCTTAGAAAGAAGAAGTCAAGGAATAGCTAACTACAATGGTCATCACTGTAGGCATGAAATTGAATGTGATCCAAAAGATAGGACAATGAACGAAACCTACCTGCCAAATTTTGATTTTGCTTAAAAATACTACACTATGGGACTGTGTCTTCCCAAAGGACCTCTAAATGGAAGGTACTACTATATGGTAACATCATAGGGATGGATTTTGTGCAGGAGTTGAGGCTTTCATTTCATTATTGACCTGTAGCTATCAAGAGTGTAAAATTTCTTGGTTAGATATTTATCGAACACTTGTAATTTTGGAATCTGCATAAATTATTGGATTGTTCGTACTTGTTTAGTCTTTTTTTTTTTTTTTGTTGACGAAGGAACCCGCAGCCGCTACTTTTTCGAGTGCGCACAAGGTAAACCCCGGACTGACGCAATAGCCTGCAAACCACGTCAGCCGATTAACCACACTTGGCAAGCCATGTGTGACAGGCTCAACCAAGAAGATTTATGCAGGGGATCGAACTCGTGACCTTGCAGGCTATTTCGAGTGCGCACAAGGAACCCGCAGCCGCTACTTTTTCGAGTGCGCACAAAGTACTTGTTTAGTCTTGTTTGTAGGAATACAGGGAATTGATTGTTTGAATAAGTAACATAAACAAATCCCCAATTAATTAATTAAGTCTTTGCTCTTTTTTCTTCTTTTTAATAAAATAAATATGCTTTAAGATACCTACGACCTTTCGATTTCCTCTTGTTTTGCCTTCAATGTTCAATCTATGGGTAACTAGGTTCGGAAATTAGGAGTATATAATATAGGAAATGGAATTATAAGACAAATTAAAATAAACTCTTGACCTACCTCCACAAACCCTTTTTTACTTTAGTTTAATTTTTAGTTAACTCATAGATAATGACCTTTTACTATTTTATCCATTACGTCTTGTTCAAAATATCTTGGAAGATATGGCTATTAATTGTAAGATTGGAATAATTTTTGTTAGGGATTCATTTCATTAATCACAATATATATAGTTGTACAGAGGTTGATTCCTAATACAATAAGAATCCTAACTTACCTTAAATGATTGATTCCTAATACAATAAGAATCCTAAGTTACCTTAAATATACATCTATCATAATTATAAAATATACTGTGAATATTCGGAGAATATTCGCTAATACTCCCTCGATCGGGCGGGAAGTAGGCGAACGCTAAAATTTGGATCGAAAGTCGGTGAAGAGCTGTCTTGGTGGTCCCTTTGTGAAAATATCTGCATACTGATAGGAGGAAGGCACGTGTAATATTTTGACCTGACCAAGGGCAACCTTCTCTCGTACAAAGTGAATATCCATCTCAATATGCTTAGTCCGCTGATGTTGGACCTGATTGTGAAATATATAGATGGCAGATATGTTGTCACAATAGACTATAGAAGCCTTTCGCAGTGGACACTGGAGCTCCAAAAGAAGATTTCGGAGCCAATGGATCTCATCAACGACATTAGCAACTCCGTGATACTCTACTTCAGCACTCGAACGGGATAGCGTGGCCTGCCGCTTGGCGGACCATGAAATAAGATTATCCCCAAGAAATACACAGTAGCCTGAGGTAGAGCGACGTGTGTCTGGGCCCAATCTGCATCCGTGTAGGAGAGTAACTTGTTTGGGGCAGAGGGGTAGAGATGTAGTCCAAAGTCCAGTGTGTCCTTAACGTATATGATAATACGTTTGAGGGCCGCAAAATGGGACTCTCGAGGGTCGTGCATAAACAGACACACTTGCTGAACGGCATATGCAATATCAGGCCTAGTGAATGTAAGTTACTGAAGGGCACCTGCAAGGCTCCGATATAGAGTGAGATCAGAAACTGGCGCACCCTCATTGGCACTGAGCTTGAATTTCGAGTCAACCGGAGTTGGCATAAATTTACAATTAGCCATCTTAGCCATGTACACTATCTCTTCTGCATATTTGCGCTGACACAAGAACATATTAGTTGCAAATCTGGTCACTGTTATACCCAAGAAATAACTTAGCTTGCCCAAGTCTGTCATAACAAATTTAGTTTTAAGTAGAGCAATGATTTCATTCTTCAAACCGTCAGAGGAGGCAGTAAGAACAATGTCATCCACATATAATAGCAAGTAAGCAGTGCTGCTACCTCGATGAAAAGTGAAGAGAAAGTTATCACACCTGCTACATACAAATCCGATCTGCATAAGATACCTGGCAAAACGATCATACCAAGCGCGGGGTGCCTGTTTCAAGCCATACAATGATTTCCTGAGATGACATACAAACTGCGAAACTGCCGGATGAACAAAGCCAGGGGGATGATGCATGTACACAGTTTTTTTCAAATCCCCATGAAGAAATGCATTCTTGACATCAAGTTGATGAATCCGTCAATGCATGCCCATAGCAATACTGAGAACAGTCTGAATAGTAGCCGATTTAACAACCGGACTGAATGTCTCACCACAATCAATACCCTACTGCTGATTAGTGTCATTGACAACTAGTCTTGCCTTATACCATTCCAAGTCACCACTGTCTCTGAACTTGTGATGAAATAGCCACATACACCGGATAACATTCACACCATCTGGTCTAGGTACCAAATCCTACGTGTTCTGCTGGGTTAAAGCGTTAAACTCCTCGCACATGGCCGCATTCCAATTAGGGTCCAGTTTGGCTAGTTTTGGATTTTTTGGAATGAGTGATAAGGTTTGTGTGGAGAGGTTGAAGTGAACCTTGGGTTTGAAGATCCCATGTTGGGCATGACTCTCCATGCGGTGGGTAGGCAGCAGTGGGAGGTCTGGATTGGGAGGTTGCCGGCTTACGTGTTCTGGAGGCAGCATTGTTGCTGGAGGGGCAGGAGACATGGCTGGAGGCAACAATGGTACTGGTGGGGTGTTCGATCGAGAGCATGGAGTTGTTTGGTCGGAGATGGTGCCGGACAGTGGCGGGGACGGAGCTGCAGGCTCTGTCGGAACAGTGGGCTACTGGTGGTACAAAGATTGGATAGCCGGGGACAAACTCAGTTCATCGAGAAAGGTGTAATCGGTGGTCTGAAATATTTGGAGATTTTAAAAAGGAAAGGTCATCTCGTCAAAGGTGACGTGACGGGAGATGATGATTTTGCGAGTGGCAATGTCGTAGCACAGGTAGCCCCGATGAGTAGGAGAGAGAACAACGAAGACACAGGGCAAGGTGCGAGGGGCAAGTTTGTGAGGTGCAATGGAGGCTATGTTGTGGTAGCATAAGCAGCCGAAAATACGGAGATGGTCATAGGATGGGAACCCACGGTATAAGATTTCGGTTGGGATCTTATTTTGGAGAGTGCTAGTTGGTAAAATATTAAGAAGGAATTCTACCATTTTAACAGCATAGACCCAAAAAGGCGGTGGAAGACAAACATGAAACAGAAGGGTGCGAACCATGTTATTGATGGTACGTATAATTCGTTCAGCCTTTCCATTTTGGGAGGAAGCATAGGGACAGGAAAAATGGAAAACCATGCCTTATTTAGAGCAGAAATTGTGAAATGCCGAGTTATTAAATTCACGTCCATTATCACATTGGAATGATTTGACAGATTTTTCAAACTGTGTTTTAATGAATTTTTGAAATTCAAGAAATTTGGCAAAAACTTCAGATTTGAATTTCAGTGGGTAAATCCAGACAAAATGTGAAAAATTATCTAAGAATACTAGATAAAATTTGTGACCCAAAGAGCTAACAACCGGAGATGTCCACAAATCAGCATGAACAATATCAAAAGGAGAAAAAGTAACACTGTTTGATGACATAAATGGAAGACGAGTATGCTTGCCGAGCGGGCAAGAAAAACAGTGTTGGGCAAGTTTTCCATTATTACATTGAATACACTTAGTAGTCCTAAGAAAAGTAAAAACAGGGTCTCCGGGGTGTCCGAGTCTATTGTGCCAAGTTGAGGGAGAGATAGCCGCAAGGGATAGAGGTGATTACGGTCTGACAGCGGAAGATTGAGTGAAGGGGTAGAGGTCTCCCACACTATTGCAGCGCGTAAGAATTTTTCCCGTATTGAGATCCTTCACAGAAAAACCAAAAGGGTCAAATTCGATGCATACGTAATTATCATGAGTGAATTTTCTAATAGAGATTAAGTTTTTAATGATGTTAGGGGTGTAAAGGACGTGATTTAGGAAGAAAAGCGGGTAGGGATGTTTGGTATGTGTGTTACCGTAACCTTCAATTGGAATGCGATGACCATTGTCGACAGTAATAAATTGAGGATACTTTAGCTGAAGTAGTTGAGATAAGTTACCTGACGATCGAGTGAGGTAAGATGTGGCTCTGGTGTCCATGTACCAATTTTCATCGGGCTGTTGAAGGTTCACGGTACTGAAGGCCTAGCCTAAATCGGTGGGGGCCAGGCTGCTTCCTTGCGGGTGCTGCTGGACCGAGACCATGTGGGCCTGCTGCTGCTGCAGGTGGGCCTGCCTGTTGGCTGGGGCAGAGCCCAATAGACCAGGTGACCAAGCAGCCTGCTGGAACTGGGCCCCTACAGTTGGGTATGGACATGCAGGCGAGGCCCAGTTCCCTTGATTGGGCCACATTGGTTGCTGTCTAGGCCACGGGAGATAGGCAGTAGGAGTTGGGCCTGGCTGCTGGTTGCGGTTGCCTTTGCCGCAGCCCTTCCCTTTATTGTTGTTACTGCGGCCTCTGCCGCCACGGCCTCCACCGCGGGACTGCTGCTGGTGGTGGTCTTGCGGTGGTGGCTGGGTGGTGTTGGTTGCCGGTGGTGTCATGCCGTCAATGGCTAATGCCTTGTGATTGTGCTCCTCTTGTTTGGAACATCGGGTCTCTTCTAACAAAAGTTGTGAATGTGCTTTGTTGAAACTTTGGAGGGGGTCGGCCTGTTGAATCATCGTTGCGAGTGTATCATATTCACCTTTCGGTAAACCAGCAACTAGTTGAAGCACCATCTTGGTTTCTGACACAGAAGTCCCTACGTTGGAAAGTTGGTCGGTTATGAGTTTTAGTTGTTTACAATATTCTGACATGTTGTTAAAATTCTTGAGATGTGTATTGTTGAACTACTCTTCCAAATACACGGCCCAAGTATTTTTATTATCCTGAAAATTTTCTTCTAGTCTGACCCAAAGTTCATGTGCCGTAGCACCTGTTTTCATGATAGTGCACAACAAGTCTTTAGAGATGGTGTTGTAGATCCATTGTTTAACGATGACGTCAAGGCGACGCCAGGTTGAGTCTGCAACATCGGTGGGACGAGGAACAAAATCATCAATATGGTCGAGCACATTGTATGCACATGCATGAATATAGAACAGTTCCATCCACATGAAATATTGACAGTCTTTTTGGTAAAGAATTATAGGGATAAAAATTTTGATGTTGTTAACGGCGAATGCCGGATGAAAAGAAGACAATGAACGTTGAGAGGGGTTGTCAAGTGTGCCAACGGATGAACCAGAATTAGTGGGGGAAGACATGGTGGCAACCTTGTTGCCGCCGGCCGAGAGGAAGGGAATTTGGGTGGTGGTCGGCCGAGAGAAAAGAGTAGAGAGGGGTAGGAATTAGGGTTTGGCTCTTGATACCATGTAAGATTGGAATAATTTCCCTTAGGGATTTCTTTCATTAATCACAATATATATAGTTGTACAGAGGTTGATTTCTAATACAATAAGAATCCTAACTTACCTTAAATGGTTGATTCCTAATACAATAAGAATCATAAGTTACTTTAAATATACATCTATCATAATTACAATATATACTGTGAATATTTGGAGAATATTCGCTAATATTAATCCATCAAAGAAAGTCTTGACTACACGTGAGCTTCTTTTTCCAAAGAAAAGGGTTACGATTCTGTGCTTACGTGATAAACATGAAGATCGATTCATCAAAGTACTATCATAAAAAAAAAAAAGTAAACGTTTGTTTAACGGTATGAAATAAAACAGACAGATCGATGCAGTTAATTTTTAGTGTTAGTATCTCAGAATTGCTACACTTTCTAAAGAAATTTAAATTATGTTTATCAAGTACTTTAAAACTATTGTTACTTGAGTCGAAGTTCTAACCGAAATAACATCTCTTACCTTCACAAGGGGTAGGGGTAAGGCTTCGTACACTCCACTCCCTATATCCACTTGTAAAATTACACCAGATATATTGTTGTTGAAGTGTTTTAAAATCATTAACTACCCAAAATATAACAACATATTTATGTGTGTCAACAAATTAAAGGAATTGATTTCATATGATCAGTTCAATTTGAATATAAGAAAATGACCCTAAAAAATTTAGTGTTACATTTTCTCTGCAACTTTGAAAGAGAACATTTATTAGTGGTATTCCCCATATTTAAAGACTTAATTATGTTGTATTTTAATTAGGATAATAATGCTATTAAAATTGACCCACCTTTTTAAATTTTTCAAAAAATGTCCTAGTGTGGGAGCGATCCTGGTCAGGGAAGGCTAAGACGGTGCCTCGCATATGGGTAGCAAGAGGGCGCTTATGCCCCGACGATGGGGCCTTATGGGGAAGGGCCCAGCCCAATAGGGACAGCACACCTTCAAACACCTATATACATAATGTACCTATTTTTGTATATAAGTGTATAACATTGTATAAAAGTATTTTGGGCCAAAGCTTTGCAATGTAAATTTTGGACTATTTTCTTGAAATGTAAGTGAGCAAATCGTATATTTTTGAAATTTTCCCTTGTTTAAACGTCAGAGCTATTTTAAACTTTTAGTGAAACCAACACTAGAAAAACATAGTTACAAAGAGAAAAAAAAATTAAAATTATAAAAAATAAATAAAAACGAAAAACTGAGTAAAACGTTTTTCTTCATCCTCACCATCATTTTTTTTTTTAAAAATGTTCAATTAATTGAATGGATGGGAAAAAAATCGAAGACGTTATGTATAATGCTATACACGATAAATTTTACAAAATAAAGAGCCGTAGATAGTGATAAGTAAAGAATCACAAGATCAGATCTAAAGTGTAAAAATATTGTAAACTAGGTATTAGTACGTCAATCTCCACCACCCACAAAGAAGAAGTAAGAAAAAATACGAGCATCTTGAATGTTATCCGTATCAAAGCAATGAAGATGATTTGGTTACTATAGCTTGAAAGGCTTCCATGTCGTTTCTGCCTGATGAGTCATGAATCACGATAAAAAGAGTGTTTAATTTAGTATTTATTTTTTGATTTTTGGTAGGTATTCAGGTAATTATGAAGTTCCGAGGGAGCATTAACATAATCTTCTCGTCCAAAGATTCCCCGAAAAGAGTAATTGATTACGTCCAACTCTAGTCCTAAAAAAAATAAGTGATCGCTGTAAATATAGTTCGGTCTAAAAGTTCAAAGTCGAATCCACAGAGAACTGACGTTAGTTATAACTGTTCAATATTACTAATAAAATAAGTTCAAACAATATTATGAAATATAAAGATTAAGATTTTTATTTCTAACTAATTAACTAAAAATAATAATAAAGAAGTAAAATTATCAACTAAAGAAGAATGGATTGGATTCAAGATTAAGGAGGTCTAGGATTATGATTTTACCAATTACCGAAATCCTTCTCGCTACGTTATTCATAACTTCACCGTTTTATGCTCTGCGGCACGTGAGCACTCAACTTATCGTAATTCTCTCTCGAGCAATTACAATAATAAACTAGATGTATTCTCTCGAACTATTCTAGCTATCAATTTCTCACGGCTCACTATGACCACGTCAAAGCTTCATTATCTCTAATCCCGCTTTTAAACCCGTCGTATTGATATCTCATATACCTAGGGAGTGACGTTGTTCAACAACAACCTAAATATGCATTCTCTCTCGAGCAACACATAATAAATAGGAACAATCAATCGATGGCCATTCAATCAACTGAAATAAGCATATAGTTGAACAAGTAGAGAAATTCAAAGGCTTAATTATATTAAAACATAACAAGAATTAATCCAACAATTGGTTTCACCATAATCCTAGATAAAGAATTAGCTACTTATAAAAGTATGTGAAAACACGATACTGAAATTCATAACCAACAATGAAAAATAGGAAGAAGAAAGAAAGAACTCGTTGTCGAATCTTTCGTCTTGCTCCACGGCAGTTCCTTGCTCTCCTTAGGTTGAATCTCCCAAATTAATGGGTCTTAGGATGTATTTATATGACCTAGAATGTGTAGGGAATCAAATAAAGTAATCAAAGCTCGTTTGGAAAACTTTTCTTGGCTCGACTGAACTCCCGTTTCGCGAGGATCACAGGCGAGCCCGGCTAGCTCTAATTTTCTCTTATTTCTTGGCTCGTCTATGGGCTTGCCTGGCTAGGATGTTGACGAGCCCTCTCAGGCATGTTTTTGGCCTGGCTCGTCAACTTCATTGCCTTTTCCTTCGCTTCGCTCTTTTGTGCAAGAGATTACATTTCTTGGCTCGTCAAGCTGCTCGCAATGCGAACATGATAGGCGAGCTCGGTCATTCTCCGATCTTTATTTTCTTATCTAAATTTGCATCAAATGAGGTCTTTTCCAATCGCTTTCGTCCAACGATCTTCCTACACATACAACACATGTAATAAGCTCAAAGCAATATAATTTGTACTCAAACGACGATAAAAGTACTAAAAGGTAAGGCAAAATAATGACTAAATATATGTATTTTTAACCGAACATCAATAATATGTGTGGTCAAAATTTACTAGTATCATATGATAACACTAAGCGAGTGTTAGGTACAATGGAAAATATTTTTTTGAAAAATAAGTAATCTTTTAGGAGTATTTATTTACTAGTATTTGATAGGTAAGCAAAAAGTATTATCCCACGAACTTTTATATACTAGTATAATTTAGGCATGCAGTGTAGGGATGACAATTGGGCGGGGCGGGTACCCCCTCCCTCGCACCCGTACACGCCAGAAAATTTATACCCGCCACCCGTGGCGGGTACATTTTCAACATTCATATCCGCCTAGGTAGATATATTCCTAAATCCACACCCGCTCCACCACCCAGGGAGGGTTTTGCCTCAAAATTTATTATTATTGGGCTTATGGGCTGCTAAAATTATGTGTGCCAAATTATTTGAGCTTTAGATAAATATAAAGTTGTACAAATAAAATTATAGTTGGCGGGTATAAGGCGAATGGGTGGATTTGGGGCGGGTGGTTGGATGCGTGGCGGGGCAGGCGGGTATAACTGCAAATCCACCACCTACCCATACCCGCCTACTACCCGCCAAAGTTATACTCATATCCGCCCCATTGAAACGGGTGCGATGCGAAATCCGCAAAATTGTACCCACCTACCATCCATAATGCAGTGGGAGAGAGTTGGGAATGGGGGCCAAGGGGGAGGGGGAGGGACTGGGCCGGAAGGATGGGTTGGGTGTGGGGTGTGTGGATGAGACATTCAGGTTAATATCACTCATGAAACTCATTTTCCTCAAAAAGATATTTGCCAAAACAATTTTCCTCGATATCAAAAACACCCTAAATACAGAACGTGTCCACACCCTTGAACTGCTTTCTTTCTTTTTCTTTTACTGATCTTTAATTTCTGGTCATATGCTAATTACAAACAATTATAGCTAAGTGATACCGATATTCAATTAACAAAATAGGAGTAGCATTAATATATTGTCTAAGTAACAAATCCTAGGGTTAGGCTTAGATAGCTAAGTATATATACAAGTGGGATTAATTTAGTATTTCCACATATTAGGCATCGCTCTAAAGTAGATCGAATCTGCAACAGTTATTTGATTTCCTACTTCAAAACTGACACGTAAAAAAGAAAGAAAAGGATACAAGAAGCGTTCAAATGAAGTTTGTGAAGAAAAATTATACTGGTTCCTCCATTCTACTTTAGGTGCAGGGCCCAATAATTGAGCATATAATTACTTACCATTTACCCTATTAGTAAAGTTTAACATCTAATAACAAATTAATTACTATTTTTACCTGATCAAGTGTTAAAAAAGGTAAAGTAGTAACACAAAAATTAATTCAATAAAGACAACAAAGATTTAAATTTGATTTCTTTACTGAATTTTTGCGTGAACGAAATATCAAGGGCATAGGAAGATGTAGAGTACATTTTATGAGTTCATCTTAATCTAGTAATAATATTGTCTCAAACACAATATATATATATATATATATATATATATATATATATATATATATATATATATATATATATATATATATATATTAAAAATGAATTAAACAAATCTAAACAATATTGATAATTAATTAGATGGGTTATGGTAGAATTTTAAACTCATAATATTAAAATCTTGGATCCTCATTGATCAACGTTTGATCTGAACGAAAGAAGGATAAGAAGTTGATGAAACGCACAGGCCAAACAAATCATTGCCAAATAAACAAGAAGATACAGAGGCAACGATGTCTTGACAATTAACCTAGCTATCAAGGGAGACGTTGACAAAAAACTAAACATGCCTCCCAATTTGTTTCTACTTTTAGATTGTTAATCCTAGGTTAGGTTCCTTTCACAGTACAAAATTTTATGCCTATCAGTCCCCCGTCTCATAATTATATTCATTCATAGGTGGATGAATATGTACTATTGGATTGGAAATTCGGCAAACACCTGGCTCTATTATTAGGTTTATGTCTCTCTATTTGTAAACATATTAAGGGCCTTTTCGTCCTTGATGTAATTTTGTGTGTGTTTTACTAATTGCTCATAGTTTCTCTTAGTAGTACAAGTTGATTATACAAATGTCGGAGGGATTGGATAAGCATATATATTAATTAGGGTATCTGTAAGCCTTAGAGAAAGAAGGTGTACGTAAAACCTAGTAATTATCATTGTTATATGGATTAATTGTACAATTATTTCCTTGAAAATAAGAGGATATTCATAATTAACTTTCAAATAACCCACTCCTGCATCTCCATTTGGATGACATTAGTGCGATTTTTCGAGTCAATGTCTTCTTGACTTAGTCAAGGAAATGCATCTTTACTGGCATGCTTTATGATAGCGATGCTCGCTCTTATTCAAATGCAACAACTTTCACCATCCCAAAATCAATACACGAGAAGTTCAAAAATATCTAGTAATGCAAATTACAACAGGATTACTTTAATTTGATCAAGTAATATGATTATGATTTAAATGGATCCCTGTTTAGTGAAGCCTTTGACAAGGAATTGCCTGGTCAGAAATATCATACAGTATCACTAAAATTAATGAGTAAACAGAAGCGTATGTAGAATTTAAAGTTCCTATAAGGACTTCGAGTTAATAACAACAACAATAATAATATACCAGTATAATCCCATAGATGGGTCTGGGGAGGGTAGAGTGTTGCGCAGACCTTACCCCTACCTCCCTATCTTGAAAGGTAGATAAGATATTTCCGATAGACCCCCGACTCAATGAAAAATGATTCAAAATAGTTCCGAAAAAAAAGAAATAATGGAAGTAAAGAAGTCATCGCAAAATACTATAGAAAGCATGACAAAATAGTCAGGGTAAAAAACAGTAACTACAATAAAATAATACAATAATCGAAGTAGTAGAGACAACAAATAGTAACATATCAAAATCGAAGGACAAGAAACTACAAGAGTAATACTACGACTAACTAATATGGAGGATAAGCGAGATAACACGCAACTACCTACTAACTTTCTATCATAATCCATGTCCTCCATAATCTCCTATCTAAGGTCATGTCCTTAGTAAGCTGAAACTGTGTCATGTCCTTAGTAAGCTGAAACTTCGTCATGCCCCAGCTAATCACCTCTCCCCAGTACTTCTTTGGCCTACCTTTACCACTCATGAAATCATCCATAGCCAAGCTCTCAACCTCCGCACTGGGGCATTTGCAGATCTCCTCTTCATATGCCCAAAACATCTTACCCTCGCTTCATGCATCTTGTCCTCCACCAAGGTCACTCCCACCTTGTCCTAGATATCTTCATTTATAATCCTATCTCTCCTAGTATGCCTACACAAAACATCCTCATTTCCATAGCTTTCATCCTCTGAACGTGAGATTCTTGACTGGTCAACACTCCGACCCATACCACATAGTTGGTCTAGCCACCACTCTGTAAAACTTGACTTTAAGTTTTGGTGGAACCTTCTTATCACACAAGACTCCGGAAGCGAGCCTCCATTTCATCCACCTTGCACCAATATGATGTGTGACATTCTTGTCGATCTCCCAATATCCTTGGATTGGAGACCTCAGATACTTGAAATTTCCTCTCTTGGGGATGACCTATTTATGGAGCCTCACTTTCACGCCAACCTCATATATTACTGAACTTGTACTCCAAATATTCGGTTTTGGTCATACTCAACATGAATGCTTTAGTCTCTAAGATCTGTCTCCAAACCTCCAGCCTAGCATTAACTTCACTGCTAGTCTCGTCAATCAATACTATGTCATCTACAAATAACATACACCATGACACCTCTCTTGATATATAAAATAATTACTAGATTCATAGTTAATATTTATAGATATCTAATAGAGTATTAGAGTATCATTCATACATTTTTACGGCCCATAGAATGCGACATGATAGATTGCCACTTTTTGCTCGTGGGACTGGAGCACCCAACGAATTAATCCCAAAACTTTCTATCATTTATGGTATTGACCAATGATCTTCTTTTTTGATAGCTGGGTGAGTCATGGTTCCTCTTTGGGTATTTTCAGTTATTGGAGACTGCATGAGGAAGCTTTATAACTACGTGGTAGGGCACAACTAACTTCCTCTTCGTTCTTAATCGTTCTCTTTTATTTTTTATTTTTCAAACAAGAATGTGGGGAAAAGTCATATCACTTGACTCGAGTTAAGATCAATTTCTTCTAGACATGGTGTCATGAGAGCAAGTTTGCGAGCAATTTAAACTATTTTATGTAGCTACTATTTGAAAGTATACACGATATACACGACATTGGAATCTTGTGTATACCGTTTATATCACGGAAATCCATGACAAGTGGGAAACTGTGATATACACGATATACACAACCGTGTATATCTCTATGTTTGGTAATATGTTTTATATGTAATTAGCATTGTACTCTTACCATAATTGTAGAATTCTTGTACAAATAGAATAGGATTTTGGGAGTAGAATAGGAATAGGATTTTTCATATTATGAAAATTGTAAATTGTATATATACTCATTCATTAATGAAAATAATCAAGAGATTATTTCTTTCATGGAATCAGAAGTCTAGGTCTCACTTGCTTCTACTGATTTGTCCTCTCTTCCGCTGCCTCGGTTTCCAGTCCCTTCTCAGAATTCGTGCATCTTACCTCCTCTCTTCCCAAATTTTCTTCCAAATCCATCACTCACATATTGTTCTTTAGTTATGTCTACCTCAAAGAACATGTTTCATCATGCCCTTACTGTTTCCAACATCAAGAATCACATCCCTATTGTTCTTGAGATGGAAAACGTCCAATATGCGACGTGGGCAGAATTGTTCAAAATTCACGCAAACTCACATCAAGTCCTCCATAGGAATAAATAACGCAAACTCACATCAACCATATCCCTATTGTTCTTTAGACATGCTTTTAACATAGGAATAAATAACATAAACATTCTTAACCACTAAGAGTATAATAATTTATGGAGAAATATTACGTTCACGTTTCGTACTTAGAACATGCCAAAAGAAATAGGGATTTGCCTTAACATACCTTAGCCATTTTGTGTCCACAATACAACTAAAGCAGTCCGTAGTGCACTCCAATCTTATTTTTTAAGAAACCATCTTTTTCCACCTTACTTCACTTTGAAGAAAGCCCGAATTCAATAACACGATAAATGGAATAACGAGATCAAGCGATCAACAAAACGTGTATAGTATCCTTGAGAAAAAAATATATATACTTTGCTCCGTTAGAAAGAACTCACGTTGCCGCCTATAAATGAAATTAAATATGTTGCCTAAAGAAGAAATGTTGCTGGACCCATTTCTTCATGTTCACGAATTGTATACAAAGTCATATAAAAAGGACTAATTGCAACTTTTTCTTATTACATGTGGTCAAGGCTTAATTCTATTACTTAATGAGTCTCATACCCCTATCTATTACTATTACCCACTAATTTTATTTCTTGCCATGTGTCACTTTCTACACACCTCATCATATGCATGTATATCACCTTCCATATGCTGCCACCTCATAATATAGTCCACCTAGTACATATACAATGTTCTTAATTAATATATATCATCTTCCATTACAATTTCCTACCTAGTCGATTACACGCACAATTAATTTTTTGATCTCAATTCACTTAAATTTTGATGACTTATAAAACCTTCATATACTCAATGTCATAATCGTGCGATATAGCACTAGTCCATAGCCTCTTTATGCACATACCGAATATTATTTTCGCTCCCCATCATCACACTTGTTACGTCCAAAATTATTTCGGGATTTTATCCTTTTATATACTAAGTTCTTTATTTGCATACGTGAATATGACATAAATTCCCCAAAGCTCGGGTACTTGCATACACCTAGATGCTTAAATCATCACCCGAAAGTACGGGATGTTACACTACGGTTATGACTACCTGAAATAGATTGAGTGATATATTTCAGGATAACCAACATTCCCGAGTTGTCACTCTTGAGCAAGAATTTTCACAAGTCATCATGGAAAATTTTCCGAATGTTTCAGCTTATTGTAAACGGCTCAAGGAATTGGCGGACCAACTCCGTAACGTTGGAGCGCCTGTTACCAATAATCGTCTTGTTCTCCAAATGGATGCATGCCTATCAGAGGCCTATAATGGAGTTTGGACTCTACTCCGACTAAGTAATCTGCTTCCCCCTTTTTATTAAGCCCGTTCGATGATCACGTTAGGGGAAGCCGACTTGGCAAAAAAAGCGGCTACCGGCTCAAGTTCCGTGGCGATGATGACTTAATAAAATAATTCTCACTGTTTTGTTGACAATTCGTGCCAAAACCGCAACAACGGTGGCTGCAAGAAGGGTCAAAACTGTAAAATAATGGCAAAAATCACGGCGTCAACAACAACGGCGAACGGAACAATAGAATGGAGGCAGTGGGCCTCGGGGTACTGGGCCCCAGCCCACCTGGTCTCATCCCTGGGCCCCTTGGCAGTGGGCCTGGACCAACGGCCAGTGGCCCAGCCCAGCCTACTACCCACCCATTTATTTCCCAAGCAATTAGGTCCCGGTCCAGCCCAATCACAGGCCTATTTTTCACGTCCCTATGGCAACACCCAACAGCGATCTGGGTCAGGTCAGTAGGGCGGTCTACTTGGGTTTCGGCCCCCGCAGGCCTTCACTGTTGCGGGCCCGAATCTGATCCTGTCTCCCACCGATATTGAGGTCGCCATGCATACACTTGGATTTAATCCTCCATACGTGAATTGGTACATGGACATAGGCGCAACTTCTCACATGACGTCCGACCAAGGTATTTTCTCATCTTATTTTAATTTGAGCAAAAATTGTGGCATTATTGTTGGTAATGGAAATACAATTCCAATTCGTGGTCACGGTAATACAACTTTGTATCCTCCACATCCGCCTCTTGTATTGAAAAATACCCTTCATGCCCCTAACTTAATTAAAAATTTGGTGTATGTCATAAAATTCACTACTGATAATTAGGTTTCTGTTAATTTTGATCTATTTGGGTTTGTTGTGATGGATTTCAAAACGGGGATACCTCTCATGAGATGCAATAGAAGGGGAGATCTTTATCCAATCACGCCCGCCACCAGTTTCTCGAGTCAAGCCATGCCATCGACATTTGTAGCTCTAGCTCCTTCCTTGTGGCATGCACGTTTGGGTCACCCTAGGTCGTCTATTGTTTCTTCCTTGCATAAAAATAATTTTATTTCTTGTCAAGGTACGCGTAGTACTCCAATTTGTCATTCTTGTCCGTTAGAAAAATATGTTAGATTACCATTTATAGCCTTTACTTCTCGTACTTTGATGCCTTTTGACATTATTCATAGCGATTTATGGACTTCTCATGTTCTAAGTTCTGTGGGCCATCGTTATTATGTTCTATTTTTTATGATTATTCTAATTTTTTATGGACCTTTCCGTTAGCGAAGTAATCTCAAGTTTTTCCACATTCTTAAAATTTAGAGCATTCATCTGTACCCAATTCGAATGGAAAATAAAAAATATTCAATGTGATAATGGCAAAGAATATGATAATGGGTTGTTTCGGGAATTTTGTGATTCTAATGGCATAGTTTTTCATTTCTCATGTCCTCATACGTCCTCACAAAATGGGAAAGTCGAACGAAAAATTCGTACCATTAATAATATTGTATGTACTTTATTGGTCTGTGCTTCCGTACCCCCTTCATTTTGGCATCATACTCTACAAATGGTTACTTATCTCCTTAACATACTTCCTACCAAAGGGTTGACATATGCATCTCCTCTTAAAATCCTCTATAATAAGAATCTTTCGTATTCACATCTTAGGGTCTTTAGGCGTTTATGCTATCCACTATTTCCGTCAACTACAATTAACAAACTTCAAGCTCGTTCTACCGCTTGTGTGTTTTTGGGTTATCCATCTAATCATCGTAGTTACAAATATTTTGATTTATCATCTAATAAAATCATAATTAGTCATCATGTTATTTTTTATGAAACTCAATTTCCGTTTGCTAAAATGATTAGTCTCGTGCCTAGTTCATATAATTTTTGGATGACGAAGTCTCACCGTACATTATGCACTGTTTAATGGGCCGATCCAGTGACCACGACACACCAGCAAGCCCACTTTCTGCTGGCCCGCAAATACCCACCGCCCATCCGTGTCCAATTTATGCTTCATCCCCGGTTTCTGCTTTCCTACCGTGTCCAGTTTCCAGTGTTGGGCCAACAGGCCCACTGCATGCTGGACAGTCTGTCACCCATCCGAATTTTTTCCAAATCCACCCAATTCTCCCTCGAGTCACAGACCTCTTACTCGTAGTCAACGGGGTATTTTTATACCAAAAAGACATTTTAATCTAAATTCTAATATTCTTAACTCCTCACTACCCCGTAACCCAGTGTCTGCATTAAATGACCCGAATTGGAAATTGGCTATGAACGACGAATATGATGCTCTTATTGAAAATAAGACGTGGGAGTTGGTACCCCATCCTTCTTGTGTTAATATTATTCAGCCGATGTGGATTTTTACTCATAAAGATAATTCTGATGGTTCTTTTGCGAGACATAAGGCTCGTCTTGTAGGTGATGGTAAAACTCAACAGGTTGGAGTGGATTGTGGTGAGACATTTAGTCTAGTGGTCAAACCGGCTACCATTCGCACTGTTCTCAGTTTGGCTTTTTCGAAAGCATGGCCCATTCATCAGGTAGATGTGAAGAATATTTTCTTACATGGTGATCTTAAGGAGACAGTTTACATGCATCAGCCCTTGGGTTTTCGAGACCCCAAATATCCTCATCATGTCTGTTTATTGAAGAAGTCCTTGTATAGGCTTAAACAGGCCCTACGGGCCTGGTATAAATGATTTGCCGACTATGTATCTACTATTGGGTTTTCTCACGGTATGTCTGATAATTCTCTGTTCATATATCATCGTGGTACTTTCTTGGCATATATTCTATTATATGTGGATGATATTATCTTGACAGCTTCTTCTGATGATTTACGCAAGTCTATCATGACACTACTCAGTTATGAGTTTGATATGAAAGACTTGGGGTCCTTGAGTTACTTCTTGGGGATTGATGTTACTCGTCATGCATGTGGGTTATTCTATTCTAGAGGAAGTATGCCACTGAGATAATTGAGCGAGCTGGTATGTCCTCGTGTAAGTCTACTTCCACTCTAGTTGATATTAAACCCAAGCTGGGTACTGCAACTGGCTCACCTTACGAGGATCTTACCCACTATCGCAGTCTTGCTGGAGCTCTTCAGTAACTTACTTTAATGATACCGGATATTACGTATGTCGTACATTAGGTGTGTTTGTTTATGCATGATCCTAAGGTTGAGCACATGAATGCGACCAAAAGCATTATCCGCTACATTCAGGGGACACTTGACTATGGCTTGCATCTATATCCATCGACGGCCTCTACATTTGTCTCGTATACAGATGATGATTGGGGTGGATGTCCAGATACCAGACTCTCCACGTCTGGTTATTGTATGTTTCTTGGTGATAACTTGGTCTCATGGTCTGCAAAGCGTCAGTCTACATTATCACGCTCCAGTGCAGAGGCCTAGTATCGAGGGGTAGCCAATGTGGTATCTGAATCATGTTGGTTACGTAATCTTCTCTTAGAACTTCATTGTCCCATTCAGAAAGCTACCTTGATGTATTGTGATAACATTAGTGCAATCTATCTTTCTGGTAATTCGATTCAACATCAGCGCACTAAACACATCGAGATGGATATCCATTTTGTTCGAGAAAAGGTAGCTCGTGGACAAGTACGCGTCTTACATGTCCCTTCTAGGTACCAAATCACAAACATCTTTACTAAGGGTCTTCCCTCGGTTCTATTTGAAGATTTTAGGGACAATCTTAGCGTACGACGATCGCCCGCTATAACTACGGGGGGTGAAAGCATACACGATATACACGACATTGGAACCTTCTGTATACCGTGTATATCACGGAAACCCATGACAAGTGGAAAACCATGATTTACACGGTATACACACCCGTGTATATCTCTATGTTTGGTAATATGTTTTTGTATGTAATTAGCATTGTACTCTTACCATAATTATAGAATTTTTGTACAAATAGAATATGATTTTTGAAGTAGAATATGAATAGAATTTTTCATATTATAAAAATTATAAATTATATATAAACGCATTCATTAATGAAAATAATTAAGGATTATTTCTTTCACTAGTTTTGTATCTCTCACCATGCATAAATATCAAGATTATTTTGTCCGCCAAATTTAAGAAGAGGGGAAAAAGTCACCTAATTCATTGCCTAGTAAAATGTGAACTTTGATATCAAGTGATAATGTTTTATGCTAGCTCTGCTTATCCCCCATGCATATCCGTTTCAGTAGGAGTCGTGGTATTCAATATTTTTTCCAGGCCTCTAAGGCAGTACGTCATCAAAGCAGAATTTTCTCGTCTTTTTTTTTCAGAGAGATGCTGTCCTCTTCGTTCTCGATGAATTGAGTCCGCTATCTATTTCAATTTAATCTTTGCCTTGGGATGATTTGCCTTTTCTAGCTAAGCTTGCAAAATGGAAATAAGTCAATGATAAATACAAAAATAAAAATAAATTTTTTTGGCCTATCTGAGTGTATGAGAGAGACGGGCTACTTTGCTTTGCTAATTAAGCACGAAACTAATTGTAGAAATATATCTTTCCACATCAAATAAAGATATAAAGATAGATTGAATCCACAAAAGGATATAATTATGGTAATTGCTTCCGTACATTACATCAGGGAAAAAGGATCTGGAGAAGCACTTAGCAACCAAATCAAGAATAAAGAAATCAGGCACTAGAACAACTTGAGTAATAAAGTATATTCTGGAAAATAACCACAAAAAGGAAAGATGACGTTACTGCTTGATCAATGAAACCTGATCTCCCGGTGCTTTCTGAATTAGGGTGTGTTTGGTATGATGAAAATATTTTTTTTTCTGAAAAATAAGTGATTTTCCTACCTCAAGTAATTACCATATGTCTACTTCTTTTCATTGTGTGTTCTTATACGCTGCTTCAACCCATAAAATATCACATTAGTTTTGTTGCCCAAACATTAGTGTTTTCCACCAAAAAGTTAACAAAATCGACAGTGTAATTCAATAAGCACGAATGATTTCTTACTTATTTTCTAGAGTTTGATAAGTAACCAAAAAATATTATCACAAAATCATTATATATAATATAGCAAAACACTATTGGGGTGGGATGAGGTGAGAAGTGGGGGTTCGAGGGTGATGGAATGAGATGGTCAAGGGATGGATGACCAACAAAACATGAAAAAATTGAAAAATATTTTCCTTCATACCAAACACGCTAAGTGGGCTACTATTTGCACAGCTTCAGAAAGATACGAAAAGCCCAGTTTTTAGCAGTGGATCCATCGTTCAATATCTGTTGGGTGACATCTGATCCAATTTGAAAAGGAACAAATATGACCATCTGGGTAAAACTATTGACATAAGATGACTCAAGAATCTTAATAAATATTTTTAACCTTATCAAAATAATTCTAGTTTATAGCCTTTTTTCAACTAATTTAGCATATGTATAGAAACTATATCATTGTTGTATAAAAAATGTACCACTAGTGTATATGTATTTATACAAAAATGTATCATTATTGTATAGAATATGTATCCATGCAGTATATGTATAGAAAATGTATCCATGCAGTATGTGTATAAAAAATGTATCATTGTCATATAATGTGTGTATAATAATATATACTCGTATACTCACTAATATACACATATTATCTAATTACTATACACATTTCCATATCCTAAGGGGGCCAAGTTAACACTTTTATGTTGTTAGACCTGAAACTTCATCTCCCCAACCTTCGTACTTCGCCGCAATAATAACTATCTCGGGCACCATTACAAAGTCGAAGCAATTCTCTCAAAAGTTCATATGTCATAAAAATTTGTAAATCAGTTGTATAGAAATGGATCGCTTCATCCACATCTCGCCCGCGCTGTTGCCAGTGATGAGCCTTGTTGTGAGTCTTTGTCTCCGATCTGGTGAGCACAATGACAAGAGAAAAGGTCGAAGACACTTATTGTCTAAACTTTATAGTATTTTTTTCTCAACTTTAATATAGAAAAAGACAAAAAAAAAATAACATATAAGAAAAATATAAAAATCCTCACTTCATGCACGCACCTGCAAATTCTCCTTTAGGAATTAAGTAATGTTTGCTTATTTATTGTAATGGGGGAGAACTTACATCTATTTTAATTTTCAGGATATAAACTGAGAACTTCTTAAATGCAAACGTTGGGATTCAAGTTAAACATACCACAGTAGGAGCAGTGAGACTAAAAAAAAAAAAAAAGACGACAAGAGAAAAAGTCAATGGGATAATGGGCTAAAAATTGTCTTTATTTTTGCTCTCAGGGTCATTTATTTAAAAGTTAGCCTTTTTATCTTCTTTTTGGCTGATGGCCACACCGTGTCATCTTCCTTTAAAAGCCAAACCACTTTTCGGGACCAGAGTTTGGACTTGCAAAAGATAACTGTTTGTTTAGAAAAAATTATTTATTTGTTTACTCAACAGATTAAAATTTCCTGAAAATAGCAAAAAAAATCTATTTAGCATGCCAAAGGACTAAATTAATCACATTTTAGAATACGTTAAGAATTATTTCCATCATATATTTAATTAAGGACCAAATGAAATCACAGCTGGTACATTAAAGACCATTTTGATCATTTTCTCGTAGAGAACTTTTGGCGCTTGATTCAAAAAAGGAATCATCATTCTATACTCCTTTTGGCCTGCAAAATTTGTCTGCATTCCTTCAACTTCCACTCCATTGATACTACAAACGAACATGTCTGTAATTTCCACTATTATAAACCTCTTGTTCATCCATCACTTCAATTTCAGCAATGGGTTCCATTTCCACGATGTCCTTAATCGAATATTTCTCAATATTCTTTCATTAATTATATATCTCTTATTTTAAGTAGAATTATAATTCTTTTGTAATTATGTTAATTAAGTTACCTAATTTGTATTAAAGTAAATATTGTTGTAACCTTATATATATGGTAAATCATTTATCAATAAAAGGGGAACATATTCCTTTAGAGATAATTGTAAAAGGAAAATGACTTATGCATAAGGAGAGTTATTCTGATTCAGTGATGGATATCACACTGATTTCAATTGAATCTTTCATTTTCACTCTTCATTCGTAATTGTACATTGAGATCAGTATATTTGTCTTCCGCTCTGGACTGTATCATGGAAACCACCAATGCAAGTTGAAGTTTGGTCTTGCGTTCTGCACAAGTAAACAATTCCTTAATTCAGAGGCCTAAATAAAAAGAAAGAAAGTGCAAAGGTAGATGACTGCATCATGATTAAGAGAGATCATACTCTTTAAGCTGGTAATTTGAGTGTTTGTTGCCATAGATAAAAGGACGAGTAGAGCAGGGGCTGCTATGGTCTATGCCTGTGTATTCTTCTATTGTAGAAA
Organism: Anisodus acutangulus; assembly: GCA_029783415.1. Lineage (NCBI taxonomy): Eukaryota > Viridiplantae > Streptophyta > Magnoliopsida > Solanales > Solanaceae > Anisodus > Anisodus acutangulus. The sequence goes on along the minus strand of CM056506.1, from coordinate 9,134,811 downwards.
TCTTGTGATATTCACTGAATATACAAGATATATTTGAGAATCAGAAAATGTAGAAAAAGCAGAAATGAAGATGCAGAAGATAGAAGAAGTAAAAGAGGAAGAAAGGAAGAACTCAGATTAGTTTGTAATCTGTATTAGTTTCATTGATTTCGAACTGTGTCTTTACATTGTGATATGAATGATATATTTATACACATTTCATAGTTAGAGTTGGTTAGATATTCATAACCTCCTTAACCAACTATTTAGGCTCCTAACTAATTAACTAACCTCCTAACTACCTCAACTAACTTTGATCTTCTCAACATCTATGCCATAAAAGTAATGATAATTGAATTAATTACCTTCTTAACATGAATGTATTATGCGTCAATCTGGTATGTGGAGAGCTCTATGAGGTCATTTGGTGCTGAACTCATATTATTGCTGATAAGCTATTGCATTTTTGCGACGTCTTTTTAGCAGAACTTCTATAATACCACAAAGAACTGTTTTTTCTCCAATTTGCTTAAGACTTCAAAGTATTAATCGCCTTTTTACGTATTTACTGCTAACAATAGGAAATTGTGGATCTGTATTATTAAATCTATCTGGATATTACGCAGAATAAGTGGAACCACAGCAGTAGAGATATTGTCAGGTCTTCATTGGTACTTGAAATTGTTAAATATACAATATACACACAATATACATGTGTGTATATTGTATATTAATGCTCGTCTGCCCAGCTGGAAGCTCTCGGTTTTGGCTAACTTATTTTAGGCAATATAGTTACGGTAAATAAACAATGTAGTAAGAATATTGTATATTAGGAAAATATATGTGTAGTATATTGTAATGTATTTGTTACCTAAATTAGGATTATACACTACCATAATTGTAGAGTTAGAATTATGGTAGAATAAGATTTTAGGAATAGAATAAGAATAAGATTCTCCTATTTTGTAACTTGTATATATACTTATTCAATGAATGAAAATAATCAAGGGGATTATTTCTTTCATGGTATCAAAGCCTAGGTCTAAACAAAAGTTTTTCTCTCCCAACTTTTGCCTCTCTCGGCCGAGACCCCCCCCCCCCCCCGGGTTTCTCTTCCAAATTTCGTCTTCCTATCTCAAAAACCTCTCTTAAATTTCCCCTCCTTCTTTTGTTCTTTCAATATGACTAAGAACAATTATCATCCTGCCCTTATGGTTTCTAACGTCAAGAACAATATCCCTATTGTACTTAAAATGAAAAACGTTCAATATGCGACGTGGGCAAAATTGTTTAAAATACACGCTATCTCCCATCAAGTTATCCATCATATCATTCCTCCCGCTACACCCCTTCCTGCGGAGGATCCTCAATTATGGATTACGCTTGATGCTACCGTTCTCCAGTGGATCTATTCCACTATTTCGGTTGACCTTTTACAAATGATTATTGAGCCGGATACCACGGCTATGGCTACTTGGAATAGATTGTGTGACATATTTCAAGATAACCAACATTCACGTGCCGTCACACTTGAGCAGGAATTCTCCCTAGTTCGCATGGAAGAATTTCCAAACGTATCTGCCTATTGCAAGAAACTTAAGGAGTTGGCAGATCAACTCCGTAATGTGGGCGCACCTGTCACAAATAATCGTTTGGTCCTACAATTGGTTGCCGGTCTTTCGGAGGCCTATAATGGCGTTGGCACTCTCCTACGTAAAAGCAACCCTCTTCCCTTCTTTTATCAAGCCCACTCCATGATTACTTTGGAAGAAGCCGGATTGGCTAAAAAGGTGGCTACCGGAGCAAGCCCGTCGTCATGATGGCGTCCTCCCCAAGTTCTTCGGGTTTTGTTGAGAATTCAGGCCAAAACCGTACCCACGGTGGCGGCAAAAATAATCGCAAGAATAATAACAAAAACCGCGGGGGCAAACGCGGCGGTTCCGGTGGTCAGTAAGCAGGCAATGGGCCCCGTCCAATGAACAGTGGTCCACCGCCCCCCTGGTCCCAGCAGTGGGGCTAGGGCAGTGGGCCAGCAGCCCTACTACCCAGCGAATTCCAGCAACCAGTGGGTTGGCCAGCCTTCCAAGCCCAACAACCAGCAGTGGCGGCCCACTGGCCAGTGGCCCAACAGCTACGACCCAGGTCAGTCCCGTCATGAAATACTTGGGCCCCGACCTCCGCAAGCCCATCATGCAGCATGCCCCACTTAGACCGATATCGAGGCCGCGATGCACACATTGGGGTTGACTCGACCGGACCCAAATTGGTATATGGACACCGGTGCCACTACTCACATGACTTCCGATTCAGGTACTCTCTCATCTTATTTCAATTTGAGCACCCCTCGGGGTATAATTGTTGGTAATGGCAACTCTATTCCAATTCAGGGTTATGGTCAGAAAACGTTGTCTCCCCCCAATCCATCCCTTATCTTGAAAAATACTTTACATGCCCCCAAATTGATTAAAAATTTAGTGTCTATCCGAAAGTTCACCACTGACAATTCCGTTTCTGTTGAATTTGATCCTTTTGGTTTCTCTGTGAAGGATTTCAAGACGGGGAGTCATCTCATAAGGTGTGATAGTAGGGGGGGATCTTTATCATATCATGCCCGGTTTCAGTCCATCGAGTCAAGCCTGGCCGTCCGCTTTTGCATCCATTTCTCCTTCCATGTGGCATGCTCGCTTTGGTCATCCGGACTCTTCTATTTTATCAGTTTTAGATAAAAATAGCTTTATTTCTTGTAAGGATACGAGTCGTACTCAAATTTGTCAATCTTGTTCGTTATGAAAAAGTGTTAAATTGCCATTTGTGGACTCACATTCTCATACTTCACAACCTTCTGATATTATCCATAGCGACCTATGGACGTCTCCTGTTCTAAGTTCGTTAGGTCATCGATATTATGTTATATTTTTGGATGATTATTCTAAATTTTTGTGGACGTTTCCAATTGCCAATAAATCTCAAGTGTTTTCTGTCTTCATAAAATTTAGAGCATTCATTAGAACACAATTCGAAAGATAAATAAAAAATATTCAGTGTGATAATGGAAAAGAGTATGACAATAGGGTGTTTCGGGAGTTTTGTGATAATAATGAGATAAATTTTCGGTTTTCGTGCCCTCATACATCTTCTCAAAATGGAAAAGTCGAACGCAAAATTTGTTCCATAAATAACATTATCCGCACTCTCTTACTTCATGCTTCCGTACCCCCGTATTTTTGGCATCATGCCCTGCAAATGGCAACATATCTCCTTAACATAATTCCGTCCAAATGTCTGACATATTCTTTCCCCTCCAAATCCTATATAATAAGAACCCTTCTTATTCTGATCTTATGATTTTTGGGTGCTTGTGTTATCCGTTATTCCCATCCACCACAATTAACAAACTTCAGGCTCGGTCTACCCCGTGTGTATTTTTGGGTTATCCGTCTAACCATCGTGGATATAAATGCTTTGATTTATCCTCTCAGAAAATCATAATTAATCGCCATGTCATTTTTTATGAAACTCAATTTCCTTTTACGAAAGTTCATACTCTCGAGCCTAGGTCGTATAATTTTTTGGATGACCAAATATCCCCGTATATTATTCGGCATTTTTCGGACATCTCCCGCACCCAAAACTCTCCAGCGGGCCCACTGCCCGCTGGCCCCACTATCCCGATTCAAGCCACTGGAACAGCCTGCAAATTGGGCTACCCAGATTCACCTCGAATCGTCCAGCCTCCACCGATTCTCGATTTGGGCCAAGACGCCCATCGCTCACGCCTGCCCGTCCGTCCCGAGCCCAGGAAATTCCCAAAATTCACTCAATTCTTTCTTGAGTCATAGACCGATCACTCGTAGTCAACGGGGTATTTTTACACCTAAAAGACATTTTAATTTACATTATGATGTCTTTAAATCCCCCTTACCCCGTAATTTTGTATCCGCCTTAAATGACCCTAATTGAAAAATTATTATGACTGATGAATATAATGCTCTTATTGATAATAAGACGTGGGAGTTGGTGCCCCGTTCATATGATATTAATGTTATCAGGTCTATGTGGATTTTTGCTCATAAGGAGAATTCAGATGGTTCATTTGCTCGACATAAGGCGCGGCTTGTGGGTGATGGTAAGACTCAGCAGGCTGGGATAGATTGTGGGAAGACGTTTAGCCCGGTAGTCAAGCCGGCTACTATTCACACTGTGCTTAGCTTGACTCTTTCAAAGACTTGGCCTATTCATCAGTTGGATGTCAAGAATGCTTTCCTACATAGTGATCTCAAGGAAACGGTCTATATGCATCAGCCGTTGGGTTTCAGGGATCCCAACCGTCCTCATCATGTATGTTTGTTGAAGAAGTCCTTATATGGGCTTAAGCAATCTCCACGGACCTGGTAAACGAGATTTGCTGACTTTGTTTCGACCATTGAGTTCACTCACAGCAGGCGAGATAATTCCTTGTTCATCTACCGTCGTGGTTCGTCCTTGGCCTACATTCTATTGTATGTGGATGATATCATTCTGACTGCCTCTTCCGATGCCTTGCGCCAGTCTATCATGGTCATGCTCAGTTCTGAGTTTGCTATGAAAGGCTTAGGGCCCTTGAGTTACTTTTTGGGGATTGCCGTCAAGCGTCATTCAGGTGGTTTGTTTTTGTCCCAAAGAAAGTATGCGGCTGAGATCATCGAGAGGGCTGGGATGTCATCTTGTAAGTCCACTTCCATTCCAGTTGATGCAAAACCCAAGCTTAGTGCCGCGGCAGATGCACCATACGAGGACCCGACCAGCTATCGCATTCTTGCAGGGGCCCTCCAGTATCTTACCTTTACCAGATTGGATATTACGTATGCTGTTCAGCAGGTGTGTTTATTCATGCATGATCCCAGAGTCGAGCACATGAATGCAATCAAACGCATCATTCAGTTTATTCAGGGGACACTTGAGTATGGTTTGCACTTATATCATTCATCTACATCCACACTTGTCTCATACACAGACGCTGATTGGGGTGGTTGTCCCGACACCGCCACGGCCGACGCCTGCCATCAGTATGTTCCTTGGCAACAACTTGGTCTCCTGGTCAGCGAAGCGTCAGACAACTCTATCACGCTCAAGTGCAGAGGCCGAATATCGAGGGATAGCGAATGTGGTCTCCGAATCATGTTGGCTACGTAATTTGTTGTTGGAGCTTCATTGTCCCATTCAGAAGGCAACCTTGGTATATTGCGATAATATTAGTGCCATCTACCTTTCAGGTAACCCGGTTCAGCACCAATGCACTAAGCATATCGAAATGGACATTCACTTTGTCCGTGAAAAGGTTGCTAGGGGTCACGTTCGAGTGTGCCATGTCCCATCTCGTTATCAAGTTGCAGACATCTTTACAAAGGGTCTACCCACGGTCCTTTTTGAAGATTTTAGGGACAGTCTCAGCGTTCGAAGATCGCCCGCTATGACTGCGGATGTGTGTTAAATATACAATATACACAAAATATACATGTGTGTATATTGTATATTAATGCTCGTCTGCCCAACTGGAAGCTCTCGGTTTTGGCTAACTTATTTTAGGCACTATAGTTAGGGTAAATAAAAATGTAGTAAGAATATTGTATATTAGGAAAATATATGTGTAGTATATTGTAATATATTTATTACCTAAATTAGGATTATACACTACCATAATTGTAGAGTTAGAATTCTGATAGAATAAGATTTTAGAAATAGAATAGAAATAAGATTTTTTTATTTTGTAATTTGTATATATATCTATTTAATTAATGAAAATAATAAGAGATTATTTGTTTCGAAATTGGTGCGGAGCACATATATCATGGAGCAAAACAGGTGGAGCACAATTAGCTTCTGTACCTATCCCTGGCTCTCTCCCTCCTGTTCAAGATGCAGGAGTAGAGTATTAAGGAGACCTGTTCCCTGGAGTTATTACCAGAATGCTGTCTCATCGAGCTGTAAACCAACTTATCTTTTATTTGTTTAGACACTTCTCGAGTGCTCTAGCGTACAAAGAGGTTTACTTAATTTTGTGTTGATTGTTCTAGATACATTTGCCTGGTGGGATTGGGAAAGGTGGGAAAAACAGATTGACTGGATGGCTCTCCAGGGAATCAATTTGCCTTTGGCTTTCACGGGGCAAGAAGCTATTTGGCAAAAAGTCTTCAAGGTATTTTCCTTTTGACGCTAAGTAGGCGTTTGGCCATGCGTTTTCTAACCATGGTTTCATAATTTAATTTCAAATCACATTTGTTTATGTAATTTGGACATAACTTGAACTTCAACTTCTAACCATACTTCTTACTGATTTACGTTAAATAGGATTGACTGTTTTTCGTTTCACTACGTTAATTCAAACTGGAAGATCCATTAGTTAGTACTAATATATTTCCTGTTACAATTTCTTGAGAAGATTTTTGCTAAACCTGTTAAAAGACTATTTAGCGCTATCCCAAAGGACTTGGAGAATTGTTATTACTAATTTAGAGTATCAATTTGGTTGTAAATGAAATGAACAAAAAGGAAAGAGGAGATTCAGTTTTAGTTAACAATTTTGCTAGAAATCTAAAGGTGCAGATGTCTAGTGAAAGGTTCAACTCAAAAAGGTTGATATAGAGAAATCGGAATGCTGCTTAAGTTGACTTAGTGAAGATATCTTTGACTTTTTATCAGCCATGAAGTTATCTATTATGTAATGAAATATTTACCTTTGCCTAGTACCTTGATGAAGGGCAAATACAATTCTTGACAGTCTTTATATCAGGCAAGATGCTACTATTGATTATATGAAAACTAATTATAGTTTGTGCTTACACCCAAGGGTGTGACCTAGAAGTGAGTTGAGAACCATAAGGTCTCACGTTCAAATTTCAGTAAAGTAAAAAAATGCTAGGTAATTTATTTCTATGTGGCCAATCTTAAGTGGACAGAGTTAGACGGAAAAAATGCTAGGTAATTTATTTTTATTTGGCCAATCTTAAGTGGACAGAGTTAGATGATACTTGGGTCGGTGGGAGTTACCAGGTACTAGTGGAATTAATGATGTGCACAAAGGTTGGCCGGAGACCACCGTTATTCAAAGAAAGAATTATTTTATGCACTTTTACCATGTCTCTCGGTGTGGACGCTTAAAAATCCATGAGTCCATAATCTATTGCTCCATTTTGACTTTCAAGATACTCCTACAACTTCAACTCTTCTGAATATATTCATCGTTGCACATGCTGAAACTTCTGAACTTGAGTATTAACCCTCTTTCTTGATGTAACATTAGTCTTAATCTGTCCTTTATTTTGTTCATTTTTCATACTTATATTTTTGACAAATGGTATATTTGTGCAGAACTTCAACATTAGCAAGTCTCATCTGGATGATTTGTTCGGAGGTCCAGCATTTCTTGCATGGTCACGTATGGGAAACCTACATCGGTGAGCAGGGCCCTTTTTTATTCACATGAGTCGACTAGTTGTGACTTGGGGCCAAATCTGATTTTGTGTTTAAAAAAAAGTATTTCGCTATTCAAACACACGACCTCTCACTGGAGAAAGACTTTTGTAGGAGCCCTCAACCGCTAGGCTACAGATCTCACTGATAAGATTGGAGGCATTTTTAATAATATCTTAATATTTGAAACCAATAAAAGAAAAATGAAAATTCTGGGCGGAGGCCCCGCCGGCCGGGGCCCTGTGCGGCGGCGCTGCCTCGACCGCCCCAGGGACGGCTCTGTCGGTAAGCTTCTAGTCATTGACCTATCTATACTTCTAATCAAAATGAGGTTTGGAAATTGATGTGGCCAAAAAATTGGCAGAATAAAAAAATGGAAATTTAATTGCAATCAAATTAAAACTCTTAATACGTACCAAAAAAAAAGGCAATGACGACTTTTAAGAAGTTAACCAAAAGTTTCTTTTTGTAGATTAATTGATCACAATAATATTAAGGTAGAAAAGGATGCAGATAGCTAATGAAATAGTTGAGGCGCACAAGTTGTCTCGGACACCACTGTGGTATAAAAAAGAGGATTATTTTTCCAGCATACTAATTTTATAAGATAAATGTAATAGATATGAATAATGTGGAGAATTATTTTCATAGACACTCAAGTAAGATCAACAAAACCATGAAAAGTTACTGATTCTTCTTCAATTCTGGTGATTTTCTCACCTTAGATGATTGAAACATATTATTAAATTATCTCATCTGCTGAACTTATGACTAAAAAAGCTAGTTATCTTATGATTTTTGTTCTCTGGATTAGTATGCTTTTTTCTTCTATCTCCATTACCTCTTTACTGAGAAGTTAAAGTAAAAATAGTCTGCTTTAGTATCTCATTTTTTCACCTATATAATTGCTTATCACTGTAGTATTTTAGTGAAAACTGAGGGAATGGTGCGTCTTTTGAAGAAAGAATTATTTTGCTTCATGCATTATCATCAAATAGTTGAAGGTTTTGTCATAAAATTGTCTCATCGAAATTTGAACATTTGTATTGCCCGTAATAAATCACAGGAAATTTATTTTTTTGTCACGACTTTGTATACTACTTTGGATTGTGTGTCCCGAGGTTCTACCGGAAGCCTGTCTACCTCCCAAGGTAGGAGTAAGGTCTGCGTACACTCTACCTCCCCAGACCCCACTCTTCAATGGATATGATGTTGTTGTTGTTGTTGTTGTATGTATCAACGGTTAGTTCACTCGGGGTTATTTTCTGCTGTTTCATGAACTTATTTAGCACTACGAACCAATTTATAATATATCTTTGTGGCATTTAACTTTGTTTGATTGGTTTCAATAGTTGTTACATTCTCATAAGTAATTTGGCTTGTGCGTCTTCTTGCTATTATGCTATCTCTTTAATCCGCAAACATAATGATAGATGGGGTGGTCCACTGCCGCAAAGTTGGCCAGATCAGCAACTCATTTTGCAGAAGAAAATTCTTACTCGAGTGCATGAACTTGGGATGACTCCAGGTACATCTATAGTTTCAAATCATTCTTAAATTCTCCTGCTTTTCCAAACTGAGCAGTCACAGCACAAGACCTTATTATTCAAGCTGCATCGTATAACCACCTATATATCGCAGGATTCATCATGACAGAAGCTTTTGCTCATTTCATTAAGCAATTTTATCTATTGGGCTTAAGGTTCGTTTCAAAAGATAATTTGGGCTGATAGGAATTAGAACTTGATTCAAGCATCTAAGTTCTATATAGTTTTGATATAGTGACGTTTTTATCAAAAATGAAAACATGAGGATGAAAGCCAGCTATAAGGCTTCTTTTATTGTACAAAGAAGTTAAGCTTTCATAAAACAATTTTGTGCTTTATGTTTATACATTATATATGATCCTGGTAACCCGTTTCTTACTCAATTCCTAACACTTCCTCCTGAATATTTAAAACAAAGTAAAGAATTGCTAAAATAATTTACCGCATCTATTAATCATATATAGCGTGTGCTGGACTCCTGTGTTTTGTCACCTTGGTAAACTAATGGTGAATTGATTTTGTGATCTTTCAGTTCTTCCAGCCTTTTCTGGAATTGTTCCGGCAGCACTGAAGCGTGTGTTTCCATCAGCAAAGATAAGTCGTCTGTGGAACTGGTATATCACACATCTACTTTAGCACAAAGTACTAGATTGGTGATTTTAGAACAGCTAACGCATCTATTTACTACTATTATCTCTCCTTTATTTCCATTTAATCTTTCCTTCAAGCAATATTGACCTGACCATGCACCTGGACTGTTGATGAAAATGTAGTACAATTTTCTTAAGAATAAACCTATGGATTTCTGCTATTTTGTTTACAATTAAATTATTGGGTTTCAGGTTTACTGTGAACAGTGATCCAAGATGGTGCTGCACCTATTTTCTTGATGCAATAGATCATTTGTTTGTTGAAATTGGAAAAGCATTTATTGAGCAACAGCTAAAAGGTATGGTAATAGAAGTTTCTGTCACCATCAGACCAGTTACCATTTCATTTTTATGATTTAATTGTAAGATTATTGTTGCTCAACTAAGTCCTTTCTGTGCAATTTTTTCTTGTTTGTACCAAACTATGCTGTTCAGAATATGGGAGTAGCCACATATATAACTGGTAAGCTGTTATAATTCCATTCTTGTCAAGTAGAAGGATTGATTTACTATCAGTGATGTTGAGTTATATTGTTGTCCCACATCGGCTGTGTAATGGATTCTAAAGCGGCCATCACCTCAAGATTTTAGGTTGAATCCTCAGATTCCGAAATGAAGGAGAAGTCAAAGACTCATTCAGAAAGTTTATATTAGTCCGAAACTGTACTGGGGGTAGTTTCACTTACTTCAATAATTAGTTATGAGATAGATTTCCATCTTGCTAACATCTTGTTGTAGCACATAGATCAGTAGGTTGCTAGAACAGTAATCAGAAAGCTGCAACTATACGAATTAATCTGGACACTGATAGATTACTTTAACTCGCGATTTTGTATGATATTGGATTTTCTACATTCCATGTTTCTTCAGAAGTTTGCTACTTCATGCATTAGTCGAAAATATATTTCTGATATACTGACTAAAAGGATCCACTTTTTAACCTGTCAGTTCGTCTGATCCCCAATGAAAGGAATAAATGAAAAAACGAAAGTAGATTGAACTGGGAGGCAGAGACAGTGAGGTGCCAGAAAATGAGGTGCCAGGGAGAAGAAATTTAATGACTAAGACGGGCAATTCTTCTCTCTTGTTTATAACCAATCATTTTCTTTTCCAGGGATGGCTTTTCACATATGATCCTTTCTGGAGACCTCCACAAATGAAGGTTGCCCGTCTTAGTCTCTAGGTCCCTCTTTTTCAATATCTAATGTTCATGCTGATTACTTGATCAAAAAAGTGTTCATGCTGATTAACTGAAGCATATTGCATATCGTCATTAGCTGTTTGATATTGAGGCATGGTAATTAAGTTCTGGATAAATTATAGAATGCTTAATGCCTCCAATACTTTGCTCTTTGTGTCGCTTGAAATATTAATTATTCATGCGTTCCTCTGGGCAGGTTGATTGTTCTTGATTTGTATGCTGAAGTTAAACCTATATGGGCTACATCAAAGCAGATCTATGGAACCCCATACATCTGGAAAGTAACATTGCTATTTTTCTGTTGTGTATTAGATGTAGTCTTCAATGTCATCAAGTTCTAGATAGTCATTCCAATAGTTTGCATGCTATTTGCTCAATTCATCTGTCCCATCTCACTTGGAACTAATCTTAAGGTGCTTTTTTTGGCTGGATATGACATATATTTCTTCATGGAATGACTTGAAAGGATGTCAGTTTGGAGACAAATTTATTTAATCGGTTTGCTTAACTTATACGTTCTGGACTGATGCTCAGAAAGTAATTAACTAGAGTTATTTCTACATGCATTAGGAATATGGTAGGTCTCTAGGCTGGTTTCAACAATAAGCATGGCTAACCTTCATTCTAAGAGCATTAGACAGCATCCAACCTTGACCATGGGATCCCTAAAAATCAGCTGGTGTGGAAGAGTCTCATAAAATAGGTTTCTGGAATAAGCGAGCAGTAATTTTGACATCTCTTAAAAGCAGATCATGGTCTCCTTACTCATTCTAGAGATGAAACAATGATTTTTCTGAATTTCTGAGGTTGGAGTCTTCTCCCCAGCTAATGCTCAGCATTTTTCTAATTTGACGTAGCTAATATATTAGCTCTAGCCACCTGAATTTTGTCTTTTAAAAAGGCACTCTGTTTGCATTCACAATCTGTCTTTTCAATCTTCCCAGGTGTATGCTGCACAATTTTGCTGGGAACACTGAAATGTATGGAGTTCTTGATGCAGTGGGATCACGACCTGTTGAAGCTCGTATAAGTGATAACTCAACCATGGCAAGTTTGATTGTCCTCGTAATAGGTTTTCATTCTGTTTACAACTGTGCACACAATACATAATTATGAGGAGGTTGCCGCATTTTTGGATCCTTGATATCCTAACTGTTGGGATCTTTGAGCAATGTGGCTGAGTTACTTCCAAAGCTTCTGTCCAATTCCATCATTTTCTTCCAAAAACATTTTTGAAAGGATTTCGAAATAAAACTTTCTGGTGGTGCTTCCATGTTCATAGGTTTAGAGATTAGAGGATAGCTTAGGTAATCTGAGTATAATTTTACCAGATTATTTGTTGCACTGGTGGTCTTGGATTTGGATCTACGATACTAATATATTAGGATCTTGTTTCATGTCGTTAAACTTTGTCATGTATCTTAGTCCTTTTGTTCCTTTTCCTATTTCTTTCTAAAATGGTTCATGTATCTCACTCTTAATTTTTGTATTTACCTAAAGGTTGGTGTTGGGATGTCAATGGAAGGCATTGAACAGAATCCTGTGGTGTACGATTTTATGTCTGAAATGGCTTTTCGGCATAGCCCCGTTGATGTCAAGGTAATGGAAAGCTTTTATATATAGCCCTGGAGTCTATCTTCTGTATCTTTTTCTTTTTAGTAAATTAGATTCTCCACTTTGAATATTCTATTAGCATTTTCCTTTCAATTATCAGCTCAAACAATTGTATGGTAGAAGAATTGTGTTAGCTAAAAGAAAGTATTGTTAGTCGAACCACCAAAATCCTTCGCTGCAAACTTAAATAATCTTTCTCCTCTCAGTTATTCAGTTTGAACTATTGGTGTGGTCAAGATTCTTCAAGTTCACAAGATCTTCTTATGTTGACAAATTCTAGTGCTGAAAGATAAACCAGTTCAAACAGCATGTTTTGTGTGTATTACCTTCGATATATTTCTGTTGAAATGGTAATTCTGGTTGCATGTGCAACATCTAATAAGTTGATAAAACAATGTCTTGTAGGCTTGGATAGATCTATACTCCAGAAGACGCTATGGGAGATTTCTTCAACGCATGCAAGATGCCTGGTATATTTTGTATCATACCATCTATAATTGTACTGGTGGTGCTTATGTAAGTAACCTGTTTATTGCTCCCTTGTTCTTCCAGTGAGAGGTGCTTATGTAAGTAATTTATCTTTGCCTTGTCCTTCCACTTAGAGGTGTTTAAATGATCTTTAAGTGCCACATTAGTGAACCTAATGGAAGTGTAGAATAGTGTAATTCTCCTTGATTGGAGGCTTCTCGTTGATACAATATATATAGTTATTTACAAGTACAAATCTTAGTTGTATTAGGATATCTACTTTCCATAATTACATCAAAATTCTAATTACAGAATATATGGAGAATATTAATATATTCTCTATCACACCCCCTCAGTCGGAGCGGGAGGAGGTCGGACGCTGAGACTGGATCTGAAGTCAAGGAACAGTTGCCGAGGAAGTCCCTTAGTAAATATATATGCGTACTGATATTAAGAAGGAACATGTAACACCCTAACATGACTCATGGCAACCTTCTCACTAACAAAATGAATATACATCTCAATGTGTTTGGTTCGTTGATGCTGGACTGGGTTATGAGACAAGTAAACAACAGATATGTTATCACAGTAGACAAGAGATGCCTTATGTAAGGAGCAGTGAAGCTCCAGAAGAAGGTTTCTGAGCCAGCAGATCTCGGCAACCACGTTCGCAACGCCTCTCTATTCTGCTTCTGAACTCGAATGGAAAAAGCGTGGATTGTCGTTTGGCAGACCACGAGATGAGATTATCACCCAAAAATACACAGTAACCGGAAGTAGATCGTCGTGTGTCCGGACAGCCGCCCCAATCGGCATCTGTATACGATATCAACCTAGATAGTGCCGATGGATAAAGATGTAATCCGTAGTCAAGAATACCCTTAACGTACGGAATGATACGTTTAAGAGCGGTAAAGTGAGGTCCCCTATGAGCATGCATGAACAAACAGACATGCTGAACGGCATAGGCAATGTCGGGCCTAGTGAAGGTAAGATACTGAAGTGCACCAGCAAGACTCCTATAAAGAGAAGGATCGAGCACCGGATTTCCGTCATCGGCACTTAGTTTCGATTTCGAGTCAACTGGAGTGGGCATGATCTTGCAGTTTGCCATTTTAGCCCTGTAAATAATTTCTTCGGCATACTTACGCTGACACATGATCATTGTATTTTTGGATATGGTCACTGAAATCCCCAAAAAAATAACTCAAACTTACCCAAGTCTGTCATAGCAAATTCGGATTTGAACAGGGTAATGATCTCGTTTTTCAGCACATCAGATGTGGTAGTCAGAACAATATCATCCACATATAGCAAAAGGTATGCAGTGTCATTACCTCGATGAAAAATGAAAAGGGAATTATCACTTTTGCTGCACACAAACCCGATCTGCATGATGTAAGTATCAAAGCACTCATACCAAGCCCTGGGGCTTGTTTTAAGCCATATAGTGACTTTCGAAGACGGCATACATACTGAGGAGCCTCTGGATGTACAAAATCAGGTGGTTGATACATATATATTGTTTCTTTCAAATCACCATGTAAGAACGCATTTTTCACATCAAGTTGATGAGTCGGCTAGTTCTTTCCCATTGATATGCTCAGAATAGTGCGAATAGTGGCTGGTTTAACCATTGGACTGAAGGTCTCACCACAATCAACCCCCTCTTGTTGCCCCGTGCCATTTGCCACAAGTTTCGTCTTATGGCGTTCAAGATCACCACTATCTCTGAATTTGTGACGATATAGCCACATGCAACGGATCACATTCACCCCCTCTGGTCTCGGTACAAGATCTCAAGTGCGTTGTGTAGTGAGCGCATTAAATTCCTCATGCATGACCGCATTCCAATTCGGGTCAAGCTTGGCTAATTTTGGGCTTTTAGGTATAGATGAGATGGTCTGAGTGGATAGGTTAAAATGGACCTTCGGTTTGAAAATCCAGTGTTGGGCATGGGTTTCCATACGGTGGGTTGGAATCGGGACTTTTGGGCTAACAGGAAGTGGAGGCCATGGGGCGGGTGGGTGACGGTACCGTGGGGCAGTGGGGTTAGCGGGGTCATTGGGGGCAGAGCGGTGGCTGACGGGGGTTGTTGGGATGTCGATGGGGTGTTGGGGGCAGTGAGTTAGGGGGCTGGTCGACGGAAACATGGAGGCCGTGACTGGAGCTGTAGGTGGGGGGTGTTCGACGGGACTTGGGGCAGTGACGGGACAACGAGGGGGAACCGTGACGGGACCGCTGGAATATTAGCACTATGTATGGCGTTTCACATGAGAGGGGAGTTGTCCGGGTCATTAAGGAAGCCATAATCAGTGACTTGAGTTTGTTGGACGTTTGCAAACGGGAAAACATTTTCCTCGAACGTGACATGGCGAGAGACTAGGATTTTATGTGTGGACAAATCATAGCATAAGTACCCCCTATGGTTCGACGGGAAACCTAAGAAGACGCAGGGAGAGGTGTGAGGTGCTAATTTGTGAGGGGTCATAGAGGCAAGATTCGGGTAGCATAGACAACCGAAAATCTTAAGGTGATCATATGAAGGGATCCGACGGAATAGAATTGGTAGGGGTTTTATTTTGAAGGGTACGGGTAGGTAATATATTAAGAATGTATTCTACCATTTTTAACACGTATACATATAAGGGATGGGGGGAGAGAAGCATGAAAGAGCATTGTACAGATCATATTGTTAATGGTGCGGAGTATTCTTTCGGCTTTACCATTTTGAGGTGAGGTATGGGGGCACGAGAATCGAAACACCATGTCATTATCCGCACAAAATGTATGAAAGGGGAAATTGTTAAACTCACGACCATTGTCACATTGGAATAAATTTTATGTCCTTCTGTGTTTTAACATATGTTCAAAATTCAAGAAACGTGGAGTAAACTTGAGACTTATATTTGAGCGGATAGACCCAAAGAAAGTGAGAGAAGTCATCTAATAATACCAAATAATATTTATTACCCAGTTTGCTAGTAATGGGAGATGTCCATAAATCTGCATGAATAATGTCAAAAGGAGAAAAAGTAACACTTAAAGATGATGTAAACGAAAGTCTAACATGCTTTCCTAGAGGACAAGAATAGCAATTGTGGACAAGTTTCCCTTTATTACATCGAATTAAATTGTGACTTCTAAGAAAGTTAAAAACTGGTGCTCCCGGATGTCCAAGTCTATTGTGTCAAGTTGATGGAGAGATTGCAGCTAGGGATGTATGTGGATTAATACTTGCAGCGAAAGTGGATGAGAAAGGATAGAGGTCCCTTACACTATTACATCTCGTAAGAGGTCCCCGTACGGAGGTCCTTCGCAGAAAAACCAAAAGGGTCAAACTCAATAGATACGGAATTGTCACTAGCGAATTTTCTAACAGAGATTAAGTTTTTAATGATATTAGAAGCATAGAAGACGTTTTTTAAGGAAAGTGGAGGGTGAGGTGGCGGTGTTTTAGTGGTGTCATAGCCTTAAATTGAAAAGCGATTGTTATTTCCGACCAAAATAAATTGAGGATTGCGCAAATTAAAAAGTTGAGGAAGATTACCGGAGTTATGAGTGAGGTGGGATGTGTCACCCTTGTCCATATACCATGCATCGTCGGGCTGCTGTAAATTCATAGTACTGTAGGCCTGACTCAGTTCGGTAGGATACATAAGGTTGTAGGGCTACTGTGGTTGTTAGGTCGGAGATAGGTAGGCCTAATGATGTTTATCCTGTCGTGACTGTCCATTAGACCTGGAGTTACCGCCACTACCCTTCCCTCGGCCGCGGCCTCTTCCGCCTCATCGGCCACCACGTTGAGGGTGGTGGTCCGTGTTGTGTTGTGGACCGACGGGTGTGGTGGCAGTATGCGGTACGTCAACCGCCAATGCTTGTTGATTCTGTTTGTCCTGTTTGGCTCGTCTAGTCTCTTCCAACAACAATTGTGACCAGGCTTTGTTGAAGCTAGGGAAGGGATCCGCTTGTTGGATTATCGTCGCAAGTGTGTCGTACTCACCCTTCGACAAACCATTGATAAGTTGTAAAACAATCTTTGTTTCGGAAATCGGAGTGCCAACGTTGGACAATTGATCGGCAACCAATTTTAGTTGTTTACAATAGTCTGACATGTTGACAAAGTGTTCAAGATGGGTGTTGTCAAATTGTTCCTCCAAATAGACGGCACGTGTATGTTTGTTGTTTTGAAAGATTTCCTCTAGTCGTGTCCATAATTCGTGATCCGTAGCACCTGTCTTCATAATAGTATCAAGTACATCCTTGGAGATGGTGTCATATATCCATTGTTTAATAATTGCATCTTGCCGTTTCCACGTCGGGTTGTCGACATCGGGTGGACGAGGCGTGGTGGCATCGATGTGATCAAGGACGTCGTATGCAAAAGCATGTATTTGAAATAATTCAACCCACGATGAGTATTGTCCATCCTCTTGATCAAGATCCAAAGGGATAAAGTTCTTGATATTTGTTACGGCGAAGGTCGGATGAAAGGAGCTAGGAGAAGAGGGAGGAGGAGAATGTGTGACGTCGGGGTTGGAGGAGGAACCCTCGGTAGATTCGTGAGTAGCCATGAGGGGGCAGTTTTCGGTGGTTCAAGAGAAGGAAAAAATTAGGGTTAGGGGGGTTGCCGTCGCCGGAAGCAAGGAGAGGGCGGGGGGGACAAGAGTGGTAAGAAGAGTGTTTAGGGTTTGACTCTTGATACCATGTAGAATAGTGTAATTTTTCTTGATTGGAGGTTTATCATTGATACAATATATATAGTTGTTTACAAGTACAAATCCTAATTGTATTAGGATATCTAGTTCCATAATTACATCAAAATCCTAATTACAGAATATATAATATATTCTCTATCAGGACGCATTGTTTGCATTTGAAATATGTTAGCATCTCCTTTATAACTGATATGTTAGGTCGGTATTTCAAGTATGCTCATACTAGTGATCGGAAGGAAACTGGTTTGGACAGATCATTCATGACAAGAGTATGGAGAATAATTAGGATGGTATAAATTGCTAATAAAGAAAAGGAAAAGAAAAGGCAAAAAGTAATGTCATGTCAAAAACAATAGAATCTCTTGAACACGGTAATCTCCTCTAATTCTAAATGGCTGCAAACTGGTAGTTCAATGGAGATAAATCAAGTTGGGTAGTTCCATTTTGTATGTTTGGGCACTATTGCCAAGACAACATGGTTAGTATTAGTTGCCCTTTAAGGAATGCCTAGTATATGCCTCATTTCAGTATTGAAATTCTAACTGAAGTAATGCTACCAGTAATAGAAAATTACCAATCTAGAAAAGTAAACTCATTTGGTTATTGTCATTTTCATTCTCTTGTCCTTCACTAAATTTATGCTTTTGTTGGAACTTCTTCTGTACATAACATAAAAGATGGTTATAAACTTTGACTTTTCACTGGTACCAAGTGTGCATGCTTGTGCTGCCAAGATATAAACTACATTCCTAGCCTATTATGTTACAAGGTAACTAGTATTTTTTTACGTTAATCATTTCCTTTGTGATTCTGGTGCAGGATAAAAATAGAGATGTTATTGTTGCATTTCCAGATGTTGACCCGAAGTCCATTTCAACACCGCAAATAGTACTAAATGATATCCATGAACAATATGGAAAACGATATTTAACAGGAGTTGTTCTGGAAGAAGCAAATGATTCCTATGATAAACCTCACAATTGGTATTCAACTTCAGAAGTTATACATGCATTAAAACTTTTCCTGGATAGTGGAAATCAACTATCTGACAGCAGTACTTACAGGTCTAATATGACGGTCCTCTTAAGTTTCCTTCTTTATATATGTCCTTTTTTCATGATAGTAGTTTGTACCTCTCACTCTTCTCAGGTATGATCTCATAGACCTGATAAGACAGGCTTTGGCAAAGTATGCAAATGAATTATTCTTAGATGTTATACAATCATATGAATTGGGTAATCTGCACAATGTTGCACACCTTAGCCAAAAGTTTCTAGGCCTTGTGGAAGATATGGATACGCTTTTAGGATGCCATGATGGATTCCTTCTAGGACCTTGGATAGAGAGTGCAAAGAAACTTGCTCAAGATGAAGATCAGGAAAGACATGTAGAGGTGTCTTTAACTTGAACACCTTTCATGCTTAAAACCAGGACGATCTTTTAACTTGAATGGACAATTTGCAGTTTGAATGGAACGCAAGAACTCAGACTACTATGTGGTTCGATAACACTGAGGTGGAAGCTAGTTTGCTTCGCGACTATGGTATGCCAAATATCCAAGCCTATCTTAGTTTATATATCCATTTTAGTCTTTGGCGAAGTTTATTTTTTGGAACCATGAAATGCGCATTTAACACGCTCTACACTTACCAAGCTTTGACCTACTGTGGTTTAGCTTTTGGAGGAAAGAACATTGTTACACGAGTTCTTTATTTTTTGTGACTCCTAATATTTCTTCTTTTTTCTCTAGGTAACAAGTATTGGAGTGGGCTATTACGAGATTATTATGGTCCTCGTGCAGCAATTTATTTTAAGTATCTGATAGAAAGTTTAGAAGAAGGCAAGGGCTTCAACTTGAGAGCTTGGAGGACGGAGTGGATCAAACTTACAAATAGTTGGCAAAGTAGCAGAAATGTTTTCCCTGTCAAACGTACAGGAGATGCCCTTAATGTATCACAAATGCTTTTCGAGAAATACTTGCAGGATTTGGGATCACACGATCAGTAAGCTTCCTAATGGATATTGTAATATAGATATCCCCTGCCCCCAATATATCCCATTTCGGTGTCTGCAAGAAAAATACAACAACATACCCAGTTAAATCTCACAATGTGGGGTCTGGGGAGGGTAGAGTATACATCTACTTTGTTAAGTAGAGCCAACTGTTTCCGAGAGACCCTCGGTTCAAGACAAAGCACAAGCCCAAGCAAAGTAAGATACACAAAATGAGTAAGTCATAACAGATGGAATGAAAGCCTCTCTCTAATTTCATACATGCATTTACCAAGTCCCAAATACGAAAAGAAAAGAAAAAGCAAAGAAGTCAGAATTTGCAACAAAAGTTATTGTAAAGAATGCATCTTCTGTCCAACTCAACCCCAAAAGTTAGCTTGTAGGGTGAGGATTGTCCAAGTTCATATAAGTAATCCATGTTCCCATTCCATATCCGATGTGAGACTCTTTAACACTCCCCGCACGAATGGATCTTGGAACTAACTCAACCCCAAAAGCTATCTTAAAGGGAGGATGATTGTCCAAGCCATGTAAAGAGACCAAGGACCACTTATTCCATCGATGTGGGTGAACTCAACAGTTATCACTTATAATTTTTATTGTTTGAAAGTTGTGGTTTACTAGTACCGGCGCTGTATTTCAACCTTTTATTTGGTGATCCACTTAATTAATCATTTTGTCGAGAATTCAAATAAGAGGACTGGCGTTGTTGGTACAATTGACTAGAGATTAGAATAAACAGGGAATTGAAAAGAAAAAATAGAGGAGCAACAGAATTCCTCGACACAGAACAAGAACAAAGTCATTGGCGGAAATGTCAAATGACGGAAAAAATAAGAAGCAGCAGTAAAGGAAATTTAACACGAAAGATTCGTACGTGCCTGCAGATTGTATACATTCGTTCGGCCAAAAAAGCGTGGGCTTTGTGAATCAGTTTGTTACAGTTAACATATTGTCATCAATCTGCACTCTTAGGTGCTTTGTTGCTGACTAGCTCCATGCTCTGTCTATTTACCACACTGTCCTAACATAACACATATTTATTCATGCCTTAATAATATATAAAGCAAAACTATGATACATTTATGTTACCTAAAGTTTAAACAGTTTCACTTGTAACAAATACAGAAAAAAATATTTTTATATAGTATATTTTTTTATATTTGGAGTATTCTTTTCCCTTTCTTCTTGGTCCAAAATTAAGTTGTTCAAATGTACTTTCTCGATTTAGCAGGGAGAATTTGGTACTTGCACTAGATAATTAATTTAGTATAATACTTGACTTTAGCTGCTTATAGAACATTTCGCATAGGCTGTTAATTCCAATATTATATCTACTCTGTTTTCTCCCGAAATTTCTGATTACTTGTGGACATCTTCCTCTTACTCTCTCTTTAACTCAAAATTCTCATATTTGATCACAGAAGAAATTGAACAAAAAAAATATGGAGAGGAAAAGTGCATATGAGAATTCAACATGGGCTGATCAGTGGGACTACAATACAGAACCATATACCAAAGAGACCAAAAAAGGCATTTCATTGGGTGCCGGCGGAGGAGCGGCAAAAAAGATGGGAGAAAAAACAAAGGCAGTGGCTTCAACTAGCATGAAGAAGGTGAAAGAAGGTACTTCTTCTGGCTTTCAGTGGATTAAAGACAAGTGCCAAAAAAACGCCCAAAAGAATTGATTTAATATTATTACGCCATTTATAATTATACTATCGTTTCAATTCATTTTTCAATTCAGTTCAGTTCCATATATGGATCATCTGTATATGATTGACGATACATAGATTTCATGCTGAGATTATTCATTTTATTGGCATGTATTGGTCTAATAAATTTGAGATGATTTATTGTTAGCCAAGTTTTTTCATCCTTTTTTTAAATCTTTTTCCAATGTTCTGATTGGACTAATGATTAAGTTGTTGGAAATTTACTAATGTGAAATTAAGTTTATCTCGTTATTTATGACTCGAACAATTGGGTCTCGCACGTCGGAAATATCGTTTTCACACACGTGCAATCTTAGTGCCAAGTATCGTAAATTTCGTTAATGAAAGAGATATTGGTACGTAAGTGAAATGTTTGAGACATAGAATGACGGATGGTTATTGGATGAATAACAAGTGTTCCACGTTGGTAAACGAAGGAAGGATTGTGCGAAGTGTAAGATGGAACGGGTCGGAAAGGGCCGAGAAGGGCCACGGCGCCTCGCGGACTGCGCTGCGGCGCTAATTCCAATTTTGGTTCTGGAGTCGCGGCGCTACCTAGGCAGTGAGTGCTCGATGGAAGTCCAAAAGTTTGGCTGATTATGGAGAGGTTTTGGAGCATTAACTTGACAGTTTTTCCTCCATAACTTAGCCATTATTTGGCTGCATTAGTTGGTGGTTTAAAGGGCCATTACATGACATTTAAACGACCATTACATGGGCACTTGAAGGGACCATCTTGCACACTTATAAATTGAGGCCTTTGGCTCAATTCTATAAAAGAATATAAATGCACATATGAACAAAAAAACAAGTTCACAACACCACAAAGAGATCAGATTTTCCTGATATCAATCATTCTCTTAGCAATCTTCATTATTTGTGTTCTTCGCTGAGATCATTTGTGTAGGCTTTGCACACTTGATAGTTTGTTGTTTCATCTTGGGAGACTATTGTCCACACTTCCGTAAAGCCCATATACGGGGGCAATCTTGTCTTAAAGACAGAGAGCCATCTCTCGACTCAGTCGGTGGTATTGTGTTTATCTAATTGGTTGCTAAGTGTTTCATGTGTTAACTTAACAGACGAAGGACTCTAACCGATCTTATTCTCAGCGGATCTACAAGCCACAAGTGTAGCAGTTCATGTTCTTGTATTTCCGAATACAAGACCCATATTTGAAGTTCCATTTTAAAGATCAAAAGATTGACAACTTGTTGTTGTAGTCTTAGTTGTTTATCCTTTCAATCACTGTAATAGTTATTTACTATTCTCGTTGTTGCTTTACATATTCCAACATAAGTATTATGAAGGAGGACTGATTCTTCTTCTAAAAAAACAATAGGAAAAAAGAGGGGTTAGATCTTTTGGACAAAATTCAAGATTAATTAGTGTCGGTATGATCTTATTACATGTATATATTTTAATTTTTTCATATAAATATATACAACTCTAGCTAAATTAATAGGGTTTAATTGAACCTACCGAACCATTTTTCTCTAAGATAGCATCAATTCCTTGCAAAGTAAAAAAAAAAGAAGGAATACTTCCTTCTGAGATACCCTTTCATTTTTTCTAATAAAAGTTACTGAATTTCATGAACCCCGTAGGCTATTCTCTAGATCTGCTACATGTTAACAGCGCTTTTTGTTTGAACTTTTGATTTCCATCAAGTCATATATTAAAAGGAGAAACAAGAAAAAGAATTGGTCCACGCTTTGGCTATAATGATCGCCCTTATTTTTTTCTGCAACATGCCAACATGCATCTCAGCCAATAAGTTCATGCCCCCATGTGTTGCTTACGGGTGCTAAAGCCTAATGGTAGAATTTCTTAGAGATTTACAAAGCAAATTGATATTCAAGTGCGCTATATGTACAAGACATAATTAATGTAGTTGAGAAGAGTGGAATAATACTCCCTCCGTATCAAAAAGAGTGTCTAATTAGTCATTTACACACCCTTTAAAAAAATACTAACTCCTAGACAAAAATAGATAATTTAACTAAAATGCCCTTAATTAAATAGGTATTGAGATTTGGTCATCTAACACTTAATAAGCAAATCTGAAAAAATAAAGTTAATTCTTTCTTGATTTGATAAGTGAACACTCCTTTTGAACCAAAAAATAAAGGCGAAGTGGACACTATTTTTATCCGGAGGGAGTAACATGCAATTTGTGTGAATAAGGAGTACGGATTCTATTCTTTGCTCCAAAAGGTGGAATCTCCCACCCCAGGAGCCCCCACACCCCGGTCCGACAGGTCTGTGAAGGAGGTAAATCATGGTGAAACTAAGGTAGGGTAAACTTTTTAAAGTGACTGGTCCCACCGCATTACGGCCCCATACCCCAGAAAACCCCACCTCCGGCCTGGCCCTACGGATTAGTATACACCGCTTGGCCCTACGCGTATGGAGGGATTTTTTTGGGGGAACACAGTTCCACTCTCGCTGATCAGAGGACTCGAACACGGAACCTCAGGCAATGAATACCCTAATGTATTGGCCACTGGGCCAAACACTTTGGATTAAAACTGTGGTAGGGTAAACTTTTTAAAGTGACTGGTCCCACCGCATTACGGCCCCATACCCCAGAAAATCTCACCTCCGGCCTGGCCCTACGGATTAGTATACACTGCTTGGCCCTACGCGTATGGAGAGATTTTTTTGGGGGAACACAGTTCCACTCTCGCTGATCAGAGGATTCGAACACGGAACCTCAGACAGCAATACCCTAATGTATTGGCCACTGGGCCAAACACTTTGGATGTACGGATTCTATTCTTTAGAGCAAGCAAAGAGAAAAATATTTGATTCCTTCTAATCTTTTTTAAATAAGCTACAATTATAAATTTCCTCCATCAATCTTCAAAGAATTTAATTATTAAGTATATTTAAAATATGCCCCTTAGAGCTTAAAACTTTACACATTCAGTTGTGCATTTATTGAAATTGTATTAACTTTCTTTAATGTTTAGTTAGTAAGTATGCATATCTCTGAGATTTAAAATTTAAATAATGTTGTTATTTTTATAACATCAAAAAATAAAAAATCAGATTTTATGCATCTTTTTTGTCTATAACAACCAACTATTATTTAAATGTCAAATCTCATTATAGGTGTATAACATTCATTCTCTATAACAATAAAAAAAAATTGGATCCAACGATGTTGTTATAGAGAGGCTTGACTGTACTTAACTAATACTAAATGAATATGTTCATTGATTTTATTCATCAATAATGCACAATATATATAGTAGTACAAGAATATCTAAATTAGGTAACTAATCAACCTAATTACAATAAGAAATATAATTCTACCTAAAATAAGAGATCTAATTATAGTAGAAATACAATTCTACCTAAAATAAAAGATATACAATTAATGTAAGAATATTCGGTAATATTCTATTAAATACTACCATAAACTTTCTTGCAAATTTACTTTGTGTCTCCTAATCGAGCATATTTTTTTATTTAGTGACTAATTGGATTCAATTGATGCGCGAGCAAGAGTAGTAAACATTTGAGCGAAAAAATGTCGTTTGCTATGACAGCAGCTTAGCAGATCCCACAATGTTGTCAAATGGGATAGCAAACAGAATTCGATTTTTCTGCTTTGGCAATTCGATGATTTGGTTCAAGTTTCAGATTTGATTTTTAAATATCCGATAACTTTGGTTTATTTTTATATTTTCGGCCAAAGATTACCAAAAGGTGAACAATTGAATTAAACCAAATATATGGAGTAGTAAATTATTTAATCGAACTCTGAGGAACACGCTTATCGATTTGATCAAATACTTATGTGTCAATTGATTTTATAGTCTTTTATAAAAGATCTATATTTCTAAATATAAGAGATCTGAAAATTCATTAACATTTAAGAAATATGATTTTCTTCTATTTAAAAGGCTATATTCACCTATTTTCTTCTTAAATGCGGTAGGGACTAAAAATGCATCAAATTATTTTACCTTTGCGGATATGGAAACTAGTGCCATCAATGCAAGTTATGGCGACTATATACGTTAGTAAAATATATAAATGTGAGATCATAAGTACTAATAAAAGATTTTTGCCCACTCACACCGTCCATAACGTGAAAGTTGGAAAATGATGGCAAAGTGTCCACTTATCTTGAAGCTTCGCCAGCAATGGTCAGGATTTTCCATTATTTGCTTGACGTCCATTAGATTACATTATCTTTTCTTTCTTTTTTTCCCTTTTATATTTGAATTATCTTAACACGATTTTACCATTTAGATCAAATCTACAATTACAAATCCACTTTTATTCTTTTTCCATTTCTAGTCTTTTCATGCTAAAGAAAAATGAAATACTATCTTTTGTCAATAATTTCCAAAAAAAAATTGCCGGTTCATCATTTGTTCTATGCACATTTGATTTGGAATGTGATCATATAGATATCCTAACTTATTTAGTGATCAACTATATCTCTAGTCTTTAAAATTGTGTCTAGTGAATATCCCACTCTGACAAGCTTTATGTGTGGATTACAATGCACTGACATGTTTAATTAGGCCAATAATTTAACTACACGTTGACGTCGTATCTGAGAGATGAAAAATAAATTAACATGAAAAAAACTTCAATTATATTTAATAAAGAAAGAAAGAAAAAATAAGTAATCATCTTTAATGTTCTTCTAACCGACCCCTTCCTCCCCATTCTCTTTTTTTTCTTCTTATTCTTAAGCATCGTAATATCCTCTCCTCCTTTTAGGTTTTCTTTTTCCTTTTAGGTATTAATGTTTCCGGTTAGAAATGAAGTTGTTTTGAGGTTATTTAAGTTTTACGGGTTACATTTGCATTTGTTGATAAAGTAGATGAATCAAAGTCTAAATTAAATATTTGTTTAGATCTTATAATTTTATTTTATTTTTGGTTGAAACTTTCAAGATCTTTTAACTATGAATGAAATTTGAAGAAAACGCAAGAAAGATGGTATGTAATTTTTAAAAAAGACAAAGGAAAAATTATAGTAAGGTCTATGTGTTCAATTTGGATGGAAGACAAATTTTGTTATGTCAACATAAGAGATCCACTAGATACATCTATAAACTGAATCGATTAAAGTGTCCATCTGATTATTGAATCGATTAAAGTATCTATCTGATTATTGTAGATAACTTAAAAGGGGCCAAACATATATTCACCTATTCTTTTTATTCCTGATAGTTGTTAATATAGTATTATTCGGAATACCACAAGATGACAGATTTAGCTTCCCCAAATCCATTAAGTTTAGGATGTCAAATACTATCACTATATGCTTAGATACTGATGCTACTCACGTGTCGACCTACCAAATCACGTAGCTTTGTTGATCTTGCCTGATTTTATAAGCATTTTTTAATATAATATACTCCCTCCATTCCATAATAAGTGTCATCTTAGCCAAAAAAAATTATCCCCTAATAAATGTCATTTTAGAATACCAAGACATAAATTGATTAATTTTTTTTAATCTACCCTTAGTAACTTGGTATTGTTCGATTTCCAATGTCAAAAGATTTACTACTTGTGCATGCTCTAATTAAGAGGAAAATAATTTATTTTAATCATATAGAGATAATTTGGTAAACTTCACATTGCATCATTAATTTCTTAATATACGTGTTTTTTTTGCTAAAATGACATTTATTATGAGACGGAGGAAGTATTCTTTTTGTCCAATTTATCGACACTCTTTCATTTTTAATTAAAAAGAATATTAACTTTCTATAACTATGAATAACTTAACTTTCATTTTTTTTACCTTTAACAAAATAATTTATAACCAGATAAATATTTAAAATTTATTTTAAATAATAAATTTTAAAAATCTTTATTTATTTTAAAATTTTATGTCAAGTTAAATGGAGTCAATATAAATTGGGTCGTGGGAGTAACAAATCAGAAGTATCACTTTTTGACAAAGCAATATCTTTGTGAAGGGGAAAGTCCCGAAGGCGAAACCCCCCACCTGTACCAGAGGCCTCTTGGCCAGGTGGGATGCAAATCGAGGGATATGCGCGAGTGGCAGCCCTGCAAGGGAGAGGACCAACGGGACACAAACCCAGCAACAACTCTTGCAATATTTCAGCAAAGACTGTCACCACACGGATTCGAACCCGCGACGTCGGAGTGATTGTACCCCAATTACCTTGTCACTTACCAACTCGCCTATACCCCTGGGGGCTTGACAAAGCAATATCTTGATCTGTGCGTATTGTACATAATTATGGAGATATATTTGTAATATTTTGAACTTCGTATAAATACCAATCTATCTTTTATTCACGTGGTGGTTGGTACGTCCTTATTATCGTCATTTCATTTAAGCACTTGGCCTTTGATGTGGTGAAAACTGGACACGCAAATGATTGAGAATAAAAAATAATACAACAACAACATACTCATTGAAATCTCACAATATGGGGTCTGGAGATAATAGAATATACGCAGACCTTACCTCTACCTTGACAGGTAGAGCGTCTGTTTCCGAGAGACACTCGGCTCAAGACAAAGCACGAGCTCAAACAAAGTAAGACAAACAAAGCGAATAAGTCATGATATCTCATTCTTAAAAAGAAACAATAACTAATGCAGGTAAATAAAACAAACAAGGTATACTAGAAAACACATATCAGCATAAATCAAACGACGAAGGACTATAAAACAATATTGCGCCTACTAGTATAATAGGTTAAGCGGGCCTACAGTAATAACACTACAACAACCAGTTTGTAAGCGTAGGTAGGACTATGTTAGACTACCTACTACTCTTCTACCCTAATATGTGTCCTCCATACCCCCGATCTAAGGTCATGTCCTCAGTGAGTTGCACCTGCTCCATATCCCGTCTAATCACCTTTCTCCAAATACTTTTTCGGCCTACATCTACCCTCTTGAACCCGTCCATAGCCAACCTCTCACACATCCGCATTGGGACATTTGTGTATCTCCTCTGCACGTGCCCGAACTATCTCAATCTCACTTCCCGCATCTTATCCTCCACTAAGGCCACTCCCACTCTGTCCCGGATATCATCATTTCCAATTATATCCCTCCTTGTATGCATACACATCCATCTTAACATATCCTCGTCTCCGCAACTTTTCATCTTATGGGTGTGCGAAATCTTGACCGACCAACACTCCGCTCCGTACAATATAGTCGTCTGACCACCACCCTATAGAACTTGCCTTTAAGTTTTGGTGGCACCTTTTTATCACACAAGACTCCAGATGCGAGCCTCTATTTCATCCACCCTGTCCCAATATGATGTGTGACATCGTCATCAATCTCTCTATTCCCTTTGATAATAGACCCGAGGTACTTGAAGCTTCCTTTCTTTGGAATGACCTGAGTATTAAGTCTCACCTCTATGCATGTCTCAAGGTCGCTCCCATTACTGAACTTGCACTCCAAGTATTATGTCTTGGTTCACTCAACCTGAACCCTTTAGACTTTAGGGTCTATGTCTAAACCTCCATCTTCGCGTTCACTCCGTTGCGAGTCTCATCAATCAGGACTATGTCGTGTGCGAATAACATACACCACAGCACCTCCCCTTGAATTTGTCGCGACGGTCCATCAATCACCAAGGCAAAAAAGAATGGGCTAAGAGCCGATCCTCCATAATGATGGGGATGCACCAGGGATCAGCTCTTAGCCCATTCTTATTTGCCTTGGTGATTGATAGACTGACGCGACAAATTCAAGGGGAGGTGCCACAGTGTATGTTATTCGCAGACGACATAGTCCTGATTGATGAGACTTGCAGCGAAGTGAACTCTAAGCTGGAGGTTTGGAGACAGATCCCAGTCTAAAGGGTTCAGGCTGAGTAGGATAAAAAATAATAAGTTAAAAAAAAATGACGGGCATTAACATAGTATATTTTGGGTGTATTAGTTTGTCGCGAACACCGAACAGAACCATATTCAGAGTCAAAATCCACACCAACGTAGTGGCTAATACTACTTCATCCTTAACCAAGGTTTCGAGCTCGAGTTTCCTTGGGTACGGAGCCACCATTGTTAGGGAATGTTTTGTCCCATAATGTAGGATTACCGACACAAATTCGGATTATTTGGGCCTCAGTAGGAGTACCGAACACCGGATGGGGAAAAAAAAATCAAATTCCACGATTGTGATTTGTAAAGTTAGTAACATGTGCATTCCGCACCATTTTAATTCAGATTTGTATTAATTAAGATTAAGCTTAAAAAAGGGAGGAACGATTACAAATTCGGAAAGAGATCTGCTCTTTTTCAAAAAAAGAAAAAAACAAATTAATTATATGGAAGAAGGAGAAATAAAGGGGTTTGAGAAAAATGAGAATTGAATACACATCTACTGTAGTAATAGATTTTTGTTAATGATCATATTATTCTTTTTAAGGATTTGATTGATTATATGGTCACTTAATTATTAAAAATGATGTAATAAAATTATCCTTTTTATAAAAAAAAATGCGAAAAAGGTTACTCAATTATTGAAATGGTATAACAAAGACATTTTTCTTCATTTTATAATACAAAGGTCACTTTACTATTGTTATATCACACCAAATATACTCTTAGCCAGAAAATATCGTTGTTTAATTCATCTTTAATATTTAATTTGCACGTAAATACCACACGTTTTAATTTGTTACCCAGTTGTGAACGGAAGTTTTATAGATACATACATATTTGTCAATTTGAAATGCTCAATTAGTATCTCGGATAAGAATTATATTAAATTTAAGAATATGTCTATGTATTTTGCCATTTGAATATTAAAAAACACTTCATTTTATCGAGTAAAAGTTAAATTAGCATAAAAAATTCGATATAAAAAAACTCTTGATTGCAATATAAAAAATACAAACGTTTAGATTAAAGTTTATAACCAACACTAAAATTATGTAGGCGTAAATTATAAAGCGACACATTATTTGCTCAACTCCATTTATTACGAAATAAAACTAATAAAAAAGATGATATTAACATGATTATAGATTATACATTCCTTCCTTTCACAAATCCCTCTAATAACTCCATCATTTCAAAATTAAAAAGCGATGACGTGGATGAACTTTACTTTACAACCGGATACCTGTCCAGATCTATAAAGTATTCCACAAAGTAAGGTAGTAGTGAAGTTGGAGAGCCATGGCAATTCCTAATATACGAATCCCTTGTCGCCAGTTGTTCATCGACGGTGAATGGAGAGAATCCGTCAAGAAGAACCGCTTACCCGTCATCAATCCCGCCACTGAAGAAATTATTGGTAATTGGTTTTAATTTCAAAGATCTATTGGAGCATCCATTGAATAAGTTTGATCTTGTTGGATTTGCAGGTGATATTCCGGCAGCTACAGCGGAGGATGTAGATATCGCTGTCAAAGCTGCACGGAGTGCGCTTCGTCGAGATGACTGGGGTAATACTACTGGAGCACAGCGCGCTAAATATCTTCGTGCTATTG
Source organism: Anisodus acutangulus (assembly GCA_029783415.1). NCBI lineage: Eukaryota > Viridiplantae > Streptophyta > Magnoliopsida > Solanales > Solanaceae > Anisodus > Anisodus acutangulus. Next base: position 9,103,980 of record CM056506.1, on the reverse strand, counting down.
CTGCTAAGGTTGGTCTGTTCGTTTGCTAATTTTTCCATATCGTTATTCCGTGGGGAACACAGCAGATTTGGTTCTCTTTCAGGAATATAAGTAACCTACGAAATACTAACGCCGTTATATTAAATTCTTTTTCGGTGGAATTCTCATCGCTTGATTTGCAATTTTTTAAATTGTATATGTGTTAATTTCCTATCTTCCAAGACCAATACTATTGTGTATCTTGTAAGCTCAGTGAACCAAATGTTTGTACATAGCCCTGGAGTCACATCAAGATTGATCAATTGAATAACATCTGCAATCTTCTTCTATTTGACTGATTATTAATTATTTCGGTTCTATACTGAACTGCAGCACGATGATTGGCAGTTTTTCTTTTACCTTTCGCCTTAGATTCTGAACATTACGAAGTCGATGGTTTTGATGCAGTGAGTAGTAGAAAGCAAATTCCAGTTTGATTATATTATGTTGTATTGTACTAATAGCTGCTGCATATATAGCACTTATCTTAATTCTTGGTGGTTAGTCTCAGCAAGATATTGATATGACTTAGTATTTTCTTTGCCTTGGAGTAACTGGTAAAGTTGGTGCCATGTGACCTGGACCTGGAGGTGGGTTCAAGCCATGAAAACATCCTCCGGCAGAATTGCATGGTAAGGTTGCGTACAATAGACCCTAGTGGTCCGCTCCTTTCTTGGACCCCAAGCATAGCGGGAGCTGCACGGGGCTGCCTTTTTTTATTCATTATTATTCTTTTATGTTCAAATGATTCAGTTGCTATTGTTTACATTTATTGTAGGTACAGGAGAAAAGGCATGAACTAGCTACGTTTGAGACGATTGATAATGGAAAACCCTGGTTCGAGGCTGCCTCTGACATAGTATGTTCTTGCTTAATGGGATAAACATAGTTTTATTTGTTGCAAAATACATTGTTTTACTTATGTGCTCTTTCTTGCTTCTAGGATGATGTCGTAGCTTGTTTTGAGTACTATGCAGACCTCGCTGAAGCTTTGGATTCGAAAAAGAAGACTGAAGTTAAACTTCATTTGGATTCATTCAAGACCCATGTTTATAGAGAGCCTCTTGGTGTTGTGGGGTTGATTACTCCATGGTACACCACCTTTCATTAATGATTTATGCTCTTATTATTTCTTTCAACCCAGTCGGAAATATGATATTCTTCTTTTTCCAACCAAGTTGATATTATAGGTGACCAACTTCTGCGTTGTGCATAGTTGCTGTATGTCTGATATGTTATTATGAGCATTTATGAAAACTGAAAGACCGCTGTACAATGAGCTAAAGTTTGAGCTTTGTGATTAGTTAAGATGGCCGTTTCAACTCCCAAAAGTTGGAAAATAGAAATAGTTTGCAAAGGATACTCATTAAGCTAGTTATCAACTATTTCAGCTTTGTCTTTATTCGACAAAGGTTGATGCCACCCTAATACATGAGCGTCGAGAATGATAATCAGTTGGACTTTTGAGCTATGATGCTCGGACTCTTCAAAAATGTAGCCGGGTGCGTGTCGGATACTCCAAAAGTAATGCATTTCTTGGAGGATCCGACACGGTGCGCCAACAGTTTTGGAGAGTCCAAGCAACATAGCTTTTGAGAACTGTATTTATAAGTTGGATAGGGACTACACATTTCAGGTTCTTCATTAGGTGAGATGTCATTGAGATAAAAGCCTTTGGAATGTTGATATTTTATGAATCTAAGTTATTTATGTGTCTTAAAAAAGATGAGAGAAATTAGAAGAAAAATTAGGATATTCGAGGGGATATAGGAAAGTGGAGTGCCCCCTGAATATTTCCTGTTGACTTCAAACAAGTTGCATCTTCCCGAACTTGTGAATTTTGTGGTGGGTTTTTTTAAAACAAGGCCCTCTGGCTACATTCCCTCTTAACATCTTCCTTCATTGCCGGGACGAGGGCCATGGCTTATTGCCTTTGTTTCGAGGCAAACACCCTGGCCAGCAGGTGAAAGGTGAAACTTTGTGCCTTATTGGAACTCTGCCTTGACCTAACTGCGTCAAGCCAATCAGGAATGCTCGTGAAAGTCGAAAGGGGTGTTGACAAGGGGGGTTGGGGGTGGGGGCTTAAAGAGAATTTCTTTCTCTCTTTTCTTATTTTTACCATTCATTCCTGTAAGGGGAGAAATCAATCTTTTGGAGCATTGTGAATTCATTGGATTTTTCGTGTTGGGTGCGAGAGAAAATATTTAGGTGGTTTACTTATGAGCTTGTTTCATAATGAAGGAATTATCCTCTATTGATGACCACATGGAAAGTCGCTCCTGCCCTAGCTGCTGGTTGTGCAGCAGTACTTAAGCCGTCTGAAATAGCATCTATGTGAGTCCTTATCTTTTCTCTTCATTATCCATATTGTTGGTCCACATCATTTACATCTTTACTCTTTTTTTTCAACTTCAGTACCTCTTTGGAGTTGGGTGAAATCTGTAGAGAGGTGGGTCTTCCTCCTGGTGCCCTTAACATAATAACGGGATTGGGACATGAAGCTGGTTCTCCTTTGGTATCGCATCCTGATGTTGATAAGGTTTGAGTTGTTCTTTTAGGTGTCTATGTTTATTGATCAGTGCTCGCATTTAGTACTATGTGATTTCACGTGGGGAATTCATTTTACTTCTTTGGGTGATCAGATTGCATTTACAGGAAGTGGCCCAACAGGGGTCAACATCATGACCGCTGCAGCTCAACTTGTTAAAGTATGTTGCATCTGAATAGTCATTTAGGTTCCTATTGGCAAAACTGATATGCTGGTTGGTTCAGTATAGCTAAGCTTCTCTATTTCATTTGCAGCCAGTTTCTCTTGAGCTTGGTGGAAAAAGTCCAATTGTTGTGTTTGATGACATTCATGACCTTGATATAGGTTTGCTCTTTTAGACCCTATATGCCAACTCCCTTCTAAAAGATATTATCATTTTCTGATATATCTGAAATTTCCTATCACATACTTAACAAATTGATGATTTTGGAGGAGGAAATCCATTAGTTCAATGTTTTTTTATTTCAAAGGAACATTATCAATATATAAAAGAGAAGGAAAAGAAATAAAAAGGATTGAACTGGTGACTAACACATTACAAATCGATGCTCTAACCTCGGAGTTATGTGTTAATTGCATAATAATTGCCTTAACTGTTGGAATTGGAATCTAATACTACTTTCTAGGCCCTCTTGTTGAAGTCACCTTTGGGCTGCATTTAAGAAATTGATTTAGCTCCTGAATTTGAGTGTCCTCATTTATTACACAGCTGTTGAGTGGGCTCTTTTTGGCTGCTTTTGGACAAACGGTCAAATTTGCAGTGCAACATCACGTCTTATATTACAGGTAACAAGCTAAATGTTGGACAAGGCCCATGTTCAATTTTATGGTTAAGACTGACTCGACACTGTTTACCATTATCTAGAAAATACTAAATATACCCATTTGGTCATGTATCCTTTATAGGCAACCAGCAATTCCTTAAAAATACAAGACGATTATGGGAATGATGAGTATCTCAAGGAACAAATAATTAGTTTAAGTTGTATTCATAACACTATATTGGGGTCTCTCTGTTCTTTTATGGTTGTTCATAATGAAGTTTTCTTCAGGTTTATAATTATGTGAAACTTGCTTTCTCCTTAGTTTGATAGTTTGCAGATGGTACCTGAGTCAAACATAATATCAGTCGTGAAAATCTAAGCATATCATGTCAGTTCTTGGACATGGAAGGCTCAAAGTTCGTCATCATGATGCCATAATACTTCAAAAAGGACCATTTCAAAAAAAATAATGATCCCATAATACTTCATGTTAGTGATAAAATAACTAAGCAGTTCATAGGGCACACTTTTTATATCACATTTTTCGTCATAGTGAGAGTGGGTCATGCTGAGGAAAGACACTCTTACATCTGACTTGGATTTAACTAACTGCTTGATTCGTGGCATCATTTAGTTTACCTTTTTGTCGTCAATCAGGATTCCAAAATATGTAGAGAGCCATTCCAGATAGTGTGGAACCAGAATTTTTCTCATTTCCTTGAATAGAAGAGGCTCAATGACAAAAGAAAGATGCATTTGCGTTAGTTTTAATTGGTTATAAGAGAAGAATAAAGGCTCTTAAATGATACTGGGAAAATGGATCCAGTAATTCTTTATCTATCTATCTATCCTTTGGTATAGAATGAGCGACCTACTTAATTCAGTTTTTGGAAACAAGTCAATATCCTACCAGAATTCTTGAAAGTTGGAACTGGAGGGAGGATCGTCCTAATGGCTGATCGAGCACAATGTGCATCTAGAATAAAGCAGTCTGCTTCCTTTCTCCTATGCTAAAAAGATTAGATTGTGAAATTTTGGTTTCAATTTGGACATTGATTAATTTAACCTTAGATTCTTTTTTAACTGAATGCAAAATACTTTTCAACAAATATATTTTAGAATTCAAAAATTTCTCAGGAAAAAATAAAAGAAAGAAAACAAAAAAGTCATGGTCTTCGCAGAAGGTTTTCCGGCTTGCAAATAGTAAGTAGGTCATTTTCAATTGGCATGTCCTTTTTATGAAAGGAGTAGGATGATCCGCTCTCTTTTGAAATCAGGCAAGAGGGGGTGAGACTTCCAGCCTCTTTTTTTCAAATGCCACCTTGTCATAACACTGTGAAAACAATACTATTACAAAGTCCCTTTGATGTATCCTTTAATGTTATCGCCCTTTCTATTATCGTCAACATTAGAGCTCTTGATGAAACTAAATTCCGAATTTGCAGGAAACAATTGCTTCAAAATTTTTGGACAGACTTCTGGAGTGGACGAAAAACATCAAAATCTCAGATCCCCTGGAGGAAGACTGCAAGCTTGGTCCTGTCATTAGTCGTGGACAGGTAAAGAAATTATGTCATTAAACTAGTAGAGGATGCTGCGTTGACTATATTGCAAGGTGCTGCTTCTTGGAGACAATGTTATGTGTTGCCTTGAATAGATGCAATTGTAGCTTATAAGGTGAATGACTCATGAGCAATTTATGTTTATTTCCTGCTCCGGTGCGACTTATGTACGGAAGTGTCTTCTGGATAAGATATAGTGAACAGGACAAGTTTAGGAGATATGGAACATAAAGTCAGAACTGAAGGTATAAGAATAGTGTGCCATACCATCAGGTAGTGTCGGGAAGCAGATTTCTTGCATAAGTAGAAGACTCGTGGGTTAGTGAGTAATGGAATTAGACTGGAAGGTGAACAGTGAAAGAGCCAACTAGATGCAGCATAGATGATTAGGAAAATAGATAGGTATCGAGTGATGCACACAAGTTATGGACTCTTTTAACCTGTTGCCAGCTTGCCATAGTTATACTCTGAGAGTGGATAGGTGGTTTGACCGCGTGTTAAGTTAACTCAAACACAAGACTACCATGGTACATAGCACTTGAATAGGTTTAGAAGTCTACTCATTTTCTTCAAGCTTGTAGACACTCTTTTGGAAATTAATTACCCTTTGGATTGACCTTGACCCTGCTATATGATCTTTCTCTCAGATAAAGAGTGGTATTTTACAATCAATACGCATGCTGCCAGACTTGTTTCTGTATGTGATGTATTGCAATTTCTTATTAGATGCTTGAACACCAGCTATCACTCTCTCTCTTTCTCATTCCTTCATATGTTAGTTTGTTACCTATTGACATCATCTTGTTTAAAGGACTGGTCTGGGGAGGATAAAACTCTGGAAAAGAATGAAATGATGGTGACTGCTCCTGGAAATTTATCCAGTTAACATGCAGCATGGTTTAGAACTTTCTCACAACCACATATATAATTTGGTCGATAGATATGTCTTAGACTTTATAGAGTCTATTGCACTGAATGAAAAAGGTATTTTATTGCATATTCAAGTTTTAAGGGAAGAAAAAAAGATAATAAAAGTGCTTATGGACGGTCAAGTGCTGTTTAGATGATTTAACAACAGTACTTAACAAAAAACATAAGCTAGATTGAAAAGCCACCATGTTCATGTCTTCTCTTGAGTTCATTTGGGAAAACTATCCCCTTGTGTCTGATATTTGTTGGAAAACTTTTGGTTTGAACCTGAGACCTCAATGAGAAGTGAGTTGACGATCATGAGGTCTCAGGTTCAAACCCCAACCCAAGCGGAGGCAAACACACTAGGTGATTTCGAGGTGATTTTCCCCCATTCGCCCAGGCCTTGGTGGACAGAGTTATCCAGTACTATCCTTCTAAAAAAAGCAGTTGTATATGTTTGGTGTATATCATAATGATCTTTACATTAGATAGTAATAAACTACTGCCAGTATTAACGGTGGTGATGCTGTATATATCCATCTGTTTTACCCTAGTTTAAGTGATGTTATTATTAAAGAACTATTGATGTGCGATATCATTTTTTCAGAACAGTTTTTTTCCTTGATAACCGTGGTGCCCGGGCCAACAACTTGTGCGTAGGTGGTGGGAGGTCGCAGGTGGTCCGTGTAGTTATTGTTAAAAAAACTCAAAAATAGAGAAAAAAATTATCATAGTTCAGATCAGTTTAGAAGTCTTTTAAGATACTATAAGGAACTCTGTTATCACTGAGTAAAGCAACATCATTTAAAATGACATGGATATCGGCTTTCAGCTTTTGTCTAGTTTTTCTTGCTCTCTCATTAATGACGTGCAGATCATGTTTTATCTGCTGGTCTCTTTTCCCTTCTAAGCAGTCTTATGGGCGATTCTTGTATATTGACTGTTTGTTTACCTTTCAGTATGAGAAGGTCATGAAGTTCATCTCAACCGCCAAAAATGAAGGTGCAACCATTCTTTATGGTGGCGAGCGGCCTCAGGTAAAAAATTACTTCTGGGTGAAAGTAGGCTGGTGCTGTATTTATCAATCTGTTGGAACGTGACTTAATTCTCCATTGGATTTCAGTACTTAAAGAAAGGATATTACATTCAACCAACAATCATAACTGATGTTGATACGTCCATGGAAATCTGGAAAGAAGAGGTATTTGGACCTGTTCTTTGTGTCAAAACTTTTAAAACTGAGGAGGAAGCCATTGAACTTGCAAATGATACCAAGTGAGTTGCCTATACTTCAGATATATGGTTCTGTTATTTTACAAACATTCTTTTTCCTTATTTTACACTTTTTGCTCTATTAGGTATGGTTTGGGTGCTGCTATTTTGTCAAAAGATCTTGAAAGGTGTGAACGTTTCACAAAGGTGAGAGTAGTTTCTCATTTGCTAAAAACATAAAAGGCACTGCTTCTGCAAAATCAGGGATGACCTCTTGTTAATTGGACTTTGCAGGCTTTTCAGTCAGGGATTGTCTGGGTCAACTGCTCGCAGCCATGCTTTTGGCAACCTCCATGGGGGGGTAAAAAGCGTAGTGGTTTCGGACGCGAACTTGGAGAATGGTAAGCTCTCATTGGCTGATTTTGGCACCATCTTGAATAACATTTAATTGGCTTAGCAATTACCTCACTTTCCCTTTATCCATCTTGTTTCTTTTCTGCTGGTTAAAATTCTCTTTCTGGAATTAGCTATGTTGTAGTAAAGCAATCCAGTATGAAGGGAAAAACTGTGGTTGTAGTATTACCCACAATAGAGGAGTAACTAGATGGGAATTTGGTTGCGCAGCTGATAAGTGATATTTTCTTTTCTTTCTCACAGGAGTCTTGAGAACTACCTAAACATTAAGCAGGTGACTCAGTATGCGTCTCCTGACGAACCATGGGCTTTTTACAAGTCTCCTTCAAAGCTGTGAAACTTTTAAGTGGTCGAGGAACATGTGCATGGCGAATCAGAGATGACACTTGATCTGATGTAGAACTAAAGTTGTTTGTTGTTATCAAGTCTAATAAATCTATTTGAAGGGAGAAAATATGGATAGCATTTTTCACTGATATTTTGCCTTCCTCTTATGTTTATTTCATCTTTAAGAGCAAAGTGACAATCTTTAATCTGGATAGTGTTCTGTAATTTGCTACATCCAGAATGAAAGGGATTTCCCTTAGTTCCATAGCTGGAGTAGAGCCCGGGAAAATAATAATTGGGTAAGTTAGATTGCGTGAGTGTGAGTAAACGCATAACTGGGATAATGATACAATTATTACAATTTGGTGAAATGTGAGTTTATCAAGAAGATTTGAGCGTGTCAACTTGGATTCATCAATTCACCAAGTGCACGTTACGTGCAACATTTCATTTGGAGAAAAGGGAGAGAGGTTAGCAAGTATCTATTACTTCTACTAATATATAAGAGGAGATAAGCAGGCACCTCATGGTCAACATGCCTGCTTCATCCACGAGGGCACTTTCGTCAATCTGAAAATATGAATTAATTGTTTTTGTTTAATGAGTTGAGTAGAGTTGAACCTTATGCCTTATAAGTTGGACTAAATTAAATTTACGGCTCACTTGACTAAAATATCACTGTTTCTTCTGTGCCTATCCAAAGAATTACGGCGGAGCACGTGGTTTGTACTGCCAATTTTTTTCAAGCTTTTTTTAACCCTTATATAAGTAACCACAGCAACACAGGTCTAGTAAAATTAGAGTGTACGCAGATTTTATTCATCTTGATACGGCTCAAGAGCCTTTTTACCCATATACTTCTTTATTACTTAAGTATGTTCATGCAATTTAGTAAATTTACTAATTCTGAGAGCCTTTTATTGTCCACAAAAGCACATTAAGATGATGATATCATGAAAACCGTGACAAGTAAAGCTACAGATTTATTTGGGATTTTGTCAAATGCAATACTTAGAATGAACCTGGTAAAAAACTTGATCATAATATTTTGATATGAAAATATCTTCTCTAGAGTAGAGTTTTCACGTTTCTGAATAATAAAATATTTTTTGCGAAAAAAGAGGAGAGCTAGTCAATGTTATATTTGGAACTTTATGATAAATTGGTTAAATTAATTATGAAGCACTAAAGTTTCATTTGGATTTGACATAGTTTTTTTATTCCTCAATTTGTATTACTACCTATTGCGTAGATGCTTCTCTCTTGATATTTTACTGCCATTTTTTTTTGTGTGTCTGATTTCTTTTAGTTTTTTTTTCTTTTTTTCATTTCTTTTCTTTTCTTTTCTTTTAAATTGAGGGTCTTTCGAAAACAAGTCTTTCAGCCCCACAAAAGTAAGTTAAGATCTGAGTACATCCTACTCTCTATAGACCTCACTTGTGATTACATTCTGTATGTTGTTGTTTTTGTTGTTGTATTACAATGTAAAATTATAAAAAATGCTTCCAATTTTACTACGGAAAGGGAAAAGGAAAGACTGAGGCCCCATTGTTATTATTAAAACTAAAACATTTGAATTTGATTCGTATATACTTATACATCTAATGAGTTTTTTAATTCAAGTACATGATATAGTCAAATTATTGAATTTACCTGATCCGATATTTACCCTTGATCAAGGGTAAATTACAAAGATAAATTAATGGTAACTAGCTTCCTACTCCAAATTGAATTCGACTAATTGTGTAAATTAAGAATATTTTTGTAAGGAAGATTTCAAAAAAAAAAATGAGACAAGAACTTTTAGTATTTAATATTTTAGTATGATTGGAAATTTTTTTAGAACTTAATGGATTTCTAAAGAAATTTTTCGGTATTTATTATCCTACTATTTCAAATATGTTATTTTCTATAACTCTAATATTTTTGTTACTTAATGAATATATGCAAAAATCAACTTATAAGGCATCTATTGAAAAATGTTTACAAAATTAAAAAAATTCAAACGTCATCAACAACGTCTGAAATTTTTTTTTCTGCTGGAAGATTTCAAATAGGAGAGCACAGACATTCATTGGCGGGAGACGCATTGGAGATTGCAGTTCTTTTCAGAGATTGGATTCGAGCGGAGCGGAAAATGTGCGGTCAACCGGAGATCAACGAAGAAAAAGATAACAACTACAACGAAATCTTGTCCGAGGGAACAGGAAGCGACGTCGAACAATTTGACCGACAAATTCCAATTCCAACTGAAGATTCTCTAGACATTGCCAATTCCAACTGAAGATTCTCTAGACATTGTGAGGAAATTAGAAAAAGTATGGTTAAATATGTAATTTTTTTATTACACTATCTTGTTCAATTATATATATATATATATATATATTATTTTTAAAAATTAAGTGGCAAAAAAAAGGTCAAATCCCGGCCCCTCTACCGTTGGGATGTGGGACAGGACGGAACCTCTTCCCGTCTATCCCGGCCCGCTAGGTCCGCCGGAATCCGAGTCCCGACCCTTCTCTCCGTCCCGCCCCGCCCCGTTGGACAACCCTAAATAAAAATAACTTGAGCGTTCTTAAGATTTTGTGAGTTTCCCTTTTCGGACAGTAAGACATGAAAAAGGCTGACCCCACAAAAAATGATTAGGAATTATATACTCTAGGTCCTATAATAAGTGTTATCTTAATTAAAAACACACATACTAAAAAGTGAAATTTACACAAATAACTATAGTTTAGGGATTTTAAATTTATCATAGCTATAGTTTCAATATTTACAGGGCATAGTTGCTTTTAGTTGCTACACCTCGTTGTATTCATAAAACGGTCTCCTTGTATTCATGAATACAGCGAGTACAAATTGTTATATTCAAGTCAGATGTATTCAACTCATCTATATTCAACTCAGTTGTATTCAAGTCAGATGTATTCAACTCAACTGTATTCATTTGTAGATACTTTTACACTGTATTCAATTTATTATATTTAAAATCTGTTGTATTCGAAAACCATAAATGCAAAAAAAAAAAAAAAGAGGAAATATTCAGAAGTATTTAAATTCACTTTATTTATAAAAATTAACGAGTACACTCAAATACTGAATACAAGAAATAAAATACACCTCAAAACACTGAATTTTACACTAAAAATTTAACGAATACACTAATACAATAAATAAAATACACCCTATACACTGAGTTTTAAACTAATTATGAATACACTGACAATTTGAATACAAAAAATAAAATAAACTTTGATCTCTAGTGATGACAGTAGTGTCGTCCGGTGATGAGTCATCCTCTGTGTGCCTTCGTGAGCTCTGGCGAGCAGATCGATAAAATACGACATTGAACGCCACCGTCAAAATGATATTCATCAATTGGAAGCGCCGATAGACCGATAACGCCATCATCACTCCCACCCTCAGCAACGTGGAGGAGTAAGATGTGGAGCGCCGGCCAGATCGATAACGCTGCCATCACTCCCACCACCAACAACAACAATTGTCTTCCTCTTCCTCTCATCTCCGCCGCCATCCACCACATCAGTACCACTATCACTATTTTCCATCTCCTCTTTGTCACTCTCATACCAATAGCACCACCATTGCTGATTCTCTACCTTGAAAGCAGCAACCACCAGTTACCATCGGAGCTCACCTCCGACGAGTTGTCAGAGCAGTAAATAGTCACTAGCAAATTCACTTCTCTATTTCCAGTGCATATAAAAACACTGGAGATCTGGCGTCGATTTGAGAACGGAATCGGCCAGATCTGAGCCACCGTTTGGATCCAGCGCTGACCAGATCTAAGCCTCCGATCATTGGTGGTCGTCGCTACTCCGGCAGTGGGGCGACGACGAAGAGAGAGACGAAGAGAAAGGTTTGGGAGAAGAAAAGAGTGGGATAAATACAAGTCATAAATCTAATGTATTTTGGTATAACTATGGATGGTAATTAACATATAACTTTTCGATATGGGATGTAATTAAAATAAATTATAGTTACTGAATATAATTAGGTACTAATAGTTAGTTACGTCATGTAAATTTTTCTAATAAAAACCCAATAATGTAATGTGAATTTTACCAAACTACCCCTATTTAATAAAAATAAATTACTTTTCCCTCTTGATTAGAGCATGCATGAGTAATAATCATTTGTCTCTTGAATATAGAACTTGCCAATAAATATTTTTTAAATAGAGAACTTGTCATTTTTTGTCTAAGGGTATAATTAAAAAAAAAAGCTAATTATGTTTTGATTTTCTAAGATAACACATATTTTGGGATATTTTTTTTTGGCTAAATTAACACTTATGGGATGCAGGAAGTACAAGTTGACTTACATGCTTGTACTTATTAATATTAATTAATATGCGTTTTTCCATCATAAGTGATGATGACCAATGATAGATTACCATGTTGCCGTTGGATGTTATTAATAAGAAAAAGAGAAGATATAAAAAGAAAAAAACGAGTGGGATAAAGGTTGTGAAACTTGGAATAAGTTATTTAAAGTCGTAAATTATAAAATAAAAAGAAAAAATTGTAGTCACAACTCACAACTATACCTTTTTTCCTTTTAGCCTTTTGTTTTCCAATTCATTTTATAATTTTTAATTTGCTATTTAGTGTCAATGTTATAACTATATTGTTTTTCCATCATTATTTCAGATAAATTACCAGAGTTGTTACTATTTATTAATAGTATCTCTTTCTTTTCTGATCTGTATTTCCCAAAGAAATCTAACCACCATGGTAGATACAACATTTTCAGCACGTGAACTTGATGACTACAAAATTCATTTCAGTCTTTTATCAATTCTAAAGAAAAAGAGATATATCACCTTTTTGTCTTAGCTTCTAAGGCTGCTCGTAATTCGCATGTTGAAATTCTATCTTATTTTTTTTAAAAAATAATGTTTTATTGAATTACAGAAGAGGAAAAAAAAAATAGAGAGAATTCAACTCTCCCTCAATTGTCTAAATAAGAATTCTTGAACAGTGAACAAACATGAATAACCTGTTCAGATATTCACGATCAAGAAATAAGTTCCGTGGAAGTCTTTACAAATAGCAGAAATTCTTGGTGGTTGAAATTTTTAATTCAAAATATCTTCTTTTTTTCAAAAAATGTTTTTTTTTGTGCAGAGAACAAAAGAATATGCTTTCCAAAGTTCCATTTATCACAATTGTCTCATCTGAATTTCATCTGTTCGAAAAATAAAAGATACTGCTCACTTCGTTTTAATTTGTTTATTTACTTTTTTTAATCCGCTTTAAAAAAAGTATATTTTTTTAAAAAAAAACTCTTTAATTTTAATTTGTACATCTTTAAAATTACAAAATTAAAAAATATTTTTTGTATTCATCTCAATTCTTACAACTGTCTCTCTCTCCCCAACATTCTAAGGACAGGTAATACTATGTGCAGTAATAATCTGGCCTCAGCCGGAAGCTGTATATATAAAAAAAAAAAATTGTCGTCCACCACACCACACGCATCCACTCTTAAATTTTCTTTTTCTGCTTCATCTTTTGTCGGCAGTGTCACTTTCAAGTTTCTGTCTTGTAATAATTGAGTTGCCCTTTTGAGATATTACCGTCACGCGAATGTTGTGTTCATTGTAAAGTTTAAAAAAATTGGAGTTGCTGATTTGCGCTAAGCTTTAATTCCGTGTTTTGAGATCTGAATTGTGATAGAAATGGGAAGTTATGAGGAGAAAGTTGTGGCTGTGATCATGGTCGGTGGACCGACCAAAGGTAGTCATTTTAATTCCATTCAAGTTCATATCAGGAATAAAGTGAACCCTTGATCCATTTCAATTAAATTATTTTGAAAATCTTGTTTTTTGAATAAAGTTCAAATCTTGATTCCTTAGCGATGTGCAATGACAGGTACACGTTTCCGCCCATTGTCATTGAATATCCCAAAGCCACTTTTTCCATTAGCGGGACAACCAATGGTTCATCATCCCATCTCTGCCTGTAAAAAGGTAATGCTTTTCTATGTACTAATGCCAAATATGGGTATAGAAATTTGGTGTGTTCTAAGTTGTAAAAGGATAAAGAAACTCGGGCCTGCATATTCAGAATTCTTGCATTCATTGACAAATAGGGTGTGCAAAGTTCCAAGCTTTATGTATTAAACTAATAACTTCTGTACCATGGCTTTTCAGATTCCAAACCTAGCGCAGATCTACCTTGTTGGCTTCTATGAGGAGCGTGAATTTGCAATATATGTCTCCTCAATCTCGAATGAACTTAGAATTCCTGTCAGGTTACACCACTGTCCTGCTTATCCGTGCACTGAATTTTCTGAACTTCTCAATATTGGAGCTCATATATGATGTTATTGAACTTACTGTTACTAGATACCTGAAGGAAGACAAACCACATGGTTCAGCTGGAGGCCTTTACAACTTCAGGGATCTAATTATGGAAGATAGCCCGGTTTGAATCTTCACTTTTCTCGTTATATTCTTGTGATGATCATGTATAAATTGCTCGGAATAACTAACTGCAGAATTAAGTGAGGCTATGGCCTCATCATACTTAGCTATCACCATTAACGTGGTTATTTTATCTCACCTGGCAGTCACATATATTTTTGCTGAACTGCGACGTTTGCTGCAGTTTTCCACTGCCTGAGATGCTTGGTATTTTGCTGTTTCTTTCCCTCTTTATGCTTCGGTCACACTTCTTAACTTTCTCTCTTCTCCCCTCTTGATCAACTTCTCTGCAATAAAGAGTACTGTAGTGATTTGGAGTTTGATTTTCCCAAGTTTTACCGTCTGTTGTGCTCCAAATTTGCAGAGGCTCATAGAAGATACGGCGGAATCGGAACCATTCTTGTCAGCAAGGTAGATGAAAGTGCTCTCCCAACTGTTTGTCTAGACCACATGCTTTTGGCTATTTCATAGCTTATTAGCATCTATTATTGTGATTACTGCAGGTTGAAAGTCTTATTTGAGTTTCAATGTGCAGGTGTCTGCTGAGACAGCTAGTGAATTTGGAGAACTGGTCGCTGACCCCGTTACCAATGAACTGTTGCATTACACAGAGAAACCTGAAACTTTTGTACGTCCAGATCCAACATTTACTTACTCTTGGATTTTATGTGCATAAACTAAGAAATGTGTAGGTTTATATCCATGGTTTCTTGCCTAATATGACCTGAATGCAGGTAAGTGACCGCATCAACTGTGGTGTGTACGTATTTACACCAGATATATTCAATGCTATTCAAGGAGTATCCACTCAGAGGAAAGACAGAGGTTAGTCTATGATCATAACTAGAGGTTCCCTTGATTATGTGTTTTCATGTTAAAAAAACTGAGATTTTTGGTCCATATGCTCCTTTGGCCTCATTGTTCTAGTGTCATTTTCACCTTAGAAGCATATTGGCTGATTTGAACATTGACGCAGCACAATTGCTGAATTGAACGGTGCCGTGATTGACTTGGGACAATATTACGTCTTCTTAATCTAATCTGGACTTCAAATTTCTTAAAACACATGCGGTGATTGGTCTCAAGCAATACTATTATATGGGGTGATCTTATGAAGTATTTTCTTTTCATTTGCAGCTAACCTAAGGCGGTTATCCAGCTTTGAAGCTCTTCAGACAGTAAATAGGTATAATTTCCCTATCCAATTACATGTGATAGACATTTTCTAGCTACCTTAAGATAGTTATCTGATTTGCAATTGCGCTCTATTATGATATCACTGTTGCAGCTCAACATGGTATTAGATTCTTAGTGTGTGATTTTTTATTCTTCTATTCAATTGCTTAAACAACATGGTTGGTTCTTTCTCTTCGTCGTCAAGTTTCACGGACTTAGTTGGCACCAGCTGGAATCCCAAAGGGCACAAATTCCAATCTGGATTTAGCATTGATTTTACTGCTTTATCTCAGCATTTTGGTTGGCGGATGGTGAAATAGGGTGAAGCTTTATAACTGCTGTTGCTGATAATTACTTTTTAGGACAGAGGTTCTAGGTGCTGGCATAATTTGTACCTTTAGTTTCTTAGGGTATTGTTACCTTATCAAAAAAAAGTTCCCTGGGTAATGTTAAATACTTATCTTCTTTAAGTTGTTGAGTAGAATGCATACTGAGCAGATTTTTGATTACTAAATCTTCTGAAGGATAATGGTTAGTTTGTTTTTGAGGTTATCCATTTCAATAGGATGATGTTACTACACTATCATATGTTCCCAAAAGGTCACCTGTTATTTTGAGCTGTAATGGTCTAATGGAATGGACGAGGTTACTGCTCACTGTTTGACCGATAAATGCTATTCAAAGGGAAAAGCGTATGTCTTGTTGTCTTCACTGTCATTGAGGAGTCCCCCAAAGCTGAGACCAGTCTTAGATCTTTGAAGCATACACTTACCCTGAGCTTAAGCCATTTGATTTTGGCATCTTCCTGAGGCCTGCTCATAGTTGGTTTGAACAAGACAATGCTAGAAGTGTTTGAACAATTGAACTGTGTGGTTGTGCCCCTTTAGCTTGAATCCTGTAATCTGGTCTCATAATAACCTCCTGAAAGAAGCTTTTTCTGCAAAATTATCATATGAATAATCACCCCGTTCTAGGCAAGTCAAGTAGGGGTGTGCAGTTACTTGAGCTGGATTATGGGTCTCTGAGTCACAACCCTAGTAGACTTCATGAATGAGGTTTCTGTTTCTTAATAGGAGCAGTAAAGTTAATTTTTCTACTGAGTAATACTTACAATTTGTTCCTTCTTTTCCTTTCCTGATACGAGCTTATTTGACAGGAGTCTTCCAACAGACTTTGTACGGTTGGATCAAGATATTTTGACACCTCTTGCAGGGAAGAAGCAGCTATATACCTATGAAACCCTGGATTTCTGGGAACAAATTAAAACACCAGGGTGAGCCAATCACATAAAGTGCTCATCATCCCAGATTTTCCATTTCAAATGTCATGATTTGAGGTGATGGTTGGGTTTATTTCTTTTGCAGAATGTCTTTGAAATGCTCTGGTCTCTACCTGGCTCAATATAGTTCCACCTCACCACATCTTTTGGCAAGTGGGGATGGCTCAAAGACTGCAACCATCAGTGGTGATGTTTATATCCATCCATCTGCTAAAGTTCATCCAACTGCAAAGGTAGATATACTCAAGATACACGTACAACTAACATATTCTGATTATTATATTATGCTGTAGATGTCATGGTTGGTTAATTGAGATTAATGTATATTTATTTTACTGCAATAACTTTAATGATATGTAAAGCAGCTAGGATATGTTTTCTCGTGTATTGACGACAATATGTGTTTGCAACAATTAAACACCCTCTATTTCGTACACATCTAGGCTCATAGCCAAGTCTTATTGACTGGTACAAGTTTGCAACACAATTGCTCGAGATCATCTGTTCTGTAATGAATCTGATTCTTGGTATGGATGATGTTCATGTATTACAGCATTTTCTACATTGCCAAAGCTGCAACTAAATCTGATCTCGGTTTGGCATCTATGAATCTAATGAGACCAATCTCTGATGGCTCTTGCTTACTTCCATCCTACCCCTCATAAAGTTTTGTAATTTTGTTTTCTCTTTCATCAATAATCGCCACACACTTTTGACCGCAGTTGCCCTGATTTTCCTATCACTTATGACCTCCTTCCATCACCTATAGAATTGACTTGTCAATTAAAATGTTGAACAGATTGGTCCAAATGTTTCAATTTCTGCTAATGCTCGTATTGGAGCTGGTGCCAGGCTCATCAGTTGTATTATCCTTGATGATGTTGAAATCAAGGTACCGCTTCACTACCTCAGCTCATGAGATACTTCAATGACATTTCCTGGAATTTAACATGGTGTTCACTTTCCAGGAAAATGCGGTTGTTATTCATGCAATTGTTGGCTGGAAGTCTTCAATCGGCAGATGGTCAAGAGTCCAGGTAAGTGATGGAAGTGGCTATATTCTTGTTTAAATATATCAAGTACATTGCTGGAAAAATCACTTTGGTCTTGACACCCCAAAAATCTACCGGGAGATAATTTGGAGAGTCAAATAATCTGGAGAAAGTACTTTTTCACATCAAAATTGGATAATTACTTGCTATATGAAATTAGTTCCAAGAGTGTAATCTAGGTATTATATGAAGATAATTCTTTTCTTCATTGAGATGAAGTAAATGTTGTGCTCGACAGTAAGAACTCGTGTTGATCACTACATTTTGTGAACAAAATCAATTCTATGATGTTAGGTTTTTTTAATGAGAATTCCTAAGATTGGCTGTCTAATCCTTTCTCATTGAGTCTACTTCCATCCTAGCTGAGTAGCGTTCGTCCAGTATTCCATTTACTTTTCCAAGTCCTACCCTTCACATAAGGTATCTAAGCTAAATCAAACTGTTTTCAGGCAGGAGGAGACTACAACGCAAAGCTCGGGATCACAATTCTTGGTACTGTATTTTCTTATTCCGAGATTCCTAGTTGTTACAGTTCTTGTCCTTACAAATTGTCAACATTAAACTTTTGTGGTGGCTTATCTAAATCAATATATTGGAATCAGGTGAATCTGTGTCGGTTGAGGATGAAGTAGTGGTAATCAACAGCATTGTCCTGCCAAACAAGACTCTTAATGTGAGTGTCCAAGAAGAGATTTTACTTTAAACGCAATCAGATGAATTAGGCAGTGTCCTTTTGCTTATGCTACTGAGCCATCTTCCATCCCTTGTAGGCTTGTATTACAATTTTATTTTATGTATGTATTGTTTGTACATTTGAGTACAGACAATTCGCTAGTTTACTGTTTATTTGTAATTTCCCTGCAATAAACCATTAATTTTTTTCCTTTCTCTTAGTTTTTTTTTTTTTAAAGGGAGCCTTGAATTAACTATTAAAGTTGCTGCCATGTGACCTAGGTCACGAGTTCAAGCCGTGAAAACAGTCTCTTGCAGAAATGCAAGGTAAGGCTGAGTACAATATACTCTTGTGGTTCGGCCCTTCCCCAGACCCCGCGCATAGCGGGAGTTTAGTACACCGGGCTGCCCTTTTTTAGTTTTATTTTTTGGTCCCCCAACCCACCCACGGCACCCGAAAACCCATGTAATCTCAATTTTTTCTTTAATGGCAATTTATTCCAATTCATTAAGTTTCTTAAAAGGAATATTAAGATGTCTGGTGGTGAAGACTTCACTCTACCATATTTCGGACACTTCTTAACCCGATTCTAAGAAGAAGATCAATAATGGTTGTGATTTAGTGGCTGATACTATTTCATGCTTAATCAAGGTTTTGAGTTCAAGCCCCCCTTGGTACGGAGCCACCATTGGTAGGGTGTGTTTTGCTCCTAATATGGGATTACCCGGCACAAATTCGGATTAGTCGGTCCCAATGCGGGTACCGAACCCCGAATGAGAAACAAAAAAAATCTAATAAGAAGAACTAAAGATTAGTAACCTGGATTAGTGTTGTTCACTTCACAATAATCGAGTTGTCAACAAGGTTGCTTACCTTTGCTTTATAGTTTTTTTTTCTTTTCACGTGGAATACCTTTGACAAATATAAAACGTTTCGTAATTGTAATAATAGTGAATGGTAGAGGATATACATAAGGACTAAATAGTAAATGAATTTTGACTTTAAATAAACATTATCTTGAGATTATAAGAGATTAGACATAAAGAGTATTGAAAGACAAAAATGTCCTTAATTAGATATCCCTACGTAACATTTTTGTGCTATTATTATCGCAAAATAACTCCTACATTATTATTTACTATAATAAATGTTATATTATTATTCACCTAATAGACAATTAATGCATTACAATTCCATTCACCATCGAGTACTCTCCAATCTTCTCTCTTTAAAATGTTTATGAAGCCACTCCCGGTCCGATGACAGAAAAAATAGATATTCGTGTGGCCTAGTGATCAATAAAATGAGTTGAGAATTATGAGATTTCAAATTTAAAACTTAGTAGAGATAAAAACATTGGATGATTCTTTCCATCTGTGCTAGTCTTGGTAGGTAGAATTATCAGGTACTTGTTGCTGGTTGGAGATGTCAGATATCTTGACGAATTAGTTGATGTACGTCCAAGCTGGCCGAAGGTGACATGTATTTAAAAAACAATCGAGATGTGTGCAAGCTGACCAGGACACGACGGTCCACTGTTATAACAAAAAGATATAGATATAATAAGTGAAACGGAGCTTCCATACCATCTTTCATCTATAAATAGGAATCCCAAAATAAATATTCTTACTTACTAGTAATAAATCACGAGAAAAGGCCAATATTTGGAACGAAGTAGGGGTGGCTAGTGGGACGGGACGAGATTTGGGGGGACGGCCAAGCCAATTTTGGCGTCGCTTTATGATAATGGAACCTGGGACCATAAGTATTCATCAATGATCGATATCGTACAAGTACCGTGAGGGGAAGGTGAAAAGAACTCTATTACATCTTGTTGATATTGATTGAGTTAGAGGGACTTTCGCTGACTGAATCCATCCATAAACCTAGAGCACAGTAACCTTCGTAACTAAAGCGTCACGACAACATCCAAAGGTCACCTTTGAGTTCTTACGTAGGGGGCAAGGAGGAGCACGTAGGAATGCCGACCACTACATAAGCCACTAGTGACTGAGAGAAAGCGAGACCGGGTCCTGGCGGGCCGGGAAGAGGTCCCGTCCCATCCCACATCCCGTCGGAAGAGGGGACGAGTTTTGGGAGGACGGGACAGGTCAGGTAAGGGGATTTGGGGGATTTTAATTTTTTTTAGACACTTAATTTAAACACTTAAATAATTGAACAAGATAGTGACTAAAAATATCCCAAAGCTGTTTTTGTGCCTCTTATATTATTTAATAGAAATATGATTTTTTTGTAATACAATTTCAAAATTGCAATTTTGTTTCGCAGTTCAAAAGTTGCAAATCACATAGTAAAATTATCATTAAAAAATTACATATTCAATCATACTATTTCTAATTTTCTCACAATCTCTTGACGATCTTCTGTTGGAATTGGAAGTTGTTGGTCAAATTGTTCGACGTCGCTTCCTGCTCCCTCGGATAAGATTTTGTTATAGTTGTAGTCATCTTGTTCGTTGATCTCTGATTGACTGCACCTTCTACGCTCTGCTCTAATCCAATCTCTGAATAAAACTGCAATCTCCAAGCTGTCTCCCGCCAATGAGTGTCTGTGCGCTCCTAATTGAAACATTCCAGCAGAAAAAATGTTTTCAGAAGCTGTTGATGACGCTTGAATATTCAACTCATCTCGGGCCATCTTTGATAGTATAGAAAATGTCTTCTCATTCTTCCTCCATTATTTTAGCAAGTCTTCGCGTCCATCTTCATTGACAATTGATTCGTACG
Organism: Anisodus acutangulus; assembly: GCA_029783415.1. Classification (NCBI taxonomy): domain Eukaryota; kingdom Viridiplantae; phylum Streptophyta; class Magnoliopsida; order Solanales; family Solanaceae; genus Anisodus; species Anisodus acutangulus. Next base: position 9,082,845 of record CM056506.1, on the reverse strand, counting down.
GTACAACACCCTCCAAAACATAAACATCAAACTCGCTAATTTGTGAAGAACTTGAACCACTATACATTCTATTTCTAAGGCCTTGAATACTAGAAGTAAAAACAACATGTCTTTTATTAGGTTGCAGTGAAGTAGAAGAAGATAGTACAGAAGCCGATTGATTATTTGCACTTTGCTCTTGGTAATACACACATATATATATTTGCATTCAGTGTGTATGCTAGACATAACTTCTTCTTTAGTTGGTTTGTCAGTTGGTTCTTCAGTTGGGTCTGTTAGAAGTATTTCTAAACTTTCATAAATCATTTCAACAAGTGTTTTACAACCGTCTACTTTAATAGTGGGATTTAATACAACACCAATAAAATAAATAGTGGGAATAGAAAAAAAATATTTTTTTAATAACTGCCTTGTAAGTTGGTTTTTGCATATATTCATTAAGTAACAAAAATATTAGAGCTATATAAAATAACATAGATGAAATAGTAGGATAATAAATTCCAGAAAATTTCTTAGTGGCTAGAAAAAATTTCTCTAAAAATACAATAAGTTCCAAAATTCTATCTCAATCATCATCTACAAGCATATACGTTGTATTTTGATTATGTACGTTAAATCATAAAGTTGTAGGTCTTTTATACTCGTGAGCAACAAGTAATTGTTCATACAAGGAATTTCATCTAGTCGCAACTTATTCTGAAATTTTTCTATAAGGTAATTCACAATCATGACAAGTTTTTTTATACTCTTTGCATCTTTGTATTTTATTAACTTTAAAAATAAAGTTTATAGCAAATTGTACTTTATCAAGGATATTTTTAAAGACGTTTTAGGTCATCCTTTATAACTAAGTTATAAATATGACATGCACATCTAATATGAAAAAAATAGGGAAAAGATGGGGTAAATTGAGTTTTTAAAATGTTTACAACATAATCATTATAAGAAGCATTATCTAATATAATAGTCATAATTTTATCAGTAATTTCATAATATTCACAAATTTCATGAATATTTTCTTGAAATAAAAGCTTCAGTGTGTCTATCATCAATATATCTATATGCTAATATACATTTTTTGCATAGACCAATTTTGATCTATACAATGACATGTAACAGTTAAATAATCATCACCGTTAGTACTACGGCCTATATAGGAAGTGATAGTCAATTTGTCATTAAAATGATGTAATGCATAATGTAAATAATGTTGATATTCATGTGCAAATTTAAAAACATCTCTTCTAACAGTTGATTTAGGAAAACCGTTAAAAGAAGGATTATATGTTTCTCGAATGTAATGAATAAAATCAGGAGAGGAAGAAAATGAAAAAAGGCAAACCCTCCACAACAACTAATTTTGCTAAATTTTCCCTATCTCTGTGTTTATCATATTTAGGACTTATAACTCCCCCGTCATTGGGTTAATTCGGCCATGTACTTGGTCGGGGACACTATGTGAACCTTGTCCCGACTCAGAAGGCATTTGCACACCCAATTTTTCAGCTAAGTATTAGTCATACCTTGCTTTGTGAGAGTTTTTTACATGTCTCATTAAATCTCCCGTCACACCTTGACCTTTTCCAGTTTTAAATTTATAAACTTCGCGACAAATTTTACATATAGCTGGTTGATTAGGAATGTCCCTATTAAAAAAAACTCATGCAGATGATTTTAATTTTCATTATTTTTGGCCTCAACTTATATTAGGGGGAATATGAGTCATTCCAGTTTCAGTTTCAGCCTGAGACTCAGTATGAGCCTGATGTGGAGGTGCACTAGTGGGTGTGTTATCTAAATTATCTTCTAATTCATTTTATAAATTAAAGTTTGGTTCAGATGTAGAATATACATCATGATCTAATGATATAATATTAACATAAAAAATCAGTTTCATCTATATGAGTGAAATCATCGTAATTAGTATTACTAGAGAATGCACCCTTACGCTTGTTACCCCTAGTACCTCTACCAGAAAAGCGTTCACGTCATTCCATTATAATTATGTAAATAAATAATTAAAGATAATGAATTTAAGTACGATAATTAAAATTAAGTAACAATAATAATTTAAAGAAGGAACGAATGTACCAAACGCCGACGTAACGTCGACGTGTAATCGAGGTTGAAACTTTGCTCGATGATCCTCAAGCTAGTTGCCAACTTCACTCCCAATTTTTAAACTTTGATAGAAATTAGCAAATAAAATATAATATCTAGTAGGTAATATAGACTTGCAGAGATAGATAAAGAGATTACAGGAAGATTTGTGAGAAAAATGAGATATTTATAGTTAAGAAATAGAGTTAAAGCGTAAATATACTAACTTATGGGTTAAAAATAAATATTAAGGGGTAAAAGTTTATGGGGGAACAAAATGATTGTTATAGTTGTTGCCAACGGCTAAAATTGAAATTGAGAAATTGTGCAACGACTATTTCTGTAAAGGGGAAGGGGACAGGGCGATACGGGACAAGCCGGTGCTGGGCGGGTCAGGGGCGAGACGGGCGTGATCGGGACGGACGGGACGAGCCTTAGTCCCGTCCCGAGTTCGAACCCGGCTACCTATTTTACATCCCGTTTTTTAAGGGGTCGGGGCGGGTCGATCCGAGACAGCCTTAGAACGAAGTAGCTAAACCAAGAGGCCGCGATGCTGACAATTTTCCTTTCAGAGCTTTATAAAATGCTTCCGTTGTTGCTCAAAGGCAAAAGAATGTCATGTCTTGTCACCCCATTGTTACTTCCTTCTTCATCTGCTGTCACCGCTTCACATAATCTTTTTCTTCCGGTAATTCTTTCTTTCTTTGTTTATACGTGTGTGATCTTAATTTCGCTACGTGTAAAACTGTCAGCTATTGAATTAATAATTTACTTACTTGCTAAATCTTGTGAATGAAAGAGGTTATTGGGTTTAAGACCCAATATTGGATTCACCGGGAAATTTTGGGGTTCGGTAAGAGGAATGGCAACAAAAATGGATAGCATACAGCAAAACCCAGAGACAATTTCGCACCTAAATCAGCAAGAAGCTGCCCAAATTGATGAGATACTTATGGGTCCTCTTAGTTTCAGTGTTGAACAACTTATGGTTAGCCTCTTCAACCCCCCCCCCCCCCCTTTTAACTATGTTTGTAATATCTCGACTTTATTAGGTGATTTGCGGTTTTGATTGCAGGAACTGGCTGGCTTGAGTGTTGCCGCTGCAATTGCAGAGGTGAGTTGTTGGAACTGCTTTGCAATTTTTCTCTACAAAGAATTCGTTTTACTTTATCTCATCACCTTCTTTATTTCTGTTAATGACAATTTGATATGGTTGAAGATGCATTTTGGTTCATAGACTTGCAGTTTGTTTCAATAGTATTGAATTGAGTATTTTGTTTATGTTTAGATCTTGTCCCAAGGTAACAATGCAATTGTATAGCATCTGCCTTGTTGGCGTGTCATATTTTTGAATTTTTAATAATTTGTTACCCCCCTGCATATTGTACATGGAGGGTGTGTTCAGTATAGGGGTGGCTAGTGGGCCGGGTTCGGGACTGTCGGGCGGGTTTGGCTGGATCGGGTTGGGCCAGACGGGAAAGGGGCGGGACATGCGGGATTCGCCGAAGTCCCGTCCTGATCCCTATCCCGTCGGAATCAGGGCGGGGCGGGATCGGGTCATGGCGTTTTTTTTTTTTTTTTGCACTTAATTTAATAAATAACATATATAAACAACTCAATAATTGAACAAAATAGTGTAATAAAAACATCTCAAGACTGTTTTTGTGCCTCTTATATTATTTAACAGTTTGTAATACAAATACAATTGTCAAAATTGCAACTTTGTGGTGTTGTTCAAAAGTTGCAAATTACATAGTAAAATTGCAATAAAAAAAATTACATTTTGAAAAAAACCTGTTCTAGTTTCTTGATAATTTCCTGTGGTTCTTCGGTTGGAATTGATATTTGTTGGTCAAATTGCTCTACGTCGCTTCCACCACCTTCAGATAAGATTTCGTTGTGGTTTTCGTCTTCTTCTTCTTCGTTGATTCTCCGGTTGACCGCACCATCTCCGCTCGTATTCAATCTTTGAATAATACTGCAATCTCCAAGCTGTATCCAGCTAATGAGTGTTTGTGCTCTCCTATTTGATATCTGTCGGCAGAAAAAACGTTTTCAGACGCCGTTGATGACGCTTGAATGTTCAAAACATCCCGGACCATCATTGAAAGTGTTGAAAAGGTCTTCTCATTCCCCCTCCAGTATTTCAGCAAGTCTTCACGTTCTTCTTCATTGAGAACTGTTTGGTACGATACAAAACCCTGCAAAACAAAAATATCAAACTCGTTAATTTGGTTAGTAGCGGTACGGCCGCACATTCTATTTCTGAGGCTTTCAATACTAGCCGCAGAAACAACATGTCTTTTGTGAGATTGTGTTGAAGAAGAAGAGGAACATGTCTTTTGTGAGATTGTGTTGAAGAAGAAGAGGATGGTATGGAAGCCGGTAGGTTGCTAGCACTTTCTTGTTGGTAAAACCTATATATTTTTTTGCATTCGTCTTCTACGCTAGACAACCCTTCTTCTTTAGTTTGTTCAATATGTGGTGGGTGATTTGGATTTTTGGGACTTGGAGGTGGTAGTACTGCTATACAATCATAAATAGTTTCAATAAGTGATTTAATACCGTCTATTTTAATAGTTGGATTTAATACAACACCAATAATATAAATAGTGGGAATAGGAATAAAATATTTTTTTATTTTGATAAACATTTTTTTAATAGATGTCATATAAGCTGGTTTTTCCATATATTCACTAAGTAATAAAAATATTAGAGTTATATAAAACAACATAGTTTAAATAGTAGGATAATATATACAGGAAAATTCTTTTGTTGCTTGAAAACATTTCTCTAGAAATACAATAAGTTCGGAAATTTTTCCTCAATCGCTATCTACAACCATATCAGCTGGATTTTAATTATGAGAGTTAAAAAATAAAGTTATAGGTTTTCTATAGTCATAAGCAACAAGTAGTTGCTCGTATAAAGAATTTCACCTAGTGAGTACTTCTTCTGTAATTTTTCTATAAGGTAGTTGACAATCGTGACAAGTTTTTTTTATTCTTTTTTTCGTTGTATTCTATTATTTTTAAAAATAAAGTTTATAGCAAATTGTATTTTACTAAGAATGTCTTCAAAAAGTGATAGACCATCCTTTACAACTAAGTTATATATATGACACGCACATATTATATGAAAATGATCTGGAAAAGATGGAGTTAAACTATTTTTTAAAATTGTAATAGCATAATTGTTAGAAGAAACGTTATCTAATGTAATAGTCATAATTTTATTAGTTATTCCGTAATAATCGCACACTTGATAAATATTTTTTGCAATAAAAGTACCAGTGTGCCTATCATCTATATATCTATACGCTAAGATATGTTTTTGCATAGACCATTTATAATCTATCCAATGACATGTTATCGTTAAATAATCATGGCCGTTAGTACTACGACCTATATTAGAAGTGATAGCCACTTTGCCATTAAAATGATATAATGAATAACGTAAATATTATTGATATTCATGTGCAAATTTAAATACATCTCTCTTAACAGTTGATCTAGGAAAATCGTTAAAAGCAGGATTATACATTTCTCTAATGTAATGAATAAAACCAGGAGATGAAGGAAATGAAAAAGGCAAACCCTCCACAACAACTAATTTTGCTATTGCTTCCCTATCTCTATGTTTATTGTAATTAGGGCTTACAATTCACCCCGTCGTGGGGTTAATTTGACCTTGTACTTGGTCCGGGACAATATGTGAACCATGTCCCGATGGAGCAGGCGTTTGCGCACCCGATTTTGAAGCCTCGTATTGGGCATACCTAGCTGGATGAGCCCTTGCTACGTGTCTCATTAAACCCCCGTCCCACCGTGACCTTTTCCAGTTTTAAATTTTAAAACATCTTTACAAATTTTACATCTATCTACTTGATTCTCTACGTCCCTATAAAAAAATGTTCATGCATCTGATTTTAATGGTCGTTTTGCTGGACCTCGTCTCATACTAGGGGAAATATGAGACATTTCAGTTGAAAGTGCACTAGTGGGTGTGTTGTCATCTACATTAGTGGGTGTATCATCTAGATCATCGTTTAAATTAAAGTCTTCTTGAGTTCTAGAAAATAGCTTCTCGTCTAACTCTAATGGTATTGTAGGAAAATGTTCAGTATCAACAAAATCATCCTGTGTAGGAATAGGATTCTGTCTAGAAATAGGATGACTAGAAGAAGTACCCTTGCCCTTGTTGCCCCTACTAGAAGAAGTCTGACCCTTACCCGTAAGCATACGTTTAAATTCTTCCATTATAAATTTATAATTTTACTAATAAATAATTAAAGTAAATGAAATTAAGTGCATTAAATAAAATAAACAGACAATAATAATTTAGTGAAGGAACGAATGTACCAAACGTCGACGTGTAATCGAGAGGTTGAAAATTGAAACTTTGCTCGATGGAAGATCCTCAAGCTAGTTGTCAACTTCACTCCCAAATGAATAAATAAAATTCAATATTTAGTAGACAATGTAGACTTGTTGAGAGATAGATTGAGAGATTTAGAGAGATTGTAGGAAGATTTGTGAGAAAGATGAAGAGAAAATAAGGTATTTATAGTTGGGAAATTGAGTTAAAGTGTAAATATAATAACTTATGGGTTAAAAATAAATATTAAGGGGGTAGGGGGTTGGGGGAGGCCAAAAATGGCCGTTGCACAACGGCCAAAATGTAAAATGGTCGTTGGTGCAACAGTTATTTGTGCAAAGGGGGGTTTCGGGCGGGACCGGGTCGGACCTGGAGGGACTGGGGCGTGCCGGGTCGGGACGAGACCATGTCCCGTCCCGGTTCGAGTCCCGATACCGCTTTTTTTTTTTAAAAAAAAAAGCCAGGACAGGACCGGGCCGACCCGGCCTACTGGCCAGCCTTAGTTCAGTATAAAAGAAAATGTTTTCTAGAAAAATAAGTAGATTTCTTACTTATTTTCTTGTGTTCGAATATGTAAGCAAAAAATATTATCCTAGCATTTGCATATATTCTAGATAAATGCTATGGGAAGTGGCGTGGTGGGGACGGGGGCTACGGGGTTGGGGTGAAGATGAGGTGTGTTGGATGGTGGGGAAGACGCAATCAATGTGGAATACTACTTGTAGAACTTGTTTTCCCTACTTTAACTAGGGATGCCATTTTCCTCATTTTTAAAGAACTTGTATTCCTAGCGAAAATGTTTTCCAAAAATTTTGACCAACCGAACATGGAAAATTAGAAAAATGTCTTCTTTCATACTGAACACACTCTAAAAGTTGTCTTAATTTCTCTGCCATTTAGGAATTTTGTAGTGGATATAGGTTAATAAAAAATACCATCAGGATTTTGCTCTTTTTCCATCTTGATCCTTTGGGGGTAGTTTGTTGAGGCTTAGCACCAGGGATTTTATTCTTCTGACAGGTCTACAAACCAAGTGAGTACAGTCGCGTTCTTACTATTTGCGGCCCTGGAAATAATGGAGGTGATGGTCTTGTAGCTGCTCGTCATCTATATCACTTTGGCTATAAGCCATTCATATGTTACCCTAAGCATACTACCAAGCCTCTTTATAATGGCTTGGTAACTCAGGTATCAATTTCTGTTCAACTTTATGACTGACCACTTTATAGTCCATATCTCCATTAAAAGTTTCATTTATTCAGCTTTCTGATGCATCAACGTTTTCTCTAGCTCGAGTCGCTGTCAGTTCCTTTCTTGTCATTGGAAGATCTGCCAAAGGACTTGTCTGACAGCTTCGACATTCTAGTAGATGCAATGTTTGGATTCTCGTTCCATGGTATATTTTTTCTTTAGATCTTTTTGTCATTGAGCTTCAACATGTAATTACTCAAATTTAAGAATTTTTTGGTTGGAAGCCTTTCATTTATCTTTCTTTGTATTTCTTTTGCTCATGTCATTTATTTGTTTTGTGGATAAGTAACTTTTGCTTTATTTTTTATTCCTTTTAGCATGGAAAAGAATGTCAGTGGTGGTTGTTTCTGAAAAGAATTCCAGTGTAACTGCTTATAGCATTAACCATATAGTAATCCTTTCAAAAATCCATAAAAAACTAAAATCCTTCTTTCAAGATGAGATGACAACACAGCTGATATCAGAGAAAGGGGATATCTGAACAGAGAAATATGAAATTTACACTCTTAAACATTAAGAACTTATTGGGCATTTTCTTGTGTTGGGGTGTGGAGTGTTGACACAGGATAATTTGGTCAAATTTCGTTGTGGTTTCCTGGTGGAAAGATTTACAAATACTTTAGTTTGGTTTAAGGTCTGGAAGTGTACAGAATGGTTTGATACCCAAAATAGATTAGAAAATCATGGTTTCTTTTGTTCATGATTAACAGGAAAGGGAAATTTGGTCAAATTTCGTTGTGGTTTCCTGGTGGAAAGATTTACAAATACTTTAGTTTGTTTTAAGGTCTGGAAGTGTACAGAATGGTTTGATACCCGAAGTAGATTAAAAAATCATTGTTTCTTTTGTACATGATTAACAGGAAAGGGAAATTTGGTCAAATTTCGTTGTGGTTTCCTGGTGGAAAGATTTACAAATACTTTAGTTTGTTTTAAGGTCTGGAAGTGTACAGAATGGTTTGATACCCGAAATAGATTAGAAAAGCAGGGTTTTTTTTGTCCATGATTAAAAAGAATCCTTGTACATTCCTTAGTTTGGATGGCTTGAAACCACAAATAGATAAAAGTGAAGGGGGTGGATTGTTGAGGCCGGATGAGGATGGTTTTTCACTTTTTTTGTCAAATTTCGCCGTGGTTTCCTGGAAAAAGTTCCACGATATTTAGTTTGTTTTAAGGTCTAGATGTGTATGGAATTGTTTGATACCCGAAATAGATTAGAAAGGAGGGTTCTTTCATCCATGATTAACTGGAAAGATTAATTCTTTTTATAAAATATCCTTCTACATCCCTCAGGTAGATAAGTTGAAACCAAAAATAGATAAGAATGAAGTGAAACTGGGGTTCTTATTTAGGCCTGATTATCATTGGATGTTATGATAGTACCATAGAGGAGAAGTTCTGGGATAGAAGGAAGAAACATGAAAATTTGGAAGTGGTAACAAGTAACAATGAAGTACCTTTGCTAAGGTTGCTTCCTAATAATTTATGGAAACAATCTTAAATTTCCTGGATTAAGAAAAGGAAATTTTGTCTTTTTATGAGACTCGCAACGGAGTGAACGCTAAGCTGGAGGTTTGGAGGCAGACTCTGGAGTCTAAAGGGTTCAGGCTGAGTAGGAACAAGACAGAATACTTGGAGTGTAAGTTCAGTAACGGGAGCGACCTTGAGACGGGCGTGGAGGTGAGGCTTGGTACTCAGGTCATTCCAAAGAAAGGGAGCTTCAAGTACCTCGGGTCTATTATCCAAGGGAATGAAGAGATTGATGACGATGTCACACATCGTATTGGTGCAGGGTGGATGAAATGGAGGCTCACATCTGGAGTCTCGTGCGATAAAAAGTGTCATCAAAACTTAGGCAAGTTCTATAGGGTGGTGGTTAGACCGACCATGTTGTATGGGGCGGAGTGTTGCCGGTCAAGACTTCGTACACCCAAAAGATGAAAGTTGCGGAGATGAGGATGCTAAGATGGATGTGTGGGCATACAAGGAGGGATAGAATTAGAAATGATGATATCCGCGACAGAGTGAGAGTGGCCTCGGTGGAGGATAAGATGCGGGAAGTGAGGTTGAGATGGTTCGGCACGTGCAGATGAGAGACACAAATGCCCCAGTGCGGAGGTTGGTTATGGACGGGTACAAGAGGAGTAGAGGTAGTCCGAGTAAGTATTGGGGAGATGTGATTAGACGGGATATGACGTTGGTGCAACTCGCTGAGTACATGACCTTAGATAGGGGGTTATGGAGAACACGTATTAGGGTAGAAAGATAGTAGGTAGTCCAGCGTAGTCCTACCTACACTTACAAACTGGTAGTTGTAGTATTATTATTGTAGGCTCGCCTAGCCTATCATACTAGCAGGCACAATATTGCCTTAAAGTGCCTTGTCATTTGATTTATGCTGCTATGTGTATTTTATTTGTCTTACTTACTTGCATTAGTTATTGCTTCTTTTTACTTCCTTTTCTTTTTCAGAATTCACTATCATTACTTACTCACTTTGTTTGTCTTACTTTGCTTGGGCATGTGCTTTGTCTTGAGCCGAGGGTCTCTCGGAAACAACCGCTCTACCTACCAAGGTAGAGTTAAGGTCTGCGTACACTCTACCCTCCCCAGACCCCACATTGTGGGATTTCACTGGCTATGTTATTGTTGTGTTGTATAAAATAAAAGAACTTCTGGTACTGAAGTGTGTGCACCACAATCTTTCTTTATCTTTTGTAAGATGTCTGGTAATCTCTTAAACCTTGTCCAGGTAGCCCAAGGCCACCTTTTGATGACTTAATTCAGAGACTGGTGGCACTAAAGATTAATGGTGATACGCATCAGAAATCACCTGCCATCATCTCTATAGATATTCCATCTGGATGGCACGTGGAAGAAGGAGATCTGAGTGGTGAAGGTATTAAACCTGACATGCTGGTATGTATCTGTTTCATATTTGTATTTAAGATCTACAATACCTTACTGTTTTGACTTTCCTTTAATTTTGGGCCACCTAACAAGTAAAATTTCTCGAATTTAGGTTTCTCTAACTGCCCCTAAGTTGTGTGCCAAAAGGTTTTCTGGCCCGCACCACTTTTTAGGTGGCAGATTTGTTCCACCATCCATTAGAAACAAATTTAATCTCCAACTACCAGCATATCCTGGCACTGCCATGTGCGTTCGAATTGGAAAGCCTCCAAAAATTGACATATCATCTCTGAGGGAGAACTATATTTCTCCTGCGCTGCTTGAGGAGGAGGTCACAGCTGACCCCTTTGATCAGGTATAAGTTAATGTAAAGCAGAGTGGATGATGACTGAGAACTTTTTTTTTTGGGTAATGTTAATAAATAGTTGGCCATATTCCAGGTATCACTAATTCTAACCCATGTTTCTAGAATCTTCTCTTTGAATTTATGTTTAACTTCTATATTCCCTTGTTGCTTTATAATTAGAAAACTTTGTCTTTATGCAGTTCCAAAAGTGGTTTGATGATGCAATGGCGGCAGGCTTGAAGGAACCAAATGCCATGGCCTTGTCAACTACTGGCAAAGATGGCAAGCCGTGAGTGTCTCACGTTGCTTTTGCAAAAATTAATTCGTTTTATTTTATTTTTTAAACCACCTGCTGTAATAATATGCGACTCTAAGATTTTACCTCTTCCCTCGCCCCTCTCTTGCATTATCTAATCACCAAGAAATTGTGACGAGAGCTTTATTTTCTAGAGAACTTTCATATGACAGTTTTCGTTCACACAAAATGTGTGAAACTAGCAGCAGTTTTGATATGAGAGATAGCAGGATGTTTAAGGAAAATTGTTCTCTGCGTACAGTGATCCTGCTTACTTGTCCTTCCAATGCCCTTTGGTTGCTGAGCAAATAGTTTTCCATTTGCAGTGAATGGCTAGTGACTCTAATTTTCCCATTTCTTAACTATTATAAAAACCAATTATGTGATACTTGTAACCATAATAAAAAACTAAATCATTGGGATTTTTGGTAAGATTATTGGTTCATTTGGATCTCTGTTTAGCGTCTCAAATTGTTTATGTGTGTTGGTTCTCGTTTTAAGTGCTTAGACAAGTCTTTTTATCACTTACTTGGACCATAAACTTATGGCATTTTTTTTAAAACTGAAGTTCATCAAGGATCGTACTGCTGAAAGGGTTTGACAAGGACGGTTTTGTCTGGTTAGTTCTGCTATTTTTTTATGGTAGTGCATGCTAAATGTCATTCAAAAGACACTACTTTGGTTTTTCATTCTTACATCGAGTCTTCCCTTTGCAGGTATACCAATTATGAAGGTAGCAAGGGTCAACAAATAGCTCAAAATCCTCATGCCGCACTCCTCTTTTACTGGGATGATTTGAATCGCCAGGTATAGCCTGACTTAAGCTGTCTACAATAGAGAATCTGTCAGTGTTCTTGTTCTTATCCTTCAAGGAAAAAGATTTAAGTAGTCTATTAGGAGGCTATCAATGCCCTGCTTACTATTGTTAGCATAGACTAAAATTCGAGTGTTTATATCTCTCAGCATTGTGGTGGAACATGGAAAATGTATATGATATTCATACTTTGCTAGAGTTTCTTAGTTGCCTGCCGAATCCGATGATAGAGAGAGTAGAGAAGCGGCTAGCAGGTTGGCAAAAGAGGTACTTATCGAAACGGGACAAGGAAGTATTGATCAAAAGCACTCTGTCCTGCATTCCTACATATTTCATGTCACTTTTGCAATCCCCTGGCAAAGTGACTGAAACGTCTTGAAAGACTTCAGCGTAACTTTTTATGGGACACAGCGGAAGGAATTTTCTTTTTTTGGGAAATTGGTAATGTTGTATTCCTCAGCATTTAGGATATGCTGGCCACCGTCAAAAGAACAAAAAGTAGTAACAAGAAAGAAAATACTTGCAGAGAGCCTAAAAAATCTACAAGGTCTATTTCCTCTACATTTTTCTCTTTACACCAAAAGTAAAAAGATACAATACAATTCCATTTAACTAAGTGGGTGGAATTGGACCTATCTTCTAAACTTCTGCCATTCCTCTCCTTCCACACTGTCCACCAGATGCAAAGTGGAATTATTCTCCACCATTTCTTCTGACTCTTGCTTCTTCCTCTTCTAACTCAACAAATCTGCAGTATGCTCTGGCATGGTCCATATTGTATTTGTAAGACTAAAGAATAGTGACCATAGTTGTGATGCAAAACTGCAGTGCAAAAAAGATAAATGTTGGTCATTACAGCGGAAGGAGTTCGGAAGTATCATTTAGTAAATTGGAGAGTTGTCACATCTCCAAAGGAATGGTGGGGAGGTCTCGGAGTGAAAAACCTCAAGGTGTTCACTAATGTTGTGCTAGGGAAGTGAATATGGAGATTTGGAGTGGAGGGGGTGGTAGCTGAAAAGTATGGTATCATGAAAGGTGGATGGAGGAGTATTATGAAGGGGTGGGAGGATTTCGGTGGTCATATTTCTTTTCAGATTGGGGATGAAACCAAGATTAACACGTAAGTGGTGCGGGGAGAGCAAATTGAGGGAAGTCTTCCCCGACTTATATCGAGTGTCTTGCCAAAGAGAGATGACAGTCCATCAGATTCGTAGGTCACACGAGGGGGTAATTCATTGGGATTTGAGATTCAGAAGGAACCTTCAGGACTAGGACTGGGAGATGGAAGAATTTCTATCAATAAAAGGCCGGAATGGTGGGAAGGAGACCTTCCCTACTTCACTGGAAAGGGGGAAATCGCCGTTTCACAACCGCTCCTCTTCAACCAGTGAAGTGGCTTTCCGCTCCTTTATAAGTAGGGGTGGGCATAGTTTGGGCCAACCCGAAATCCGAATTTTTTGGATATATGGTTTGGATTTTTAGATTATGGATTGGACTTCGGATATTATTTTTAAATTTTTTGGATATCGGATTTTCGAATATCCGAAAATTTGAAATTTCTATACCTTGTATTTAACCCTACCCATATTTTATGTGCCCAATACTAATTAGGCCTAAGGTCTAGTATAATATTAAGTCCAATATAGAATTTTCTACTAAATTAAATATAATATAGCTTGCAAAGTTGGAGTTTACTTCACTACTTTAAGAATAAGGCAACTTCCATTGAAACAAAGAAAATAATGTAGAACTGAACTATGTGACTTGATACCGTTTGGTTTAGTGGTAACAATTCTTTGCTGATTCACATATTTGGTTTCACATTATGCTAAGACCTGTAACTTGTAACCGGGGAACATGAATTTCGTTCTTAATATGCCGCCTTAAAGGCTCAAGCAAAATCGAAAATCCCAAATATCTAAACCGATTAATCCAAAACCGAACTTAAAAATTCCAATCAAATCCGAGCTTATTTGGATTGGATTTGGATTATAATTTCTTCAATCTAAAAATCAAAAATCCAAATCGAAATTTTCATATCCAATCCGACGGCCCGAACGCCCATCCCTATCTACAACTACCTTTCACCCAACATGATCACGAACGAAGACAGAGAATTACATTGGTAGGAGGAAGAAACGAACCAACCCACTTGTCCTCTTCGTAAGAAGAAAGAAAGAGAATGGTGGCTCCTTTTGCCCGGGGACATCATCGGAGAACAATGTCGGGGACAAGGTGAGAACCTTCCGTTGGTTATGCCCTTTTAAGTGTCGGTTCTTCCATAAATGGAGATAGATCCACATAGAGATCTATATCTTTCTATTGATAAATGGATATTGATCTGACTGAGATATTGTATGGGCTGGATAATTCAGCCAACATCTCTGATGCATGGAGTTGGCGGGCGAGTGGAAACGGGTTGTTTACTGTCAGATCTTATTACAAGTGTTTATTGGTGAGAGAGGAATGTACTTTCCCTTGTGATTCCATTTGGATTCCTAGAGCACCGAGGAAGGTGCGTTTCTTTGTATGGTTGGCGGCAAGGGGTGTGATCTTAACAACGGAGAATCTAAGAAAGAAAATAATCACCTACGTGAGTTGGTGTTCATGTGCAAGGGTTCAGGCGAAAAATGTAGATCACCTTATATTGCATTGCAAAGTGGCTAATAGGTTATGGGGGGTGGCTCTTAATTTGTTTGGGATGCAATGGGCGATGCCGGGCACAATGAAGGAGGCTTTGCAAAGCTGGACTCATAGGATGGGGAAGAGAAGACCAAGGGAATGGAGTGTTGCCTCCTTAGCAATCATATGGGTTATTTGGAAAGAGAGAAATCGGAGGGTTTTTGAAGGGGTGGAACAAGATTTTGTAAAAATGCAAAGTAGTATGTTGTCTCTAGTTTCGTTTTGGTGTACTTATGAGGTCCCTATTTGTATAGAGGGTTGGATCTCTTTTGTTGAGAACCATATTTCTGTGTAGGTTCTCTTCTTTTAATAAACACCTTGTACACGGGATTCCCACAATTGTTAATAAAATTATTTACCTTATCAAAAAAATTAAGTGGGAAGTATTTTTGTAATTTGTAGTGTTTATATTAAGCACTCATTTGGTACTGCGTTTTATGAGTAAAAGATTAAAAGAAACTTAAATCCATGGGCAAGCTACATTGGTTGTTGAATAATATGCCATGGTTGCATCTCCTGCAGCTGATGAATTACTGTTATGGATTATAAAATATTTTCTTTTCTTTTTTCTGAGTGGATATTAAAAAAACAGTGTGGTCTCCAGGTAAGAATCGAAGGGCCTGTGCAAAAGGTTTCAGATAAAGAATCTGAGCAATATTTTCACAGTCGTCCTCGAGGAAGTCAGATTGGTGCCATAGTTAGCCAGCAGGTTCGCCAGTTTCTTAATCGAATTCTTGAAATTGTTTCTTTAACTTTGTTTTTTCTATAACTTTATTTTATTTGCCCATATAATGTGCAAACATTTGGCTCTTGCTTTTTCGTAGAGCACAGTTATTCCGGGAAGGCACGTCCTCCTTGACGAATACAAACAGTTGGAGACAAAATACTCTGATGGGTTAGTGTCTAGTCTAACTAATCAACTGCCAAATGCTATGATGTTTCTGTATCTGCACCATTCAAAACATGGTTTCTCCTCTTCTCCTAATTTTACTCAAATTTATCTCCTGTTATCCGTTACCATACTTTAGGAAATATGTGATATATATTAAATTTCCTCCCCAATTCACAACTTTGAAAGTAAACTTGAGGAATAATTTTTGTGAAACTGCCTAAATAGGAAATGAGGTACAACTACTACTCCATGAAAAAAATTCATAAAGAGGAATGGAACTTTGGAAGTGGGAATCAGAACTAAGAAAAACTAAGTTGAGTGCTCATACGCTTTTATAGATTTAAAAGTTCCCTTATTCTGCATCCGGAGATAATTGAATATTGAATCCTAAATATTTCTTAACTTTCCAGTTGCGATGTAAGGTTTTTCCCTTACAATTTCTTCATCTCAACTGCAGATAAATCTTTTTGTTTGCAGCGGTAAGTAGAAATGCATGTGTCTATGGTAGGCTGTCAATTGATTCTTTTATATTTGCCTGCCTCAGCTTAGACGCAGCTCGAATTAGATTTCATCAGTTGGTCCAACCAAAGCTCAGCCTTGACAATGCTAATTTAATATTGTTAAACTGTCAGGATCAATGACATTTATCTGAAAATTGTAGATCAATAAATCGATGTGTCAAGTGAATTGTAATGACATTCAATTTGAAAATCGTAGATCAATAGATTGATAGTGAAAAGGAGAGTAAAAGAACTAGAGAGCAGCACCAATATTTTTTTTTCATTTTGACGTATAGCTGTGAACAACTTGAACCCCAGCCTAATAAAGCTCAGACTAGGCTTTTTCTGAGGTCTGACTTCAAATTTAAACTTAGGCTCTGCTTCAGAAATGGTGCTTAATGAGCTCAGTTCCTATTCTGGCGTATGTGCTATTATGTATTTCAGTATTTTCATGTTCATATATAATGAAAACCAACTAATTCTGTCTCCTATAATCTGATAAAAAGAAAAATCTGTCTCCTATAATGTAACCATTTTAGTAGTTTGTCATTTCTTTTCCCCCATTCATGCTTGTAAATTTCACTCCCATATCCTTGTTAAGACTTGAGAACCTATTTTGTCTCATCTGCAGAAGTGTGATTCCCAAACCAAAGCACTGGGGAGGCTACCGGCTTAAACCTGAAATGTTTGAATTTTGGCAAGGACAGAAATCTCGCTTGCATGACAGGTATTGACTACAGGATGTCTCGTCCGAAGACTTCCATATTATGCTAGGGATGTATCCAACTCAGAGAAGAAATAAAGTATTAGCTGATTTCTTTTGTTATTTGTAAGAGAAATCTTAGGGATGCAATTTTCTAGGTAGCTCATCATTTAGAAGAGGAATGTGATATAGAACTATAATAATGGAGTGGAAAAGAGAGATGGAATGCTTAGCAATATACTAAAACAATTTAGGTAATCTGAATGATTAACATAGAATAGATTTGGGAGAATTTAATTATCTGGGACCTGGGGAACTTCAGCAGTTCATATACTGAACGCTCCGTGGTGAACGAATTTCCAACTTATCACCCGACATAGGTAAATGGTATCTTAAAATTCTCACAAGTTAGGTCTGTGAATACTCTCTTAAGATTTAAGACCACAAGTACCCAAGACTGTGTTTCCATTTGAACTGCACTTTGGTGAGATTTTCCCACTGACTTCAGCATGTCTGCCTCTTTAAAACTTTAGGTTGCTCTTCTTTCCAATATAATTTACAGCTAAATTCAATTTATACTAATGTAGGTTGCGGTATATCCCGGGAACAGTTGATGGAAAGACATTGTGGAGGATTGAGCGATTGGCTCCATGACTTGTGTTCAGGGCATCCTCATTATGAGGATGTCAATTGTTGTTCTTTCTTTAGGTTTCCCTTTCCCTTTTTCTTCTTTCCGCATATTTGATCATGTGCATGTATATTAACGGAGTCGAGGCAACTGCCCAGACTCCGATAATAATTAGTTGTATAACTTGTATTTCTCATCTTGGCAGAATCTTAGGGCTAGATTTTAAGTATCATAGACCGGCAGTTTAAGATCTTTTATACGGCCAATGTGGCCTAAACCATTAAAATAGATTAATTAACATTTTTATCAGATTACTGAGTTGATGTTTATAATAGAGGTTTACCTGTACTTTACACTGTAAGTGACATGATTCCATATATCTTTTTACACTGTCAATCATAGAACTTACTGTATGGTGTATCTGTTTTTTCTTTTCTTTTTTTTCAACTTATTGCCGTTATATTTGTATATAATTGCGTTTCTCATTTGATATTTTAGAAGATCAAAAAGCTATGCAACGTCAATTTGTGAGTAGTGCAGTCATAAATTTGGCCAATACTTTAAATTTCGCAACATTATTTCTGTGTTTATGTAATTAACCATTGTTGTTCTTGTTTTCCACTGCGCTTTTGAGTTGTAAACAAGAAAAAACTCCGTAGCATATATCAAGAATATAGAATCGTCGTGCAAGCGATTACGATGTTAAGTCATTTTTCACCAGGTAAATTCGACACTTTAAAGCAGCTATTTAGCTAATTAAGTAAGACGTGTAAAATTTTCTAGAGTTACTTTCATCAATTTAATTACTCCCTAAATTACGACAAGGATATTTCAAAAAATTGTGTCCAGTCAAATGATGTCAAGTATGCAGATCATTTTCCAAAATAAGAGTCAGAGAATTGTACTAATAAATTAAATAGGAAGTGTTAATTAACGTATAAAACGTGGAGATTTGGAAATATCACACAAGACAAATAATCAAATGCCTTGGTATTTTCCTTATAAATTAAAGATTATAAATTTGCTTCTCTTAAAGATAATGCAACGTGACAATTGTTATTTTTTTCGAAAGTGTGTAGTTTGTGATCGATTATTCCAGTACACTCCAGAGAGTGTAAAAGGAATGTGTTGTTGAGCTCAAAAGACTCACTGTCACTTAAGCGCAGTTAAGCCAAAAACATGGAGAGCAGGGAGGAGATATCATATGTGATCCAGCAAGAAGCTATAGAAATTGATCACATGTTGATGGGTCCTCTTGGTTTTACTGTGGATCAGCTCATGGTTTTGTCTTCTCAATTTTCATTTTATTTACTTCTTAAACTTCTCTACTTATGCACCTAAATTAGGTTTACTTGTTTTGAGTTTAGGAATTGGCCGGCTTGAGTGTTGCCTCTGCAATTGGAGAGGTAAGTGCTCACATAGCATACTGGTAAAAACAAAACAGCCCGACGCACTAAGCTCCCGCATGGACTTGCTTTGATGTCAATTTTTTCTTCAAATAACCCTCTCACACACAAATGAATTTAAATCATTGCTTCTATAAGACAAGGCACACACATGCTTTTCATTCAATTAGGTGATAAATGGATACGAGTGGAACCAGCAGTGTACACATGAGAAAGCAGCTGTCATTATATCAGTAGACATACCTTCCGGATGGCATGTGGAAGAGGAAGACATTTGCGGTGAAGGTATTGAACCTGATATGCTGGTATGCAGTTGTTAAGTACTCACATTCTATTGTTATCATGTATTTGTCTCGTTGATAACTCTGATTTTCCTTTGAGAATCAAGCGAAATGCCTAAAGAAAACTTTGGACATGCACTGTGTAGGTCTCTTTGACAGCTCCAAAATTGTGTGCCAAAATGTTTCGTGTCCCACATCATTTCTTAGGTGGAAGATTTGTTCCACGATCCATCATAGACAAATTCAAGCTAAAACTTCCATCATATCCCGGCACTTCCATGTGTGTTCGAATTGGAAATCTTCCACAAACCAACTTATCAGCACAGAAAGCAATATTTGCAGCTTCTGTATCTCTTGAGGTGGAGGAAGACCCTATTGATCAGGTTGAGTTTGTAGAAAAAGCAGCGACTTAACGTCTAATTATATCTGGATCTTTGACTCTCTTGTGGTAATTTTGTCGCAAGTTTGTCACATAATCCAGAAAAGTATGCACACTTCTTTTCATAAAAACAATGCAGTATATTTATATTTGTGGCAGTAAAGCCCCATTTTGATTGCAGTTTCAAAAGTGGTTTGGTGATGCATTGGCAGCTGGCATCAAAAAACCGCATTATATGGTCCTATCAACAGCTGGTAAAGATGCAAAACCGTAAGTCTTTCTAGCTTCAATTTTCTCGTCTTTACATGGTCTGCAAGTTAATAAAACAGTGATTGTTTGCCTGATGCTGAGTATGTGGTATTTCTTCTTCGCAGTTCATCGCGAATGATATCATTGGAAGGAGTAAACAAAGATGGTTTTGTCTGGTGAGCTCCAAAACTATTGCTGAAGTATATATAGTCTAGTTAATGACATCCTTCTTGTTTCTGCAGGCACACCAACTATGGGAGTCGAAAGGCTCGTGAAATTTCTGAAAACCCTCATGCATCACTTCTCTTTTACTGGGGTCCTTTGAAGTGCCAGGTTAAAAACAATTCCTGCATTTTGGGAGAGCACTTACATCTAGTGACATTGTGTTATATTGGCATGACTATTAACAATTTAGCATAGATGAAAGTGTCAAGTGAGCTATAAAAATCCTGTTCTGAATAAGCATTCAATTACTTAAGAGTGATCTGCAGGATTGTGTTAGGGTAGATGAGTCGCTGAAGAGATGCATTTAGCCTTTGTGAACTACTATCTATGCACAATTAGAAATTTGCTGTTTACTTGTTCCCTTGTTACATTTCAAGGTTCAGGTTCCCTATGATAAAATTAAGATGTAAAGACAGACAGAAAGAGAAAGTATCATGATTACTGTGCGGACTCCCTTAAAACCTCAAATGAGCATTTTCTTTATCATTATTGCATTCAATCTTTGAGATATAATTAAATAACTGACTACATAATGCACTTACGTTTAGATAATTTTTCTTTCTGTGCTTCATTATGAATTCATTTGTAGGTAAGAGTTGAGGGATCTGTGGAGCAAGTTTCTGATGAGGAATCTGATCGATACTTCTCCAGTCTTCCCCGAGATACCTAGATTAGACCAATATTTAGCAAGCAGGTTTGTCTAGTATTTTCAGCCACAGATTTTCTAGATTCCGATATTTTTATGTTTCTCTATACGTGCATCAACAGCTAGTTTTCAATCTCTTCCGCAAGTTCAGAGCACACCGATTCATGGACGAGAGGTTCTCCATCAACAGTACAAAAAATTAGAGAAGTACCATGACAGGTCAGTAATTTCACATGTTGTTGACATTGTTTCTTTGCTTGTCCTAATCTATAACTAGCTCGCTCTGGTTTCAATTTTCCATCTATGCCTACTGGAAGTATTCTGTTGATTGGGATACTGTTAAAAATGTATCAGTTATGTGATTTCTATCCCATGCCTAGAATTATTGGATATCTTTTTGGCATTTACAATATCTAGATAAAATTCTTCAAAGGTTGCAATCTTCTCCTTGTTTGAACATGTAAAGACATACCTTTTGTCTATACATTCTTGGAAAAATGTCTGAACAAGACTTGTTGATCACAACCTGCTAATCATACTTTCCTTTTCATTTCTCAAAAGAAAAAAAGTTTGTGGTTGTCTAGATTCAAGTGAACCTCAAAGCAACCTTTTTTTCCCTAACATGCAGGACTTCAATACCAAGACCCAAACACTAGGTGGCTATAGGCTTATTCCAGAATTTTTTTTAGTTTTGGCAGGGAGAGGAATCTCAAGTGCACCTCAAGTATGTCCAGAACCATCTTTCTTTTATTTCATCATGATAGATCCTATGGTGCCTATCAAATTGATCTCTGTTTAAATTCAATTAATCTGGAATCTGTACTAAAATTGATTGGGTTCAACAGAAATATCACCACTTTTTTGGGTCATGAATGGGAGAACACTTTGACGTACCTCTTTTAGGTGTTTGATAAATGGCATTGGATTGGGTACTTGTAGATTTATTTTAAAAACTAGTCAGAAACCTCTGTCCACAGAGTTGAAAGAGCAGATCTCCAGCATCAGGATTATAAAAATAGAAGACAATCATACGTGTAAATGGGACAATCTTTTACCAGTAAAAGTTTCCCTGTAGTATCTCCTACCAACTTGACGGAACCAGTTTCATTCAAATAAAAAACTAAAGTTATTTTTCAACAGATCTACCTTGATAAGTTGAGCTGGAATAATTCCTTGTATTAATTGTTGTTGACTTATGCATTTAAGTCTGCTGTCATTAACAGATTGCGGTACTATGCGGAGGAGATTGATGGAAGGAGTATGGATTATTCATAGATTGATCCCACAATTAGCAGAATCAGCATCTTCATTATGACTTGCCATCTCTTTGAACTTAGCAAATATGGATCAGTGTATGACAGGAGGCTAGGAATTAGGTCTTTTCTTTTCCTGTTTCCCCTTCTGAATCACCTTTTCTTGGGTAGGATGTTGCACTTGGAGGTGATATTTCTGGGGGTGTACATATGTATTACCAAAAATCGTGATCTCTTTGTAAATATCTCCATGCTGATTTGCATAGTATATCCCTTGTACTTCAAATTTGGCTCCCTACGTCTAGTTCCTCCCAACATTTTTTAGATGATGCGAACTTCAAGTGAAATGGACAATTGTACAGGGAAGAAATGGAAAATATCTCTACCTTCTTTAGCCCACCTCCTTGGTTGTGCCTCATTTCTGCATAATAACCATAGGAAGACACTTCCACCGAGGCAAGCTTCAAAATAAACTTCAATAGACAGTTAAGTAGGCTTTTGGCCATAGAAACCAAAAAAAAAATCTCTTTTTTTTTGGAATATTTGAAGTTGGAGTTGCGTTGTGTTTGACCATAGTTTTTGCAAATAACATTTTGTTGTTGAAATGTATTTTTTTCAACAAGGTTTTGGTTGTGAAAAATAAGATTTTGGTTGTTTTTCAAATGTAAATACAATTTCAAGTTGTATATAAAAAATTTATGGCCAGAGTCTTTTAAAAAAAGTGAAAAAAAATTCAAAAAAAGTGAATAATTCTTATAGCCAAACAAGAAGCAAAACATGGACTAATTGAAAAGGATTTGCAATGATCCAAATTGAGTTGAGCTATTAGTTGTTCAAAAACTGTTAAATAAGAAGGTAATTTGGGGCCTGTGGACGAATCTTCCGTCTAACTGAATGAGTTTATTAGAGTTTCTAATAAGTAAGTTGGCTGGATACTGTGGATGGAGGTAGCCCAAAATTGACCTGCAAATTGGATATTAAATTTACCGAACGAATCAAAGTGGATAATTTGTGGGCATGCACGTGAATCAGAGAATAATAGCCCTGAATTTATTAAACAACTCTGTTTTGCGAAAAAGCATTTGAATCCTTTCAAGAATCACTATTAACCGAAAAGATAACGAAAAATGTACATTCGCTTAGTGTTGATGCAACGAGAACGTTGCATTCAACTATGTCTAGTTTGTGAAGGCTGTTATCTTCAATATTCAATTCTTATCAAGAAAGAGCACGTCCGGACATCAAATGAATTGGGTTCTTGCCAGCAACTTCCAAGTACCATGACTTCCATGCTTGCACATAATGTGCAAAGAGATCTTTCAGTGCTGAAACATAACAAAGAAACCAAATTGCCCGTAAGCTCAAGAACATCAAATAAGCCAAGATAACAAGAATAATTTGTCTCTACTACTTAATAATATGTCGCACAGATAAGAATGTGATAAACTGGAAACCATTATTTGTCTGAGCCAAGATTTGTAACTGAACCAGTCAGCAGAGTAATTTGAGACTAAACCAGATAAGATAATATAACTGAATTGATGTTTGAGTGCACTATAAAAAATGTTTAAACATAATAATGCAAATACCCCTGGTAAATCACATAAACAAGGACCTATACAGTATACACCCTGTTTCTCATAGTAACTTCAGAACTATTAGATGTGGCATTCATAGAAAAGGGAAGGACATTCAGCATCCAAAATAAAAATGGCATTACAGGGTTTAGTTCAGGAAAATTATAAAAGCTTCTTAACAAGAGTAGACCGTAGATCAGTAGACACTACTACTCATTTCTAATTTGGTCTGTCTTCTGACATTTGAAATCTTCTGAATGATAATCAATTAAATCAGCATAAACTTGAGATGTTCAAATTTCAAGCAAAATGAAAATCATATACCTTGGTTATGATATTGAGGACGGTAACTAGAGGCTAGACTTTCCCAGTCATGAACCCGTTTCATTCTATCAGTCTCAGAAACTTCAGCCTGAGACACGGTTGGAGGAGCAAATGGACCAAAGTGATAACTCTTTTTGCAACCAGGCTCCTGTTTAGGAATGTGAATATCGTTTTCCAGGTTCTCACATTTCACTTCAGTTAGCAATCGTTTCCTAGTTGCTTCATCTGAAATACCATCCATAGTTAGAGCCACTCTGCTCCTCTTGATAGTTGTATTTGTAAGCTCAGTCCCAAATACCCTCTTCTTGGACTCGTTAGCACAGAGAGCATCAACTGACTTATCTTCTGATCTTTCTCTCAGCCCCAACCATCTAAAAGCAGGTTTCCTTGTCTCTGGGTGATGGGTCTACTAGTTATGCAAACAGCAATATTAGTAACTAGAATTTCTTATACTAAACTTTACCTAGATAAGAGTCGAATTTTCAGTTTTATGCTCAAATATTTATTCTTTCTGGTGAATAAATAGTTTAGGATAATCACCTTCTCAATAAATTTCATCGAAGACAAAACATTTGCGATATCATACAGCCTCCTAACTTTAGCTGCATAGATAAGAAAAAAACAGCGTAACTTGAAGGAGCATAGATAGTCTTAAAAGAAACTAACAGTCTGTGCATCTACATTAGTAATTCAAATTAATATTGGCAAGAAGAAAAGGTGTGGAATTTACTTCTTGTCATTGCAGGAGGCCTTCCATCTCCTAACAATATCTTTGCTGCCTCATCAAGGCAAATCATATCAACCTGAAGAGAATCACCACAAAGAATTAGGATCTGTAGAAAGCTAATTGAGAAACAAGTTATCCATAGTTGAAAGTTCTTGCTTACATGGGTGCAGAGGAAGAGCTTGACAAAATTCTGTGTAAGTAGTCCCAATGATTTTTCTCTCCTATTTTCTGCTAAACATACCCAATCTCTCAGAAAATAATCCCTAAAAAGCTGTATTTTTTATATCAAAGCAATTGAATGGCATTTAAAAATACCACTTAAAAGATGTAAAAAAAAAACATACCAGATTTGCAAGGCCCTGCAGAGTTGAAACCAGAATTAGGGTTTAATTTATCAGTCTGACTCGAATAGATTGTGTTGGAATCTCTATCATCCTCATCATCATCTGAACCCTGAGGTTATATGGAGCAAAAAGAAGGGAACTTTATCATCTCCTTAACTAAACCAAGCAATGTTTGAAAATGAGAGCCATCAATAACTTACCTTGACAGAGCTAGATCCATCAAATCCACTACCATTCTCCTTTAGACCCTCTTCCTATCCGATAATCATTGATATAAACAAAAATTTAGCAAGCCAAGAAAAAAAAATGGCACTGCATTAAAGCACGATAAAAGTTCAAACTTTGAGCTAGTGTGTTTACCTTCAACTGTTGCAAAGTCCTCGGAATTGCTCCGAACCCTTTCCACGAATACCTATTCTTAGCCTTCCTTGCAAGAACCTAAATTAACAAAAACCCAGAGCTATAAGATTTAAATGTAAAAAGAAAAATTGAATCTTTTCATTCAAAATCGAAAATTGCTACAAGTTCTAATTAATAGATCTTACACCAATGCTTTCCAGTACATTCACAATATCATAGATCCGCCGTCTTTCAACCCCTACATAAGACCCCAAACAAACCCATAATTAAATACCAAGCAAAATCAGAACTGGAAAAAAAGAAGTAAGGATTATATCAGTACCTAATCTCCGAGCAGCATCATCAAGTCCTATAGTTTCCACATCTTCCCGATTGTACAAGCTCAAGAAACTGCACCCAGAAAAAAACATTAAAAAATCAGCAAATCTTTAGATTTATACTTAAAATCAAATTTAAATGAGAAAGTACATACTTAGAACATAGGAGACCGAGAGATTTCTGTTTGCGACAATAAGTAGATCTAGAATCTTTCGAAGGATCTGATGCTAAGGCCATACTTATTTTTTTCTTCGACGAAGCAAATTCAACTGTGTGTCTGCGTGTATAGCCAAGTTGTTTAGGAGTAAAAAAGAGAGAATTATTGTTGTGTTATATGGAGAAAGGGGTGGCTAATTGAGCCGTTAAGCAAGGGTTTGTTGACTTTGGCGGGGTGGAAATAAGCCATTGGAGGGTTTTTGAAAGTTTGAATTTCAGATTCCACAGCGGGAATTTTACTTCTTTTCTAGAGACTATATGGAGACGGTTTTAACCTTGCTGTTGCTTCTGTGGTCAGCGCTTAAACGAGGTTATATTTGGAAATTCGTTGGGAACAGGGAGGAAAATGGGGAATCTTATGATGAACACATGCATTACCCGGAAGCTTCTATGAAGAAGGCGGCGCAAAGGAGGCTCGAGGGCTTGTTAAGGAAGGCGGCAAGGGCCGACGAAGGGTGGAAAACGAGTGAAAGATAGAAGAAAATACCATAGACCAAAACCTGATGAATAAAAGCAAAAACTATAAGTGAGCGGGCCCTACCCAACCTCCCTACCCTCCAGTTATTTTAAGCGCAAGAAGGTGTATGCCAAGGACAAACTTCCCAACAAAGCAATGAAGGTTTCGCGCCCCTTTTTGCATAGTGAAAGGAAGCGTAGAGAAGCGTGACCAATGAGCCTTCTACTACTCTGAAATTAAACTGGTATGATGAAATATACACCGCTTCGGATCCTGCTCCGGCCTTTTGGTAGTCGATGAAGCTATTGCTAAGGCTATGAATAGGTGAGTATATCATTCTCTTAGGACATGACTCATGAACAGAGCAAAGACAACCTATCTTGTTGCTACGAGTGCCTACTCAATATCCGATTCTTTTCAAGCCTTAGAGAATCCGACTAAAAAGCCTAAATTAACGAATTCACCTCCCTCTGAAACCAACTATTCTGCAATGAATGAAAGGCTATCAGTGTTTCCAAAGCTGCCAACTCAACTCTTTTTTATGTCATCTATAATCACGTGGTTAGATTTGCTTCTTTTTTTTTTGCGTTGTCTGTCACAGTAATATTTTAAAAGAGCTACCATATTGAGTTCAGTACTCTATTATATTATATTCTATTGATGAAAAACAAAAAGGTTGTTTGGGCGCCAAAGCACTGGAATTTTGACTAGTTTTGGTCACAAAATGAGTGCAAATGTCTAGACACATTCGAAGAGATGATGTGATAAAGGACTTGATGCGAGCGTGCGTGAACTTTAAATAATTTTGTCCACATCGCGTATTGGACGTTTTCCATCTCAAGAACGATAGGGATGTGGTTCTTGATGTTGGAGACTATGGCTGGTCAGTGGGCCGGATCGGCCCGGTCCCGGCCCGACACCGCCCCGGTCCCGCCTTGACCCCGACATTTAAGAAAAAAAACAATTGCGGTATCGAGACTCGAACCGGGACGAGACATGGTCTCGTCCCGATCCCGCCCTAAGCCTCTCTTTGCACAAATAACTGTTGCACCAACGATCATTTTACATTTTGGCCATTGTACAACGACCATTTTTGGTCTCCCCAACCCTCTTACCCTCTTAATATTTATTTTTAACCCATGAATTATTATATTTACACTTTAACCAATTTTCCAATTATAAATACCTCATTTTCTCTTCATCTTTCTCACAAATCTTCCTACAATCTCTCAATTTATCTCTCTACAAGTCTACACTGTCTACTAAATATTCAATTTTATTTATTCATTTGAGAGTGAAGTTGGCAACTAGCTTGAGGATCTTCCATCGAGCAAAGTTTCAATTTTCAACCTCTTGATTACACGTCGACGTTACGTCGGCGTTTGGTACATTCGTTCATTCATTAAATAGTTATTGTCTGTTTACTTTATTTAGCGCACTTAATTTCATTTACTTTAATTATTTATTAGTATAATTATAATTGAAAGATTTAAACGTATGCTTACGGGTAAGAGTCAGAGTTCTTCTAGTAGGGGCAACAAGGGCAAGGGTACTTCTTATAGTCATCCTATTTCTAGACAGAATCATATTCCTACACATGATGATTTTGTTGATACTGAACATTTTCCTACAATACCATTAGAGTTAGACGAGAAGCTATTTTCTGGAACTCAAGAAGACTTTAATTTAGACGATGATACACCCACTAATGTAGATGACAATACACCCACTAGTGCACATTCAACTGAAATGTCTCATATTTCCCATAGTCTAAGACGAGGTCCAGCAAAACGACCATTAAAATCAGATGCATGAACATTTTTTTATAGGGACGTAGAGAATCAAGTAGCTAGATGTAAAATTTGTAAAAATATTTTAAAATTTAAAACTGAAAAAGGTCACGGTGGGACGGGGGGTTTAATGAGACACGTAGCAAGGGCTCATCCAGCTAGGTATGCCCAATACGAGGCTTCAAAATCGGATGCACAAATGTCTGCTTCATTGGAACAAGGTTCACATATTGTCCCGGACCAAGTACAAGGTCAAATTAACCCCACGACGGGGGGAATTGTAGGCCATAATTACAATAAACATTGAGATAGGGAAGCAATATCAAAATTAGTTGTTGCGGAGGGTTTGCCTTTTTCATTTTCTTCATCTCCTGGTTTTATTCATTACATTAGAGAAATGTATAATCCTGCTTTTAACGGTTTTTCTAGATCAAATGTTAAGAGAGATGTATTTAAATTTGCACATGAATATCAACAGTATTTACGTTATTCATTATATCATTTTAATGGCAAAGTGGTTATCACTTCTGATACAGGTCGTAGTACTAACGGTCATGATTATTTAACGGTAACCTGTCATTGGATAGATTATAAATGGTCTATGCAAAAATGTATCTTAGCGTATAGATATATAGATGATAGGCACACTGATACTTTTATTGCAAAAAATATTTATCAAGTGTGCGATTATTATGGAATAACTGATAAAATTATGACTATTACATTAGATAACGCTTCTTCTAACAATTATGCTATTACAATTTTAAAAAATAGTTTAACTCCATCTTTTACAGATCATTTTCATATAAAATGTGCGTGCCATATATATAACTTAGTTGTAAAGGATGGTCTATCACTTTTTGAAGACATTCTTAGTAAAATACAATTTGCTATAAACTTTATTTTTAAAAATAATAGAATACAACAGAAAAAATAATATAAAAAAACTTGTCACGATTGTCAACTACCTTATAGAAAATTTTAGAAGAAGTACCCACTAGGTGAAATTATTTATACGAGCAATTACTTATTGCTTATGACTATAGAAGTACCCACTAGGTGATATTCTTCAACACAACCTCACAAAAGACATGATGTTTCTACGGCTAGTATTGAAAGCCTCATAAATAGAATGTGCGGCCGTAACGCTACTAACCAAATTAGCGAGTTTGATATTTTTGTTTTGCAGGGTTCTGTACCGTACCAAACAGTTCTCAGTGAATAAGGGCGTAACGCTACTAACCTTTACGACACTTTCAATGATGGCCCGAGATGTTTTGAACATTCAAGTGTCATCAACGACGTCTGAAAGCATTTTTTCTGCCGGCAGATATCAAATAGGAGAGCACAAACACTCATTAGCCAGAGTCAGTAGGGATGGCAGGTGGGTATAATTTTGCGGATTCCGCACCGCACCCGCCCCAATTGGGGCGGGTATGGGTATAACTTTGGCGGGTAGTAGGCGGGTATGGGTATTGAAAATGTACCCGTCACGGGTAGGCGGGTAGGTGGTGGATTTGCAGTCATATCCGCCTACCCACCCGCCTACCCGCTTACGCCCGCCGCGCTTTACCCGCTCGCCTCGCCGCTCTACCTACCCGCCCGCCTACCCGCCTACCCGCCTAGCTTATATAGCTAAAATAATATCTGAGTTTTGTCTACATTTGTAATATATAGTTATTTGGGTGGATAATTTTTTGGGTTTCTTAGAAATTTTATTTTCTTGATTCTTTGTTGTGCAATGGGGAAGAGGTGAAAAAAATGGGTGGCGGGTAGGTGGCGGGTAGGCGGACGGGTAGGCGGGCGGGTAGGTGGCGGGTGGGCGGACGGGTAGGTAGGTGGCGGGTAGGTGGCGGGTATGGATGTTGAAAATTTGGCGGGTATAATTTTTTTTGGCGGGTACGGGTGCGGGGGAGGGGGTACCCGCACCCGCCCCGCCCAATTGCCATCCCTAAGAGTCAGCTTAGAGATTGCAGTATTATTCAGAGATTGGATACGAGCGGAGCGGAGAAGGTGTGATCAATCAGAGATCAACGAAGAAGATGAAAACTACAACGAAATCTTATCCGAAGATGGTGGAAGCGACGAGAAGCAATTTGACCAACAAATACTAATTCCAACTGAAGAACCACAGGAAATTATCAAGAAACTAGAATAAGTTTTTTTTCAAAATGTAATTTTTTTGATACCATGTAAAGAATGGATCTTAGGCCTAACTCAACCCAAAAGCTAGCCTTGTAGGGTGAGGATTATCCAAGTCCATATAAGGAGTCCATGTTCCCATTTAATTTCCGATGTGGGACTCTTAACAATATCAACAAGTTGGATAGGGCACTGACTCGAAAAACGTTCGCCCTTGAAGAACTTTTTCAGATAGTTGATTATCTCTGCATCAGTAGGGTGAAAACGTACACCCATGACACTCCGGCGTGCAACATGTATCGTCGACATGATCTTCTCCTTTTCTTGCGTATAAAGAATTAACACACTAATGATCAGACAAGTAATTGCCGTTAAAAGGGCAGTCCGGTGACTAAGCTTTCGCTATGCACGCGGGGTTCAGGGAAGGGTCGGACCACAAGGGTCTATTGTACGTAGTTTTACCTCACATTTCTGCAAGAAGTTATTTCCACGGCTTGAACCCATGACCTCCTAATTACAGGACAACAACTTTACCGGTTAGTTGCCGTTAATTAACAAAAAGAGTTTCCCTTCAACAATGAACAAGAAGTAGAAGAAAACACTATGAAAGAGAGCCCTAATTAACGAATGGCGAAAGCTACTAATAAACGTGGACTATATATAGAGATGCGATCAGGTAAATACCAACAGAAACAATTAAGGAAACATCTACTAAAGGAAAATAAGTGTTGACGCGGATAAAAGAAAAAGGAAATAAGTGTTAATCACTCGGAAAAGGTTACGCTTGGAACTCAAGAAACTCTGTTTCCTAATTATTTTATTTCCTAATTTTTTTTACACTGGAGCTAATTTTAAAACCCGCGTGTTAATAAAAGAATCTGAAAGTATAGTTTCCTTATTTCTTTTCATTATCATTTTTTCCCCTTTTAACTATAAATTCAATCATCAAAGGGAAATTTCTACTGAACAATTTTTTTAATAACAGAAGAAAACGGAAAGGTTTTTTACCCTTGCCATTTTTCCATTTACATTTACAAGCCTTTATTTTAATTAAATTCAATTAATGCGTCGGATAGGAAATTTCTAAATTAATTTTTTTTTACAAGAAATGGAAAAAATAGTTTACGCTACCCAAAAAAAGAAGAAGAGATTTCTACACTATCAATCACCTAGGTCAAGCTTATAATGAAATGAGTTTGGTCCTTATTTTTGGATTGGTCAATACTATATATACTTTAAAAGTTATGTCACTTTCTCTATTTCTCTTCTTCAACTCATCCGCCTCTAATTGTTAATTGACAAACTCAATTTGTTATTGTGTTAGAGCTTAAGTCATGGTTAGAGTACCGACCTTTTAAGATTTTAGTGGCTCACATTAAAAAGATAACCCACTACTGCCTACACTTTTATACGAGGTAAATTCATTATTTATGTAAGTATATAAATATTAATGTATAAGGGTAAATAAATATTGATATGAATTTCTTTTAGCTATGCGAATATAAATTAAAAGTATGACAACGTACGCAGGTGAAAATTTTGTGTTAACTTGTATTTTCTTTAAAAGAAAATCACAAAAAGAAAAACGCGACTTTTGTCATCGCTAGCTATATGATATATACTTCTTGAGACACCCCTTTCTTAAAATTAACTTAACTCTAACCAATAACAAATCATGAATTACATATGCCAACATGATGAGGAGTGGTCATGCCAATAACATGGATTGAGGGATACCATTGATATCACTATACAGATTCTGCTAATTGCAACAATAATCATTGTTATAGGGAGTGCGATATGATGTCTGATGTCCTTGCTAAACATATTATCACCAATGGTGAAGATATGATTTATCACAGATTTCAACAATTACCAAATAGAGTTACTGCCTTTTTTAACTGTATAAGTGGCAATTGTCTAGCACATGGCGTATTTGGGTCCGTGCGAGCTGTGCTACCGCACATGGCCCCTGAAAAATGAAAAATTTTGGGAGCTTTTTATTTTTTATTAAATAATATTAGTCAGAATTTACTGTAAATGTCCATAATTTGCAGGTCTTCGCAGGTCTTAGCCCAATTTAATTATTGAAATCGTATATTTACTTATATTAAGGGTCACTTTTACGAATTAGAACAGAGCCCCCAAAATATTTGAGACGGCCCTGCTCTAGCATCACAATTCGTTGTGACAAGACTATATTTTTTTTGTTAGTTAGATTTTTGGTTAATGGGATGCAATGGCTTTTGTTGTACTTGTAGGATATGCCTCCTAACTCTTTTTTGCATATATGCCGTACCAATCCGTGTCATAAATTCCTCCTTTTTACCGTTCGATATTTGAAATTTATCGATAACATTAACTTAAATTCGCCACAGAGTATAGTTCCTACTTTTATTTGGTGATTTACTTAGTTGATTAATTTGCATAGTCCAAAGTATTTTATATATGATATATTATTCACAAATATATAAGAAAGGTAAAATAAAATAACCCAGCTCCGCGATCTCGCCTCATCAATTATTAATATTTTTAGGTAAAATACCTAAAGACTCTAAATTTGTCACAAATTCCTCTTTAATTATGTTTGATCCTAATCACCTCTTGGTCTTGACTTTTTTTTATAATCATGCTCTGTACTTGACTTTTCGATAGTCGTTAACCGCTCAAAAGGAAAATGATAAATGAAGAAAAAATTGAATTGTTATTTAATCGAGGAATAGAAAAAATATACAAAATGAGATAAGAAAATAGTTGTTGGAATGACTAAATATAAAAGGAAATGATGTTTTAGATTTTTTACGCATCAGTTTAATATGATTCTGATTGGTAGTTTACACTCTCATGCGCCAAACGTCATTTGAAATCAATTGAGTTATATAAAAAGTCAACTACGACGGGTAATTAGGATCATTTATTGTATAAGGGGTAACAATTATAAAAAAGTGAAATACAAGACTAATTAGAACCAAATATAATTTAACGGTGGTATAAATAAAACACTCTTAGTTTAGGTGACTCTTTCGGTTTTCTTAGGAAGCAATTTTTTCGATGAAACGGTAAATATCCAGTTTTAATATTATTCAATATTAACCATTATTTGACAAGCTATTACTCTCTTCGTACCAATTCATGTGCGCCGTTTAACTTAGACATAATATTTAGAAAAGAAAAAAAGACTTAAAATTTATTATTTAAAACAAATCTTATATAATTATATTGTTATAAATAATTTTATTAAGTATAAAAGAGTAGTATTTAAGTACTTTTTTAACACGATTTTTTTTTGGACAAAAATAAAAAGAGAAAAGAGTGAGGAGAAGCCCTGTAAAAACCCCATTCAGCTTTCTCATTCGCCATTCTTTCCCCAGCCATGGGTATAAAGAAGAGAGTTACAGCAACTGTGAGGGTATCAAAGATCTTTTCAACTTCTTCGATTCTTCAATCGGTAAAGGCTCAGTCTATGCCTGTGATATTTTATCAGAGCACAAGAATTGGAAATCAAGAGAGCATGGTAGAGTCCAATTCGAAACATTACAAGCAAAGTCACAATCTTTATCACTATCAGAACAAGGGAAACTTTTCTTCAAAGGGAACCAACTCTCTCTTGTCTTGTCTTTTGATGATATTATTGCCAGGCCTGTTGAACCCAAGAACAGGTTTAAAAATGGATTCTTGCATAGTGGGGTACTAGTGAAGAAGGATTTTATGGAGGTGTTGGAGATTTGGGAAAATGTTAAAGACATGGGTTATGCCTGAAAGGAAGAGTATTGAGTTTTGGGTTAGTTATGCAGAAATGTGAGTTAAGGAGGCGTACAATACACCTTGTGGTCCGGCCCTTTCCTTATCGCGCATAGCGGGAGCTTAGTGCACCGGGTTACATTTAGGGCTTGATAAGAGCTAAGTTGGCAAGTGCTAGGAGATTAGTGCTTCTTAGAGTGTGTTTGGTATGAAGGAAAATGTTTTCCATGGAAAAATAAGTCTTACCTATTTTTAGTGTTTGTACGTAAGCAAAAAAAATTATCATAAGAGCATTTATATGTGATCTAGCATAACACTACGGAGGTGGGATGGGATGGGGTGGGGGTGGGGGTGGGGAGTGGGGGTTCGGGGGTGGGATGGTCAAGGGATGGAGGCGTTGGGTGAGCGGGGAGGAGCCAATGAACTTAAAATGTCATTTATGAAATTTGTTTTCACTACTTTCATCAGGTAAGTCATTTTACTCATTATCAAGAAATTTATTTTCCTAGAGAAAGTGTTTCCCACAATATTTTGACCAACCAAATATGAAAAAATTTCCTCCATCCAAACACACTCTTAATATATTGATTTGTGTGTGTCTCTGTCTATTTATATTAGACGTCCTATAATAGTGATACAATCTCAGGGGTTGAAGAAGAAAATATAAATTGAAGTGTAAAAAATCAGCTGTAGAAACTAAGGGTTAGAGCTGTTCATACCTCTGCAAATGGATTTGCAATTCTTTAAGTAAGAAAAAAGAAGCGAGTAGAACGAGCTCAAAGCATGCTCAGCTGAACCCACATGATCACAAATTCACAAGGACTTGGTCTCAATAAAAGAAAAGAAGAAGACAACTGGATTAATGCTTAATAGAAACTTCTAATGTAAAAGTATCCGGGAGGGATGTGTTAACTTCCCAGACTTATAACCAACTGAGTTTTCCTAGCTGAACGTATGACCCTTGCAAGCTAGTCAAAACCCTCTACTTCCAGTTCCATTTTTAATTTGTACTATCAAATAGCCTGAAAACGCATTATATGACTTAGTAAGGATGCAAGGATAACCTTTATAAAGTGGCCTATAAAGTCGTATCTCATAAAAAAAAAATGAAGTTCCTCTTCTTCCTCACTTGCAGTTGTACGTTTTCTTTTTAAAAAAACTCCAACTCGAAGGAGAAGGACATTCTTGGTTGTCTATACAACTCAAATTCATTCATAAGTTAAAATAAGCTGCAAAATCTGTGCAGATTGAGAGCTGCACATGCTTTGTGTAAGATGTGACTTAAGTGTGTTTTGAGAAAACATATTATGTTGTAGTGTGTTTCACTTTTACTATATAAAGAAGATGGTATGACATTTTTAGACTTTCAGTTACATAGCAACATCAAGGATATTATACAGTGAAATGAAAAAAGAGAGGATATTATATATAAAGTCCCTTATAAAAGGACATTATATAGAAAGTCAGAGGTAAAACTTAGAAAGAGGAATCAGTACTGCTCAAAGCACTCTTCTGCTGTGTTGAATTGAGGGAATCAGTTAATTTTTGATTTCTTATGAAACTTATATACAGATTATACAGTTTGCACAATTTGTACCTTCCCTTTTTCTTTTTCATTTTTTGAAGACATGGACTGTTGTGGGATTACACTGGGTATGTTGTTGTTGTTTGAAGAAATGGACCACTTAGATAGAATGAGCAGCTTACTCAACTACTATGGAGCAGAGAAAGAGGTTGAGATACTGACAGGCAATTTGTGACAAAGTCTGTGTATTTGCAGCGGGACAATAGGAGGTATTTTGAACTTAAAGATCGCATCTTGGTTTCTGCCAAAAGCCTACAGAAGGAGGTCAAAGGATGGTTTACTGGTTGCTGCAAGGAGGATGATCATCAGAAAGTGACATCAGCATGGTATCATGTTACTTATCATCCTAGTTACTGCCAAGGAAGTGCTAATTGTCTGGGCTTTCCCTGAGTAGTTGGTGACATTTTGCTCTATATAAAGTCGCGTAATACCAGAAAAATGACCTAGTTTTCGACCATGATAACAACAACCGGTGTTAACTTTTGTGTATCCTGCCTTATCAAGAAAAATATGTAATCCTAATGTAGACTTTTAACTCTATTAACAGAATGTTAAAAGTCTACATTTTGTGTATCCTGCCTTATCAAGATAACTTTTGTGTATCCTGCCTTATCGATTCGCTGTAAAAGAAATCATGCATCTGTGCCTAACAATTCGATGTGTAATTGATATGGAATTATGGCAGTCTTCATACAAATTTCATCTTAATTTTCTCGAGACCCTCGGATTAGGTCAAGTGGAACAAGAGCATGATAGCGAGATGCAACATTTCTGAGTTCATACATGTCAGAAATGTTTCTGAATTCAAGTGTAGGTTCCGAGCAAACAAAAGGGAGCTCGTGCTTGTTTTTCTTTCTTTCTTTCTAATAATGGTGATGTTCGAATTAATTTGTGCATATTTAAACTATTCTAAGAGAATATTTGAAGCTAATGGTTGCCTTTTTCATTTATAACTGTAAAGAAGCAAATGAAAGTCATATGCTGTACCTGAGAGGCTACTACTTATCCAGGTTTCTAATTTATAGTATCTTACTAAGAACTCATTATCTGCTGCTATGTGTCTGTGTGTCCTATTTTGTTTAGCTTATTTATCTTTGCTAGTTACGGCTTACTTTTCGGAATACGTTATCATGACCTATTCACTTTTGATACTAGCATTTCTATATTGCTTTAAATATTTTTTGACCGGGTCTGATCGTCTCTCTTGCTTTACTCTTGCTTTGTTTTTGCTGTTGCTTTGCTTGTGATTATGCTCTGTCTTGAGCTGAGGGTCTCTTAAAAACAGCCGCTCTACCTATTAAGTTATAGGTAAAGTCTGCGTACACTCTATCATCCCAGACCCCACGTTATAGGATTTCACTGGGTATGTTGTTGTACTAAGAACTCCTTATCTTCTTCAAATGAATTTAATTTAGAAATCAAAAAATGTAAAATAGTGCGCAATACTAGTGCTTGACAGCTTCGTAGTGTAGAGAAAAAACCACAATTTTTTTTTATTTATAGAAATTAGAAAGAGGGAGAAAGGTAAAGGATTACCTCCACTTTGTGTTTTTTTTTTCTTTTAGATAAGGAGGATTATCTCCACTTTGTAAAATTGACAATTCCATGAACGGCGCTCTTTTTTTCATCCATCAAACCTTTATTTCCCTACAAAAAGGAACAATAAAGCAAAAAAGATCCAAATTTATCGTCGTCTAGTCGAAAATACTTAATTTCATTACATTTTTGTCCATTCATACTATGTAAAATTGACAACTCATGAATAACACTATTTTCATCCATTAAATCTTTATCTCCAAACAAAAAGGAATCATAAAGCTAAAATACGATATTATTCGGAATTACTAAATTCTACCTTTCGATATATTTTTGGTTCATTCATTACCCTTCACGTTAACAATCTTGCATTTATTCTTACCATATCGAAGCTCCAAGTCGGCAACTTTTTACTATGATTTAAATTACCTTCAATTGAAGTTCCATTAGACATTCAAGAATAAAAATATTGTTTCCTAATGAGGATAATATTAGACTAAAAGTTTAACCAAAAACATAGTTACTCGATCTAAAATAGTGCAGGGATAAATTTAACCATTTCCCCAACAATAAATAATACCGCAATACAAAACTTGTATGTTCCTCCAATCCTCCTTTTTCAGTTCAATATCTCTTTTATTTATTTATGCACAAACTGACCAACTCATTAGCCAACTCAAATGTATAAACTAATACTAAAATATACTATACTGGAATATCAATTAATTATACGTAACGAAGTATGAAAAAAGACCACCCATGATGAGCTGTGGGCTCTGATGTTTAATGATTTCATCCCCATTCTCCACCACTGAAACTCTTTATGGGCTATTGGCATTTGGCAGCATTCAATGGGCCAATCAGACGAAATTAGGCCCATCCTTGCCCAAATCCATGGACCCTCTAGCCGACGCCGGAATTGAAGCGTACCGCGTCGAGAAATCCCGGAGTCCATATTCATCATCCCCCTTTCCGTTATGACCTTCATCGAAATTTAATGCATAACTTAGAGGATCATACTGGAATTTCCCATGCGTTCCATTTTTGTTTCGATTGAATCGCCGGATAAAAGTCTTCCATCTCGGTCCGGCTACAATCTCCGACCACTCTCGTAGCTTTTTAAAAACGTTAATCCCTTTCAGCCAAACAGAACCTTCTTTCACCTCCTCAGTCCGTCGTACCTTACGCCACCATTTCAAGCTAACGCTGCCGCCTGATGACGGGAAGAAAAAACAGCAACGCCGCTTCTCCGACGTCGTCTCCTGGCTCGGCTCTGCATATGTGTGTGAAAATTCACGTCCCTCCATAGCCAAATTGTTTCAATGTAGGAAATATTATTATATAGACATAGAATACTGCGGCACGGAATTCAGGGTTTTATATATAGACAAATCCACGTCCTATCTAGGGGAGGGTTGTCCTATCTGTCCTATGTAAAACTGTAACTGTTAAGGGCTGACTTGCACCGGGAATTACCGGTTTAAAATAATTTAGGCTTACTGCTTATTTTGGAGACATGACCGGCTCTGTAGATCTTTTTCTTTTAAGGGGACTTTAGATGTATGTACAGCTACACTAATTGGCTGTCACTACTAAGCAGTAGCTTTATTTGCAAAATTAGGAAGAAACACACAGTATGCGTGAAATTGTATTTTTCGTGTTGCAAAGAGACAAATATCTAAAATTTAAAATTGATAAATTCGATCTTTTAAAGTTTTATATATCATATTAATTATGTTTATAAGTTTAATATAATATTTCCTAAAATATAATTATAAAATATTACTCCATCTGTCAATTTATATGATGTAGTTTGATTGAACACATAATTTAAAATAAAGGAAGACATTTGAATCATGCGATCTAAAACAAGTCAAAAATATTTGTGTGGTTAGATGATCTCGTTAAACATAAAAATTAAAATTTAAAGTTAAATTATTGTCAAATAAGAAAATGTGTCATTTTTTTAAACACATTTTTTTAGACTGACTAAAAAGAAAAGTTTGTCATATAAAATGGGATAAAGGAAGTAGTAATTACTATATTTTAATAAAATTTCATATATAATTTATGTTTCGGATAAAAATATCACTCATTATTATCCCAAATGGCGGTATTGGCCCCTGGTTACGTGTAAGATTACGATTTTTTTCTTTTATAAAAAATGAAAAATACTCAAAAATGCCCTTAACGTATTGAAAATGACTCAAAAATGTCTTCATTTCACCCATTGGATTAAAAATGCCCTTAACGTTTCCTTTAAACTCAAAAATGCCCTTAAGTTAACAAAAATATGACATGAAATTTGATTAAATAAGTGGCCATTTTTTATCGATCCACATTAATTTCCGACTCAATACAAATACCCGACCAGAACCAACAATCAAACACGTTTCTAATAAACCAACCCTCGGGTCTTTGTATTTGGTCAGAAATAAAAAATGATCACTTGTTTAATGAAATTTTATGTCATATTTCTGTTAATTTAAATGTATTTTTTAGCCTAAAAAAATGTTTAAGGACATTTTTAACCTAATAGATGGAAAGAGATATTTTTGAGCCAATTCCAATAGATTAAGTACATTTTTGAGCCTTTTTCATATAAAAAAGTAAAAAACAAAGATGGAATACTGTTCCATTATTAAAATATCAATCCCGGCTTTTCGTACAAATATCCAGCCTTGTTATTGAATATGGGTTGAGCACCACATAATATTCTGCTACGCGTCTCCAACAAACACATAATTATGCATTATGCACAAGGAATCAAGTGTATTTGTAGAAACTTTTGAGTGGATAATCGTCTTTCTCTACCGATGTGCATTCGGTTTTTCGATTTGATTTTATATTATTCGGTTTGAATTTTTCAATAATCGATTTCTAAAAATTACAATCCAATCCGAATCAAAATAAGTTTGATTTGATTCAATTTTTCTCTTTTCGATTCGATCTTTTTCGATTGGTTATTTGGTTGCGTCATATAAGATAACTAACATAACCAAAATGGCGAAAAAGAATAAATATTATAGAGAATGAGAAGTAATCACGTCAAACCTCTTAGATATATTTTCTAATATAAATTATAGGGTAAATTTTTAAGAATATAATATTTAAAAGTATATTAATACATGTCCATAATCTAAAGATTCATAATAAATTGTTTTTTTTTCAATTTTTCAATTTTTATTTTGCTAAATCTGAAATCAAATCAAATATCCAAATTTTTTAATTTTCCAATCCGAAACCAAATAAAAAAAACCGAAAAAATCAATCGAAACTAAAATTTGATATGATTTTTCGGTTTAAGTCAAGTAATGCACACCCCTACCTTTCTCTAACTGAAGGGACCTATATTCTTGCTCATCTTTTATTTTATTTTTTGTGGACCTCCTCACTGGATTTTGATAACCTTTTAGAACGTAATATCAAAAGAAGAAGGTGCCATAGCCCTTACTAGAAAAATGTGTTGGAAATTTGCCTTTGGCAGGGAGGTGCGTTTACCCATATTTAATGAATTAAATACTAGTGTTCCGCATGTTGGAGGCTTTGTCTCTTCTCACATGCATAATCTACTAAGTGAGTAGATGACCGTAGGGCCAAGAATCGTCAAATTTCGTTGAGAAATGAAAGAGATATTGATCCATGAAGTAAGGTGTTTGAGGCATGTAAATATGGTGTGGGACAAATCTACCACATCTGTGGGAAAAGGAAGAATTGCTCTCTTTATAAGTCCCTAAAGTGGTAAAGGGTTTGGGACCCTTGGGGTATCCAATGTGTTTAAAAGAGGGAGGACCTAGATGTGCTTGGGTTCAAGGCTAAGCCCATACGCCCGCCGCCCGTCCGTCCCGTCCGGTTGGGTCGGGTCGTGGGCTGTGGGAACTTTTCTGATAATATCTCTTTGGACCCCAAATTGCTTAATATTTACAGTTTGGTCCCTAGAGTTTTTGAAAAGTTGATTTTGGGAGTGACGGAAGGCAGAAACTTTCTGCCTACCGTTTGGACTGTTTTTTGGAGCACTAACCAGCCATTACTTGGCTGTTAACTACTCCATAAACAACCCTCCTTCAATGACCATAATCAACCCTCCTTCAAGGCCATTAACAGCCCTCACTAATGCCATTAACAGCCCTCACTAATGCCATTAACAGCCTTGTTTGGCAGTTAAGGAGTCCTTCCTCCATGCTATATATTGATGCCTTTTGGCTCAATTATGTTAGACAAAAAGTTACCACAAAACAGTGAGCAAACAGACACGAAAAACACTGCCAAACAGTGAGGAAAGACACACATATACACAAGATATATACAACAGAGACACACTATATACACAGAGACAAAACAAAAACTCTTCCTTCCTTTTCCATATCTTCAGCAAGTCGATTCATATTTATTTTCTTCGTCAGACTCAACCTATTGGCTTTGTAGTGTTGAGATTAAAGTGTTGTTTTATCTTGGAAGACTATTGCCCGCTAACGTAAAAGCATATATGCGGGACAATCTTGTCTTAAGGACATAGTGCAATCACTCGACTCAACACACAACGTTGTAACCATCCAGATTTAGTTGTTACTTGATTTCAGGTTATCAAAATTCAAGACACAACAAGCTTGCGGCAGTTTTGAAGATTGACCATTTATTTATCCTTTCGAACACTTGTAATAGTTATTTACTTCTCGTACTGCTTTATACCATAGCAAACCAACAAAATGTAAAAAAAAAAAAAAAATACTCGATAGACTCCCGACCAAATGAGGTCGAGGTTTGCTAAAGCTTGAGATGACAAACGGATAAGCTCGAACAACAGAAGGGCCTGCTTTAAACCATAAAGGCGTTCAGATGATTTTCTAAGATGTCTTTTCATCCTTAGCAAAGACAGAAAACCAAACCATGCAGAGAAATGTGAAATGGACATGCACCCAAGTATAAAGTGATGTCAAATTCCAACGGCGTAAAAAGCACTGGCAAAGATATCAATCTTTTTTCGCTTTATCAACTACTCACTATTGTATAGCTGGCCAGTGGGTCGGGCTCGGGTCTGACGGGGTCGGGGTCGGGGTCGGGCGGGATAGGCAAAAGGGGTGGGGTCGGGTCTGGCGGGATCGGGTTTGGCGGGACTTACTCCATTCCCGTCCCGATCCCGTCGGAATCGGGGCGGGGCGGGTTCCGGCGTGTTTTTTTTTTTTTTAATAACATATGTATAAAAAAAACTCAATAAACAAGACAGGATAGTGTAATAAAAATATTCCAAGGTTGTTTTTGTGCCTCTTATATTATTTAATAGACATATTATTTTTTTGTAATACAAATACAATTGTCTAAATTGCAACTTTGTGGTGTTGTCCAAAAGTTGCAAATTACATAATAAAATTGCAATTAAAAAAATTACATTCTCAAAAAAACATGTTCTAATTGCTTGATAATTTCCTGTGGTTCTTCGGTTGGAATTGGTATTTGTTGGTCAAATTGATCCATGTCGCTTCCACTACCTTCGGATAAGATTTCGTTGTAGTTTTCGTCATCTTCGTTGATCTCCGGTTGACCGCACCTTCTCCGCTCCGCTCGTATCCAATCTCTGAATAATACTGCAATTTTCAAGCTGTCTCCGGCTAATGAGTGTCTGTGGTCTCCTATTTGATATCTGCCGGCAGAAAAAGCTCTTTCAAATGCAGTTGATGACGCTTGAATGTTCAAAACATCTCGGACCATCATTGAAAGTGTCGGAAAGGTCTTTTCATTCCCCCTCCAGTATTTCAGCAAGTCTTCATGTCCATCTTCATTGATAACTTCTTGGTACGGTACAGAACCCTGCAAAACAAAAATATCAAACTCGCTAATTTGGTTAGTAGCGGTACGGCCACACATTCTATTATGAGGCTTTCAATACTAGCTGCAGAAACAACATGTCTTTTGTGAGGTTGTGTTGAAAATGAAGAAAATGGTATGGAAGCCGGTAAGTTACTAGCATTTTCTTGTTGGTAAACCTATATTTATTTTTGCATTGGTCTTCTACGCTAGACAACACTTCTTCTTTAATTTGTTCAATAGGTGGTGGGTGATTTAGATTTTTGGGACTTGGAGGTGGTAGTACTTCTATACAATCGTAAATAGTTTCAATTAGTGATTTAGTACTAT
The DNA here is from genome assembly GCA_029783415.1 of Anisodus acutangulus. Lineage (NCBI taxonomy): Eukaryota > Viridiplantae > Streptophyta > Magnoliopsida > Solanales > Solanaceae > Anisodus > Anisodus acutangulus. The sequence goes on along the minus strand of CM056506.1, from coordinate 9,039,662 downwards.
CTATTTTAATAGTTGGATTTAATACATCACCAATAATATAAATAGTGGGAATAGAAATAAAATATTTTTTTAATAGCTGCCATATAAGCTGGTTTTTTCATATATTCACTAAGTAATAAAAATATTAGAGTTATATAAAACAACATAGTTTAAATAGTAGGATAATATATACAGGAAAATTCTTTTGTTGCTTGAAAAAATTTCTCTAAAAATACAATAAGTTCGAAAATTTTTACCCAATCACTATCTACAATCATGTCAGCTGGATTTTGATTATGAGAGTTAAAAAATAAAGTTATAGGTTTTCTACAGTCATAAGCAACAAGTAGTTACTCGTATAAAGAATTCCACCTAGTGGATACTTCTTCTTGAATTTTTCTATAAGGTAGTCCACAATCGTGACAAGTTTTTTTATATTCTTTTCTTCGTTGTACTCTATTACTTTTAAAAATAAAGTTTATAGCAAATTGTATTTTACTAAGAATGTCTTCAAAAATTGATAGACCATCCTTTACAATTAAGTTATATATATGGCACACACATTTTAAATGAAAATGATTTGGAAAAGACGGAGTTAAACTATTTTTTAAAATTGTAATAGCGTAATTGTTAGAAGAAGCGTTATCTAATGTAATAGTCATAATTTTATCTGCTATTCCATAATAATGACACACTTGATAAATATTATCTGCAATAAAAGTACCAGTGTGCCTATCATTTATATATCTATACGATAAGATACGTTTTTGCATAGACCATTTATAATCTATCCAATGACAAGTTACCGTTAAATAATCATGGCCGTTAGTACTACGACCTATATCAGACGTGATAGATACATTGCCATTAAAATGATATAATGAATAACGGAAATATTGATGATATTCATGTGCGAATTTAAATAAATCTCTCTTAACAGTTGATCTAGGAAAACCGTTAAAAGCAGGATTATATATATCTCTAATGTAATGAATAAAACCGGGAGATGAAGGAAATGAAAAAGGCAAACCCTCCACAGCAACTAATTTTGATATTGCTTCCCTATCTCTATGTGTATTGTATTTAGGGCAAACAATTCCCCCCGTCGTGGGGTTAATTTGACCCTGTACTTGGTCCGGGACAGTATCAGTATCTGAACCTTGTCCCGATGGAGCGGGCGTTTGCGCACTCGGTTTTGAAGCCTGGTATTGGGCATACCTAGCTGGATGAGCACTTACTATGTGTCTAATTAAACCCCCCGTCCCACCGTGACCTTTTCCAGTTTTAAATTTTAAAACATTTTTATAAATTTTACATCTAACTACTTGATTCTCTACGTCCCTATCAAAAAATATCCATGCATCTGATTTTAATGGTCGGTTTGCTGGACCTCGTCTCATACTAGGGGGAATAGGAGGCATTTCAGTTGAAGGTGCACTAGTGGGTGTGTTGTCATCAACATTAGTGGGTGTATCATCTAGATCATCGTCTAAATTAAAGTTTTCTTGAGTTCCAGAAAATAGCTCATCGTCTAAATCTAATGGTATTGTAGGAAAATGTTGAGTATCAACAAAATCATCCTGTGTAGGAATAAGATGACTAGAAGTACCCTTGCCCTGGTTGCCCCTACTAGAAGAAACACCCTTACCCTTACCCTTACCCTTAAACATACCTCTTAATCCTTCCATTTTAATTATGATAATAAATAATTAAAGATAATAAAATTAAGTGCGCTAAATAAAATAAACATACAATAATAATTTAATGAAGGAACGAATGTACCAAATCGAGAGGTTGAAAATTGAAACTTTGCTCGATGGAAGATCCTCAAGTTATTGCCAACTTAACTCCCAATTTCCAAATGAATAAATAAAATTGAATATTTAGTAAATAATGTAGACTTGTAGAGAGATATATTGAGAGATTAGAGAGATTTTAGGAAGATTTGTGAGAAAGATGAAGAGAAAATGAGTTATTTATAGTTGGAAAATTGGGTTAAAGTGTAAATATAATAACTTATGGGTTAAAAATAAATATTAAGGGGTAGGGGGGTTGGGGGAGGGGGGAAAACATAAATGGCCGTTGCCCAACGGCCAAAATCTAAAATGACCGTTGGTGCAACGGTTATATTTGCAAAGGGGGGACTACGGGCGGGATCGAGACGGACTCGGGGCTAGCGGGCCTGGGGCGGGATCGGAACGAGACATTGTCCCGTCCCGGTTCGAGTCCCACTACCGATTTTTTTAATACTAGTCGGGTCGGGGCGGGGTCGGGCCGTTCCGGCCCACTGGCCAGCCTTACACTATTGTTGCCAAAAGATGGGACCGGCCACCTAAGCATCACATACTACCAACTTGCGGGTGCATAATATTAACCATGACTGAAGTACTTAAAAGTTGAAAGACCAATCATCAACTTGAAACTTCAAAGGCAAGTAGGCTTATAATAGTCGCAGATTCTTGCTCATTTTGAATTTTTGATAGTAGTTGAAAGATTTTGGTCCAAGTCATGCCCAATTGTAAGGCAGACCCTACCAATGGATAAACAAAAACTTATATACTAATACACAGTAACAACCAGGCTGCAAGCGAAGATACTTTTGAATATACCTAAATTCTATATACAAGTGAGTTAGATGGCATCCAACAGCCTATTCATAGTGAGCCAAAAAGTCTACTCATTGCTTCCAAAGAGAAAAGGAACATAAAGCAACATCTGAAATAAACACAAGAATATTCCATAAGAATTACATTTAAAGATCTGACTTATTGCTTCCAAAGAGAAGGCGACCTAAATCTGAATTTTGATTAATATCTCTTACACATAAAGACATGTTTAAGCTGCCAGTGATAGATCTTGAAACAAGACATTTCTATAGAGACTCAAACTTACTTCCCGAGCTAGCAAAAGCTCCTATCAAGTCTCATCATCTGGACATACTTTGCCCAGAAAGACGTTAAGTGTAATCAAACTCGGAATAAACAAGTAGTAACATGTAACAAGCTGTTCCTATCTGATATTGCTATCGGAAAAATCATTGACTCAGCATAAACTGCACGGCCCATTTGAACAAAATAATGCTTTAGCAGAGCATCTTTTGAGAATGAAGTGTGTTTGACAATAATAGTGATTTCTTCATGTTTGCCCGACCTTCTCAATGGATTTTGTTAGTTAGAAGGCAAGGTTGGTATAGAGTACTAGAGTAATGCTAGGACATAGTGTACAACATTTATCAAGTGTAAGTGGCAACTCATGTATGTATAGAGTAGTCCATATCAACACTTGCTTATCGCCTTATGCACACAGAGCCACTCATCCTGTTCAGTGATTCGAAGAGTAATAAATGCTTAATCTACTAAATGATCAAAATAATGAAATAATAGGTATAGCGCACGTATTGACTGGCCAGATTAGTTGGAACAAAGCAAAAGTAAATTTGTTAAATTAGAAAATTATTAGGAAAGACAGTATTCGTTTACTTAGACTAATCTTATGATCACAGGGAAAAAGCCATGTCAAACTACTACTGGTATTTACAATTTACATAATGGAATTTGCCTCCAATTCATTTTAACTATTACCAAAGAGAAGAATGTAATTTTCCCCCACTTTAGATAAGCATACCTGCTTCAAAAGCTTAATTATGACACCGGCACGATCTCTGTGAAATAAATAAAATTTTGTTTGAGTAATAGACTGCTAGACAGAGGGCATGCAATTATTCCATATAACTCTCTACCTACCGAGGTAGAGGTAAGGTCTTCGTACACTCTACCCTCCCCAGACCCCACTTTGTGAGATTTCACAGGGTATGTTGTCATTGTTGTAACTCGTGTCAATCTGTATACTAGTTTAGCAGCTCGAAAGATATTCCTGTAGCAGTAACCTTCACCATCAAGGCTTTGGTATAGTGGTAAGAGCGCAACATGTCATGGGTTCGAACCGAAGTGTTTTGAACCATGAGCCACTGGGCCTTGTGAATTTCTCAGTTATATATATATGTATATATATTAAAAAAAAACTTGCAGCACACAAATGATTTAGATACACAACATAGTTTAAATATTACCAAGTCAACTAGTTACACAGCGCATACTAAGCTAACACAGAGTGGCTACTCTCTAATACATTCTAATAAACAAAGTTCCCTCTGACTAGAAATATATCAGCCAACATCAACATCAACATCACTTGAGTACTTACATTACCATGCCTTTCCCGTGAATGTTCAAGAAAACCTTTCCCGCACTGTCCAAGCTACTCTTGTCAATCGCAATTGCTCCAAACATTGCCCGGAAAGCACCAAAAACCACTGCTGGAGCCGACGAATTGGTCTTCCTTGATACCCTAATTATCTTCTGCAAACCTAAGCGCTCTCCATCAGCAGTGCACGACGTTACCACATTGGAAGACAGCTCCACAAAAACCCGGTTGAGATCCTTGGGTGACATATCGATGTTCTTGCTAAGCAATTGCAGAGAAACCGAACCCTCAATTACCTTCTCCCCGAAAACACTCAAAGCTCTGTTGTTCTCTCCTGAGTATGATGTGTGCGTCATTGCACGTCGCAGTAACTCCACATCCTGAAATGTGTACCTTAATGCAAAGGTATTCATACACAGGTACTCAATTTTCAACCAGGGTTTGGTTAAGCGAACAGAACAATTAAAAAATTAAAACTTACTACTCCCTCTGACCCAAAGTCAATTTATGTGACACTTTTCTCTTATCGAGATTCACACTGCGTGAACTTTGACAAACATTTTAAAATGTATTTTTTAATCATATCAATTGCAATACTTTTCGTGTAATGTTTGAATATCAAAATTATAATTTTAAAATATTAAGTTGATCTATTTCAATTAACCTTCGAAGATTAGTGTAAAATGTCACATAATTGGGACAGAGGGAGTAATAGATATTAAAATCAGCCAGAGAAATTTACTGGATTTGATTTTGAAGGGTTTCGAGAGCGATTGAGAAAGGGGAAGTGGGTCTTGAAGAGATAGAGGAATTTGCATGGGCCTGCAAATGAATGTTGTCAAATAAGTTAGGGTTTAACATTACAGCAAGAATAAGCAGACTTTATTGTTCAATTTTTTATGAGGGTTTTACCTGAAGAGAAGAGCAGAGGGCGAAAGCAAGTAAGATGAAGCAAATGAATTGCCGGAGATGGCACATGTTTCCGGAAAATTATTCCTAGTCGACGGCGACAGAGTTAAGCTGAGTCCGTTGATGTATCTAGTCCGGCACCACGTGGGGGTGAAAACATTGGGTAAATCCACTTCACTCCTCGGATGAAAAATAAAAGAACAAAAGAAAACTTTACTTCTCTGGGTTATGTCAAAATTATATCAAGGGAAAGAAGTTTTGACCTAAATAAGTTATTATTTAAATTAATTCATCAAAATAATGTATATTTTAAAAAAATATACATTACATAACTAGAATAAACGTATTTCACAGTAATGTATTAGATAATTTTATTCAAAAATCCAATGGATAAAAAAATTAATGATATTTGAAGGAAAAAGAAAAATGAAATATTAACGTTTTATAAATAAATCAAATAGAAGATTCCCTATTTGCAGGATTCGAACCACCATGCCCGAATTGTGTAGAAACATTAATGTCAGTTACATTTTAGCCTTAAGTCGTAACTCCGAGTTACGACTTTAAAATCAGTCAATGTCAGATAAGGATTGCCTAGATTCTTAGAGTCGTTAATCCGAGTTATGTATTAACCACAAAACGTTACTCACAGTAACAAATTACCCTTTTAACGTCGTTAATCATTAACTTTTTTGCTTGTTGAATTTTTTGAATAAAATAATATTTAATAAAAATATATTTATTCTAGTTCTGTAAAAAAAATTAAAAGCGTATTATTTTAATGAATTGACTTAAATAATCGCAAATAAAATGAAATATGACATTATTTGCGTTAAGAGTATCTGAGAAAGAATAATACTTTTTAACTAATACTTGCTTGTTTGCTTAAGCTTCTAAAATTAACTTATTTTGAAAAGTATTTTTAAAAAAATAGTAGAAGCAGTTGTGTTTGGACAATTGAAGAAAAATACTTTTGAAAAATTAGTATTTGACCAAACTTATAAAAGATGCTTTCAAGAGTTTTTTCTCAAAACTGCTTTTCAAAATAGTATTTTTGAGAAAAACTATTCCTTTTAGATAATGGAAAACAACTTCAGTTACTTACTAGAAGCTATTACTTTCTCTCAAAATCTTAGCAAAACACTTTATTTTTTAAAAATAAACATTTTTTGGAAAAAAAAGAACACTCTTGATCTCCTAAAAGCTTGGTCAAACATGATATAAGTCTACTTAGTAGGCGTTTGGCCATAGAAATCAAATTTTTTTAAATATTTTAAGTTAGAATTGTGTTTAGCCATAATTTTTATAAATAATATTTTATTGTTGAAATATACTTTTTATACAAGATTTTGATTATGATAAAAGTGAAAAAAATAAGATTTTGATTGTTTTTCAAATTTCAAATATAACTTCAAATTGTATTTGAAATTTTCATGGCCAAACAATAAGTTTTGAGAAATAATGTGTTACTAACCGTATTTATTAGTAGTTGCATAATTTGTATGATTTGGCGCGCTGGTGAAACAAAGTGTAATGTAATCCTTCTCCAGCCATTAATATACTCAATCAAATCTCCATGGCTATCCTCCTTGTAGGACCAAAGATGAAGTCTCTCCACCGCTTCAAAACGGCAGCTTCATTGTTTTACGACGATCAAAAGATCTTTTGGAAACTGATTCATGATCCAAATGGCGAGTTCGTTACCAGATGGAACCACATTTTCCTCTTCACTTCCTTTGTCCGTCTCTTTGCTGATCCTCTCTTTCTGTTGCTTCCAATTATTCGCGAAACCTGCATGAGCACTGACAATATTTTGGGATTCACCATAGTTTTCTTTCGGGTATTGGTTGATTTGTTCTCCATCCTTCAGATCTGCCTCAAGTTCCGTACAGCTTATGTTTCCAAGCAAACACGCATTTTTGGCAAGGGTGAGCTGCTCATGGATCAACGCTTGATTGCTATTCGTTACTTAAAAACCGACTTTGTCATTGATGTTGCTGCTGCTCTTCCACTCCCACAAGTCAGTGCATTTCATACATTATATCATATTTCCTTGTAATCATAATACTCCTTACGTCTTAATTTATGTGACACCATTTGATCGGATGCAAAATCTAAAAAATAAGTCAAGACTTTGTTATGTTTACCAAATTTACATTATTTTAGTGCCTACTTTTGTTGATTTAACAAAGTTGAAGTTTTCTTGTCGATGATCAATACAGTAATTACTTATTTAAGTTGAGGTTGCAACTGCGATAGTTATTGATTTTAACAATTCATTGCTTGTGACTTGTGTACTTATTCATCAAATAAGGATTGAGGTTATGTAGAAAGGCCTTTTTCATTCTTTTGGGGGTTTGGAAGTGTCACGATCCAAACCGAAGGGCCGCGACGGGCACCCGGATCTCATCCGCCGGGTACCGCTAATCACACCATTAACACTCATTCACAACTAAATACGAATTAAACCGAACAAGATTATGTAAACTCTTAATCAGGAAACCCACTTATATATACACATGCCAAGGCCGACAAGGCCATACAAGACTACCACACATGACACCGTCTACAAGCCTCTAAAGAGTATATGACATCAGCAGGTCGGGACAGGGCCCCGCCATACCTGTATATACAAGCAAAATATATCATACCAAAATAAGACCGACATCCCGAAACAAGGGGAGTGCTCCAAAATCCGCTGAATTCGCAACCTACTAACGTGGACCGTCTCCTTGCCTACGTGAACCCGCGGGCATGAAACACAGCGTCTCCCAACAAAAGTGACATCAGTACGACTGATGTACTGAGTATGTCAGGCATGAATAATAGCATAACAGGGATATACCAATAACTGAAACAGAAACAGCTGACCAACAGTAAATGCCTCTGAGGGCCCTAATACATATGTCTAAATGTTATGCGTAATACAAATGCGGTATACATATAAATATTGGTCACACAAGGGCATCTTCCTCCCCATAAAATATGTACATATATATTGACCCTTCATCAGGTATCTTCCTTTTCATTTTGGCCTCTGTGGACATCATTTCATTTTCATATCCCAGTTGATCAGGTGGTCTGCGTATCCCATTTTCCAGAATGTAATGCAAATGCAAAAATGATAACAAAACATTTCGAATTTATCGGATGACATAATATCCTTGTACCTTCGGCTAACATTGGAAATATTAACATTGTTTCCGTATGCCTCAACAAGGACTTAGAAACATATTTAGACATGCTTTTAGCATAGGAATCAATAACATGAATATTCTTAACTACTAGGAGTATAATAAATTATGGATCAATATCACGATTATATTTCGTTACATGGAACATGTTAAAAGAAAGAAATAATTTGTCTTAACATACCTCAATACGTGGAGCAAACCTCAACCAAAATAGGAATTTTGGTCGAGCATAACACTGGATTTCCAGGAAAGGAAAGGAAACGATTTGCTTTCTAAATGAACGATCTGCTTGTCTCTTAAAATTTATTAAGCAATGAAAGAGCAACTAGAAACCATACTATGCCTAAACTTTTTAAGCCTGACGAGCCTGATTTTTCTGATGATCCTAGTCACTGAAGAGTCAATTCTTGCTTATGAGTTGAAATTAGAGTTAGTAGGTAGGTTACTTGTTCACATGTCGCCTTTTGTTGTTTCTTGTTATACAAAAGAAACCATACTTCCAACCCATGCGTTGCTACATATTAGTGATTAACTATCACAAATGTAAATTGACTGCTAGCTTTAATCCGCAGGGCATTTTTAGTGACACCCAAATGGTTTCATGTAAATCTCTGTTACCAGTGAACAACTACAATCTGAATATTATTTGATGTTAAATAACATTGTTGATTTCGTAATGGAATATATTTTACAAATTTTAAACATGTGCATCAATCATTACATACTACTTATAAAAAGATGAAAACATCAATATGTTTCTTCCTTTTCTAATTGCAAAGGATTTAGGATTGATACAATTCTACTGAGTATTTTCTCGGGGGGGGGGGGGGATTAAAGAAATGAGGAAGGAGTCAGCGCATTCAAAATTAATTGATATAGAGGAAGGCCACAACAGCTAGCTCTACCTTGCGTAATTCAGAGAGCTTCACAAAAACAACTAATACTTACCCATCAAACAAGCCTACTCTGTTTCATTTTCTACAAAACATTGTGATCTTGTATTTTCTACAACCCATTTCTTTTTTAAAATTTCTATATAAGTATTACCAGATTTTATCTATTAGGTATCCAAGATACATATTATTTTTTAAAATATAGTACAATAATTATAGATTTGTAGCTAATATTATAAAAAATTGATGGTTTACGTTGGGGTAAACTATCTTTTCCATCTTTTTTTTTTTTTTTTGTGAAAAGAGCTTTAATTTCAGATATTTCCCATCCGGTGCATTATTTGAATTTTGTTAAAAGTAAAACTCAAGTTAAAAACTTGTAAATAAAAAAGAGGGAAGTATAAAAGTTACCTTTCCGTTTTCTTCTGTTATTAAAAAAAATTGTAAACTAGAAATTTCCTAATGGATGAATGAAGTTAGTTAAAAGAAATAAAATGATTATTTTTTTAAAAAGGGTAAGAACTATCTTTTCAGATAGCGTGGGGTACTATTAATTAAGTTGGTTCATGAAGAGTATAAAACTTAGGGTATTAGGAAACAAAGTAACTTGAGTGCCAAGCCGAACCTTCCCTAAAGATCTAACACACTTTTTTTCCTCCTAGTTTTGTTGGAATTTATAACATGATCATCTACCTATATATAGTCCATCACTTTATTTATAAGCTTCCGCCATTCGTTTAGGGTTTTCGAGTGAACTCTTGATAGGGCTTCGTTTTGTGGTACCTACGTAATCAAAGCAAGAAATTAGAGAGATCATGTCGGCGGTGCGCACTGCACGCCGGCATGTCATGGGTGTACGTTTTCACCCAACTGATGTGGAGCTAATCAACTATCTGAAAAGATTCTTCAAGGGCGAATGTTTTTCGAGTCAATGCCCTATCCAGCTTGCGGATATTTATCGAGATCAACCACCATGGGAGATATTTGGAGCTACTGAAGAGAAAGTTCGCTACTTTATTACTCGGTTGAAGAAGCGGAAGAGTGAACATATAAGGTTTGTCCGAACTTGCGCCAACGGGACATGGAAAGGCCAAATCAGTGAAGATCCTATAGGGAACCGTAAGGGGAGTGTGGTAGGACTTAGAAGAAGTTTCACGTTTCAAACTAAGGAACGGGAGCAAAATAAAACTTGGTTGATGAAAGAATTTCTCGTTGCGGATGATTTCTTTAGGGAAAACAATATTCCTAAAAAAGATTACGTAGTGTGCCGAATCAAGAAGAAGATAAAAGAGAGAAAAAAGTGAAGGATCATGTTGCAGTTACTTATAATATGGAGGAATTACAAGATGTTGTGGGTATTATCGAAGCTATGTTAAATGGACCTGATGGTGACAACTGCACAACACAAGCAGCGGAAGATCAAGAGTGGGACTTGATCATCAACGGAGTTTGTGATGAACAAGTTGATGAGGTTGAAAATACAACTACTTTGTACGGGGAACATGATGAACATTTACATCCTGATGATTATTTGAGAGGATCTAACAGCAATGACCAAATATTTTTGGACAGTACTTACGACAGACATGATACTACCATGGTTACCGAGAATACAAAACAACATGTAGTACTACTACCTTGGAAGAAGAAGCATATGGTCAACCTTTGATTGGGATTGAGCAAGTGCAAGGCCACGGAGCTGACGATATTGGAAGCGATGAATTCTGGAAAGCAATGAAGGGAATATTGGGAGAAATTACTGTTAATATTCCTGATGATAGGTCGCAGCTTGATGATCAGTCAAGACTTCTACTAGATAACGCATGATCAAAATGTTTAACGTGTTAATTAGCCCTAATTCTTTCGTGTGATGATTGTTGTTTAGTTTTCTTAAGTCCCAACAATGGGTGAAGAAACTTTTTGCTATATTTTTTGGTGTATGATTCAGCTGAATAGCTCGCTTAAATGAAAAAATTGTTGGAAATTTGACTTTGGCGGGAGTTGCGACCGACCAACTTTAACGGCTTAAACACTAGTGTTACGCATATTGGAGACAATTGTTCCATTGCTGTTTTATCTTGGGAGACAATTGTTCAGGACGTATAAAGGATACATACGGAGCAATATTGTCTTAAAGACAGAGTGTCACACTCGACTCAGCATACACCAAAAACAGTTCCAGTTTTCTTGTTCAAGATCATTGTTATTTCAGTTTCTTGTTAAATTGTAATTTCAATTCTTGTATTACTTAGCAGTTACTTGTAATTTTCGTTTCCTACATCCTTTGTAACCAAAAAAAATTACAAGTACTTCATCAGTTTTTTCATAGAATAAGTTGCAAGCTTGTATCAAGACTATTCAATACAACAACAACATACCCAGTGAAATCCCACAATGTGGGGTCTGGGGAGGATAAAGTGTACACCTTACCTCTACTTTGGTAGATAGAGTGGCTGTTTCCGAGAGACCCTCGGCTCAAGACAAAGCATCAGCCCAAACAAAGTAAGACACACCAAGTGTGTAAGTCGTGACAACGCATTCTGAAAATGAAAGAATAAAAAAGAAGCAATATCTAATCATTAAATATATACTGCAAGTGAAAGGACATAATGATCCACTTTTGCCCAAAGAAATAAATGTTGATGATATTAATATTTATTCGTTTTCTTTCCCGAATCCCGCGCATAGCGGGAGCTTAGTGCACCGGGCTGCCCCTTTTCACTTCTTCAGATAATTTCAACTTTTTTGTTTTTTTTTCCAGACACACTGCAATGTTGTTTCCTTTTTACGGCTAGGATGTTGTCTAGTATCGCATGAAATAGATTCATCGATCAGTAGGAATTATTTTAATCCCTTTGTTCTGTTATCTACTAATGTAGAAATAATGAGTACTATTAGTGGCCTAAGAGAGTTAAGTCGAGCTTTTTTGAAGTCAATTCTAGCTAATTGTTAAGAAACAGTTTATACTGGAATGTGCAGTTTAATTTTCCCCGAAGAAAATGTTTTCTTCTCAGAAATAAAGGTTTCAGCGGGGGAAAAGACACAAAACTTTTCTCCATTATTGCATTATTGCTTAATTCCGTTTTCAAGGATTGGATATTTCTCTATTGCATGTATCATATATACTACTTAAACAATAGAATAACTTTAATCTTTTCCATCTCGTTTTTTGTTCTCTTCCTTAGATAATGAAATGGAATAAATTAGAGACAGAATTCCTTAGCAGTCAGATACTAGCTAGTCAATACGTACCTAATGAATGCATTATTAAAAATAAAGGTGACAGAAGAATCAAGTGAACATATGCAGAGCTCATCTTATTAAAATGTAAATCTAAATTCAAAAGGTATCTGATTCGGACAATTCAATGCAACAGAAAAATGTTACGTACGTTTGGCTATATATGAATGTATCTAATGTTCTTGAAGCTGCTTGTTATGTGTCTATTGTGTGTATATTGTCTCGGATTTGCTCTCATTTATGGCTCTCGGTTTTAGATATTTTAGATAATATAATTTATGGTAAATATTTAGTATCATAGTTTAGGTAATGTTGTAATATAATTAGTAGTGTATTACCATAATTAGTGTATTACCATAAATGTATAGAATAAGATTTTAAGAATAGAATAGGAATAGAATTCTCCTATTTTGCAACTTGTATATATAGCCTTTCAAGTAATGAAAATAATCAAGGGGATTATTTCTTTCATGGTATCAAGAGACTAGGTCTAAACAAAAAAAATTCTCTCACAAATTTTGTGTCCTTCTTGGCCGAAATCCCCCCCCCCCCGGGTTTCTTTACCAAAATTTGTCTTCCGCTCTCAAAATATCTCTTGCTATTCCCAAATTTCTCCTCCTTATTTGTTCTTTCAATACGTCTAAGAGCAATTTTCATCCTGCCCTCATGGTTTCTAACATCAAGAACAACATCCCTATTGTGCTTGAGATGGAAAACGTCCAATATGCGACGTGGGCAGAATTGTTTAAAATTCACGCTATCTCCCATCAAGTTATCCATCACATAATTTCTCCCGCTGCACCTATTCCCGCGGAGGATCCTCAGTTATGGATTACTCTTGATGCTACCGTTCTCCAGTGGATTTATTCCACTATTTCGGTTGACCTCTTACATACGATTATTGAGTCGGATACCACGTCTATGGCTACCTGGAATAGATTGCGTGACATATTCCAAGATAACCAACATTCACGTGTTGTCACACTCGAGCAGGAATTCTATCTAGTTCGCATGGAAGAATTTCCAAACGTATCTACATATTGCAAGAAACTCAAGGAGTTGGCGGACCAACTCCGTAACGTTGGCGCACCTGTAACAAATAATCGTCTGGTTCTACAATTGGTTGCCGGTCTTTCTGAAGCCTATAATGGCGTTGGGACTCTCCTTCGTCAAAGCAACCCACTTCCCGCTTTTTATCAAGCCCGCTCCATGCTTACTTTGGAAGAAGCCGATTTGGCTAAAAAGACAGCTACCGGAGCAAGCCCCGTCGTCCTAATGACGCCCTCCACAAATTCTTCAGGTTTTGTTGATAATTCCGGCCAAAACCGTACTCATGGTGGCGGCAAAAATAATCGTAAGAATAATAACAAAAACCGCGGGGGCAAACGCGGCGGTTCCGGTGGTGGTTTCGGTGGTCATCAGGCCGGTAGTGGGCCCCGTCCAGTCAACATTGGGCCTCCTCCCTGCTGGTCCCAGCAGTGGGGCCCATGGCAGTGAGGCTGGGGTAATGGGTCGTGGGCCAGCAGCCCCTATTTTCCAGCGACTTGAGCGACGATGGGTTGGAGCGATCTAATTTCAGGCCCAACAATCGGCGATTCACGGCCACTGGCCCCGATAATGCCCGGCGATTCTGACCCAGGACAGCCCTATTAAGGAATTCTTGGGCCTCGACCTCCGCAAGCTCACCACGCAGCAGGCCCCACTCAAACAGATATCGAGGCCGCGATGCACACACTGGGTTTGACTTAACCGAACCCGAATTGGAATATGGACATCGGTTCCACTACCACATGACATCCGATTCAGGTACTCTCTCATCTTATTCCAATTTGAGCAACCCTCGCGGTATAATTATCGGTAATGGTAACTCTATTCCAATTCAGGATTATGGTCATAAAACTCTATCTCCCCCCCCCCCCACAATCCTGCCCTTATCTTGAAAAATACTTTACATGCCCCCAAATTGATTAAAAACTTAATGTCTGTCCGAAAATTCACCACTAACAATTCCATTTCTGTTGAATTTGATCCTTTTGGTTTCTCTGTGAAGGATTTCAAGACGGGGAGTCCTCTCATGAGGTGTGATAGTAGGGGAGATCTTTATCCTATCACACCCGATTTCAGTCCATCGAGTCAAGCATTGTCATCAGCCTTTGCAGCCATTTCTCCTTCCTTGTGGCATGTTCGCCTTGGTCATCCGGGATCCTCTATTTTATCTATTTTAGATAAAAATAGTTTTATTTCTTCTAAGGGTACGAGTCGTACTCCACTTTGTCAATCTTGTTCATTAGGAAAAAATATTAAGTTGTCATTTGTAGACTCAAATTCTCATACTTCAATGCCATTTGATATTATTCATAGCGACCTATGGACGTCTCCTGTTCTAAGTTTGTTGGGTCATCGGTATTATGTTCTTTTTTTGGATGATTATTCTAAATTTTTGTGGACGTTTCCAATTGCAAATAAATATCAAGTGTTTTCCGTCTTCATAAAGTTTAGAGCATTCATTAGAACACAATTCGAAAGATAAATAAAAAATATTCATTGTGATAATGGAAAAGAGTATGACAATATGGTGTTTCGGGAGTTTTGTGCTAATAATGGGATCAATTTTCATTTTTCGTGTCCTCATACATTTTCACAAAATGGGAAAGCCGAACGCAAAATTCATTCCATAAATAACATTGTACGCACTCTCTTAATTCATACTTCCGTACCCCCATATTTTTGGCATCATGCTCTTCAAATGGCGACATATCTCCTTAACATAATTCCTTTCAAAAGTCTGACATATTCTTCCCCCCTCCAAATTTTATATAATAAAAATCCATCTTATTCTCGTCTTCAGGTTTTTGGGTGCTTATGTTATCTGTTATTCCCATCCACCACAATTAACAAACTTCAGGCCCGATCTACTCCGTGTGTGTATTTGGGTTATCTGTCTAATCATCGTGGTTACAAATGCTTTGATTTATCCTCCAAAAAAAATCATAATTAATCGTCATGTAATTTTTTATGAAACCCAATTTCCATTTACTAAAGTTCAGACTCCCGAGCCTAGTTCGTATAATTTTTTGGATGATGGTATATCCCCGTATATTTCTCATAATTTTTCAGACATATTCCGCACCCAAAATCCTCCAGCCCATCGCTCACGTGACCTCATCGTCCCGTCGCAATTTCGATCCCGGATCGGTTCGGCCGATTGGGCGATCCCACCACTCGAAGGCTGATCCGATTCTTTGCTCCAGCTTTGCCGATTTGGGCGGCAGGCCCATCGCTTTGGCGATCCGTCGAGCCCAAAGAAATTCCCAAAATCCACTCAATTCTTCCTCGAGTCATAAGCCGGTCACTCGTAGTCAGCGGGGTATTTTTACACCTAAAAGATATTTTAATTTACATTCTAATGTCTCTAAATTCTCCTTGCCCTGTAATCCTGTGTCTGCCTTAAACGACCCGAATTGGAAAATTGCTATGACTGATGAATATAATGCTCTTATTGATAATAAGACGTGGGAGTTAGTGCCCCGTCATTCTGGTATTAATGTTATCAGGTCTATGTGGATTTTTTGCTCATTAGGAGAATTCAGATGGTTCATTTGCTCGACATAAGGCATGGCTTGTGGGTGATGGTAAGACTCAGCAGGTTGGTATAGATTGTGGGTAGACATTTAGTCCGGTGGTCAAGCCGGCTACCATTCGCACTGTCCTTAGCTTGGCTTTTTCGAAGGCATGGCCTATTCATCAGTTGGATGTCAAGAATGCTTTCCTACATGATGATCTCAAGGAAACAATCTATATGCATCAGCCTTTGGGATTCAGGGATCCCAATCGTACGCATCATGTCTGTTTGTTGAAGAAGTCCTTATATGAGCTTAAGCAATCTCCCCCGGCCTGGTATACAAGGTTTGCTGACTATGTTTCGACTATTGGGTTCACCCACAGCATGTCAGATAATTCCTTATTCATCTACCGTCATGGTTCGTCCTTAGCCTACATTCTGTTGTATGTGGATGATATCATTTTGACGGCCTCTTCCGATGCCTTACGCCAGTCTATCATGACCATGCTCAGCTTTGAGTTTGTTATGAAAGACTTAGGGCCCTTGAGTTACTTTCTGGGGATTGCCGTCAAGCGTTATTCCGATGGGGATTGCCGTCAAGTGCCGAGGCTGAATATCGAGGGGTAGCCAATGTGGTCTCAGAATTATGTTGGTTACGTACTTTGCTTTTAGAGCTTCATTGTCCAATTCAAAAGGCAACCTTGGTTTATTGCGATAATATTAGGGCCATTTACCTTTTTGGTAATCCGGTTCAGCACCAACGCACTAAACATATCGAGATAGACATTCACTTTGTCCGTGAAAAGGTTGCTCGGGGTCAGGTACGCGTCTGTCACGTCCCGTCGAGATATCAGATTGCAGACATCTTTACAAAGGGTCTTCCCTCGATCATTTTTGATGATTTTAGGAACAGTCTCAGCGTTCGAAGACCGTCCGCTATGACTGCGGGTGTGTGTTAAATATACAATATATACACACAATATACATGTGTATAGTGTGTGTATATTATCTCGGATTTGCTCCCATTTATGGCTCTCAGTTTTAGCTATTTTAGATAATATAATTTATGGTAAATATTTAGTATCCTAGTTTAGGTAATGTTGTAATATAATTAGTAGTGTATTACCATAATTAGTGTATTACCATAAATGTATAGAATAAGGTTTTAAGAATAGAATAGAAATATGATTCTCTTATTTTGTAACTTTGTATATATAGCATTTCAAGTAATGAAAATAATCAAGGGGATTATTTCTTTCACTGCTATATATGCCAACTATAAAAATGTCTCACCACCTTCCTAACATGGTGAAAAAGTGAAAACGTCATGTGTGTTCCGGTCAATGCACACTTGTGCTACCAGGGGTGGAGCTACGTATTGCCGTAGGGGATTAGTTAAATGTTTTTCGTCAAAAAATTATATTGTATATATTGTCACGATCCAAACCGTAGGGCCGCGACGGGCACCCGGACCCCACCCGCCGGGTACCGCCATTCTTACCATGAACATCTAATCATAATTAATTACAGACTAAGCCGAAAGAAAATTATGAACAACCAGATAACCAACTTATATATATACATGTACCAAGGCCGACAAGGCCATGCAAGACTACTACGCACATGACACCTGTCTACAAGCCTCTAAGAGTAGCAACATCAAAGATTGGGACAAGGCCCCACCATATCCATATAGACACGCAAAACTGTATCATACCAAAATTAGACTGACACCCCGGAAAGAGAGGAGTGCTTCCAAAATCCGCTGAAAACTGCAATCTATTCACGTGGGATGTCGCCTTGCCTATGCGAACCTGCGGGCATGAAACGCAGCGTTCCCCGATAAAAGGGACGTTAATACGACTGATGTACTGAATATGTCAGGCATAAATAACAGCATAACAGGAATATACCAATAACTGAAACATAAACAACTAACCAACAAAAACTACCTATAAGGGCCCTAATACACTTGCCTACATGTTATGAACAATGCAATGTCCATATTTATTAGCCTCGTCGGGCAATTTTCTTACCATGACATCCTCTGTGGGTATCATACCATGTAATGGTTAATTAACATATGCATGATGCAAGTGTGGTATATATATATGTCAGTGTTGCGGATTGTGCAACCCGTCCCAATATATGTAAGTGTTGCGGATCGTGCAACTCGTCCCAATAAGCCATGCAGGCATCACATCACATCATCACATCATCACATCATCACATCATATTGGCCTCTTCGGGCTCTTTTGTGATAGTCTGTACCAACTGCAGGTGGTGTGCGTATATAACGCCTTTTCCTTTCCTCATATCCCCTACATATATAATATTTACCATAGAGTAGTGTGCATAGCACCCGTGGTCCAGGGTAATATATGAATGCAATGCAAGTGAAAATGCATGAATACCAATAAAATACCCCGATTGCCATAATATCCTTGCACCTTGGGCTAACACTGTGAATATCAACACATATTCCGTATGCCTCAATAAGGACTTGTAAATATATTTAGACATGCTTTCAGCATAGAAATCAATTACATGAATATTTCTAACTACTAGGAGTAGAATAAATTCTGAAGCAATATCACAGTTATATTTTATTTCATAGAACATGCCAAAAAAAAAAATTTACCTTAACATATCTTGATTAAATACTTCAAATGATCACAACGAGTCAATCTTTTAATTATACGCTGAACCTAACAATTCACTGCTCCTTTGGGAACCTGTATCGCTTCCGATGCTCTCGGCTGATAACTTTCTAGCATGACCGATAACTTTGGTGTTCTCCTGCTCCAAAGAGAGCCTATTCATACCATTAATACCAACAGAAAGATCTGACAATTTGGAAGCATTTCCGTTAGCTTTATTGTCCTATTCAAATTATTATTCTCTAAGTTGTGCACCCTATGTCTAGGATAATTCCAAGTTGTTCTAGAATAGCCTGGCGTATGAACAAGTCTTCATTAATGTTGGACACCATACTTCACAGACTTATCTATTGGACTTGTCACATCCTCATCCAAAGAGAGATCATTAAGTCCTTTGTCTCAAACTAAATTACACACTTAATCAATTATCTGAGTACTTAATATTTTAATCTCAATTCATAAATCCTGATAACTTATAAAATCTCCATATACTCAATGTCATAATTTCCTAATATGCCACTAGTCCATAACCTCTTTGGGGATATACAATTGTTATTATTAATCTTCATCATCACACTTGTTACGTCCAAAATTATTTCGGGGTTTTCTATTTAATTACTAATCTCTTAATAGCATATGCAAATATAACAAAATTTTCCCAATGCTCGGGTCTATTTACACATACCTAGCGATTTTATAAACGCTTAGCGATTTAAACCGTAACCCAAAAGTACGAGATGTTATATATATTATCTGTTAAAAAAAGTTGAGAGATCGAGAAAGTGACTGAAATATTTATTAGCAAAAATCACTTAATTTTATCTAAGAATACACCGTTCCTAAGACGATTCGATAAAGATACTTTAATTCTAAGGCGTACTTGTACAAATTGAGTTTTTTCTTTACGGAAACTTTGTTTAGTAGATAAAGTTCAATGATTTTTCTTCACAAAATATATAGTTTAGTTCTCTTGGTGCAATAAAATAAAAACTGAGTAACCATCTATAAAATTTTCTTACTGCAGAGTAATATTTATTATATTATTTTCATTTTAGATTTATTTATTTCTGATATACCTAGATCCTTCTTTGTTAAGAGGTCGAAATAAAAATTGATTATAGTGGCAAAGTGTGCAATGCCAATCAAACAAATCCAAGACACTACATGTTCGATCAGTAATAATGCTCTTATATTTTTTTGGATGTATTCCTTTTTAGTATATTTTTTTTCCCGTAAAAGTATCGATACAAAAATAAAATTATTGTAAAAAAAGTAAACAACAACAATAACATATCCAGTGTAATCCTCTATGGTGGAGTCTAAGGAGGGTAGAATGTACGTATACCTTACCTGTATTTTGGGAGGTAGAGAGACTATTTTCGAAAGACCTTCGGCTCAAGAGAAAACATGATAAAGAAGGTCAGATAAGGTTTGAAGAAAGTAAAGTAAAGTAGAGAAATTATGACACAACAGTTAACAGATAATACCAGCAATTAAAGGACAAAAAATTAAAATATATGAATAATACGAAGCGCAACATGTCCAACTAGGGATGGCAGGTGGATACAATTTTGCCTATTCCGCACCGCACCCGCTCCAGTTGGGGCGGGTATGAGTATAACTTTGGCGGGTAGTAGGTGGATATGGGTAGGTGGTGGATTTGCAGTTATCCCGCCTCATACCCCTATGTCCCGCCCCGCATCCAACCGCCCGCCCCAAATCCACCCGCCAACTATAATTTTATTTGTACAACTTTATATTTATCTAAAGCCCAAATAATTTGTCACACATAATTTTAGCAGCCCATAAGCCCAATAGTAATGAATTTTGAGAAATATTGACGGGTGGCGAATATCCGCTTGGGTGGTGGAGCGGGTGTGGATTTAGAAATATAGCCGCCTAGGCGGATATGGATGTTGAAAATGTACCTACCACGAGTGGCGAGTAGGTGAAGGGTATAAAATTTTCTGGTGGGTACGGGTGTGGGGGATGGGTACCCGCACCCGCCCTGCCCAATTGCCATCCCTATGTCCAACTACCTACTAGCCCTTTATCCTGATCTGTGTCCTCAATATCCTCCTATCTAAGGTCATGTCGTCGATGAGCTGAAACCGTGTCATGTCCTCTCTAATCACTTCTCACCAATATTTCTTCGGCCTACCTCCAGCCTTCGTGAAATCATTCATAGTCAATTTCTCACACCTCCGCATTAGAGCATCCGCGCTTCTGCTATGTATATGCCTGAATTTATGACGAGGCTAAAAAGTCTAGAATGCTAAATGAATTTATGACAAGGTTTAAAAGTCTAGAATGCTAATTTTCATTCAATTGTCCGTATGCGAGTATGATTATGATATTTCGGGAAAACGTTAAAATAAAATGTCCAAGAGTCATAGCACGTGTTTTAGGTTGGATAAAGTCATAAAACATCAAGGATCAAAGAGTGATGCTTTACAATATCCCCAGATTTTTGGATAATCAACAATTACTTCAATAAGAGTAGAGGAGGTTTAAAATGTATTTACTATTTAATATATTTTTCTGCACTATCAAATTGAACTCATTTATAGCCTGTCGCAATATATAACTTTACATAATAAATTTGATATGATAAATTGAAAATAAATAATATTCTCTCTGTCCCAATTTATATAATGTATTTTGACTCGACACGAAGTTTAAGAAATAAAAAAAGACTTTTGAATCTTAAGGTATAAAATAAGTCAAATATATTTGTGTGGTTATAGATTATCTCGTTAAGCGTAAAATGTAAAGTTTAAAATTAAATTGTCGACAAATAAAAAAATGTGTCATTTTTTTAACTTACTAAAAAGAAAAATATGTCATATAAATTAAAAGTAATAACTTTGATATAATCTATTATAAATTGCAATTAGTGTAAATTTTTCCTCAAATTAGCAGAAAATGGAAATTCACATAACTTTAATACGAGATGTCAAGTTCACAATTCAAAGCGGATTTTTGGTTTAAAATACTTAGATTTTCGGATAACCACCAATTTTGACTTGACTAGGAGTGGGAGTTTTTATTGAGATATGGGACCCGTATATTATTGCATCTACTTGTTAGCAAAAAGAAAAATAAAATATTCGGAGTAATTTTTTGGGGCCACGTGTTAGTCAAATTTAATTGCTTGCGAGGTAAGTGATTGCTATAAAAGCTTTCAGAAAAAAACCTTTTGTAATTACTCTAATGAGGAATTGTTTGATCATGCACCATGTTGATGTTGAAAAAATTGTTCAACAACGTTTTTGAGAAAATTAGCGACCAACTTAAGTAAATCGTACAGTAAATGCAACTATCATTTTGGGCACTTTATTCCAACAACAACAACATATCAAAAATAATCTTACAAGTAAATTAAAGTCCGAGGAGAATAACACGTACATAACCTTATTCCCATCTCGAAATTTAGAAAAAAGAGACCATCAATCATAAAATAATATTGAGATTAGTTAATGATTAGAGTTATGAATTTATTAGTAACGTAGAAATTTGTGATGCAAAGTTTAGTTTTTATATATTTGTTATTTTGTTTTTTAATATGCATAAAATAAAATACATAAATAAATTCATAATTTATACATATTTTAATTATACGAAATTGTAAACGGATAACCTAACAACGTACTCGGTCTTTTTACATATTAACAAGTATGGTATAATAGTAATCCAAAGAGCTCCAGCTTGCTGGTGAAATGTTCTTGCCTGTACCCTTGGGTCGCAGGTTCGAATCCCCTCAATGGATATCGTCCTCTGGGGCATATACCTTGTGGTAAAGCCTGGGCGCTAAAAGCCGCGCGGGCATGTTTAGGGCTGGCAATTTCACCCTAACCCGATGGATATCCATCCATCCGACTCGATTATACGGACGAAAACCCGACAAAACATGGATTTTAATCGGGTGACGGATGGATCGGGTGATGGATCGGGTCGGATTCGGGTGGACATACATCCAACCCATCACCCGACCCACCCACCCACCCGTTATACTTTAATAGTCCAGCAGTCCAGTGAGGGCTTGAGGCAGTGATCCTGATCCAGTCCACCCGCGGCCCACCCTCTCTTAAATTAAATTGTTGTAAAGCCCAAAATATCAAAGTCCAATGCATAAATATACCTTTCTTGGATCTTGCAAATTCTATTCCAAGAAAGTATTTTAGTTCTCCCAAGTCTTTCATTTGAAGACTTGTTGCACTTCTACTTTTGTTTCTTAAACTATCTTTAGACTATCATCAGTCACTAACATATCATCCATATATACTAGTACCATTACAATTCAATTTTATGTCTTTCTAGTGAATACGGAGTGATCAAACTGACTTTAAGTGAACTTGAGTTGCATCAGTGCTTTCTTTAATTTTGCATTCCATTGTCTTGGTGCTTGTTTTAATTCATATAAGTTAGGTTGCAGAATTTTACAACCGCGAAGCACCCGCTCCACCCGATTCACCCGTGGATGATGGGTGGATTGGATGTGGATTAAAAAAAATAGGGTGATGGATGGGTCGGGTGGTGGATGGATCGTTGGCGGGTGGAGGCGGATTGAGCTCCACCCGATCCACCTCCGATCCATTGCCAGCCCTAGGCATGTTGCAGTGTGGGTTCGATCCCTGCCAAGCCGAAAGAGGGGGTAAACCTTGTAGTATTGATCCGTTGGACGCAAACAAACACTGATCACGGGGTGCACATCCCGCGATTTATCTGGTGATGGGGTGTTGAAGGACCGATCCCATCAGCCCCAGAAGTCTAATACCAGTACATGCACATGGAGACATAAGTCGCCTCGAGACATGTTAACAAAAAAAAAAGTATGGTATAATAGTATAGTAAGTTATTTTGAAGGAGAAGACAAAACAAGGCAGAAAAGTAAGAAGCATTGGGCCAATTACAAAACAGGCCGTATGGCTCAAATCATGAGTAGTGTATTGTTTGACACTTTGCTCCAAAAGGTGGAATCTCCCATCCCAGGAGCTCCCACACTCCAGTCCGACAGGTCTGTGAAGGAGGTAAATCATGGTGACTCAATTGATTTCAAAGGTTAGACCAGTACCACGCTGCGCACAAGGGGCCCTCCTTTATTTCAAGAATTGAAAACTAAGGTAGGGTAAACTTTTTAAAGTGACTGGTCCCACCGCATTACGGCCCCATACCCCAGAAAAACCCACCTCCGGCCTGGCCCTACGGATTAGTATACACCGCTTGGCCCTACGCGTATGGAGGAATTTTTTTGAGGGAACACAGTTCCACTCTCGCTGATCAGAAGACTCGAACACGGAATCTCAGATAACAATACCTAATGTACTGGCCACTAGGCCAAACACTTTGGATTTGTTTGACACTTGCCAGTAGTTGGTCATTCATCATCTCTATATCTCTTTCTATTTCTATCTTCAATAACTCCCACTAAAGTAATTCAAAAACTTAAAGTGGAAACTTGACACAGCTTTGCAAAGCCATGTCAGCTCGCAGACTTTCTTCCTTTCTCTCTCGTTCTCTCCGTCTTCCTTCTGCTTCTGTTCCTCTAGGTTGCTATCTTTCTTCCCTTTTTTTCTTTGTTTTAATCTGTACTATTTGCAAGTTTTTTTTTAAAACTTGTATCTTTGATTATGATGATGGTAAAGATGGGTTCTTTAGTATTGGGTATGGCTCCGATTAACTCTAAAGGGCAAGAAAGGTGGTTCTTGGGGTAGATGAACTTGTTTGTGTTCAGACCAATTGATCTTCATGCTTTGATGCAGGGTGAATAACTTCTAAATCATATACTCCCTCCGTCCCAATTTATGTGTCACTTTTCGTTTTTGGAGAGTCAATTTGACTAAACTTTGAAGCTAATTTGGATTAGTTTAACGCAATATTTTAACATTAAAATTTATATATTTGAAAACTATATGAAATGAAAAGTACTATAAGTTGCAATTTTTCTCATATCAATTTGGTGAAAAAATACATCTTAAAAAATTAGTCAAAGTTCATATAGTTTGAATCTAGTGCCACATAAATTGGGACACAGGGAGTATATACTTTCACTTTTCTACTTTCTTTAAGTTCGTTAAGTTTATGGCTGGGATTTTGAACTAATTGAAGTGTAAAGGGTATCCATTGTATTTAATGAACTACTTCTGTTTAGTTGAAGAATTAAATTCTTCTGTTGTTTCTGTCTTGGCTATTTGTATGTCTTGAATTAAATGTTTTATCTTAGTTTCTAATGAAAGACAACGTGTATACACGGATGCAAACCGTGTATATCACCTATTCCTACCTTGTATATAATTTACCTTATTTGTAGAACTATTGTACAAGTGTAATTTTGTTATTAGTCTTGTATTGGGAAAATGTATTAAACTTGTATTAGGAAAAGGTAGATTTATTTATTGTGTATCGTGTATATATAGACCTCTTCATTAAAAAAATGGATTATATATAGACCTCTTCATTAAAAAAAGGGATTATATTCTTTCATGGTATCAGAAGTGGCAAAATTTCTTTCTACCAAAAACACCTTCCGCTGCCCACTTCCCTTCTCAGAATCCGAGATTCCAGCCACCGGCCGACGACTAATTTCTCCCAATTTTTTTTCCTAATCCCTAATTCTCTTGTTTTTTCATCATGTCTTCCTCAAAGAACACGTTTCATCATGCCCTTGCAGTCTCCAACATCAAGAACCACATCCCTAGCGTTTTTGAGATGGAAAACGTCAAATACGCGACGTGGACCAAATTATTTAAAGTTCACGCACGCTCTCATCGAGTCCTTCATCACATCATCCCCTCGGAAGCAGGCAAGGAGAAGGTGTCTACCACCGATGATGACATTGAGTTATGATTAACTCTTGATGCTACGGTACTCTAGTGGATTAATAAATCCACTATTTCTACAAATCTTTTGCAGACTATTATTGAACCAGACGCTACGGAAATGGACACTTGAAATATATTGCGTGATATATTCCAAGATAACAAAAATTCCCGTGTCGTGACCCTTGAGCATGAATTCTCTCACGTCAACATGGAGGATTTTTCTAATGTCTCCTCCTATTGTAAAAGGCTCAAGGAATATGCGGATCAACTTAAGAACGTTGGTGTGCCCGTCACGAATGATCGTCTTGTTCTTCAGAAGGTTGCAGGCCTATCTGAGGCTTATAATGGCGTTGGGACGCTTCTTCGTCAAAGTAATCCTCTCCCGCCGTTCTACCAAGCACGTTCCATGCTTACCTTAAGAGAAGTCGGCTTGGCTAAAAAGGCGGCTATCGGAGCCACTTCCGTCATGATGATGGCCACATCCGATGATCCTCACTTCTACTCGGAAAATTCTAGCCACAACCGTAATAATGGTGGCGGCAAAAGGTACAAAATCGGAAAAATGGCGGCAAAACCGCGGCGGCCACGGCGGTGGCGTTGGCAGTAACGGCAACAAGGGCGGCAGTGGCGGAGGTCGTGGTAGCCTTTACTAAGGTCTTCCCTTGGTTCTGTTTGAAGGTTTTAGGGACACTCTCAGCCTACGACAACCGTTCGCTATGACTGCGGGGGTGTGAAAGACAACGTGTATACACGGATGCAAACCGTGTATATCACCTATTCCTACTTTGTATATAATTTACCTTGTACAAGTGTAATTATGGTATTAGTCTTGTATTAGGAAAATGTATTAAAGTTGTATTAGGAAAAGGTAGATTTATTTATTGTATATCATGTATATATAGACCTCTTCATTAAAGAAAATAATCAAGGAATTATATTCTTTCACCCAATTTACTAGTATGAAATTTAATGCAGAAAGAGGCTTGTGGGCACACCCTATATCTGCTAAAGCATTTAGTGCATAGTTTACATAATTGTTTCTGTATATGTTATGAAATTGATGCATAATAACTTCTCCAAATGGAGTGTACTACAATGATTAGTTGTGCAGACATTTGATTTATACTAGTCAGTGCAAAAGCTTACGGTTTTTAATTAACGGAAAATCAGGAAGGAGCAATGGTGTGGCAAGGCAGATTCACAGGTTTAGTACTGCTGCTGCTGTTGAGGAATTAATCACTCCACCTGTTCAAGTTGAATACACGAAGCTTCTAATCAATGGGCAATTCGTTGATTCCGCATCTGGTAATTGTTTGGTACCATTTTCAATCATTAGTTTTGTTATTGGTTTTATTAATAGCTATGCCGCTGGAAATAAAACTTGGATTATTATATTTTGTAGGAAAAACATTCCCAACTTTGGATCCAAGAACTGGGGAAGTCATTGCAAATGTTGCTGAAGGTGATCTCGAAGATGTTAATCGCGCTGTGGCTGCTGCTCGTAAGGCATTTGACGAGGGACCGTGGCCCAAAATGAGTGCTTATGTAAGCTTGATCTGTCTTTTTCTCTACTACTGTCTTCTGATTTAATGCTGCTCAATTTGTTGACTGTGAGTTTCTAGAAGTCTTTCTTCTATTGTATGATTATCTCCTAATATATGTGGGGGTGTTCTTCAGGAAAGGTCACGGATAATGTTAAAATTTGCTGATTTGGTGGAGAAACACACCGATGAGCTTGCAGCTTTAGAAACATGGGATAATGGCAAGCCATATTTACAGGCAGCCCAAGCTGAAGTACCTTCTTTTGTGCGGCTATTTCGGTATTATGCTGGTAATGACACATTTCAGACAAGGACTTTAATTAAACTTGGCTAGTTATTCATACTGTTCAAGTTTTCGCGTGTATGTGCCAATCTTTTGAAAAAGTTCTTTCTTGAAAAACATAGGTTGGGCAGATAAAATCCATGGTCTAACCGTTCCAGCTGATGGGCCACACCATGTACAAACTTTACATGAACCAATTGGTGTTGCTGGTCAAATAATTCCTTGGAACTTTCCCCTTCTTATGTTTGCCTGGAAAGTTGGGCCTGCCTTAGCATGTGGTAACACTATTGTCCTGAAGACTGCAGAGCAAACTCCACTGACTGCTCTTTATGTTACAAACTTATTCCACGAGGTTGGTTTATTGCAGTCTATATTTTAGTGTTTAGTGCTGGGGAATAAGTTGCTACATTCCATAAATATCTTAGCAATTGCATAGGAAAATAATTGTTCCCATTTTTATGAGTCTGCATCCATTCAAGATATTTGAACTGGACAAATAACTTGAAAAGGTGTCCTGTTCCTCTTGCAAGATTAAGTGACCCTTCACTCCATGTATCTGATATATGACTTTTGACATTCAACAGGCTGGCCTTCCTCCAGGTGTTCTAAATATTGTTTCTGGTTTCGGACCAACTGCTGGTGCAGCACTTGCTAGTCATATGGATGTGGACAAGGTCAATGAGAAAGTCTTCTCTTTTTTATGAATTAAGTTCAGCTTTTTTGCAGCTTGCAATAATTATATATCTGAATGGTTTGGAGGAGGAATTTTACCTAATGATACATTTCCAGTTTGGTGGAGCATAGTTTCTGTTTTCACTGTCAGAGTAGCCTAGTGCTTCTCCATCATGAAGCAACCATGTTGTGACCGTGTTGTAAGCTAATTACAACTTACAATATATTATAGTCGGACCAGGGAAGATGAGTTCTGGAGGTCTCTGACGTGTAACTCTGTTTTATTGGGATACCTAACAATCTGTTTAACTCATGCAAGAAAGAGCAATCAATGGCGTAAAGGTTGGAACTTTATGCTTGGTGTAATGGTGGTATCCTTGTGGTCAAGAGGACTATTAAATGCTTTACATATTTTATTCTGGATTAACTTGTTAAAGTGGGGGTTGAGGTTGACAACAACTGGAATTACCAGCGCTTTTTCTGCTGTTATAGCTATACCAGCTCAACTGGAGAGTATCTAACATGTGTGATATTTTGCACGACCAAATATCTAACTTAAGTTATGCCTAATTTTCGCCTAGAGGATGGACCAGGTTACTCTATTTGTTCCAAGTGCAGTTTGCGGAATAATATGTTTATCCTTTCGAATGGACAGTTCAACTAGTAATTTGAAATTACAATTGCTACACAAGTAAAAACTGGAAATTCCAGTTTTGTAGAAGACGGAAAAATGTAAATCGTTTTTGCTGAGTCGAGTGTGGCACTCTGTCCTTAAGACAATATTGCCCCGTATGTATCCTTTATACGTCCTGGACAATTTGTCTCCCAAGATAAAACAGCAATGGAACACTTGAGCAAAGGAAACTCAAGAGCTACCGTGAAGAATATTGAGTAACGACATGATGCCTTGGAAGGTGTAGGAAGAAACTGTTTTTGTTGTGTATTTTAGGCACCTTTGTTTCTTTGCATCTCTTACTGTTTTTCGTGCATATGTCTTAGTCCTCAACAATGGTGTAATGGGGTGTTTATATAGGAGAGGGAGGGGCTGTTTACTGCCTGAAAACTGCCTCCATAATAGCCAAATAATGGCCATTATGGAGGTAGTAAAGTCACCAACATAAATGGGAGAAAGACCAACTGGTTTGGCCAGTATAGGAGGAGTAAGTCAGCTAAAATAAATGGTGAATTGAGAGCTTGACGTTTCGCTCGACCGCCGAAATTCCAACTTTACGAAAACTTCAGGGACCAAAGCTGTACATCTTGAAACTTCAGGGACCAAACTGTACATATTGAAACTTCAGGGATCAAACCGCACAACCGAAAGAATTCTCGGTCCAAATCGCACATCCAAACTTCACGGGATCAAACTGCATTTCGCAAAGTTTTACGCCCAAAAGATAATATCGAAGGCCCACACCACGACCCACGGACCGAGGACCCGTGGACCCGGAACTCGGAACCGGACCGGACGGACGGGCGGCGGCGGCGGCGCGTGTGGTCTTTCCTTGAACCGAAGCACATCTAGGTCCTCCCTCCTTTAAACACATGGGATACCCCTTGGGGTCCCAAACCCCAAACCAATTTCGAGTCTTATATACACAACAATTCTTTCTTCCTCTACCGATGAGGAGAATTGAACACAACACCACACTTTCCATGCTTCAAATACCTTACTGCGTGGACCAATATCTCTTTCATTTCTCAATGAAATTTGGCGATTCTTGGCCCTACGGTTATCTACGCATTTAGTAGATCATGCATGTGTGAAGAACCTGGATTCTCCAACATACGTTACACTAGTGTTTAAGCCGTTAAAGTTGGTCGGTCGCAACTCCCGCCAAAGGCAAATTTCCAACAATCCCTCTTGAAAGAGATTTTGGCGCACTCACATGGTGTCTTTTCATTTCCAAAGCAATATTTGGTGGACCGATGTTGCATAAGGAGAGGTAGCCTCAGCTTTGAACCTTCCATAGTTGAATACCATCGGACTTACTTACTGCGCGGTGAACGTGATGTCTTGAACCGTCAGTGTTTAGTGTAAGTCAAGTCAATGATACCAACACAACAAATTCTCTTACTCTCTTCTTCGTAATGTTTTGTCCGTTTTGGCCATGGACAACGTCTTGGATTCTTAAGTGCGTTCATTTTGAGGCGGCCAGTCCTCGCACTTAAATAGGTGGTCTCCTACAAGGTATCCTGCTATACCCCACTTCACAAGTGTTAGGAACCATTAAAAGTTTCCCAAAAACCTAACCTCAACTGTTGAGGAGCATTACAGGTTTTGAAAACTTAACCTTTACCCACACTGCAGATAGCACTTAAAGTCTATCGCGGGAACGACTTTGGATTTGGTGTTTCTTTTGAAATCACTATCCGAAGTGCTCATGCTTCCAGAAGCGATCAACCGAACCTTTACAACTTAGTTTTCCCATTGAACCAAATTACCGGGATCTCCAGTAAGGTTGGGTTTCCATTGTATTGGTCCGTATATTTTGGGTTTTAAGCCAATTCCCTAGACAGCGTAACACTTGATCTCCGGGTAGTCCCTTAGTTAGTACACAAGGATGTGACACTCGTGATGATCAACTGCCATACGGTCTTATGTCTCTTGACAGATCCTGACAGATATGTCTAGACGCCGTCATCCGTGTCCTTCCTAAAGCCGACCGGCTAGCCACAATGTATAACTGTTGAAGGCACGAGTTGCTCCCAATAAGGGACGTCCTCTAAAGAGCCGTGAAGTTACTCAACTTCTTTCATGCTTTGTATAAAGCGATAAACTCCGATTCCATCATGAATCGGCCGATGCAAGTTTGCTTAGAGGATTTTCCAAGACCCACCATACACATTTACTTGTGGCTTTGGTGTTCTTCAGATCTGATATCCAGGTTGCATCACTGTGTTCTCCCAGAACCGCTGGACATCCAGAATACTATAATCCGTAGATGAACGAATAATTCAGATATCGTCATATCCGACTTAACGCCTTCTATTGATCATGTATTAAAATCATCAGTGAACCTTAGTTCAACCGATGCATTTGTAGGACGATACCAGTCGGTTGTAGTGTGTACAATACATTGAACTACACGTGACACGAGCATATCGCTCCTCGTCTATGGGTGCACCATGATTCCAATCAGTTCTATGATTCATATCCATTGGTGGCTTCAACGAGATCACAACTATAGGCCAGTCCGTTAGATGTCTTAGAAATCCAATTCCTAAGATGTCATCTGTGATACACATATCTTTCATATCGAGACTTTGTTTCAATATGAGTTTCACTCTCAGACCGTTGGTTTTCCAACTGTTGGCTTTCTAACTTCAGAGTTAATGTTTCTGTGGTCAGATTCATTGTTTCTGTTTTATCTGAGACTTTCAGGACCAAAATGTTAACATTTCAGGGACCAAAATGAAAGTTCAGAAAGAAGCCCAACAGTTCAAAGAAACCAATACGATCCTCTTCTTCCAACTCTCAGGTTGGGAAGGTTAGTTCAAAGATCCATGCCACGTAAGACTACAATGGCCCTGGATGTTAGGCTGCTCACAGGGGAGCACATTTTACAACCCAAAGGTTCTTTTCCCGGAGGAAGATTAACCATTACACATGTATGGTTCTATATATGGAATTTATTTCTCTCTTTAGCTTCTTTCCAAAGCGCTTTTGGAGATAACAATTATTTGTTAATTTGTCCATGGTTCGTTTCTAACCATACAAGTTAGAAGGACTGGAACAAGTCCTTGTCCCTCTTTGCTTCGTCTTGGTTCAACATCTAGAATCCCCGAGTTTGCAGATCCGGAATATTAAGTTAGGATAGCCAAGAACTTTCGAGTCTGTAGATACGGAACATCTAGTTCCTGACAGCCAAACCCTCGCGGTTCTTGTTAACCTTGAGCAATTACTCCTTTTTCCTTTTCAAGGAAAGTTATCTTATAAGAATTCAACATTCTTTGACGCCAAGAGGCGATAAGTACTCTTGTTATTTACAGATCCGGTGAATATGTAATCTACAGCCTTAGGTCGAACTTGACCTGCTTTGGTAGTCCAACTTCTACCAGGCCACCCCACATCACAACTTTTGTATGTGAGATCCTTTTCATGTCTCACGCGAGAGTTATCCTTATCCTTATGCGGAGTTACGTTGAGAATCGCATTAGCGGTAAGGATCGCCTTGCCCCACATAATTTAGGCGTGCGGGTTTGCGCTGCTTAACACCGTTAGGCGAGGTGAGTAATGAGCGATCGGTTAATGAACGCCGCTTCACATTCTCCCCTCTATCGTTATGAATTTCGCAATCCATAGGCTTAGTTGATTTTCAACTTACGCTTTGTAGCGCTTATCCGCTTCAACAACTTCATCTTTGCTTTTAACAAACAAAGGATTCCATACGTTGTACCATCATCAATGAAGATCACAACGTACTTGTCTCCCCCCTCTATTTTGTATAAACTTCAAATCACCCAAGTAGGTGTGACTAAGTTCTAGAGGAGCGGTGCTTCTTTCGCTATTCCCTTGACGGAATTTGGAAAGGTGATTTTGCCTCTTCGCCTACCTCACATTCATTTTGAGGGTTTATGTCGAAAGGATGCAACAATCTTAACATCGTTAGCTTTTGAATGACTTGCTATTTAACGTGTCTTAATCTATGATGGCATAGATGCACGGATTACAAATATATCATTCATTCTGGCCACAGACGATCTTGCAACAACAGGCGTCCCTTAAACCAAGTTAGGAACATGTAACACCTCTTTTTAGAGTGATCTCATTCCTTGAAGTCCTATTGAGGACAACCTCTCCACCCCTTTGATTTTAGAGGTGGCGTTGCTTCACATGAACAACCTCTTGCCGTGGTTAGGCGCAACCGGATCATATGTGATCTCGATACTGCCCACTCTAGTTGCTTTAGCAGCATCGAGTGTCCAATTTCTTTCTTGCCTTTCTTTAGGCCTTCGGATCATTAAGACTTGGAAACTCGGCCCACCTTGCTGGGTGTCCATTACTTTTTCTATGAAATGAATTCGGCCCCACTCCAGTCACCGGAGGCTTTATATGACCGAGTGTCCAATATCATCATATGAAAAGAATTTTGGCCCACTCGGTCGCCGGAGGCTTTATATGACTGAGTGTCCAATATCATCCTATGAAAGATCTTCTGCCAAATGGTGTGACAGGCTCAGCGTCTTTAACTTTTAGACTTCTTCCGTTAAGATTGGTGCCCAGATAATTCTTGGCGCTTACTTAAGAGTGGTATGATTTCGCACGATTAGTGGATCTCTTTCCATCGTATGTGCGAACATACTTTACACACTTTTAATAATTACTCTTAAAAACAGATCTTTTAAGTTGCTTTACAATCCAATCTTTAAGCGGAAAAGAAGATGAGATTAAACCACGATTTTTAAAGCGTAAGAAATATAAATTATTTTCATATTCCTCCTTACTTTAATCAATTTTTAATCGGACCTCATTTAATCTTTATTCTTGATAAGTAAGAAAAACTACTTATCCCAATTTCGGATTCTCGCTCACTTCACCACTTCATCGCATCGAGTGTCCAGTTCCTTCTTACCATTATTCGGATCTTTTATGCAGGATAGATACAGCCTTCTGCTTTGCAAGATAGAAGTACATCTTGATCTTCTCCTCTTGTCCCAATTGACATCCTCAGGCTCTCGAGAGCGCTTGTTCCCACCGATCTTGGTAGCGGTGACAGTATGAATACGCTCATCATCATCACTCTCTTCTACCGTAAATCCATTGCCATATTGATTTGGTCACACAACTTTTGACCGACATCTTTCGAACACTAATAGTAATACTATACATATATTGTCTTAAGTTGTTGGTTATTTTTGCTCTATGGTACTTTATAAAGCAAAGACGGAAGTATATAACTATTACAAGTATTCGAAAGGATAAACAAATATTCAATAGTTCAACTAGTAATTTGAAATTACAATTGCTACACAAGTAAAGCGGAAATTCGGTTTTGTAGAAAACGGAAAAATGTAAATCGTTTTTCTTTGAGTCGAGTGTGGCACTCTGTCCTTAAGACAATATTGCCCCCGTATGTATCCTTTATACGTCTGGACAATTTGTCTCCCAAGATAAAACAAAGAATGGAACACTTGAGCAAAGGAAACTCAAGAGCTACCGTGAAGAATATTGAGTAACGACATGATGCCTTGGAAGGTGTAGGAAGAAACTGTTTTTGTTGTGTATTTTTAGGTACCTTTGTTTTGCTGCATCTCTTTATGTATTTTCGTGCATATGTCTTAGTCCTCAACAATGGTGTAATGGGGTGTTTATATAGGAGAGGGAGGGGCTGTTTACTGCCTGAAAACTGCCTCCATAATAGCCAAATAATGGCCATTATGGAGGTAGTAAAGTCACCAACATAAATGGGAGAAAGACCAACTGTTTGGCCATTATTGGAGGTGTAATTCAGCCAAAATAAATGGTGAATTGAGAGCTTGACGTTTACATTACGACCGTCGAAATTCCAACTTTACGAAAACTTGAGGACCAAACTGTACATCTTGAAACTTCAGGGACCAAAGCGTACATATTGAAACTTCAGGGATCAAATCGCACAACCGAAAGAATTCTCGTCCAAATCGCACATCTGAAACTTCGGGATCAAACTGTACTTGGCAAAGTTTTACGCCCAAAAGATAATATCGAAGGCCCACACCCACGACCCACGGACCGAGGACCGTGGACCGGAACTCAGGCAGGAACCTGACCGGACGGCGGGCGGCGGCGCGGCGTGTGGTCTTTCCTTGAGCAAGCACATCTAGGTCCTCCCTCCTTTAAACACATGAGATACCCGGGGTCCCAAACCCCAAACACATTTCGAGTCTTATATACACAACAATTCTTTCTTCCTCTACCGATGAGGGAGAATTGAACACAACACCACACTTTCCATGCTTCAAACACCTTACTTCGTGGACCAATATCTCTTTCATTTCTCAATGAAATTTGACGATTCTTGGCCCTACGGTTATCTACGTACTTAGTAGATCATGCATGTGTGAAGAACCGGATTCTCCAACATACGTTACACTAGTGTTTAAGCCGTTAAAGTTGGTCGGTCGCAACTCCCGCCAAAGGCAAATTTCCAACATAATAAAAAACAGAAATGTAACGACACAATGTCATAGTTAGGATTCTGTTTTGCCACAACATACTTTCTGTCAAGAACAGTGAAAACAAAAGAGAAATTGAAGAATGACTATCTCAACTTCATCTAATACATCATATTACATAGGTATTTATACACGAGGAATAAGAGATAAAAGGCAGAAAAATATCCAAACATAAATTCTACTAAATATTCTACGTAATATTCTATAGTTAATGCTACACAATATTCTACAATAAATATAAATTATCTCCAAGTATATTTTCATATATCAAGAGTATCTCTATTTATGTTTCCAATATTCACAATATCATGTCCATCATGCTAACATCTTGATGCTGGTGAATCAAAAAGCATC
Source organism: Anisodus acutangulus (assembly GCA_029783415.1). Lineage (NCBI taxonomy): Eukaryota > Viridiplantae > Streptophyta > Magnoliopsida > Solanales > Solanaceae > Anisodus > Anisodus acutangulus. Next base: position 9,004,193 of record CM056506.1, on the reverse strand, counting down.
AATTTGCCTACTAGAAACTGATGATGTTGCAGTGTCATGGATTTTGTGTACACATCAGCTATCTGAAGATCACTAGACACATGTGGAAGAGTAATGCTCCCTTATCTACAGCTTCCCGGATATAATGACAGTCCACCTCGATGTGTTTGGTCCTTTCATGATAAACCGGGTTTATGACAATCTGAATGACACTTGTGTTGTCGGCGTGGAGAGGAGTAGGATTAGATTGAAGAAATCCAATCTCTGCAAGTAGACCCCGAAGCCAAACAATCTCGGAGCAGCAGCAGACATGGCTCGATATTCAGACTGTTGAAGATTTCGAAACGCGAGCTTGCTTCTTGCTCTTCCAAGATATCAAGGAATCCCCAAGAAACATGCACCAACCTGTGACGGAGCGGCGAGTATCAGGACATCCAGCCCAATCAGAATCACTAAATACATCAAGCTGAATTGGAGAACCACTAGGAAAGAATAATCCACGAGTAGATGTGCCCAAGAGATATCGAATGATGCGACGAACAACCACCAAATGTAGATGACGGGGAGCCTGCATAAATTGACGAGTAATAGTAAGATAATTTAGGCTCCCAACTGATTGCCGAAATAAAGTTAGATCAGGAAGATCTCCTCCCTCACGCCGATACTTTACATTCAATTCCAATGGATTATCTACAGTGGAAGATTTTGAAGACCAACCAAAGCAATCAAATCCCGAGTATATTTGTGCTTCATAATGAACTTCCAACCCCAAAAAGTATGTAAGAGTACCAAGATCTTTCATATGAAAAGAATCCTTAAGCTGTTGTTGGAGGCTAGTGATTAATGAAGAATCCGCTCCTGTAATAATAACGTCATCTACATATACCAAAAGAAGAACACAACCTGTAGATGTTTTACGAAGAAACAAAGATGAGTCATATTTGCTCCTCTCAAAAGAGAATTGAAGCAAAGTAGACTGAAACTTGTCAAACCAAGCTTTAGGAGCTTGTTTTAATCCATACAAAGACCGCTTCAACTTGCATACATCTGATGTAGGTGATGAGAACAAACCAGGTGGAAGTTTCATAAAAGCATTTTTCACATCCTTTTGATGAAGAGGCCAGTTTTGTGAAGCAGCAATGGCAATAATAGTTCGCACTGTAGTCATTTTTGCTACTGGTGCAAACGTCTCCTCATAGTCCACACCATACTCCTGTCTGTTACCAAGGGCAACCAATCGAGCTTTATACCGATCAAGAGTTTCATCAGAATGAAGTTTAATGGAATAGACCCATTTACATCCAATTGGGCGGACATTTGAAGGACATGAAACAATGTCCTATGTGTCATTTTCTTTAAAAGCCAAAAGTTCTTCCTCCACTGCTTTTTGCCAACATTCATGCTTGGAAGCTTGTGAGTAATGGGTTGGAACATAAATGGTGGATAAAGTAGAAGAAAAAACCATACCATACCAATTAGGAGTACGAGATACTCTGGTAGATCGCTGAGTGGGCTCAAGAGGAGCAGAAGAAATCTCAGGTTCTGGTTGTGGAGCAATCTCAGGTGGCGGATCAGTTTCGGGATGGGGTAAAGTTGGCCGACGTCGTTCATACACAAATCCAGGTTTGAACCTCTCAGAAGAAGATGACGAAGGGGAGCCTTGGAGTAACTGATAAAGTTGTTGCCATGTGACCAGGAGGTCATAGGTTCAAGCCGTGGAAGCAACCTCTTGCAAAAATGCGAGGTAAGGATGCGTACAATTGACCCTTGTGGTCCGGCCCTTCCCCGGACCCCGCGTATAGCGAAAGCTTAGTGCATCGGGCTGTCCTTTTTAGCCTCTTAGAAGAAGATGACAAATCCTCAAAGTAGGAAGAAGAGGAGAAACAGGAGATGACTCAACATGAGTAGGAAAGAAATACTGATTCTCAAAGAAAACGACATTTCGAGAAACACGAAATTTGTTAGAACTTGGATCATAACAAATAAAACCTTTCTGCGAAGTACTATAACCCATAAAAGCACATTTAGTAGATTGAGTAGAAAGTTTATTGCGTTGAGAAGGAGGCAGATGCACAAAACAAACATAACCAAATGTATGAAAATCATGATAGCTTGAATTTTGGTGATAAAGACGATAATATGGAGACTCAAGATTTAATCCCGTAGATGGAAGTCTATTAATTAAATAGACAACAGTTGACAAAGCTTCTTTCCAGTATTTAGATGGGACAGAGGACTCAATCAATAAAGTAGGAGTGACATCTAAAAGATGACGATTTTTACGCTCAGCAACCCCATTTTGTTGTGGCATATATGGGCATGAGCGTTGCGAGACGATTCCTTTCTCAAGCAAAAAATTATTGAATTCATGAGACATATATTCCCCACCAGAATCAGATCTTAATGTTTTGATACAAGTAGAAAATTGAGTCTCAATGTAAGCAAAAAATGTCATGAATATGGAAAATACCTCAGATTTGGAACGGAGAAAATACACCCATGTAAACCGACTATGATCATCAATAAATGTCACAAAGTACTTGAAATGAGCATGAGAAATAACTGGTGAAATACCCCAAACATCACTATGAATGACATCAAAACATTTTGCAGCATGGCTACCAATATTAGGAAAAAGAAGAGTTTTAATTTTGCCTATTTACAAGTAGAACAATCAAATGAAGCAACTGAAAATTGATTTTTATTTCCTAATAAACCGAAATTCGATAAATGAGACAACACATTAGAATTTGGATGTCCTAAACGCTTATGCCAAACCTCAGTCTTACTAGTTGTAGACGAACACGCAAAAGAAAGAACACGAGGAATGGAAAAGTGTATAGAAAATAATCTTCCAACTTTAGGCCCCTTCGCGATTATCGTCCCCGACACCTGATCCTGCACAAGACAACCATTATGAGAAAAATTCACATCACAATTGTTATCCACCAATTGACCAACTAAAATAAGACTAGTGGAGAGCTTATGTGATACAAAAACATTTTCGAAAGTTTGAGTGATATCCCCAACCTTGGTAATGGGTAAATTACTACCATTTACAACCTGAATTTGTGAGGGACCTTGATACTCATACTAGTTGAGTTGGTCATATGATTGGAAGCGCCAGAATCAACAAGCCAAAAATTAGATGTAATATCATTACCTTGTAGCCCCAAAACTGAAAAGGCTGACACGATCATTTGTTGTACCATTTCAGGAGTAAGAACTTGTCCCGTTGAAGATGAGTTATCAGTAGTGAAATCTTTTATCCCAGCTTGAAAAGCATTGAACCTACGATTTTGAGGGCGCGTGGGACACTCTTTGATCATGTGTCCTTGTTGTTTACAATAATTACAAAACTTCTTGCCCCAATTGCTAGCAATATGACCATATTCCTTGCAACTGTAGCATTGAGTTCTAGTCATATCTCTACCCTTTCCTTTTCCTTAAGCATCAAATGCAACAGTGACAACATTTTCTTGTTTGAAAGCGTTTGTGACAAGACGCTGCTCTTCACGAAGTAATTCCCTAAAACAAATATCCAATGAGGGAGACGGGTCATGATTCATCAAGTTAGAGTGAACACTCTCAAACTCAGATCGTAATTTCATCAAAAATTGGTCTCACTTGCTCTGCTTATGCATTGCCTGAATTACAGAGAGAGATTCGACAGATATTTTAGCATAAATAATATCAGTAAATTCAACCCATAAGTTCTGAAATCCAAAAAAATAATCCTGAACAGAGAGATCTCCTTGAGAGTAATTAGCAATTTCATGTTCTAACTGAAAACGTCTTGTGACATTGTCTTGGTTGTAAACCTTTTGTAAATAATCCCACATGGCCTTGGCAGTCTTGTACGGCCTGAGATTAAAAACTATCAGAGCATCAATTGACCCTAAAATCCATGTCATCACCCGAGCATCTTTAACCTTCCATTGACCTAACTTTGTAGGATCAGTAGGAGCAGGATCACTTCCATCAATATGGCCCCATAATTCTTTTCAGGTGACAAATAGTTGAAATTGAAATTCTCAGGCAGAATAATTTTTTTCAGTGAAACGAACATTGAAGGATTCAAACTGATGTGAGATCATGTTCTTAACTAGCTAAGAACACCAGAAACACAATGAACCAAGAAAATAACTAGAATGACCAAGACCAAAACAAATCTGGAAAAAAAATCACAGATGAAAAACTAAGACTCAACAGTGAAAAGATGGTTCTGATACTATGTCAAGAACAGAGAAAAACAAGAGAGAAATTGAAGAATGACTATCTCAATTTGTTCATCTAATACATCATACTACATAGGTATTTATACACAAGAGGAGTAAGAGATAAAAGACAGAAAAATATCCAACACTTAACACTAAATGTAAATCCTACTAAATATTCTACGTAATATTCTATAGTTAATGCTACACAATATTCTACAATAAATATAAAATATCTAAGTATATTCTACAATATTCGACCTCGAGAAGGCATACGACAAAGTATCTAGGGAGGTTCTATGGAGATGTTTGGAGGTTAGAGGTGTACCTGTGGCGTACACTAGGGCGATCAAGGATATGTATGCTGGAGCCAAGACTAGGGTACGGTCAGTAGGAGAAGACTCGGAGCACTTTCCAGTGACGACGGGGCTGCACCAAGGATCAACTCTTAGCACATTCCTATTTGCCTTGGTGATGGACGGACTGACGCGACAAATTTAATGGGAGGTACCATGGTGTATGTTATTTGCAAAAGACATAGTACTGATTGATGAGACTCACAACAGAGTGAACGACAAACTGGAGGTTTGAAGATAGACTCTGACGTCTAAAGGGTTCAGGTTGAGTAGGACCAAGACAAAATATTTGAAGTGCAAGTTCAGCAACGAGAGAGACCTTGAGACAGGCGTGGAAGCTTCAAGTACCTAGGGTCTATTATCTAAGGCTATGGTGAGATTGATGATGATGTCACACATCGTATTGGGGCAGGGTGGATGAAATGGAGGCTCGCATATGGAGTCTTGTGCGACAAAAATATGCCACCAAAACTTAAGGGCAAGTTCTATAGGGTGGTGGTTAGACCGACTATGTTGTATGGGGCGGAGTGTTGGCCAGTTAAGACTTCGCACATACAAAAAATGAGAGTTGCGGAGATGAGGATGTTGAGATGGATGTGTGGGCATACAAGGAGAGATAGGATTAGAAATGATGATATATGGGATAAAGTGGGAGTGGCCTCGGTGGAGGATAAGATGCGGGAAGCGAGGTTGAGATGGTTCGGGCATGTGCAGAGGAGAGACTCGGATGCCCCAGTGCGGAGGTGTGAGAGGTTGGCTATGAACGGGTTCAGGAGGGGTAGAGGTAGGCCGAAGAAGTATTGGGGAGAGGTGATTAGACGAGATATGGCGTATGTGCAACTCACTGAGGACATGACCTTTGATAGGAAGTTGTGGAAGACACGGATTAAGATAGAAGGGTAGTAGGTAGTCGAGCGTAGTCCTACTTACGCTTACAAAATGATAGTGTAATGTTATTAATGTAGGCTCGATTAACCTATCACACTTATAGGCACATTAGTGCTTTATAGTCCCCTGTAGTTTCATTTATGCTACTATGTGTTTAGTGTAATTTGTATATCTTATTTAGCTGTGTTAACTACTGCTTCCTGTTGTTAGAATGCACTACCATGTCGTATTCGATTTTATTATCGGTATGTTCATAATGCTTTAATTTCTCGTCTGAGTATGACCGTTTCTCTTGCTTTGCTTTGCCTGCGTTGCCTGTGATTATGCTTTGCCTTGAGCTGAGGGTCTCCCGGAAGCAGCCGCTCTACCTATCAAGGTGGAGGTAAGGTCTGTGTACACTCTACCCTCCCCAGACCCCACGTTGTGGGAATTCACTGAGTATGTTGTTGTTGTTGTATATTTTCATATATCTAGAGTATCTCTATTTATGTTTCCGATATTCACAATATTATGTCTATCATGCTAACACTTTCCTGGAATAAGAAAAGTTTGTTGGTGACTTAACTTACTTTTTGGTTATGATGAAGAGAGAGAGCTTCTTCTATCGATGAACAATGGATTGACGGACCTCTGACTTGATTTTTATCTGGATGATAAGTAATGCATAGTTGATTGACATTTTGCCCTACCTAACATATTTCCATTTCATTCTTGCAGCTTGCTTTCACTGGATCAACGGAAACTGGACAAACAGTTCTTCAACTGGCTGCCAGAAGCAATCTGAAACATGTTACCCTCGAACTAGGAGGGAAATCACCTTTCATTATATGCGAGGATGCTGACATTGATCATGCCGTTGAGCTAGCACATTTTGCACTCTTCTTTAATCAGGTCAGGCAGATTCTTATAAAGTTAAGTACTCGTAATTGAGCGCATGATTAAATTCTTTCTGTCTGTAGGGCCAATGTTGCTGTGCTGGTTCTCGTACCTATGTACATGAACGAGTATATGATGAATTTCTAGAGAAGGCAAAGGCACGTGCAATGAAGCGTGTAGTTGGTGATCCCTTTAAGAAAGGTGTTGAACAAGGTCCTCAGGTACTCCCTCTTTTTTCTCTCTTCTTGTCCCATTATGTTTATGTATTCCGCTTTCATAACTATGAACTTTCACATTTGACATTTCTCTGAAATAAATATCATAGATCGACTCGGAGCAATTTCAGAAGATTCTTAGGTACATAAGAGCAGGCCGTGACAGCTCTGCTACCCTTGAATGTGGTGGTGATAAAATTGGCTCCAAAGGCTACTTTATTCAGCCCACTGTGTTCTCAAATGTCAAGGTATATGTATGCTTTATTTCCTCCTCCTCTAAAGTCCTCAAATAATGTTTCTGAAAGTTCCTTGAGAAAGTAATTAAACACGAACTTTGATACTTGGTTGAATCAGGAGGACATGTCAATAGCACAGGATGAGATTTTTGGCCCAGTGCAATGTGTCTTTAAATTCAAGTAAGTAATGATATGAACTTGCGGCTGAAAGTTAGATAATCTAGACATAAGCTTCACTCTAAGCATATATCTGTAGTGTTTTACTGGTTACATTTATGCTCAACTTAAACTTTCTAGTGTTTACTAGGGATTTTACTTTGTTTAAGCGGATAATTATTTGTCATCGGAGGCGGATCTACCCTTGTACCTATGGGTTTACGTGAACTCAATAACTTTGTCCAAACCCTGTATACGTATTAGAAATCTTCTAAATATCTATAAATATTTAACCGTGAACCCAATTATTATTATATTGTATTAACTTTGAGTCACGGTAGGAACCTATAAGTTTCAAATCCTGGATCCACCACTATTTGTCACTGGCTCTTTCTAACTGAGATAGGCAATTGGTATGTCTTTTCCCAATAATTGGGAAAAAACTTTCCAAAATCTGCCCTTATTTTTGGGGTCTATGCCTTGACTTAAATCTAGGTGATGATATTTGCTGTAAAGTCTGATCGATAATGTGTTCAAGGATGTAACTTATTGTTGTTCATGATATGAAAAGTTTTAAGGAAAGATTTCATATTAAATGTTGTCTTATACTCTATGCCAGGGATATTGGCGAAGTTTTAAAGAGGGCAAACAACACGCGATATGGTCTAGCAGCAGGAGTTTTCACGAAGAACATCGACACAGCAAACACCTTGACCCGAGGATTGAGAGCCGGAACTGTGTGGGTTAACTGCTATGATGTATTTGATGCTGGGATTCCTTTTGGAGGGTACAAGATGAGTGGCATGGGAAGGGAAAAAGGTATTTACAGCCTTAGCAACTACTTACAGGTTAAGGCTGTGGTTACTCCATTGAGGAATCCTGCATGGATATAGATTGGCCACCCTTCTTTTAACGATTATACTGTTGTAAAATGAGCACATGGTTGTTTACATGACATTGCTGTCATTAATTCCATAAAGTCTTTCAGATATTTCCTATATTGTTATTGCGTAGAAAAACATTAATTTTCCTCTAAATTAGATGCCAAAACGACAAAGTAACTGGCTATTTCCTACTACTTCCAGGTAGAAGTTATTGTCAGTCCTTTAAAGATCATTCATCTTGAATATAAACCACAAAGCCCTGCTCCGTATGATCATATAACATTAGTATAGTCCTTAGAATTAAAATGATGGTACACGATATTTCCCTAGCAAAAAATCTAAAATTAGGGACAGTTGCTGATGACACCATTTTCTAGCTAAAATTTAGGTAAGCGTGCATTAGCTGTGTTTAGGATATTTTGCAAGTTAGGTAGAACATGTTTCTTGTAGTGTGTCATTCCTATGTCATGTAACGCTACATGTCAAATCACAAACATGAAATTCTACTTTCTCCTGGTGGATCAAATTTCACAAAGGACTGCATAAATTCAGCCAAAAGCAGCTAAGCCTATTTTAACAAGGGATTTAAAATTTCAAACTAATTGCAACCTAAAGTAAATCGAGGGGATTCAAAAGTTATACATATATATATATATATCTAAAATATTTTATCCTACCTGTGCAATATAATTTTCAATGAAAGAGATTCAATTGAACCCTCCACCACTGGCTTCAACCATGTTCAAGTTGATTTATATTAGTGATGGAACCCTTGGTTTAAATTCCCCTTTGCACAAGTCTCTCTTTGTGTTACTTGAGAAGGGATTATTGAAGTTCAAAGGGTCATTCCTGGTTTCAGAATTCATAATTGAGGTGCTTAATTTGCTTGGACTCCATTTGGATATAGTTTTGTGATTAATTCCATGATAAAAAAAATTGCATGTCATTGAAAATTGAAATATACTTTTACGTCTACATTGCTCCAGATTCAAGACAAAATGAGCGTTGAAATCCCACCTAAATGATATAAAAGGAAAATAAAAGAATTCAGTATTTATTAGTCAAGTATATCGTAGCATTATATGATTATAGGAGATTTTATAATCGTGGCAGCTGGTGAAGAGAGAGGTGACCAGATAATAATAATAATTAAAAAGGTTATCTGTCCTTGAAGAATGACATATAAGGTTATTAAAGAAATGATTGCTTCAAAGTAAATCAAATCCAAACGCTAATGGCACAATTGTGCACTCAATCTCCTATACATCACTCCTTTTATTTAATATTCATTTTCATTTGTATTCACGTCCAATCTTCATTATCTGACTACTACATTAAAAATCAATATATACCAATCGGCATTCCACATAAACCTTATTCAAATCTCGTACCAACGGCGACGTTTAGTTATTTAAAAGGCGTGATCTAAAAGTTATGATTTAAATCGGTGCAAATTATGAGAGATCAATGTTTAAATTAAAACTCTGAAAATAAGACATATAGGGTTTCCTCTTCCTCTTTATCTAATTAAATGTGCTAAGTAATTAAAGTATGTTATAAGATATTTGTACTAGTGAGGTGTAGCAGACAGGAGCAGAGCTAGGGGCGCAAGGGATCCGAATACCTTTCGCCGCCAGTATATACAAGATCGAAATTATCTTGTATGTCGTATATCTATTTTTTTATAAGTACACAATAAAATATTCCAAATGAGGCATCCAAGCTGACCCAACTTCTTATTAAAAAAAATCAGTCTTTATTAGTACGTAATTTTGTTTGATTGACACTCCAGTGATGAGAATACAGCTTGTTATCTGTATTTTTTCATGCTTATACACCAATTAATTTATCGTTTTAGTAGATTCATGAATTAGTTAAAGACTTGTTATTACCAAATTATAAAGAGAGACTAAACGCGTCAGATTAGTCATTTCATGATTGGTCCACGTTAGTCCCTTCCTATAGCTGCCGTCAACCTTAAATTCATAGGTTACTATTAATAAAAAAGATTACTTAGTTTAAAACCTTAAATTACGTCCATTTCAGTGGCATCACATTCGTGAATCATAATACTTGTTAATTATTTCTTCGTTCATTCCTAGGAACTTACTCTTGAATTTGTTTTATATAAAATATTCTTAAGATGGATGATCATACGCTAATGCTCTCTCTGATCTGTCATGTTTATAGTGGTAATGCAACTGCTTAATGGTTGGAGAAGAAAAGAAGCTGTGAGGGTGTGCTTTGACTAATCTCATATAATTTTACAATTCCAAAATAAAAAAATTACTCTTCAACTCTTAAGTAGAGCGATGAATACGTTAAAGTACACATCCGTTACTGGGGTAGATACAATTAAGCTCTAGATGTTTTTTTTTTTAAGAAACAAATAGTAATATTTTTAAGTCAATATATAAATCGATCGGTTGATTGACCTAAGTGGTACAACCGTCTCATCGGTGTTAGGATTTTCACAAAAAAATCAAAATATAATGAAATGTACACATGAAAATTATAATTTGTTTCAACATAGAGTCATTTTGCTTATAAGGGGTGTCAACATTTTAAAAGTGAACAAAGTAATAAATCACTATAATAACAACCAGTGTCCTTTATTATATTTATATAAAATATTTTCAATTTGCTTATTGTTTACATATCGTATCTGCTAAAACATTTCACTAAGTGGTACCCCATGACACCACTTGACGCAAGGTATATTTGACGTTATTTATACCGTGTAATTTTCTGATAGATGAGTGTTAATTGAATTCCCTTGAACAAGAGTAGCTACGCCCATGCATCTCACTTAGCATTACTTTTCTTTAGTTGGAAGTTATTTTTAATATGTGTACATACTAAAGATACACATCTTACTAAAATAACACCGAACGCCGATGACATTTGCACATGTATGCGAGATTTATTGCTCAAGAGTATTGGCATCACAACTTTGTTGATAACAAAATTTACAAAATCAAACTAAGCATCAGTTTTGGGTGCCATTATTTCATGGCAATAAATTGCACGGACTGCAATTTGGAACCTTTGAAGTGTAAATGATCGTTACCTAAATTAAGTCCAAATCGACATAGTTAATTCATACTGTTTTCCTTCTTGAAGATTTCTGGATGGTGCTTCAATATTGTGTGCTATAAGACATCGACATTCACATGAAGATGCTTAATTTCTTTCGTGATCATAGTCTTTTGATAAGACCCTTTGCTCTAAGTGTAGGGCTTCCACAATGCTAAATTGCTAAGTAATAAGTTACCTGCCTCAAATTTTTACGACCACCTAGCAAACAATATTATCAAAATTTCCCAAGTCCTTGCTAAAAATGATAATTTGATTTATTGGTCATTCAAAATTGTTGGGTTTATTGACACTATATATTTAAGAAATAAAAATAACTCTTGACATAAAATAAATATGCACAAAATACTATTGGAGAAGTATCCTTGGTATCCATATAACATACTGTACTTTTATCAGTATCAAGAAGGATCAACAAGTCATCTTAATTACTGTAAGTACATGTTAGTAGGGTAAAAGGAGAACGTAGTCAAACATTTTGTAATATGAAATTGTGTCTATTTTTAGGGAACAGATAAAAAATAAAAAGGTACCAAATAATTTGGAGTGGAGGAAATAAACCAAAATAGAGAAGAAGAAGAAGAAGACATTAACATTCAGAGTTTGGACTAGAAATTATTCTTTTATTTTGTTTTTATTTATTATGAGTATTTGAATTAGGTTTGGAGGTGAATTGTTTTTGAGTTACAAGTGAAAATGTGTTTAGTCTTGTTTAAAATGTTTGGAGACAGGAAAAAGAAACAATTATTTTCTCATTTAAATCCATGAGATAAAACTAGGCTTGATTTGTTTATTCATGTTTGCTTATAAACCAAATTCTTTGTTCTCTATATATCTTCTTCTTCCAAATGAACTACTGCATGTTAAAACAAAATAATAAAGTGCAGTTCGTTGCTCAAGGCTTAATAAAACCACTTAAATCGTTACTTTCAAATATCTTTAACTCTAAAAGGCCAAAATCCCAAGTCCTGGCAACACCTCACCTTCTCTTCATATCCACGTCGATAGGGAGTCAGCAGGGTGGGTCCTACCATATCACCTTAACAAATGGAGTACTCCCTATGTCTGAAAAATTTTGATATTTTTCGTTTTTCGAGAGTCAAATGAATTGTTCTTTCATAGTAAAATTTTTAAATATTTTTTAAATTATTAATTTACTTAATTTTTAAATATGTAAATTTTATTTTTAAAAATATAAATATTTTATATTCTAAACACAATCAAAATTAAAAAGTTTGAGTGGGAGTAGTAATACCCACTTAAGATTACAACCCAACTTAGTCCCGAAAAATCTCAGCCCAACCAACCCCTTTACGGCCCAAATCCAATGTCCAAGAAACTTCATAGCCCAACTGCTACACAAGTGTCCAGTACACGTGTCTGTTAATTTACACATCCAAAGTACATTTCACTGTACTGTATCAGTCCAGTCAAACACAGCAAATAAGTTCACGCGTAAGGATTGGTGCCACGTGTCGTTCACGGCTATCTGGTCAAAAGTTTCCTATAAATTAGCCAACGGTATCCTTAGCCGATTGCCCGATTCTATGTCCTAATACCAAATTGTTAACTTTCTGAAACGAAAACAGTACATCTCTCTTAAATATACACAATATACATGTGTATATTGTGTATATTGGTTGTGTATATTGTGTATGTTGGTTTCGGTATTGCTCTCGGTTTAGGCTATAATTTATAGTAAATATTTAGTATTCTAGTTTAGGTAATGTTGTAATATGATTAGTATTATACACTTACCTTAGTTATTGTATTACCATAAATGTATAGTTAGTATCCAAGTAGAATAAGGTTTTAGGAATAGAATAGGAATAAGATTCTCCTATTATGGAAATATGTAACTTGTATAAATAATCTTTCAATTATCAAGAGTCTAGGTTTATTTTCTCTCCCAACTTCACCACTTTTTCCGTCGAAATCCCTAGCCAAATCCGAGACCTTGCTCCCGGGTTTCGTGCCGACGAGAACCCCCTTCTTCCAAAAAATTTCTCCCTAATCCCTCAATCACATATTGTTCTATCAATATGTCTACATCCCGGAACATGTTTCATCCTGCCCTTACAGTTTCTAACATCAAGAATAACATCCCTCTAGTTCTTGAAATAGAAAACATCCAATATGCGACGTGGGCCGAACTGTTCAAAATTCACGCATGATCGCATCAAGTCATCCATCACATAATCCCCGCGGCTCCTCAGGATACGGAGGTGCCAAAAGGGGAGGATGATCCTAAGTTGTGGACGGCTATTGATGCTATCGTCCTTCAATGGATATATTTCACCATATCTATTGACCTTTTGCAAACAATTATTTAGCATGACGCTACGGCACATGCGACTTGGGATAGACTGCGTGATATATTCCAAGATAATCAAAATTCTAAAGTCGTTACCCTTGAGCAGGATTTCTCCCACGTCAACATGCAAGATTTCCCTAATGTTTCAGCTTATTGCAAAAGATTAAAGGAATTGGCGGACGAGCTTCGCAACATTGGCGCGCCGGTTTCAAATGATCGTTTGGTCCTCCAAATGGTTTCCGGCCTCTCCGAGCCCTATAGTGGTGTGGGAACTCTTCTTCGGCAAAGCAATCCGCTTCCGCAATTTATCAGGATCGTTCTATGCTTACACTAGAAGAAGCATGCATGGCCAAACGAGCGGCTACCGGTACTAGTCCCGTAGTTATGATGACCGAGTTCACGATGTATCCTACCGGTTCCAACAACTCGGGCCAAAACCGCAACAAAGGTGGCGGAAAAAATGGTGGAAATAAGAAAAATAATGGCAAAAACTGCGGTGGCAACAACGGCGGCAGCCGGCAGAATGGTGGTGGTGGTGGGGGTTCTCGCGGTGGTCAGCAGCAGCAGTTTTGGGGCCCACAGTGGGCCCCTATGCAGTGTAAGTGGGCCCCACAACAGCAGTTTGGACCCAACTAGTTTACCTCACAGCGGCAGTTTCAGTCCAATTGGCAGTGGCCAACCCAGCAGTAGTCCAAGCCCAATTCGGCATGGTCCAGTTACAGCCAGCAATCTGGCCCTAGACCGCAAGCAGGGGTGCTTGGGCTTCGTCCCCCGCAAGCCCATCACGCAACAGCACCCACGCCTATCGACATTGAAGCCGCAATGCACACGCTTGGTTTAAATCCACCGGACCCAAATTGGTATATATACACTGGGGCCACTACCCACATGACATCCGATTCAGGTACACTCTCGTCTTATTTTAATTTGAGCAACCCCCGCGGTATAATTATTGGTAATGGTAATTTTATTCCAATTCGTGGTTATGGTCATAAAACCTTATCTCCCCCTCGTCCTCCTATTATCTTGAAAAATACCCTACACGCCCCAAAATTGATTAAAAACTTAGTCTCTGTCCGTAAATTCACTACTGACAATTCTGTTTCTATTGAATTTGATCCATTTGGTTTATCTGTGAACAATTTCAAGACGGGGGAGTCTTTTCATGATGTGTGATAGTATGGAAAATATTTATCCTATCACACCCAGTTCCGGTCCATCGAGTCAAGCCTTGTCATCAGCCTTTGCAGCCATTTCTCCTTCCTTGTGGCATGCTCATCTTGGTCATCCGGGGTCATCTATTTTGTCATCTTTAGATAAAAATAGTTTTATTTCATGTAAGGGTACGAGTAGTACTCCAAATTGTCAATCTTGTTCTTTAGGGAAATTTGTTAAGTTGCCATTTGTAGACTCAAAATCTCATACTTTAATGTCATTTGATATTATTCATAGCGACTTATGGACGTCTCCTGTTCTTAGTTCTGTGGGCCATCGGTATTATGTTCTCTTTCTGGATGATTATTCTAAATTTCTATGGACGTTTCCGATAGCGAAGAAATCTCAAGTTTTTTTCCATCTTCCTAAAATTTAGAGCATTCATCAAAATCCAATTCGACCGTAAATAAAAAATATTCAGTGTGATAATGACAAAGAATATGACAATGGGAAGTTTCAAAAATTCTGTGCTAATAATGGGATAAATTTTCGTTTCTCTTGTCCTCATACATTTTCACAAAATGGGAAAGCCGAACGCAAAATTTGTTCCATAAATAACATTATCTGCACTCTATTAATTCATGCTTCCGTACACCCATATTTTTGGCATCATGCTCTTCAAATGACTTCATATCTACTTAACATAACTCATTCCAAAGGTTTGACATATTCTCCCCCCCCCCCTTCAAATTTTATATAATAAAATTCCTTCATATTCACATCTTCGGATTTTTTGGTGTTTATGTTATCTGTTATACTCGTCCACCACAATTAACAAACTTCAGGCCCGGTCGACTCCGTGTGTGTTTTTGTGTTATCCATCTATTCATCGTGGCTACAAATACTTTGATTTATCCTCTAATAAAATCATCATTAATCGCCATATCATTTTTGATGAATTCCAATTTCCATTTGCTAAAAGTCATACTCACGTGACTAGTTCGTATAATTTTTTGGATGAACAATATCCCCGTATATTATTCAGTATTTTTCGGACATCTCCCGCACCCAAAATTCTCCAGGCTCGCTGGTCCCACTGATTCGTCACAGCCCTCTCGCTCAGCTTTGTCATCCGGGGCCAGCGATTGGGCTGGGCCCAAATTTCAATGCCGAATCGGTCCAGCCTCGTGATCCGCCAATGTTATCGCTTCCCGACCGGGCCAAGAAAGTGTATTCCTAACCCAGCAAATTCCCAAAATTTGTCCAATTCTCCCTCAAGTCATAAATCGGTCACTCGTAGTCAACGGAGTATTTTTAAACCAAAACGACATTTTAATTTACATTCTAATGTTCTTAAATTACCCTTACCCCGAAATTTTGTGTCTGTGTTAAATGACCCGAATTGAAAAATTTCTATCATCGATGAATTTAATGCTCCTATTGATAATAAGACGTGGGTGTTGGTACCCCGTCCATCTGGTATTAATATTATTCGGTTATGTGGATTTTTGCTCATAAGGAGAATTCAAATGGTTCATTTGCTAGAGATAAGGTGCGACTTGTGGGTGATGGTAAGACTCAGCAGGTTGGTATAGATTGTGGTGAGACATTTAGTCTGGTGATCAAGCCGGCTATCATTCGCACTGTGCTTAGCTTGGCTCTTTCAAAGGCATGGCCTATTTATCAGTTAGATGTCAAGAATGCTTTCCTACATGGTGATCTCAAGAAAATAGTCTATATGCATCAGCCGTTGGGATTCAGGGATCCCAACCATCATCATCATGTCTGTTTGTTGAAGAAGTCCTTATATGGGCTTAAGCAGTCTCCACGGGCCTGGTATACGCATTTTGCAGACTATGTTTCGACTATTGGGTTCACTCACAGCAGATCGGATAATTCATTGTTCATCTACCGTCGTGGTTCATCTGTGGCCTATATCCTGTTATATGTGGATGATATTATTTTGACAGCCTCATCTGATGCCTTGCGCCAGTCTATCATGACACTGCTCAGCTCTGAGTTTGCTATGAAAGACTTGGGGCTCTTGAACTACTTTTTGGGGATTGCTGTCACTCGACATTCCGATGGGTTGTTCTAATCTCAACGGAAGTATGCAGTCGAGATCATCGAGAGGGCTGGGATGTCATCCTGTAAGTCCACTTCTACTCCAGTTGATACTAAGCCCAAGCTTAGTGCCGCGGCCGGCGTACCATACGAGGATCCGACCCGCTATCGCAGTTTTGCAGGGGCCCTTCAGTATCTTACCTTTACAAGACCGGATATTACGTATGCTGTCCAGCAGGTGTGTTTATTCATGCATGATGCCAGAATTGAGCACATGAATGCACTCAAACGCATCATTCAATATATTCAGGGTACACTGGACTAAGGTTTGCATTTATATCCTTCCTCGACATCCGCACTTGTCTCATACACGGATGGTGATTGGAGTGGTTGTCCAGATATCAGACGGTCTACGTCCGGCTATTGTATGTTCCTTGGCAACAACTTGGTCTCCTGGTCTGCGAAGCGTCAGTCGACTCTATCCCGCTCAAGTGCCGAGACTGAATATCGAGGGGTAGCTAATGTGGTCTCCGAATCATGTTGGTTACGTAACTTGCTTTTGGAGCTTCATTGTCCCATTCAGAAGGCAACCTTGGTTTATTGCGATAATATTAGTGCCATCTACCTTTCTGATAATCCGGTTCAGCACCAATGCACTAAGCATATCGAGATGGACATTTACTTTGTCCGCGAAAAAGGTTGCTTGGGGTCAGGTACGCGTCTGTCATGTTCCGTCAAGATGTCAAGTTGCAGACATCTTTACAAAGGGTCTTCCCTCGGTCATTTTTGAAGATTTTAGGGACAATCTCGGAGTTCGAAAACCGCCCGTTATGACTGCGGGGATGTGTTAAACAAGGTATATACCCGTGATATACACTTGGTATACATAGTGTATATCACTGGTATATTGAGTTGAAACCCGTCTCGGATTGGCCCATCACGGGCAGTATATTATGGGTGTATATTGTTGTAAATTATAGTGTAAAGGTTACCTTAATTAGTCTTGTATACTTACAATAATTGTATAGTTAGAATCCAAGTAGAATAAAGTTTTAGGAATAGAATAGGAATAAGATTTTCTTATTATGAAAATATGTAACTTGTATATATAGCCTTTCAATTAATGAAAATAATCAAGGGATTATTCTTTCAGGTGGTGGCGGTGGGGGTTCTCGCGGTGGTCAGCAGCAGCAGCAGCAGTTCTGGGGCCCACAGTGGGCCCATATGCAGTGACAGTGGGCCCTCCAAACAGCAGTTTGGGCCCAGCCAGTTTACCTCCCAGCGGCAGTTTCAACCCAATGAAAATTGGGATTCATCAAAGATGACATGGCGATTAATGATGATTTTATTGGAGGATAAATCAAAGCATTTGTAGCCACGATGATTAGACGGAAACCCAAAAACACACACGGAGTAGACCGGGCCTGAAGTTTGTTAATTGTGGTGGATGGAAACAACGGATAACACAAGCACCCAAAAACCCGAAGATGAGAATAAGAAGGTGTTTTATTATATAAAACGTGAAGAGGGGGAAAATATGTCAGACCTTTGGAAGGAGATATGTAGCCATTTGGAGAGCATGATGCCAAAAAATGGGGGTATGGAAGCATGAATCAATAATGTTCGGACAATGTTATTTATGGAATAAATTTTGCGTTCGGCTTTCCCATTTTGTGAAGATGTATGAGGATAAGAGAAACGAAAATTTATCCCATTATTAGCACAGAATTCTCGAAACATCCCATTGTCATATTCTTTGCCATTATCACACTGAATACTTTTGATTTCACGATCGAATTGGGTTCTGATGAATGCTCTAAATTTTAGGAAAATGGAAAAAACTTGAGATTTCTTCGCTATCGGAAATGTCCATAGAAATTTAGAATAATCATCCAGAAAGAGAACATAATACCGATGACCCACAGAACTAATAACAGGAGACGTCCATAAGTCTCTATGAATAATATCAAATGACATTAAAGTATGAGATTTTGAGTCTACAAATGACAACTTAACAAATTTTCCTAAAGAACAAGATTGACAATTTGGAGTACTACTCGTACCCTTACATGAAATGAAACTATTTTTATCTAAAGATGACAAAATAGATGACCCCGTATGACCAAGACGAGCATGCCATAAGGAAGGAGAAATGACTGCAAAGGCTGATGGCAGGGCTTGACTCGATGGACTGGGTGTGATAGGATAAAGGTCTCCCCTACTATCACACCTCATGAGAGGACTCCCCGTCTTGAAATCCTTCACAGAGAAACCAAATGGATCAAACTCAATAGAAATAGAATTGTCAGTAGTGAATTTACGGATAGAGACTAAGTTTTTAATCAATTTGTGGGCGTGTAGGGTATTTTCAAGATAAGAGATGGATGAGGGGGAGATAATGTTTTATGACCATAACCACGAATTGGAATAGAATTACCATTACCAATAATTATACCGCGAGGGTTGCTCAAATTGGAATAAGACGAGAGCGTACCTGAATCGGATGTCATGTGGGTAGTGGCACCGGTGTTCATATACCAATTTGTGTCCGAAGGATTTAAACCAAGTGTGTGCATTGCGACTTCGATGTCGGTAGGCATGGGTGCCGCTGCGTGATGGGCTTGCGGGGGCCGAGGCCCAAACACCCCTGCTTACGGCCGCGGCCTAGACAGCTGGTTGTATGTGGACCAGGCCGAATTGGGCCTAGACTGTTGCTGGGCTGCCCACTGCCAGTTGGGCTGTAAGTGGCTGGACTGAAACTGCCGCTGGGGGAAACATTGGTTGGGCTAAAACTGCTGCTGTGGGGCCCACTGCCACTGCATAGGGACCCACTGTGGGCCCCAGAACTGCTGTTGCTGCAGACCACCGTGAGGACCCACACCGTCGCCACCATTCTGCCGGCTGCCGTCGTTGTTGCCGCCGCGGTTCTTGCCATTATTTTTCTTATTTCCACCTTTTTTGTCGCCACCGTTGGTGCGGTTTTGGCCCGAGTTGTTGGAATCGGTAGGATACACCGTGGACTCAATCATCATGACTACGGGACTAGTATCGGTAGCCGCCCTTTTTGTCATGCCTGCTTCTTTGAGTGTAAGCATAGAATATGCTTGATAAAATTGCGAAAGCGGATTGCTTTGTCGAAGAAGCGTTCCAACACCACTATAGGCCTCGGAGAGGCCGAAAACCATTTGGAGGACCAAACGATCGTTCGAAACTGGTGCGCCAACGTTGCGAAGTTGGTCCGCCAATTCCTTTAATCTTTTGCAATAAGCCGAAACATTAGGGAAATCTTCCATATTGACGTGGGAGAAATCCTGCTCAAGGGTAACGGCTCTAGAATTTTGATTATCTTGGAATATTTCACGCAGTCTATCCCAAGTCGCCTGTGCCGTAGCGTCAGGCTCAATAATTGTTTGCAAAAGGTCGGTAGAAATTGTGGAGTATATCCACTGAAGGACGGTAGCATCAAAAGTCGCCCACAACTTAGGATCATCATCGCGTTTTGGCACCTCCGTATCCTCAGGAGCCGCGGGGATTATGTGATGGATGACTTGCTGCGATCGTGCGTGAATTTTGAACAGTTCGGGCCACATCGCATATTGGACGATTTCTATTTCAAGAACAAGAGGGATGTTATTCTTGATGTTAGAAACTATAAGGGAAGGATGAAACATGTTCCGGGATGTAGACATATTGATAGAACAATATGTGATTGAGGGATTAGGGAGAAAATTTTGTGTTGAAATTTAGGCTGTAATTTATGGTAATACAATAACTATGGTAAGTGTACAATACTAATCATATTACAACATTAACTAAACTAGGATACTAAATATTTATCATAAATTACAGCCTAAACCGAGACCAATACCGAAACCAACATGTATATTGTGTATATTTAACAGTGCATTATTATGATTAATTAAGTTTTATGATCGACCAATTAATTAGTGGATTTAGTTTTATTAATCATTTGGGTGCATGCAGGCCAACCTTCATTAAAGTATGGAAAGAAAAGACGGTGATGCACTTCAAACCAGACCCATATGTTGTAACTGTGTTGAATTGTGCAGTTTGGGTATTTTATGGAATGCCTTTTGTTCATCCAGATAGCCTTCTTGTCATCACTATTAATGGCATCGGTCTCGTTATTGAATTAATTTATGTTACCATCTTCTTTACCTTTGCCGACTGGCCAAAGCGTGTACGTACTCAATATTTGTTAATTACTCTTAATTACCTTGTAACTCTAGATTAATTTGAATTAACATTTTTTTTTATGTATAACAGAAATAGGATTATTATTGTTTTAATAGTTGAAGTAATCCTTTAGGCGATCGTCATTTTCATTACGCTTACTTTCCTTCATGACATCAAGACCAGATCTATGCTCGTCGGTATATTGGCTGTCATTATTTATATCTATATATCTATATATATATATATATATGATTTACTTTATACTATCGAATTTAGTTTATATACATTAACAATATAATTTATTTTTATGCTAGCATATTAATATTCTACGCTTGACAGAGATATACATATTATTATAAATCAATTAGTTAATCTGATAGTGTAAAAATATCGATATTCACTAATGTTTGTTTACTCTTAGCGTCGTGTCATCAAGACCAAGAGTGTGAAATACATGACATTTTTTCTCACTTGCAAACTTCGCCAATGGAGGTGTTTGGTTCGACTATGCATTCCTCAAAATTTGATCCTTACATCCTGGTAAAATCTTTCTTAATTTCTTTTTTGCCTATCCTAATTGCTATTTCATGTATATTACTACATAACATAAGTTAAAAGTTGGTAATAGCGTTCTGAACTAATCTGTATATTTTTTTATATAATGATAGATACCCAATGATCTTGGAATGATATCTGGAGTAGTTCAGCTAATCCTTTATGCAACATATTACAAAACCACCAACTGGGACGATGATGGGAAGTCGAGTGAAATTGAACTTCCAAGGAATCCCACATCCTAATTTAATAAAATATTGTCACTGGGGCTACGTTGGAGATTCACTCTCTCACTGACCCCCAAAATAGAAAAAAATAAATGTAATTCTAGATTAGTTTAATTTAGAATTTAAGTTAGATGCAAACGTAGTTTAAAGGTTTTTTTTAATAGGACCAGCTTGATTTAACATGTTATGGCATGTCACTTGCCATTTTTCTGTAGGTTGCTGGTCAAGGCTTATTAGAGAGAGTTATCCCAATGTAAATACAGTTTAAGCTACTTAATTGTGTATATATTTTCTACAGCATTAGTGCATAGATTTTTATTTTTCAATATAGCGACTTATTTTGTTTGTACACATTAGAAATTGTGTTCAATCAC
Organism: Anisodus acutangulus; assembly: GCA_029783415.1. Classification (NCBI taxonomy): domain Eukaryota; kingdom Viridiplantae; phylum Streptophyta; class Magnoliopsida; order Solanales; family Solanaceae; genus Anisodus; species Anisodus acutangulus. Next base: position 8,982,404 of record CM056506.1, on the reverse strand, counting down.
AGAAAATACAACTCGGCTACCATGCTATTGACTTGCAACTGGAAAATGGAAGGAACAAAAAGAGAGAGAGTAACAAAGCAGAAATCAGTTGTCAAATTCCAACCAGTTCCAGTTAAGATTCATTTGTTCCAAATCAAAAGATAATATAACTAGTACTGATAACTTCAAACATGCTTTGCACATTTCATTTTAGCCTCAATTTTTATGACTGCTACTGTTATAATATAAATGTCAATACATAGAAGGAAGCAGTGTCAATTCCATCACCCAACTTACAGAAGTCAAATTGATGACATATTTGAAAATTTCCCAGAAATGGAAAAGAAAAGAAATATTATGGATATCATAAGAAAAAAAGGGGGAAAATAAATGGAAAAGAGAACAGAAATGTGTAAGCTTTACATCAAACAAACCAACAGAAAAATGCATGCAGCATTGCTTCTCATTAGTAGAACTGTTTCAAATACTCTGGCTCTGCAAGTTCACTTCCTTTGTCAAATATTTGGAAATTGGGATGGAATTTACCTACTTTTGTATGTCTGCTCGAGTTATAAGCTTCAAGGTCCACGATGCTTTCGGAAACAGAAACAACCCTGTTGTTGATCAACGGGAATCATTCCTCCGCCTTTTGATGTATCAATAGCCTCTATCATGGATACTACCTCGTCCATCTCAGGCCGTTTGTCAGGATTGGCGTCCCAGCACCTCTTCATTACATTAGCAAGGGAACTTGGGCAACACCTTGGTATTTCTGGCCTCAGATTCTGTATGGCACAAACATATAAGCAATAAGAAAACAAGAACTATATATTCTTCTCTGATCTATCTGTCTGCTTCATCTGTCATTATATCCAAAAAAGTGCGAGGAAGTTGGAGAGTTTACCTGGCGAACAACAGCTGAAGTTACTTCTGAGAAACTGAGGTCAGGATATGGCATGTCGCAACAATAAATCTCCCACACGCATATGCCAAAACTGTACACATCACATTTTCTATTGTATGGATTGCCGTTGAGAACCTGTAATTTTAGCATTCAACAATTCAGCAATACTGAATGTTATATACAACTGCTCTACCTTTTCAATGTTTCCATTCTTGCACATTATCACCCTTCTGAGGAAGCAAAAAAGATGGAGAGTGCAATAGGAAAAGATTTAGCATATTTTGAACAATTAACACTAAACATTGTGTTCTGTCGTATGTAGAGTTATAAAGATCAAAAGGCTCAGAGAGTGAGACTTGCACACTAAGGGTTGTACTTCCACAACTTGACAAATGAATCTTGGCGAAAAAGAAGGGAACGTTTTGTGAGTAAGAGTAGCAGGAAAAAGCTTTATATGTGCTGAATCTGATTAATCCATCAAAAGAGTAGAAAATGACCAGACAGATTACTGACAGAACTGAAGGATGGTGTGGAAAAGTGAATCCTACTCCACTTCCAAAATTACCTCAGGAGCCATATATCCAAGTGTTCCAGTCTCCCCAGTCATGTCATTTGGATTAGAGGCCTCAACGCGAGCAACCCCAAAATCAGCAATTTTTACTGTACGTGTCTTATCCAAAAGCATATTCTCTGTCTTGACATCTCTATGCACAATCTTTTGAGAGTGAAGGTAACTTAACCTACAAAGTTCAAATGTTTGACCTTCGTTCAGATAAATGATAAATGGTATACAATTCAGGGGTGTTTGAAATACATGAGAAAGTCAAAGTTCAGATTACCCTCTGGCCATATCAAGTGACATTTGCACAACTACTTTGAACGCTAGCTTCTTTCTTCTGTTCTTTATAAGGTAAGATTTTAAAGCACCACCCGGAAGGTACTCCACAACAACACAGCATATGTTACTAGGCATGCCAATATGACCATTTTCTGTTTGTATATTTAGCCCAGAAGAGCCCATAGTTGCGCCAATGAACTGCATTAGATTGGAGAGATATATTAGATGTTTATGTGAAATAGAGAGTTTATATACTGAGACATGAGATAAGAGTTTGGACATATGAAGTTGCCACAATCCAATGGCCTTTATGTTGTGCATGAAATACGGCACTACAGATTAGGCATCCAACCAGCAGACACATAGTAAATCATTATAAACAGCAGCCTGTAAAATTAACTGAAAAGTGAAACTGCATTGTTTGTTAAGCCAACAAAAGATACAAGCATACTCCACATCACCCTCAACTGTCCTTCAAGCATCATTCTTTCACCTTCACCATAGAGGTTTCTTGTAATCAATGAATGAGTTTTGTATTTCATTTGTCTTTTGTCCTCACAAAGATGTTTTGAGAATCAAGATATATTTGTGTTCTGCATGCGACATGATAGCTCAAGTACATCAAATAGTAGAGATCAGAACTTGACTATAAAATATAACTTGTTGGGATTTCAACAAAATTCAAAAAAACATTGTTGCAACTTCCTGACAGCCTAGTATCCTGATAGTACTGTTAACAACCTTGTCAATATGAAATTGTAGTTCCCTCCATCAACCGAGTAGCTGGTCAAGAGTGCTAAATTTCCAAGATCAGCATTTTTCTCATCTTCATTATAGAAAAGGCATTTCAACCTACCATTATCAGCTCAAAAATTCTGTTGCTTTTTACACAACTTATAGAATTAGATGAGTTGTTTCCTTTGTTCTTCTCTTTTTCGGTCACACTGTTGATTACTTTACCACATATCAGTAGCTACTATAATACCTATAGCGAGTAATGACCACTTCTCGAATTTGTCCTCCAAAACGACAAACAGATCTATTGATGCATCAACAACATCATTTATGAGAAAATTACAGAACTGAATAAAAAAGAAAACCTTGTGCAAAGCTTCAGCAATTTAACAGAATAGTGCAACACTCAAATTTCTAATACAAAGATAAACACACCTTTGTACAAAATCTGTCATCATTCAACTTTAGGTGGTGACACGAGCCATAGTTTCCAATACTGCTATTCAGAAACTGCTATCTAGTTTTGGTCATCAAAAAGGGTTAAAAAGTTTGCCCATATTCTCACTACTGACTTCAAGAACCACATGCTAAATTGGTCGCTCCACCATAATCTACTATCCTACTTTAGAACCCACCATCTCTCATATTTGTTTCTTTTTGTTATTTAAAATTTAGAACATATTATCTTACTTTGAATGTTTACTAATTAGGTATATTTCTCAAAATACGTCTACATGTTGAGTAAGCTGTGATTTCAAATAGCTAATCACCACAAAACTAGCCGTTGAAGAACTGCTTTACCAGCGCAATGTCCATACTTTGTTACCAAAGTAGTGAAAAGAGTATAAACTGACTAAAAGGTAGCATATGCTGGAATTATTAGTAGATGAATTACAAAACTTTTAGCCCCTTAGATTTGTTAGGAGCAAGCATTTAAGCCAATTAAGTTTCATGCAGAACCAGTAGCATCCAATAAGTCTTAAATCTTTCCACATAAACAAGGTTTATTTAGCCCTTTTGATTTGTTAGGAGACAGCAAACGACAACGAAGTTTCACACAGTAGCAGTAGCATCCAAGAAGTTTTAGGTCTATCCCACATAAAAAGGTTGGAGGTCGAGTGTCACCTTCGTAACATTAGGATGGTCAAGCTTATGCCATACTGATACTTCCTGAGTAAAAGCTGCCCTTAGTGATGCTATTTCAGCGTCCGTTCTGTGGCCCTCTTCCCCCCAGTCCAGTAGTTTCACTGATGATCATAGAGGAATACAAAATGTGAACGACAAACGTGTTAATATTTAACAAGACAACTAATTTACGGTAGTCATAAATCATTTGAAAAATTGTTAAAAAGTTAACATATCAAATTTTATTAATATCCTATAGCAGTGACAGTGACAACCATATTTAACACCAAAAGGTTAGCTAAAGGAAGAATACAAAAACAAAATAGAAAATAAAATATTATGAGAGAGCAAGAAAATGAGATCCAAAGTTGTAGGATCAGTTTGAGGGGCATTAATGTTTAGGATTACTTTATTACTTGAATAACAGATTGGATCACATGAAAGTTCAGAAATACAGCAACAATGCAAGACCAGCTAAAGTTAATGGCAACTTGCACAACTCAACCCAAACCCGTGCCATTATTCACGGATTCCATAAGAATACACTCAAATTACAAGCCATCAAATCACTATACAATATTCATTCTGTTACCCCCAATACACTCCAACCGAAAGAAGAAAACTAATAAATGATACTCCTAATAAAGTAGATAAAAATAATTGTTATAACCAGCAGCTTATAGAACATTAAAATTGAACCATGAATAGGCCCACAAAATCAATACTAAACACAACAAATTCAGATGGACCTGTGCACAATTTTTCCACTATTTGCTATAGAATTTAAGACTTGCCAAAATTGTAAATGCATGAACCAAGCTTTTACCATTCTATTCTGTTTAAGTTCCTAGTACCTATTCTTCAAAATGGTATGATCCATGCACTAGAATTAAATAATGGAAAGGATAAAAGAAAAATAAAATAACGAGTTAACAACTAAACAGTACATAAAAGGAAAATGGACCGACAGTCCCAAAAAATGCTCTTCCCGCGGTTTCCTAACAAACTCTGCCCCTCCAAAAATTCTAACAATAATAATGATATAAAAAATTTCTTCTGAAAAAAGTAATTGAAAATCAGGGATAATTAAGGAACTGTATCACACAGGAATCATTGAACAGAAAATTTTCCGAGCATGGTCAAAAATAACTCCCCATCTCGAATAGTTCAAGGACAAAATTAACCCATTTCTCCCTTATTTTGGAGCAACGGTAGGAAGGATAATTTTGAGATATTTGGCTACTTATGACATTTTTTATCTAAAAACGTAACGGCAAATATATTTCTATGCCAAATACGTAACGAAGAGTAAAGGGATTTATTTTAAATAGTGTATTTTAAACCTCATTTAAAACATAAAGGATTAGAAAAACCGGGAGGTGACTGACCGGCGACATCTAGGCCGTCGTAAACGCCACGGTGGACGGTACCAAAAGTGCCACGAGCAATGACGCTTTTGATGATAAGTTTTGAAGGGTCAATTTCCCAGTCGTGTCTTTGCCTAGGCTTGACGACGGAGGAATTAGATAGATAGGCGGCAGTTACCGTGGCGGCTGCCGCCGTAGCGGTAGAGTAATTAATGCACGAATCATCCAACGGTTTCTTCTTATTATCGCTACTCTTCTCCATAGTCCATGCTCTGTTAAGGTGCCTCTCCAGTTGCTCATCCAAACTCTTCAAATCAATCTGATCAGCTCGAACAAATCCATCACTTCCCTTCTCCATTTCTCTTTCTACGTACTCCCCAGCCCCTTTTTGTCTGTATCCAAAAATTTTGGGGAGTATATGATATGGGTAATGGACTAAATAGTACGTACTGATTGGGTGTTTGGTATTTATTGTTTTACTACTTTTGCATGGAGGAGTTAATTAAGGGTCTTATTGTAAAGCCACCTAGTAATTGGAATTGGTGTAATTACACAATATTGTAATTATAACGGTCAAGCGTATTTTTTGAATGTATAAATATAATTATACAGTTAATTAAAAATAAAATTTTAAATAAAATTTTTGAAATTAATATTTAAAAAATATGTATATTTATAAATGATATTAAATTAGTTATTTAATAATACATTGTTTCTTAAAAATATATTAATTAATAATTATATATTTATAACCAATATTGTAAAAAATATTTGATATATATATATATATATATTTCAAATTAGTAATATTTTTATTTTAATTAATTATAAAATTTAAAAGCAGACTTTTTTGTGAGTACATCGTGGATTGGATGTTTAAAAAATAATATTTATAAATATAATGTCATAACATTATTCAAATATTTGACAAAAAAATCTACCAACGGTAAGTGAAAAATAAACAGCATGCAATATGAAATAGCAAGTCAATAGTACTAAAGCAAATAAATTTAAAAAAAAATTAACATAAATTCAAAATCCAAAAGAAAAAAAAATTAACATAATGCTCTTATGTCAAATTCTAACATTACATAAGTAAGTTCCAATGTAACTTAAGTAATCAAAAGAAAGGAAAAATATAAGTCTATAACCTCATTCACAACGAAATTCTACTTTAATAACGTCACTCATTATATGTCAAGTCTGTTAATGACTCATTATTTCTAATATTAAGAGGTGTAGTTTTTAAAATTAGAATCATAACACAGTTATGCTAAATGAATAAAATAAGAAAATAAAAAAAATACGAGTAATTACATGGAATCACAAGAAGTAAATGTTGGGAATGAGAAGAAAGGAAATGAAATATAAATAATATAAAAAGAAAAAAATATTTTAAAAATAAAAATAATTAAAAAGAAATGAAAACAATAGAAATAAAAAATAAATTAAAAAGGAAATAAAATAAAAAAGAAAGAAATTAAAAAGTAACCCTGTAATTATAGGGGCACATGCGAGTTGTTAAGTGGCAAGGTGATTGGGGTACAACCACTCCGACATTGCGGGTTCGAATCCGTGTGGTGACAGTCTTTGCTGAAATATTGCAAGGGTTGTTGCTGGGTTCGTGTCCCGTTGGTCCTCTCCCTTGCAGGGCTGTCACTCGCGCATATCCCTCGATTTATATTCCACCTGGCCAAGGGACCTCTGGTACAGATAGGGTTTCGCTTTGTGGATTTTCCCCTTCACAAAGAAACAGAGGGAAAAGGGCATCTTTTTGGATTGGTGCAGGGGAAAGAAGAAATGGATTCTCCTTTTTTAATCAGACGTTTTAAATTTTGGGTATGAAAGTTTTTTCATATGGAGCACTTTCATTGAATGAGTCCTACGCACAGGGGTGATTTTAGGGTATTCACTCAAACATTTTCGACAAATAATTATAATGTATATATGATATAGTTTCTGTGTTTATATATATTTATTAACATTTGAATACCCTGTACGAATATAAAAGATTAGCTTAAATAGTCCAAAGTGTTCAAAATTATCTCTAGCATCTTAAATTTAATTTTTAAAGACTAAATTATTTTTTATATTTAACTTTTATTATTTTATTCACATTCCTTAAGTAAAAATTCTGAATCCACACTACCTATACAATACAAATATATATATAAATAATGGACTGTAAAAAGATTGTGTGTGGAAGGGGAAGGAAGAGTGATATGGGCAAGTGCCACGTGGGAACATGGAATTGCATGAAGACAACGTGTATTCTTGACCAACCACTCTTCTCTTACTTTCTTTTCTCATTTGTTTCTTTCTCCTTCTTCTCCTCTTTTTTTGTTTTCCTTTTTTCATCTACTCTACTCTTTTTTTTCAATATTAAGGGAGTTTATGATTGAATTTGAACGTGTTGAAATAGGCGGAACTGAACATCGTCCAATGTCTATATCTAATTTTACTTCTTCTTCTTCTGTTTCAATTGACGTGTTTTACTTTTCGCTTTAATCCATTTAAGAAATTATTGGTTTAATTTACAATAAGTGATTTCTAAGAATTTGACACATTCATTAAAAATATTACTTACTTAATAACATTAATTAAGAAGATTACCCCATCATTGAAAAAAATGTAAAGAAGTGCTAATTGTTTTTAGAGATTTGTTCAAATAATCTATTAGACAAGGATAATTTCGAAGGAAACAAATTAATATTTCATATTTTTTAAAAAAATCACTTATTTTGGATCAAACTTAAAAGAATAGAAAATCACTTATTGTGGATCAAGGGAGTAACATCTTTCATAGTTAGTAAGTTTTTAATTCTAAAATTTTCATTTCATCTTTAATAACACTCTCTTATAGGAATAATATAACAACATGTTTATTACATTCAAATTAAAGGATGTTTTTTTAATATTATATATATTTAGTTTAAGATCAAATTTCATAATTTTTCTTTACATCCTTAAATTTTAATTTGAGATATAATCATCTTAATTCTTTTTTTTCCATCCGGTGTCCGATATACTAAAGGCAACTCCATATCTAAGGGGATTCAAACCGGAGTCCCACATTTTCTTAAAAAATGTAACTCCGTATTTAAAAAACTTTGAACCCGAAATCTCTGATTAAGGCTGAATGAGTAATTGTCATTCCACCATAATCCTTGTTGGTCATCTTAATTCTTAAATAAATACTTCAAGATAAATCCTTGAAGTTTTTAACAGGGCTATAAGTAACGTAATGTAAATCAAAAATTGACACCCATGAGAAAAATATTCTGAAATAAAAATTGTTGTTTTAAACGGAACACCCATAAAAATTCAAAGGATTCAAAATGTGTTACACTATTTTTTGTCGAAAAGTTGTATACTATTGCGTTTAAGAGGTTACTATCAACAGTCAGAGTTGACTTCACATTTCTTTTTCTTATTTGAAAAGGAAATATGGCAATTTATTTATATTTGAGTGGCCAACCTTTATCTTTGTGATTAATTAAAGTTGGCTTCGCAAAAAGGCTATCTTTTGAATGCTTAAATCACATCATGAGGGGAGATATCGCTAATTAATTAATTACAATAATTTTGCTAATGGATAGACATCGATTATGAGCAATAAAAAGTCATTTGTGATATAATAATATGGTTTTGCATGAGAATAAAGTTGAGTAAATCACTTGTTCCAATAGTAGACAAACACCTCATGATAAGTTATTCCAATTACTCAAACCACCGAAAGAAGAAGAAAAATCTCAAATGAAGGGGAGGGGCTGAAAAAGTTCTCTATCATTTTGGTTAGAATTTTGCTTGTAAACCTTTAAATAATATTTATATATAAAAACAATAGTTCAAACATAGAGTGAATACTTTTAGCATTTTAATTAGTATAATATATACAGTCCTATATATTAATAAGCCGATAATTTGGTAATTGCTCGTGCACATGTAAATAAATTAAAAGAATTGAAAATCCTGTTATATTTTACATGTTCAATTTACACTTTATTCTATATTTCTTTTCTAACTGAAAGAATTCAAAATTCATTCGATCATTTCATCGTTGTTGCCTCAAGGTACGCCTTTACCCACAAGACCATATTCAATCACAAGAACTTCCCTTTTCTTCCTTCTTAGGAGTAAGCCGTAAGGTGCTCCACTGTAACCATTTTGTACATGTACCATTTTGAGTAACCAAAATATTCATACTTTGGAAATTCGATGGTAAAGATCGGACACCGATATCATTATATTTCCTTCTTATATTCCAAAAAAGAGTCTCTGTTCTTACCATTACTCTCTAACTTTAGCATCTGTCGAGCACATCTAAGCGAAAAATACGGAATAAAAATACTTGAATTTTGATTGGATATCCTTTTTCTTTGCTACAATCTTCCAAGTACAAGTCAAGTTGAATTTACAAAAAAAAGTCGATCTAGAAACATGTAATGTGGAGAATACTCTTCACGGTTATCAAAAAGATATTGCTAAGCAACGACCAAAAAGCAAGAAAGAAAAATTGTTAACTTCCATAGATATCTCCTAGCGCAAGGGTCTTGGAGCATGTATATACACTTCTGGAAATGTTTCATTAGGACGCAAACATCCCTTAGCTATACCTTTATTTATTGAGTGAAGTGGTTAAAACACCTTTAAACTTTGAGCGAATTATTATTTTAGTCACCTAACTATGTCTAGTATTAAAAATATCTCTAAACTTAGCTAAGTAAACTTAAAAACACCCCCGAGTTACCACATGGCATAGCAAGCGGTCTCAGGTTCTTTTACGCGCGTGAGAGGTTAAATAATATGCCAAATAAACAGCCTAATAGTAAAAAATCATTAGCCCCCAGGGCACAAGCGAGTTGGTAAGTGGCAAGATGATTAGGGTACAATCACTCCGACGTCGCTGGTTCGAATTCGTGTGGTGACAGTCTTTGCTGAAATATTGCAAGGGTTGTTGCTGGGTTCGTGTCCCGTTGGTCCTCTCCCTTGCAGGGTTGTCACTCGCGCATATCCCTCTATTTACATCACACCTGGCCGAGGGGCCTCTGGTACAGGTGGGGGGTTTCGCCTTCGGGACTTTCCCTTCACAAAGTAAAAAACCATTTACTACATTTCCATTTATTTTTATTCCCAACTCAATGACTAAAAAGACCCTTTCTTCTCTATTTGAAGATTCCACCATTAAAACACACCTTTTAAGTTCAAACTTTTTCATCATATTCTCTTCTAATCTCTCAAGTCTCGATCGCCGCATTCCCAGCACTTGGAAAATTCCAAAAGCATAAGCATCTCAGCCAAGCTATTAGTTAATTAAGGAAATAACTTGAAGAGAAAAATAGAAAAAAGAAGATACAGTATCAAATTAAACCAACAACACAGAAAATGCAAAATCCCAGAAAATTCTTGAGGTCGGTAACGGATTAATATCGGGAAGCAGCTCCATTTGATGCTTCTAGTAAATGTGTTAATAAGCTTGATAAAAACCTGTTGGAAATTAGCCTTTGGCGGGAGTTGCGACCGACCAACTTTAACGGCTTAAACACTAGTGTTACGTATGTTGGAGAATCCGGTTCTTCACACATGCATGATGTACTAAGTACGTAGATAACCGTAGGGCCAAGAATCGTCAAATTTCATTGAGAAATGAAAGAGATATTGGTTCACGAAGTGAGGTGTTTGAAGCATGGAAAGTGTGGTGTTGTGTTCAATTCTCCCTCATCGGTAGAGGAAGAAAGAATTGTTGTATATATAAGACTCGAAATGTGTTTGGGGTTTGGGACCCCAAGGGGTATCCCATGTGTTTAAAGGAGGGAGGACCTAGATGTGCTTTGGTTCAAGGAAAGACCACACGCGCGCCGCCGCCGCCCGCCAGTCCGGTTCGGGTTCACGGGTTCACGGCCGTGGGCTGTGGGCCTTCTGATATTATCTTTTTGGGCCAGAAAACTTTGCCAGAAGTACAGTTTGATCCCAGAAGTTTCAGATGTGCAGTTTGATCCCTGAAGTTTCAAGATGTACAGTTTGGTCCCTGAAGTTTCAAGATGTACAGTTTGGTCCCTGAAGTTTTCAGAAAGTCAGAATTTCGACGGTCCAGAACAGAAACGTCCAGCACTCAATTCAGCCATTTATTTTGGCTGAATTACACCTCCAATAATGGCCAATCCGTTGGCAATTTTCTCCATTTATTTGGTGGCTTTACTACCTCCATAATGGTCATTATTTGGCCAATAATGGCTGTTATGGAGGCAGTCAAACAGTCCCTCTTCCTCCTATATAAACACCCCTTACACCATTGTTGAGGGACACTTCATATACACGAATATACACAAAGCAGAAAGCAAAGCAAAGCAGTTTCTTCCTAATCTTCCAAGCATCATTTCGTTATTCAATATTCTTCACGGTAGCTTTTGAGTTTCCTTTGCTCAATTGTTCCATTGCTGTTTTATCTTGGGAGACGAATTGTCCGGGACGTATAAAGGATACATACGGGGCAATATTGTCTTAAGGACAGAGTGCCACACTCGACTCAGCAAAAATCAAAGCAGTTTCCGGTCTTCTTGTTCAACAAAAATTGTAATTTTGGTTTTATTGTTATATTGTAATTTCCAATTTTCTAGTTGAATTGTAATTTCAATTCTTACATAAGCAGTTACTTGTAATTTCCGTTTCTTGCAATCCTTTGTAATACCAACAAAACCTTGGTGCACCCGTATACCAGGAGCGATATGCACAGGTGATCGGTAATTTGATGTATATAACAAACTGCACCCGACCTGATATTGCTTATGCAGTCAATAAGTTGGCTAGATTTACCCGTAATCCGAGTGATGATCACTGGAAGGCGTTGAATCGGGTATTACAATACCTGAAATATACGTTAACTTTCGGGTTACATTATTCGAGATATTCAGCTGTACTAGAGGGGTACAGTGATGCAAACTGGATATCTGATATAGAGAACACCAAGCACACCAGTGGGTATGTATTTACAATTGGTGGTGGGGCTGTGTCTTGGAAATCCTCTAAGCAAACTTGCATCGTTCGATCCACAATGGAATCGGAGTTTATCGCTTTAGACAAAGCAAGAGAAGAAGCTGAGTGGCTTCATGACTTCTTAGAGGATGTTCCGTGTTGGAACAAACCCGTACCTTCGGTAATGATCCACTGCGACAGCCAGTCGGCTCTAGAAAGGGCACGAAATATTATGTACACGGCAAGTCTCGTCATATTCGACGGAGGCATAAGACCGTTAGACAGCTGATCACCACGGGTATAATATCCATTGATTACATTAAGTCAAAGGATAATATAGCAGACCCGCTGACAAAGGGCTTACCCAATTATCAGATGGTTTGCATGTCTAGGGGAATGGGCTTAAAACCCAAAGTATAAGGACCAATACGGTGGTAACCCAGCCTTACTAACTGGAGATCCCAGTAATTTGGTTCAATGGGAAAACTAAGCTGTAAAGGTTCAGTTTATCGCTTCAGTGGAAGCATGGGCACTTCGGATAGTGATTTCTGTAAATAAACACCAAATCCAAAGCCGTTCCCGCAATAGACGTTAAGTGTTATCTGCAGTATGGGTAAATGTTAAGTTTTCAAAAACCTTTAATGATCCTCAACAATTGAGCTTAGGTTTGGGGAAACTTTTAATGGTTCCTAACACTTGTGAAGTGGGGTATAGCAGGATAGCTTGTAGGAGACCACCTATTTAAATGCGAGGACGGGCCACCTCAAATGAACGCACTTAAGAATCCAAGAAGTTGTCCATGGCCACAACGGATAAAACATTACGAAGAAGAGAGTAAGGGAATTTGTTGTGTTGGTACTATTGACTTGGCTTACACTAAACACTGACGATTCAAGACATCACGTTCACCGCGCAGTAAGTAAGTCCGATGGTATTTAACTATGGAAGGTTCAAAGCTGAAACTACCTCTCCTTATGCAACATCGGTCAGCTGAAATATTGCTGGAAATGAAAAGGCACCATGTGAGTGCGCCAAAATCTCTTTCAAGAGGGGATTGTTGGAAATTTGCCTTTGGCGGGAGTTGCGTCCGACCAACTTTAACGGCTTAAACACTAGTGTTCCGCATGTTGGAGAATCCGGTTCTTCACACGTGCATAATCTACTAAGTAAGTAGATGACCGTAGGGCCAAGGATCATCAAATTTCGTTGAGAAATGAAATAGATATTGGTCCACGAAATGAGGTGTTTGAAGCATGGAAAAATGTGGTATTGAGATCAATTCTCCCTCATCGATGGGGGAAGAAAGAATTGTTTTGTTTATAAGTCTCAAGGTTGGCTTGGGGTTTGGGACCCCAAGGAGTATCTCATGTGTTTAAAGGAGGGAGGACCTAGATGTGCTTCGGTTCGAGGAAAGCCCACGCGCGCGCCGCCGCCGCCCGCCCGTCCCGTACGGGTCGTGGGTTGTGCTTCTTCTGATATTATATTTTTGGACCAGAATTGTTTCATATATACAGTTTGGTCCCTGAAGTTTCAAGAAAGTCAAATTCGGTAGAGAACTTTGCTATATGTACAGTTTGGTCCCTGAAGTTTCAAGAAAGTCAATTCAGCAGAGAACTTTGTGGTTTCTGAAACGTCAACCAGCACTCAATTCAGCCATTTATTTTGGTTGAATTAATCTTCCTAAATGTCAATCCGTTGTACATCTTCACCATTTATTTTGGTGAATTACTACCTCCATAATTGTCATTACTTGGCCAGTAATGACACTTATGTGGACAGTTGGTAAGTCTCTCCTTCAGCTATATAAAGGACCCTTTGGCCAGATTGTTGAGACACACATAACACAAAAACATAAACGAAATCAGTTCTTCCTACTACCTTCCAGCATCATTTCATTACTCAAAATTCTTCACGGTAACACTTGAGTTTTCTTTGCTCATTTGTTCATTTGTTGTTTTATCTTGGGAGACAATTGTTCAGGACGTAGAAAGTATACATACGGGGCAATATTATCTTAAAGACAGAGTGCAAACACTCGACTCAGCATACCAAGTTTATTGCAATTCCAGTTTCTTGTAATTCCAGTTTATTGTTCAAGTTAATTGTAATTTTAGTTGCTTGTAATACTTAGCAGTTATATATTTTCGTTTCCTGCATCATTGTAACCAACACTTCTAAGAACAAATATCCCCAGAAATTGGGAGTATTATTAGTAATGCTTAAAAAATGTAAGTTCTTGGGCATGGTACTCTTCGAAAATAAACTATCTTTCGAGAAAAAAAAAAGTATTAAAGTTGAAGTTGGAAATGGGCATTATTTGGAAGTTTGTACTTGTATATGATTTTACTTCGAAAAATTATCAAAGATTTGTGCGTGTAAACTTCACTTGATATATACTTGTCAAACGAGTATTTTCAATATTTCACATGTATTTCGGATCATCTATTTTCATCAAGGACGAGAGTAAAATGAACCGGACGAGTACTTAGTTATGGACAAATGGGGCCAAAAGGGAAAAAAAGAAATAGAATAACAGATAAACAGATAGAGAAATTTAAAACTATAGTACAGATATTTTTGTTGTGTGAGTGTTAGCATCCTAACTTTGTGTTATGAAGTCAGAAATCAGATAAAATTCCAGCCAATACCGAACAATGTCAAAAGCTTTTGCCTTCAAGACTAGTCTTCCGCCATGGAGTTCATCTGAACCACCACCAATCCCATGTAATCCTCAATTCCACTTGACACCCACCACCCGCCGTCACCTTATCAACTCAATTTCCATCCTAATATCTCCATTTTTCGCTTCCCCAAAGCTCAATGACCCACTTAGCCCCTTTGCCTTACCAGTATCAAATGCTCGTGGGCTTTTTCAAATGCCACCTTTTCGCCTCACCAACCGGTAATTCTTGAATTCTTTCCTTTTTTGTCTGCTCGAAAGTTTTGATTTTTGTGATGAGCAATGTGTAATTGTTATTTACTTTGTAGTCTTTAGCATCGGTGTGTACTATCTGTTGTTTCATTTGCTTTGTAGTTTCATGCTTCTGCTTCGAAACTTTTCTTTTGAGTCGAGGGAAACAGACTCCGTGCCCCCACAAAGTTAGGATAAGGTCTGCGTACATTCTATCCTCTCCAGATCCTTTAATTGGATCAATATAATGAATAATAATATCTGAACTATCAAATCAATTCGTGTGTCACTTGTTTTTAGCATCAGTAAAAGTAGTGCTTGTTCAATTAATTAGCATGATCAGTAGTTTGCTATTTTCTAGTTGATAATGGTAGAGTTAGTGGGAACATGTTTATCCACTTTCTTTATTAGTTGCTTATCTTTGAAGTTTGTTGGTTGTAAACCTATTTAAGGAGGCCCCTGCTTAGCTTTTCTAGTGCAATTAAAAGATTCCAGAAAATTACTCTCTCGGCATTCTTTCTTTGTTTAAGTCCCCAACAATTGGCAGGTACTTTTTGGTGAGAGCAGGGGAATCAGAATATGAGAGTTTGGGGTTAATTAACACTAATCCAGTAGCCAAAACATCAGTGGATAATGGGCTGTCTGAGAAAGGGAAGAAACAGACAGTTAGAGCGGCGTTTGATTTGAAGGAAATGAGGGCCTGTGAAGGGAGTTGTTGGATTTGGCCTTCCATCACTCAGAGAGCTTATCAAGCTGCTGAGATTATCGCTGCTGTTAATGGTGTTAATCGAAGGTA
Organism: Anisodus acutangulus; assembly: GCA_029783415.1. NCBI lineage: Eukaryota > Viridiplantae > Streptophyta > Magnoliopsida > Solanales > Solanaceae > Anisodus > Anisodus acutangulus. The sequence continues at coordinate 8,966,777 of CM056506.1, read as the reverse complement.
TTAGTAATAGTTGCTTCAATTAGGACACTAACTTGATTTGTTTTCTCCAAATTCTGTCGTTTTCTAGGACATAATCTTAATAATTGCATGTGATTTGTGGGCTAATATTAGCTGCAATACACGGTTTATGACAATTCACTTCTTGTTTCTACCAGTTATAATAAGGGATAATTACATTTTTGGACCGCTCAAAAAACTGATAGCCAACAAATGTATAAGTTTTGTATATTAAGTATAGATATACATATTGTATACATAACTATACATATAATACACACATATTTTTGCTTGATGTAACTACTTCATTAGTTGATATTGATCTGGTCTAATTGCAGCCATATAGTACCTGAATATAGCTTTTTGGATGCTCGTGGATTGGGGGCGTATGAGGGGAAAAGTTTGGATACATTATCTGAAGTAAGATGCTACTTTTGTACTCAATCACATGAGTATTACTGTCAAATTCATGTGTTACTTCTAACAAGATAAAAATATATGTGCATGAAGTGTATTATGAGGCCCTATGGTGGTGGAGAAGGATTAATTATCTGCAGTTGAAGTGAACTAATAATCCTACTAAGGGAATTAGTAGAACTTTTCATATTTGGGGATCTGTATTCTATGCTCTAGTATTTCCTCCTGAGGGATCAACAATGAGTCAATTCTCTTACCTCAGAGAACTTGAACTTAACTCTATCTACTCAAATTTGCGTCTAAACTAACTGTACTTTTGTATGCTAAAATGATTCAAGAATCATTGCAAGACTCACCCTCTTCCCTTACCTTGCGCCAAAATTTGAACGTGAAAAGTAAATGGAAAGAGACTCTGAGATAAAAAAGCAATCAAGAACAAAATCATCCTATAAGCATGACCTGTTCATATAACTTCCTGATATAATGCTGCAGGTGTATGAATCAGATAGCCTTTCTCCGAACATAAAGCCACCCCCCATTGATGACGGAACACCTAATGAGAGCGTTTCAGATGTCTTTGTTCGTGTAACACAACTTATGTCTATTCTTGAAACACAATACTCTGAGGACACAGTCATCATAGTCTCACCAGATTCTGACAACTTGACAGTTCTGCAAGCTGGTTTAACAGGGCTTGATCTTCGAAGGCAAGTGGTTTAGGTCACTCCAACATTTAAATGTCTTTGGTTTCTTATAAATTTTTTGTTGACATTTCTGTCTGATTTATTTTACAGGCACAGGGATCTTTCTTTTGGACCAGGTGAAGTGAGATTTGTTGATGCTAGCAGCATACCTACCTATAAGCAGCCTGCATCCACAGTTTATAAATGCTTAAACCCCCCTAGCTGTACATGACATTATTTATACTCCTAAGCTAGGATTTCACCAACAAGAATGCAGGTGAGATGCATGAATTATATCAACTATATACTGTTGGATTAGGCATCATGCTTTATATATCATTGCTGAACAGAGTCTTGACATTTGTCTTCTGATGTTTTCATTCTTTGAACTCTAACTGAAGCTTTAGTTCAAAAGTTCCTTGCAGAGCTCTGCTGCTATAGTAGAATTTTCCACTGAAACGACTGATCAGTGCTTCATGTAAATGTGTGTCATGGATTTACTGCTCTATATAAATCATCATTATTTTCAATCACAAATGCTTAATATTTGACCTTCAGCGGGATCCTTTCTTATTATTGTTGGTGAAGATGGGCTCAGGCAGTTGTATAGCATTTCTTCATTCTCAAAGTACACTGAGGTTTGGCCAGTACATCTAATGCTTTTTCCATGTCCATGAGATAGAACTATGTACCTTGATGGATATTAACTTAACTCTTCCTTCTAAAGTCACTTGCGCTCGTTGTAAACTTCTATATTGGGAAAATGCCACTTTACCTTATGTTTCAAGTTATGAGAGATGTATTTGTAACTCCTCCTATTTTCCACAAAATTCCATTGATACATCTCAAATGATTGCCTTTTATTAATCTAAGCGTTACACTGATGAAAAAGAAGGGATTATAAGCAGGTTAATTCCTTTCCACACCATTTCATATCAAGAAACTCGAAGCATTTACTCAGTTTTTTATGATTCATGTTCTATGAAGCTATTGATAAAATAAAATTTTATGATAACCAGCTTTTGTCACAGACTCGCAGCAAAAGTTATTGAGTCTCAATGAATTAACAATGATGCTTAGTGCTTCCAGTGTAGAAATAGCATGATTGTTAACCTGCATAAAAAATGGTAGCTAGCCAATATTACATGCTAATTGTCTCTGGATAATGAAAATTTCCTCAGCTACCATATGAGCAGGCTTTCTGGATCTTAAGTATGAGTATTCTTCTTGGTTACAAGCTTCATGGGATCATAATCTTTTTTTCTGTTGGAACCAGTGATCATCAATCTTTTTAGCAGCAGCAGCTCAATATTGGAGCAACAAGTGTGATTGAAAGGGCTACATCAATTTTTAATGTCATTGCTGCAGGAAAAATAGTCCACTTTTTTCTTCTCTTCTCTATTTAGTACTCACTTATTTACTCTCTTGTCGGTTGTTTTGAAAGTAGATACTGGTATTCCAGTACTTGAAATTTGGTTAATACATATTACATAAAAAAGATAAAACATAAAATGCTGAAAATGCCAGCCAATCAAAACTAGGAGAACTGAAGCAGGCTGTGAGTAACCGAGTATGCTAGGACCTAGACAGTGACCATACTGTATTTGAGATGGTTTATGAATTTTAGACACAGAAACAGCTACTACAGCTTCTCTTTTGCCTAGAGATTCCGCGCTCAAGGTGACTTGATCGTATAAAAAAAATTATACTGAGCATGTATATAACTTACAATGTGTAAAATTCCCAACAGTTCGCTTAGATGTTCCTAGGCACAAAAATCACTTAAAATGCATCGACCCTCGATTTAATGACAAAACTGATGCCCTAACACATCTGATTAATTCCGATGTAAAGTTTCTCTGGGGATGTAGTAATTAAAGAACTTTTGGGAATTTTTCTTTTTTCTCTCTTGGAAATAACCTTTAATGCAGAACATGGAAAATGGACTATGTTAAACGTGTCATGAAGGGCTCATCAATTTGGATCAGTTTTTTCATTTCCGTCTGTAGAATTTAAATTTTGTTTATATGAAATTACCACCTACGTGTTTTTGGGAGCCTAGTGTTTTATCCTGCTCCTTTTGTTATTTCTGCTTTTGAAAAAAAAAACAATCTACTTGTAATAACGTTTAATTATATTAATGTATTTATTACCAAAAAAAAAAAGATATTATCCCCTACCACAAAGTTTTGACAATATGACACAAATTTTTAGTAACTTTTTGTTGACACCCAATTTTGTCCCATCTTTTTCGATTTATTTGCAATTTTAAATATTTTTTGACATCTCAAAATAATTTTAATATATAGGCATATATATATATATATATATATATATATATATATATATATATATATATATATTATTCTCAATATTATTATTATTATTCGTATTTCTACGACCACTCGCCTTTTAAAATCATAATCATAGTTTTTATCCTAATATTCTATGTTATTTTATTTTCGCAAAACGACATTGCATTTAAAGTAAGCATTAAGCATTTCACGAATATTATATTTTTATTACTATCACATCCTTATGTTATTTTAAATAATTTACATCTTTTGCAAAACATCTTTTTATAATAAACTCCTTATTTTTAACCAACTCCCCATTTTTATTTTCCAACCCAAAACAATATCAACACCAAAGCCCAAATCAGCCCAACCGAAACCCCACAAATACCCAGCCCAATCGGCCAAAAACCCACCAGACCCGGCCCAAACCCCTATTTTCGCCCATTCCCCCAAACCCACCAAAACCTAACCCTAAAAATCATTTCATCTCTTACTCGACCAAACTGCAGCCCCATACCCTGCCCCCATCACGTCGTCGACACCCCTCTGCCCCATGACCCCCTCTCCCGCACCTACGCTGCCACGACCCACACCCCTCTGCCCCTGACACCACCAACCCATCACTTCCCGAGTCATATCCCCTGAAATCCGTTTCAAAAATCAGATTTTTACCCCTTTTAATTCGAATTTTAAACTCGAATTGAAATAGGGTAGGGGTGAACGATTTGGGGGGGGGGAGTCTATAAAATCCCCCTTTCGTTCCTCATTTGAGGGCAGTTCTGGAAGTCCGTTTTTTTGGGGGTTCCGGTTCGAGGTCTCAAAAACAATCCGAAATCAAAAAAAAAAATACAAACCGAAAATTGGGTCTTTTCGGGTTCCGAAGTCGAAAACTGGAATCGAGAAAAGAGTTCGATTTCGGGTCACAAAGCAAGGAAAAAGGGTCGAAAATCAGAATAGAAGAGAGTTTCTGTTTGTTTCTGTTTTCGAGTCTGGCCGGGTCAATAATTCGGGTCAGAACCGAAACCAGTTCTTTCGGGTCTGAAAAAATCAAAAATCAGAACTCCCAAAGATCAAAAATCAGTATTTTAAAAAATAACTCTCCAAGCGGATTCGAAACACGCCTCGATTCGCTGCCTGGAGAAGGTCAGTAAATTCACTTTCTTTCTAATATTTTTCTATTTAATTCATATTATGTGTTCTGTATGATGTGATTATGTGTTTTGTTAAATGTATTTAGCTTAATTTAGTTGTTGTTTAAATCTGTTAGTTTAGATTAAAGCAGGTTAGTTATAGCTTATTATAGTATGTTTGGTGTTGATTCATTTCTCGGAGTAAACATGTTTAGTATGTATTAATGACTACTTTAGAGCATTTAATTAGCTATCAAATATGAGTAAAAAACTGCTGGTTCTATTTTGCTATCTTGGGGTATGTGTCTATTCTATCTTGGCTTATGTATTAATGACTACTTGTATGTTGTTCAAGTCTAAATGCCTTGTTTGTTTGATTCTATGATCATGTCTGTCTATATCTGAATCAGTTTTAAAATAAAAGAGGCCCATGGCAGAGTAGGAGATTAGTTTAATGTCCTGTTGGACAAAGCATGTATACATATCTGTTTTGGATAGTCAACTCAAGGTCTTGAATTGGGATTGGCAGTTGTTTAAGTTAAAATTTAACACGAGGCACCCTGGTGAGATTTCTACCTACGTGAGGCTGGTAATATTGTGTTTGATCTGGCTGCAAATTTGTTCCCTACTTGTATGAACTTATTCTTGATGTAACCTGTAGTTTGTGTAAAATCAGCATATGTTTATTGCTTCAAGGAGTTATATGTATGGACCACTTACATGAAAAGATATAAAATCTGAATGGTTTAGTTAAGTGTCCTTTTATCCCACCTGTTTTATGCCTGTTTTGATGAGTTAACTCATTGCCAAGAAAATCTAGGTAATGTATGTGTGTGTTTGCTTGCCTAACTTGAATTCTATAATGTGAAATCATGAATCATCCCCCTTTTGTATCATTTCTGGTGTTAGGAGAGAAATCACATAGACTGTCAATAGGGTCATATGCCTTAAAAATTGAAATGAATTTTAGATGCTTTAATCATGTTCAGATAATGCTAGGTGGAATGTATGCAGTAGTGTTATAATAGAAAATACTTGCATTGTATATTGCATATTGTCTCTTTTGGGCCCATTCACTTGCCTCTTCTTTGTGTTAAGCTTTGTTATAGGTGTTGAATATACACATTTGATATATATATATATATATATATATATATATATATATATATATATATATATATATAATGACTTGTATGTCTTGTATACCTAGTACATTGGATGTATAAGATGGGTATATCCTCTTGTATATTATTTATGTATAAATATGAATACATGTTAATGGGGTTTATCGCATATTGGGTTGGTTGGTTTCCCTCCTTCGAGTTTGAAAATCATATGTTTGTAACCTATTTATATATTTACCTATTTTAATGTTTTTAAAACCATGAAGTTAGATATATGTTTGTGTATCAAATTTGAGCCCCAACAACATTATTTTTCATGAATCGTTTATTTATATTTTCTTGTGTCTATATTTTCATGTTTCGTCTACTAATCCTTTTCTTTTCTTTTGTTTTGTTACCTGAAATGCATCGGGAGCAACAAAGAGACTCGTTATAACTTTGTCAAACGAAGACCCGCATCCACGTTCATTGCATTCTCCGCACTCGGAACTTCTAAACTAATAGGGCGGGATGACATTGTCATCCGCCCTAGTCATTGCCTTCATTTACTCTTCAAATACAGCTCATTTTATCTTTTTCGGGTTGTAACAATTATTTAATGTTTGTGCGATTATTAGAATATTAGAATAATTAGGCTATGAATGGATAGATTAATAGGTTAGTTTAAAATTGTAAAACTCGTCGCTAGATTATTTATTTTAGGTTCGTCATGCATGTTTAAAATTTTCAAAATAATTTGGTCATCTTTTACTCGTGTTATCAATCATGCAAATAAAGTTTCGTTTTTTAGCTAATTTGCAATTCAAAGTGACTTTCATAAAAAAATATTTCTTTCCATTATAAATAAACTGCTTTTCTCTTTTACTATCAATTGCAAAAAATGTTTCTTTGCATTATAAATAAATTACTTTTCTCCTTTACTATCAATTGCAAAATATATGCATTTTATAAATAGTGTCTTACAAATGCGTACTTTTATTTTAAAAAATCAACTTTATATGTATTTTGTAAACAATGTAATACACATGTGTGTTCTTTATCCAAAAATTACTTTGCATGTATTTTGTAAACAATGCAACACAAATATATATTTTTATCCAAAATCAACTTTACATGTATTTTATAAACAATGTCTTACAAATACATGTTTTTTAATCCAAAAATCAACTTTACATGTATTTTATAAATAATGTCAAACATACTCTTATTCGGATTTTTATGCTGTAAATTTATTTCTCAAAACTGCAATCATCTTTGCAAGAATATTTTACATTGTCAAAATGTATTTTTTTATTAACGACTTGTAATATTTTTTTTAAACTTTGTACTTTTAAAATATGCATTTTTTCTTAGCGTAACAATTACTTTCCCGTGCGTCCGGCCGTTGGTAAAAAACGGGTGAAAACACTTTTTACTTTTTTCTTGATTATAATGACTTTCACATGACATGATATACTCTGAACAAACCGTACTAGAACAAAAAGAATGTTTCTACGAATTTTCAATTTTGGACATTTCATGATTAGTGATTTATTTAGCTGCAAAATTAATCTAAACATTAAATACTCTTTTGGGGCCCTTTGTGATATATTTGGATATGTCTATGAGATTGTGATTGATCATACACAAGCCATTACAGCTAAGTTCGGGAAAGCTTACATGAGCAAAATTCAAAGTATGATTACGTCTCCAGTAGCTCGTTTTGGAAGGAATCTAGAACTATAAACTTTTGTTTGGCTTTCAACTTTGTAGACAATGACCTTTTAATAATTTAATCACATCTTATTATGTGTCATTAACTCTTTGACATGACCCTTTATTTAATCGACTAAAACATATGGCTTTTGAGTCGCCAGATCACGGTAAGAAATATTCTTTCTTAATTATTTCATTAATGATTTACACTATATAATTATATAAAAATATTTATCTTGCTACAAACTAGGTAACTAATCAATCCTAATTACAAGAGAAATCTTATTCTACCTAATATAGGAGATGTATAATTTTAAATATAATTTAATTCTATTACACCCCGCAGTCGAAGTGGGAGGTCGACGTATGCTGAGACTGTCTCGAAAGTCTTTAACTAAAACCAGCGGAAGACCTTTTGTAAAGATGTCGGAAAGCTGATAACGTGACGGGACATGTACTTGTCCACGGGCAATCTTTTCACGAACAAAGTGAATATCCAGCTCAATATGTTTAGTGCGTTGGTGGTGGTGAACCGGATTCCCTGAGAGATAAATAACACTAATATTATCACAATAAACCAATGTCGCCTTCGGAATCGGAAAGTGGAGCTCTAAAAGAAGGTTTCGTAGCCAACAAGATTTAGACACCACATTGGCAACTCATCGTTATTCTGCTTCGGCACTGGATCTGGACAAGGTTGCTTCCCGTTTTGAGGACCAAGAGACCAAATTATCACCAACAATTACACAATAACTAGACGTGGAGCGTCTGGTATCCGGACAACTACCACAAACGGCATATGTATATGAAATAAGAGTGGTTGTCGAAGACGGATATAAATGCAAGCCATGATCGAGAGTACCCTAAATATAACACAATGTGTTTGAGAGCATGCATGTGATCCTCATCGGGTTATGTATGAATAGACAAACTTGTTGTACAGCATAAGAGATGTTGGGCCTCGTGAAGGTGAGATATTACAGGGCCCCTGCAAGGCTGCGGTAATGTGATGGATCTGCATATTGCTTGCTGGAAGAAGCACTCAACTTCGGTTTAGTGTCAACCGGAGTGACAGACGGCGTACACGATGACATGTCAGCTCGTTCAACAATCTCTGTTGCATACTTCTTTTGGGATAAAAATAAACCACCTACATGACATGTCACATTTATCCCCAAGAAGTAACTCAGTGGCCCTAGATCTTTCATTGCAAACTCAGAGCCAAGCAGTGACATGATAGACTTGCGAAGAGCATCAGATGAGGTAGTTAAGATAATATCATCCACATACAAAATATGTAAGCAATGTCATTACTCTGACAGTAGATGAATAGAGAATGATCAGACGTGCTGTTAAAAACCCCAATATGTGAAACATAATTTGCAAACCTCTTGTGCTAGGCCCTATGAGCTTGTTTGAGCCCATATAATGATTTCTTCAGCAGGCACACATGATTAGGATAAGTATGGTCTCTGTACCCCATGGGCTAATACATGTACATTGTTTCATCGAGGTAACCATGCAAGAAGGCATTTTTGACATCAAGTTGATGAAGCGACAATGCTTTGAAAGAGCCAAACTCAGGACCGTCCTGATAGTTACCGATTTGACCACCGGACTGAAAGTCTCACCACAATATACATCAACATGTTGAGTCTTCCCATCACATACAAGATGACATTTGTGCCTCTCAAATGTACCATCATATTTTTCTTTATGACTAAAAATCTACATAGACCGAATCACATTAACATCAGGGGGACGGGGAACCAAATCCCACGTCCTATTATTAATAAGAGCATTAAATTCATCATTCATAGCCATTTTTCAATTGGGGTCATTAAGGGCAGACACATGATTACGAGGCAACAGTGACTTGAAAACATGGGTGTGAAGACCGTATTTTTTTGGCTTAAAAATCTCGTGTTGACTACGAGTGACAGGTCATTGGGCCGAAATTGGAGTTGGGCCAGGCGGGAAGGACGGATTGTCCGATAGTGGGCTGACAATGACTGGACTTTCGAGCAGTGGTCTGCTCGAGCTGGACAGTGGGTCGAGACCCAACGAAAAGCAAGCAACTTGGCCTCGCGGCAGTGGGTTGCCGGCGAGAGACTCAGCTGGGCCATCAGTCGATAGGCTCAGTGATTGGGCCGAGACACCGGGAAACATTGGACCTATTTGGGAGGCTAATTTATGGATCAAATACGGGGGTATGCTATCGTCAAGAAATTCATAAGTAAAATGCCCAGAACAATGTAATTTGGCAAAAGGGAAATTTGTTTCATCAAATATTACGTGATGACTTACGACAATTTTATTAGAGGATAAGTCGAAACTTTTGTAACCATGATGATTTGATGGATATCCCAAAAAAATACACGGAGTTGACCGGGGTTGAATGGTAGTAGAAGGAAAGAGGATAGCATAAGCACCCGAAAACCCAAAAATGAGAATATGAAGGGTCCCTTATGTATAAAATTTTGAGTGGGGATTGGTAGGCTACTTGTTTGTTCGGAAGTATGTGTTAACAGATATGTTGTCATTTGTAACACATGATGCCAAAAAGATGGTGGTATAGAGGCATAAACAAGTAAGGTTCTAACAATATTGTTGATGGTTCAAACTTTTCTTTCTACTTTTCCATCTTGAGATGATGTATGTGGACACGAGAGACGAAACGACAAACCATTAGCTTTTGCAAAAATATCAAAAAGGCCCATTATCAAATTCTCTACCATTATCACATTTAATATTTTAAATGTCAAATTGAGTGCGGATGTATTCTCTAAAGGATAGAAATGTATAAAAAACTTTAGACAAAGGAAACGTCCACAAAAAATTAAAGTAATCATACAACAACAGAAAATAATATCGGTGATCCGAAGAGCTCAAAACATGAGATGTCCAAATATCACTATGAACAATATTAAAGGGCATAACAGTACGAGAATTCGAAACAACAAAAGACAACTTAACATGTTTTCCAAGAGAACAAGAGCGACAAATATGAGAACTACGAGATCTAGTACACTTAATAAATTTATATTATTTAAGGGAAGCAACAACAGGTGCTCCCGGATGACCCAAACATTCATGCCATAAAGAAGAAGCTAAAGCTGTAAAAGTGGATGGTAATTTGGCTTGATGTGTGGTTATGGTGATTGGATAAAGCTTGTCCCGACTATCACACCTCATTAGACGTATCCCCGTCTGAAAATCATTCACGGAAAATCCAAAAGGATCAAATTCAACAGAAACCCAATTATCGGTGGTAAATTTTCTAACTGAAATTAAGTTTTTAATTAATTTAAGTGCGTGAATGACATTTTTCAAAATTAACGGTGGGTTCAAGAGAGATAAGTGTGTAGTACCATAACCATGAACTGGAATTGAATGACCATTTTCGACAATTATACCACGATTATTGCTCAAATTAAAATAGGACGGGAGATTACCTTGTGAGGACGTCATATGAGACGTTGCACCGGTGTCCATGTACCAATTTATGTCGGGCGGAGTAAGCCCAAGAGTGTGCATCGTGACCTCAATATCTGTCAGGGTCGCCACTGCCGAGTGGGCCTGCTGCCACTGGCTCAGCAGTGGCCCAAGAATTCCTGGGTTGCTGCCTGCTGGGTTACTGGATGTGACCTGGGCCCGGCTTAGTTACTGCCGGCCGAATAGGGGCATGGCGACACGGCCCAAGACCATTGCCAGGTCCATGGTGCCGGCCCACTGCCCCAGGGTGCCCTCGGCTGCCATTAGACTGGCGGTTGTTGTTGGCTGTCACCACCTCCTCCGCGGCGGTTGTTGCTGACTTTACCAGTATCACGACTGCGATTTTTGCTCTCATTACCGTCGTTTCAGCCTTTCTGGCCATGATTTGGCGACAAATTTTCAAATTCTGATAAACTCTCATCGGACGGAGCGGCAACCAATGCGGAATTTGACACGGTGGATGTCTTATTGGCAAAATCCGCTTATTCGAGAATGAGCATAGAGCGGGTTTGATAAAACGGTGGAAGAAGATTTCTTTGCCGGATGAACGTACCCACTCCACTATACGTGTCGGTGAGGCCGACCAGTAGTTGTAAAACAAGCCGATTGTTATTGACTGGGGCGCCGGCGTTTTTGAGTTGGTCCGACAACACCTTGAGTCGTTGACAATATGCATAAGCATTGGGAAAGTCCGCCATGTCGGTGGTGGAGAATTCCTGTTCAAGAGTAACAGCCCGAGAATAATTGTATGCACCAAATCGCTAGAAATAGTGGCATAAATCCACTGAAGAACTGTTGCATCAAGGGTTAACCATTATTCTCTTTTGTCGTCGTTTTTCGGTACCTTCTCCTTGCCTTTTTTCGACGGAATTATGTGATGAATGACCCGGTGGGAGTGGCATGAATCTTGAAGAGCTCCGCCCACGTTGCATGATTGACGTTTTCCATCTCATGAATGATGGAAACATGGGATTTGATGTTGGAAAATGTGAGGGTTATATGAAAAGAAAATTTTGAATCAGACATGACTGAAAGGGAGAAGGATGGTCGGCGCCAAAAAAGAAGAAGGGGGGAGGGGGTCGGACACAAGGAAGCAGGGTTAGGGTTTCAGGAACTTTCCTTAGATTACTGATATCATGTAAGAAATATTATTCCTTGATTATTTCATTAATGATTTAAATTATATATAATTGTACAAAAATATTTACCTTGATACAAACTAGGTAACTAATCAATCTTAATTACAAGAGAAATCTAATATAGTAGATGTACAATTTTAAATGCAATCTAATGCTATTAATCACAACTTTTTTCGATCCTTTTTTGCCGACCCTAACCGACTCTCTTGCTTATTACGAGTAGTACTTTTTAGTTGGTGCTAAGTTTATCAATCAAAGTATGTTTGATTTTGTTTTTATAACTTTATAATTTATTAATTATAATTAACATATGGATTAATTTTATTCAAGTTAGGCTAACCACACATTTAACTCAATGGGAATGGGAGGTAGATGACGCAACTTGTCAAATTACAATAACCAATTATCAGAGTAACAAATTAAAACGAAGCCATAATCGACTTTCTCTTCTATTTTGTAGTGAAAAATAAATAAATTCAATAAGATTGGATCAACAGAGTAGGTGGGAAATGAAAGCAAAGGGAGAACTGATTTGGAACTCAACTTTAACGCATACATATTTCTTCACATTAAATGTCGTGATTTCGTACGGAGATATATAGAAACTTGAATTGTTTAGATGTGGAATCATGAATAAATACGATACTCAACTTGTTCATTGGACATTCTTTGCTTTTTTTTATTTTATTTTATGTTCTTACATTTCAAAATTAAAAATTCTTCAATTTTTACATTCTTATACTACCACTAACAACATAAAATTCTTCAATTCTGACATTCGTGTACTACCTCTAATGACATGGCTGAATAAAAGAAAAGCAAAACAGATTGCGTAACTACCTATCTTCTCCCTCCGCGGGTATTGAATATTGACCTAAGAGATAATAGATCGGGTGCGAGAGAAAGGAATGATGCTATTAATTCTAGATCAATATCAATAAAAAGTAGGTTATAGGGCAAGTGAATTTGAAAGCGGTCTCTTTTAAAGAGAGTTAGAAAGGGCAATTAAGTTGTTTCCTTAAAATCGGTGAATGAGAATGCTCTTACATATAGTTCCAGGCCGATTTCTATTTAAGTTGAAATTTCCTATGGAAAAGGCAAAATTTTCTATGCTTAAAAAGTTGCCATAACCAGGCCTAAGCTGAATTATACCTGAAAAATTGAGTTCACGCTTCAACTAATCGGGATATCTATTATCCCTCTGGACAATTAGAAAGTAAATGTATTTACCCCAAAAAGTTGATGTGGTACAAAATATAAAAATTGAAAAAAGGAGGCGCATTTTGATTTATAATTATTTATTTATTTTTTAAAAAAAATTAATTGTAAAATTCAGATTCTTGTAACCCCAGCCCCAGCCCTCTCTTTCTTCTTCATTCTTTTCCCATGCCGGAGCTCCGACGAGCTCATCTCGGCGACGGCGCGCAATTTTATTCAAACCAACAGACCAATATGTTTTTCTTTTTTCTTTTTTCTTTTTTCTTTTTTCTTTTTTCTTTTTGTCCATTGTTCTTTAAAATATCTTTTTTAGATTTCTCTTTTCTCCTTTTTAGTTTCAGCTTTTTTCTCTGCATTTTGTTCTTAAATTTTACAACTCCTTTAAAGTTTCAATTTTATGGAATAATTTACAAATCATCATCGATGGACAGGTTGAAGTGAGAGAAAAAAATAAAAGAGATTGAAGGTTGACAGTAAAAATGAAAGCTTGGCCCCCAAAGATCTGTTAACACTATCTCTGTATAATAAAAAAAATGCAGGTTTTTGTGTTTATTTTACTAGATTCTCGGCATTAATTAAGAATAATAATTTAGAGATGACAGTGGATTCTAGACTCGGTCCGAATCCAGTGGATCCAGATTCATTTTATAGGATATGAATTTTCAAAATTTAGATCCGACGGATCCAGATTGGACCCGGATCTATTTCTAACGGGTTAGATCTGGATCTGGATCTTGTATTTTAGATTCGTATTCGATCCAGATTTGACCCGTGGTTTCGTTTTTTATTAAATATATCAATAACCTATAATGTAATTTTATAAGTATTTTTAATTTTTTTTTCATAATTTATGTATTTTACATTCATATTTGAACTTTATTTTTTAAATAGTCCATACGTTTAAGCCAATAATTTTCAAAAAGCCCAATAAAAAATTAAGCGGCAGAAGGGGAAGTAGTTGAGTGTATTGATATGGTAAATGATATGTTTAATCATAAATATTTATTGAGATGAATTTTTGTTAGTTATCTCTTTTTAATATGATTGTTTCTTTGTTATTTTAGGATGTTGATGACGTTGAAACTAGTGATTTCGAAGACTAATTTATCATGTTTGACATAAGGTTATAGAAGATGTTGCTGGCATTTTAAAGAACATTGTTGTAGACTTTAATTTCAGGACTTTTGTAATTGCAACGTTTTTCGTGATGTTATTTACTTATTTTGCTTCATCGTCTTTATTTTCTTGTGATGCTAAAACTTCTTTCAGTGTTTTGGAAGAATGGTGTCATGTTTGTGTAGGTTGATTGAATGAACTCAATCATTTTTTTTCAATCAGATTGAGTTTAATTTTGTCAAAAAGTTTCAACATGTGGGAATATTGTTCAAGGGAATTTTTTTTACATGTGGATCTAGATCTGATCCGTGGACCCGGTGGTTCGGGCACGTGCAGAGGAGAAACACAAGCGCCCCAGTGCGGAGGTGTGAGATGTTGACTATGGACTGGTTCAAGAGGGATAGAGGTAGGTCTAAAAAGTATTGAAGAGATGTGATTATAAGCGATATGGCGCATGTACAACTCACCGAGTACATGGCCTTAGATATGGGGTTATGGAGGACACTAATTAGGGTAGTAGGTAGTCCAACGTAGTCCTACCTACACTTACAAACTGATAGTTGCAGTGTTATTATTGTAGGCCCGCTTAGCCTATCATACTAGTAGACGCAGTATTGTCTTATAGTCCCCTGTCGTTTGATTTATGTTGCTATGTGTCATCTAGTGTATTTTGTTTGTCTTATTTACATGCATTAGTTATTGCTTCTTTTTTAGAATGCACTATTATGACTTATTCACTTTATTGGTCTTACTTTGCTTGTGCTTGTGCTTTGTATTGAGCCGATGGTATCTCGGAAACAACCGCTCTACCTGCCAAGGTAGAGGTAATATCTGCGTACACTCTATCCCCCAGACCTACGTTGTAAGATTTCACTGAGTATGTTGTTGTTGTTGTAAAAAGAGTTGTGCAGAGAACAATTAAAAATGAAGCTCATATATTAATTTTCCGAGTATAATAGTTTTGAACAGTTCTTCATTCCTAGATAGGCAAACATTAATTTTTATTATGAACTACTCCCTCGGTTCACTTTTACTTATTCATTATATTAAAAATAGATTTTCACTTTTACTTGTCCATTTTAACATATTAAAAAAATATTTTTTCCTATTCTATCCATAACATTATTACTCATTTCAAATCATTTTTCAAGTTAATTAAACTATACACCAATTAATATTGATATCATGGTAAATAAAACACTTGATTTATTATTTTTTAAGACGTGTGCAAAATTCATAGTGGACAAGTAAAAGTAAACGGAGAGATTACTTCCTCCATTCAATTTGGCTGTCGTTTTAATCCTTTTTACGTTCATTAAAAGAATACAAGTTACTCATCCGTCCCATAGTAAGTATCACTTTAGCTAAAAATACACATATGAAGAAATTAATAATGCAATGTGAAGTTTAATGGACTATCCCTATTTAATAAAAATAAATTACTTTTCTCTCTTGATTATAAGTTTATAACATGCCTAAATAGTAATCATTTATGTCTTGAATAGAGAACTTGCAAGTAAATATTTCTTAAATAGAGAAGTTGTCAGCTTTCGTTTAAGGGTATAGTTGAAAAAAATAATCAATTTATGTCTTGATTTTTTAAGATGACATTTATTTTGAAATAATTTTTTTTTGCTAAATTAACACTTATTATGAAATGGAGAGAAGTATAATTTAATAAGTTACCAATACTTGTTAAATGTTGTCGAGAATTGAGCAGAAATAGTTCTTTAGTAGTATAAAGATATAGTAGTTGAACACAATTACTCCAACTAACTTTTCTTAAATTACGACAATTATTTTAAAACAAATATTTTTTTAACACGTCACTTGCAATGGGATAGAGGGAATAAAAAAGAAACATCGATGAAAGAATCAAATTTAAGAGCTAAATTGAGTGAACTCTCAAGTAGGGATGGCAATGGATCCTGGACCCGGTCCGGATCCGGTGGATCCAGATCCGTTTTATAGGATATGGATCTTCAAAATTTGGACCCGACGGATCCGGATCGGACCCGGATCCATTTCTGACGGATCGGATCTGGATATGGATCTTGCATTTGAGATCCGTATCCGGTCCAGATCCGACCCGTGGATCCGTTTTTATTAAATATATTCATAACCTAGAATGTAATTTTATAAGTATTTTCTTAAAATTGCTAAGCACATCCTTGCAAGTTTAATTCTCAAAACAAGTTTAATTTATCCCAACGTTAACTCAAAAACCAAAAAATAAAGAGGTAACTTCAATAATAAAATCAATATTATATTAGTGAATGACTAACATCTCCATAGACAAGTAGTTAAAATTTTATTTACTTCATTTGTAAAGATTCCAAACACATGCAAGTTCTGCATTGTGGAAATACTAGTCAACATTTTCCACAACTATTGTCATTGTCCAACATTTTCAATTAATAGCTCACAATCAAAATGAGACATAGAACAAAATATCTCATATGGACATTTCAAAATTGGAACACATTAAACTGTTAGCTAAGCAAAAATCGTTTATCAGTTAAAAAAAAAATTCTTAGCAATGTTACATTTTTAGCAAGGCAATTTTTTTTACATGTGGATCCAGATCCGATCCGTGGACCCGGCGGATCCGATGAATCCGGATTTGGATATGATTTTTATGGACCCGATGAATCTGAATCCGGATCTGGATTCAGGTATGAAAAACGGATCTGGATCTGGATCTAGTAGGATCCGGTCCAGATCCGATCTGTTGCCATCCCTACTCTCAAGTCTCAGAGAATCAAATTCGCAATGATATTTGACCAGCGTAAATAACTTCTATATTATCTAGTAATTATAATTACGTTGATTATGTCAAATATTATTTATGCAATGAGTGCATCTAATTTAAATCTTTAAAGAAAATTAATTAAAAAAAGGCTACCAAAGGCTCGAAATTAGCGATCCTAATTCAAACACGTCATCACATGAGATTCCTACGTGGCAGCCACTTGCATCAGGCCATCCACCCGTTTTCAAAACACACAGAGCTGGTAGACTCGAGAGTTACTCCACTTGCCGTGTCCAACTCTCCCAAATAAACTCAGTCTCTTTTAACGGATTCTAACGTCGTTTATCTTTCCGTAATCACTTCGTCATCATCGCTCTGTCTTATTTTAATTGTCTAATAGACATGGACGTTACGATTTCATATACTTCTACTAAGGAGTAATTACTTAAGGCCACGTTAAAAAATGTTTCTCCAAAACAATGTTTCATTTTGGAAGCTGAAAATTTCAATGCAAAAAAAAAAAACTCATTGTCCGACTTGGGAAATATTTTTAGGTAGAACCTGTTGGATAAAGTAACTAAGTTGCGCAACTTAATATTGTTATCGGCGAGAAACGTACTCAATGAAGTAGCTGAAAGTAATATGTACTCAATGAAGCAACTTGATAATTGTGTTGATGAGAGGTAACATGTGTTTGATGAAATAACTGAGGTGCGGAATATGTCAACTTGATACTTGTGTATTGTGATGGTTGAAGGTAGCATGTACTTGATGGAGTAGATATACACGCCTACTATTGGTCCATTATTTTGCTATAGCCGGAGTATTTCAAACCTTCGTACCTACGATTAGTCCCTTTCTTCGCCTGATCAGAGTAATGTCAAAACTCCATGTTTACAATCGACACAAATTTAATAGGATAGATATCATAGCAGTAATTATTTAGTAGTATGTGTTGGTTATTGTAAAGCATTACGAGAAGTAAATAAATATTACAAGTGTTCGAAAGGATAAACAAATAGGCCAATGTTCAGAACTGCCGCAAGCTTGTTGAGTCTTGAATCTTGATAACCTGAAATCAAGAAACACTAAATCTGGATGGTTACAACTGCGTGCTGAGTCGAGTGATTGCACTCTGTCCTTAAGACAAGATTACCCCGTATATATGCTTTTACGTTAACGGACATCTCAAGATAAAACAACACTTTAATCTCAACACTACAAAGCAAATAGGTTGAGTCTGACGAAGAAAACAAACACGAAACGCTTTGCTGAAGAAATGGAAAAGGAAGGAAGAGTTTCTGTTTTAGTCCAACGTTTTTTGACTGACTTTCTCTTATGTTTTGTCTCTGTGTATATATAAATGTTGTCTCGTTTTCTATATTCTGTTTGTGGGTTTTTCGTCACTGTTTTTGTCCATATGTTGTGCACACAATTCAGCCCAAAAGGCTCCAATATATAGCATAAGGGGGGACTTCTCAACTGCCAAGAAAATGGTTGTTTAAAGCCATTGAAGGAGGCATTGGGTGTCCAAAGAGATAATATCAGAAAGACCCGCGACCTGCGACCGGACGGGACGGGCGGCGGCAGCGCGCGTAGCCTTGAACCCAAGCACATCTAGGTCCTCCCTCCTTTAAACACACGGGATACCCTTTGGGGTCCCAAACCCTTAGCCAATTAAGAGACTTATAAAGAGAGCAATTCTTTCTTTTCCCACCGATGTGTTAGATTTGTCCCACATCATATTTTCATACCTCAAACACCTTACTTCGTGAACCAATATCTCTTTCAATTCTCAACGAAAGTTGACGATTCTTGGCCCTATGGTCATCTACTCACTTAGTAGATTATGCATGTGTAAAGAGACAAAGCCTCCAACATGCGGAATCCTAATGTTTAATTCATTAAATATGGGTGGACGCACCTCTCCAAAAAAAAACAAATTTCCAACCGTATGTATAATAGTATTTCTAATATTTTGACAATGGTTTGACCAATTCATTTAATTTGTCGAAAGC
Organism: Anisodus acutangulus; assembly: GCA_029783415.1. Lineage (NCBI taxonomy): Eukaryota > Viridiplantae > Streptophyta > Magnoliopsida > Solanales > Solanaceae > Anisodus > Anisodus acutangulus. The sequence goes on along the minus strand of CM056506.1, from coordinate 8,947,696 downwards.
CAAATACTTGCACACGTGTATTTTATATTTATGTAATAAATTCTTCTTAGGGGGCAAAGAGGAAAGCGTACCAAACGCCACCTAATTAGATAGTTGTGCTTCTTTTTTTTATATCAACTTCTCAGCTTAAGCCGCACTATTTCCTGAGATAATAGTCGTGCTTCTTTCTTCTTTAGTTCACCAGTTCTGTCTGCACTCTGCACTCCCCTCAAAAACAAACATCCCTTTTCTTTTTCCATTCAAATCCATATACCAATCTGTAGATTATATCGTTTTTCTATTTTTCTTTTAACTTACATCACTTACAACATACTTAGTACTAATAAAAGATTTGACTTCAAGAATTTTGCTTGAAATGAAAATTAAATTCTTGGGTTTCTCATAAGTTGGTGTTTGGCTCCTTCAATGGCGATGAGAGGAGTTGATTTTAAATGGTAACTCTTCAAATCTTTATCTTCTTTTTTTTTCAATTTAACATTCATCTTGCGTTACTCTTTAGTTGAATATCAAATTTTAACTCTTTATTTTTTTTCTTGTAGGTATGATGGATTCTTCCTGTCAATGCTAGCTACGAGTATGTATCCTTTCAAGGATCCCACATAGTGGGGTTAATTTGTTCCTTATTTGATTGTGTTTAGATGTTGTATGGTGTAGTTGGGTTGTTTCTTTAACTGTTTGTTAATCAGAATTATTGTGGCTATCAATTGGAAGCGTTACCATCTTTGTATATACCCGTTGCATATCTGGATCGTGGTGGGTATCAAGAAATTTGTATGAAAAAGAAAGTAAAGCATTGCTTTGTTTTTCTGTTTACTTAGTTTATATCTCAATTTTACCCTTTTTCTAACCCAGGTTGACTACACAACAGTGTTTGTGTTTCGGTTGTTGATGTTTGTAGATAATGGACTTGCTGCTGGAATGGGATTGTAAGGCCTCCTTTTTTTTAGCATTTTAATTTTGTAAGTGAAGCAATTATTGTGCTAGTTGTATTACCTAGCTTGATGATGATGTAACATTTTCTGCACTTTGCATGAGATCCCCTAGTTGTTACTTGATTGGGCGTAATAACAATAACAACAACAACATACCCAGTGTAATCTCATAAGTGGAGTCTGGGACGTTAGAGTGTACGCAGACCTTACCCCTACCTTTTGAGGGGTAGAGAGGCTCTTTCCGATAGACCCTAGGGACAACAACGCATTGCCAAAACATGCTAGAAGGAATGATTGGGCGTAATAGTCTTCTTAGAAATAACCTGTCGTGAATGTTCATATCTCCATTCTGTTCTCTTGCTTCCAGACTATTTAAGTAAATGGCAGGGCAATGTACAGATTGAATTAGTTAGTAGTAACTTTTCGTGATATCTTTCTTTTGGTGGTTATTTGGATTTTATGGTAATTTCTGTTGGAAATTTGCCTTTGGCGGGAGTTGCGACCGACCAACTTTAACGGCTTAAACACTAGTGTTACGTATGTTGGAGAATCCGGTTCTTCACACATGCATGATCTACTAAGTACGTAGATAACCGTAGGGCCAAAAATCGTCAAATTTCATTGAGAAATGAAAGAGATATTGGTCCACGAAGTAAGGTGTTTGAAGCATGGAAAGTGTGGTATTGTGTTCAATTCTCCCTCATCGGTAGAGGAAGAAAGAATTGTTGTGTATATAAGACTCGAAATTGGTTTGGGGTTTGGGACCCCAAGGGTATCCCATGTGTTTAAAGGAGGGAGGACCTAGATGTGCTTGGTTCAAGGAAAGACCACACGCTTGCGCTTGCGTCCGTCGGTCCGATTCAGAGTTCTCGGGCATGAGTGCGCCTTCGATATTATCTTTTTGGGCGAGAACTTTGCGGAAATGCAGTTTGATCCCAGAGATGTCTGATTCGGACGAGAATTCTTTGGATGTACTGATTTGGTCCCTGAAGTTTCAAGATGTACTGATTTGGTCCTCAAGTTTTAACGCCGAAATTTGGAGATCAAAAGCAGAAACGCCAAGCTCTCAATTCAGCCATTTATTTTGGCTGAATTACTCCTCCTATAATGGCCAAATCCGTTGGTATTTCACCATTTATGTTGGTGACTTTACTACCTCCATAATGACCATTATTTGGCTATTATGGAGGCAGTTTTTAAGCCCCTCCATCACCTATATAAACACCCCCTTATACCATTGTTGAGCACTAAGAAGACACATATAATATACACGAAATTTAGAAGCTTACACAAGCAGAAAGTTTTCTTCTTCCTACAACTTCCAAGGCATCATTTCGTTACTCAATATTCTTCACGGTAGCTCTTGAGTTTCCTTTGCTCAAGTGTTCCATTGCTGTTTTATCTTGGGAGACAAATTGTCCAGGACGTATAAAGGATACATACGGGGCAATATTGTCTTAAGGACAGAGTGCCACACTCGACTCAAGAAACCAGTTTCCATTTTTCCGTCTTCAACAAAATTGTAATTTCAGTTTTGTGATTATATTGTAATTTTCAGATTACTAGTTGAATTATTGAATCTTTGTTTATCCTTTCGAATACTTGTAATAGTTATATACTTCCCGTACTGCTTTATAAAGTACCATAGAGCAAAAATACCCAACAATTTCTTCACCTCATATGGATTGTGCTCTTAGATGACTAGACTGAAGTTTAGGTGTTATTTCATTTTAGGGATTTTGGTTGGCAGCAGAGATATGGTCGTTTTTGTGGAAGAATAGCTATTCTTTCCGTTCTTGCCTTGCTTCTCTATCCCTTTCTTTGGGCTTGGACCATCATCGGGACTTTATGGTTCACTAGTGCAAGAAACTGCGTAAGTTGTAGTAATCCTTTTGCTGCTTCTGCTGTTCTGGTTTAAAAGCCTTGAATTGGTATTATGTGGAAACTCTTACAGCTTCCAGAAGAAGGCCAAAAGTGGGGTTTCCTAATTTGGTTGCTGTTCAGCTACTGTGGACTCCTGTGCATAGCTTGCATATCGACAGGGAAGGTTAGTTTAAACTTTTCCAAGAATTCAACTACTTACCGCCTAGTTCAACTCGGACAGCTTCGTTTCCCACTTACCCTCTGTCCCCCTCTTAAAAAAAGGAAAAAAAAAGAGAGTCAAAGTAACGGAATCTGAAAAAGAGGAACTAAAAGAAGGATACCTACCTGTAACGAACAGAAAATATAATCTTGGTCTCCTGATTCTTTTCTTGGTCAGTGTGATGTTTTCTTATCCATTTTGGAGGGTGGGAGCATATTCCAAATCTCGATGTTATTTTGGCGTTACCTTGTGTGTGTGTAAACGGATTTATGTAATTCAGTAAATGACAAATTGAGAATTATGCAGTGTTATTGACGTTAGCGTTGCGACGTTCCTTAGTTTTCAATTTCTTATTGCAGTGGTTAGCTAGAAGGCAAGCCCATTTATTGCGTGCTCAACAAGGAATTCCTATTTCAGAATTTGGGGTAAGCATTAGAAACCAACACATACTTGATTTAATGTATTTTGACTTTCACATATTACATGTTTGAATTAAGTTGTTCCTGTTATATATGTTTTCTTTTGCCCTTTGACTTTGTTTCCGTTTATTGTACAAAAGCATTAAATTGATTCTCTCTTTGCTATCTCTCCATGTTAAAGTAGTTAAGCTTTCAAACTTCTAGTCAGAAAGTTGCTCTTTGTAGATTTCTATTGATCAAGTAAAGTGTAACTTCATTAATAATAGGAAATTTCCGTATATAAGAAGTATATCAAAAGGTAGATATCCTACAAAAAGATATGATTTTCTGTAAAGGATGCCCAGTCTTTTTATATAAATAGGAATTTCATGGGTGCATCAAAGGACATTAAAAGAAGAGGCTACTCCACAAATGTACAAATAGTGCTCTTTATCTTCAAAAGCTCTCTTATTTCTCTTCCTCCACACAACTCACGTTAGTGCTAATTGAGCAATATCCCACGTATGACTTCAACTCTTATGTCTTTTACTGGTCCAGCCTAATAGTGCATTCTTCATGGTTCCCTGCATGGCCGAATGTAGTACAAACCATCTCAAACTCTCCACCACAGATATGATGCAACTGTCAGCTGGTTGCTCTTTCTAGGTTTAGATAAGAAACAATAATGTGCGCTGAAATTGATTGACATGAAAAAAACATATCTTGTAAGTACAAATGAAAAAAAGATAGTATAACTGGAAATAAACCCTATAGAGATGATGGACACATAAATGCATACAGATATGTGTGTGTGTATTTTATGGTGTGTATAATACACGCTCTCACACACAGATATTGTCCACTTATTCTTGGCACTGATCAACGTGATCCAAGTTCACTTGTAGCCTGTCTAATAGCCTTCACTTCTGGAGTTGTGTGGGTGCCTCTTCTGAGTTGAGACGGGGTGTTGGAGTTTCCTAAGTATCTACTCGTCACCCCCTAAAAAGAGGATGGGAAAAAAAAGAAGAGAAAAATGTAATGGTATGCATTTTTAATGTCACGTAGATTATTAGTGAATCGGAATCAATTTCTTTAGGCTTTATGGTTGTTGACTTGTATTTTTTAAAGCATGGAGAGAGGTTGTGTGGATATGTGTGTTGGGAGTTGCTTTGATGTTGCCAGTGGTGCAACTAAGGTTTTAAAGCTTCTTACTGTGCGCTAAGGGGAGGCTCAGTTGCTCTGGTAATGCATTTGTAAGTAGTTTTAATCAGTAAGGTGATGTGTAAAGATGCAGTGATTGCCTCTTTTGGGAGAAAATTTACTGCATCACTTGTACTGCGAATAATCAATGTACTAACACCAGAACTCATAGACTTCACACATAAATAACTTAAGCATTAAACTAGAGAACTGCCAAGTTTTTAATTTATAAAATGCTTCTAGAACTCCACAATAGGTGCATCTTGCTTACATATTTATCAGATAGTCATCGCTTTTTATCTTTCATTTTTGGCGGTATTTTGAGGTCTTGTTGATCTTGTTGGACAAGATGATCTTGATGGAGAAAATTTTCTTGATTAATATGTCATGTAAAGTTCAACTAATAGTCTGGTTTAAGGTTTGAATGGCCACTTCATTTAAGTATCTAGGGCTGTTGAATCATTTATGATGTGAACTTATAAGGAACACGCTAGCTTCTTCTTTTTCTTCATTTTTGCACCCAAAATTGTGGCCTAGTTGTCAATGAAGTGGGTTGAGAACCATGAGATCTCATGTTCAAATCATGGCGGAGGCAAAAATACTAGGTGATTTCTTCCCATATGCCCGAGCCTTAGTGGACAGGGTCACCCGGTACCTGTGCTGGTGAAAGATATCAGGTATCCCGTAAAATTAGTCGAGGTGTGTGCAAGCTGACCTCGATACAACAATTATAAAAAAAATCAATTTGTGAGTATAGTTATAGTGTGTTAAATGTAAGACTTTCAGAGTTTCAGTACCATAAATATTGCTATACATTTCAAGCAATGAACCAATTAACTTTGCTTCAATTCCAAGCTAGTAGGAGTCCTCTATATGTATCCACTATGTCAAACACTCTATGTTTGTTTTATTGTCTTTTAGGAAGAGTTGTGCAAACAGTTTCTCTCTGGATGATCTCCGTTGAAAATTCGGTTCGACTAATCTGCTCTGTGACACCAGAAATGAATGTCAAGCAATTATATATGAATAATCACAATGGTTAATGTGTTGTTTTTTCTCGGGAGTTGGGACACTAGTGTGAAAGTACTCTACCTCTTGTTTTTAGACTCCTGCTTCATGTTATGGTGTAATTTGGTTTTCATGGTAGGCTATTTTGGATTTACTCCACAAGCTTACAATTTTCCTTATTACAGGTGTTAGTTGACATGATCAGAGTGCCAGATTGGGCATTTGAAGCTGCAGGTCAGGAGATGAGAGGGATGGGCCAAGATGCTACTTCATACCATCCAGGACTTTATTTGAGCCATGCTCAGGTAATGACTAAAAACTTATTGTCAACAGCTCATCCTCAATATGAATCCCTTGCTACACCTGGTGAATTGAAAGATTCTCACTCGTCTTAACTGGTGAATTTTCTTTTTGGCACATAGAGAGAAGCAGTGGAGGCACTCATTCAAGAACTTCCAATGTTCAGGATGAAGGCTGTCCCAACTGACTGCAGTGAGTGCCCTATCTGTTTGGAAGAGTTCCATGTGGGAAATGAGGTATCTTTTTCTTTTTTGTAAACTTCGCTTCTCCTTATTACTCCACCTTTCTTGTGCGATGTTATTGAATGTTGACATTTTTATGCCATTCCCAATTTTACTTGAATAATACAAATCTACACAATTACGCACAGCTTCTACCAAAATACATTGCGAACATCAAGCAAACGATTCAATACTTCTCTTATGACCAGTACTCTATATGCAAGTCAGATTAATTTCCAATGTCCTTGTAGGGTAGTACTAGGGGAGTACTGGAGGAATAATAGTCTAAAAGTGCATGCTCAACTAGTAATAATATTTATTGTCATGCAATGGTCCCCATTCTCACCCAATTTGAGAGAAACTAAGAGCTTAAATTCTGAGAAAAACTTGGTCTGGTGTCATTTTTAGGTGGCTGTTGCTATTTATAGTCTTCAGATTTCTGCAGCTTAGCAAAGAAGATACTTGTATATCTTGGCATCACTTGAAGACACTTAACTTGTTAAAAGATAGTTGGGGAGATTAAATGCATGCTAATTCCAGTTAAATGGGATTATGACATTGTGTCCATTCCCCCCCCCCCCCCCCCCTCTTTTTCTTGTGTTGTTGGAGGAGGTTGGTTTTCTAGAAGCCAATGCCACAACTGTCACACTAGTTATGTTGGTTCTGTCCTTATTCAGGCTCTGCAGCCACTTTTCTTATTACAAAACCTTTTTGTGCAGGTTCGTGGTCTCCCTTGTGCTCATAACTTCCATGTTGCATGCATTGATGAATGGCTTCGCCTAAACGTGAAATGCCCTAGATGCCGTTGTTCTGTTTTTCCAAATCTTGATCTCAGTGCTTTGTCAAATATCCGTGCTGATCCAGAAAGGCTATCAACTAACGTTGTGACAGCAGCCCTGTATGTGAGATCCCAACCTTCTAGCCAGAGCTATCTGCTGAGATTGCAAGGTTTTCTCCGCCCTGTGCGCACAGAGGATGCTGGCCCGAGCAGCGAGGTAAATGCAGCTGCACAAACAAGATTTGAGGACAGTGTCCTAATATCACCACCTGACAGTCATGGAAATGTAGAGTGCGTGGAAGTACTGGTGGAACATTCTCCAAGACAGCTGTAACTATTTGTTCTGGGGGCAGGTTCGAATGTTCTAACTTTGCAGGCACTGATAATTTTTGCCAACCTAAGCCAATGCTGAGTGTTGTAGTGGCTTCTAATTGTAATTAGATTGCTAAAACTAGCGTGACTGATGGAAGAAAACGGCTACAGCGATATCTGTTTTTGGCCTGTTTGTTTTGATGTAAATTTGGCATTGACCTCTTTAAGGCTTCTCTTGGATGGTTAATGTTTTGTAGTCCTTAATTCGCCTAAAAGATCTTGCATAGGATTTTCTTTTTCTGGGCAATGCAATGGAATCAGCCTCGAAGCTCAGTACCTCAAGTGATACTGTTATTCACTGTGTTCTGGAAATCAGGTGTGATCAGATTATTTGGCCAACCCGAAGTCGAGCCTTCCTCCTAACTCAAACTAGAGTAAAAGTGCATGTCTATTTATACCCACAAATTCTTTTCCTTGTTCCTATATGGGAGATAAGTGGTTTCAATTTCCATTCCCAGCCTAACCCAAAAAATCATAGGATCAAACCCATTCACACCAAAAACCCAACAGATACCTCTTACCTTACTATCTCACGTGTTTCAAGAAAACATTAGTATGATTAAGAGTCTTTGGGGTCAGTCATTAAATATTGTAGGGACATTTTAGCACAGGATCTAATGTCATGATGTAAAGCATGACAGCTAAAGTGGAATATGACACAGCAATGATCTTTCTTAAGGCAGCATGGCACATCTTTTGGTCGTTGGCCTTCTACGTTCAAAGTTAATAAAGGCACTACTTTTGATTAAGTGCATTCTCTTTTTGTTATTGAATTAGAAAGAAAGTTGCAGCCTCTTGTCGAGCTAGAGGAAGGTGCATTATAAAAGAATGTCATACTTTTATCATTGCAATGATGCAATTATTGTCATGACTTCTAACGGGGTTTTCGACCATTTTGATTTCCAGAGGAACACCGGCAAAGTTAGATTTATTAAGTGACTTAATTTATAACCTTATTACAAGAATCGTAAGTTGCATGATCATTTGAAAAATTAATCTGACAATATTCTAGAATTTGTTGAATTTTGTATTCATCTAGTGACATGAGCTACAACTTGAAACATAAAGGGCACAAGCTAAATTGATAAATTATTAGTGGTCACACATTAGCGAGTGGTATATTAACTTGTTTTTTATAATGTTTGATCAATTCTCACATCTTGAATTAGTTTTTAAAATTGAGTATTGTACTAGTTTGTTGTTATTCGCGTATTTTAGATTGATTAGCACTCGGGTCTTGTGTCTCTTTCGCTACAAATAGATTCCTGGGCACTTTACTAATTAAAATTTAAAAAATACATGTGTTCCTTATGCAACATGCATTTACTTAAACATAATAAATATACAATTCAAATAAAAAAGTAATTAAATATTAGAAAATAAATATAAAGCTAATAAAATAAAATTATTATTTGATAAAAAAATAAAACATTTATGTTCGCTAGTAATGGTGAAAATGCTTTGTAGTGGTGGTGATGATTCTGATGGTAGAGGTGGTTAGTGGCGATGGAGTAGGGGTGAGTGGAGGTAGTGGGGTGGGGGCGAAGAGTAGGTGGGTAGGGGTAGGTAGGTGGGGTGAGTGGTGGTGGGGTGAGGGTTGGGAGGGTGAGAGTAGTAGGGGTTGAAAATCTTTGGTGATTGTAAGTAGATGTGGTTAGTTGTGGTGTGGTGTGGGTGGGGTGGAGGGGTGAGGGTTGGGAGAGTGGGGGTAGGGGTGGTAGTTGTGATGGCAGTGGTGGGGTGAATATGGGGTTGGGTGGTGGGTGGGGATGGGGTTGGAGCTGGTGGTTGTGATGACAGATGTGGTTAGTGGTGGGGTGAGGTGAGAGGTGGAGAAGGGGTTGGGATGGGGTTGGAGGGGTGGGGTTGTGGTGGAGCTTGTGATTGTGGATAAAGTGGTGGAAAAAATTATCCATACAAAAGTATCTCTTAATGATATCAAGATTTTGTTCAAGATCTTAATGACTAAAACCTATTCAGACAAAAAAATGCTTAGATCTTAATGTAAACTGTAGTATTTGAATAGTAAAATACTAGTTTAGGAAACTTACGAGTTTCTCCATAACGGAAGCGGATCTGCAGCAACCACGACTCGTGTCACCGGTTGTTGAGAATTCTCACAAAGCGGATGAATCCTCATGTTTTCACCGCTTAAATATCCCTCTAACTGATGCAAGGAATTAATCTTAACCCTAGCCGTTTCTTGTTGTGGACGATCATCTTTTTTCCTACACCCATAATAATGTATTTATAGGCTAGTCATAAGGTTTAGGACGAGGACTAACTAATGGGTTAACATGCAAGTTAGCACCCTTTATGGGTGGACCCAATCCAATAACAATTTTTCAACATAAACAAATGTACTTAATGACCTAAGATTTGAATCATTAAAATTCAGACTTGCTTTAAATGCAAACAAATGAGGGCTTAAAGCAAGTAGAGGATAATGAACACAACTTTTTGCTTTTTGCTTTTTGGCCCCTCAAAAAAAGATTAGAGGTTTGGAGTTGATAAATATAAAGTAAAGCCTCCCACTTTATTAGGGACTTTAGCTTAATGAGGCAAATATAGGTACTCACCACCACTATTGTCGATCTCTTTTGCTGTAGTCAAAAAGTGGAAACCTTCTTTCTTAACCAGGTTGTTTTCTTAGTGTTATAAGGATTCTTCAAGTTCCTTACCACACGTGTTCATTGAAGTTGAAATTGAAATATATGATTAGCTTAATTTGTTTTTTCCACTACTAGCGCAAGTCTATTTTTCGTATTTTCTTAATTAAATTTCAGATTCTAAAACTAAAATTCCATATGGATAAAGTTCGATTAAGTTGTTGCCAAACCATATCAGGAAAAGTTGGTGAAAAAATCATACTAGTAATAAGAGGTACAAACAAACGTCATCGTGATTTAACCTGCAAATGCGATTTAACCTGCAAAGATTCATGCAGACATAATGTGGAGCTGAAAATCCTTACCGAGACGGACCATAGTTGGCTTTATTACCCACTAACCATTGCTACCTAGCTCAGCAAGTTTAGTTTTTACCAATATCCTACTATTAGGTAGACGAACACATCTCACTATAACAACATAGCCAATATAATCCCACAAATGCGGAGTGTATGCAGAACTTAATTAGAGTCTTAGAAAAATTATTTTCAATAGATCATCGACTCAAAAAAAGCGTAAGTACAACAATAATGGAAACATAAACACTAAAATCAACAAGATAACAAAAAAATCGAAGTAGAAAAGACAACGAGTAATAATAGAAAACTAAGAATGAGAAGTAAGAAAATAATAAAAATATCAAAATAAAACTAATACTACTTGTAAGAAAAAAATAAAAACAAAATTATCTGCTATTAGACTTTTACTCTACACTTCGATCTCCCTACCTTCCTATTAAGGATCATGCACTCGGTAAGCAACAGACTCACGGTAACAATGAAATATGAATAAAATCACTAAAGGATGTGATGATTGTTGGAAATTTGCTTTTGGCGGGGAGATGCGTCCACCCATCTTTGATGAATTAAACACTAGTGTTCCGCATGTTGGAGACCTTGTCTCTTCGCACATGCATGATCTATGAAGTGAATAGATGACCGTAGGGCCAATAATCGTCAAATTTCGTTGAGAAATGAAAGAGATATTGGTCCACGAAGTAAGGTGTTTGAGGCATGAAAATGTGGTGTGGGACAAATCTACCACATCGGTGGAAATAAGAAGAATTGCTCTCTATATAAGTCTCTAATGTGGTAAAGGGTTTGGGACCCCAAAGGGTATCCCATGTGTTTAAAGGAGGGAGGACCTAGATGTGCTTACGTTCAAGGCTAAGCCCACACGCGCGCCGCCGCCGCTCGTCCGGTCACGGGCCACGGGCTGTGGGCAGAGAACTTTGACAAATGTACAGTTTGGTCCCCGAAGTTTAATATTTTACAGTTTGGTCCCCAGAGTTTCTGGAAAATTGATTTTGGGGTGACAGAACTTTCTGCCTTACCGTTGGACAGTTTTCTGGAGCATTAACCAGCCATTATTTGGCTGATTAACTCCTCATTTTTCACCCTCATTCATGTCCATTATTCAGCCTTCTTCAATGGCAATTAACAGCCATTACTTGGCTGTTTAATGCCCTCCTAATGGCCATTAACAACCATGTTTTGGGCAGTTGTACAACCCCTCCTCCATGCTATATATTGAGTCTCTTTTGGCTCAATTCAGTGGCTGGAAAAAGACTGAATCTGCAGAAAAAGCGAGCGAAAACTGACTTTTTCAAAGACAAAAACAGTCATGAAAATAGCCCAAACAGACCACAAAACAGTGAGCAAAACTGTGTTGAAAAACAGTGAGCAAACACTCACATATACACAAGATATACACAACAGAGACACACTATATACACAGAGACAAAACAGAAGAGAGATAGAAACTCTTCCTTCCTATTCCATATCTTCAGCAAGTCAAGTCATATTTGTTTTATTCGGCAGGCTCAACCTATTGGCTTTGTAGCGCTGAGATTAAAGTGTTGTTTTATCTTGGGAGACTATTGCCCGCTAACGTAAAAGCATATATACGGGGCAATCTTGTCTTAAGGACATAGGGCAATTCCTCGACTCAACACACAACGTTGTAACCATCCAGATTTAGTTGTTTCTTGATTTCAGGTTATCAAGATTCAAGACACAACAAGCTTGCGGCAGTTTTGAAGATTGGCCTATTTGTTCAACAAGATTCAATTTCTGAATATTGAATATTTGTTAATCCTTTCGAATACTTGTAATCGTTATTTACTTCCCGTACTGCTTTATAAAGTACAATAGAGTACCAACAATGATGAGTCTACTCCTCCGTTAACTAGAGGTCCAAGGCCGGCTATCGAGTAAAGCCACCAAAGCCATGCTTTAGGCCCCCAATTTTTGAGATCCCCATTTATATATATATATATATATATATATATATATATATATATCATATTTTTGTTCCCTCTAAAATTTCTCCTTCTTGACATTTTTATTACATAGGTACAAATTATTTTGTTACAATTTGGATATGTCAACTAGAAAATATGAATTTAATTATTTATAAATCAAAAAGAAAAAGAAAAAAATGAATCTTTAATACAATATTAAAAATGAGCTCTTGATAATTTTTTGACAAATAATAAAAGACTAAGAATGTGTTTGATAATGGAGGAAAATATTTTTAAATTTTTTTATGTTTGGCTGGTCAAAATTTTTTATTTCTATTTTTTATAAAAAATATTCTATAAAAAAATAAAAAAAATGACTTAAGAAAACAAATTCCGTAAGTAAGATTTTACATTAATCATTTCCTCTCTGTCCTAGGATGGAAGTTCTTTTTCTAAAAAAAAAATTAATGCCTCATAATGAAATTTAACTTTAAGCCGTCAAGAGGATTGAACCGCCTCTCGAGCTCATATATGAAAAAATGAGAGCACTTTCTCTCGTTTAACAAATTCAAATATAATCGTGCTTCAATATAAATATTCACTGTCCAGTAAGAAATTTCACTTTCTATTTTTAACAATAGAAAGAAGTAAGCTAAAAGCACTTCCATTAGTTTCCTACTTTTCTCTCTCTCTCTCTCTCAATATAAAGGGCAACATTTTCCCGGTAAACTCAAAAATGGAGAAATCGAATTCCAATTCAAATTCCAACTCCAATCACAGCAATCACCACCAGAACTTTCACAAACAGAATAGCCATATATCAATGTCGGACACTGACTCACAGGTGAGTCAAATGGACTCGTTCCACTCACCTCTCCGATCCGACTCACCGTTGCGTTCCGATGATCCTTTCCCTGATAATCACCGCACAACCAAGTCTCTCTCTTCAAAAGCCATGGTTTCCGTCGAAAAATACTACTCCCCGCTTCGATCTCCCCATAAACCTTCCTGGGAGAATTTAAGCTTACCTCCCACACCTACTCCGCCGTCGGAATCCGGAAACAAGGACCGGAATTCGCCGAGGATGTATTATAGTAGGGCGGTTAGGGATGATGTAACTACCGGAGTGACGAAGGTGGGACTAGTTGGTGGTGGTGACGTGGAAGGTGGAGAGATGGGAGTGGAGAGGCCTTCGATGACAGGGCGCTCGACGCTGACCAAGGCGGCGCTAGGGTTTAGGTTTTGTGAGTTTGTTGTGTGCTTGATTTCCTTCTCGGTTTTGGCAGCTGATAAAACTCAAGGTTGGAGTGGTGACTCTTTTGATCGATACACCGAGTACAGGTCTCAATATTCTTTTCCTAATCTGCATATTAATTCTAGTTGGAAGCTACTTGGTAGTCTAATTTTTGGTTTGGCAATCTGGCATACGAAAATTTGCGGTGTGTTTGATATGATGGAAAACGTTTTCTCTTGTTTTTGGTACGCAAGTTGTAAAATGTCATTTTTAAGAGCATTTGCATATATTCAAAGCAAAACACTGAGATTTTTAAATGCGGAGTGCAACTTCTGGTGGTGGGGTAGGGGTAGGGGTGGGTGGGTTGGGTTGGGGATGCGTTAGGTGTATTTTTATTGATTCAGAAAATATTTTCTCTCAAATTTTTAAGGAAAATATTTTCTCTCAAATTTTTAAGGAAAATATTTTCCTCTATTTTCTCCTATTTTGAGAAAAACATTTTTCAAGATATTTAGTGTAACCAAACAAGTGAAAATAGCAAAACATTTTCTGTCGTACCAAACAGATCTCCAGTGTGTTTGTCTGAAGTGAACTCAAGGCTTTAATTTATAATTTAGGAAAATCAGTTCTAGTTTCTAAAATTATAGTACTAATTTACTGATTTTGGTGTTATTCACTCAATGAATCTCTCGAACAAGAATTTCGTGCTAATGGTCATTTATGAGTTACAGCTTTAATTCATGGACCTTCAGGCTTGAGCTGCTTTTTTATTGTACCAAATGTGCTAGTTTATAGGGGAGAGTCTGTGCCAGCATAGTATGCATTTGTTGTTTTATCTTTTTCCAAGTTATCAGTAGATGAAGCAATAGACAATAGCTTTGTATTAGTATGCATTTCATTAGTTCTGAAACATTAGAAAGTGATGTGTTCCTAAAACTCTTCTGCTACTTGCTGTCACCTAAACCTACATTACTGGCCTTGCATATGATTTTGATATAGTGAGGCAGATCAGACTTACTTCCATCAAATTAAATCCCTGGATGTCTGATTTATTATATTTTTTCTATTTTTTAAAAGAGAGCCATTGTGCTTGGATTTTGCTTCATCAATATGAGTATCCAATATTAGTTAGAGTCTAATTGCGTCATGCATCACTCCACGGTGAACCACTGTACTCTGCACTAGTTATTTGGAAATGTTTTGTGTTGTCCTGTAACAAGCTTGATTTTTCCAATAAGAGATAGTTTAGAGCAACTTATTCAGTCATATTATAAGTACCGCTGGGGCTGATGTATTTAAGTGTTGACACAATTTATTTGTTTCTCTTTCTGCTGAGAGAATTATACTATAAAATTTGTGGATGATGCAAGGGATTTGCTGTTCTTTCTTTCTTCAGTTGGCTTTGCCTGTTTCTCATTTAGTAATATTTTCCTAGAACTACTTCACCTGGCTTTTGTTGATGTTAGACCTTTCATATCTTGTCACAGGTATTGTGTTGCTGTTAATATTGTTGGATTTGTATATTCTGGATTTCAAGCGTTTGATCTAATTTACAATTTGGCAAGTCGGAAACACTTTCTCTCTCACCACATGAGATTTCATTTTGATTTCTCAATGGACCAGGCAAGTAATTCCTTTTTGAACTTGTTTACTTGGGTAATACAGATTGTACAGTTATATTATTGGTTTTAATACTTGGGTTGGATACTACTTTTTCATAGTGGCTGTTACTGTGCTGCTAGACAGAAGGGTGTAAGTCATGATGATTCACTCTACTAAAGGTCAAATAAAGTGCTTGTTTGGAGAAGCATGGCATTCCTTGACCCTTTCAAATAGTCCAGCTTTTAGGAGCATCTCTAGTACATTTTAGATCAGAGTCTGCCAAAGTTCTTGTCTATGGTTTGTGCTGAAGAAAAACTTCTGATCTTAGGAGCTAGCAGATAAGATTCAGCTCTTCTGAAGAAAATCTTTTCAATGCCTCATTTACAATTTACACTACCTTGTTCAGCACTTAAAGACCAAGACCATGTGTGGCTGCACTATATGAGATAGGATGGTAGAGGAACCCACCCTTTATAAGGGCTCAGCGCTACAACTATACTTCCTTAGTTGTTTGGGGGGGGGGGGTGCTGATGACCTATGCTTAACTCGTCCTAACTTTTCACTGTCAATTTAGTCTATCATGAGATCTCTGCTGTATGCTAAAGTATGAAACTATCTTGATATGAATTGGTGCTATATATTAAAGAATAAGCTTTACAGCACAAATGATTTTGTTTAGATCACATCTTAATGATTAAGGCTTTCATTTTGAAGTTTGATTTCACACTGATGTAGACGAATATAGGTCTGCCTTCAATCTCAGGAGGGTCTTTTTAGTCGAATTTGTATTAACAAAAAAACTATTAAGAACTTATAAATCAATCATTTTCTTATCAACTACTTAAAAATCTATGACTTGTCATGCTTAGGGGCACAAGTTTCAGTAATTAAAGTTTGATATGTAGCTTTAGCAAATGATATTACTTAATAGAGTGACTAGAGGCATCAGATATGATAATTTTCTCAATTTGCTTCATTGAAATTAATGACCCTCTTAATTTGTTAATGATAACCTGCATCATTTTCTGTTCTTTGTTTTCAATCCAACACAACATAGCATGTGTATATGTTCCTTAGGATTTATTTGAAATGTCTGAATGTTCCCGAACATGTTATCGGAAAGACTTCAAACATGGTACCAAATCTTTCTTTGTTTATTTTGTTGCGTTTCAATTTTTCATATATGTATCATAAACCATGTGAAAGGTATTTCCTAGCATACATGCTAGCTAACAAAATTATATTCATATTCCTGTTTCCACAGGGAGAAACCTTATTAGGAGATGTTGGGTTGCAGCATGTTTTGGTTTTTGGGACACGAATGTTGTTTTTGAACGATGTTAGAATTAATGGAAAAAACTAGCGAAGTCGGCAAGCTGTCGTCTTCATGTAGGAAGGAGAATGGATATATATATATATGCTGATCCTCCTAGAAAAGTAGAATACGCACTTAGCCTTTAGAACTTTTTACTCAGTTCATAGTGGTAATTTGAAAACTGCTTTTAACCATGTTCACAACTCTGATTTGCACTGTTCTGTTGTTTTCATGTATGATTTGCTCTTAAAATTTTTGCTTTTGCATGTACCTGCGCAGATATTGGCTTATCTGATTATGTCAGCATCTTCTTCAGCTGCAACGAGGGCATATGACTGGATATCAAATTGGGGAAAAGATGAGTTTACAGAGATGGCATCTGCATCTATTGGGGTGTCCTTCCTGGCTTTTATAACCTTTGCCTTTAGCTCTCTCATTTCTGGTTACAACCTCTGCAACCGAAATGCCTCATGACCTGGCATTGAGTTTGTATCCATTTATTCGTCGAGTATATTTGAGAATCGCCACATAAAAATCTTATTTCTAGCTTGAGAAGCTGTACAGAAGTAGATAATAGATTCAACTATAAATATAACTTTTCCTTCCTACTACGAATAAATAAACATGTGCAAATGTAGTTAGCTGTGCTCTCTTGGAGTATGTATAAAATGTAAGGGAACCCAAGAAATGAACCAGAGGAAACCCAACAGCGATTAGCTAGAAGGTCGTATTCTCAATGCCCTTTTTTTGTATTCGCTATTCGGAGTTGTGAAAGGAACAGACGGATATATATTTGCTAGTCGTGTTTCCATTAGATAATTTTCGTAGAACATGATTAAATTGCGTAGAAGTTAGTAATTCTAGCTTATAACTTTTGGTTTATTTTGTTATTTTGGCTTAAAATCAAGTGCTTAAAAGTACGTTTTTATATTAACCAAGCACTACAAAAATGCTTATAAGCTATTTTAGTTCAAAAACACTTAAAATAAGCCAATTCAAATAGGCTCCTAGTAAGAAAAAAATGTTTTATTCTAGTTTTTGATTAGTCGTTATATGAAATAACGGATGACATAAATTTAGCAATCCTTTTTCACTGGATCATGATTAGTTTAATGAATTAGAACAAATCAACTGATTAATGTTCACATTTTCATGTTCCAATCGAACATTATCCATTTTTTATTTTTAAAGGATAATATTGTTCTTTTTATGAAATATATATGGATTCGTGCGACATTCCCATGGTAGTATTCTCATCAATTAATGCGACTTAATCGGAAAATATTCTTGCCTCCTTTGCCATTGGTCCCGTAAACGAGTGAAAAATATCTTGTACAATTTATCCTTTTTGTTTTATCACATTTTTATATATAAGAACAAAAAAAAATATTGATCAATCAGAACCAATGATGTCAAGCTAAGAGCATCCTCATTACTCTATAAAATGCTGAATGTACAAATTCACAAAGTCATGTCATTCAAGTCATACGTTACTTTCTATCACATTATTTCAAATAAAATTTTATCATAATATTCCTTTAATAACCGATATGGAGTTAATTCAATTACGAAATCATGAATAGCCATTGATTTGATATTGGTAGTATTGTATATATTGTTGGTCCTACCTTTTCTCGGACCCCACGTATAGCGAGAGCTTAGTGCACCGAACTGTCCTTTTTAATATTGTATATATTGCTAGTGTAATAATTCTTTTATATCATCAGAATTATTTGCACAATCGAACTTACGCACAAAAAAAAAGGTCTTTAAAGAAATATTAGAAAACAACAAACAAACAAAAAAGAAGGGGAAAACATAGAGGCTAGAGCGATGGTGAGTTTTTAATGGAGAAGAAAATCTTATACTCTTGGTTTCACAAAGCAATTTTTTTTCTTAAGTGATTATATGTATTTCACCAATATAATTGTGATAAGATGAATCGGAATCCCTTCTCTATTAATAAGAGATCTTGATTCAAATCTTGAGACATGATTTTTTTTTTTGTTGGACTATGCAATGCACGATCTGAATTTAATGAGATAATTACACAGCAATACCCATCGGGCATCTAGTATACAAAATTTGACCCAGCTTCATTATCTTTATGATTTTAGTCCGAATTGCTTTCTTCCGCCTCTTCTCTCCTTCGCTTCTCTCTTCGCCTCCCCTCTCCTATGTAGCTCAATTCTGATTCGAGTTCGACCTCTTGTATCCAAGAATAGTTTCTCTAGTAGAGTCTTACACGCTCTCCTTGTGGGTCTGCAGGAAGTTATCAGTGTATGATTGAATAGCTAGAACACAGTTGAATTAGGTTAAAAGAACTCATCACCTTAAGAGTCGTTCCTCTTCTCCATAATCATAGAATCTGTGTGCGTAAGCTTTCTGTTCCACTTGTTGATCGAAGATGTCATGGTGTTTCCACCACATCAAACAAGCTCACCTTCCCCTTCTGCACCCTTCCAATCCAGAATATCTAAAATTCGGCACAAATTCAAAAAAATCCATGAAATAATTGCACATACAGTGAAAAAATGGAGAACGCGCAATTGGCATGAAACAATTGCACATACAGTAACTTGTTTTTTTGCTCGAGAATTTCTGAAATTTGAGAGGAATTTTTGAGTCCCAAATGAATATGTTATTTATATATAATTATATAATAATTATATATTATTATACAAAGCATATATATTATTTATATATTATACAAAGTATATATATTATTTATATCTTATATATTATGTATATGTAATGTATAATATTGTATAAGAATATATATGTTATGTTACAAAAAAAATTGAGCAATTTATCTATATCTATATTATATTAAAAGCACAAAGGCTTTAAAAATGTTGATTGAACTTTTTGTCATTTTATAATATTTAGAATTTTAAAATCAACTAAAAATTATTTATTAAATATTTCCTTATTTGACTAAAAGTCTAATATTTAGGACTTTAATTGGTAAAAAATTATCCCGATATAAACGTTTTTCCTTAAAATTACTAGGGTTAGCAAAAGACATATATAAAACAAGGCGCAATTAGCCATCATCGTATCCGTACTTCCGGTATTCATGGTTTGGACTTTGGACGAAGAAGAGCTTATGTGCAAGATCCAAGGGAGGCAAATAATTACTAAAGCCATTAATTTACACTAGGGTTGTTCAGTGGATCGGGTCGGCCCAATCCCAACCCAGCCCGTCTCGCTATCCGCCCCCGCCCCAATCCCCCATAAAAAATTATCGGTGTCGGGGCCTGTGATTGTCCTGCCCATCCTGATCTCGACCCGCCCCAACCTGACCTCGTCTCGCCCCGTCCCGCCAACCCCGCCCCTCTTGCAAAAATAATCGTTGCAACAACGATCAAATTTCAATTTTGGCCGTTGTGCAACGGCTATAACGGTCATTTTTGTCCCTCCACCCCATAAACCCTTTGCCCCTTTAATATTTATTTTTAACCCTTAAGTTAATATATTTATACTTTAACCCTATTTTTCAACTATAAATGTATTATTTTTCCTCTTCATTTTCTCACAAATCTTCTTACAATCTCTCAATTTATCTCTCTACAATTCTACATTACCTACTAAATATTGTATTTTTTTTCTCATTTATATCAAAGTTAAAAAATTGGGAGTGAAGTTGGCAACTAACTTGAGGATCATCTATCGAGAAAAGTTTCAATTTTCAACCACGTTACACGTCGACGTTACGTCGGCGTTTGATCATGTACACGACCTTCTAGCACCTTCAGTTTGTAATTGCGACACCATATGATTGGAAGTGCTAAAAGTGGACAAGGTAAACCTGAAATATCATGGAAGGAAATTGTCTCAAAAGATCTATAATAAAGAACGTGCCACAACTAAAATTAAAAGATACATTTAAGTGATATTAACTAATTAGGACTAAGAGTTAGTCATGTGCAACACTTATATTAGGTCCCATGTTTAGAAGGAGTCTTTTTACTTTGTTTTGAAGAATTTGTTAGTAAGTAGAATATGCAGATGACCTCTAGTGTTGGAGAGCCCTTAATTTTGTCATAAAAGACACATTATTGAGATTGGAACGAAACAGGTTCTATGTAAACCTTGGAAAGTTCAGTTCAAATCCCAAAGACAAAAAGCAAGGTGATTTCTCCTATCTCCTTGAGCCTTGATGGGCATAGTTATCACCCCTGGTAGGAGGTAGCAGGTACCCGGTTAAATAGTGACGTGCGCGCAAGTTTTTCTTGGACACCATATTATCCAAAAAAAGGAAAGAAAGAGAGTTCGAATGGAACAGAATGTATATTGAAGATCCATGTAGCTCACCCTATTAGTTTGGATTCTGACGTGTTGATATGACATCGGGAACATACATGGTGTGACCTTGATATGCTTTGCAACAACACGTTGTAATTTGCTCCTTTCTTTTTGGGATGAGTAGATGCTGTAATCTTAGTTAGCGCATGTCAAACTAACTGGATTCTTAGTCCTTGCTTATGGATGGAATGTCATGTCTGTCTAAATAATGAATTTGCTGCATTAGTTCATATAATCATATTATCCAATAGATGCTGTAATCTTAGTAGCGCACGTCAAACTAACTGGATTCTTAGTCCTTGCTTATGGATGGAATGTCGTGTCTGTCTAAATAATGAATTTGCTGCTTTAGTTCATATAATCATATCAGCCAATAGATGCTGTAATCTTACTTGGCGCATGTCAAGCTTACCAGATTCTTAGTCCTTGCTTACGGATGGAATGCCATGTCTTTGCTGCATTAGTTCATATAATCATATTAGCCAATGCTTGTACTTCAGAAATATTATGATTACCCAGCCTTTTTTTTTTCCACCCAACAAAAAAAAAGAAGAAAGAATGACATATTATGATTGCCCAGATCTTGGACATGTTGCCTTTGAAATCAGTCTCATCATGATCGTCAATGTATTTATTTCATTATTTTTATTCGTAGTGCTGTATTGTCTTGCTAGGATTTTGGGGATACATGGTTATATTTTCTTTCCCCGGATTAAATGAACTCTCTTGGTTGTAAAGATTAACTTGTTGTACATTAATGTGGAGGGCTGTGAAACCATGAGTTACAAAAGGCAAGAACATCTTAGTAAATTGCATTTCTTCATGACTCATGCCATGGTGTGCATTAGCACCACTCTTCCCTTCTTGTAAACATTGTGAAGACCTTTATTTTCCCCCCAGTGCCTAATCTCTGATTCAAGTGCTCTTCACTTCAACTCAGTTTCTTATTTATCGTCAATTAAACTTATTACTAATTCTTTTCATTTTTGCTTGCTATGTCTCAATTAGAACTTCCACAGAGTATCTTATATGGGTAATTTGGTATGCGGGGGAGGGCTGCGGGTACGGGTGTTTAAAGAGTGAGGTACATTCATTTCATTCTCCTTTAATCTTTGCAAATATAGTAGTTCGTATTCAACAATTTAAAATTAAAAAGCATGTCTAATGGTATTGTAAAAGTACTTATTAATTTATCTTTCTGTGACCATAAATCATTACTATTAATTCTAAGTGTTTAATGATATTTCGAATTCCTTTTAGAATGTTATTTAACATTTATAATATACATATTAATTACGATTAACGTGATAAAACAATGACACAAAAGTGTGGATGTAGTCGTAATTTTGCCAATACATACTTGAGATGCTTGGATTGGGCCCAACCGCCCAACTGAGTTGAAGAACAGTGATACAAAGATCATTCAGCTGTTTATGATTGGCAAAAGGATAATTGCCTTTTAAGACGTAACTTGGACTTATAGTTTCTACATGATATGATGATTATGCTATAAATCAGCTCTACGGTTTATGCACACAGTTGTGGAACTTGCCCAAAATATTTAAGGGCCGGTAACTACTAACAAAAATATTATAATTGAAATTTATAAGAACAAAATATAATTTTATCAAAGATTCAAAATAACATCAATATAACAAAAATATAATATATAAAAGGAAAGACATACCTAGAATTAAAGTGCTGCCCTTCGTTCTTTTAAAGACTTGAAATCATTAATAATTGAATCAAAGCTAAAGCTTTCAGCCATATCTTTTTCAATATAAACCATCATATTGTCAGCAAGAAATTCATCATCCATCTTATTACGCAACCTTGTCTTGATTATCTTCATTGCTGAAAATGATCTTTCTGTAGTAGTTGTAGAAACTGAAAGAGTTAAGATAAGGCGTATTATCCGGTCAATCAAGTAATATGTATTCGCCTTCCCTGTTTTTTCCAAAGCTTCACACAATTCAGATATAGTTGACAAGTTATTCAATCTGGATGACTAACAGCCTCAAAAATAAAGTGTTGGAGTTGAAATCTCAAATTTGTTTTCTCTTGCTCACTAAAATCCACTGGATAGAATTTTTCCACAAGAACACATATATCATCCATATTAAATGCTTCGTAAATATCTTTAGGAATCAAACTACTGCTTAGGCTCAAAAGCTCCATTGTTTGAACATTAAACATGTGATTCAATTCCTGCAATTGTTGATCAATAGTAACAAAAAAGAGATTCACTTTAAAATATTGACCCACTGTGATGTGATCCTTCTGATGACGGGCACATCCTTGACGCTATATATAAACATCATTACAATCAGGAGAATCAATATCATGTTGTTCACAAAATAATGTCACATTTTTCAATAATTGATCACATCATTCATCTCTCAACTTCTGAATTAATGTTTTTCTAGTGTTGACTAAATGTATAGCATTAAGTATATCTTGGAATTTCTGTTGTAAAGCTTGACCAAGACAATATGTAATTCCCATAATCTCTTTCATCATGTGCAAAATCAATATGAACTCAAATGAATTCATAATCTTATAAGCCCAAAATAGCCTCGTATATGATGAAACAAACATAAAGTTTTCCCAATCTCATTAACTCAGCCACACAGAAAAAGAAAATTTTAGACGAGGAGAAACTTTGGAAAAATAAAAGAATAGTTAGGATTTTGGCAAAAGACAAATTTCAGATCGTCATTTCAAAATCTAGGGTTTTTATGCTCGAAAATGAAATTTGTAAGGGTTCTTGAATTAGTAGAAAATATAGAACTCCAAAACCTTATAAGTTTTTCTTGAAATCGATGTGAGACCACTACAAGTGAATTTCATCGATTTTTTTTTAAAAATATTTGATTCTCAACCAATGGAATACGTTGCTTTTCGTCTTCAATACAATCAATAGTATAAAAATAAAAAGTCATTAAGAACTCATAGAACAACAAAGAGGAGAGAAAGAGAGAGATTACCACTGTTGGGGGCTTGGGGCTGAGATGCGGTGGGGGTGGCCACAATGAATAAGAGTAAAATGAAAGCTAATGTCTTGTTTAGAACGTGAAAATAGAGTGATGTGTGAGAGAAAAATATATATATATATATAAAAAAATGAGTTTTTTAAGGGGGCCAGCCCCAGCCCCTACCATAATCCGCCAATGTATGCACAGAGCATTCCCGTAAAATTAAGCTGGTACTTCATTCTTGTAAGCAAGGAGGACTAACCAAATATAAAGATTCTTCAATCATTAGATTCATTCTACTTTATTGTCTTGTAGTTGACATTGACACCATACTACTCCTAAACCACATATTGGTACTAACCACACATACTTGCAAGTTATTATAGTAACTAGTAAGTAGCATCCACTCTAGTGACATGCATAAATCATTTTATTAAGGGAAAATCATAAATATCCTCTTGAGCTTATCACAAACAATCAATTTTACATATACACTGCAGTCAACCGATGATATTCTTATACTTGTATGAAGTGAATTTATTATCACACTATTGCATGAACAACTAGATTTATGACAGATGGTATGATAAATGCATTGCCATGTGTATATCTCACACTAAGTTTTTAGTTAAATTTAAGATGTCAATTAAGTTTTTTCAACCTTTAGCATTTCACATGCCTTGGAAAGTGAATATCTTTCTCTACCTGGTGGCTCACAGGGTAATAATGATTGCACTTTGTGTGCAAAGTTTAAGTGTGTAATTAGAGGCATTTTGTGAGTTATTACTCCTATGACATACTCTCTACTGCTTAAATTATTTGTGATTTTTTTTTATTTGCACGCCAAGTAGAACGAGATTTGATTACTTTACTCTTATTTATGTCTAAATTATAATTTTTCTTCATTAAATATTTACTCTATTTATGTGTTATCTTCATTAATGACAAACTTTTATTAAGAATGAATTGGAGAAAAGCTAATTAATTGTGTCTTAAACTTCTAAAGTGATAAATAATTTGAGAATACCTATTTTTAATAACCACAACTAATAATTTGAGACGGAGGGGTATTTATTATAATTCACAAGGAAAATGATAAAGCACGGCAGGGATGAAAAAGACGTATGTTCTTTAATATTCTGTTAATTACGTCTAATACTAATTTAAAATACTGATTTTATATAAATGTAAAAGGATGCGAAGTTAATCTAATTTAATCCAAAGGTTTTGGAATGATGTTTAGAAGAAATTAAGAATAACCTGAAAGGAATACAACATAATTAAGGAACCGATATTGTTATAAGAAGGTAACAAACACACATGTGATGTCCATCGTCAGCCATGTTACTTCATTATTCACATTTGAGCTACGTGTCAACAACATTATTCTAAAGACCAAACAACCAAGTGATATAACTAATTAATCATCGTTTTAGCTTACTAATTTGACAAATGGTGTTGGTATCTAACCAACTTGCTAAGCCTAAACCTATGTTAAGTCATTATTGTCTACCTAATTCGTGTTGGACGTCTTAACAAGATTTCAATGAATTAAATACAGACCAATTATTTCGAGTTAATTACTTTCTATGAGTATCTCCTTAATTCTGATATGTCCTTATTCATAGAATTCTAGTAAGCAAGAATAGCTTAATGGTTTAGAATATAATTATACACGTTGGAGACTAATCATAGACAACTTCGAATTATTTAATTAGTGGATTTACACAATATAGATGTGAAATTTGAGGTCTATGAAGCATTAATTAGGGAGGAAGACTTAGAATATTTAAGTAAAAAATAAAAAAGAACCTAAACCTTATAATTTGAAAAACCAAAACGCAAAAAATCAAACTGAAGAAGGAAAAACCGGTTGCCTTTGGCGGGAGTTGCGATCGACCAACTTTAACGGCTTAAACACTAGTGTTACGTATGTTGGAGAATCCGGTTCTTCACACATGCATGATCTACTAAGTACGTAGATAACCGTAGGGCCAAGAATCGTCAAATTTCATTGAAAAATGAAAGAGATATTGATTCACGAAGTGAGGTGTTTGAAGCATGGAAAAGTGTGGTATTGTGTTCAATTCTCCCTCATCGGTAGAGGAAGAAAGAATTGTTGTGTATATAAGACTCGAAATTGGTTTGGGGTTTGGGACCCCAAGGGGTATCCCATGTGTTTAAAAGAGGGAGGACCTAGATGTGCTTCAGTTCGAGGAAAGACCACACGCGCGCCGCCGCGCGCCCGTCCGGTTCCGGGGTCTTGGGATATCATCTTTTTTGGGCCAGAAAACTTTGCCAGAAGTACAGTTTGGTCTCAGAAGTTTCAGATGTACAGTTTGGTCCCTGAAGTTTTCAGAACGTCAGAATTTGGACAGTCAAAGCAGAAACGCCAAGCACTCAAGGCTGAATTGCTCCTCTTATAAATGGTCAATCCGTTGGTCTTTCACCATTTATGTTGGTGACTTTACTACCTCCATAATGACCATTATTTGGCTGTTATGGAGGCAGTTTTCAGTCCCTCCCTCACCTATATAAACACCCCCTTACACCATTGTTCAGGAAAAACACTAAGACTCACATATACACGAAAATACATAAGCTTACACAAGCAGAAAACTCTTCTTCCTACAACTTCCAAGCATCATTTCATTACTCAATATTCTTCACGGTAGCACTTGAGTTTCCTTTGCTCAAGTGTTCCATTGTTGTTTTATCTTGGGAGACAAATTGTCTAGGACGTATAAAGGATACATACGGGGCAATATTGTCTTAAGGACAGAGTGCCACACTCGACTCAGCAAAAACAGTTTCCAGTTTTTCTTGTGCAACAATTGTAATTTCAAATTTCTAGTTGAATTATTGAATCTTTGTTTATCCTTTCGAATATTTGTAATAGTTATATACTTCCCGTACTGCTTTATAAAGTAGAAGAGGAAAATCTCCCGACAAAAACATTATTCAACAGAACTCCCAATTGAGCAAAAACATGTTTTAGACAGTTTTACTTTTCTGGGAATTTTGCGAGTATTATTGAGTAGCTCTCATGGTTTTTGCTTCCCTTATTCAAAGAGTACTTTTGTTGTCTTTTAAGTGCAGAGAAGTAATTAGTTTTCCCTTCATCTTGTGTAATTTTCAAACTGTTTCGGTGCATGTGATAACCTTTGTAAGGAGTACACGAGCCGGTTAAGTTTCTAAAAAATGTGAAAAATAATTTTTCTAACAGAAGTAGATAATAAAACAAGTCTCATAACTAATATTTTAAGTTTATTTTATCTCTTGTCCACCCACCCAAATCTCACAATTGACTTATTTTTTGAAATTTACTATGTGCCACCTCACATGATCGAGTCTTTACGCCCAACGAAGCTCAAAGCTAACTTCTTCTAATGCACAGGCATCTTTGAAATACCTTTGGCATGGTAAAAATAGTGAACTGAACCCTACATCTCACTTTACCATTTCATATACATTCTGTCAAATATTAACTTTGATACTAATTGGGTAGGAAAGTAATTTCTTGATCAATATTCTTTTCATGGTACAATATATATATATATATATATATATAATATGCTTGTTTTATGGAAGACTAATCTACTTTATCTAAAATATAAGATGTTAATTACAATCATCATAATTACAATATATTACAATATCAATTATGATTAATAAAGATTGAAGGAATTATGGGATTGTCCCATAATTACTCTAACAGTCCCCCGCAGTCTTAGCTGGAGGTTCTCAGATGCTGAGACTGTCCCTGAAATCATCAAAGAGTACGCGTGGAAAACCTTTTGTGAAGATGTCAGCAATCTGATAACGGGACGGTACATGGAGAACAAGGACATGACCACGGGTAACTTTTTCTCGGACAAATAAGATATTCATTTCAATGTGTTTCGTGCGCTGATGCTGAACAAGATTGCCAGATAATTAGATCGCACTCACATTGTCACAATAGATCATTGTTGCCTTTTCAATCGGACAATGTAGCTCCAACAGTAGATTACGGAGCCAACATGATTCGGCAGCTACATTGGCTACCCCTCGGTATTCTGCCTCAGCACTTGACCGAGACAATGTGGATTGGCGTTTAGATGACCATGAAATGAGATTGTCACCCAAGAACACACAATAATCGGAAGTGGAATGACGTGTGTCCGGACAACCACCCCAATCCGCATCTGTGTATGCAGAAAGACTCGAGATGGAGGACTTATACAAATGAAGTCCGAAATGGAGAGTACCTTTCACATACCACAGAATCCTTTTGAGACCCCCATATGTTCTTCATTCGGATCATGCATGTGTAAACAAACTTGTTGAACCGCATAGGAAATATCTGGTCTTGTCAGCTACTGCAAGGCCCCTACTAGGCTACGGTAATGGGTAGGATCGTTGTATGGAGTTCCGCCATCATTACTCAATTTCGCCTTTGTGTCAACTGGAGTATGTGAAGGTTTGCAGGACGACATCCCTGCTTTGTCAATTATTTCTTCGGCATATTTCTTTTGACTGAGAAAGAGACCACATGCATAGTGGGTGACGACAGTGCCAAGAAAATAATTCAACGGACCCAAGTCTTTCCTCACAAATTCTGCTGCAAGAAGAGACATAATAGACTGGCGAAGTGAAATGGATGATGTTATGAGAATAATATCGCCGACATACAAAATGATATATGACATGTCAACGCCTTTCCGGTAAATGAACAACGACTGATCAGACTTGCTGTGAGAGAATCCCAGCTTGGAAACAAATCCTGCAAACCTGTTATATCATGCCTGAAGAGCTTGTTTCAAACCTTATAAGGATTTCTTCTATAGTTAAACATGATCTGGACGTGTATAATATCGGAAACCTATCGGCTGATGCATGTACATTGTCTCCTATAAGTTGTCATGCAAGAATGCATTTTTAACATCTAACTGATGAATGGTCCATGATTTGGAAAGAGCCAAGCTGAGAACGGTCTGGATAGTTGCTGGATTAACTATCGGACTGAACGTTTCACCACAATCTACCCCAACCTGCCATCACCAACAAGACGAATTTTGTATCTCGCAAAAGAACCATCAGAATTCTTCTTATGATAAAAACCCCACATAGACCGAATGACGTTCACATTAGACGGGCTGATACTAATTCCCACGTCTTATTTGTAATAAGAGCATTAAATTCGTCTAACATGGCAGCTTTCCAATTCGGGTAGGACAAGGCAGCTTTGAGATTTTTTGGTAAAGGTGATGATTTAACGAAGGATAGTAGGTTAAAGTGATATTTGGGCCGAAAAATCTCGTGCATGGCACATGTTTCAATGGTTCGAGGCTGTTCAGTCACTGTTTGGGTAGTAGGAGACTCGGGTATGTTATTGGGCCGAGGGGATGGATTATGGCCCAAGTGAAAGGTGTAACCATTTCGGTATTGGGATGGGCTTCGGGATTGGTTTGGGTTAAGGGTGTGGTTGAGGTAGCAGTGGACTGCCCCACTTGGGCCTACCTGCCACAGTAACAGGACTGGGTCGAGACTAGTGGTAACAAGGTTGTGGACTCTGATCCAGTCCCATTTAGTGGTTGGGCCGAAAGAGGTTGGATATTTTATTGGGTTGGTTCCACTTGTGTTTGGATATTAAGGTGGTGGTGCAAAATGAGATGTATTATGTCATCCAAAAAATCATATGAATGTGAGGATGTCACATAAGACTTAGTAAACGGGAATGTAGACTTATCAAAATCACACGACGACAGCTAATTATTTTCCCATTCGTCAAATCATAACATTTATATCCCCTATAATTTTGTGGGTATCCCAAAAACACACAAGGAGTTGAACGAGCCTGTAACTTGTTAATGGAAGTGGACGGAAACAAATGATAACACAAACATCCAAACACTCTCAAATGTGTAAAAGATGGGAGACAATGATATAACATTTGTGTAGGAGACACATTGGATAGCAATTTACTAGGAAAAATATTTAAAAGGTAAGTAGTCATTTGAAGGGCACGGTGACAAAACTTTGGTGGTTGGGAAGAATGCACAAGAAGAGAGCGAATCATATTATTAATCATTCAAATTTTTCTTTCGACTTTTTCATTTTGTGGTGAGGTATGTGGACACGAAAGACGCAAAGACATCCCATTTTGGTGACAGAAATTATTAAAGTGGGTATTTATGAACTCCCCCCTTGTCATATTGAAAATATTTAATGCATTTGTCAAATTGAGTTTTGATAAAAATACTGAATTGTTTAAAAATGGTGTAGGTTTGTGATTTATATCCTAATGGAAATGTCCATAAAAATTTGAATAATCATCTAAAATGAGCATATAGTATTTATGACCTGCAGAACTAAAAACTGGTGATGTCCAGAAATCACAATGTATAAGATCAAATGGCATAAAAGTATGAGAATTAGAAAATGCAAATGGAAGCTTAACATGTTTATCAAGCACACAAGTTTGGCAAATAGAGGAGTCGAAAGGTTTGTTACAAGAAAACAAATTATTCTTCCTAAAATTATTAAAAATTTGTGCTCCTGGGTGTCCCAACCGATTGTGTCATAGAGTAGGAGTAATGGCAACAAAGGTTGATGGTTTGTTCATGCTATTTTTGGAAACAGAGGTGATGGAATACAAGTCCCTGGTGCAATTACATCTCATAAGTGCCATCCTCGTCTGAAAATCCTTCACAGAAAAGCCAAACGGATCAAACTTTACAGAAATATTGTTATCAATTGTAAAAAACATCTAACAGAGATTAGGTTTTAATTATATTTGGTGCATGTAAGATATTTTTCAAATGTAATGGTGGGTGTGGAGAGGGTAGCATTACCTTACCAATACCACGAATTGAAATTTCCTGCCCACTGCCGACAATAATATTTTTATTATTGCTCATATTAAAATAAGACGAGAGAGTACCTTGAGATGCCGTCATGTGTGACGTAGCCCATGTGTCTATGACTCATTTGGAACACTTAGATGCATGTTGTTCATGTCTTGTTCAATGTCCGTGGGTGCATAACCAACAGAAGATGGTGCCTGAGCTGCAAACGCATGTTGTGGATGAGATCCGAGAATACCAGGTTGTCGATTTGAAGAGAGATGAGGTCGGGCCCACGATGAAGTTGGATATGGACATGGTGGGGCAACCCACTGTGGGGCCCAGGCCCACGGTGGGTACTACCCTCACTGATTACCGCCACTGTCCGGACTAGGCCACTCCCGCCGATAGGTTGGCCACCGCCTCTCCCCCGTCCCTTTCCACCGTTATTTTTCCCTTTATTGTTACGGTTTGAACCCCATTTTAACCATTATTAGGACGATTACCATGGCCCCCCGAACCAAAATTTTGGGGCTCCAAATCTGTGGAAGATGAGTTGGTGGAGACGAGAGTAGTTCCGGCGATGGTTGCTCCACAAAATGCCTATTTTGATTTCCGTGTTTCCTCGAGAATTAACCTCGAACTGGTATAAAAGGGAGGTAACATATTGCTTTGTTGAATGACTGTAGCAACACCATTATATTATTCATTCAACCCCGCAATCAACTGAAGGACCAACCTTTGATTTGTCACGGGCGCACCAACGTTGGATAGTTGATCCGCAAGTACCTTTAATTCTTGACAATAGGCGAAGATGTTGAAAAAGTCATCCAATTTAACATTAGTAAATTGGTGTTCAAGATAAATTGCCCTAGAAATTTTGTTATCTTGAAGGATGTTCTGTAAACGTTCCCACGCTTGTTGAGCCGTATAATTTGGTTCTAATATGATATGGAGAAGATCATTCGAAATTGTGCCATAAATCCATTGAAGGACTATAGCATCTAACATGGACCATAGTTTCTTGTCTACCGTAGTAGTATCCGACGGTGACTCGGACGGAATAATATGGCCACTTACCTCATAAGTGCGACAATGAATTTTGAACAATTCCTCCCAAGAGGTATACTGCCCTTTCTCCATTTCAAGAGTTATGGAGATAAAGTTCTTGACGTTATTAACGGCAAGAGCGGGATGAAATGTTTATTTTTCGGTCATAGGTTCCACAAGAAATCAAACTAGAGAATAGAAGTAGTGTTTGATGTTTTGGATGTGGAAAAAACCTTAGGGTTTCGGATAGGATGTAGCTGAGGAGAGGGTGGATTTTATATGTCGGCTAGGGTTTTGCTAGGTGTAAGAAGTGTTTTAGGGTTTATTTTAAGTGTTGGCCGAAAAAAGTTAGGAGAAAGATAAGAGAGAAATCGTGTAGGAGGAGGGAAGAATTAGGGCAAAAGATCTTTGGCTCTTGATATCATGTAGGAAAGTAATTTCTTGATCAATATTCTTCTCATAATACAATATATATACAATCATAATATGATTGTCTTATGGAAGACTAATCTACTTTACCTAAAATATAATATGCTAATTACAATCATCATAATTATAATATATTACAATATCAATTATGATTAATAAAGATTGAAAGTAATTATGAAATTGTCCCATAATTACTCTAACAAATTGTTGGGCTAAATTAGCCCAAATATATACTAAACGTGTGCGATCTTATCTGCTTTAAGTGAAGGCCACACAATTTTTCGTAAAAGACTTCACGTCACTAAAAAGTATCTTTACCCCTTATATTTTAACTTCATGATCTTTAATTTCACTTATTTGTGTGATTTATCCACACAATCAATAATGTGTAAGAAAAATTAAAACATATTCGCATAATATAATTACACTAATTCTGAAATCACTCACTTTATATCATGGACTTATTTCGTGAAACTACTCTTAACATGTTGTGATACTATCTATCTTGGGTGAAACGCGTACAATTCTTTTTTCTTAAAAGATCTTATATTGTTAAGAGTATCCTAATATCTTATATGTACTTTTTTTCATCTTTTTAATTATTAATATAATTTATTTTTTTTACACATCTAACCATATATGTAAAAAGAGTTAGAAATATATTCTCATAATAAAATTACGCTCATCCTAAAATCACTAACTTCATGTCATATCATGAATTCATCTCCGTGAAAAGGATGGATCGCCATACCGAAAGCACATGGTGATAAATGCACGTGACATTCTATCATCAAGCCATGTTGCCACAATATTAAAAAACTTGGAACTACGTGAACACTCTCCATCCCTACCCTAGTCCCAACCACCGATATTTCATTTCTTGATTTCACTTAATTGTAATCCCTTAACCCTAAAATATTATCAAATTAAGTATTAGGCCTAACTCACACCTCATCCAGTCTGGAACGAGAACATTTATGGATCGAAGTCATTTTCACCTCTCATCGATCCGGGACCGGTCAGTTGGTCCGGGCCATTCTGGCCCCCTTTTTTCGGGGGCCTACATCAGATCGAGTCTGGGTCTGACTCTGATATCATGTCAAATTAGGCATTAGGCCTAATTCACCTTAAAAAACTAGCTCAAATGGAAGAGGATTGTTCAAGCCTTATAAGGAGTCTAGAAATCTCATCTGTCACCGATGTGGTACATTTCTCTTTAGATATAATTCTACTTAATTAATCAAGACTTTAAATCTTCATTAGACACGACAAATAAATATTCTTAGGCCTTGTGGCTGTTGCATAACCAGACAAACCACCAGGCCGTACCTTTACCGTATTCATCCACCCACATGGCTTGTCCCAACTGTTTTTCTCTGCAGATTGTTATGTATGTGGGGTTCTGTTTATTTACAATGCTTTCTTAATTAGCACTTGCTTTATATATAAACTATTAAAATAATTAAGCCCACTTTTTGGTTAAGTGACAAATGACTCTTATCCTCATGGGCCATGTCCCATT
Source organism: Anisodus acutangulus (assembly GCA_029783415.1). Taxonomy (NCBI): domain Eukaryota; kingdom Viridiplantae; phylum Streptophyta; class Magnoliopsida; order Solanales; family Solanaceae; genus Anisodus; species Anisodus acutangulus. Next base: position 8,914,231 of record CM056506.1, on the reverse strand, counting down.
ATTAGTTTAATATCGAGAGTTAAAATAAACTCTATGTACGTAACTAGTACCATGAAGAGGATCTGGCCGTACGATTCATCTAATAAAATCTTAAAGAATTAGTTCACCAATTACAGATTAATACGGACATGAATTAGGAAATCGGATATGCGTTAGGTTCGCTTCGCTGGAGAACAGATCATTGCTGAAAAACTTTATATGATGCTGAGCTATGTAAACGATACTCCTATTGTTTAAATTTTAAATTCCTATAGAGTTATTTAATTACTTATTATTGATAAATACATTAAATTATCAATTAAATCAAAGGAATCACTATTGATCCTCCTTATGTGGAAGTGGCATCAGCCTAGAAAAATATATATATTTATATCATCAAATATATAGTCGAGTAATCCTAGACAAACTTGCAATTAAAAATCTTGAGGACTTATATAAGATGCGAGTTTGATCTAAAATTTTAGTTGTTATGATTAACTATTTAAAAGTTCATGTTTATGTGAAAAATTATATGCGTCGTGCAATAAATTAAGAAAAAAAGAAATATAATAATATTGTATTAGACGTAGAATATAAAAACGATCAATGTCATCAATTATAAAAATAGAAAAGGTTTATACATACACAATCAACAAGTTTTTGTGTGTACTAATATAAGTGCGCTAAACAAAAACATGAAATTAATCAAACAAGGGGAAAAGCTCAAAGTTGAGACGAGTTAGTACTGTGGCAAAGTCACGAATTTGATTACATAACATTAGGGGCTAATGACACATCAAATTCCACAAATTTATCATTTATCACAACAAATCAATCAGTAAGTGCTTGACAACTTCTTTTCTTCTACTTTCTACAAAGATAATAATCTTAATCAAGAATGTTCTAGGCATTAAATCACTTTAATTTCCTTAGTGCCTTTTTACTATAGTAGATAAGTTTCACAAGCCAAACTATTCAAAGGAAAAAAGAAGAAAAAGTATAATTATTCAATATCCATATTATGGAGAGTGGCAAATAAAAATCAAATTAAAATACTTTATGATAATGCAAAAGAATGTATAAGTAACTAATAATTTGTCTACTTTCTAATTACAAATTAAACAATGTCGGTGGCGTTGGCTATATGTATAACGTATTACGTATTACGTATTGATGGTTATATACTACTAATATTGATTAATTATTTCATTTTCGTGTGGCAGTATTGTTTTTTTTTCTCTGTGTTTAGCTTGGTAGTATGACGTCTTATGCACAAATTTGTTGAAATAATTCCTGAAGTGATATATTAGACAAACATTATCTGCTTTTTCTTTAGTTTCAAGTTATCTAATATAAGCTATTTTTGCCTTCTAATTCTTTCCCAACTTGTTTCATATTGAAGTCTTCAATACCTTGCATTATTTTAATATTCAATTAGTATTTGTTATCCCTTCCCGTCCATTTGTATTAATTTCCATTTTCTGAAGAAAGAGAAAAAGATTCTAAATTTTGAAAGAGGCGCACTTGAACATCTGGCGAAGTTTTATATACGAAATTAGCATTATTAAATTCTTTCTAGTCGAATCCAAACATATTGATACTTCATACTTTCTATTTAAATTCTGATTAGTAAACGCAGGCATATTTTACTAGCCTCTCCTTTTATTAGAAAGAAAAAACCGAGAAGGCCGGGGCGTAAAGAGATTTAGTCGAAAAATCACACGATGCACTACAATTTAAAAAAGAAATAAATTAGCTATTGAATTCATTATTAATCTTGTCACGGAATAGGATCAACAATGGATTTTGGATCAATCACTAAGTCATTATTAAATAGGATCGAATTTTTGAAATTTAACTACAAAAGTTGTTCGTCATTATCTTTTATAGTGATGCATATAAGGTTTAATATACAGTTACACAATTTTGTATTAGTTTTGATTAAGTTACCGTTTATCATTATAGTAAATACTTAATTGCATTCTTAAATGACTCAATTTTGTGGATGAGGCCAAAGAATAATTACATCAAATTTGATTAAATCTAAAAGAAATAGGAGGAATAATATTACCACGATCCACGAAGACTTACCACAATTCTTAACTTAAAGAGTGATAGTAGTGGGAGGAGAGCTGGACCGTATACGGAAGAAGCATACGGCACTGTCCGACATAACACAACTAAGGCTGGCTAGTGGGCCGGGTCGGTCCGGTCCCGCCCCAGTCCCGCCAGGCCCGACCAGGTCCCAGTCCCGCCCGAAACCCCCCCTGCACAATAATCGTTGCATCAACGGTCATTTTACATTTTGGCCGTTGTGCAACGGCCATTTTTGGCCTCCTCCCCTCCCCCTACCCCCTACCCCCTTAATATTTATTTTTAACCCATAAATTATTATATTTACAGTTTAACCCAATTTTCAACTATAAATACCTTATTTTCTCTTCATCTTTCTCACAAATCTTCCTACAATCTCTCTAAATCTCTCAATATATCTCTGTACAAGTTTACATTGTCTACTAAATATTGAATTTTATTTATTCATTTGGGAGTGAAGTTGACAACTAGCTTGAGGATCTTCCATCGAGCAAAGTTTCAATTTTCAACCTCTCGATTACACGTCGACTTACGTCAGCGTTTGGTACATTCGTTATTTCGTTAAATTATTATTGTCTGTTTATTTTATTTAGTGCACTTAATTTCATTTACTTTAATTATTTATTAGTATAATTATAAATTTATAATGGAAGAGTTTAAATGTATGCTTACGGGTATGGGTCATGCTTCTTCTAGTAGGGGCAACAAGGGCAAGGGTACTTCTTCTAGTCATCCTATTTCTAGACAGAATTCTATTCCTACACAGGATGATTTTGTTGATACTGAACATTTTCCTACAATACCATTAGATTTAGACGAGGAGCTATTTTCTGAAACTCAAGAAGACTTTAATTTAGACGATGATCTAGATGATACACCCACTAATGTAGATAACAACACACCCACTAGTGCACCTTCAACTTAAATGACTCTTATTCCCCCTAGTATGAGACGAGGTCCAGCAAAACGACCATTAAAATTAGATGTATGAACATTTTTTGATAGGGACGTAGAGAATCAAGTAGCTAGATGTAAAATTTATAAAGATGTTTTAAAATTTAAAACTGAAAAAGGTTACGGTGGGACGAGGGGGGGGGGGTTTAATGAGACACGTAGCAAGAGCTCATCCAGCTAGGTATGCCAAATACGAGGCTTCAAAACCGGGTGCGCAAACGTCCGCTCCATCGGGACAAGATTCACATACTATTCCGGACCAAGTACAGGGTCAAATTAACCCCACTACGGGGGAATTGTAGGCCCTAATTACAATAAACATAGAGATAGAGAAGCAATAGCAAAATTAGTTGTTGTCCAGGGTTTGCCTTTTTCATTTCCTTCATCTCCTGATTTTATTCATTACATTAGAGAAATGTATAATCCTGCTTTTAACGGTTTTCCTAAATCAACTGTTAAGAGAGATGTATTTAAATTTGCATATGAATATCAACAATATTTACGTTATTCATTATATCATTTTAATGGCAAAACGGCTATCACTTCTCATATAGGTCGTAGTACTAACAACCATGATTATTTAACGGTAACATGTCATTTGATAGATTATAAATGGTCTATACAAAAATGTATCTTAGCGTGTGTGTGTATATATATATATATATATATATATATATATATATATATATAGAGAGAGAGAGAGAGAGAGATGATAGGCACACTGATACTTTTATTGCAGAAAATATTTATCAAGTGTGCGATTATTACGGAATAACTGATAAAATTATGACTATTACATTAGATAACGTTTCTTCTAACAATTATGCTATTACAATTTTAAAAAATAGTTTAACTCCATCTTTTTCAAATCATTTTCATATAAAATGTGTGTGCCATATATATAACTTAGTTGTAAATGATGATCTATCCCCTTTTAAAGACATTTTTAGTAAAATACAATTTGCTATAAACTTTATTTTTAAAAATAATAGAATACAACGAAAAAAAGAATATAAAAAAACTTGTCACGATTGCCAACTACTTTATAGAAAAATTTCAGAAGAAGTACCCACTAGGTGGAATTCTTTATACGAGCAACTACTTGTCGCTTATGACTATAGAAAACCTATAACTTTATTTTTTAACTCTCATAATCAAAATTCAGCTGATATGGTTGTAGATAGCGATTGAGGAAAAATTTCTGAACTTATTGTATTTCTTGAGAAATTTTTTCAAGCAACAAAAGATTTTTTCGGTATATATTATCCTACTATTTCAACTATGTTGTTTTATATAGCTCTAATAGTTTTACTGCTTAAGGAATATATGAATAAATCAGCGTATAAGGCAACTATTAAAAAAATGTTTATCAAAATAAAAAAATATTTTATTCCTATTCCCACTATTTATATTATTGGTGTTGTATTAAATTCGATTATTAAAATAGACGGTACTAAATCATTGAAACTATTTATGATTGTGTAGTAGTACTACCACCTCCAAGTTCCAAAAATTCAAATCACCCACCACATATTGAACAAATTAAAGTAGAAGTGTTGTCTAGCGTAGAAGACGAATGCAAAAAAGTATATAGGTTTTACCAACAAGAAAGTGCTAGCAACCTACCGGCTACCATACCATCTTCTTCTTCTTCAACATAACCTCACAAAAGACATGTTGTTTTCGCGGCTAGTATTGAAAGCCTCAGAAATAGAATGTGCGGCCATACCGCTACTAACCAAATTAGCGAGTTTGATATTTTTATTTTGCAGGGTTCTGTACCGTACCAAGCAGTTCTCAATCAAGAAGGACGTGGAGACTTGCTGAAATACTAGAGGGGGAATGAGAAGACCTTTCCGACACTTTCAATGATGGCCCGAGATGTTTTGAACATTCAAGCGTCATCAACGGTGTCTGAAAGCTCTTTTTTTGCCGGCAGATATCAAATAGGAGAACATAGACACTCATTAGCCGGAGACATCTTGGAGATTACAGTATTATTCAGAGATTTGATACGAGCGGAGCGGAGAAGGTGCGGTCAACCGGAGAGCAACGAAGAAGATGAAAACTATAACGAAATCTTATCCGAATGTGGTGGAAGCGACGTGGAGCAATTTGACCAACAAATACCATTTCCAACCGAAGAACCACATGAAATTATCAAGAAACTAGAACATGTTTTTTTCAAAATGTAATTTTTTAATTACAATTTTACTATGTAATTTGCAACTTTTGAACAACACCACAAAGTTGCAATTTTGACAATTGTATTTGTATTACAAAAAAAATTATATGTCTATTAAATAATATAAGAGACACAAAAATAGTCTTGAAGTGTTTTTATTACACTATCTTATTCAATTATTAAGTTGTTTATACATGTTATTTTTTAAATTAAGTGCAAAAAAAAATGCCCCGATCCTGCCCCGCCCCGATTCCGACGGGAAACTTCAGCAAATCCCGTCTGTCCCGCCCCGACCGTCCCGAACTCGGCCCACTGGCCACCCATACACACAATTGGTGTCTAGTGAGTAGTGATAATAACGTACAACGAGATCTGTTGGTATCCCAAGCCTTTCTTTTCTCCCGCTTTCCTCCTGACCCCATTTTACCATCTTGTCCCTGCTTTAATTAGTATTGTACCGTGTTATTGGTATATTCATTTGAGTACTCTCACTGAAAATGTTCTCTTATTTTAAGTGGCCGCGATTAATAGATTTTTTTTTTAAAAGTTTGTCTTAAGAAAATATATTTAAAAGTTTAAAATTTTGTTTGGGTATAAATTTAATTTAATTTAAAAAAAATGAAGGATATTTCAAAAATAAGTATCACTCATTTATTAGGATTTTTTAAAAAACTTTATAAGAAGTTATTCTTTATAAAGAACTTAAAGAACAGAGCAAAAAATCTAGCCGATTGGAAAGAAAGAACGAGAATATTTTTTGTATTGGTGTCTGTCTCACAAGAACGAATTCAGTGCATATATATGTGGGATATTTCTCACTAGAACGAATCTAAGTATATATAGGTGGAATATTCTAAATGTTACACTGACTAAATAATGATAATTAGGCTTCACGTATGGTAAGGGATAGATTCATCTTCTTTTCCTCATACATATTTCTCACGCACAATGTGACAAGTTCGAATATACCTAACCGGATGAAATGTCTTTAGGAGAGATTCATCACCGACATACCTCAAGCTTGAAAAAAATTTTGTGATTATATTTCAACCGTTTTTTTTGTTACATAGTAAGAATTTAAAGCACTACTTAAACTTTTTTGTAAATTTTTAATATTCTCATTACATATTTAAGTAATGAATCCGATTATAAAATAAGTACTTATTTAAAATACTTTTTAAATATTATTTCAAACATTTAAACTTATACTTTTCTATATCTGCCAGCTCCTATCCATAAATCAAGGCAGCCCTTTGATTACCATAGATAAAAGAAAGACAAAATGGTGTAAAAGGAATAATGAGAAAAGGTTAAGGGTAAAAGCGTAAAAAGGAATATTAGCGGTCGCAATCAGACGAACCCAAAATGTTTCCTCAGAAGTGGAACTTCCCACGTTATGAATGTTGCTCTACTCTTGTATTGTAGTACTGCTTTTCGTTTGCTTTGCTTTGTGATGTGAAGAGGGAGTTTATATATAGAGAGAAAATAAAACCGCCACTTCCACCACCGCTCTCTTCCTCTCTCCACCACCTCCAAGTCTCAGCTCACTCCCAAAGTTTTGAGCACACAAAATTAAGCTCATTGCACCCTTCAAAGTGCTATACTTTTTGCTGATTCACGCTTTTGTCATGTACCTATAGATAAAGCCAGTGGCGCAAAGCTGTTGTGTGCTGGATTATGAATGAAATCTGGCTAGAAAGTTCAACTTTTTTTTTCAAAGTTTACTCTTCCTCACAATTTCAATCCCAAAACAAATGCACCGTTGATTTTTTGTTATAAGAAAATTTCGGCTGGTTACTAATTCAAAAAATCCGACAAATGTAACTCTATTCTTTGGAATGTAGCTTATTTTTTTTAAAAAAAAAATTAGTAGAATCTGTAGCGGCGGGTGAGTATTTATTTATATACAGTACTATACTAGTACTATTTTTGGTTTGAGGAGGAGAACTTGATGGTTTACTATGAAGAAGAATTTCAACTGGTTTAAGCAAATAGCGAATAACGGGAAATTAGAGAGGCGGCTATCATTGGGAGAGTACAAGCGAGCAGCGTCATGGTCCAAGTATATAGTATCATCAGGGGCGGCGATAAAGGGGGAAGGAGAGGAAGAATGGAGCGCCGATATGTCGCAGCTGTATATAGGGAACAAATTTGCATCGGGAAGGCATAGTAGGATTTATAGGGGAGTTTATAAGCATAGGGAAGTGGCTATTAAACTCATAAGCCAACCTGAGGAAGATGGTCACTTGGCTACTTTTCTTGAGAAGCAGTTTACTTCTGAGGTTGCTTTGTTGCTGAGGTTAAAGCATCCAAATATCATTACTGTAAGCATCATTTCCCATTTTCTGTTGGTTTTTCATTGATCTATGACTCATAAAATTAAAGGGCAGCCCGAGCTCCCTCTGTGCGCGGGTCCGGATAACCCGGTGAACTAAGCTCCCGCTGTGCGCGGGTCCGGGTAAGGGCCGGACCACAATGGTCTTTTTTCTGTTTCCACGGCTTGAACGCATAAACTCCTGGTCACACAACAACACGACTTGAACCCGTGACCCCATCTACTCCCCCTTTCATGACTCATAAATTAACATTTAAAAAAAATGAACAATAAAATAAAGGGAAGGAACTTGGATTACTTTTTGGTACTTAGAAGACTGTTCCAGAATGTTATAGAGGGAAGGGTGCTCCAAAGTAGTACTACATTCTTGTAGATAGCCCTTTGAGAATCGGATTGCCTATGGTTAAATGGAAGAGCTTGTATAAGCATTCCTTATGAAGGGATTTTTCCTTCTTAAGTACTGCAAGTTCATAATCTGGTTCAATTAATCTCGAACTCAACATTCAGCAAACTAGTAACATTGCCAACTGTGCGGAGGCTAATAAATCTACTTTCTAATTGAAAGGGCGAAGTTTCCGTTCCAGATTTAATGAGATAGAAATCATGAGAACCGTTCATTGCATAACTGCATCTGAGTAGTTAGTCCTCAGGGTGGAAGTTATTCTCCCCAACGAGCATTTGGAGGAAACAGGCTTGGAGTGGAAGAGGTTGGCATTGATCATCAATAACCATGTCAAAAGTTTCGAGATGAATGGGGAATGGAAACTGGATTTAATAAAGAAATTCAAAGGGGTGGCATCTGGGAGGCTATATTACTTCATTTCGTTTGCCAAGCAATGGTTCTTGTTTGTTCTTTGGCAGGTCCAGGAGTCTACCGACATTGATATAGTCTTATTTTATGTGGGTGACGATTGCTTGTCCTCGAAGTTTAGGATATTTATAGTAGCATAACCCATACAGGAAAAAAAAATAGAAAACAATTTTTTTTATGTTATATCTGTTATTAGAAGGCAAGTGATCCGATTATTGCTACTTCATACATGTTTCTTAAGTAGTCGCAATACCATAGTTGCCATGAAAGATGCAAGCTTCTATCACTTTTAATTATTTTCTTACTTAAAAAAGCACCAAGTACATGATTATCGATAGACTGATCAAGGTACTATCATTTTGAAACGTAAGCTCTTTTTTGTCTTATATCTACAACCTAACTTATAGGGTGGTGGTTAGGCCGACTATGTTGTATGGGGTGGAGTGTTGGCCAGTCAAGACTTCGCACATACAAAAGATGAAAGGTGCGGAGATGAGGATGCTGAGATGGATGTGTGGGCATACAAGGAGAGATATAATTAGAAATGCTGATATCTAGGATAAAGTGAGAGTGGCCTCGGTGGAGGATAAGATGCGGGAAGTGAGGTTGAGATGGTTCGGGCATGTGCAGAGGAGAGACACAGATGCCCCAATGCGGAGGTGTGAGAGGTTGACTATGGACGTGTTTAGGAGGGGTAGAGGTAGGCCGAAAAAGTATTGGGGAGAGGTGATTAGACGGGATATGGCGCAGGTGCAACTTACTGAGGACATGACATTAGATAGGGGGTTATGGAGGATACGGATTATGGTAGAAGAGTAGTAGGTAGTCGAACGTTATTTGTAGTGTTATTACTGTAGACCCGATAAACCTATCACACTTGTAGGCGCAGTATTGCTTTATAGTCCCATGTAGTTTGATTTCTGCTGCTATGTGTTATTTAATGTACTTTGTTTAACTTATTTAGTTGTGTTAGCTATTGCTTCCTTGTGTTAGAATGCGCTACCATGACATATTCGATTTTGTTATCAGCATGTTCATACTGCTCTAATTTCTTGTCTGAGTATGACCGTTTCTCTTGCTTTTCTTTGCTTTGCTTGGGATTATGCTTTGTCTTGAACCGAGGGTCTTCCGGAAACAGCCGCTTTACCTACCAAGGTGGAGGTAAGATCTGCGTACACTCTACCCTTCTCAGACCCCACGTTGTGGGATTTCACTGGGTATGTTGTTGTTGTATCCACAACCTAACCTCTGTTGCTCGAATCTTCCAAAAAGGCCGCCCATCCGTGTCATCATATCCTCCAAAGATGAATAACTTTTGGAGGATGCGACACAGACCTAAAAACATTTTGAAGAATCCAAGCAACATTGAACGTACCAAATTTGCTTTTTGCCATTATGTCAAATTTGAAATCTAAAAATCAGCTCCCTCGTTCTTGATTTGTACAGAGGTATGGTTGTGCCGCCTGCAGGAATTTCATGATGAGTTATCATCTGTGAACATGTCTCTCAGAATTTCTTAACGTAGTAGATTGGGGATTTTTAGACGTATATTGTTTTATCCTAACAACTTATTGGTAAATAGTTATCATCTGTGAACAAATATCTCAGTAATGACAGAAATTGCCACTTCTTTTGACTTGTCCCATTTCTTCTACCTCTCAAATGCAGTTTATTGCAGCATGTAAGAAACCACCAGTGTTTTGCATTATCACAGAGTACTTACCTGGAGGCTCCCTGAGAAAGTACCTCCATCAGCAGGAGCCGTACTCGTCCCCTCTCAATCTAGTTGTGAAATTGGCCCTTGACATTGCACACGGGATGCAGTATCTTCATGCTGAAGGGATACTTCACAGAGATCTGAAGTCGGAAAATCTACTCCTGGATGAGGATATGTGTGTGAAAGTTTCAGATTTCGGGATATCGTGCTTAGAATCTCAATGTGGTAGTGCAAAGGGGTTTACCGGTACATACCGGTGGATGGCACCAGAAATGATCAAGGAAAAGAACCATACAAAGAAAGTTGATGTCTATAGTTTCGGTATTGTCCTATGGGAACTTTTGACTGCATTGACACCATTTGATGACATGACACCGGAGCAGGCGGCGTTTGCAGTCTGCCAGAAGGTACATTCTCTTAATCCTGGCATAGTGCTTTTCCTCAAGATAAAGTGCTTACTGTTTCATACGTCTCTGGATCTGAATTTGTTCCACTAAATCCACTGAATCTCTATTTGTTTGACGTTCTCATTCGCAAGTGTCATTTTGCGTTACATTTGTTATTCCTGTTCTCGGTGGTTACGGTTTTCCTTAGTGATAAATGGGATGAGGAAGCTACAGTCAACAACAACAACAACATACCCAGTGAAATCCCACAACGTGGGGTTTGGGGAGGGTAGAGTGTACGCATACCTTACCTCTACCTTGGTAGGTAGAGCGGCATGAGGAAGCTATAGTCGAGTTGTTAAATTCTCTTTAGATATATACTGAGGTTACCATGAGACTCACATCAGTAAGTTAATGTTCTTATCTCTGGCTTGCAAGATGAATCCAGAAAGACAACTAAGATACAAAAAGAAGAGATATTGCTCAGTTGTGCATGTTGAAAGATTGAGAAAATATATGTCTATGCTATGAAATAACCCTTGAAATACTAGAAGAAAATCTTGCAGCGTGAAATATCTAAGCATGCAAATTTGTTTCACCTTCTGATTACGTTTTGAACTTATCTCTCATATCTGGGATGTCTATCTCTAATCGAATCTTCTGTCAAATCTCTAAATTCAGTAGGTAATGGGATCACCCCATCTATTTTCTTTTGTTTCTTTCCTTCTTATGTTAGTATCATCTTGTGCTTTTTCCAGAAACGTTTGTTGTAGAACTTGAATAGAGTTTCCAACAAGTGAATAGCATTTATAATGATGAGCCTCTTGATTCCGCTCTTCGTCAAACTGAGCTATTTAATATGTTGGCACCGTGTTAATGTTGTTCTATTCTTCTCTTTTGTTTTTTTGTTTTTCTTTTCACCTTCTTGATCATCAACATCTCTATCCTCTCCCTGAGGTATTGTGAGCAAGTCAGCATAGTCTGCTTTAACATCACTCTTTTAGAAAACTTGTTGCAAAATCTACTATGTTTTACCATTGATTACTCTTCTGAGTGGCTGAAGTTGCTATATATTCATACCTATAAGGACAATGAGGCCCGTGATTGAGTTGATTCCTGGAAAGAGATATAGAGAGGTGTACTTGAGGATCTGGAAGAAGTATTAATTTGTAAGACAGATGTAGAATTAGAAGTCATTGTAGCCTGCTGTGGAGCATAAGATAAAGTTTTTTCTGCCTGTATTCTGTATAGCCTGCCAATCCATCAGATTCCTCGGGTATTAGGCTGCAAAATAAACTTGAGGTATAATGCTTCATGTTGGAGTAGAATTGCCAAATCTGATAGTTAGAAGACTGATCTTTAAGTTAACGCCCAGAACATTGCTGCTGCTGCTTAATGCACCCTACGAATAAAGCTACAATCCCATTAAGTGACTACCTCGTCGGTCGGTCTCTGGGTATTTCTTTTGTTTTAAGCTCAAGCCTGTCGCCTTTTCAGTGTTAATTTCAAATGCTGTGAGGCTATATATTGGTCTTTCTAACACTCCGCTGTCCTTCTTTAAGACCTGCTGTCTGCCTTTGTTGTATTTAATCTTTTCTTTTTTAGATATTAATTCACTTCAAATATTTCGCGATTTATGTTTTACAATTTTAAAAATATGTTTTAAAAGGATATAGACGCGTATTGAATGTGGCTGTCAAATTTTACATATAGTATGTGATCTTTTGAGAGTCCAATTCATAGGACATCTGCTCTTCTTCCTTGGGTGTTTCTCCTGCACATTGGAAATGATGATGACATGATTTTTGCTTAGCAGGTTGATGGTGATTCAGTTTTATGCTTTTATTTTGAGATCCAGATTGTTATTTTGCTTTCAACTAAACTGAGCCCATTAATAGCTTTGCTGCATACATATTGTATTTGTTGTTGAAAGTTGCTTCTCTCACATGAAGTTACATTGGAACAAATAACTCTTGTGTACATATTTTTTGCAGTATCACGCATCACTCTCTGCAAGATAGAGATTCTGGCATTTTCTTATATTAATTGGAATTTTGCAGAAAGCAAGACCTCCAATACCTGCTGCATGTCCAGCAGCAGTTCGGAAACTCATTAAACGGTGCTGGGCAAACAATCCTCACAAGCGGCCACATTTCGAGGAGATTGTAACTGTTCTTGAAAGTTATGCGGAGGCGCTTGAGCAGGATCCTGATTTTTTCCAATCCTACGAGCCCCCTCGGAGTTTTACCCTGTCGCAATGCTTGCCTAAGTGCAACAGATCAGCTTCTGCGGAGGCGTAAGAAACTCCAGAATATGTATCTGATTATGTTATCTTGGGTGACCAAAATTATCCCCAGGACCCAAATGTGAAGTGTATCATATTTCTTTAGTTCCCACTTCCCAGTAGCTTTGTCTTATTGCTCTAAACTCAAAGTTACAGGCCACTCTTTGAATATTGCCCTATTTGTTTTTGCTTGAAACTTGTAATATGAAAGCTTAATTGCATTTCATGTTTTTGTTCCTTCTTCTAATGCTGTGATATTTAATAGTGAATCCAGCTATTTGACGTGAATGTGGTACAGTCAATTTTCTTTTCTCAGTTTCCAAGTTATTTCAGTTCAGGCCTCGGGGTCTTTATATTTGGATCCTCAAATTGTTAGACATTATTTTTGGGAAGGAGTTTTTCTAATTATAGGATAGTTAGGTTATAGTATTATGGAAATCGTTTCTTATAAATCATCATCCTGTTATTCCTTTGCCCCCAAAAAGAGTTGGATTTATTATATTGAGAATCTTATGGAACATTTTCGTTTGCAACTTTAAATATAAACAATTATGCTTATAATTTATTTCTAAGAAGCTTTATAATATATCCTAGCATAATAGTACACCAATTCTGGGACTTGGGGTTAATTAGCTAAAATATGTTCTATCGTCATTGCGTTATTAAATAGATCAAACAAGATAATAAATAATATTTGTTAAGGATTATAGAACAGGGACAGTTTGGCCGAGTGGTCTAAGGCGCCAGATTTAGGCTCTGGTCCGAAAGGGCGTGGGTTCAAATCCCACAGCTGTCAAATTATATTTTTCCTTTACATTTCTGTTCTTAAAGGTTCGTCACTTTTCCCTTCGGATAATAGAAAACCAATGATTGTTTCACCACAATCTATTTCTTTATTTAGATGGAATATTTGGTATAGAAAACACACTTACTTGGTTAACGAATTTGAGCTGCGAAGTTGATTAGAACAATTCTAATAACTTTTGCTTCACTCAAATCAAGGTTCAATGAACATTATAGGAATTGTGACTTCTTTATGAAATTTATTCCTTACTAATTTATTGAATAGTTAGTTGTAAAGTACTTCCTCACATCTAATATTGCCCAACTCATATAAATTTATCATATTAAGTGATTATATCATATATTCATTGATTTGGTACAAAGACAATGTATAGGTAAAAAAAGTGCTAGTATGTCCACAATTTATCAGTCAATATTATATAGTATTCAATAAGATCTTAATAAAATAATATTCACATGAAGAAAAGGTAATGAAGTAATTTGAAGTTTTGGAGCTTAGAAAAAGGAGACCATATCTATCATAGTTCTACACAAAGAATGCACTTCTAATATTTATTGACTAGTACTTTCAATTCGTTTATGTACTTTCTTCTCATTTATGTCAAGAGGAGAAAATTCCAATATTCAATTAGTTTCTAACAGAGGAAACAAAAATAAAAATCAAATATCCAAGTGAGAAATATATTACTTCTTTCAAGGTCAAGACTTAATTACAATTTTAGGATATGATTTAATAACATGGTAGATGAGGGCCGGGTGAGCTGTCACAATATGAAAGTTGGATGGAGACTAGAGAGGTCGGGCTTATCCTTACAGCCCAAATGTTGCAGTCCAGAGTGGCGGGCCCAACAACTTGTCAAACTTAATTAATCCGATATTTTTGGTTATTAATAATTTCTTTAATTATAAAAAACTAAGGCGCCAACCCTCACTAGAAGTCAGTTTTTTGCATCGCAAGGAGGAAGAAGGGTCTATGACGAAAGAGAAAAGGAGGTTGCATGTATAAGTCCAAAAGAGTTATGATTAATCTCGAAATAGAATTTCATCGCACCAAAAGTTAATCTTCAATATTTGGACAACTTTTCGTATGAGTCAATTTATGCTCAATATATAGTTCAAATCATGATCTAAAACTTCTTTTCTTATCCATGGGAATATGCTTAGTCCAATCTGTCTAATTGTATTTTTATAGGCCAATCTATGCCTGCTGTAAAAAGTTATTAATTGATTTTAAGTGACTAGAAATTAAAGTCTGAACTTTATGTTCGAAATTTGCAGTGGAGAGGTGCGTCCACCCATATTTAATGACTTAAACACTAGGGTTCCGCATGTTTGAGGCTTTATCTCTTCACACGTGCATAATCTACTAAGTGAGTAGATGATCGTAGGGCGAATAATTGTCAAATTTCGTTGAGAAATGAAAGAGATATTGATCCACGAAGTAAGGTGTTTGAGGCATGAAAATATGGTGTGGGACAAATCTACCACATCGGTATGAAAAGGAAGAATTGTTCTCTTTATAAGTCTTAAAATTGGCTAAGGGTTTGGGACCTCAAGGGGTAACCCATGTGTTTGAAGGAGGGAGGACCTAGATGTGCTTGGGTTCAAGGCTAAGTCCACACGCGCGTCGCCGCCGCCCGCCCGTCTGGTCCGGGCTCGGGTCACAGGTCGTGGGCTTTGGACTTCTTCTAATAGACCCTCAAATTGTTTAATATTTACAGTTTGGTCCCTGGAGTTTCTGGAAAGATGAAATTGGGAATGACGGAAGGCAGCAAGTTTCTGCCTACCGTTTGGGTCCCTAAAAGCTCATTTATGTTGCACATTAAATCAGCCATTACTTGGCTGATTAACTCCCTCACTAATGGTCATTACTTGGCAGTTGAGAAGTCTCCCCCTTTATGCTATATATTGAAGCCTTTTGGCTCAATTGTTGAGACTACAAAAGACTACAATATACTACACAGAGAAAAACAGAAGAGAGAACAACACAAATTCTGTCCAAAACGTGAGCAAAAACAGAAAACTCTTCCTTCCTTTTCCATTCTTCAGCAAGTCGTTTCGTGTTTGTTTTCTTCGTCAGAATCAACCTATTTGCTTTGTAGTGTTGATTAGTTGTTGTTTATCTTGGAAGACTATTGCCCGTTAACGTAAAAGCATATATACGGGGTAATCTTGTCTTAAAGACAGAGAGTCATCTCTCGACTCAGCCACAGTTGTAACAATCCAGATTTAGAGTTTCTTGATTTCGGGTTATCAAGATTCAAGACTCAACAAGCTTGCGGCAGTTCTGAATATTGGCTATTTGTTTATTCTTTCGAACACTTGTAATATTTATTTACTTCCCGTATTACTTTACATATCTAACACGTTTTAAGATAAGATTGTATTAGTGTTCGAAAGATGTCGGTCGAAAGTTGTGTGACCAAATCTGGATATGGCTATGATTTTCTGGTAGAAGAGAGTTTTGATTATGCTGTGGAAGGTCAACGTGTTCATGGTGTCACCGCTCCTGAGAGTGGTGGAAACAAGCGCCCACGAGAGGCTGAGGATGTCAACTGGAATAAGAGGAGAAGGCTGAAGATGTGGTTCTATCTTGTAGCAGAAGGCCTATATCTGTCCTAGACAAATGATCCGAATTATGGTAAAGAGGAAATGGACACTCAGTCCGACCAAGTGACTGAAGTGGGCCAGAATCCGAAATTGGGATAAGTAATTTTTCTTCCTTGTCAAGAATAAGATTAAATGATGTCTGATTAAAAAGGGCTAAAAGTAAGGAGGAATATAAAAATGTTTTTCCGAAATAATTTATATTCCTTACGCTTTAAAATCAGAAGTTTAATCTCATATTCCTTTCCGTTTAAAGATTGGATTTAGTAAATGACTTAAAAAGATTCATTCTTTTAAGTGTAATTATTAAAAGTGTGTAATGTATGTTCGCACATACGAGGGAAAAAGATCCACTGACTGTATGAAAATTGTTACCACTCTTAAGTAAGCGCCAAGAATTGTCTGGGCACCAATCTCAAGGGAAGAAGACTAAAAGCTAAAGACGTTGAACCTGTCACAATGTTTGACAGAAGATCCTTCATTTGATAGGATGATATTGGACACTCAGTCGTACAAAGCCTACGGGCGACTGGAGTGGGCCAAAATTCCTTTTGATAGGATGATATTGGATACTCAGTCATATAAAGCCTACAGGCGATTGGAGTGGGGCCATAATTCATTTGATAGGAAAAGTAATGGACACCTAGTGTAGTGGGTCAGAGTTTCCAGGTCTTAAATGATCTGAAGGCCAAAAAAAGGCAGAAAAAAAATTGGACACTTAATCTACTAAAACAACTGGAGTGGGCCAGAGTATCCAGATCACATATGATCCGGTTACGCCCTAACCACGGGCAAAATGTTGTTCACGTGAAGCAACCCCACCTCTAAAGTAGAAAGGGTTGGAGAGGTTGTCCTCAATAGGACTTCAGGGAATGAGATCACTCTAAAATGAGGTAATACATGTCCCAAACTTAGTTTAAGGGACGATGTTGGTCAAGCTAGTATGAGACTAGTCCAACAGGTCTGTAATAACTAAGAATGATACAGTATGTCTGTAGCCAAGTGAATGATATATTTGTAATCCGTGCATCTATGTCATCATAGATTAAGACACGTTAAATAGAAAGTCATTCAAAAGATAATGAAGTTGAGATTGTTGCCTTCTGCCGACATAAACCCTCAAAATCAATGTGAGGTAGGCGAAGAGGCAAAATCACCTTTCCATTCCATAAAAGGAATAGCAAAAGAAGCACCGCTCCTCTAGAACTTAGTCACACCTACATGGGTGATTTGAAGTTTATACAAAATAGAGGGGGGAGACAAGTACTTTGTGACCTTCATTGATGATGGTACAACATATTGTATCCTTTGTTTGTTGAAAAGCAAAGATGAAGTTGTTGAAGAGGATAAGCGCTACAAAGCAGAAGTTGAAAGTCAACTAAGCTTACGGATTGACGAATTCGTAGTGATAGAGGGGGAGAATGTGAAGCATCTTTCATTAAACGACTGCTCATTACTCACCTTAGTCTAACGGTGTTAGCCAAGCTCAAAGCCGTACACCCAAAATATGTTAGGCAAGGTGATCCTTACCGCTAATGCGATTCTCAACAGAAATTCGCATAAGGATAAGGATAACCCTCCGTGTGAAACATGGAAATGATCTCACATACAAATGTTGTGATGTGGGGTGGCTTGGTAGAAGTTGGAATACCGAAACAGGTCAAGTTGGACCTAAGACTGTAGATTGCATATCCACTTGATCTTCAAATAACAGTAGTACTTATTGCCTCTTGGTGTCAAAAAATGCTGAATTCTTTGAAGATAACTTTCATTGAGAAGGTAAAAAAGTGTAAGTTGATATTGTTCTGACTGCCTCATCTGATGTGCTGAAACATGAGATCATTACCCTGCTAAAATCTAAATTTTCTATGACAAACTTGGATAAGTTGAGTTATTTTTTGTGGATTTCAGTAACCAGATCCAAAAATGCAATGTTCCTGTGTCAGCGTAAGTATGCCAAAGAAATTATTTACAAGGCTAAAATGGCAAACTATAAGATCATGCCCACTTCAGTCGACTCAAAGTCGAAACTCAGTGACGATGACGGAGATCCGATGCTCGATCCTTCTCTTTATAAAAGTCTTGCTGGTGCACTTCAGTATCTTACGATCACTATGCCCGATATTGCCTATGAAATTCAACACGTGTGTTTGTTCATGCATGCTCCTAGGGAGCCTCACTTTACCGTTGTTAAGTGTATCATTCGATACGTTAAGGGTACTCTTGACTACGAATTACATCTTTATCCATCTGCACCATCCAAGCTGATATCATATACGGACGCTGATTGGGGCGGCTGTCCGGAAACACGTTGATCTACTTTCGGCTATGTATTTTTGGGTGATAATCTCATCTCATGGTCTGCAAAACGGCAAGCCACGCTTTCCCGTTTGAGTGCAGAAGTAGAATATAGAGGCATTGCGAACGTTGTTGTCAAAATTTGTTGGCTCAGAAACCTCCTTCTAGAGCTTCATTGTCCTTTACGTAAGACTTCTCTTGTCTGTTGTGATAACATATTTGCTGTTTACTTGTCTCATAACCCGGTTCAGCATCATCGAACCAAACATATTGAGATGAATATTCATTTTGTTCGTGAGAAGGTTGCCGTCAGCCATGTTGGGGTGCTACATGTTCCCTCTTCCTATTAGTACGCAGATATATTCACTAAGAGACTTCCTCAGCAATTGTTCCTTGACTTCAGATCCAGTCTCAACGTTCGGCCTCCTCCCGCTCCGACTGAGGGGTGTGATAGAGAATATATTGATATTCTCCATATATTCTGTAATTATTATTCTAGTGTAATTATGTAAAGTAGAAATCCTTCCCGAATTAGGTTTAGAGATCTTTCTCCAATTAGACTTAAAAATCTTTCTTCAATTAAATTTTATAATTATAAATATATATATATATATATTGCATTAATGAAAAGTCTTCAAACCATAGTGAATTACACTATTCAAATGGAGTATAGGATTAAGATGTTCAATGGACTGGTTCATTGATGGTCAGACTTCACACTCATATTGATTTCACGTATAAAAAAAGAGTTAAATTCAAAAACTTTACAGAATTTCAAATGAAAAAACGGTGATTCCTTGCTTTCTTCTTTTTTAAACGGTTCAATGTTTGTACAGTATTTACTAATTAATTTTATTCTTTGAAATTGAAGAAATAATATAAAATAAGACCTAATATGTGACGTGTTAATATATACACACACGTGTGTGTAAACAACTGCTTGAGTTTGTAGAACAAGATCATAAGAATTTTATATTTTATTGCTTGAACAAGAGATGTTAGCATGTTAAATTTTTTTTTTCCTAATAGAGTCAAATTATGAGATTCAATCAATACCTGCGAAGAAATATCTTAAGTTTATTTTGAGTTATCAGCACCTTGACATAATGACACACACAACCTGCTGCTCCAGCAGTCTGCTTCTGATTTTTGGTGTCTATAATACATGCATCTGATCGACCGGAGTGCAGGTGCTTCCAGAAAAATCATATCAAATTTTCATCTGATGTGCATTTGTATATTGTGTTTCTATGCACTTTTTATATTTTTGATAAGGTTCTTCCTGAATTGAATATGATGATCGAGAACTCTTTCCTGTTATCTTATTCATGTCTTTAAATTTTGATGTCCAGAGTTCTGCACTTGAAGTATAAAACATCTTATGATTTTTGCTTACTATTTCGAAGATGGACATAGAGCATATTTACCTAGCGCGCGCATATATATATATATATATATATATATATATATATATATATATATATATATATATATATATATATACGTATGAAAGGAACAACTGCTTGAGTTTGTAGAACAAGATCATACGAATTTTATACGTTATTGCTTGAACAAGAGATGCTAGCATGTTAAATTTACTTTTTTCCCTAATAGAGTCAAATTATGAGATATTCAATCAATACCTCATGATAAATATTTCAAGTTTATTTTGAGTTATCAGCACCTTGACACAGTGACACACGCGACCTGTTGCAGCAGCATGCTTCCGATTTTGGGTGTCTATAATATATGCATCTGATCGATTGGAGTGCAGGTGCTTCCAGGAAAATCATAAATTTTCATTTGATGTGCAAATGTATATTATATGGTTCTATGCACTTTTTATATTTTTGATAAGGTTCTTTCTGAAATTTTGATATGATAATCGAGAACTCTTTCCTGTTATCTTATCCATGTCTTTAAATCTTGGTATCCAGAGTTCTGCATGTTAAATATACACAATATACATGTGTATATTGAGTCTCGGATTTGCTCCCATAATGACTCTCGGTTTTGGCTGTTTAGGTAATGTAATTTATGGTAAATATTTAGTATCCTAGTTTAAGTAATATTGTAATATAATTAGTAGTGTATTACCAAAATTAGTGTATTACCATAAATGTATATAATAAGGTTTTAAGAATAAAATAGGAATAAGATTATCTCCTATTTTATAACTTGTATATATAGTTTTTCAAGTAATGAAAATAATCAAGGAGATTATTTCTTTCACTGCACTTGAAGTATAGAACATCTTATGATTTTTGCTTACTATTTCGAAGATGGACATAGAGCATCCTTACATGTTTGATGTATTGCAACTTACTCACTATACAAGCATGATTCTTGTGCAGGTCTACAAATATACATTCAAGTAATAACCCTCCAAAGGAACTACAAAATGTAGCTAATGTGAGACACGGGCGAAATAGGGAGCAATCCTGCTTTAAGAATTTTACAAACTATGAAGGGTTTACAAAATGTGTGACAAGAAACGAAAAAGTCTTGCAACTTTTGTTGAGAAAAAATCACGTATTACCATTGAAACAAACTCATTTTGTACTAAAGTGAGGAGGTTGTTGTGAGAAAAGTTTATACGAGTATTATAGGCCAAACAAATAGGTATCATTTTTTTTATCAGTGAATATATATCATTCTTTGCTTAATAGTCCCAAAAAAGTGCAATTTTTATGAAATTTATTTACAGTAAACATTAAATTCATTGGCCAAGGCAGACATATTTTTGTTGCTCTTACTGTCGTTGCGAATGAATTACCTCCATTTGATTACTCGTATTGGAAAGAATTTTAGGGATCATACCTTCACTCGAGATTGAAGATTTTAACTACGTCCATTTTTCTTTCTTTCTTTCTTTTGTGTTTTCTTTTCATGATATATTTAATCTGCTTTTAGTACTTTAATTCAATTGTATTATTTTTTATTGAATTTGTTGATGAGATTTTGAATTTGTTTTTGGAAAAATATATCACGGTTGTTTAGTGAATATAATTTACATGTCCTTTTTTGTGATTTGCCTTTTTATTCTGTGTTATTTTTTATTTCTTTTTCTTTTTGACATTTCTTCATTAGCTAGAGAAGTGAGAGAACTAATGCTAAGATTTCAATAATGTTGTGAAGGGTAAAAATTATTGAGAGGACATGTGCTTGGCAATTTCCAATTAAGAGTTTATTTTTTCATGCTGCTTATTAACAAGTTCGTCTTATTTAAACTAATCATTGATTTTTATAGTGATGATTTAGAAAACCTTCACACCATGAAGTTTTTGGGAATGAAAGTGGTGTGAGTCTTGAAATTGAATATTTTACAAAAAATTATCTTTTTAATATTTTAAATATTAGGAAGACTTATTGACAAATTTAATGAGGTCATTCGTAATCACCAGAAGCGCAAATAAATCACCTAGTATCAAATAATTTCTCAACGTATCAAAATGACAAAGTGGCATATCAATCAGCAAGTGGAATACATAAATGATTGTTATTGAAAAAGTTATTTTCATAAAAGAAACAAAATTCATAATTTAGACTTGGATTGTTGAACGAGTTTGAAGTTTTCCACATATAAAAATTACATAAAAAGTGTATCAATTATTTAAAATACTTCAAAATGAAAAGAAAAACTAGGTCAGATGAATAAAGAAGGAGCTAATAGTAACATTACTAAAAAAAAAGAATTAGCGATGAATAAATTCTATAGCCAACAAACAGATGCGAAGTCAGGATTTGAAGCTTATGAGTTCGGAATTTTAGTCTTTTAAGTTGTTGGATTCTAAAACTTGGTTCTAAATCAATAACTTGTGCATCTTGAATGAATTTCTGAACTTTAGGACAAAGTTACAGGATCCGGCCAACCCATAGCTATTTTCTAGCTCCGCCCCTGCCAACAACCAAAATTCGTCGCTAATTTCATTTAGAGATATATTAACTATAGATTATCAATAATTTTTGTTAGCCATGAACTATTTAGCAACGGACTAAAAACAAAGCTCGTAGTTGATTCCAATTCTTTTATTTATAGTTAAAGAGTACGAGTAGAAAGTTTTTTTTCTTATTTTTTCTTTTTCCTCGGCAAGGAAAATAATAGTACTATGTACTTAACTAATTGATCAACTTATGACCATTAATGGAATATATCAAACAAAGTAACCCTTTCTTATTGATCTTTACAAATCATAGACACTCATCATTATTAATTTATTCCCACTAGATGGGGGAATCATCCTTTTTGATTAATTATATAAAATAATGTTATAGATTAGAGAAAAAGTACAAATTATCATCGGATGCCTATCAGTCCAGCCCGGCCCCGTGCACAGCTAAACTCGCTAACCACCATTATCATGACTTTTTAAATTAACTCGATTTTAGCAATTATTAATAAGCGAAGCTTAACTTTATTATACATATTAAGAGTTCTACATCGAATATGGAATGAGAACATGAATTTTTTATATGGACTTGGACAATCCTCATCCTACAAGCTAACTTTTGGTATCAGAGTCATGTTCATTCCAATTCTTTGTTTATCGATGTTGGGCCCCCAAATTATATTATCCACGCTCCAGTTAACAAGGTCTGGGCGTGCGGAGATTGTTAATAGTTCTACATCGGATATGAAATGGGAACATGAACTCTTTATATGGACTTGGACACACCCTATAAGCTAACTTTTGGGGTTAAGTTAGGCCCAAGATCCATTCTTTACGATACATAAATTATGCCTCACTTTTTTGTACTAGTTAATACTTAATTATATTGGTGCCCGTGGCCGTGGGGTGTTAGATTTTACCAACATTGAATAATATGCTTTCTTTATACTTTCACGAGACATGATTCTGTACTGCATAATGTTAGATGTTGGCTTTCATGTGAGATATTGTGTTCCATTAAATGCCCATGGTAATTAAGAACACAAAGTCACAAGTGAAAAATAAGCCAAAGTCTAGTACTTATTGTTTTAAATTAGTTTGTTCTATAGTGCTGCAAATGTGGGAACAAAGAATTGACTATTTTAACATCTACAAACATGACTACGGTTTCTAACCAAGCAACATTATATCAATATTAATGTAAAGTTTATAATGATCTATGTTATCATGAGAAAGTGTACTATACATGGTTCATGTTGGAGCATCTACTTTAAGATTTTTCCACGCTATATAAGAAAAACATCTAATAGTTGTATTCATAAAAAGTATTTCCTCCTATTTCTATATAAGTGATTTTTAAGAGTTTGACACACCATTAAGAAAGTCATCTATAATACTAATAAAAGGGTTATTTGATTAAAAGATCCTTTTATCTGTCCTCGTTAATTTGTGTATGAAAAAATATAAAAACATAATTAATGATCAAATAACTTATTTTGAATCAAATTTAAAAGGCTAAAAAATCATTTATATAGGACCAGAAGGAGCATTTGTCTGAACTCATTTTGTTTCCTTAGAACATTAAGGGATTAATTACCAAAAAAATAATTAATAAGGCTATTACTTATTTTGCCTCAGTACAAATGACTTTTTACTTTTCAAAGACGTCAAATACTTCGAAATAAATCAGTATATCAAAACGATTAATACTTGAAATTAGAGAGAATTGTTAACAAGATGGCTATTACAATTTACAACCGATAGAAATCAAAGGGGAAAAAAGTGAATTGTGATAGCTGAGGCAAAAATATTGAGAAATCTCTTATATGGTCAATTTTTGGTGGATAGATTTACATATTATCTATGCTGATGGGAGATATTTCCCGTAAAATTAATTGAAATGTTCACAAATTGATTGGACACAATGATTATATATATATATATATATATATATATATATAAAAGAAATAATTAAATTGTAAGGTAGCTTGAGAAAATGGACGTGCTTCATAACCACCAAAGATTAACAGGTTTCCAAGACAAGATCAACATGCAAATGTAAGACAAACTTAGAAGCTACTTCAAACCCTATCATGACATGCAACATTTGAACTCAAAAATGAAAAGAGAAAAACGGAAAAAAGAAAAGAAAAGAAGATGGCAAGTTGTTTCTTGAGACGAGGAAATTACTTGTTACCCCTTTTAAAGTGTCATATAAACGTGTATCATAGTATTAATTTTTACACCCGTTCCTATGACTACTTCTTCCAACTATCTAGATTGGATCATATAGTTCCAGGCAACTTGATAATTCTTTACTAGTATAAAGTTTCAAAAGTTTTTATGCAATACTAGCACCCTTTTTATTATCCGTTTTAATTGTTTTTACAGACTTATTTAAACAAAAATAATTACAGCACTAATCATTAAATTATTTATTCAATTACGTTTTCTAATCTTGAATATCTCATTTAACAATTATGTTACTAATTGGAGCAAGAAGCAGTGGTGGATCTAAAACCGTATTTACATGTTCACGAGAACTTAATAATTTTGCACAAACCCTGTATATATAATAAAAAAATTACTATATATCTATAAATATTTAATTATAAATTCAAATTATTATATATTAATTTAAAATTTATGTAGAAATCCATGAACTTTAAATCTTGATATCCTCCTCTCGCAATAAGGGTGAATTTGAAAACCTTATAAATACTTCTTATTTTTCTAAAATACCAAAAAAAAATCACATAAATTATCTATCAAAATGATTAATATTTGTACCATGCGATAGTAATAGTTTTAGTTTTTGAAATGGAAGGGGTAAATCGACCAATTAACTCAGCACATGTAGATGCACGACCACGTGTCAAGAACTCAGATTAGGACTGACAATGGATCGGAGATGGATCGGGTGGAGCTCAATCCGCCTCCACCCGCCAACGATTCATCCACCACCCGACTCATCCATCACTCTATTTTTTTTAATCCACATCCGATCCACCCATCATCCACGGGTGAATCGGGTGGATCGGGTGTTTCGCGGATGGAAGCGACAAAGACTTATGAAAATTGATCGATACTCAAGTCTTGTAGGTAATTTATGACAGTTAATAAATATGTCAGTTCAAATTTCACAAAAATGAACTTTACTTTGTTCATTTTATTGGAAGTAGAGAATTATACGGATTAATTTGAGAATGACAGGGTCTGGTAAACCCACAAAGTTGCATTTGATTATATCAACTGTTAAGATAAAATAAATATCATCAATCCTTCTAGTATTGTGAGTTCATATTTTTATGTGAAAACGATCAACATTTATTTTTTTCCTTTCTTATGTTGTTCAATGTACGTTTTACTTGATCAAAATTAGAGTGATATAATTAGCAGATAAAAATATAATTTGTTCAATCTGTTTAAATTTGGACGAGTTAGCGACCCACATATTTCTTAATTCAAGTTATTTTGATTAGCCTGATTCAGTCAAATTAAAAATAGCATTTATTAAGCGTTTGAACATGTAATTTCATCTTATGAGATGAAATCGTCGTTTGGACATGCGATTTTATCTCATGAGATGAAATTCCAAATCATTCAAAAAGGCATGAGTTGAGGTTTCAAATTTTAAATGTAAATGTTGACCACAAATTTATATTTTGTAAAAATAGATCTATAAATTGGTAGATATAATTAGCAATCATATTTATCAATTATTTATATCAAATATTAAAAGATCTACAAGAGGGATGTATTGAAAATAATTAATTTATAACGGGTGTATGAGTGGGTCGGATGGTGAGTTAGATGTATGCTCACCCGAATCCGACCCGATTCGTCACCAAATTAAATTCATATTTTATTAAATTTTCATTCATATAATCGAATCGAATAAATTAAATATTCATCGGGTTATGATGAAATTGTCCGTCGTAACTAAGTTAGACGAAAGGCTAGAGCGGGGTTAGTAGGCCAAAGTTTGGGGAGAAGTCGCCTTCTCCTTTCTTCTGACATTCCACCTCTGCAATTTTAACCTTAATTTAATAATTCACCCCAATTCTTTCTTTTAATTCCATCTATGTCCTCACTCTTTTCTTTAATCTCCAAAAATTCCATCTTTTTCTATCCTCTTCATCAGACACTGTGATTCCAGACCCACCAATAGGATTTTTTATTTTCCTTTACACTTTGTAATTCTCTGTCTATATAACTTTCTGAGCTGCACTTCATCTTTACTAATCGGTTCTTTCTAATAAGGTACGACTCTTTCACTTCAATTCTCTGTTATTTTTTTGCATTACTGGTAGTCAACTTGTGTTCTATTCACTTTCTGTTCCATTCATTTGTGATTACTATTGGGTACTTGCTCTTTTAATGGTTTGTTTTAGTTCATTCTTGATTTAGCAGTAGGCTAAGATCTGTTAAAAAGATCAAATTTTTATCCATATTGAAAGGTCAACTTGTTTGTGGCATGTCACAGAACATGATACTTGGGCTGGATCTGCTTTACAAGTGACCTAAAAAGAGCTTGTATTTGCAGGTAATTTATTTAATTTATTGGAGGTGCTTTGTTTATTTTTGTGTTGTGGAAGATGCCTGGAGTTGTTATGGATGAAATTCATGAAGAAATTGAGGTTAAAGAATTGAAGGAAAATGGGAATTCTACACCTTGTAAAGAGAATGAGGTTGTTAATGAGTCACCCAAGGGAGGAACTGAGCTTGCAGGTGATGGGGTGGTTGAGCCCTCTATTGAGGAACTTTATGAGAATGTTTGTCAGATGCAAAGCTCTGATCAATCTCCATCAAGGGCTAGTTATGGATCAGACGGCGATGAATCGAGGATTGACTTGGAGCTTCGCCATCTCGTGGGAGGAGAAATGAGGGAAGTGGAGATAATTGAGGAGGATGAAGAGGTGCAAAAGCCAGAGACTGAAGACTCTTCCGACTCTAAGAAGGAAACTTCTTCTGATGTGAAGTTGGATAATTCCCCAAATACCCCTTCTTCAGCTCAGCCCAAGACGCCCTCTCGGTTGGAGTTGGAACCGGAAACTTCAGGAAAACCAAATCCAAAGGGGAGGAAACCTTCCATTGATAAGAAATATGGAAATAATACTAAGAAGGCAGTTAGGAGTAGGCAGAAGAATTCGCCTGCTTCAGGATCAAAATTGAAGAATGGAACTGAGGACTCATTGGATACAGGTTTAGACAATCCTGACCTTGGTCCGTTCCTGCTTAAGCAAGCAAGGGACTTGATATCTTCTGGGGATAATTCCCATAAAGCTCTTGAATTGGCTCATCGAGCAGCAAAGTCATTTGAGAAATATGCCAATGGAAAGCCTAGTTTGGATGTGGTCATGTGTCTGCATGTAACTGCAGCAATATACTGCAATTTGGGCCAGTACGACGATGCCATTCCACTGATAGAGCACTCGTTGGAAATTCCGGTGGTTGAAGAAGGACAAGAACACGCCCTTGCCAAATTTGCTGGTTATATGCAATTGGGTGATACTTATGCAATGTTGGGCCAACTTGAGAACTCGATTGTTTCTTACACCACCGGTCTGGAAATCCAAAGACAAGTGTTGGGAGATAATGACCCCAGAGTTGGTGAGACCTGTCGATATCTTGCTGAGGCTCATGTTCAGGCTTTGCAGTTTGATGAAGCTGAGAAGCTTTGTGAGATGGCTCTTAACATACATAAAGAAAATGGTTCACCGCCTTCACTAGAGGAAGCAGCAGACAGGAGGCTGATGGGACTAATTTGTGAGTCAAAGGGAGACCATGAGTTTGCTCTCGAGCATCTTGTTCTGGCCAGTATGGCCATGGTAGCCAATGGACAGGAATCTGAGGTGGCGTCTGTTGATTGTAGCATTGGTGACGCATATTTGTCTCTGAACAGGTATGATGAAGCCATTTTTGCTTACCAAAAAGCACTCACAGCTCTCAAGTCTAGCAAGGGAGAAAACCATCCTGCTGTTGCTTCTGTTTTTGTCCGTTTGGCTGACTTGTACAACAGGACAGGAAAGCTAAGGGACTCAAAATCATACTGTGAGAATGCCCTCAGAATATACGGAAAGCCCGTACCTGGGATTGCTCCAGAGGAGATTGCTAGTGGTTTTACTGATGTTTCTGCTATATATGAGTCGATGAATGAGCTTGATCAGGCACTCAAGTTGCTGCAGAAAGCGCTAAAGATTTATAATAATGCCCCTGGGCAGCAGAATACCATAGCGGGAATCGAAGCCCAAATGGGGGTGATCTATTATTTGTTAGGAAAATATTCTGAAGCTTATAACTCCTTTAAAAGTGCAATTTCAAAGCTCAGAGCAAGTGGAGAGAAGAAGTCAGCCTTCTTCGGGGTCGCCCTTAACCAAATGGGGCTTGCTTGTGTACAGCGTTATGCGATAAATGAGGCAGTCGGGTTGTTTGAAGAAGCAAAAGGCATTCTGGAGCAAGAATATGGACCCTATCACCCTGATACGTTGGGAGTATACAGCAACCTTGCTGGCACATATGACGCTGTTGGCAGGTACGCTAATTGCTACTTCTACTAACTTTGCCATTCCATTATAGTAGCACCTATTTACTTTGTTATTTACGTGGTGTGATTTGCTATGCTCTTGAGAACTTGTACATTTGACTTATTTTATTTTATCTGAAATTCATTTGAATTTTTTCTGCTGTTTATGAAGTATTTACTGGCAACACAAAAGTCTGTTCTTTGTTATGAATCAAGATTCTGTAATGCACGTCTCTTTTTCCAACTACATGGTGATCTTGATACTCTTTGCAGGTTGGATGAAGCTATTGAAATACTGGAATATATTGTTGATGTGAGAGAGGAAAAGCTAGGGACAGCAAATCCAGACGTTGATGATGAAAAGAAGAGATTGGCTGAGTTACTGAAGGAGGCTGGTAGGGTTCGGAATAGAAAAGCCAGATCACTGGAGAATCTACTCGATGCTAATCACCGTCCTAGTACTATAAATAATGATGCGATTATAGTATGATTATGAACAATGTACATGAAATTAAATATTTTGAGATATTTATTCGAGAGTCAAGAAAAAGGTATAGGTGAAGGCTTTATTAATCGAGTTCTTGTTCTGGTATAGATTGGCATAATGCTGAATGGGGGCATCCTGTTGACAAAGTAGTTGTATTGGTCAAAATTGGTCTTATTTTGTTTTCAGTTTCATTGCCCAATTGTTGTAACTCTGTAATCATTTGTATATCATTATAGAAGGAAAGAATAATACTTTTGTACACCATTACAGTTTTTAGCATTTTAAAGAGCTGTCCTTGAGAAAAATCCTCTATAAAGTACAATTGTTTGCAGTTCAATAGATAAGTTCTAATACTGGTTCTCCAGCCCACCCTTGAATAAAAATAATGTGCATATAGTTACAACTAATAGAAGACCAGAGGGTTATATTTGTAATATCTAGATAAATGCCAAATACAATAATAATAGGCAAAACTACGCCACAATCCCAAACAAACTAGAATCTGCTATAAAAATGCTCACTGTACATATCTAGTCGGCCACAATCTCAAACAAATTAGAATCGGCTATAAAAATACTCACCGTACATAAGAGTTGGCTATAAGAATGCTCACTGTCCATATTATTTTATTTAAGTACATCTTAGTCCAATAACAATACCAGATAATGCCAAGTATATGAATAACATCTGCTTGGCACTACACCAACCCCATGATTCATCAATCATCAGAGATTGGTTGGTGGGATTGGAATATAGACAGGTGTAAAATAGTCATTTTTTTCATTCTCACTTCTAAGGTCTAACAAATAGATGTACTGTCTAGGAAAAGGTTCTTGCTTTTTCTATTGTTTGATTTTTTTCCGAATAGAATATTCTATATCTCATGTATTAGATAAAATTATATTCCAATTGTAATTAAGAAGTATAGTTCAATTGTAATTAAGAAGATTGATTACTTAGTTTGTAAAATAGTAGATAATTATGTATTTATTGTATATAATGATCAATGAAAAGCAGGGAACATATTCCTTCATGGTATCAGCAACCAAAATCTAAAATTCTCTTCCTAACCTCTCGGCTACCCCAACCCTTGGCAGCCGCCCTCCCCAAACCTTCTCCTACCTCCTCTCGACCACTTCCTCCCTCTCCTCTCCCCCAAACTTTTCAATGGCTGACCAACCTAAATTTCATCATGCTCTTGCAGTTAACTTCATCAAGAACTTCATTCACATAACTCTTGAGATGGAAAAGGTTCAGTATTCATCTTGGGCGAAATTATTTAAAATTCATTGTCGTGTGTACAAAGTCATCGACCATATCATCCCTCCTAAATCAAAGCCCCTGGAACACCCTGATGTTTCTGATGATGACCTTTGGTCCCGCTTAGATGCGGTTGCCCTACAGTGGATCTACGACACGATCTCGAACGATCTATTACATACAATCATTGAAACCAACGCCACTGCCCGACAAATGTGGGAGCGCTTGGAAAGTATTTTTCAGGATAATAAGACACAACGTGCCTTGTACCTGGAAAATCAATTTAAGGACATTCATCAGGACGATTTTCCAAATGCGTCGGCTTATTGTCATGAACTTAAGATGATTGTCGATCAACTCTCCAACGTCGGTGCACCGATTAGTGATCCAACTTATTGCGTGTTTGAATGAAACTTATGACGACGTCGCTACAATCCTCCAACAATGCATGCCATTGCCTCCATTCTATGAGGCCCGTTCGAGACTCATCCTTGAAGAAACCCAAAAAATAAAGCGGGCCGCGGCTCATGTGAGCACCACCCTCATCACTACCTGCGGCTCCTCCGCCGCAAGCAGGGCCCTATTTTCCGGTTCACAAAATCGACAACCTGACACACGGTCCGCCTTCCCAAAATCACTACAAAGGGTGAAACTCCGAAAAAGCCCGCGACCGTCGTGGCATGAGGGACCAGCCACTGCCGCCCGGCAGCAGCTTCCACCGTGGGTCACCTACCCGCCATGGACTACGTGGGCCCAACCGGCTTGGGCTGCTCCACTGTGACCATACCAGACAGCCTTCTGGGCCCCACCACTGACCCAACAGCCCCAACCCGGCATCCTCAACGCCTCTCATCCTTCCACCTACGCCCCGATGGATATTGAGGTGACTATGAACACGATGTCCCTTAACATTCTAGACAACAATTGGTATATGGATACTGGCGTCACATCTCATGTGACGGCATCCCAAGGTACTCTCTCATCTTATTTCAATACGAGCAATTTAAATCGTCATATTATTGTTGGTAGTGGACACGACATTCGTATTCGAGGTTGTAGACAATCATCCCTCTCCCCACCACACCCCCATTAGCTTTAAAAAATGTCTTCTATGCCCCGACACTTATAAAAAATCTAATGTCTATGCGTCGTTTCACAATCGACAATAATGTTTCACTTGAATTTAATCATTTTTGTTTTTTCTGTAAAGGACCTTATGCCATGAATGCGAATAATGCGATGTGATAGCACCGGTGACCTTTACCCTATTACCACCACCGTCAGTCATCCAGCCTCATCTCCGTCTTCTCTTGCAACTATTTTCTCCTCTTTATGGCATATTAGATTAGGACATCCGGAAGACTCTGTTTTACGTTTCCTTCTCAAAACTAAATTTATAGATTGCAAACATGTATCTTATCCTCCTGTTTGTGAATCTTGTATTTTTTGGGAAACATGTTAAGTTGCCATTTTATCCTTCATCTACCTTTACTTTAATGCATTTTGATATAATACACAATAATTTATGGACTTCTCATATTTTAAGCACAGCCGGGCATCGATAATATATGTTATTTTTAGATGATTATTCAAACTTCATGTGGACTTTTTTCATTGGAAATAAATCCCAAATTTATTCTATTTTTCTTCATTCAGCGCCTTCATTAAGACACAATTTGAAAATATCAAATGTTTTCAAGATGACAATGGGAGGGAATTCGATAATAGTCAATTCAAAAATTTCTACGCCAAAAACAGCCTTGTTTTTCATTTTTCATGTCCCCACACCTCTCCACAAAATGGAAAAGCTGAACGAAAAATTAGGACCATAAACAACGTGGTTCGTGCCCTCCTTGCTCACGCATCTATCCCCCTCCTTTTGGCATTACGCTCTATCCATGATAACATATCTCTTAAACATTCTCCCCAACAAGTCTCTCAAACACAAGTCTCTCACTCAAGTTCTCTATCTCCAGGATCCTTTCTATAAGCATTTAAGAACTTTCGGATGTCTATGCTACCCCCTCCATCCCTCAACACAAATCAACAAGTTGCAACCTAAGTCCACCCCATGTGTATTTCTGGGTTACCGCCCTAATCATCGTGGTTACAACTGTTATGACCTGTCCAATCGAAAAATAATCATTTCTCATCATGTCATATTAGATGAGTTTCAATTTTCCTTTACCAAACTCAATTATCCACCTCTGAATTCCTATGACTTCTTAAATAACGACAGTAATTCCCTTATAATTCATCACTTGCAAAATCAGTCGCCACCGTTACCGACGCCCGACCCACACCGGGTGAGCCAACCAACCCTACCACATACTCCTCAGAATAGCCACTCTCGGCTGCCCGAGGTCACTCCCTCCCCTCAAACAACGCCTATCACCACTTCTCCCTGATTCTGTTGCTCCCTCTCGGCCTGCAACTCTGCCTCAGCCGCTTCCCGATCTCACCCCCCTCATGTGTCACCCACATGGATGATGGAAACCCATGATATGCATGACATTTCCAAACCCAAACGATAATTAATTTGTCGAATTCGATTGCCCCTTCACCTCTTCCTCGCAACCCAAAAAATGCCTTATCCGATCCTAATTGGAAATCTGCCATAATTGACGAATATAATGCTCTTATTGAAAATAAGATGTGGGCGTTGGTGCCTCATTCTCCTGATGCTAATGTTATTCATTCTATGTGGATTTTTAGACATAAAAACAAATCTAACGGTTCTTTTGAGATGCACAAGGCCCGTCTTGTAGGTGATGATAAGTCTCAATAGGCGGACGTGGATTGTGATAAAACCTTCAGGCCAGTGGTGAAACCGACAACTATTCGGACCGTTCTCAGTATTGCTTTGTCAAAATCATAGCCTATTCATCATCTGGATGTCAAAAATGCCTTCTTGCATGGAGACCTTCATGAGACTGTGTATATGCATTAATCTTTGGGATTTAGGAATCTAATCCATCCAGATTATGTGTGTCATTTGAAGAAATCACTATATGGATTGAAACATGCTCCTCGTGCGTGGTACCAACGATTTGCTGACTTTGTATCCTCTATCGGTTTTTCACATAGCAAATATGATCACTCATTTTTCATCTATAGCAAGGGTAATGACATGACATACATTTTGTTATATGTTGATGACATCATCCTAACCATATCTTCTGATGCACTTCGCTGATTCATTATGTCACTCCTTGCCTCTGAGTTTAATATGAATGATTTGAGCCCCCTAAGCTATTTTTCGGGCATTGTTGTTATGAGATATGCATGTGGCTTATTTCTTTGTCAAAAGAAGTACGCCGAAGATATTCTTGACCGAGCAGGCATGACGTCTTGCAAACCGGTCCACACACCGGTGGATACTAATTCTAAACTCAGTGCCTCTTCGGGTTCTCTGTACGTAGACCTGACTCACTATCGCAGTTTAGCAGGAGCATTGCAGTATCTCACTTTCACGAGACCAGATATATCCTATGTCGTACAATAAATATTCTTACACATGCACAACCAGACGGATGAGCATATGAATGCCCTTAAACGTATTTTGCGATATGTATAAGGTACTCTTCATTTCGGCTTACACCTCTACAAGTCCTCACTCTCCGACCTCGCCTCTTATTTTGATGATGACTGGGGTGGATGTCCTGACACTCGCCGATCCACGTCGGGTTACTGTGTGTTCCTCAGAGATAACTTGCTTTCTTGGTCTTCTAAAAGACAACCTACTCTGTCTCGATCCAGTGCCGAAGTCGAGTACTGAGGTGTAGCGAATGTTGTCTTCGAGTCTTGTTGGATACGCAACCTTCTTCTGGAACTTCACTGCCCCATCCATAAGGCTACATTGGTCTATTGTGATAATGTAAGTGCGATTTATCTTTCCAACAATCCCGTTCAACATCATCGCACTAAACACATTGAAATGGATAATCACTTTGTACGTGAGAAAGTTACTCGTGAACAAGAATCGTGTTCTTCATGTTCCTTCCCGATATCAGATTGCTGACATATTTACTAAAGGGCTTCCGTGCATACTCTTTGACGATTTCCGAGTCAGTCTCAACGTACGAGAACCTCCCGCTTTGACTGCGGGGTATGATAGAATATTGTACATTTACTATATTAGGTAAAATTGTAGTCCAATTGTAATTAGGAAGTGCAGTCCAATTGTAATTAAAAAGATTAGTTACCTAGTTTGTAAAGGAGCAGATAATTATGTAACGCTACATATATTGTACATAATGATCAATGAAAAGTATGGAACATATTACTTCATTTTTCATGAGCAAAATCGCTCGTCAGGGAATAGAACGCCAACTTATAGTACTTCCAAAGACGAACAAAAAATATTATGCAAGCAGTAACATATAACATAAACCTTTGTAAAAAATAACATAAAATATAGTCTCTCAGCACACATTTTACTTGCAGCAATTCTGTCAGTCATGTTAGTTGTTTGTTTTTCTGTCAGCCTGGTTGTATCTAATGTTGCTAAAACATAGTTCCCTAGCTGGAAAATGGGGCAAGGTCATAATTGTAAGATGTTGATGTTAGGTGAAAAAGAAAATAGGAGTCCACATCTGTTCCAGCTAGAAATTGTAGTGGTTCCTTGTTATTTTAGATCTTATTTATGTATAATTTACTTGATGTTCATGAATTGGTCTCCCATACCTTTGCTTTTACTTCAAAATTGCAAGTTACGTATTAGATTGTGGGTCTTTTATTTAGGTCTCCCGTCTCTACACTTCCATGGTAATTTTTTCTATGAAAATTAACTTAAAGAAAACGTATCTTCTCTAGCCAGATTCACAATCATTGAGCCATAGATACTTTCAGATTTATTGTTGCGAAGATTGCATACGTCCTTTTCCTTCCCTTTTCTATAGATCCAAATGTGATATATTGTAGAAGTGAGAAAGTGACAAAAAATTGGTTCTTATGTTTGGGGTTAAAAATAGTATCTTAAATATATCCCTCGATAGTTTGGTCCTGAAAGTTTGTCAAAAGGGAGTATTTTGGTCTCTATTAAATATTTAACAATTCTAGATGTTAAAATTAAAGGGAACTAACACTTGGAGGTGGCATTTTTGTGCAATTTAAGTATTTCTAGTGTCTGATGCATAGTTTTTGATGTTGCAAGTTAAGAGATTTGACGAGACAAATTTTTTGAATATACACGAGACCATTTTTTGTCGGTTTCTATTGTAATTGTTATTTTTTTAAATATCCGATATTTGAAACTTATAGTAAAAGACTCAAAAGTTGTATATGACATGATAGAAAAAACAGGTGTTAACTATTTTGTTTAATTAAAATGATTCACACTACATGAGATAGGTGCTCTCTCTAGGGCAAAAATAGTCATGTTTTATAATTAAAAAAATAGATCCAATATTCAATCAACAATTGTTAAATATTTGAATTTTGTTTGGAGGGCTCAATTGAATTACTGGTACAAAGAATGATGAAATAAGTCATTTTGGTGCTCATCCTTCTATAATTAGTTTTCGACGAATTTAGTTTTGTAAAAATTAGGATTGAGTTCGAGGACATATTTTTTGAAGATTTCTACGGTGTACGTCACTAATAAATAAGTATTGTCCTAAATAACATTATTTTTTATTTGTTTCAAAAATAACATAATTACTAACAATTATAGCAAATATTGTGCACGTGCGCAAATAGGACAATTTTAATCCTTATTAATTTATTTCTTATTCTGTATTCTCTCTCATGATTACATTGTCACAGTTTTTTTAGTTAGTTATAAAATAGAGTTGTTTTCCTTAATAAGGTTGATGCCGCTAGCTGCTCTCTGTTTTTTCTTCCAGCTGCCACAACTATTAACATAAGTATGTAATTAAAATATTTATAAATAAACTATCCTTGAAATACAGAATAAGTACACATGTAAATAATATATTATAAATAATATATCTGATTTATCCCTAATATTTTATATTTATAGATGATTTATAATGTATAATCATCACATATATTCATAAATTTATTCCTAAATAAATATAATGTATAGATATAATACAAAATAAATACACATATAAATTTTATACTACAAATATTTCCAAATCTATTGCATATATGCACAATTTTTTCTTCTATTCACATTATGGTATATTTCAAGTATAAATATTTTATATCTTCAGTATACCATAAATATATCATAGATTTTGTCAATATTTTACATATTTATTGATAACAATCATGTGTATTCTAAAATTATTACTTATATTATATTTATATCATAAAAAGTAAACTGTAATATGCGCGTTGTTGTTTCTTCATTTTGGTGGTATAGTAGTGTTTATGGAGGAGAGAGAAGAGAAAAAAATCATAGCACTTAATGATTAATTTACTCTGGAAAGGAAGAGAATAGAGGGAAAAAATGTATTCTAAATTATTGAACTTTAATAAAAAAGATGATGGGGGCTACGAATTTGATTGGAATTTATTTTTTAGTGTGAATTTGAATATGCTAAAGTTGAAATTTTTTTTATGCTAAGAATATGAAAAGTGAGAGTTAATGTAGGACACTTACGTAAAATATGAACAATGTTTATGTTATTTTGCATGCATTTGGATGGTCTTTAGTTTTAAGAAATGATTTGATTTGATTTGATATTGGAAAATAAGCTCGGGGTTTAAAAAAACCAAACAGCTTTGTCTTCAATTTATGAAAATAGAAATTCAAAAACTTTTTTAAAAAAATTCAATTGAGTTATCTCCAAAAGGGAGATAAGCAAGTTAGAGATGCAAACTGAAGAAGAGAAGGTGTTGTGCGATTAATAGATGCATCAAGTGTGTAATGTTTGTGGTCCAATAAAACTTCCACGCATAGATGCATCAAGTGTGTTGTGAGTAGGGATGTCAACGGATCGGATCTGGATCAGATCCTACTAGATTCAGATTCGAATTCGTTTTTCATATCTGAATTCAGATCCAGATCCAGATCTATCGGGTCCATAAAAATCAGATCCAAATCAGGATCCACGGATCGGATCTGGATCCACATGTAAAAAATTTTGCCTTGCTAAGAATGTAACCTTGTTAAGAAATTTTTTTCGAACTGACAAACGATTTTTACTTAGCTAACAGTTTACTGTGTTTTAATTTTGAAATGTTCATATGAAATATTTTGTTCGTTGTCTCGTTTTGATTGTGAGCTATTAATTGAAAATGTTGGACAATGACAATAGTTGTGAAAAATGTTGACTAGTATTTTCACAATGCAGAACTTGCATGTGCTTGGAATCTTCACAAATGAAGTAAATATAATTTTAACTACTTGTCTATAGAGATGTTAGTCATTCACTAATATAACATTGATTTTATTATCGAATTTACCTCTTTATTTTTTGGTTTTTGAGTTAACGCGGGATAAATTAAACTTGTTTTGAGAATTAAATTTGCAAGGATGTGCTTAGCAATTTTAAGAAAATACTTATAAAATTACATTCTAGGTTATGAATATATTTAATAAAAAATGGATCCACGGGTCGGATCTGGACCGGATACGGATCTCAAATACAAGATCCAGATCCAGATCCGATCCGTCAGAAATGGATCCGGGTCCGATCCGGATTTTTTCGGTCCAAATTTTAAAAATCCATATCCTATAAAATGGATCTGGATCCATCGGATCCGGACCGGGTCCAGAATCCACTGTCATCTCTAGTTATGAGATCATTGATGTCCCATAAAGACTACTGTTCACCTACACAGTGTTTGGATTGAATTATTTTATGTGCTTTTTGATCTTTTAAGTCCTTTTTAATTTTTTGAGGTATTTGAATAAAATAAAAAGTGTTCTCCGACTTATAATTTTTAATTCATAACTTATAAGTTACTTTTAAAAAATTAATCCAAACATCCTCTTAGCCCAAAGATCCAATAAATCATGAATCACCGGTTCTCCCCTTTTCAAGCTTAACATTAGCTAATGAGATAATTTACTATGTTCCCCAATCCTTGCACAATCTAACTTAGAAAGTTGTATTATCTAAACATTCAGTTTAGGTCTGTTTTTATTTTTTAAAAAATAAATCAATTTTTTTAAAAAAAAATAATTGAACCAGAATTAATCAAACTTACAGAAATTTATGGATTCGATTTTTATTGATTTTTTCGGTTTAGAAGTTTTTTTTTTTTTTGGTAATAAGAAATTTATTCATTAATAAACATACTTAAGAGTCGTTACACAGAGAGACTAGCCTAGGCAACATAGTACTCATTCTATTTCTTTGAAAATTATAAATAACAAAAGCAAGGGAATTGTGAAATATCATCAAATTTTTAAAAATATCTAGTTCACATTCTTTCTTTGCTAATTAATTCGCCATTTAATTAGCTTCTCTAGAAATATGTTTGATGGACTTCAACCAATAAGTACCTGCAATCATTAATTAAATTTTGGTACGAACAAGAATTGTTAGATAGCATACTAATAAGTTCCTATGTAAGTTAAAAACTTAATGGTAAAATCTAGACAAGGTTAGGATTTTCCCCCCCTATGTATATCTCCCAAAATAAAATGTAGAGTTGCGAATGCAAATTGGAGAAAAATAGAAGGATTTTTTTTTTAAAAGTACTGTAGTTGGAAGATGGGGGAATTTTGACATGATCATCGGCATCGTCGACGTCAAATTCGATGCGTATTCAATTATCCTCATTTGTTTCGTTTTATTTCCCTGAATATTCAGTTCACTGGAGTTGGCGAGCATGGACACTCCATCCGATAATCCCCCAAACTCGACCAACGATAATTCCCAAAATTCGGGTACGTTTTATTTTCCGCCTCTATAAAATTATTGCTTTTCTACCTTTTTGATTGATTTCTCGAATATTTGGGGTGAACTTGAACCTTCAATCTGATTGACTTATTGCTGCCATTTTGTTTATCTGTCCTATGAATCATTGTATGAATTTGATCTTCTTCTATTTTACTATGTTTGTACCGTTTAGGCTTCTACTGCACTTTTTTGGATTATTGGGGGCAGAGGTGGATCAAGAATTTGAAAATGATGAGTTCAACCTTTAAGATTCTTTGCACTCTATGCAATTTGCTTTTGAAATTATTGGATTTATAACTTAATATTTGTTAAAAATCTAGTGACTTGAGCCTTGGAGTAACCGGTAAAGTTGTTGTCATGTGAAACAACCTCTTGTAGAAATGCAGGGTAAGGTTCCGTATAATAGATCCTTGTGATCCGGCCCTTCCCCGGACCCCGCGCATAGCGTTAGCTTAGTGCACCGGGCTGCCCTTTTTTTTCTAGTGACTTTTACGTATATATCTACGTTCCACGTTGAAAATACTGTAGAATATTAGTTACATCCAGGGCCGGGTTGGGAGTGGAGCCAGGGGCGAAGCTACAGTGCTGGGTGTGGGTTCAGGCCACAACACATGTGAACTCCTAGTATGCTCTCAATGTTTTTGCAAGAAAAATGAGTTTTTCATCTGTAGAAGATCTAATCATTGTACTCCATCTTCTCAGAGTGCACTCATTTGCTCTATGATGTTTATAACTGAAGTGTATTCGTGTCTGCGTTCTTTAGAATTTTTGAGTTGAATGGATTACTCAGATATCAAATCTCCATCTATATTGATTAAAAAAAATAATCAAATCTTCATTTGTGATTTTGCAGCAACAACTTCACAACCAGCTGCTAAAGATAATCATGATTCCAAGACTGAAGCTACAAGAGAGAACTCTCCAACTTCTGTATTTGTAAACTCGGAACCAGTTCGGGAGGATCAAGTCCAAAATGCCGTGAAGTTTCTTTCACATCCAAACGTTAGGGGATCTCCAGTCATGTATAGGCGTTCTTTTCTTGAGAGGAAGGGGCTCACGAAGGAGGAGATAGATGAAGCCTTTCGTCAAGTTCCGGTAGGCAGCTTTCTGATGTTTGACCTTCGATCTTGGCTTAATTATTATTGAAGCATGTAAGGATAAATTAAGGTACATCAAAAACATGTCTAAATTACAGGATCCCACTTCAAGTGTTTCTACCACACATCCAGTATCTGCAAACGAAGGTGATTCATAATGTTCTCTAGAAAGAACCTTTTGTGTTGTGTTTTGATATTTTCTTTTCCTAAATTGGGAACATTATAATGTCTTTGGTCATTACGCTTATGACATTGCTGGTTTGATTTCTTGATGATAGATGAGAAAGTGAAATCTTCATCAACTAGTCAACCACTGGCTGCATCGCAAAATATGCAGCCTGCATCAGCTCTAAAGAGTAGTACCATGGGAAAAACGGGATATTTCTCTTGTTTCGATTGGACTCATACGATAATGGCTGTAGGCACACTGGCTGCTTCGGGAGCTGGTACAGCTTTACTTTTCAAGGTATACTTAGTAAAGAGCTTCCAGTCTATCATGCCACTTGTTACCACATTTGCAGAATTGAGCATGTATCCTGTCATTGGCTAATTGAGAATTTGATGCGATGCATCTTCAAACTGTTAAGTGTTTCGAAGGACTTCTAACTGAATATTGTAGGCAAAAGTACCTTTTATTTGCATACTTTTCTACTTAATCAGTGACCCTTAATGATTTTCGTAAACTTTCTTCAAATAAATATAACAAATCCATTAAAACTAAAGATTCATGCTAAAATCAAAGTTCTTCGCTTTGGAGATGAATGCAACTTCCTGTTTATTTCTTTTTAATTTAAACTAGTATTTCCATTCAATATTCGCCACAGGGCTTTGGTCTAGTGATAAGAGCATAGTGTGTGAGGTGTGGGTTAGGCACACGCTATGGGTCCTACTGCAGGTATTCAAATGGAGAAGGGTAGAGGGCGGCCCCATTATCCATTGAGTTTTGGACAGTGCGCCGCTGGCACTCAAGAATTTTTCATCAACCAAAAAAATAAATTTAAACTAGTAGTCCCTCCGTCCCAATTTATATGATGTAGTTTGACTGGGAATAAAGTTTAAGACATAAGGGAAGACTTTTGAATCTTATAGCCTAAACCAAGCCAAAAATATTTGTGTGGTTATAAATCATCTCGTTATGCGTAAAAGGTAAATTTTAAAGTTAAATTATTGCCAAATAAGAAAATGTGTCATTCTTTATGGGACTGACTAAAAAGGAAAGTGTATCATATAAATTGGGACATAGGGAGTATCAAATTTCAGACCTTTTCTCTATGCAAAATCAGTGTTTTTCAAGAGAAACTCTATTTTTTGATTGTCATGTGCTTTTGGCTTGTCTAAGGTGCAAGTTCATGGGCTTATTCCATGAATCTTTTATGGGAATAGTTTGGTAGAAACAATATATGCCTTTTCTTTCTGATGCAATTTGAGGACATCTAGACTTCTCCATTTTACCTTTACCTCCTATAGTTTTGGGAGAGAATGCCAGTATATCAGTTCATCTCCTTTTTGGTTCCCTTAGTTGCTTGATCGGGTATATAAAAATTAGGTCTTAAATTATAAAGTAGTTTTCTCCGTTGGCTTAGTTCTTTGTTTTCATTTAAATTTTTAGTTTTGGTAGTTAAATGTTGTAGTAGCTTGGTAGCTAGTGTTTTCTCTTATAGAAAAGAAATCAAAAGCAAGCCTAGCAATTCATAAAAAGCAGATATTCGACTGTTCAAGTGTATCTCCTGAATGTGATTTTGCTCTGATATATGAGAGTTTT
This sequence comes from Anisodus acutangulus, assembly GCA_029783415.1. Taxonomy (NCBI): domain Eukaryota; kingdom Viridiplantae; phylum Streptophyta; class Magnoliopsida; order Solanales; family Solanaceae; genus Anisodus; species Anisodus acutangulus. Next base: position 8,871,933 of record CM056506.1, on the reverse strand, counting down.
TGCATGGGAATTGAACAGTGAACATGATGATATATTTCACCATTTAGGTCATTGAAAACTAAAACCAAGCCTTAGAATTTCGTAACAAGTTGATATGTGATTGATCAAGAGTATTCGTTGAGTGTCCTTTTTCTTGGATACATGAAACATTTTTGCATGGTGGATGGAGCAGTGACCATGAATCGATGATGATATATTTCACTATTTGTGTCAGTTGAGAATAGTTCATACTGTAATATGAAGGACAATTTTGAGACTATCATCTAATAACCCACCCAGTAATGAAAATCAATTGTTCTGACTTTTCCATTCCGTGATTCAATTAGATTCTATATTGAAGTTACCAAACGAGATCTTGAAAATAATGCTTGTAGCCTATGTAATATATTGCTAGTGTCACTATCATACCCCCCTTAAAATGATAATGTGATTTTGCCAGCATACTATTGTACCCCGTTTGAAGTCTTGGATTCGCAAAGTTGTAAGGGAAGAAGAAGTTGAAAAAACCGTCATGAAGGGAAGACCAAGTGTAGCAGAAGAAGCTGCTATTGCTGCAAAAGCAGCTGCAGCAGCAGCTTCTGATGTGGCATGTGCAACCCAGGAGATGCTGGCATCAAAAACTGAAGGTTTGTTGATAAAGTTCTCTGCCGTTAATACTGAAACAGTTTCTCTTCCTTGCCTTTTAGTGCATAACCCATGCTAAACTTATCCAATCATCAGTATTTTACAATGAATAATCTTCCTAGCAATTAACCTGTTGTTCTCCACAGAGAAAAGGTACTTTGAGGAGTTAACAAACCTGTTAAACTACCAAGTACGGGAGATGAAATCAATGAGTAGTGCCTTACAAAAGCTGGAAGGTGAGTATATAGTTGCTTCCAGAAATGCTTCTACTACCACTTTGTCTCTTATTCTACCCTTTTATCTTTCGGGTTACTATTTGGAAAAAAATTGGTTAAGGTATAAAGTATATGCCGTTTGAGCATTTGTTGCTGTTAGAAGTAACATTTATGTAAGCATTTTGGAAAATAGGGGGATATAATGTGTCGACTTCTTGCTGCACTTACTGAGATTAAAGAGTAATATGAATGCTTTTAATTGAGCGATAAAGGGAGGGAGAGAAAGAAATAGGATATTTTGCTGGTTCCACCTTCCTTTGAGGCTTGTCTACTTTGCTTTAGATCTTTTCGGCTTTATACTTTGGTGTTTATATGTAATTAAACACTTGGGTTTCTGCTTGCACGTCAGTGCAGATTTTATAGTGTCTCAAATGCGTCTCCTCTCACTCTGCGTAGATCTCACTATGGAGCCTATACTCTGCGGTGCTTTTATGCAGCTATTGCCGTGGTAATGGATTGTGTCACTTTAGTGGTTTCCATAAAAGTTTTGATCCTCAAGCGTAAAAGGCTAGGCATTTGAATCAGGAAACTTCTTAATTGACTTGATCACAGTGATCATGCCCCATAGGTCCCTATAAACTGGAAACAAAAGGAAAGGGATTTTGCCTGCATTTATTCAAGAGAATTTTCTAGTTTCATGTGCTAGTGATTTAAAATTTGTACAGATATAACAGTTCTTAGTGCTGCGGCTTGCTAATGCTACTTAATTGTTTTACTTTTTTTTTTAATGAATCTTATTTCATTTAAAAGAATCTAAGTTTTACTTCATATTCTTCTCTTTTAATTAATAATATTATTGAGATAAGAAAGTTGAGAAATAGCTATACTTGAATCTTTTGTTTCTAATTAAATAATGTAAAAATGGAATGTGAGTAGGCGAGGGTGTGGATGTAGGCTAGTGGATCAAGGCATCCAAATTTGGAAAAGTTTCAGTTCAGATTTTGGGCTCTTCACTTTGTTATCACTCACATTTGTGTATATTGGATTTGATCCAAACTATAATTTTGTCATCTAGTGGGATTGCACTGGGTATGTTGTTGTTGTTATAATTTTGTCATCTGTCTTGGAGTTTAAGCTTTCATAAAATAAAGGTCAGGTTCTTTAGAGGAGAAAATTTTGTCATCGGTAGTTTAATATTCATGTTCTTTATCCTCAACCACCTCAAAAAGTAAAGAAAGAGGGATGGATACCATGCATAGTGAGCATCAGATACCTGATCGGAATTTCTGTGCGTTCAGGGAAAAGTAGTACTTCTGGAAGAATACCTGCCATGGAACAAGATAATCGAAGAATTTCGGTTTCCCATTCTAGGGTGAGCTGTATAGTTACAAATAGACTTGCATCTTATTTTTGATTAATCTCATTGACTTTTAAGTTTTCTTTCTGATATTCTTTTATGTCACAGCAATCCTATCTAAATGGAGAACTGGATGTTGATGCACGTTCAGGTTCTAATATCTATTTCTAGCTGCCGATTGATCTTATCATATCACTAGTTTTTTTTAATGCTAATTCTGTGTGATTTGAGTCTTTTTTGCAGTGAGATCTTTGTCACCACCTGTACCTGTGGAACCATCTGTTGCCCCACACACAAAATCTTATAAGGACGTAAGCACTTCCATCCTCTGGGTGGTTACTATTTTTCCAAACTAAAATTTGTCTCTGCTCTAGTTCCTCATCTATATTATCCTTTTAACCAAGATAGGCATGCAGCTTTTCTATTCATATACTCCGTCTGAAAGCCAGTTAACCTTACCTTTTGTTATCATGTTGAGTTTCTAGATCAATTTATCATTTATATATTTCTGGCGGACTCCCTTTGAAACTCCATTTTAAGGAAGAAGGGGTTGGGTGTCCTGGCTCATGGGCCATGCTTTCTTTAATTTCATTAATAATTGCCTCCATTGCTTCTACTCAGAGAAATAATTTTTTTTATGTAGTTAATAGATGTGGTACATGAATACGTACGGAAGTAGTCACAATCAAATGGATCAACCTAAAATATGCACAGAATCTGTTGATTGTGATAATTCTAGCTTGTAATGAAATGTGCGTCTAGGTCTGGGAACTGGGAAGTAATCAATTGATAGTACCTGTTTGACTTTCTTCTGGATTAAGAAGCTAGACAATTTCTGTAGATTGTCCTGGGAGGAGTTAAGAAAATCAGTTAATCTAACTTCGTATTCATATTGTAGATCATGGCTATGATTCAAAGAGGAGAAAAGCCGTTGAACATCCGAGTGAGTCCAGGCTTCTGATTGCACCAATAGACATAACCTTAAGTTTGTATTGAAACTTTTCGTGCTCTTACCTTTATACATCTTTTGTTGCAGGATATAAACGACCAACCACCAAATCCTAACCAGCCTATACCAGATTCTCGTGTTGGTCCAAAGCCTAAGGTCTCTTTCTCTTTCCATTTTTTATTGGCATTTTACTTTTAAAACAGATAAGACAGAGAAATTATTGCCTGAAACTTAATACTTTAAATTCTAAATTTAATGCTGCATGTATTTGTTTGGGTCTGTTGGTTTCATATTCTTGTGCAGCCTGCACTTGGAGAATGTGATAAACTTTAGACACCATCCTTCCACTCGAAAACATCCGTTTTGTAGTTCAAACTTAAAGCAATAGAAGTAATGATCCTTAACTGATGCTTTTTTCTAATTATCGACTGCATTTGATGTTTATGGAGTATGCCCATCATTGTATGGCTGTTTATACAACTGTCACGTTGATTTGGATAACAGAATTATGGTTTTATCTCTTCGTGATAGACCTTTCTATTTGATGTATTTGCCTTCTCTTCGATATGGGAGAACCTGAAGAGGTGGGGTGGAGTCAAATCTGAATCATATGTTTGAATTTGAAATAATTTTACTATGTTGATTGTGAACAGCCTTGGGAAGTTGGTCAAAGTCAAAACAGTTCAAGGAATTTCCTTCAATCTCAAGGGAGTGGCGATGGCTTGAGTTATGGGTATCAAGACAATCTGACAAATGGAGACAGTTCAACGCCTTGGTGGCAACGCAAGAATGCCAGAATAACAGAAATCGAAGCTGAGAATGAACAGAAGTTTGGATCTACTTCTGCACCAACTGAGCTACGACCAGTTCAGCGATCCTGGGTTCCTCCCCAACCACCTCCAGTTGCAATGCCCGGAGCAGTTGCTGCCATCCAACAACCTAAGAAGCCTTTATTTCAGAAAGAAAAGCTGACCGATGATGAGTTGATGGCTCGTTCCTCAGAAATATCTGATGACTTGCAGAGGATTACAAAAATCTCCGAATCAGGTGGTCTCACCGAAGCTGATGGTTCAAATTCTGGGCAACAGTTGAACGAGGCACCTATTATTACAAATGGTGACTCTGTCTTGAGCAGCTGAAGCATCTCCTGTTGTACTTGTCATATGGTTTGGGTATTTGGTCTTAATGTTTATTACAATCTTGTAAGTACATTTTATGGATGAACTCAAGTTTCTAGTGCTTCCCTTGTGCTCCTAGATTGAAATTTAGCAGGGGCGGACCCATGTATTAAGTTTTGATGCTCGAACACCCATTAATTGCGGCGGTTATCCTATGCAGACATAGAAAATATTGAAATTTTGGTATAAAATATTAAATAGCACTCAAGAATCAATAAAAGATCCTGATGCTTTAGTTAAAAGGTGGGAGACTTTAGGTTAATCCATGGAGGAGCTGAGTTCGAATCCGACTCAAAGCAATATATATTTTTTGTTGATTTTAAGGTGAACACGCAGGACTATTGAATCCTGGATTCGCCACTGAAATTTAAAATTATAATTAAACTTGCTCTTATGTGAAAAGATAATCTGTTTATACCTAAAGCTTATTTGCAACAGCCACCAATCCTCACCCCCAAAAGGAAAAGAGGAAACTAAATTTTGATTTTCATTAATTGTTTGAAAGCTCTGATTTGCTGTTTGTGTGTCTTAGCGGTATCCGATAAGCTCCATTATGCACCAAAAAGTGCTTACCTTTTTGTTGAAATATAAAAAAAATCGATACCTTTGAAATTTGTTAACTGTAAGATAATGATCATGTTAGTCATCCTTTTATAAAGTGGTCACCTTAGACCGACCGCTTATGCAGCGAATAGAAGGCACACACGTGTATTGAGAGGGGTGAAGGAGTTTGTCTCTTGAAAATGATTGTCTCTATTGTAAATAGAAGTATAAGATAATTTAGAGTAAGCATTACCTAAAAAAATAAGTACTGATGTGCCAAGTGAGAAATTCATTTGCCATTGCATTGAGTAGGACATTTGCATAATCGCACCAAATTTTCAATAAACACGAAAAGTGGGTGTTTCTCAATTTCGGGTACCCAATTCGTGTTCACCCCCACCCCCACCCCCCACCCCACACAACACATCACAACCCCTACGTTGACTTTGAATCATAATAATGGAACATAAACGTCCTCTTTTTCCAAGTGCTGTATAATCAAGATTTTCAATCTTCTTATAGTATAAGTTAATCACACATTTTAATTTTGGAGAACACTTTCTCAAGAAATTAGCAACTCATGCTCGCCCAACAACTCAAAAGGATAACATGAATGTGTTAAATGATTATAAATTGATGCCTCGTTCAAAAACCATTAGAGAAAGTTTGAATTCAACAAGTTTTATTTATTGCTTACCTATATACTTTTTCTACCGTTTTACTAGTCAAATATACTAATAAATGAGAAGAAAATTTGACAAGATACCAATAGATTCCTTCCATTAGATGCTGTAGAATTGTTCTCTCTTTTTTGTTTTGGTACACATATTATATTAGGTTACATAACTTCAGAAGAACATTACGCTAATTAGAATATAGGTTTAGCAGGTAACGATTCTAACCATTAAACAAAAATGGAACTTTGATGTTGCCATCTGAGGCCTGCATCACAGCCGTGTTTAGTGTATTATTCAACGGCGTTTAACACCAAACACCTATTTCATACACTAACTTATTGTTTTACTTGTATGAACCAAGAATGACAATATTGACTTCTTAAAAAAAAAAAGGGGGGGGGGGGGGGGCAGAAATCTAAATGTTTATATGGTCATTGCTCACCGTGATCACAATATTAGGACTTATATTTTGGAGGCTCTTTCTGCTTTTGTGAAATGTAATCTATGTTTAAGATAAAAAAAATTAAGATCCTAGATGAAAGCGTAGATGAGTATAGACCACATAAATATTAAACAAAAGAAACCTTCAAAAAGAGCTATATTTGCTCATCAATAAATAAGAATGATTTAGGTCTCTTTATCAAGAGCAAATCTTCACTTTAGGAAAGGTACTTTCTCACTGGCATTCATATTTAATTATTATATTCAATTTTTTAGATAACATTTAAAATAAATAAAAAGCTTGTCGTACTCTCAAGATGAAATAAATATCACACGTTGACCGTCTAAGAGAATGGAAAATTCTCAAAGCACCTTAGATAAACATAATTATGCATAGTGATTAAGAAAAAACAAAAAAAATCTAAATTAATAAAGTGTGAGAATATAATCATATAGCTTCAACGATATAGCATATGCAGTCCAGTAGATATGAATGATTCTTAGTCCGTCGTCATGCTTCCTTGTGTCCCTTTTTAATCCTCCACCGCCGGCATCTTATGGATTTGATTCAATATAATCCTACTAAACTAAATATCTATATGTCCTCTATATCGTATAAAGGAGACCAATACTTATTTCCTCAACCAATGTACACGTCTAACACGTAGTATCTCGACATGGGATTTAGTCATTTAGATGGTTAACAATATAATACGAGGGTACAATATTTATTGGTCTGACTCTATTATAAGAACAGCATTCTTGTGTCTAACTCAGGTATAAATATTAATACTATAATAATTATCCAAAATCATATAGAGACACATCAACTTATTGTAGGGTTTTGTTGTGTTCAAAACATATAAGTAAGGCAAAACGGAAGTTTAAAATTTTGTTCTTACTTACCCTAACAATTGCTTCGGGTATGGTTATATGACAATCAAAGAACCTGTAACATAAATACATGAACACTTACATGTTGTACTATCTGGAATCTTTATCAACTGTGGGTTCGCACACAAAAACCCTTTCGATTGCAAGCTCCAAGCTTCAATGTACTCCTCCTTCGGAAAGCAAGGAAAATCCGGCAGAGGTTCGAGAGAGTGTTTAGATTCTAAGTCTTTAAGACTTAGAATGATAATCTGAAATTTTGGTGTGTTGAATAATGCAATGAATGTCTGTATTTATAGGTGAAAATTAGGTCAACCCGGATTAGGGTTTGACCTTGGGCCTCGCCCATAAATCGAGACATATTAGGTCATTAGCGTCGCAGCCCTATGGTGGGGGCGCCGCGGCGCTTGACATGGCTCTATCCTGTATCGATTTATTTTCCGCACATTCTTAATTAAATCCAAAATCCAATTTTAACTTAATTAAAACAATCATTATTCATTTAAATATCTCGATTCTAAATCAAATATTTAATACTCTCTCAATACATCCTTGGATCGAAAAGACAATCGACATAGTGTGACCCTACATGCCTTCATATATCGACATTAATCAAATTAAGGTCTACGCGGAACTCCTAGATGGCGCCGCAAGACGAACTCAATATGTGAAGTACGTTTACACGAATCCAGTAAACTTAACCTCTATGTGGTAAGATAAAATCATTTCATTCACGACACACCCGATCAACCTTAGGATTTGTCAAGTGTCTATCCAAATGGCTTAATCATCGTATCTCATCTATATTAGTTGACAACTAGACCATATTCTAAATATGTCTATTGCGTTGGCCAACGACTTAGTCAACCTAATATCACTGAGAATTTGAGTGTTCTCTCGAATATACATTCGAGGAATGAATCCTAATCTTAGCTCAACTACCACCTTTAATCCACATCGTAATGTACCCAATACAAGCCGTATCTCAACCTATAAGGCATTTGAGCTTAGGACAGGATCAAAGTACATTACTTTGTAGACAAGGTGCGTATTGATCTCAAGTCTAAGGACTTCTATCTCCCACACGCTGATCATACTTTAGACAAGTATAACAAACAGTATATCAGCAGGGTATAACAATACTTTCAAAGTATCCATGTGTCCATCACGAGTAGCTATTACTCGTAGCAGGTGAGACATACTATATCATGTGATGCAGACCACATGTCGACTTATCACATATTATCGATATCCCATTCTCGATGATCATTAGTCGAGACTATTTTAAGAGTTACGTTATAATATTAATATCTCACATCATCAATAACAGCGTAACCTCCAGGGATGCATATTATAGAATATTATAAACAGTCAATTAATAATTCAATAATTGCAAATGCCAAAATATTAATCTTCATTAATAATAATGCGAATATGTGTAAAGTACATTTGTCCTAATATAGATTGTCTCTAGGACATAAATATACTTTCACTTATTCCTTCAACTAATGTTGAACATTACGATTATAGCGCTATTTACTACTTTCTCTGTCCCAATTTATATAACACACTTTCCTTTTTAGTCAGTCTAAAAAAATGACACATTTCTTTATTTGACAATAATTTAACTTTAAATTTTATCTTTTACAATATAGAACCATACAAATATCTGTAACTTGTTTTAGACCACAAAACTCAAAAGTCTTTATTTATTTCTTAAACTTCGTGCCCAATTAAATTATATTATATAAATTAGGACGGAGGAAATAATATATAATAGTATTACTTTTACAAATTTAAGAATTTAAATGTTTTCAACACAGTAAAGTTAAATTGTAATTATGATACTTTTTTCTCCCTCAAACTAACACTTGTACTACAAATTTTAAAAATTCAAATGTATTTAACACATTAAAATTAAATTATAATATGATACTTTTCTCTCATCACACTAACTTCCGTATCATTATTATTTTATAATGGATTAATATTGTACGCTGTGTTACTCATTTCTATAATGTACTGAAAGTCAGCGGAAGTATTTCTATTTTAAACATTTATTTAAGAGAAATAACTTTTGGCCAATTTTTTTTTGTACTATAAGACAGGTATCCCTTATGCGAACCACATATAAATCCAATAACGAACGAAACACACAGAGTCCCTTCTTTCTCTATCGCTCTGAACGGCTGTCCTAACTTTTATTGCCAAAGAGTAAACTTGGGTTTGCTGTAAATTGCATTTGTATTTCTTGGAGAGCTGAGATTTTTTCTTCACTTCAGTGGACTTGGTGGTTGGGAGTGATCAATAGTAATTGAAAATGGCCCTGAATTTGCTGTCCCCTGCTGAAATTAAGTCCATCTCTTTCTTGGACACCTCCAAGTCCAGCTTCAATCTTAACCATCTCAAGTACCAAGGTTCTTTATTTTCTTCACCCTTATAAGTTTCTTGGATTTGGATAACTGAAAGTTTCTCCTTTGAGTTGTTAATTATTTGGTGGTGAATTTTTTGTCATTTTCTGGAAGTGTAAGAATTTCTTTCTTGTGGCATAGCTGAATGGAGTTGAATTTGTATTTTCTTGAATTTTGAGTTGTGGGGGAAGTTAAAGACTCATTTGTTTTGCTGCAATAGTCATTCTTGATTGTGCTCTGAAGGATTTTGTGTTTTTTTTTTGTGGGGTGCTTTAGGTGGATTGTCTATCAAAAGGAAAGAGTGCAGTGGGACATTTGCTAAGAGGGTTCAGTGTTCAGCACAGCCGCCACCACCTCCAGCCTGGCCTGGAAGGGCTGTTGCTGAGCCAGGCAGGCAGAGTTGGGATGGTCCAAAGCCTATCTCAATTGTTGGTTCGACTGGTTCTATAGGAACTCAGGTTAGTGAATTTTGAAATTGTCATTAATAAATACTTATGATATAGTATTGTCTTTTTGAGTCCTGATTGGTTCTAGCTTTGGAGTTGGAGTAAAGTACTAATAGAGATTCTTAATGCTTTTGTATGTGTTAGTTACTTTGCAGTTAAAGTGTAAACTAAAGTTCAACTATTTTTCAAGAAGAGGATGAAAAGATTCAAATTTTACCTAGATTCTATTCTGCATCTTTTGTATCTGTTCTTTATTATTAGTGGTGTGCTGCTTTTACTACTGTGTCAATTATGCCAGTTGTCTTTGTTTTTGTATTGTTTGGTTGAATGAAATTCCAGTTAGTATAGGTTGCTTGCTATTCGCGAGAATCAAATATTTGTTTTGATTCTCTACTTTTTTATACTAGTATACAGGAATCTTTCCAATAAAATCAATGTAAATTATTACTTTTACAAAAAAAATGCCAGTTGTCTCTTCTTTAAGTTCTTTGTTGCTTCAATTGCAAGTTTGTGTCTGCAGACATTGGATATAGTTGCTGAGAATCCGGACAAGTTTAGAGTTGTTGCACTTGCTGCTGGTTCAAATGTGACTCTTCTTGCTGATCAGGTTAGTATTCACTTACTGCCTGCAAATAGGAAAGACCATGAATGTCAAGTCTGAATAGAAATAAGACATCCAATCTCTATGCTTTATTAGCTGTATCACTGCATTAACATTTTGAGGTCATCATGTGGCTTCTGCTGTTTATAACACGACTGTTTTTGCTTAAAGATGTGATGATTATTCAAATATAAAATGGTTCCTCATTCCACCCACTGTTTTACTCCCTTTCCCAATGCTAGTATGTTCACAGCACATTGATTGACATATCCCATTAACCATGTTGAAACCCAAATATCAGGGCTATACTTTCCTATTATAACCATGCCTTTTTCACTTCTTTCTTTTGGGTTTTGGATGAAGACCTTCCCACTTAAGATATTGGTGAAAATCATTCAAGCTTGTTTTATATCACGCGTTATTTGTATTTTGGATCTCAATATGCACAAATTTATGGAAATATTGGTTCTTCAACATGGATACCCAACATATCAAGCTTCTCTAGTTAGACTCTTTTATCTGGCTGTCAGGTTTTGATGATAAAAAATGTTATCTCTGAGTAGGTCAAAACATTCAGACCAAAACTAGTCGCTGTTAGAAATGAATCATTGGTTGAGGAACTCAAAGATGCTCTTGCTGATCTGGAAGACAAGCCTGAGATTATACCTGGGGAACAGGGTGTCATCGAGGTTTGTTCAATTGTCCCAAACTTTATCTTTAGCTAGTAGAAGTCCATTTCACTTATTGGCAATTACTTTGTGCTTCAGAAAAAAATGATGATTGTTCTCTACAATGTGTTTCAGGTTGCCCGCCATCCGGATGCTGTCACTGTAGTTACAGGAATAGTTGGCTGCGCAGGTTTAAAGGTAAGGTTAAGGTTTTTGTCTATCTGAATTTTTCAGTATTGATAGTTCTGTGAAGATATCCTTATGCATAGCCATTCTAAGAAGAAAGCAACAACATATCCAGTGTAATCCCACACGACGGGGTCTCGGGAAGGTAGAGTGTACGGAGACCTTACCCCTACTTTGGGGGTAGGGAGGCTGTTTCAGGAAAACCCTTGGCTCAAGAGAAAACATGACAAAAAAGGTCAGATACGGTTTGAAGACCGTAAAGTAAAGAGATCATGGCAAAATACTATTGATAAACATTAATGGAGAAATTTTAATAGTAAATGCATCAACTGGTACGATAATCGGAGTACAAGAGATAGCAAATAGTAACAGGAAATCGAAGGACAAGAACCTACAAGGTAGCACTATGACTGCTAGTATGAAAGGATACACGAGACCCATACTACTAACCCTCCACCCTAATCCGTGATCTCCACAACCTCCTATCTAAGGTCATGTCCTCGGTAAGTTGCGACTGCGTCATGTCTTGCCTAATCACTTCTCCCCAATACTTTTTCGGCCTACCTCGACCTCTTCTGAACCCGTCTAAAGCCAACCTCTCGTACCTCCGCACCGGGGCCTCCGTTCCTCTCCTTTTAACATGCCCGAAGCATCTCAGCTTCCCGTATCTTGTCCTCCATCGAGGCTACTCCCATCTTATTCCGGATAATTTCATTTCTAATCCTATCCTTCCTAGTATACCCACACATCCATCGCAACATCCTCATCTCCGCCAACTTCATCTTCTGGACGTGGGACTTCTTGACTGGCCAACACTCAACCCCATACAACATAGTAGGTCTAACTACCACTCTATAGAACTTGCCTTTAAGTTTTGGTGGCACCTTCTTATCACACAAGACTCCAGAGACGAGCCTCCATTTTATCCACCCTGTCCCAATACGGTGTGTGACATCGTCATCAATCTCTTAATTTTCTTGGATAATGGACCCAAGATACTTAAAACTTCCTCGTTGTTGGATGTCCTGTGTCTCAAGCCTCACTTCCACGCCCTCCTCCTGTGTTACGTCACTGAACTTGCACTCCAAATATTCTATCTTGGTTCTGCTCAACTTGAACCCTTTGGACTCCAGGGTCTGTCGCCAAACCTCCAACGTATCATCAACTCCGACGCGAGTCTCTTCAATCAAAACTATGTCGTCCGCAAATAACATACACAATGCCACCTCCCCTTGCATTTTTCGCGTCAGTTCATCCAACACTAAGAAAATTAAAAACGGGCTAAGAGCAGATCCCTGATGCAATCCCATCACCACCGGAAAGTTCTCCGAGTCTCCTCCCGCAGTCCTTACCCGGATCTTGGCTCTACATGTCCTTGATCGCCCTAATATATGCCACCGGCACACCTTTAGCCTCCAAACATCTCCAAAGAATCTCCCTTGGAACTTTGTCATACGCCTTCCAGGTCAATGAACACCATGTGGAGGTCCTTCTTCCTCTCTCTCCCTGTACTGCTCCACCAGCCTCCGAAAACATAATAGAAGAAAAGGGTGTTGAGAGGGTGAAATGTGTTTTATTTCTCATACTTAAACGATTTAAGCTACTAGTAGCACCGGATGCTAGTCTGCTAATGAAAGAAGATGTCAGTTATTGCTCTTTTGGCTGTGCTATTTGATAGATGCATCTTTGTTTGTCTTTCTCGGCTAAGACAAAATAGTGAATCTCAAATTTATTTGTTTTTGTTTGCTTCATTAGCCAACAGTGGCTGCCATTGAAGCAGGAAAAGACATTGCTTTGGCCAATAAAGAGACTTTAATTGCTGGTGGTCCATTTGTCCTTCCTCTTGCACACAAGCATAAAGTGAAGATTCTTCCAGCAGATTCAGAACATTCTGCTATATTCCAGGTAAAGTTCTCTTCAAATTCTAATTGTTTAATGGAATGGTTAGTTATAACTAATGTGGCTGAGATTGTTTCTGATCTTTGTGCAAAATTTACTTAGTATGATCATCTGTAAATGTAAATCTTGCATCTCCATCAACATTCTATATTGCAATGATTAATTTCCGGAATAACCTTCCAACCCTGGTTTCTTCGAGGGTAAAAGATAAATTTTCTAACTATTTTTCGTGGTTTCAGTGCATACAAGGCTTGCCGGAGGGTGCTCTTAGGCACATTATATTAACTGCTTCTGGAGGGGCTTTCAGGTAGAAAACTTGAACTTCGACCGAATTTCAATAACTTGTATGATATCTCAGTTTGTATCCTCGTATTGCAACATTCATATCAATCTGCAACCCCAAAGAGATTCAAAATCCTTTTCTGTTGTTCACCTACTTCATCTTCAAATCTTAAATGACGACAATAACAGAATTGTTGTACTTCTCTATCAAATGATTCCCTTCCCAACCCACACCCCTTACCACCACTCAAAAAGGAATTCAAAAGATTATACACACACAACATATGTATTCATCTCTGTGTGTGTGTGTATAAGGCTTCATATATCTAGATGTTAGCAACAACAATAACAACAACATACCCAATGTAATCCTACAAGTGGGGTCTTGGGATGATAGAATGTACGCAAACCTAACCCCTACTTTGGGAGGTAGAGAGGCTGTTTCCGGTAGACCCTCGGCTCTAGATGCTAGTGTGCCAGATATTTGAACAAACAATTTCTTCATCTTTCTTCTAATTATATGTACATCTTGTTAACCTTAAAACTGATATTACTGTCACTGATAGGGACTGGCCAGTTGAAAAGTTGAAAGAAGTTAAAGTAGCTGATGCTTTGAAGCATCCCAATTGGAACATGGGGAAAAAGATTACTGTTGATTCTGCCACCTTATTCAATAAGGTATCTCAACTGTTGTTTCTAGATCTTTGCTCTACGATTATTGTTTTGTACTTTTCCAGCTTTTATTCCATATGCAAACCATCAGAGTATGTTATGAATTGTTTGCCTTAGCCTAGGTTTAAAGGTTCGTCTTGTTCTCAGGGTCTCGAAGTTATTGAAGCTCACTACCTTTTCGGAGCTGAGTATGATGACATTGAAATTGTCATCCATCCCCAATCCATTATACATTCAATGGTGGAAACACAGGTAAAGATCTTCTATCTGCCCTCCCTTCAGCTCTGAGATTATATCAATTATGTAATCTAGATGAATATGCATGCTCATAAATTGACGGTTTTGGGATTCCTTTTCCTTCTCTAATGTGTAGGATTCATCAGTATTGGCACAGCTGGGGTGGCCTGATATGCGTTTGCCCATCCTTTATACTTTATCTTGGCCAGACAGGATTTACTGTTCGGAGGTTACTTGGCCTCGCCTTGATCTTTGCAAGTAAACACATTCTTTCTTTGTGACTGCATTTTATTTTGCTTATTACTCTAAGCTCATTAGAGATCTATGTTTGCTTACAGTTTCGTTTATTTTACTTTTTCCAAATATGAAATAAGCTTTGGAATTTCCTTTCCAGTTAGTATAAGTAATTCTGAACGTAATGGTATAGGCTCGGATCGTTGACATTTAAAGCCCCTGATAATGTAAAATACCCGTCCATGGATCTGGCTTACTCTGCTGGGCGCGCTGGAGGGACCATGACTGGAGTTCTGAGTGCAGCAAATGAAAAGGCAGTGGAATTATTTATTAGTGAGAGGTATGTACATGTCCTATATTCAACTTCTGTATAGGTTCATATTATATGCTTCAAATTCTTAGTCTGATACTAATACTTTAAGATTCTCTTTGGCACCTGCTAGTAGTCTCGCAACTCTATCTACGACTTCTGACGGTCACACATTTTTTCTTATTTTCCTATTTTTGTGGGTTATTTGGTGCTAGATAACGTCAAGGGATGCAGAGGTCATTGTATCCCTAGTAATTAAACCATTTGTCCCAATTTCTTGATACTTGTAACTGGGTCTTTCAGCATTTAACAGTTTCCCTAACAGATTCATAATGCATTATTTTTTCAAATCTACCAATTGTTCAGGTTGCTTTTGGTATCCATAAGTTGACAAGTAGTGTTGAAACTAAGTACTCCTGTTTGCCCATAGAATGCTAATAAACACATAGGTTTCCCCTGTACTGGCTGTATGAATTTACTCTTTCTCATTGGATGTGATTCAGAATTAATGATTTTATATCAAATTCTAGCCTATTCTTCTTAATTCCCCGTTGTTGATTAGATGAATATATCCGAGGTTTTCTAATGGGATGTGGTTCAGAAAAAAGGATGATATTTCATTTTTTGTTGCCTAATCAATCTTCAGTTGCATTTTCAGACTTTCTCGTGGCACTGCTAGAAATACTAGTAATCTATCTCCTCGTTCAGTCCTTCAAGATATAGCTGTTTCCGGTCTATTGTTTTAAAAAAATTATTTCTCCTGCCAAACTTCGTTAAAGTTTAAATCGGTGATCAGTAAACCATTAAGTGATTTTAAGCGGACACTAATGGAAGGCCTGTCTTGAATTTACAGAGTATTTTCCCCAAAGAGAAAACATTTGATGTCTGAATTTTTGAGCCTGCTAAAGAGATGTCCTGTTGCCCGATAATTATATTTCAAGAAGCCGTGTGCTCAGATGCCAGTTATATATTGGGTTTACGCCTTGTTTTTCTTAACAATATGAATTGTCCTCGTTTCAGAATTAGCTACTTGGACATTTTCAAGATTGTGGAGCTAACATGTGCGAAGCATCGGGAGGAGTTGGTATCTTCTCCATCGCTGGAGGAAATAATACATTACGATTTGTGGGCTCGAAACTATGCAGCCAGTTTGGAAAAATCATCTGGTTTGAGTCCAGCTCTTGTATGATTTGGTTTTTGGTCATCATGTTGAGCTGAACTTGTTTACCCAGTAAAAGGAATTTGTATAGGGTGGCGCGATATGCAAATGTGTATGGTAGTGAATGTAATATGATTAGGTTACATGTACTACATCAGCGAACTTACCCATTTGAGTAAATTCCTTTTATACATGCAATTTAATCTATTTATTTCTTTCTTGGAGAGACTCGTGAAGCGTCTTTCTTGGAAATATCACAAACAATTATAGGAAAATATTGCACAAAATAAACATACACAGAAAAGGGTGCAACAACTTGCCGCTTTTGACCACTCGCCATCACTCTCCCCTTCGCTCATTTTAAAGGATGGCGATGATTCTCCATTTGGCTCATCATTACTTTTTACATACCATGTTGGTTGTATGATTGATTTAAGGGGTCATGTATAACTAATCTCTGCATAAAATAGTACATAAATTCTCTCATAATCAATCCATATATTACCGATACATGCATAATTCTAACCAACTACCAAACGACCTCTAAATGAATTGACGTTTGAAGAAATTATAACAAAGTCAATAACGTTTGAAGAAATTATAACAAAGTCAATTAGGATCTGGGAATTTGAATTCTGTTATGATAGGTAAGATGTATTCATAGTTGTTCAGTTTAGGACTTTCCCGCTTCATCTATGTAAACTGAAAAATCTAATGAAATCTGGATTTTCCTTGCAGTTTTTGCGTTAAAGGAGTAAGCAGCGTAAAGACTGGATCTTGAGTCTAACTCAACCTCAAAAACTTCTTTACATGGTATCAGAGTCAAATCCATTTCAATTCTTTGTTCAACGATGTTGGGCCCCCAAATTATATTGTCCACGCTCCAGTTAATGAGGTTTGGGCGTGCGGGAAAGTGTTTGATAATTAACATAAGTATACACGGTTGTCTCACCGTGTATATCTTATTTATGGTAACAAAATAGTTGATATTAATTGTATATAATTAGCATTGTATACTTGCCATAATTGTAGGATCCTTGTACAAGTAGAATAGAGTTTTGGATTAGAATAGAAATAGGATTTTTCTATTATGGAAATTGTAAATATACTCCTTCATTAATGAAAATAATCAAGATATTATTTCTTTCATGGTATTAGAAGTCTATGTCTTAAATTCCTCTCTCCAATTTCTTCAAAATTCCGTCTGACAATCCCTCCAATTTCGAGCTTCTTTTCTCAAAATTCGTGTTCGACGGTCTCTCCTCTCTTCCAAATTTTTTCTTCTCAATCCCTACATCACGTCTTGCGTTGCTATTATAGCTAAGAACACGTTTCACCATGCCCTCATTGTTTCTAATATCAAGAATCACATCCGTATCATTCTTGAAATAGAAAACGTTCAATACGCGACATGGGCAGAATTGTTCAAAGTTCACGCACGCTCGCATCAAGTTCTCCATCATATTATCCCCGCGGCTCCAACGGATACGGAGGTGCCCAAACCCGAGGATGATCATAAGTTATGGACAACCCTTGATGCTACTGTTCTTCAGTGGATTTACTCTATTATTTCTACCGACCTTTTGCAAACGATTATTGAGCATGACGCTACGGCGAATGCTACTTGGGATAGACTACGTGATATATTCTAAGATAATCGGAATTCTCGTGTTGTTACCCTTGAGCATGAATTTTCCCACGTCAATATGGAAAATTTCCCAAACTTTTCAACATATTGCAAACGGTTGAAAGAATTGGCGGACCAACTCCGCAACGTTGGTGCGCCCGTTAGTGAAGATCGCCTTGTCCTGCAGATGGTTGCTGGCCTATTTGAGGCCTATAGTGGCATTGGAACTCTGATTCGTCAAAGTAATCCTCTTCCGAGGTTCTATCAAGCCCGCTTCATGATTACTTTGGAAGAAAACCGCTCTCGCGGGGGCGGCAAAAATAGTCGAAAAAATCGCGGGGGCAAACGCGACAATGGTAACAGTGGCAGTAGGCCCCGTTCCTATGGCAGTGTGCCACAACCCAACTGGTCCCATCCTTGGGCCCCCTGGCCGTGGGCAGTGGCCCAACAACCCCTATTTTCCTCAAGCTACAACGTCTGGCAGTTGGGCTGCCCAACAACAATCACGGCCCAATGCAGCCTGGCCTATTAATTCTGGCCCAACAATTTTCCAAAATTCTTCTAGGCTGGGGCAGCAAGCAAGTGTGCTTGGGCCCCGGCCTCCGCAGGCCCATCACGCAGCGGGCCCCACTCAGACCGACATTGAAGCCGCTATGCACACACTTGGTTTAACACCACTGGACCCGTATTGGTACATGGACACCGGAGTCACTACCACATGACATCCGATCAAGGTACTCTCTCGTCTTATTCCAATTTGAGCAACCCACATGACATAATTGTTGGTAATTGTAATTCTATTTCAATTGTGGTTATGGTCATAAAACGTTCCCCCCCCCCCCCCCTCATCCACCCTTATCTTGAAAAATACTCTTTATGCCCCAAAATTAATTAAAAACCTAGTGTCTGTCCGAAAATTCACCATTGATAATTCTGTGTCTATTGAATTTGATCCGTTTGGGTTTTCTGTGAAGAATTTCAAGACGGGAAGTCCTCTCATGAGGTGTGATAGTAGGGAATATATTTATCCTATCACACCATGTTCCAGTCTCTCGAGTTTAGCCTTGCTGTCCTCTTTTGCAGCCCTTGCTCATTCCTTGTGGCATGCTCGTCTTGGTCATCCGGGGTCATCTATTTTGTCTTCATTAGATAAAAATAATTTTATTTCATGTAAGGGTACGCGTAGTACTCCGAATTATCAATCTTGTTCTTTAGAAAAAATTGTTAGGCTTCCATTTGTAGACTCTAATTCTCATACTTTAATGCCATTTGATATTATTCATAGCGATTTATGGAAGTCTCTTGTTCTTAGTTCTTTGGGTCATCGGTATTATGTTCTATTTTTGGATGATTATTCTAAGTTTTTATGGACTTTTCCGATAGTGAGATTTTTTCCACCTTCTTAAAATTTAGAGCATTCATTAGAACCCAATTCGAACGAAAAATAAAAAATATTCAATGTGATACTGGCAAAGAATATGACAATGGGGTGTTTCGGGAATTTTGTACAAATAATGGGATCAATTTTCATTTTTCTTGCCCACATACGTCTTCACAAAATGGGAAAGCCGAATGCAAAATTCGTACCATTAATAACATTGTCCGAACATTATTGATTCATGCATCTGTACCCCTTTTTTTTGGCATCATGTTCTACAAATTGCTACATATCTTCTTAATATTCTTCTTTCCAAAGGTTTGACACCTATTCACATCTTAGGGTCTTTGGGTGCTTGTGTTATCCACTATTTCCGTCCACCACAATTAACAAACTTCAGGCCCGGTCTACCCCTTGTGTGCTTTTGGGTTATCCGTCAAATCATCGTGGTTACAAATATTTTGATTTATCATCTAATAAAATCATCAATTAGTCGCCATGTAATTTTTGATGAATCTCAATTTCCGTTTGCTAAGGTTAGTAACCTCGTGCCTAGTTCGTATAATTTTTTGGATGATGGTATATCCCCGTATATTATTCACCATTTTTCGAACGTGTCCCGCACCCCAAAATCCATCAGCGTGCCCACTGTCCGCTGGCCCCACTGTTCCAGCCATTGTATCCAGTCCCGTAACTGGGCCAATGACGTTAATTGGGCCAGATTCCTAGCCCATTACCGCCATTGTTCCAGTGACGGGTGTTGACACCCAATTGTGTCCCCTCTTTTCCGATATTTATTTGCAATTTTAAATATTGTAACACCTCATAATAATTTTAATATACATATATATATATATATATATATGCTTTTAATATCATTGTCTATTCTCATTTATTGTCATTATTATTATTATTCACATATTTTATTATTATTTGCTTTATAATATCATAATCATAGTTTTTACCCTAATATTCTGGGTTATTTTATTTTTTCGCAAAACAGTATCACATTTTTATTTTAAGCATTAAGCATTTCACAAATATTATGTTTTTATTATTATCACATCATTATATTTTATTTTAAATAATTTATAATTCTTCAAAGCATTTTAAACCCCTTTTTATATTTTCTAACCCACAACCCATTTTATTTTTCCTCACCCAAAACAATATCAATCCACCACAACAAATTCAGCCCAACCCCTCACCCGAAATCAACCCAAAATTTCAGCCCAAAATAGGCCAGCACCAACCCACAAAGAACCAGGCCCAACCGGCCATCGTCGGCCCAAACCCATTTTAGCCTAATCCCTTTATTCCCCCTAAAGCCCAAAACAAAAACAAAAACGAAAACCCTAAAACTTTTTCCCTCTCATTCACCTCATCAGCCGCGTCGCCCATAACCACCTCACCTGACACCACCTACGCTGGTCACCAACCCCTGACACCACCCATACCCTATTCCCCCGAAATCCGCAACCCATCCCCTAAAATACGCTCTAAAAAATCAGCGTTTTACCCTCTATTTTGAATTCAAAACTCGAATGTTATGGGGGAGAATCGATCTATAAAACCCCCATTTGTTCTTCATTTTAGGGGGGGGGGGGTGGAAAAACAACAAATCGAGGTCGGTTTTTTTAGAGGTTCGAAGTCTGTTTTTGGGTTCGAAAAACAGGTCCCGAAAATAAAATAAAAAATCAAAGAAAACAAGTCCGAAAATCAGAAAAGAAAAGGTTCACTTGTTCCTGATTTTTGGTTAGAAATACTCCTTTTCGATTCCTAATCAAGTCAGAAAATACCCTTTTTTTAGTCTTAATTTCCAGTCCGAAAATACTCTCTTTTTTAGTTCCTAGTTTTCAAATCCGAAATCCCTTTCTTTTCTTCGCATTCCGGGTCGGGTCATTCGGTAAACTGGGTCTATTTCGGGTCAGAATCAGAAATCCTTAATCCATTCTAAAAATCGCAAAATCAACATTCCAAAAAATCACAAAAATCAGCATTTTCAAATAACTTCTCCGAGCAGGGTCGACGATTCGAAACACGCCTCGATTTTCTGCCGGGGAAGGTAAACTCAATTCCCTCCCTTCTTTTGTTTATTTTAGTGTTCTATATGTTCTTATGTATTTTCTTTCTATTAATTAACTATGTGTTAGTTAGATTTGTTTACATTACTATGTTTATTAATGTTTAGATGTAATGTTCAAATTAATCTACTTAATAACCTAGGCCTGTATTTTGCTTGTTAAAACATGGAGTAAGTTTATGTTTATATAATCTGTTAAGCTTGTTATTAATGCTGGCTTAAGGGAGTGTGACTATAAGTAGTTAAGTATTTTGTGATATTTATTACTGTTCAAATTACATGTTAGCTTATCTAATTGACTGATTGTATCCAAACATGCTAAGTTAGGCTTTTATTTAACACGATATGATGTATGTGTTTTTTTTTAGTGTTTGTTTAGTGAAGGTTATGATAAGTATGACTAGTTGAGTACCTATTTTTCTCCTAAAATAATGGCTTGAGTTAAGTAAGGTCTGAATGTGTAGTTCTTTACCTGTCTGAATATTATATGCTAGGACGAGACACGATTTTCAGTTCTCCAGGGATTTAAATGCATGTTTGACAATCCGTGTAGATGTAACTCTGATTCCATATAGCATTTTGTCTTAATGTAGTTATGTTTAAGTTAATATGTGTGATTACATGTTTGTGTGAAATTTCATGATTCATGGTGAGCTGATTTAGACTCTGAAAAATAGGAATTTAGAGTATGAACTAGTTTGCAATAATCTGCTTGAGTTGTTTAAGAATGTGTTTTAGGAGTATGTTAACCAAACTTGTCATATTATGCATGTTTTATCTTTTAGTATGAGATTTAGGGCCATATTTGATATTGTGGTGCCTCACATATTAGTTTAAGATATCATAATGAACTTGAATTGCTTAAACTAACATGTATTGTGATCTGTTTTGGCTATGTCTAGATTAGCTAAATCGATACGATGACTAAGATTGCTAATTTGAAGGTTATTTTGACTTGTATGGACTGTTTAGGCCAAATATGATGATTAATGTATTAGTTAAAGATTGGTTTGATCGTGCGTAAGCTGATTACGTCATGATATTTGCCCAAAATGTGTACTATATGATTATTTGTGACTGTGAGCCTTAGTTTCTATCTGAGTATATGTGTTTAGGAAAGGCTAGGAATAGTTAATGGCTTGTCAGGCCAAGAAGCATATTTATTTGGGTTAAATACTATACGTATGTGTTCATATGATTAGTTCAACATGTTTGTAATTGATAATTCACAATGTTTGGAATTTTTTAGTAAGTAAGATAATTTAAGAAGCTATTGTGGTTGATTTTAGAAGCATGATTAATCTCTTGAGAATTGTGGTTGGTTAATTGTGTGTTTTACTTGTCATATCATCTGTTGATGCTCATTCACATACCTTGATTGCGTTTTTCTGCCTATAATCTCATTTGCCCTGTTCAAAATATATGGCTATGTGAAATGGAATGCCTAGCATGCTTGGTCTGTTCGTTAGGAAATTAGTCATGATAATGAGGTCAAAGTTTATATATGTTGTTCCAATAAATCAATTCATAAAGCTCTGTATATGTGTACTGTTTGACCCAAAATGTTGTTATTGTCTACTTTTGTGTCCTTACTTACTCATTCATAGATTAATTGAATACCCAAAGGTCTAGGATGATTAAAATGAAGTGATGTCATATGTGTTTAATACATTCCCACAGTTTTGATATGATCTGGAAAAAAAACTTGATCTTTAGTTGATAACCTTGCATGGATTAGGATTTGTCTACATGCTTGCTTGTATCCCTAGAGTGCATGAAACTGAGAATGACAGTGTGTACTTGTAGTGTACCCATTCTCCCTTCTGTGTATAACTATTCCGAAACCATGTTAAGAATACGTCTTCTATATGTTGTTGTGTCTAGTTGAAGTGTTTCAATTTCCCTTAAAACATGTTGTCCATGTTCTGTCCAGATATATTTGCATCAGTCTAGCATTAGGTGGGGTTATCATGAACAACTGGAAAGGCTGTTTGCGTCTTCCTAATGTATGCTATGTCATCCTTGCTTGTTATGTAAGCTATTCCTTTTATTTTAAATTAAAGGTGGCCAGTGGGCGGGGCTCGGGTCTGGCGGGTTTTCATTTTTTTAAAAAATAACATATGTATAAAAAAACTCAATAAACAAGATAAGATAGTGTAATAAAAATATTCCAAGGCCGTTTTTTGCCTCTTATATTATTTAATAGACATATGATTTTTTTGTAATACAAATACAATTGTCTAAAATCTAAATTGCAACTTTGTGGTGTTGTCCAAAAGTTGCAATTTACATAATAAAATTGCAATTAAAAAAATTACATTCTAAAAAAAAACTTGTTCTAATTGCTTGATGATTTGCTGTGGTTCTTCGGTTGGAATTGGTATTTGTTGGTCAAATTGATCTACGTCGCTTCCACCACCTTTGGATAAGATTTCGTTGTAGTTTTCGTCTTCTTCTTCGTTGATCTCCGGTTGATCGCACCTTCTCCGCTCGTATCCAATCTCTGTATAATACTGCAATTTTCAAGCTGTCTCTGGCTAATGAGTGTCTGTCGTCTCCTATTTGATATTTGTCGGTAGAAAAAGCGCTTTCAGACGCAGTTGATGATGCTTGAATGTTCAAAACATCTCAGGCCATCAATGAAAGTGTCGGAAAAGTCTTCTCGTTCCCCCTCTAGTTTTTCAGCAAGTCTTCATGTCTAGCTTCATTGATAACTTCTTGGTACGGTACATAACCCTGCAAAACAAAAATATACAACTCGCTAATTTGGTTAGTAGTAGAGGTACGGCCGCACATTCTATTTCTGAGGCTTTCAATACTAGCCGCAGAAACAACATGTCTTTTGTGAGGTTGTGTTGAAGATGAAGAAGATGGTATGGAAGTCGGTAAGTTACTAGCATTTTCTTGTTGATAAAATCTATATATTTTTTTGCATTGGTGTTCTACGCTAGACAACACTTCTTCTTTAGTTTGTTCAATAGGTGGTGGGTGATTTAGATTTTTGGGACTTGGAGGTGATAGTACTTCTACACAATCATAAATAGTTTCAATTAGTGATTTCGTACCGTCTATTTTAATAGTCGGATTTAATACAGAACCAATAATATAAATAGTGGGAATAGGAATAAAATATTTTTTTAATAGCTGTCATATAAGCTGATTTTTTCATATATTTACTAAGTAATAAAAATATTAGAGTTATATAAAACAACATAGTTGAAATAGTAGGATAATATATACCAGAAAATTCTTTTGTTGCTTGAAAAAATTTCTCTAAAAATACAAGACGTTCGGAAATTTTTACCCAATCACTATCTAATGTTAAAAGCAGGATTATATATATCTCTAATGTAATGAATAAAATCGGGAGATGAAGGAAATGAAAAAGGCAAACCATCCACAACAACTAATTTTGATATTGCTTCCCTATCTCTATGTTTATTGTATTTAGGGCCTACAATTTCCACCGTCATAGGGTTAATTTGATCCTGTACTTGGTCCGGGACAGTATCAGTATGTGAACCTTGTTCCGATGGAGCGGGCGTTTGCACACCCGGTTTTGAAGCCTGGTATTGAGCATACCTAGTTGGATGAGCACTTACTACGTGTCTAATTAAACCCTCTGTCCCATCGTGACCTTTTTTAGTTTTAAATTTTAAAACATTTTTACAAATTTTACATATAGCTACTTGATTCTCTACGTCCCTATCAAAAAATGTTCATGCATCTGATTTTAATGGTCGTTTTGCTGGACCTCGTATCATACTAGGAGGAATAGGAGGTATTTCAGTTGAACGTGCACTAGTGTGTGTGTTTTCATCAACATTAGTGGGTGTATCATCTAGATCATCGTCTAAATTAAAGTCTTCTTGAGTTCTAGAAAATAGCTCCTCGTCTAAATCTAATGATATTGTAGGAAAATGTTGAGTATCAACAAAATCATCCTTTGTAGGAATACGATGACTAGAAGAAGTACCCTTGCCCTGATTGCCCTTACTAGAAGAAGCACCCTTACCCTTACCATTACCCTTACCCTTAAAATACCTCTTAATCCTTCTATTTTAGTTATGATAATAAATAATTAAAGATAATAAAATTAAGTGCGCTAAATAAAATAAACAGACAATAATAATTTAATGAAGGAATGAATGTACCAAACGCCGACGTAACGTCGATGTGTAATCGAGAGGTTGAAAATTAAACTTTGTTTGATGGAAGATCCTCAAGCTAGTTGCCAATTTCACTACCAATTCCCAAATGAATAAATAAGATTGAATATTTAGCAAACAATGTAGACTTGTAGAGAGATATATTGAGAGATTAGAGAGTTTGTAGGAAGATTTGTGAGAAAGATGAAGAGAAAATGAGTTATTTATAATTGGAAAATTGGGTTCAAGTGTAAATATAATAACTTATGGGTTAAAAATAAATATTAAGGGGGAGGGGGGAGGTCTAAAATGGCAGTTGGTGCAACGGTTATATTTGCAAAGGGGGAGCACTCGGGCTGGGTCGGGGTCGGGGTCGAGACGGGGTCGGGTCTGGCGGGACGAGACATTGTCCTGTCCCGAGTTCGAGTCCCGCTACCGTTTTTTTTACGCGGGGTCGGGGCGGGACCGGGGTCGGTCCGTCCCGGCCCACTTGCCAACCTTAGTGTAAGTGCATGCCATTACTGATTTCTATAATATACTGATGGTTCAAAATAATAGAATTATGTCAAACTTGAGCATGCTAGTATGAATGATTGATTCACAACATCATGACACATCCTTGCATAATAGTTAAGATACATAGCTTGACTACCTCGGTGGCCCATATCTCGCTACTTCTTTGCCACTGTTTGAGTCGTTGGGCCTGAGGGCCAACGATACATTATTTTCATCAAGTGCGGCATAAATAAAGGCCCAACGACATACTACTCTTCATGAATTTTTTATTTACATTTTCTTATGCATATATATTTTCATGTTCCGTCTACTAATCCTTTTTCTTTTTTTTCGTTTACATGAAACGCATCAGGAGCAACGAAGAGTCTCGTTATGAGACTCATCATTGCTATTGTCAAAACGAAAACCCGCATCCACATTCCTTGCATTTTCTTGCCTCGGGACTTCTTAACAAATAGGGCGGGATCTTCATCCGCCTTAGTTGGTGCTTTCAATTCCTTTAATACCGCTTTTTATTTTCCGGGTTGTAATAATTATTTAATGTTTGTGCGATTATTAGGATACTTAGAATAATTAGGCATCGAATTGTTAAATTAATAGGGTAGTTTAAAATTGAAAACCCGTCGCTATCCATTTTTTGATACTTATTTTTTTAAAGCCACAGAGATTTTTTTAAACAAACTAGACTTGACTCACAAGAAAAAAACTATCACATGGCTTTAAAAAATAAGTCTACTAAAAAAATGGGTAGACTTATTTTTTTAAAGCCTCGTAATATTTTTTAACTAAAAAATAAGCTAAATAATTTTTTGAAAATATATATATGTCAGTGAAAAGAGCATAGTTACACCTAGTAACTATCATTGGACATTTCGGGGGTGTTTGATACGGAGGAAAATATTTTTAAATTTTCATGTTTGGTTAGTCAAAAATTTGAGAAATATATTCTCTTGCAAAACAAGTTTTTAAAAAATGATGAAAATGACTTTTCTAGCTTGTTCTTGTTCGTAGTTTTTTTGCTAGATCATATATAAATGCTTTAGAAATACATTAATATTTTTTTACTTACTAAATGCTAAACAATAAGTAATAAATCCATTGTTTGTAAGAAATAATTTCCCTCGTATCAAATACGTGCTTATCATGAGACTTTTTCCAAAATTACCCACCTGATCCCCTCTCTTGGCCAATCCTTCCTGATTTCTGTTTTGCAAATGGCAAAAAACTTTGCTAAGTTGGGTCTGTTAGGTGCCATTCCTGGCACTGGCCCGCTAACGATAAGCATCATTGCATATTTGACAAGGACCATTTAAATTTGGGAATAGACCGTCCTAATGTTTTGCATATTGTTTCCTGTTTTTGGTTTTGGAAATAGAGGAATAAGGGGATGAAGGCCCGAACAAGGAGAAGACAAACAATAGTTTGATGATCGTATAAAACCTTTAATTTTGTGTTTGTTATGGAGAAAAATATTTTTCAATTTTTTGATGTTTTGTGAGAAAAACATTTTCTTTAGAAATATCAATGGACATATCGGGTCATTTCTGGGGGATTATGATGACGTGCATGGAGGCTTTGGCCTCGGGGACAGGAACAGAGGAGGCGTTTCATTTTTGGAGTTCGCTAAAGCGTTTGGGATGGTGATAGCCAATTCGAGGTTCCGAAAGAAGGAGGAGCACTTGGTGACTTTTCGTAGTTTGGTGATTAAGACTCAGATATACTTTTTGCTAGGGGTGGGCAAAAAATTCGGAGAATTATTCTTATTTTTTATTTTAGGCTACTACTATCTCTTGAATCATAGTCATTGAAGTCAATCTATGAAACTTTTATGAAAGTCGAATGCGGCATGAACTTGATTAACATAACGCGGAAGCATTGGCATAAAATGTAGGGAGATAAAGTAGTTGTAAATTGGTGAAACTTTAAATGGTCATAACTCTGCGCTCGGATGTCCGCTTTTTTATTTTATTTTGAATATTTTTTTGAGATGGGGCCGGCCCAAACTGCAGCAAGGCGGTTTGGCGCAGTCAATTTTTACGAAAACGTCTGTTTTCTCAATCAATTTGTGTTTTCCTCCAAATCAGTTTCTAATTTTCCTTTTTCTTTAGCAAACGTCTCACGATACACAATAGATTTCAACGTCGAAGTTTCATGGTAGTATAGGTGTGAATGTCAATTTCAGTTCTGAAAATTCAATTTTAAAAAAAAAAAAAAAAAATTCTCGACCCGACCCACTAGAAAAAACTGATATAATCTGATACGTTCGGCGATATAAACTGAACATATCGGTTTTTTTATTAAAAAAAGTTGTATTCGTTTTTTTTTTAAAAAAATTAATTTTTATTCGGTTCATATTTTTCGGATACAAAACATAACCGAACCGATATACACTCACCCCTACTTTTTGCTCCTTAGGAAGGTTGACAACAGTCTTTATAAAGACTGCAAGGTTATTCCGAGTGAGTATCTTACAACCCGACATAAGCTTTTAGTGATGGATTTGGAGATCATGTCAGAGAAGAAGATGAGGGTTGTAGATGACAGGCTAAGAATCAAATGGGGGAGTTTGACCATGACTAGTGCAAAGGAGACGAGGGAGAGGTTGATAGTCAGGGGGCTTGGTGGAGTAGTAAGGATGCGACCGGTATGTGGGACAGGACGACCAGTTGCATTCGGGAGGTAGCTAGAAAAGTGCTAGGGTTCTCGCGGTGGTAGTCGTGGGGGGCATCGAGGGTCTAGTGGTGGAATGGTAAAGTTCAAGAGAAGGTGGAAGCAAAAAAAGTGGCATATGCGAAATTGGTAGAAAGCAATGATGAGGTGGAAAAGTGGACAAATATGGAATTATATAAGATGGCGACGAATAAGGCAAATCTAGCGGTTATGACGGCGAAAACGGTGGCTTTTGAACGTATGCGTATGGAATTAGAGGAAAATGACGGAAATAAGAAGTCCTAAAGACTAGCCAATGCGAGAGAAATGAGGACCCGTGACTTGGATCATGTGAGGTGCATCAAGGACGAGGATGGAAAAGTGCTGGTAGAGGACGCGCGTATTAGACGGAGGTGGCAGTCTTACTTCCATTAACTCTTGAACGAACAAGGAGATAAAGTCATTGTGCTGGGAGATCTGGAGCAATCCGAAAGGTACCAGAATTTCGGATATTGTAGAAGTA
Source organism: Anisodus acutangulus (assembly GCA_029783415.1). Lineage (NCBI taxonomy): Eukaryota > Viridiplantae > Streptophyta > Magnoliopsida > Solanales > Solanaceae > Anisodus > Anisodus acutangulus. The sequence goes on along the minus strand of CM056506.1, from coordinate 8,843,029 downwards.
TTAAGGTTGAGGAGGTTAAGGGTATTGTTCGCATGATGCGCTGGGGATGAGTGACCGGACTTGATGAGATACCAGTTGAATTTTGAAAGAGCGCAGGCAGGGCATGTTTGGAGTGGCTGACTGAGTTGTTTAATGTCAGACAGCAAGAATTCCCAAAGAATAGAGGTGGAGTACAATGATTCCTTTGTACTAGAACAAATATGACATCCAGAGTTGCAACAACTATATGGGTATCAAGCTGCTAAACCACACTATGAAAGTTTGGGAAAGGGTCGTGGAGATGAGGGTGAGAAGAGGCGTGTCTATTTTCGAGAATAAATTTAGATTCGTGACGGGGCATTCGACTGCAGAAGCCATTAATCTTATTAGGAGGTTGATGGAGCAGTATAGGAAGAGAAAGAGAGACTTACATATGGTTTTTATCGACCTCGGGAAGGCATACGACAAAGTCCCTAGGGAGGTTCTATGGAGATGTTTGGAGGTTAGAGGTGTACATGTGGCGTACACTAGGGCGATCAAGGATATGTATGATGGAGCTAAGATTAGGGTACGGACAGTAGAAGGAGACTCGGAGCACTTTTCAGTTATGATGGGGTTGCACCAGGTATTAACTCTTAGCCTATTCTTATTTTCCTTGGTAATGGATGGACTGACGAGACAAATTCAAGGGGAGGTGCCGTAGTGTATGTTATTCGCAGATGACATAGTCCTGATTGATGAGACTCGCAGCAGAGTGAATGATAAGCTAGATGTTGAAGACAGACTCTGGAGTCTAAATGGTTCATGCTGAGTAGGACCAAGACAAAATACTTCGAGTGCAAGTTCTGTAATGGGAGCGACTATGATACAGGCGTGGAGGTGAGGCTTAGTACTCAGGTCATTCCAAAGAAAGAAAGCTTCAAGTATCTCGGGTCTATTATTCAAGGAAATGAAGAGATTGATGATGATGTCACACATCGTATTGGTGCAGGGTGGATGAAATGGAGACTCGCATTTGGAGTCTTGTGCGATAAAAATTGCCACAAAAACTTAAAGGCAAATTCTAAAGGGTGGTGGTTAGACCGACTATGTTGTATGGGCAGAGTGTTGGCCAGTCAAGACTTCGCACATCCAAAAGATGAAAGTTATGGAGATGAGGATGCTGAGATGGATGTGTGAGCATACAAGGAGGGATACAACAACAACAACAACGTACCTAGTGAAATCCCACAATGTGGGGGAAGAGGGATATGATTAGAAATGATGATATTCGGGATAGAATGAATGTGGCCTCAATAGAGTATAAGATATGAGAAGCGAGGTTGAGATGGTTTGGTCATGTGCAGAAGAGATGTACAAATTCTCCAGTGCGGAGGTGTGAGAGGTTGGCTATGGACGGGTTCAGAAGGGGTAGAGGTAGGCCGAAAAAGTATTGAGGAGAGGTGATTAGACGGGATATGGCGCAGGTGCAACTTATTGAGGACATGACCTTAGATAGAAGGTTGTGGAGTACACATATTAGGGTAGTAGGTAGTTAAGCGTAGTCCTACTTACGCTTACATACTGGTAGTTGTGGTGTTATTATTGTAGCCCTGCTTAGCCTATCATACTAGTAGGCAGAGTATTATTTTATAGTCCCTCGTTATTTAATTTCTGTTGTTGTATGTTCTTTCGTGTACTTTGTTTATCTTATTTACCTGCGTTAGTTACTGCTTCCTTTTTCAGAATGCTTTATCATGGCATATTCGCTTTTATTAGCATCATTTCATACTGCTTTAAATTTCTTATCAGGGTCTGACCGTTTCTCTTGCTTTGCTTGTGCTTATACTTTGTCTTGAGCCGAGGGTTATTCGAAAACAACCTCTCTACTTACCAAGGTAGAGGTAAGGTTTGCGTACACCCTACCCTCCTCAGACTCCACGTTGTGGAACTTCACTGGGTATGTTGTTGAAAATAAGCTCCTTAAAATGAGGAAAAATGACTTTCCTCGTGAAACTAGGAAAAACATGTTCCACAAGTGACATTCTACACTAGTTGTCTTCTCCTACCTCCAACACACCCTACCCCCACCCCATATCCCATCCCAACCACCCCTACCTTACACCCGACCCCCTCATCTCGTAGTGTTTTACTATATTATATAGAAATATTTTTGGAACGATATTTTGTGCTTAGGTATCAAATGCCGGAAAAGAAAATAAGTAAAAATGAAAAACATTTTCCTTTCATACCAAACACACCCTTCAAGATGACTAACGAGTTACTTCCTCTGTTTCATAATAAGTGGTGTTTTAGGCTTTTCATTTTCCCCCCAAAATAAATGGTGCTTTAGGGTTTCAAAAAGAAATTGACATTGTTCTTCAAAAATTACTCTTATTTACATAATCAAGAATCATTAAGTTATTTTTCTTTTCTAGGCATTAATTATGAATAAGTTAGTAAAAATATTCATAATTTTCTAGAAGTGATCAATTTCTCAAGGGGTATGAATACACTAAAAACAACACTTATTGTGGAACAGATGGAGCATCATTCAATCAATTTGCCTTTTTCCATATTCCTATTAACACTCTGCTTATTTATTCTTGGTCCTTCCTCCAAAGATCAATGGAAAGATAGAAACTTGTTATTCCATTTATTATGATTTTTTCTCATTTGTCTTTAAGTTTAGCTTGCTTCTTAGGATAAAAAGTAATTTGAACTTAGCAAAGCATCTCTTTTATTTTTGTGTTCTCTGTTTGGTTGAGGAAGAATTTGGGAACTATCATAATCAAAAGGAAATGATGCAAAATGTCTGGTGTCCACCTAAATCCCAATTAGGGAGGACAAATGCTACGAATAAGCTCCGCTAAATCGGAACGTCTTAATCTCTTAGCAACTTCATTTCATTATCTTCCAAGTTAAATCCTTTGTACTCAAATTTCAGTTGACTATTAGCAATAAGTAGGAGAATAAACCCACTGGTGAGTGGCTCTTCCACAATATTTATGACAAGCATCTCTCCGCTAACCCAATTACTCTGCCAATTAAAATGTTTTAGTGTTGAGTCTATTATGACAACTTAATTAATATAAAGGTTTGACCATGTGATTGTAAAAGTAATAAAGTTTTGTATTTCATCTCAAATTGATATATACTTTGCATTATTTTCATGGATAACTGACCTTTCGGGGACAAATAAGTGATTTTATCAAATAAATAAGTAACCTTTGGTGACAAGCTAAAGAAAAATGATTTTGTTACACAATTTCAATTAGTTGAGTGATCAATTAAAATATCAAGTCGTTCTGGAAACTAATCTATTTGTTCTAAACAGACAAACTGGCAAATATAAAACAAAATCCAACAATCGTGGAATAAACGGTAAAAAAGCGAAACTTTTATTAGCATAAATTTTAGGTGATCGGCAAATATCAACAAAATAAGTAAGAAAATATTTATAGTATTTTTCAAGAAAATATTTATAGTATTTTTCAAGAAAATATTTTTCTATCCCACCCCCAGCCCTCCACCACCCTTCACCCCCACCATCCACCCCCACCCTCCACTACCCACCCCATCCACCCCCTTCACCCACAACCGCGGAATATAAAATCGCTGAATTATAGTATTATTTTTATCTCTGTAAGAGGGTGGAATAACTAATTCCGGTATGATTAATGACGGGATAACTTTTTTCCAGCCGAACAACCCTTAATGTGAAAGATTTGCAAGCTTTAGTATTTAGTAGGACTACATATATGAGAGTGGTGTGCAGATTCAAGGAAAATTCAAGGAAGCTCACTACTATACGGATTTTGTTGGATGCTCAATAAATCTTGGTGTCTGCAGAAACTCAAGGAAAAGGGTACTCTAGCTTTTGCATAGTGATGAGTAGTGACTACAACAAAAGAAACTAAAAGGAAATTGTGAAAATAACCCACAACTAATAAGATTCACATGTTCTTGCTACCTTACCCCACATTTCCTCTATTTTCCTTTAGAGTGATGCCAATCAGAATTTGACATCAATCTTCTTTCCTTTTTTATTTGTTCTATTGGCAATTTATGTTTTTTCAAAATAAAAAAAAAAAGTACTTTTCAACTTACCCCATTAGGTGGAAGATTTGAAAAACTTAGGCCCTTCATGTTTTGGGATTGTTTTCTACTACCAATCTCTAGTAGACAAAACAAAAGTACCACTAGTTTTAAAGATACATTAACAATACATATGAAGTGTATGCTAGTGTAAACAAAATCCACATATCCTTAATTTCACAACTAAAACGTTAAGTAGAAATTTCTTATGTAAAAATAACTTTAGGGAAAAAATGTAGATGCCTAATATAAATCAAGTCATATATACTAAAATCGTGAACATAATAGTCTAGTAGAAAAAGAAGCGTTACATAAGACATATGTGATGCAACAATTATTATGTAAAAGGAGTATCAAATTAATGATTTCTCTTCCCGTTTATCTTAACTCTCATTAACACATAATCAGTGATGGAAAAGTGTATAAGATACGGTAACACTGGGCAGGGAAGGACTAATTTATAGTAGGATTTTAAACTTAATCTATTACGTTCATCAAATAATCAAATAAAATTATTCATTTCTCCCTCCAGATCAAAAAGAGTGTCCACCTAGTCATTTGCACACCCTTAAGAAAAAATTAATTTCTAGGCAAAAAATAGGTAATTTGACTAAAATATCCCTAATTAGATAGGTATTGAGTTTTGGTCACCTAACACTTCATAAAGACAAATATGAAAAAATAAGGTTAATTCTTTCTTGATTTGATAAATAGACACTCTTTTTGACTCAAAAAATAAATGTTAAGTGGACATTATTTTTCATCCGGAGGAAGTAATAAACATTTAAGTTATGGAATTGACCTTATTCACAAGTAATTAACACTTGTTAAAATTAATGTTTCAATTAATTTTGAAAGAGTTAATCTGATAAAAGCTTTTTCAAAAGTAAATGAATGTGAATTTGAAGATACATCCTTCATTTAGTCTTTTACGCTTTTGGTTTCATTGTTTTAACTCCATGGTTCTTGGAAGCCCTCTTCCGGATGAAGTAATCTCTTCCACTGAGATGGGTAAATTTAAACTGGAGCACCTTGTTAAGAGGGGTATCTTCTTAGCCTGTTTTAGGTTCTTGAAAATTATATTTTTATTAATTAAATTTGTGAACCTAAAATAAGTATTAGTTGATGAAACTATTCTCTTTCCAAACCTTTTATCCCTTAAATAGTGTTTCATTCTTTTGAAAAAGGCAAGCACTTCAAAAATAATTTTCCCTGCAAACTTTTGAAAGACATTGATCAAAAGGTGAAATCACTGATTCAAGAATAGAAGAGCAACGTTCTTAGATGCTACTTGTTTTGTGGCTTAGTTGAATTCAGAAGATAGAGTTGTTATTTATTCTTCCTTTTGCGCATGGGAGAGACTCCAACTATCTTCAAGAAACGTCTTGACGTGCCTCTAAACCAAACAAGTTTTATTTTGGTTTTTTAATATTATTGTCATCTTTGTTCTAACAATTTGAAGATAGTTGTCTCTATGGCTTCTACATCAACATTGAATGTTGTTCCATCTTTGCCTAGTCCTAATTTTGAAATATTTGATGGCAAAGACATTCCTAGATGGCGTGAAAAGATGAAATTCTTTTTAAGACGATTGATGTTAGCATATGTCCTTGAACAACCTTGTCCTAATGCTCTTGGTCCTGAGGTAGCAACGGACGAGGCTGCTTTGATTAGAGAACACATTGCCAAGTGGAAAGATGATGATTATTTATGCAAGAATTATATTCTTGGAGGAATGTCCAACAAATATTATGATCAATATTATATCAAGTGCAAATTTGCTAAGGAGATTTGGGACACTCTTCAGACTATCTATTTGGCAGAAGAGATGAGTTCAAAGAAGTTTCTTGTTTCAAACTATATGGAGTTCAAAATGGTTGATGATAAGTCTATCACTGAACAAGTGCAATCCAAATTATAGCTAATAAAATTGATATCTCTGAAATTGCTCTTAATGAAAATTTTCATGTTGGTGTTATTGTCTCAAAACTTCCCCCGTCTTCAAAAGGATACAGAAGCAAACTCTTACACAAGAAGAAAGATTTGTCTCTTGAGCAATTATTGCAGCATTTTCAAATCGAACAAGAGAGTCGATATCGTGACAATAATATTTTGAAGGAACCCTTATGAAAGCTCATGTGGTTGAAGAAAAATCAACCAAGAAGGAACCTGTTAATAAGAAATTTTGAAAGGCAAAAAGAAGTACGAATTTCAAGCATACTAGTACCAATTCTAAGTCAAATGAATGTTACCACTCTCACAAAATTGGTCACTATGCGCGTGACTGTAAAATTCTTAAAGCTGAAAAGAAGAAAGAAAAGGCAAATAACCATGAAAATGAATTTGTGGCAATGATTACGAAAGCATTTGTAGCAGAAAATCAAGTGGAATGGTTGATAGACACTGGCGCAAATCTTCATTTATCAGGTGATCGAAATTCTTTCAAAACCTATGAATTAGTGGGGGACGATAAAATTTTATACATGAAAAATTCGTCATCTGCTAAGGTTATGGGAAAAGGAATTGTTGAATTGAAGTTTACTTCTAAAAAGATCATCACGTTGATGGACGTATTGCATGTTCCTGATATTCAGAAGAACTTGGTGTCAGGTACGCTTCTTTCGAAGCATGGTTTTAAAATGATATTTGAGGCAGATAAATTTATTCTATCTAAAAATGGTATTTTTGTTGGAAAATGTTATGCTACAAATGAAATGTTCAAACTCAATAATGATAATAAAAGTATTTCTGCTTATATTGTGGAGTTTCTAGATTTATGACATGACTGTATTGCTCATGTGAATTTTAGATTAATTCAACTTATGGTGAATAATGGATAAAGACTGGAAAAGATCATACTACTAAGTGTCTTACTTATAGTAAATGCAAGATAATAAAGAAGCATATTAAGATGGTTGAAAGGATATCCACACTTTTGAAATTAATTCTCACTGATATATGTGAGATGGATTATTTCTCACGTCATGGAAAGAGATATTTATCACTTTTATTGACGATTATTCAAGAGATACATATGTCTTTCCATTAAGAACAAAAGATAAGGCATTTGAGACTTTCAAAACATATAAAGCATATGTTGAAAATAAATTGAGTTTGAAGATTAAATCAATTAGATCTGATAGAGGTAGAGAGTACTTAAAATCAGATTTTATTATTTTTTGCGAAAAAGAAGGCATTGAGAAACATATGACTACATCTTATATACCACAACAAAATGGTGTAGCAAAAAAGAAAAATAGGGCTTTCATAGAAATAGTTAATTCTATGCTTTATGAATCTGGTACGCCGAAAAATTTGTGGACTGGAGTCTTATTCTCAGCCTGTCATATTTTGAACCAAATTCCTTCTAAGAAACTTGATGCATCCCCCTCATGAACTTTGGAAGAATTGAAATCCAAATATAAATTATTTTAAAGTATGGAGTTGTTTGGCTCATATTAGATTACCATATCAACACTAAGGTTGGCGATAGAAGAATAGATTGTGTGTGTATTGAATATTTCAGACCAGTAAGGCTTATAGATTCTTAATCTTGAGACTCCAAGCCCTCACACAATTATTTAATCATTACATGCTAACTTTTTTAGCATATATTTTCTAAGAAAAAAGATACTTTGGAACAAGATGCGAGTTATTTTATATCTCCTCTTAAAAAGGAAAATAGGAGCCCTTGGAAGAAAGCCAACCGAGGCATAGTATAAGATCATTGGACCTGATTTTCAAGTCTATTTGATTGAAAAAAAATCCTGAAAGTTATGATGAAGCAATGTCTTCACATGATGCTCTTTTCTGGCGTAAAGCTATTGATGATGAAATTCATTCTATCATGTCAAATAATACATGAATTTTATTAGATCTTCCTCCTAGATGTAAACCTATTGGTTGTAGATGAATTTTGATAAAGAAATTAAAATATGATGGTATTTTAGATAAGTACAAAGCTCGCTTGGTAGCAAAAGGTTTTAATCAAAAGAAAGATATTAATTATTTCGATATCTTTGCACCTGTAGCTCGGATGACATATATTCGGCTCTTGATTGCTTTAACAGCAATTCATGATTTGATAATTCATCAAATGGATGTGAAGACGACATTTCTCAATGGAGATCTAGATGAAGAAGTTTACATGAAACAACCAAAAGGTTTGTTATTCCTGGTCAGGAACGTAAAGTCTGTAAGCTTCTTAAATCTCTTTATGGATTAAAACAATCTCCAAAGAAATGACATGAAATTTTTTTAAAAACCCATGATTTATGTTGACTACTCAATCAATGGTGGTGATATTTGCATATTTAGTAAATTTCAAAAAAAATTGATGTTATAATTTATCTCTATGTGGATGACATGTTGATCTTTGGGACTGATATTGGAAGAGTCAAAGAAACAAAATCATTTCTCGCTTCTCAGTTTGAAATGAATGATCTTGGAGAAGCTGATGTAATTTTGGGCATTAAAATTGTAAGATCAGCAAATGGTTTGACTCTTACTCAATCAAGTTATATTGAGAAAGTTCTGAAGAGGTTTGGTCATTTTAATGACAAGTCTGCTCCTACACCATTTTATCCTAGCATCAAACTAGTGCGAAATTCTGGTGACGTTTTTGATCAATTGACATATTCTTAAATTGTTGGGAGTCTTATGTATGTTATGCATTGTACCAGGTCATATATTGATTATGCAATAGAAACTTTGAGAAAGTTTACTAGTAACCTTGGAGTTGAACATTAGAATGCCTTAATTCGTGTTTTAAGGTATCTAAAAGGTATGATTAATGTTGGCCTACATTATTCCACCTTTCCAGCAGTTATTGAAGGATATAGTGATGCTACTTGAAATTCTTTGAATTTTCACTTTGGCTGGAGCAGCAATCTCTTGGAAATCAAAGAAACAGACATGTATTACTCACTCAACTATGAAATCAGAATTTATAGCTATATCTTCCGCTGGAGAAGAAGTTGAATGGATTCAGAGTATGCTGATAGATATTCCTCTGTGGAGTAAGCAAGTGACACCTTTGACTATCTATTGTGATAATAAAGCTTCTATATTTCGGGCTTCAAGTGATTGTTACAATGCAAATCGAGGCAAGTTCGTCTCAAACACAATAATGTGAAAAGATTATTGGAGGATGAAATAATATCGCTTAAATATGTGAAGTCTAGATTTCATTTAGCAAATTCTTTGTCTAAAGGGTTAGGCAAAGAGTTAGTGGTGGAAACTTGTAAAGGGATGAGTATAAAACATGTTGTAAATTAAGTGTGCATTATGCTAACCATACCTAATGATGCAATCTTAGGTTCAAAGGGAAAAACAAGTGAAGGTACAATTGTGGAGCATATCAATAAAATTTTCATTTTTTTTAAAAGAGCGAATAGATGTGCATAAGTTGAGATTCTATTATCTTAATAATTTTATAAGATCGATCTCGGTTGGAGTTAGTAAGAAAACTCTTGATAGATTTATCAATATTCCTACTATAGATGATGATGCCATTATATTCTCTTAATAAGTCTATAAACCGATTTCGGTTGGAATGCCTAGGGACATTCTTGATAGATTTATCGATACTTTGTTGTAAAGGAGGATGAGATTAAATTATCTTAATGAATTTATAGACTATTTGGTCGGAGTATGCAAAGTTACTCTTGATGAATTCACTGCGCTAAGTGCGAAGTGGACCGCTTCAATAGAATTTTAACAGGAAATCTTAAAGCACTTAGATAAAAGGATTCAGGACACATGGCCGTAAGGTGTCAAAGGATTTCGAATTTCACCGGAAAATAGTAATGTGCGTGAAATTTTTTCTACTTCATTCAATGAACAATTTAGTTCAAGATTCGTTCGCTAAATAGTCAATGATTTAGAAAGTCTTCACTAGCTAATGGTTCAAGTCCAAAAGACATCATTATTGATGCATGTTACTAGATTAATGTCTCAAATTACTTTCAAATTTTCTTGAAACAAGTGGGGAATTGTTAAAATTAATTGAAACATTAATTTTGAAACAGTTAATTTGATAAAAGTTTTTTCAAAAGTAAATGAATGTGAATTTGAAGATACATTCTTCATTTAGTCTTTTACGTTTTTTATTTCATTGTTTTACGTTTTAGGTTCTTGAAAGTTATAATTTATTAATTAAATTTATGAACCTAAAATAACTATTAGTTAATGATACTCTTCTCTTTCAAAATTTTTTATCCTATAAATAGTGTTTTATTCTTTTGAAAAAGGCAAGCACTTCAAAAATAATCTTCCCTGAAAACTTTTGAGAGACATTGATCAAAAGATGAAATCACTGATTCAAGAGCAACGTTCTTGGATGCTACTTATTTTGTGGCTTAGTTGAATCGAAGATAGGACTGTTATTTATTCTTTCGTTTGCTTGTGGGAGAGACTCCAACTATATTTAAGAAACGTCTTAACTTATCTCTACGCCAAACAAATTTTATTTTTAATTTTTAATATTATTATCATCTTTGTTCTAACACCACTAGCATAACTATCACAGGGGGAGGGGGGCACTTTGCACATTTTCCAATATTTATGTAGTGGAAACTTTTTAAGTGACAAATATGTACCGCAAAGAGGAAATAATGCTTTTCCCTTTTCTCTAAAAAAAAACAAAGAATTTTGGACAAGGAAGAAAACAGTACTATAAACAAAAGGATGATTTCTGAATAACTAAAGACGAGAATAATTTGAGTTTAAAATAAAGCAAGCTCTTGGATTTCTATTTTCCGAAAGAAAAAAAAAGAGAAGGAAGGGAATAATTATAATTTATAAGAGTGCCCTTTCTTTTTAACAGTCATTATTGTCCCGTTGGATCCAACTTTGTCAGGTGCTAAAGTTTTTGCATTACTGTTATCATATGCCCCACAAATCACAATATAATCATACTTTTTTCTGGTCCTCAGCACTGACTAGTACCTACACAGACTTGAGTATTAATATTATTAATTAATTAATGCTAATAATCAGAAGCAAAACCAACCAATAAAATTAAAGAAAAATAAATGCTCTTTCTTTATCGGTAAGAGTTTCGTTGTTAATAGAGAAAACAAAGATTTCATGCTTAAGCTTAGCACAGCCACACAAGACAAAAAAGGGACAGATATATGATGATTTTTTTGGCGGGTCAGTCTAAGAACATGACCTTAAATTTTGTCGAGAAGAATTTTCTAATAAAAAATACCAAAACTAATAGTAAAAGAAAACATTAATCGTAATTATTAGAAATTGATGTATTTACTAAGAACTAAACCTGCACAAATTTTCTCCTTCTTTTGATTTTTTCAATAATTATTATTCAAAACTCATTAATCCATCTAATTCAACTATGCTCGCATAAAGTCTAGTTAAGAGAAAGTGCACTTCTTACCAAAAAAATCATTCTCAGGATTCGAATTGAGACATCATGCTATTTTAATTTCTCTCAAGATGTTCTCTAATAAGTAAAATAGTGTGTTAGATTTTACATTAAATAAAATGAATATAATTTTTGGTTGTCAACTCCAAATAATGAAACGTCCTAATTCTTATCCATTAAAAGTCTTCGTATGTTAATCAATTTTCCATTTTTATCTAGACAAAAAGTCTGATGAACATCGCAATTCTCAAGGGAAGACATACCCGAAGGTTCCATTTTCCAAATCATTTTCAATCAAATGTGGAAAGCCAGTTTTCCATTTCCTTTTCATGTTGAGAATACTACTACTAATAATAATAATATAAGATTAACTTAATTGAGATTAACTTCCTCCTAATATCCTGATTGACCTTTTCACTTCTAGAAACTTAGAAAGTAGACTTTTCACATTCCTTAAGTTTAGTGAAAATTCATTAAGAAAATCTTTTCCCTTTCTTGCAAGAAATCTTACATTGATTGGGTAAGCGATGACCAAATATTATCATCATTAATGTAAAAACCATAATTAACACAAGCCTCCCGACATTCTTACCTGCAATCAGCAATGACATTCTTTTGATTTCTCCTGCTGTTTTCTCCAGTGTATTTATTAATGAATTTTTGGAGCATATGATATGTTGGATTGTTGTCTCCTTAGATTATGGGAGGCAAATATTACGCAAAGTGCACCACTGGGGTACGTTCACATGGACGGTTATATGTCGAAGATCCCATACATACCTCTGCCACATTCAACTTGAGCTTTATATATACTTATACGTAATTCGAATTTATATTTATTTTGTCACAAATTAGTTATACCTAATAAATTAATTAATGAAATTTCATATCAAGGTTCTTTTTGTTTAAAGAAGACACTTTTCTTCCACTTAAATATGTAAGATTAAAACTTAATTCACACATGATCTTGAACACATTAATCTTACAAAGAGATAATACGGAAAATATATCAGATGCGGAAGAAATTATCACGAAAGCGGAAGTGTTACGTGTATAAACAGGTTTCTACCTTCTTTCCCTTGTCTTATGTTACCACAGCCGTCACCGATGAAAAAGATGTAGAGATTTTGTGGTAACCCTAATGGGTGGAGGGAGGACCAATTTATAAGTTGTGATTTAATACGGTACGTTCATCAAATAACCGATATAACGAACGAGATTTATTCTTCATGAAATATTAGTTAGGGGCTTTACATTAATCGGACCACATATTTTTAATTAATAAAATCTAACAAAATACGTAAAAAGAAAAGATAATAAGCTTTCTATGCTACCATATTGCCTCTCTTATATTACAATAAATTCCCGCTTGAATCTACTTATTCATGTGTGTAACGCGTGTAACTATGTATATATACTTTAGTAGAGTCGGATTCAGAATTCGACATTTATGAATTATTGATTCTAGGACAATGATCCTAATTGCTAATAATTGAATTTTAGATTTAATTTTAATACATTTTTAATAAATTCCTTAATATATATATATATAAATTTTGAGTCGGAATTATTAAATTATGTCAAACTCATATTTTAAAGCCTCAGTCCGATCTTCTTCTTCGTAAAGATGAGGGACCATATATAAATAAGTTGTAACAGGACTAGATGAGCGGAAAGTGAACTTATACATTCAAATTACTTGCCACTAATGGTATCATTTAGATTTGGTTGAGAATTGAGATTAGTGATTTGATTTAGACTTCTAGATTTTACGTTAAATAACGAATTACTCTCTCTCCTTATTCCTTTTTATGCCAAAAGATTAATCAATATAGTAAAACCTTTGGTAGGTAAGTAGAAGGGTAAATTTCACATATGATTACTTAACAATTATTTTTTTCATAAAAGTTATTTAATTTTTTTTTCTAACACAAAAATCACTAAAATCACTTTCAGGTCATTAAATCACTTTCCCTTGAATAACTTATTTTTTACTTTTTTTATTAAAATCTAATAAATAAAATTTTAATTAAAAGGGTCCAATGTAAATTTTATGAGAGGAATGAACATATTGAAAATAGTTTGGGTTCTCTAATAATTTAATGAAAGTAATCAAATCCAAAAAATAGCAGGCCGTTGGACTTTGGACAAAGAAATATAGCGTTCAACTCCATTACAAAAAAAAAAAAAAAAAAAAAAACGTTCAATTCCAAAGGAAGACCTTCAATTATTTTATTTGTATGTATAGTCCAAAACGACAAAGGAAAACACAAAATCAAATGCGAATCGTATTTATTTAAAAAAAATTGGCGTGTTTCTCTCGCGCGCTCTCTCTCTCTCTCTATATATATAACAATTGGAGTTGATAGCAATTTCGAGATGTTTTTGTGAAGCTCTCGTTGTATAAATAGCATCATTCATGTATGAGAGTTTGTGTTTATATTGACGTACTCCATGCGTGTAATAATTTAAATTTGACGGAATCATTTGATTTGAAAAGACAGTCCGGTGTACTAAGCTCCCGTTATGTGCGGGGTCCGGTGAAAGGTCGAACCATAAGGGTCTACTCTATTGTATACAGTCTTACCTTGCATTTCTGCAAGAGGTTATTTCAACGGCTTGAACTCATGACCTCCTGGTCACATGAAATCATTGATTTGAGTAGAAAATAATTATTCTATGTTCTCTTTTGCTGAATGCTGTAATCATTTATACACACGATATTGAATACTAAATTTTAATTTTCAATTTATAGCTCTCAGTTGTCAATTTGGTAATCTTGAATTTCTTTCCCATCTTGAGCTAGCATAGTTAGTTACTGAAAATTTAGTATAATGGTAGTCAATTTTGCCAATTAAAACTTACAAATATAACATCATTCCGGGTCAAGATGACGCCATATCATTTAATTTAGCCATGGTATAAAAGTAAGAACTGTAAGATAGAATAATTTCCCTTAGGGATTCCTTTCATTATTCACAATATATATAGTTATAAAAAGGTTGATTCCAATACAGTACGAATCCTAACTTACCTTAAATGGTTGATTCTTAATACAATTAGAATCATAAGTTACCTTAAATATACATCTATCATAATTACAAAATATACGGTGAATATTCGATAATACTCCCCCTCAGACGGAGCGGGAGGAGGCCGAACGCTAAGGCTGGATCGGAAGTCGGTGAAGAGCTGTTGCGGTAGTCCCTTTGTGAAAATGTCTGCATACTGATAAGAGGAAGGCACGTGTAAAATTCTGACCTGACCACGAGCAACCTTCTCTCGCACAAAGTGGATATCCATCTCAATATGCTTAGTCCACTGATGTTGGACCGGAATATGAGACATATAGATGGCAGATATGTTGTCACAATAGACTATAGCCGCCTTGCGTAATGGACACTAGAGCTCCAAAAGAAGATTTCGGAGCCAACAGATCTCAGCAACGACATTAGAAACTCCACGATATTCTGCTTCAGCACTCGAACGGGATAGCGTGGCCTGCCGCTTGGCGAACCATGAGATAAGATTATCCCCAAGAAATACATAGTACCCTGAGGTGGAGCGATGTGTGTCGGGGCATCCTGCCAAATCTGCATCCGTGCAGGCGAGCAACTTGGTTGGGGCAGAGGGGTATAGATGTAATCCAAAGTCTAGTGTGTCCTTAACGTATCTGATAATATGTTTGAGGGCGGCAAAATGGGACTCTCAGGGGTCGTGCATAAACAGACACATCTGCTAAACGGCATATGCAATATCAGGCCTAGTGAATGTAAGTTACTGAAGAGCACGTGCAAGACTCCGATATAGAGTGGGATCAGAAACTGGCGCACCGTCACTGGCATAATTTTACAATTTGCCATCTTGGCCCTATACACTATCTCTTCTGCATACTTACACTGACACATGAACATATTGGCTGCAGATCTAGTCACCGACATACCCAAAAAATAACTCAGCTTGCCCAAGTTAGTCATAGCAAATTCAGTTTTGAGTAGGGCAATGATATCATTCTTCAAACCGTCAGATGAGGCCATAAGAACAATGTCATCGACATATAATAGCAAATATGCAGTGCTGCTACCTCGGTGAAAAGTGAAGAGATAGTTATCACACATGCTACATATAAAACCAATCTGCAGAAGATACCAGACAAACCAATCATACCAAGCGCGGGGTGCCTGTTTCAATCCATACAATGACTTCCTGAGACGACATACAAACTGCGGAACTGCCAGATGAACAAAGCCAGGGGGCTGGTGCATGTACACAATTTCTTTTAAATCCCCATGAAGAAATGCACTCTTGACATCAAGCTGATGAATCGGCCAATGCATGCCCATAGTTATATTGAGAATAGTCCGAATAGTGGTTGGTTTAACAATCGGACTGAATGTCTCACCACAATCAATGCCCTCCTGCTGATTAGTGTCATTGGCAACTAGTCTTGCCTTATACCTCTCTAAGTCACCACTGTCTCTGAACTTGTGATGAAATAGCCACATACATCGGATAACATTCACACCGTCTGGTCTAGGTACCAAATCCCAAGTGTCCTGCTTGGTTAAAGCGTTAAACTCCTCGCACATGGCCGCATTCCAATTAGGGTCCAGTTTGGCTAGTTTTGGATTTTTTGGAATAGGTGATAAGGTTTGTGTGGAGAGGTTGAAGTGAACCTTGGGTTTGAAGATCCCGTGTTGTGCACGAGTCTCCATGCGATGGGTAGGCAGCAGCTGTATGTCTGGACTGGGAGTTTGTGGTGGCATAGGTGCTGGTTCTGAAGGCGATGCACCGCAGGCCGATAGAAGTGTGGGTATCTGCTTACGGAGGGGTGGTGGTTTGTCTCGGGTCGATGGTTGGTGGAGCAGTGGAGGTGTCGGGCAGTGGAGGGTTCGATCGAGACAGAAGGGGTGTAACGATACCGGACAGTGTGGGTGGCGTAGCTGCTGGAGCAATCCGCGACTGAACTGGAAACTACCGGAGATACATCGAATGAATTAGAGCAGATGGGGGGAGACTCATCTAGAAATTTGTAATCCGTGGTTTGGAATTTTTGAAGGTTGGAAAATGGATAGTTCATCTCGTCGAATGTGACGTGACGTGAGATGATGACCTTACGAGTGGTTATGTCATAGCACAAGTAACCCCATGTGGAGACACCGACGAATACACATGGTGTGGTGCGTGGGGCTAGTTTGTGAGGTGCAGTGGAGGCCATGTTGGGGTAGCATAGGCAACCGAATATGCGTATTTGGTCATAAGAAGGGAACCTACGGTATAAGATTTCGGCTGGGGTTTTGTTTTGGAGAGTGCTGATTGGTAAAATGTTAAGGAGGTATTCTACCATTTTGACAGCGTAGACCCAGAAAGACGGTGGAAGACTGGCATGAAATATAAGGGTACGTACCATGTTATTGATGGTTCGGATGATTCTTTCAGCTTTGCCGTTTTGGGAGGAAGTGTATGGACAGGAAAAATGGAAAACCATGCCTTGTTTAGACCAGAAATTGTGAAAGGCCGAATTATTAAATTCACGTCCATTATCATATTGAAAAGATTTTATAGATTTTTTAAACTGTATTTTAATGAATTTTTGAAATTCAAGGAATTTGGCAAACACTTCAAATTTGAATTTCAGAGGGTAAATCCAGACAAAATGTGAAAAATCATCTAAAAATACTAGATAAAATTTGTGACCTAAAGAACTAATAATCGGAGATGTCCACAAATCAGCATGAACAATATCAAATGAAGAAAAAGTAACACTGTTTGACAACATAAATGGAAGACGAGTGTGCTTGCCTAGTGGGCAAGAAAAACAGTGTTGGGCAATTTTCCCATTATTACATTACTATGCTTAGAAGCCCTAAGAAAAGTAAAAAACAGGATCTCCGGGGTGTCCGAGTCTGTTGTGCCAAGTTGAGAGAGAGATCGTCGCAAGTGATAGAGGTGCTTACGGTTTGACAGCGGAAGATTGAGTAAATGGGTAGAGGTCTCCCACACTATTGCAGTGTGTAAGAATTTTCCCTGTATTGAGTTCATTCACAGAAAAAATAAAAGGGTCAAATTCGACAGACACAAAATTATTGCTAGTGAATTTTCTAACAGAGATTAAGTTTTTAATGATGTTAGGGGTGTATAGGACGTGATTTAGGGAGAAAGGCGGGTGTGGATGTTTGGTGTGTGTGTTACCGTAACCTTCAATTGGAATGCGATGACCATTGCCGACATTGATAAATTGAGGACACTTTAACCTAGTTGAGATAAGTTACCTGACGACCGAGTGAGATGAGATGTGGCTCGGTGTCTATGTACCAATTTTCGTCGGGCTATTGAAGGTTCACGGTGTTGTAGTCCTGGCCCAAATCAGTGGGGGCCAGGCTGCTGGGGTGCTGCTGCTGCTGGACCGAGACCAGGTGGGCCTGCTGGTGGTGGTGGTGGGCCTTCCTAGTGGCTGGAGCAGGGCCTAATAGGCCAGTCGACCATGCAGGCTGCTGGAACTGGGCCCCTACAGTCGAGTATGGGCATGCAGGCGAGGCCCAGTTCTGCTGGTTGGGCCAGACTGGTTGTTGTCCAGGCCACGGGAAGTAGGCAGTGTTTGGGCCTGGCTGCTAATTTTTGTGTCCCTTGTCGCGGCCCTTGCCTTTGTTATTATTGTCGCGGCCTCTGCCGCTACGGCCTCCGCCATGTGACTGTTGATGCTGGTGGTCTTGCGGTGGTGGCGGGTTGGTGTTGGTCGCTGGTGTTGCCATCCCGTCAACGGCTAACGCCTTTTGATTATGTTCCTCTTGTTTAGCATGTCAGATTTCTTCCAATAATAGTTGTGACCGTGCCTTGGTGAAACTTGGTAGTGGGTCGACCTGTTGAATCATCGTTGCAAGTGTATCGTATTCACCTTTCGGTAAATCAGCAACCAATTGAAGTACTATCTTGGTTTCAGAAACGGAATTACCGACGTTGGATAGTTGGTCGGCTATGAGTTTCAGTTGTTTGCAATATTCAGACATGTTATTAAAATTCTCGAGACGCGTATTGTTGAATTGTTCCTTCAAATACACGACCCGAGTATTTTTATTGTCCTGAAAGATTTCTTTCAACAGCACCCAAAGGTCACGAGCCGTAGCACCTGTTTTCATGATGGTACACAACAAGTCTTTTGAGATGGTGACGTATATCCACTGTTTGACGATGGCGTCAAGGCGACGCCATGTCGATTCGGCAATGTCGGTGGGATGAGGAACAGAGTCATCAATATGGTCGAGCACGTTGTACGCACATGCATGAATATAGAAACGATTCATCACATGGAATATTGACAGTCTTCTTGATCAAGAATTATAGGGATAAAATTCTTGATGTTGGTAACGGCGAAAGCCGGGTGAAAAGAAGACGATGATCGTTGAGAGGGGTTGTCAAAAGTGCCAGTGGAGGAACTAGAATTTGTGGGGGAAGACATGGTGGCTACCGGGTTGCCGTCGACTGAAGGGAAAATCCGAGAGGGGGGGGTCGGCGGCTGGTTTTGAGAGAGAGAGGAGAGTAGGGTTTAGGCTCTTGATATCATGTAAGATAGAATAATTTCCCTTAGGGATTCCTTTCATTATTCACAATATATATAGTTGTACAAAGGTTGATTCCCAATACAGTACAAATCATAACTTACCTTAAATGGTTGATTCCTAATACAATTAGAATCCTAAGTTACCTTAAATATACATCTATCATAATTACAAAATATACGGTGAAAATAGTTATTTATTTTTTTCATATGGATTTTGGGTCGGGTCAGATTAGACTTTTTTAATTAAAATTTTATTTATTAAATTTTAATAATAATAAAAAAGAGAGTAAAAAATAAGGTATTCAAGTTAAAGTGGTTTAGCGACTTGAAAGTGGTTTTAGTGACTTTTGTGTTAATTGCTCAAAGTTAAATAACTTTTGTGTTAGTTGCTCAAAATTAAATGACTTTTATATTAGAAAAGATAGTTAAGTGATTTTTATGAAAATAAAAAAAGTGATAGTTAAGTGATCATAAATTTAGTAATGGATAGAGCAGTAGATTTTACACTTGAACGTTTGATACTGGATGGAAGGTCTTTTCACGTGCTAGAATTATTTAAGCACAATTGACCACATAAAATGTCTAACCTCCATATTATTTTAAGGTCCACAACAACTTGCAAATATTAGTATAATTTTTTTTTTCTTGTTCTCATGATCATGGTGCCCTATAGTCTACACTGATTATTTATTTTTCTTTTGCTTGGCAATCAGGGTACTCTGAAAGTTAGACATTTCAATCCCTTCGAGAAAGTGCATTAATTTTCTTCTTCCCTGAGAAGAAAGAAAGATATTGATAGATGGAGTAATACATAAGTCTTCAATGACTATTAGTTGATAAGGTAGAGTTCCTCCACTTTAAAATATGCATTATCAGAATGAATCCCTTTCGAGCTCCCGCTCGTCAACTTTGTTACTAAAAGAAATTGAGTTTAGTAATTTGGCGGAACTTGTGTATTATTAAACTGACCAAACAGGGAAAAAGCAAAAAAATAAATAAAAAAATCGATCACATCGGAAATTTAGGTGAGGTCTTCGAAATTGAAAAAATCAAATAGACATTGGTTCACATCTCAAGTTGGATACCTAAAGATCTGACTTTCACGTAGAAAATCAATTTAGCAAGGATTAAATTTCTTTGTTTCTATTTATTCCAGAATTAGGTATCGTTAAAACACTACTTAATCCGAATTATAAAATTACGATCGTATGAGGTAAAATTCGTATTATACAGCTGTACAAATTCTGTTGTGATGCGTGACAAAGAGGATGAGTCAAATTTAAATCAGCCACAAGTGTCTCGAAAGCTCTTGCATCGTAGAGGAGTCACTATAGGATCACTAGTACTACCGGAAAGCAGGATATGAAAAGGCATGTTTATTTACCGACGGTCGACCGAAAAAAATCTTGCAGGATATTCATTTTGTTCGCAAAAAAGTTACTCGTGGACAAGTACGTGTCTTACATGTCCCGTCACGCTATCAGATCGCCGATATTTTTATAAAAGGTCTTTCGCTGGTTCTATTTGAAGATTTTCGGGACAGTCTCACCATATGCCGACCTCCAGCTTCAACTGCGGAGTGTGATAGAATAGAATAGAATATTTAGTCATAATTGTGTATATTTTGTATATGGTATGTGTATATTTAGTCATTTATTACCTTAATTATAACCTAGGATTATGCTTGTATTATGAGTATATTTACTATTCTTTGAAATAAAATAATCAAAGAAGATATTTTTTACATTAAGGACATCGAAAGGAGATATAAAACACATTTGATACTTACATTATTTTCTAGTTCTTGTTTCAATTTAAGTTCTTGTTTCAATTTAAGATTCCTCGCAATTAACAACTTGCCTAGATACTAGGCTCAAAGCTTCTCTAAGTATCGGACTGTTTTAACTTCTTACTTTCTATTATATTTTGCGGGTAAAAACGATACAATCAAACTATACTCCAAATATATATTTTTATGAACTTTAGACTAAAAAAAGGAACTGTTTTTACTCTTCCTTATTCCAATCGAGAAATGCAGCAGACACGCATCTCTTGTTGCACATGAATATGAGCGGGAGAAAGTAAAAGAAATAACAAAGGTAAAGTAAGGGACACACCATTTTAATATAGTTACAAGATTATTAATGAAATTAAGAAAATACTAATAGTATAAAAATTCATTCATTATTAATTCATCAACTGAGATCAGGACCAAACTTATCCAGATATTTACAGACGATCTAATCATCATTTACTCCCTAATTTAATCACTCTAAATCCTAACATAATCGCTCCAAAACAATCAAAATCTACTACGTAATCGTAATTAATAGGACATTAATCACGTACTTCACCTTACAATGGCTGTACATTCCTACTCACCCATTCATGTTAGCAAAGAATCCCACAAGATCTTGCCTGTACGGTAAGTAAGTTTTCCTTCTCTCTTCTCCGTTCTTCACATAATGCATCGCCGGAACTCCCTTCAATTTTGCGGTGACCTTTGGTGCATTATCAGTTTTCGTCGTCTTCTCTTTCTTTTTTAGTGGAGTTAAAAAGACGAAAGTGTCCTTGCCGTCGCTATTGCTCCTATGGAGAAGGTCACGAAACTTCCAGCGTTTTGATGAGCCTGTAGAATTGCTCTTCTTACAACTTCCGTCAGGCTTCTCCGTCTCTTTAGGCCTCCACACACAGTATGTCCCGGCAGGAATCGATTCCAAATCATCAGCTTCAGACGATGAGCACGACGAATTAGCTTCTCGCTCTTCTTCCAGGAAAAGCTTCCTTAACGGAAGCCGAAGCCGAGCAGATGCCTCCTCCGACGTCGAATTCGAATGAGATCTACCGTTAATGATGTCATCGTTGTTTGACAACAAATCTCTATTGAAAATCGGGTAAATTGGACGGATCTGACCGTTGTAAAAGATCTCATCAGCTGCAACTGGTAAAATTTCAGACTCTTTTATAAATGAAAATTCAAATTCATCGTCATCTGCATTTCCTTGTTCTTTTTCATTTTCATTGCAACTGAATCCTCCACTATCAGCAATAAAAAAATCCTCATGTGTTTCATTTTCAGCCTTAAATTCTTCAACAACTCTATCAGCAATCTCAGCCAAATTCTTATTAGAATAACTATTGAAACTCAAAGACTCTGATAATTCCCGTCTCGCCTGCATTTTTTAAAGAATTAATTTGTTCAGTTTGAGAGAGAGAGAGAGTTTGGGCTACAATTTGTGGGCGTTGTTTTGAGATTATAGAGGCTACAAATTCAAAACGGAAGATAAAAAGGAGAGGGGGATAGGATTAGGTGAGGGGAGGTGTACAATAAGTTTTTGAGTTTTAAGTGGTGTACCAAATAATCGGTGGAAAATTAGAAATAATTGACTTTTGATGTGTCAATGTATTATGGAGTATGTATGTTATATTTGTGAGTTCTTTGCTTGGTTGATACGTAATATAAGTGGAAGTTCACACGTGTAGGTGCTAACTAGTCCACACGTAAGAGAGAATACTACTCCTAGGAGTATTATTTTTGTGGTGGTCTTGAAATTGGCTGCGCTGTTGTCTGTGATTTATCTTCTATGTGAGTTGGCTGGGTGCTTGTGTTGTGTCTGATGTTTTATTAATTACTCAATCCGTTCAGTTTTACTTTATATTTAATTATTATTATTTATTTAATGATTGAAATTAATTAAAATTTATCAAAAAGAATGTGCTGAGAAATAATTTTTTGATTATTTTAATTAATAAAGAGGTATATATACATGATATACAATATTTAATTATGAAAAATAAATCTACATTTTTCTATTAATACCATAATTACACTTGTATAAGAATTCTACAAATATGGTAATTTAATACATTAATTTCGATCCAAGTGGTATACATGGTTTTGACCGTGTATACCCTGTCTATCACACCCCCGTAGTCATAGCGGACGGTTGTCATACGCTGAGACTGTCCCTAAAACCTTCAAACATAACCAAGGGAAGACCCTTGGTAAAGATGTCAACAATTTGGTACCGTGAAGGGACATGCAAGACATGTACTTGTGCTCGAGCTACCTTTTCGCGAACAAAGTAAATATCCATCTCGATATGTTTAGTGCGTTGATGTTGGACCGAATTTTCAGAGAGATAGACTGCACTAATATTATCACAGTAGACCAATGTAGCTTTCTGAATCGAAAAGTGAAGCTCTAATAGAAGATTACGCAACCAACATGACTCAGACACCACATTGGCTACCCCTCGATACTCGGCCTCCGCACTGGATCGCAATAAAGTAACTTGGAGTTTTGCCGACCAAGAGACCAAGTTATCACCAAGAAACATACAATAACCAGATGTCGAACGTCTGGTATCTGGACATCTGCCCTAATCAACATCTGTATAAGACATGAGAATAAAGACGGATGATGGATATAAATGCAAGCCATAGTCAATTGTGCCATGTATGTACCGTATAATGCGTTTGAGTGCATGCATGTGCTCGTCCCTCGAATCATGCATAAATAAACACACCTGCTACACTGCATAAGTAATAGCGGGTCTCGTGAAAGTAAGATACTGAAGAGCCCCTGCAAGACTGCGATAGTGGGTGGGATCCTCGTATGGTGTGCTAGAATTAGCACTCAGTTTCGGCTTGGTATCAACCGAAGTAGAAGATGACTTACAAAATGACATGCCGGCTCTCTCAATGAGACCACATGCATGACGAGTGACAGATATACCCAAAAATAACTCAAGGGCCCCAAGTCTTTCATAGCAAATTCTTAACTGAGATGGGACATGGACTTGCGCAGAATATCAGAAGAGGCAATCAATATAATATCATTCACATATAACAGAATGTATGCCAGAGAAGTACCACGCCGATAGATGAACAGAGAATGATCAGACCTGTTGTGAGAAAACCCAATAGTAGACACATAATCTGCAAACCTCTTATACCAAGCCCGTGGGGCCTGCTTAAGCTCATACAAGGACTTTTTCAACAAACATACATTATGAGGATAATTGGGGTCCCTAAAACCCAAGGGCTGATGCATGTATACTGTCTCCTTAAGATCACCATGTAAGAAATCATTTTTTATATCCAGATGATGAATGGGCGATGCTTTCGAGAGAGCCAGACTGAGAATAGTGTGAATGGTAGCCGGTTTGACCACCAGACTAAATATCTCTCCACAATCTACGCTAACCTGTTGAGTTTTACCATCACCTACAAGACGGGTCTTATGCCTCTCAAAAGAACCGTCAGAATTTTTCTTATGAGTAAAATCCACATAGAACAAATAATATTGACACCAGGCAGACGGGGCACCAACTCCCACGTTTTATTTTCAATAAGAGCATTATATTCATCATCCATGATCATTTTCCAAAAATAAGACATAATAACGATGGTCCAAAGAGCTTAAAACGGGAGATGTCCATAAATCACTATGAATAATGTCAAAAGGCATCAACGTCCTAGAAATAGAGCCTACAAAAAGTAATCTAACATGTTTCCCTAGTGGAAAAGAAGGACAACTATAAGTACTACGCATACTCTTACAATCAATAAAATTATTATTTTTAAGAGAAGAAATAACAGACGACCCTGGATGACCCAAACGTGCATGCCACAAGGAAGGAGCGAGAGCGACAAATGTGGATGGTGTGGCTTGTCTTGTGGAGATGGTGATGGTGGTGATTGGATAAAGCTCTCCCCGACTATTACATCTCATTAGAGGTATCCCCGTCGTGAAATCCTTCACAAAAAATCCAAAAGGGTCAATGTTAACAGAAATCCAATTATCAGTTATGAATTTTCGGACAGACACCAAATTTTTAATTAAGTGAGGGCCATGAAGGACATTATTCAAGACTAGAGGTGGATGTGGGGGGGAGATAAATTTGTGTGACCATAACCACGATATGGAATCGAATTACCATTACCAACAATAATGCCACGATTTTTGCCTCAAATTGAAATAAGACGAGATATTACCTAGTGCAGACGTCATGTGAGAAGTAGAACCGGTGTCTATGTACCAATTTGCGTCCGAGAGATTTAATCCGAGTGTATGCATCGCAACTTCAATATTCGTTGGTGATAAAACCGAGGTTGGGCCCGCAGCAGCGAAGGCCTGCTGAGGCCGAGGCCCAAGCAGGCCAGTCTGCTGTCAGGACCCAGTTCTGTTCTGCTGGGTAGTCGGTTGTTGCTGGTTGAAATTGGGTATGGCCCAAGTCGATGGAAAAAATGGGTAAGGTACCATGGGCCACTGGCCATTGGCCCATTCCCATGACCATTGTGCATTGGCCTAAGGCTTCAGCCAGTGGTGTTATGGCCCAGCCGTCCTATTTCCATCACGTCCGCCACTGCCGCTACTGCTATGACCACTGCCACAGCCGCTGCCACCGCCGCCACATTTTTTTCCATCATTTTTTCGATTTGACCTTTTTATCGCCACCGTTGTTACGATTTTGGCTAGAATTATCTGAGAACAAGTGAGGGTCATCGGACGTGGCCATCATCATGACGGAATTTGCTATGGTACCCGTCATCTTAGCCAAGCTGGCCTCTTCTAACGTGAGCATAGAATAGGCCTGGTAGAACGGTGGGAGAAGATTACTTTGACGAAGAAGCGTCCCAACGCCATTATAAGCCTTGGAGAGGCCTGCAACCATCTGAAGAAAAAGATGATCATTTGTGACGGGCGCACTAACGTTCTTGAGTTGATCCGACAACTCCTTGAGCCTTTTACAATAGGCCGAGACATTTGAAAAATCCTCCATATTGATGTGGGAGAATTCTTGCTCAAGGGTCACAATGCGGGAATTTTTATTATCCTGAAATATATCACGCAACCTATTCCAAGTGTCCATGGCCGTGGCGTCAGGTTCAATAATCGTCTGCAACAGGTCCGTAGAGATAGTGGAATAAATCCACTGGAGTACCGTAGCATCAAGAGTTTCCCACAACTCTATGTCATCATCGGTGGTAGGAACCTTCTCCTTGTTTGTTGCCGAGGGGATGATGCGATGAAGGACTTGATGAGAGCGTGCGTGAACTTTAAATAATTCCGCCCACATCGCATATTGGACATTTTGCATCTCAAGAACGATAGGGATGTTGTTCTTGATATTGGAGACAAAAAGGGCAGGATGAAATGTGTTCTTTAAGGTAGACATACTAAAAGTACAAGAGGAGAATTAGGAATTTGGAAAAAAAATTGGGAAGAAAAATAGAGGGAGTGGCCGGCGGCCGAGGAGAAGGAATTAGGGCAGCGGAAGTCTGATGCCATGAAAGAAAAATAATCCCATGATTATTTTCATTAATGAAAAGGTATATATACATGATATACACAATCTAATTATGAAAAATAAATCTACATTTTTCTAGTATAAGACTAATACTTTTTCATAATACAATATTAATACCATAATTACACTTGTACAAGAATTTAACAAATATGGTAATTAATACATTAATTTCGGTCCAAGTGGTATACACAATTTTGACCGTGTATACCATGTCTATCATGTGCAATGAATTGAAAATTTTGACTTATTAATACTAAGGATAAAATAGAAAAAATGATAAATTATCTATAAATTTTTTAAAGTGGACAAATAAAATTGAACAACTATTTTTAATATAGTAGACAAGTAAAACTGGACGAAGGGAATAATCAAAAGAAGGTAGTTGTTTTAATGGTTATCCTTGTTAGTATTTTGTTGTTTCTTTTCCATTTTCAGAGTTCTCGATTATTTTGTTCGATAAGTCATTCTTCTGTTGTTTGATAAAAATTAGGGGTGTCCAACGGGGCTAGTTCAGGGCGGGGCGGGTCCCGGTTCAACGGGACCCGACGAGACGGGGGGAGGTCGGGACCGGTCCTCCGGCTGGACCGGCGGGCCGGGACTAGCCAGTGTCCCGTCCCTCATCTGGTCGAAAAAGGGGACCGGTCTTGATGGGGCGGAGTCGGATCGGAATTTTATTTTTTTTGGCACTTAATTTAAAAAATAGTATATATAAACAATAATTGAACAAGATAGTGTAATAAAAACATCTCAAGGCTATTTTTGTGCCTCTTATATTATTTAATAGAAATATAAATTTTTTTATAATACAATTTCAAAATTGCAACTTTGTGGTGTTGAAAGTTGCAAATCAAATAGTAAAATTACAATATAAAAAATCACATATTTATAAACACCTTTCTAATTTCTTCACAAGGGCTTGTGGTTCTTCGGTTGGAGTTGGAATTTGTTGGTCAAATTGGTCGACATCGCTTCCACCTCCGTCGGACAAGATTTCGTTGTAGTTTTCATCGTCTTCTTCGTTGATCTCCGGTTGACCGCACTTTCTACGCTCCGCTCGTATCCAATCTCTGAATAAAACTGCAATCTCCAAGTTGTCTCCCGCTAATGAGTGTTTGTGCTCTCCTATGTGAAATCTTCCGGCAGAAAAAGCAATTTCAGACGCTGTTGATAACGCTTTAATGTTCAACACATCTCGGACCATCTTTGATAGTGTCGAAAATGTCTTCTCATTTTTCCTCTAGTATTTAAGCAAGTCTTCACGTCCTTCTTCATTAAGAACTGCTTAGTACGGTACAACACCCTGCAAAATAAAAACATCAAACTCGCTAACTTGATTAGAAGAAGTATTATCTAACATCAATCATTATTTTGTCAGTTATACCATAATAATCACAAACTTGATAAATATTTTCTGCAATAAAATTTTCAGTGTGCCTATCATCAATATATCTATATGCTAAAATACGTTTTTGCATAGATCAATTATGATCTATCCAATGACATGTTGCAGTTAAATAGTCATGCCCGTTAAAATGATATAATGCATGACGTAAATATTGTTGAAATTCGTGTGCGAATTTAAAACGTCTCTCCTAACAGTTGGTCTAGAAAAACTGTTAAAAACATGATTATACATATCTCTTATGTAATTAATAAAACCAGGAGCGGAAGGAAATGAAAAAGGTAAAACCCTCCACCGCAATTAATTTTGCTAGTGCTTCCCTATCTGTATGTTTATCGTATTTAGGACCTACAATTCCCCCCGTCGTCGGGTTAATTTGACCATGTACTTGGTCCGGGATACTATGTGAACCTTGTCCCGACTGAGAGTGCATTGGCACACCCGACTTTGTAGCCTCATATTCATCCCACCTAGCTTTGTGAAAGCTTTGTACATGTCTCAATAAACCTCCCGTCTCACCCTGACCTTTTCCCATTTTAAATTTATAAATATTTTTACAAATTTTGCATCTAACTACTTGATTCTCTTGGTCCCTATCAAAAACATCTCATGCAGCTGGTTTTAATTTTCATTGTGTAGGGTCTCGTCTCATACTAAGGGAAATAAGAGGCGTTCCAGTTTCAGTTTGAGGTGCACTAGTGGGTGTGTCATCTATATTAGTGGGTGTGTCTTCTAGATTATCTTCTAAACTAAAGTCTGGTTCAGTTGCAGAATATATCTCACTATCTAATATTAGATTATTAAAAAATTCAGTTTCATCTATATGAGTGTAATCATCAAAGCATCTTGTCTAGGAATAGGATGACTAGAAGAAATACCCCTGCCCTTGTTACCCCTACTAGAAGAGCACCCTTACCCTTAAACATACATCTTAATTCATCCATTTTAATTATACAAATAAATAACTAAAGATAATGAAATTAAGTGTGATAATTATAATAAAGTAACAATAATGATTTAAAGAAGGAACGAAGGTACCAAACGTCGACGTAACGTCGACTTGTAATCGAGGTTGAAAATTGAAACTTTGCTCGATGGATGATCCTCAAGCTAGTTGTCAACTTCACTCCCAATTTTTGAACTTTGATACAATTATACAAATGAGCAAATAAAATAAATTATTTAGTAGGCAATGTAATTGTAGACTTGTAGAGAGATAGATTGAGTTGAGAGATTAGAGAGATGGTAGGAAGATTTGTGAGATAAAATGAAGAGAAAATGAGGTATTTATAGTTGGAAAATTAGGTTAAAGTGTAAATATAATAACTTAGGGGTTAAAAATAAATATTAAGGGGTAGGAGGGTTTATGGGGGTGGGGGTGGGGGGGGGCAAAATGGTCGTTGTGCAACGGTCATCTTTGCAAAGAGGGGATTGGGGGCGGGGTCTAGTCGGGGCGGGTCTGGGGCGGTATGGGCCTTGGCGGAACGAGCCCAGGTTCCGTCCCGATTTCAAGTCCCGACACCATTTTTTTAGGAGGGATCGGGGTGGGGTCGGGTCGGGTCAGGATCGGGCCCACCTGGCCCACTGGACACCCTTGAAAACGTAAAAATATTCACAGCTGGAACAAAACGAGATAGTAACTTTTATTTTCCCTCTTTTATAGTATAGTGATGTTCACCTTGGACTAATTCACCGGAAATCCGTTACACATAACTATCAATTCTTCACGTGAGTGTGTGGGTACGTAATGTATAATTTTTTTTTTCTTCTTTTCTCTAGAAACCAAATTTTAGCACCTCTTTAGTCATTACGAATTTTTTGGACTATATGTGCAAAACTTGGAAAAAGAATTACAGAATCTGAAACTTGAAAGTTATGATCGATTCACATGTCATTTCTTTGTAACATACGAAACTGATATTTTTTTTTGTTACATAGGGGTTGGTGAAGGGGAACGGGGAGGAGATTACAACGTGGAGATTCGAACATTCACCAACAAAGTGAAAGTTCAGGTAGCCAATCAATTGAGCTACTAGATCCATACGATGTTTCAAATCAATGAATTTCAAGTTCTTTTTTCCCCAAATGTTGCATATATCACCAAAACAATGCCTAATGTGCAAGTGCGACCAAATGTTGCAGTAGAGTTGTCATGGTCTCAGTCGTTGATTAACAAAACATAATCTAGGAAATACATGCGAATCCATACTTTTCTGTCCACAAAATGAACCAAGTTTGATGGCGAGTCAAGGATATTATGGAGTGCAATTATGTTAAAGTGGCTAATAATACACAATTATAACGCTCCAAGACCTGTGTATTTTGCCCTTCCGCACATTATAGGTCAACGAGAATTAGAAAAGAATGGCAATGGCAAGGAACCGCCGACTTAACATGCCTATGTTAGTTTCGTGCTTTCTATAATTTTGTTTAGGTTACGAAATAGAGAGACGCAAAACTAGCATCTATAAGAAATCTTTTAGGTTTCTTTTTTGATAAAAAAAAGGTTAAAATATCTACAGCTGGACTAAAAAGGAGGAAATATATGTAATTCTTTATATATAATATTGGTGTTTAAACCAACTAATGCGTTCCTAAATCAATTCATTAGATATATTTTAATATAATTTTTAATTCTTTATTTTCCTTCTTACTTATACAGATTATTAAACTTTCCTGGCAGGGAGAGAGCAAGAGCGATAGAGTAGGGGCGGATCTAGGGCCGAGGGTGTTCGGGTGAACACCTCGACAAAAAGGTACACCATATATATAAGGTATTCTTTTAATTTTTTATATATATATATATATGGAATACCTTGAATACAAGAGAAGAGTTTGGTTTAGTGGTTTAGGGTTTTAAAATTCATCTTGAGTTTCTATGTTCAAATTTCAAACACTACATTTTTATTTAGAAGTACGAAGAGTTTTCAATTGCCGCCGAAAGGTTCCGATGATTGGTAAAATTTTCACCAATTATCCCTTTTCGAGATAAATATTTAGTAAATGATATTCTTTTTATTTTTTTTTAGTTATCTTGTTGTTTGGCAAATGATCATTGTCTAAAAGTATCTTTTGGACAAATTAAAAAAATTATGAGAGAATAAATTTTTGTAGATGTTTGATGATAATTTAATAGTTTATTCGTACTAAGGATTTTACATGTGTACAACTCTTAAAATTGGGACAAAATCTAAATTATGATCTAAATGGACGGAAAAACAACGCGTGCACCCCCTCAAACCAAAATAATTACCCGCTCATACCCCCATTATTTTGGTACCGCCAGAAAAATCAAAACTATTTACTCGATGTGCCCCATATTATGATATCAATATGTTATATAAATATACTAAGATAGTATCATGAAAGACTGCTTCAGTCCTTCAATGAGACACTCCTCAGGATCATCGGTACCATCATGGTATATAAATATATTGAGATGGTATCATGAGGAGTGAGGACTAAGAGGACTTCTTAGTTCTCGATGATACATCACGACATATAAAATATACAACGATGATATCATGGAGGAAGGATTTTGGGCGAGGAGGCACGTCGGATAAATAATTTTGGGCGAAGGGGAACAGCAAGTAATTAGTTTAGGAGGGGTATGAGGCAGATAATTATTTTATGTTTTAGGGGTATTTGGGTTAGTTTTCCAAAATGGAATTTGCGTAAATCGGTCAAGCTTCTGGTATTTGTTTCTTCTGACATGATTTTTGGGCTGTGTTGGGTAAGGGCCCAATAAGGGTAATACCCAGGATCCATGAAGTACAGCTGCGTATACTAGGTGAAAGCTTACAATGGCTAGCTCTTAATGATGGAATCACGGTATTAATAATGTAGGGAAGCCAAGTAAATGTAAGTTGTTTAGTATTACAAGGAGTCCAGAATTTAAATGATACGAAAAGTAAGGAATGAACAAAAATATCTCAATTTTTTTTGTGCGGTAAAAGTATCTTTTGCACAGTAAATTACTGCACAATAAGTTTTTAATCGTAACGGCGCAATAGGGGTAGTATTTTTTTTTAGTTAACTTTTTATTTTTTCAACACTTAGTCATGTGTCAAGACTCTGAAACGTCAATATTTTATATAGAATCTGATTTTTTTTTTTGCGAACAATAATGTAGACTCAAAACATCGAGGATACCTAAGCGTTCAGATCATCGTTTTAGGGGTTGTAAAATACCCGCAATAAGTTCTGTTTGGAAACTTATTTATTAGGTTTTAGTGTTTTATTTTTTAAGTGTTTTATTAGGTTTAAGTGTTTTAAGCGTGTTATTTTCTAGTCAAGGTATAGTTTTATTCGAAAATATAAAAAAAAATCATAATTAATTTAGGATGTCACGCGAGTTAGTAATAAACGATAATAAAGACTAAGATAACTAATTATTATTAAGAAAATAATACGCAAAAAATATAATACTATCATGTAGACTAAGTATTGATTTATCAATGGGCCCCAGGTGAACGTTGGGATCCATGTAGGTGTTGTATCTGTACAAACAATGTTTAAATTATTCATTATCCTGTAATATTAATTATCTAATCCTTTATTGATAAACTGTTGTGATGTTTAATGGTACATTTGTCTTTGACATGCCAGATTGAAGTAAATTAATTTATGAAGCTTTGATTTAAATAATGTGGGATAACAATTAATTGATATATAATGAAAGCTTTGACATAAGTAGGTATATAAATCTAATTTCGTTAGCTAAAGACGTAAATAAAAAATAAGGAGCATAGGGAGAGGAACTGAGGAACTAGTTGTAAATTGTTGAAATTTAAATGGTCATAACTTTGCGCTCGGATGTTCGTTTTACGCGATTTTTTGATTTTGCGTATTTTTTTCGAGATCTAGCCGGTCAAACTGCTTGTTTGGCGTGGCTAATTTTTTTATAAAAACGCATGTTTTCACATTCAATTTGAATTTTCTCCCAAGTTGGTTTTCAATTTTAAATTTTCTTTAATAAAGATCTGATGATATACAATAGATTTTAAGGTCAAAACTCCGTGGTAATGTATGTTTGAATGTCAATTTCAATGTTGGAAATTCAATTTTCGAAAACGAAGGTAGTATTTTCTCGACATATTCGAAATAAAGCTGACTAAAAAATAACACGCTTAGATCAAAACCTTAAAAATAAAACACTTAAACATAATGATAACAAGTAAAACATACTTCAGACACTTTACAACTCCTAAAACGACGATCCGAACGTTTAGGTATCCTTGATGTACTGAGTCTACATTATTGTTCGCAGAAAAAAATATCAAGTTCTATATAAAATATTGACGTTTCAGAGTCTTAACACATGACTAATCTTTGATCAAATTATGGGGGGGGGGGAACATGACTAAGTGTTGAAAAATAAAAAAGTTAATAAAAAAATACTACTTCTATTACACAGTAAATTACTTCGCAAAAGGTACTTATATCACAAAAAAATAGGATATTTTTATTCACCTTCTTACTTTTTAGGTCATTTAAGTTCTGGAGTCATATTACAAGTAAATAGACTGCTTCAGTTTTTTTTATGCACACGTTTTGCTTGATTCTCTCTATTTTGACTAGCCGCTTTTTTGATGCACACGTAATTAGACTGCTTCGTATTTTGCACTATCTTTCTGGAAATCAAATTCTAAATACTAGCTTTTCATCCATTGAATATTTTCTTTCTTGAAGACAGGGTCAATGTTAATGAAATTATCCCCATGCCAATTTTGGTTACAGGTGGACCACGCCAACTAAGATACAAGGTAGCAATAGTTATCAATAGACACATTCTTTTACTACAGAAAAAGAGAGAATAATCCCCGGACATAGCTAGATGATAAAAGAGTGAAATTTAAAATTCAGCTAGAGGCCTGCAGCGTGAGTTCGAATTCTGGTGGGAGCAATTTGCTCTCTTCTGGGGTAGGACCTTGTAGGTGATATCAGTTGCTCTGTTCTCAAACTCTAGTCATTCAGGCGCATCCCGCGATTTACTGATAGTATTGTTGAGGAATCGGGACTACTATCTCCAGAAATAGTCTGGCGTAAGCCATGAAGCTAGTTATCAAAAAAAAAAAAAGAGAGAGAATAAATAGGTAACAATTGATGGATACAAGTTGGTTTTCTTGTTTGATAAGATAGGTAAAACTATCTATAGCTGGACGAGAAAAAAGAAAGTATATAATTTTAACTTCTCTTCGTCTACGTATATATTATCAATTCTTCACATGAAGAACAAGAATATTAATATGTAAGCAGAAAATAGATAAAAGCTATTTTAATCAATTAGATAATGTTGTGAAGTATCACTTTTTTACGCGGATTGGCCTTCAAACGCACTGGTCTTTAAGTTTTGTCCTTCATATTCGTGGTCTTTAAGTTTTGCCCTTCATATTCGTGGTCTTTAATTTTTGTCCCATATCCGGATCTATTTCGCAAGGCATAGTCTCTGTAATATTTCTCTTCGAAAACTGAAATTTTGCCTCGCGCGGCATAAATTATGTAGGAATTAAATTATGCGGCATAATTTTATAGTAATTTTTTAGATTATGTTGAGTGTTGGAAATTGTCTTATCCGACATAGTTTGTGTGGATATTAT
The DNA here is from genome assembly GCA_029783415.1 of Anisodus acutangulus. NCBI lineage: Eukaryota > Viridiplantae > Streptophyta > Magnoliopsida > Solanales > Solanaceae > Anisodus > Anisodus acutangulus. The sequence continues at coordinate 8,808,711 of CM056506.1, read as the reverse complement.
GATACATATGTTGAAGTTAAACGCTAATTATGCCGTTGAAATCTAAAATTATGCTTTTTTCATATTATGTTGAGCGTTGCAAATTATGCCTTATCGAGCATAGTTTGTGCGGATGTTATGATACATATGTTGAAGTTAAACGCTAATTATGTCTTGCGAAATTCTAATTATGCCGCGCCAAAAAAATAATGAAAGGCAAAAATTAAAGAACACAAATTTAAAAGACAAAAATTAAAGATCACCCCAAAATAGAGCATTTGTGCGAATGAAGTATTATAAGTAATTAGACAACTTCAATGTACCAAAAAAAAAAAAGGAATTAGACAACTTCAATATTTGATTCACATGCTTTGCTCAACTCTAAAATCTGTTTTAATGAAAAACTTTATTTTATATTTCACACAACTGACACTAATTGTGTTTATTTTATTTTATTTTTGTCCCAAAGGTTTGTGAAATCAAATTAGTGTACACTTTTGAGTCTACAGACAAAACCTCACTCGAACTAATATAAGGATAGTGAAAACATATGCTTTGACTGCTTAGTTTGTGTTGGAATGCCAAAGCCAAAAAAACCTGAACATATGCTTCAACTTCTGCAGCATTTCATCAAACACTCGAACCAAATCAAACAAATACAATCACTTATCACAACCAGTGGTTGTCTCCTCCTTGGTTGTCTCCTCCTTACCTCTCAATAGATCAACACACTTGTTTACAACACCCTCATCAGGGCTTACCACAAACAACTCTCACCCTTTTCAACCACATGCTCTTCCATAGAGCTCAGCCCAACAATCATACTTTCTTGAAAGAAATAATCTCTTCATTATTTTCATTAATGAAAAAATATATATACAATTTATAATTTTCCATAATAGAAAACATATTCCTATTCTAATCCCAAAACCCTATTCTAGTAGTACAAAAAACTTATAATTATGATAAGTGTACAATACTAATTAATGTAATAATTACCCTAAAATAATACAACAAACATTAACATAAATCAGCCCAAACCGTGGGCGGTATATTTACAAAAATCGAGACCATATTCATACGACATACACGTGTATATCGTGTCTATCGTATGTATCTTTAACACACCCGCAATCATAGCGGGCGGTCTTCGTACGTTGAGACTGTCCCTAAAATCTTCAAAAAGGACCGAGGGAAGACCCTTTGTAAAGATGTCTGTAATTTGATACATGGAAGGGACATGATAGACGCGTACTTGTCCACGAGCTACCTTTTCACGAACAAAGTGAATGTCCATCTCGATATGTTTCGTGCGCTGGTGCTGAACCGGATTACCAGAAAGGTAGATGACACTAACATTATCACAATAAACCAAGGTAGCTTTCTGAATAGGACAATGAAGCTCCAAAAGAAGATTACGTAACCAACAGGATTCAGAGACCACATTGGCTACCCATCGATACTCGGCCTCTGCACTAGATCGGGACAATGCCGACTGACGCTTTGCAGACCAGGAGACCAAGTTATTACCAAGAAACATGCAATAGCTGGACGTGAAACGTCTGGTATCCGGACAACCACCCCAATCAGTATTTGTATACGAGACAAGTGTAGATGTCGAAGACGGATATAGATGTATGTCATAGTCAAGTGTCCCCTGGATGTATCGGATAATGCGTTTGAGCGCATTCATATGTTCAACCCTGGGATCATGCATAAACAAGCATACCTGTTGTACGGCATACGTAATATCTGGTCTCGTGAAAGTAAGATACTGAAAAGCCCCAGCAAGACTACGATAACAGGTCGGATCCTCGTAAGGTGAGCCAGCCGCAGCACTCAACTTGGGCTTAGTGTCAACGGGAGTGGAAGTAGATTTGCACAATGACATGCCAGCACGCTCAATAATCTCAGATGCATACTTGCGTTGAGATAAGAATAACTCACTTGCATGACGAGAAACGACAATCCCCAAGAAGTAACTTAAGGGCCCCAAGTCTTTCATAGCAAACTCTAAACTGAGCATTGTCATGATAGACTGTTGTAATGCATCAGAATAGGCAGTCAAGAAAATATCATCCACATATAATAGAATATAAGCCAATGAAGACCCACGACGATATATGAACACTGAATTATCAGACGCGCTGTGAGAAAACCCAATAGTCGAAACATAGTCTGCAAACCTCTTATACCAAGCCCGTGGGGACTGCTTAAGCCCATACAATGACTTCTTCAATAAACAGATATGATGAGGATATTTGGGATCCCTAAATCCCAAAGGGTTGATGCATATAGACTGTCTCTTTAAGATCACCATGTAAGAAAGCATTTTTCACGTCTAACTGATGAATGGGCCATGCTTTCGAAAGAGTCAAGTTGAGCACAGTGCGAATGATAGCCGGCTTGACCACTAGACTAAATGTCACACTACAATACACACCAACCTACTGAGTCTTACCATCACCTACAAGACGAGCCTTATGCCTCGCAAAAGAACCGTCAGAATTGTCCTTATGAGCAAAAATCCACATAACCCGAATAATATTAACACCAGAGGGACGGGGGTACCAACTCCCACGTCTTATTATCAATAAGAGCATTATATTCGTCGGTCACAGCCAATTTTCAATTCGGTTCATTTAAGGCAGACATGGGGTTACGGGGTAAAGGGGATTTAAGAATATTAAAATTAAAATTAAAATGTCTTTTTGATTTAAAAATATCTCGTTGACTACGAGTGATCGGTCTGTGACTCGGGGGGAATTGGGTGAATTTTGGAAAATTTCGAGACACATGACGGATCGCCAAGAGTAAAGAGCTGCTGCCCAACACTGAATCGGAAGACGATGCAGATCGGACCGGTTCCGATATTAATGGGCAACTGGCCCAATAATCGAAACTGGGGCAAAAACTGGCCTAGTGATATCATTGGAACAATGGGTATCGACGTTGCAGTGGGACCAGCGGGCAGTAGGCACGTTGGCGGATTCTAGGTGCGGGACATGTCCGATAAATGGTGGATAATATACGGGGAGACACCGTCATCTAAAAAATTATATGAACTAGACACCGGACTACTCACTTTAGTAAACGGAAATTGGGATTTATAAAAAATAACATGGCGACTAATGATGCTTTTATTAGACGATAAATCAAAATATTTGTAACCACGATGATTAAACGGATAACCCAAAAACACACAAGGGGTAGAATGGGCCTGAAGTTTGTTAATTGTGGTGGGCGGAAAGAACGGATAACATAAGCACCCAAAGACCCTAAGATGTGAATACGGCGGAGTCTTATTATATAAAATTTGAAGAGGGAACGAATATATCAAACCTTTGGTAAGAAGAATGTTAAGAAGATATGTAGACATTTGTAGAGCATGATGCCAAAACGAAGAGGGGTACGGAAGCATGAATCAATAAAGTTCGGACAATGTTATTAATGGTACGAATTTTGCGTTCAGCTTTCCCATTTTGTGAAGACGTATAAGGACAAGAAAAATAAAAATTGATCACATTATTAGCATAAAACTCCTGAAACACCCATTATCATATTCTTTTCCATTATCACACTGAATATTTTTAATTTTCCGTTCGAATTGAGTTCTAATGAATGTTCTAAATGTTATGAAAGTGAAAAAAAACTTGTGATTTTTTCGCTATCGAAAAAGTCCATAAAAATTAGAATAATCATTCAGAAATAGAACATAATAACGATGACCCAAAGAACTGAGAATGTGAGATGTCCATAAATCACTATGAATAATATCAAATGGCATTAAAGTATAAGAATTAGAGTCTACAAACGGCAATCTAATAATTTTTCCTAAAGAACAAGATTGACAATTCGGAGTACCCTTACAAGAAATAAACTTATTTTATCTAAGGAAGACAAAACAGATGACCCTGGATGACCTAGATGAGCATGCCACAAGGAAGGAGCAAGGGCTGTAAAAGTTGATGGCAAGGCTTGACTCGACAGACCGGAACATGGCGTGATAGGATAAAGATCTCCCCTACTATCACACCTCATGAGAGGACACCCCGACTTAAAATCCTTCACAAAAAACCCAAAAGGGTCAAATTCAACAGAAACGGAATTATCATTGGTAAATTTACGGACATACACTAAATTTTTAATCAATTTAGGGGCATGAAGAGTATTTTTCAACATAAAGGGTGGATGGGGGGAGAGACAAAATTTTATGACCATAATCACTAATTGGATTTGAATTACCATTACCAACAATTATGCCACGATTGTAGCTCAAATTGGAATAAGATGAGAGAGTACCTTGACCGGATGCCATGTGGATAGTGGCTCCGATGTCCATGTACTAATTCGGGTCTGGCGGATTCAATCCAAGTGTGTGCATCGCGCCTTCAATGTCAGTTTGTGTGGGGCCCGCAGCATAGTGGGCCTACGGAGGCCGAGGCCCAAGCACCCCGGCTTGCTGCCCCGACCCATCACTGCGTCGGAAGCCACTGGACTGTTGCGAACTGGGCCTGAAAGGATGGCCAGCCCACTGACTGGGATAAGACGGTCCAGAAAAATAAGGGTTGTTGGGCCACTGCCAACTAGCCTAGGCCCACTGCCAGGGGGCCCAAGGCTGAGACCAGTGGGGTAGTGGCACACTATTTTTAGGGCGGGGCCCACTGCCATTGTTACCACTGTCGGTACCACCGCGTTTGCCCCCGCGATTTTTGCCATTATTTTTTTGACTATTTTTGTTGCCCCCTGGAGACCTGTTTTGGTACGTTTGGTCACCAAAATTCTGAGAATTAGTGGAGGATGTCATCATGACCACGGGACTAGCACTAGTAGCCGCCTTTTTAGCCAAGCCGACTTCTTCCAAAGTAAGCATGGAGCGGGCTTGATAGAACTTTGGGAGAGAATTACTTTGACGAATGAGAGTACCAACGCTACTATAGGCCTCGGAGAGGCCAGCAACCACCTGGAGAACAAGACGGTCGTCGCTAATAGGTGCACCAACGTTGCGGAGTTGGTCCGCCAATTCTTTCAACCTTTTGCAATATGCTGAAACGTTCGGGAAATTTTCAATATTGACATGGGAAAATTCCTGGTCAAGGTTAACAACTCTGGAATTTCAATTATCTTGGAATATGTCATGTAGCCTATCCCAAGCAGCCATCGACGTAGCGTCGCGCTCAATAATCGTGTGCAACAAGTCGATAGAGATAGTGGAGTAAATCCACTGAAGGACGGTGGCATCAAGAGTCGTCCACAACTTAGGATCATCCTCGCGTTTAGGCACCTCCGTGTCCTTAGGAGCCGTGGGGATTATGTGATGGATGACTTGATGCGCACGTGCGTGAATTTTGAACAGTTCGGCCCACGTCACATATTGAACGTTTTATATTTCAAGAATAAGAGGGATGTAATTCTTGATGTTAGAAACTGTAAGGGCAGGGTGAAACGTGTTATTTGCCATAATAGTAACGCAAGACGTGATGTAAGGATTGTGGAAGAAAATTTGGGAAAAGAAAGAAATACCGTCGGGCACGAAAACCGAGGGAAGGGGTGGCTCGGAAACCGAGAGAAGTAGGACGAAATTTTGTGAAGAAAAATATTAACCTAGACTTCTGATACCATGAAAGAAATAATCTCTTGATTATTTTCATTAATGAAAGAGTATATATACAATTTACAATTTTCCATAATAGAAAACATATTCCTATTCTAGTAGTACAAGAATCATATAATTATGATAAGTGTACTGAAAGAAATAATCCCCTTGATTATTTTCATTAATTGAAAGGTTATATATACAAGTTACATATTACCATAATAGGAGAATCCTATTCCTATTCTATTTCTAAAACCTTATTCTACCATAATTCTACCTATACAATTATGGTAAGTGTATAACACTAATTAAGGTAACCTTTACACTACAATATACTCCAAATATATATATCATATATACAATATTGTCTTGCATATAATCTGGCCGAGAATTGCTTTGTTTAACACACGCATGATCATAGCGGGGCGGTTTTGAGCTTGAGACTGTCCCTAAAATCTTCAAAGAGAACATTTGGTAGACCCTTTGTAAAGATATACGCAATTTGATAACGAGACGGGACATGGCATACGCGAACTTGACCCTTTGCAACGTTTTCACGGACAAAGTGAATGTCCATTTCGATATGCTTGGTGCGCTGGTGTTGGACCGGGTTACCTGAAAGGTAAATGGCACTAATGTTATCGCAATATACCAAGGTTGCCTTACGAATGGGACAATGAAGCTCCAAAAGCAAATTACGTAGCCAACATGACTCGGAGACCACATTCGCTACCCTCGATATTACGCCTGCACTAGAGCGCGTGAGTTGCTTGACGTTTTGCCGACCATGAGACCAAGTTGTTGCCAAGGAACATACAAGAGCGAAGTCGGCCAAATGCGGTGTCGGGACAACCACCCCAATCAAGATCGTGTAAGAGACAAGTGTGGATGTAGATGGCGGATACAAGTGCAACCCATAGTCGGTGTCCCTGGATATACCGAATGATGCGTTTTATTGCATTCATGTGCTCAACTCTGGGGTCATGCATGAATAAACACACCTGCTGAACCGCATACGTAATATCCGGTCTGGTAAAGGTAAGCTACTGGAGAGCCCCTGCAAGACTGCGATACCGGGTCGGGTCCTCGTATGGTGCACCTGCTGCGGCACTTAGCTTTGGGTTTGCATCAACTGGCGTGGAAGTGGACTTACAGGATGACATCCCAGCCCTCTCGATGATCTCAGCAGCATACTTCCGTTGAGACATAAACAACCCTCCTGAATGACGTTTGACAGCAATTCCCAAAAAATAATGAAAGAAATAATCCCCTTGATTATTTTCATTAATTGAAAGGCTATATATACAAGTTACATTTTACCATAATAGGAGAATCCTATTCCTATTCTATTTCTAAAACCTTATTCTACCATAATTCTACCTATACAATTATGGTAAGTGTATAACACTAATTAAGGTAACCTTTACACTACAATATACTCCAAATATATATACCATATATACAATATTGTCTTGCATGTAATCTGGCCGAGAATTGCTTTGTTTAACATGTACAATACTAATTAATGTAATATTTACCCTAAAATAATACAACAAACATTACCATAAATCAACCCAAACCGTGGGCTGTATATTTACAAAAACCGAGACCATATTCATACGTTATACACGTGTATATCGTATGTATCTTTAACATTTCCCTTCACTTAGCAAAGCAGCCTCATAGCAAAGCAGTCATCATTAATCCCTTCACTTGTACGATATACACGTGCACGCAAGGTGTTTGATGCAATTCCTGAACTGTGTGTTGTCTCGTATAATGCGATGCTTGATGCTTGTGGGGAAAATGGGGATATGGTTTTGGGGTTCTTGATGTTTTCTCGCATGACGTATAGAGATGTTTATTCATGGACTAGTATGATTCATGGGTACATGAAGAATGGGTGCTCCGAGGTTGCTGTTAAGTTTTTCGAGCGAATGATGGTACATGAAGATGTGAAGTGTAGTTTCTTGAAGACGAATGAGGTGACTTTTGTTAGTATTCTTTCTTCTTTCACGTTTTTGGATATTGGTGTGGTGTTATATCTAGGGAGGCAAGTACATGCTTACATGGTAAAGAATGAGGAGTTGAGTGTCTTCATGACAACCGCATTGATTGCGTTTTATGGGAAGATGGGTTGTTTGGTATATGCTTCAAAGGTATTTGATGCAATAGTTAGCAAGCAGGTTTGTGCTTGGAATGCTATGATTTCGTCCCTAGCTTTGAATGGCAGAGAGAAGCAGACATTAATGATGTATGAGAAGATGAGAGCAAGGGGGCTGCAACCAAATGAGATTACCTTCGTGGCAGTTCTATCAGCTTGTGCGCGTGCCAAGCTTGTATTCTGGTTTTAGATTGTTTGAAGCAATATCACTTGAATTTGGACTTGTACCTAAGATGGAACACTATGGTTGTGTAGCTGATCTCTTAGGGAGAGCTGGGCTACTGCAGGAAGCGTACGACTTCATAAAAAGATGCCTTTTGAAGCTGATGCCACTGTCTTGGGTGCTCTGATGGGTGCTTGTAGACTTCATGGAGCCCTTGAGTTAGGAAATGAAGTAGCACAACTATTGCTCAAGTCACAACAGAATCATTCTGGGCGATATGTGCAACTCTCAAGTATTTATACTGGCGCAGAGAGGTGGGATCATGCTGCCGCCTTGAGAAACGCAATGTTAGATGCTGGAATACATAAGGTTCCAGCACACAGTTTTATTTAGTAGAGCTGATAACTGCAACGGGCTTTTATTTGCAAATTTGTCAATGAGCCTTCTTGGTGATGAAATCTCGACTCATCAAAATCAGCTAAAGGGATCCTGCATATGGATTTTGCACAGAGACTGAAGCACTGCATAAAGAAAACTGAAGTCACAACAGAAAAAATTAAGGAAATGATACCTTTGTGAAAATGCATGACAAACATGGTTCCCTTGTCTGTTTGACGAGGTTATTACTTGATTGGCTGATGGAGTGCAATAAAGTAATTGCAGAGAGAAAATTCTTGGAAAAATTGGACTTCTTGGAGTTAAAAAGTTTTCTTTGAAGGTTCAAATTTGTATGTTGGACTCAAAGGCATATATCAAATGCATATGCGCAGACATGAACTTTAAGGAAGCAAAATTTTATTGCATTCTTTGGTGTTAGTCCGCAAGCAGACATGCTTTATCTTAATGTGAAAAAGTCTATAGTAACTAAAAGAGCATAAAAACTTGTTTGAGGAGCAAGGGACTTGTTTTCTGATAAAAATAAGAAATCAGCATCGATTTGACCCGAGCTCTGCTTATTTAATGAGTGTTGTCAATATTATGTCTTGAAGGGGATTCAAACATCTCCAGGCTATTTAGTAACAACATTACTAGTTACATGCTAGTCCAGCAACTGTCTCTAACTTGTTCTTTGAGTGCAATTACTCTTCCTATATATGGAGGAAACTGCTATGAGAATGAAGACATTGAACTATTATCCAATGTAATGCTTATTGCTAGTATGTAATGCTCATTGGTAGTAATAGTTCTAGCTAGTTGTTAGAAGTGATGAGCCCGAATGGTATGTTTCAGGCTCAGATTTGTGACATAATGTTCACCTTGGTAATAAAAAGTTTAGTTACCAGAAAAAAACAGTAACCATGTAATGTCTGGTTAGTTTGGTTTCAGTTTGACTTTTTTTTTTGGTTAATACCAAATCAAATCAAATCAAATCAATTATGATATGATCTTTTCCTTCAATATCAAATCAATTATGGTTGATCAATTTCCTTACAATACTAACTTTTGATGTATTCAAGCTTGATTTCATAAATGATAATCATGTGGAGCTTCCATACTTGGCTCTAATACCGGTTTTGCTCTCTCAACCACTCACTTTCCTGAACCGAGGCCCAATTATGTCCTGTTACTATCCCATTAATCTCTACAAGATACAGAGGATTCTACAACCATTTTAATCTACAATTAAATTAAACAATTACTACATATTAATGTCTATGCCTTTTATCTTCATCCATATTCATTGTTTCCCCACAAATTTTCCATTCATGTGCCATTGCAATGCTCAGTTTAACACTGGGTGGTGTGTTAGCATACTTTTTTATTAAGGGAAGTCTGTTTGGGACACTGCTCCTACATACATGTGCCTCAGGGATGGTCCACAGAATATTTAAGGCCAAACAGTACTTGGAGGAGGCAGGGTATGATCTTGTTGATGTGCAGCAGATGGTGTTGGAAATTTATCTTTGGCGGGAGTTGCGTCCAACCATCTTTAATGACTTAAACACTAGGGTTCCGCATGTTGGAGACTTTGATTCTTCACACGTGCTTAATCTACTAAGTAAGTAGATGACCGTAGCGCCGAGGATCGTCAAATTTCGTTGAGAAATGAAAGAGATATTGATTCACGAAGTGAGTTGTTTGAAGCATGAAAAAAGGTGGTAAAGACCAATCCTCCCTCATCGGTGGGGGAAGGAAGATTTGTTTAGTTTATAAGTTTCAAAATTGGCTTAGAGTTTGGGACCCCAAGGGGTATCCCATGTGTTTGAAGGAGGGAGGACCTAGATGTGCTTTGGTTTGAGGCTAAGCCCACACGCATGCCGCCGCCGCCGCCCTTCCGGTCACGGGTCACGCGCCAAATTGCTTCATATTTACAGCTTGGTCCCTGAAGTTTCAGGTAAGTTAAATTGGGCAGAGAACTTGTTTTTGCTGTTGGTTGGTTTTGGAACGTTAACATGCACATCTATTCAGTCATTACTTGGTTGAATAACTCTCCCTAATGGCTCTAATCCGTTGCACATCAATTCACCATTTATTTTGGCTGAATTACTACCTCCATAATTGTCATTACTTGGCCAGTAACAGCAATTATGTGGGCAGTTGGTAAGTCCTCTCCTTACAACTATATAATGAAGTATTTGCTCAATTGTTGAGACTACACAAATCACACAAACGAAATCAGATTCTTCCTACTACTTTCCAGCATCATTTCATTACTCAAAGTTCTTCAAAGTAACACTTGAGTTTCATTCGCTCAATTGTTGAGTTGATGTTTTATCTTGGGAGACTATTGTCCAGAACGTACAAAGGATATATACGGGGCAATCTTGTCTTAAAGACAGAGTGTCATCACTCGACCCAGCATATGAAATTGTTCCAGTTTCTTGTTCAAGCATACTGAAATTTCTATTGTTGTAATTTCATTTTGTTGTAATACTTAGCAGTTACTTATTTCCGTTTCCTGCACCATTGTAACAACGGATGGAGCATTTCTCAATTAAACACATGTAAGCTTTGCAAGGTAGGCTGGCTGCTCATGGAAGATTGGCTACCAGAGATAGGATCTCACAGTGCAGCACCTGTTCTTCCAGTGTCAAAATCGTAGCAACATAGATTTAGTGGTCATATTGGATCTTCAGGAACCATCACAGTAGGAAAAGTTAGAACATAAATGTTAACTGAAACAGTGAAGAGTGCTTCATAATATTGCGAAAAAGATGGAACCTAAATTCTAACTGAAACAGCGCAAAGTGTTTGATAATATTACTAAAATGTAGAACCTAAATGCTAACTGGAATAGTGAAGAGTGCTTAACAATATTACATTACTAAAGCGTGTGAAAACTGCTCCTCCCGCGAGTATAGTAAGATGAGCCCACGTTAACATTATGGCCGTGAATGGGGGGGAATAAGGGTATTAAGAAAATGAATTCCCAAACATTAATTGGATAGTAATTTGTTTTTACTCTTCCCATCAACAAGAACTGATCAACTATGACAACTATCTATTACATTGGTAGACCCTGTTACTCTAAGACAACTTCGGGGTACAAAGCAAAAAAGACAGCGTATGAAGAGATACAGCAACCCAGGTCAGAGGGGAATTCAGATACTTCAAAGACTAATTTGTTTGAAGATGTCATTTTCATCCCCATGAATCAAGAGCAGCTAGTCCTCATTTGTGCCACATTTAGGTTTTGGTTAGTAGGTGTTGATCTTACAACATTTCATTCTCTCTGCTTCTATCCATAAATTCGTCAAGAAAATTATTCAGTAACTCTTTTGGCAAGCACAACATCTTCCATCTCTTTGTTCAGAGTTAATTGAGCTGGTGCTGGATGAGTTTCCAGTTGATCCTTTGTTATGCTGCGAAAATCGAAGGACAAAAAAGTCAGGTGATCAATCATCATAATAATTGTGAAAAACTAGCAAATGTTTCGTAGTTTTGACTGTTTGGCACACAACTTATAGTATCATCTTAAGTGTGTTTCTTAAGGGCACTAAGCCATTTGGCATGTACAAACATATGGCACCAAATTCTGTTTCAAACATCGATTATGGAACAAGCAAAAATTTGTCGAATGTTAGTTTAAGGAAAAATTAAGGCATGAATCAACTAAAACTGCAGTCCCTTACTTATTTCTGTATTATACATATGAAGTAAGAACATCATTAAGGCTTGAACAATCAGTATATTTATTAATGCCACATTTAGTGCTTGGAAGTAATGTTCATACCTTATTCTTGCAGGACTTGATGATTGCAGTCAACAACTCATCTCCTGCTAGTTTCCTCACATGTTGAATCAAATCTCGCCTTGTAATCTTCCTCTCCTGTAAACAAAACTAGACTGTTAAGAGTCCACATCGGATATGTAATGGGAACATGGACTCCTTATATAGACTTGGACAATCCTCACCCTATAAGCTAGATCCATTCTTTACAGACTTGAATAACTGTACAAAAAACACTACTCCAAACGCATAACAAAATACAGAGTTCAAAGAACTTCAAACGCATACCTTATGATCATTATGATATTTCGTAATCAATTTGACAGTGTGAGGCGGCAAGAATTTCGATAGAGCAGAAATCAGAGCAGGGAATGTAATCCAAGGTGATTTTGGATTTCTAACAGGAACTGCAAAAATGACAACAAAGATTAACAATCTAAGCACAATCGTCAAAAGCATTCCAATTCTCTTTAATGCTTAAGGCACTGCATAGTTGCTCACCTTTGACATGTGAGTTGACTTTGAAGCTGACCATAAATTCTGGAAAGACATAACTATTCATATGAGTACTCCATACAATATACTTTGTAGGAGAAAGTAAATTATCAACTCCAGTATCAAATTCCTCAGAACTTGGATAACACTGTCCTGTTCCAGGATGTACAACTTCACTTTTTCCTAATATCACACGACAAAGCAATAAATGCCTTATCCCGTTTTTATCAGGAACAGCACTTTGCAGACTGCAACAAAAACAAAACAAAAATCAAGAATCAGTTAAAATTAAAAAGAATTAAAAACTTCAACAAAACAAGATATATTGTTGCTCTTGTAACGAGACTCGTGACTGTGATACCAAATTATCACGACCCAAAAATCATACCCAATAGGTGAACCTTAAGCCAATTTTAAACACTTTATCAATTGTCAAGTACGTACCAATCGAGAGGATTATAATCAGGAGAAAGGCATATGGCTTGAGAATAATCTCCATTATTCGTAAATGGATGAGGAAAACCATGTGATAATATGTTGTTAATCTCATCTTTCGAAGCTCCAAACCAAGCATACTTCACATTAGCATTTCCTCCATTTTTCTTCTCCACAGCTTTAGAAAAAATAACAAAAGATTGAAGCTTCGCTTGCTTGGTGAAATTCGAGCAAGTTTCTTTATGAATTGCAGTAATTTGCGTTGTTGATGATTCAAAACAGCCCAAACCCGATAATAACTTCTTGCTTATAACTCCATGTATCTTATCACCTTCATCAATTCTCATCAAACAAGTGTTGTTGTTTTCTTGATAGTTGGAACCAATAACCGAACTCTCTGAATCAGAAACTTCTGGATCTTCTACGTCATCATTTCTTGAGCTTGTAGATTCAGTAAATTGATTAACCATAATCTTGTGATTAGTGTGGTATTGTTGATGAAGAAGAGAGAAGAACTGTGGCTTCACAAAGTTCTCCATTGTAGAATAACTCCAAGAAGAAAATATATCCTATTGGAGGGAAATCTAACAAGTGTTGGACTAATTTCCGTATAGAATTTGATTCTTGATCGAATGGAGCTTAAGGAAAGCACCTATGCAAAACAGAATGTTTTTTTAAAGTATAGAAGAAGAGAATATTGACGATAAAAGAATCAATACTGGCTTAGAAGAATCAAGAATATTGTTAATGGGCAGGTAGAATTATATAGTAAGTATGTTGTAGAACCAAATCAAAGAAGAAAGTTTGAAAACTTGGGAGAAAAGAATGAAGAAATGAAGAATTTAAGCCAACGGAAAACACCGCCACAAGTTTATAATTACTTGCTTGCTTTAAACTTTAAAGTGGGCGGTGAAGTTGGTTTGGTTTGTTTCTATTTTGGATACGGTCGCTTTATTTTGTTGATTTCCTATTTTGACCTTCTTACTTAAATGGGTTTCGTGATGTATTTGGTTAAGTAATGTTTTCAAAGAACGTGTGCGGCTACGTGGACGTGACAGCACAATACTTGATCAATGTTTATTCATATTTGTATAAAATTTTATTAATAATAAAATAAAAAAATTAATTTTATTTTAAACTTTTAAAATAATAAATAATTTAAAATAATTATTTATAATAATCATGATAAATTGAAACATGAAATATATTTTATGTCGGTCCGCGCTTATGCGTTCCCCCACCCCCCCCCCCTTTCCCTTTGTGTACATTCCAATGGTAGACTACTGTATTGTATTTCACATGGGGCAGATTAATTAATGGTCTTTATTATTTTTTGGAAGGGTATTGCAGTCTACTAGAAGTTTTCTTTTTCTCTAATTTTCTATAGAAATAACACCTACAAAATCAACATGCACACACTGTTTTGCGGACAACTAGTACTCAAGCTCTACAAGTTCATTTAGGAGCAGGACCACATAAAAAAACTTATCTTAGGCATTTAATGTATTATTTATTAACCACCTGTTTTCTGAATTTTTATCTTCAGGAGTCCTGCATTAACTGATAAAATTATTGTCATGTGATCAGGAGATCCTGATTTCAAGCCGTGAAAATAGTCTCTAGCAGAAATGTAAGGTAAAGCTGGGTACAATAGACCCTTGTGGTCCGGCCCTTTTTCAAATTTCGCGCATAGTGGAATTTAGTGCACCCGACTACCTTTTTTTATCCTTTATAAGAGTAGTGGTTCTTTATCTTTGACAATTAAAAGGGGGAGAGGGGGGGACAATAATTTAGCGCTTAGCTATAGTTCAAACTCGAATAAATGGGTTATCTTTATTTTTTTCTTTTTTCTATAATGAAAGGTAAAAAGCTTCTGCAGCACGAAAACAACACTCCCTTAAAAATTATAAAATTGGTTTACCTTTTAGTTCAAAAAGAATATCGCGATTATTCTTAATCTTCATCGTGAAGGAATGAGATCATGTTACTTTCTCTACAATTTAAAAGGATGTGCTTGATAATCTATATCCATATTATAATAATATAAAGTAGAGCTAGGGCTGTCGGAGGTGGATCGGGTGGAGCTTAATCCGCCTCCACCCGTCAACCATCCATCTACCCCCGACCTATCCATCACCCTATTTTTTCTTTATCCACATCCGATCCATCCATCATCCACATGTGAATCAGGTGGATCGGGTGTTTCGCGGATGAAAATTATAGCACAATCAGTCAATCACCTAAAATATCACATGAAAAATCAATTTTGGAGAAAATCAGGCCGTTATAGTGAAATGTTGTTATAACGAATGACAATTATAGAGTATGTATGATCTTTGTAATGCGAGGATGATAAAGATGGGAAATTATTTATAATATTTTGAAATTCCACCCGATATAAAAAGAATAAAGGAAATTATTCTTTTTTAGATTTTGAAATTCCAAGTAAATATTTTGTTTTTCTCTCAAGGGAGAAAAATAGAAATTAATAAGTAGATCAAATTAGTATTCATTAGAATTTTTCAAATTCGAAATGATATTTTTCTTAAAACGTAAACTCCATATATGTTCTTTAGATATTCTTTCAAAAGTGAAACAAAAGATCTATTCATTCTGTGTTTTTGTTTTTGTTGAAAAACTGTATCTATTGCTAGTTGGATGACTTCAATCACAATTACATCAAGAAATTATGTCAGTTTGTTGCACTCCAAGTTTGCCTTTTGAAGTTATTAAGAAGACTTGCAAAATCTTAACTAGGAGAAGTGTCGGGTGGATGGATGGGTCGGGTGGTGGATTGGATGTATGTCCATCCAAATCCGACCCGTTCCGTCACTCGATTAAAATTCGTGTTTTATCTGATTTTCGTCCATATAATCGAATCAGGTGGATCGAATATTCATCGGGTCATGATGAAATTATCAGTCCTAAGCGAAGCTTAGAAGAGTTGACGCGGTATGTCTCTAAAGCCTGTAATCTTATTTTACTCTTTTTTTCAGATTTTTAGCTTTATCTTTTTTTTATATAAATATAATTCGATGTATCCTCTTAAAATAGTTGCGTCCGTGTTTCCAAACGTTCCCTTTAGAAACGGGTGTCAAAATTTACTTTTCTCTCTCCTTAGTTACTATTGAAACGCTTGATTTTTACAGTGGTGTCAAAAAATGTTTTCTCTCCTTTATTATTGAATTAATTCATACCTATTCATATATTTCTCCATTCAATATAATTAGTAATTGATTACTTTTATATTGATCCGTTTCAACTGTCCATCATTTTTAATACATCACCCTTTTTATTTTAGTTCATTCAAAAAGAATTTTTTATTTTTTTATTTGATAATTATTGAATATCATCATTTCTATTTTATTTTTATTGGATTCAACTTAATTTTAAAGATACATTTATTGTGCAGAAAAGTCAACAAAAGTAAGCATAAAATAAGGATAATTTAGTAAATATAATAAAGTATTTTTTATTTTTTAAATATCGTGATTAATGAAATGATGTCAGGTAAATTGGGACGAATGGAGTATTTAAGAGCTTTTTTGCCTTTGGCTTTACGCTGCCATTTTCTTTTGCATTACCGGAGATATCAACATAAGATTTCTTCCTCTTTATTTATCCTAAATATAACAATTTATGTTTGGATTTTTTACAGTAATCTGGCTTCTACTTTTGCGTATGATTCTGCGTCTTTTAAATTTCCTCCGGTTTGCCATATATGGTGTCACCCAATTGTTTTATTTTTCTCTCCAAGTTTTTAGAATTATTTATAGGAATGATAATAGAAGCTAACCAGTGAAAATAAAGTATTTTCTTATTTCGTGATTTTGCAGAAGAATGAGAATTTTGCAAAGAGGAAAGCTGAGAATTTGATTGGTGTGTTGAGGAAAGTAACTTTTTTTTAGTTGAGATTTTGCTAAAGAGGAAAGACATGTATTGAATTGAGGAAAAGTAGAACTGATCGCTTTATTTTCCCATTTTAACTATTTATATACTGCTATAGTGGTTCTGCTCTATTATAGTTTTATTTTTGTATTTTTTTTATTAAGAGTTCCACCTATAAGATAGTTTTTGGGGTTAGTTAAGTTTTCATTCTCTTTCATTTTTCAATGTCTTTTTAAATTTAATATTTATTCTATAAATGTGGGGGTGAAATTTTATAGATAATAAAGAAGAGTACTAATGTTGATTCATCTACTGAACAAGATGATAATAAATACAATGATGACGAAGTTCTGTCAAGGTATTATTCTGTCGTTTTGTTGTTTTTGGTAATTCTTAGTTTGTTTAAGCTCCGTTTGAATCTTTTTGTTCATTAATCTTAAAATTTCATGAAAAAATTACTTTCTGAGACGCAATCAAAGAAACCGACATGAAGCTTGTCAGCGACGATAGATGTCCCTTCAGTTGATTTTCTTACCTCTATTTGCAAATATTGAAGAACAGATTGAAAATGGATCAAAATCCGAACCTTCAAGGATTTGAGAGAATTTCGAGCAACAATAGTAACTCCCCATTTGTTGTTGTATCTGCCCTAAAACTACCCCTATCACAAAAAGGGAACAAACTGCTAATCTGCAGCAGTTATATGTTAAAAAAAAATAAAAAAGGAGTGGTTTAGGAGTTAGAGATGGTGGCGGAATCATTGGTTTAGGAACTGGCAGCCATCGAAGCTTCGATTTGATTTTTTTTAATCTGTCCAGAACTTTGGATCTGAATAACATCAAAGTCAGTTGTATATTGTTAGAAGGTTAAATCGTTAATTTCCATTGAATGAGAGCTTAGAAAAAGGAGAATTTTAAGTGGGTGTTACTTCAAGTGGGTTGCCCTCCATTGAATGAGAGCTTAGAAGATGATGAGGTTGTTGGCGGCCATGAGTTTGGTGGTCCTCCACATGGATCCAACGTGGCGTCCACATCAACTTTCCGTCCAACTGAGGGTTTGATAACTTTGTTAACGTGAAAGATATATTTGATCCCAAACTTTAACGGAGGACAAATGTGATCCTTAATAGATAGTTGGAGGGTAAATTTAACTATGTGAAAGCAAGACTTAACCCAACCCTCCATCATCAATTACTATTCCCTGTCTCAATTTATGTAGCATCATTTCTTTTTTAATTTGTCCCAAAAAAAATATCACATTTCTATAAATAAAAATAATTTAACTTTAAGAGATTATTTATAGTCACACAAATATCTAAAATTTATTTTAACGATAAATTTCAAGTCTTTTTTTAAAAAAAAACTTCATATCAAATCAAATGATGACACATAAATTGAGACGGAGGGAGTAGTTAGTACTACTATCATTCAGAATTTTGGGCAACTGAGGTCACACTGTCTTATACAGCAGTTGCTAGCAGATCACACGCAGATATAAGCCTCAAAAAGAAAAAATTGATGACAACTTTATCATGAAAAAATTATTCAGACCGTAACTGAAAAAATAAACAAGACGAGTCTACTCTCTTTGGCAATGCCAAGTCAAAATTGTGAACCAAATCCAGAAAATTAGAAGTGTCCTAGCCAGAAGGCGAAATGCTTCAACTATGACTTCTTCCACGTAATAAGTTACAGTAGAGAAATTATACATTTGAGACATGCATCTGGTGCAGAAACCTCTGATGCTGCAGAAAATTTTCCCTAATATTTTACAAACTGCCTCGTATCGTCACCTCCTTTCTTTCCATAAGGATTACCCTCACTGAACCCATTTCGGCTTCCTTCAACTTTATGCTTTTTCTGCCTGAACTTGGATGCATTGCTATCTATGGTGAGGTGTACTTTTGGAGGATTAGAAAAACAGAAAGAAGAAGCTACAGCCTGCAGAACACACGTTTATCCGTCAAGTAATTTCTGGATCAAAAGTACTACCTATCTCCACTTATTTGGTATTCAAATACAATGTGCAATTCCAGCATTAGAAACTTATTCTTCACAATTTACATGCACTTTACATGATGGGACATTAATGCATCCTACATAGAACCATGTATTTCATCCCTGTATCATAATTGAATAAACCATACATATAATGTAAAAAAGTAGAGAAAATACTTGTCTCGAAAACTCACTTTAGCAAATTAAACTTTACCAGCAATTCTTTACCCCCTAAACAACTTATATGTCAATTATGTTCAAACCTTTGCCCAGACCAGATAAGAGTTGGGTGTTGTTTCACCACTCGCTTTGTGATTCGTCCACGTCATTTAATAAAAAAAATTAATTTCGTCGAAACTAACTAAAAATAGTTAAATAAACCCGAACCAGACCCATTCCCAAACAGATAAACCTAAATCTAAAGGAATTTTCACCCGATTACCATGATGCCATAAGCCAAGAGTTGAATACCTTCATTGCCAAGTGAAGTAGCAGCCAGTTCAAGATTACCAAGATGACCACGCGATATTTGAGTAGATACAGAAGTAATATTGTTGAGCAAATAAACAATGAGTGCTGGAGCTGCTAGGCAAAAGATGTTTCTGAATTCTACGAAAGAGGCCCGTCCAAGCCGCTGAAAATTGGACAAGCTTGTGACGGACAATATGTCTTCCAGCTCAGAGTTTACATGTTCCACTGCAATTACTGGTTCTTCACTTCTTTGGGTTCTAAGAGAGGTTCACTCGAGAAGAAGAACGATATTTTTTCTTCTTCACGCGCTTTTCAGAAAGTGACAACACTTTCTTGCCACGTCACTCATTAAGGGGGTATTAATTTCTTTTCGTACTAGTTTAGGTGGTAAAAAAATTGCCGGTAATGTTTAATTGCTAAAGTGAGTTTTCGAGACAAGTTCAGAGGTGATTTTATGTATTTTTTCAAAAAAGTAATAAAACCATAGACTTTTTAAGTAGTATTTCTATGCGCTGCACTAAGATGTATCAGTCTTTTATAACCTAAGTCATCATGTTCTTATTTCTTAAAAATTACACATCTATGAGAATGTATCCACAACACTGGAAAAGGCATTAAGATAACGTACCTGTAGATCAAGTCGGTGAACATTGAATATTTCCTTCATGGAGTGAGAATTATATGATAGTAAATAAGACCTATATGCCTCTTTAGCCGACTGGTTCAGGTAATAGTTGTTTGCAACCAATTTTTCCTGAAACAAATTGTTTCAATCTTTCATTCAGCACAAAGATCCTAAGGTATAAGAAACACACTGGTTAGCCAAATATAAAAAAAAATACAAGCAGTTGCGTCAGATTTACCAGGAGTGACTGCACATTGGCCAACTTCTTATGATCAAATTCATATTCTTTTACAGGCACTTTTGCCGCCTGTCATAAAAGCACTACACATTAGACTACGAACACAAACCCACAATTGTATAAGCAACATTGAAAAACTCAGCTGCTCCTCTGTTACCACTGGAACTCAGCAGGAAACAGTTTGAAAAGCAAAATTCAAGAAAAAATAACGATCTAAATGGGAAAATCAGTTTGTAGAGCTCCAACTTTTAGACCACGCTTCTAGATTAGATTAAGTATATTTCACTTGGTAAAAATATTTTCGACTACCACAGCTCCTAACTCATACTCCAAGGGATCAATGCTTCTGACGACACATTTAGAATTCTAACAGATGTTTCATCATTCTGTAAATAAAAGACTGCAATTGTGAAGAGACCTTCAGGTACTTAAGAAACTGCAACTCCTCTGGAATCAAGAAGAGCAAGGCATTTCCTTTAGCACCTTCACCACGTGCTGTTCGACCGACTCTATGTATATATTCCTGTAATGTTTACATATCAAATCATTAGAAGGAACGAGAATTTCTCCCTTCATAACCAACTCTGAAGACCCATAAAATGGAGTGTTTATTACCTTGGGTTCATCAGGGGGATCAAACTGCACAATCCAATCCTGGAAAGAGAGACATAACAAGAATCAATACTCTTCTATTACTACCTTTCAGAGGGAGAGAGCTGTGCAGATGTATATTTCATCTAGTTATGACGAAGCATGTCACTGATTCTCACTTCATAAGTTGTACAGTGAAAATCGTTTTTACTTCTAATAAAAATGTATCAACAACTACCTTCCAAATCAAATAGAACACATAAAAGTAAAAATAGAGAAGTACAATGATAGCACGACAAGATAATCAAAGCAGAAGAAATTGAGCACCAACTACATTTTCTCTTTCTTCGATAAATATTTGTTTCACTTCCCCCCCCCCCCCCCCCCACATTCCCGAAATCCCAGAAAGGAGAAGAAACAGTGAAATGGGTTTACTCTCCCCCGATTTCCTATACAGGTTCAAGCCAAGAATAGACCACATACTGGTTTAATAAGAGGGGAAGCAACATACCACAGCAGGAATATCCAGACCGCGTGCGGCAACATCAGTGCATAACAGGATGCCCTTCTTTGCTTCGCAGAACTCAAAAAAGGTAGATGTTCGTTTTTGCTGCTTTTGTTTCCCGTGAATATCATGGCATTCAATCTTGATATAGCGAAGAAGTTCAGAATGGAACTTGACAGAGTTGCAAGATGAGAAGAAAACCATTATTTTCTTTGACAGGTTCCTCTTCAAGAATGAATAAAGGAGAATAAATCTCCTGGCACTTGGGACAACACAGTATCCTTGTTGTAGCCCTTCGTTCGTGACCTGAATTGACCATATACTCAAACAAACTTAGAACATGATCTTAGAATTAAACATATACTAGGAGGAAATAAATGAGTGTGTATATACCCTCCTCCTTCCGTCATCCACATCAATGTAGATAGGAGCTGTCAAAGACAAGCGTGCAAGGTCCTCAACCTGAAAACAATGAACAGATTGAGTCACTCAGTGAACCTCATCTACTCTGTCTATCTTTTTCACTCTCTTCATCACAAATTTATATTTTGCCAAAAAAAAAACAAGAAGCACTAATACTCGCAATATAATGTAGCTTCGTTCAGGAAGATAATTTTTAACATATATGACATGACATGTATTACTATCAGAAGTTTCTTAATGAAGATCCTTATTTCTTTTCTGTTTCCAAAATTATGTTTAAAGTTCAAGACAAATGCACTTGAAGGCAGGAATTTACTACTTGCTTTTCAGCTAGGAGGACCATGAAAAACTAGAGGCTTTAGATTACCTTTTTTGTCTGTGTGGCCGAAAAGAGAGCAGTCTGCCTCCCCTGTAGAGCAACTAGCATATTAGTTTAACTCAGAATAACAAATACACCATTAGTTGATCATACAAAGAATAACTGAGAAACAAGACATGCAATGAACTACCAAATATAGTGACTGCAAACACAAGTTTCGAAGTAACAACATCTAGAAACTACACTAGCCAACAAGTGATATATGAGCTTTTCACTCGGTCATGCCTGATTTTCACACATTGATAGTCCATTATAGTCAATGAGTTGAAAAAGATATCCATCTAAACTCCAAGAATCGATGTGCATTTAAGAACATTTACATCAGCAATGAGTTTATTTTAATGTAGAAAAAAATCACCACCGAGAACTTGCAAGGGCAAAAAAAATGCATATTCGTACTCAACTCGGTTCTAATTAAAATCCTTAAGGAGACCTAACACAGGAAATCGTACACATTTTAATCTTAAAATTGACTATCATTTTGGATAACAATTTCACAAAGCTATAGTTTTCATACGACTAAGTAGGTAACACTACTGATTTGGTGACTACCTCCTTTGGTAGAAGTTTAAGGATTTGCTGCATGTCTTCCTCAAAGTTCGCTTCCAAAATCCTATCAGCTTCATCAATCACGAGACACTGCAAGTTTAGGCACTAATTTCAGAAATCACATTGATCCTTGGACACAGTCTAAAGTAAAGTTATGAATAACTTGTAAGGTAAATTCTAATAAATACTATAGGTGGGAATTGAGAATAATTGATATCATATTAAAAAATGACATCATAAATAGAAATAACTAGCCGTTTGAAAGACGCAAGTACCTTAAGGTTCTTATAAATGAAGCCCTTGGTATTTCTAAGATGATCAAGAAGTCGACCAGGGGTGCCTACTAAGAGATTAGCCCCTTTTGCAATACGCTCTGCCTCTGCTCTTCTTGCTGAACCACCAATAACCAATCCGAGAGTCTGCGAGTGATACTTGAGAAGGTCCTTTGCCACAGCATGCGTCTGAGTCATTAAAACTGTAGGTTAGCCTTGAAACACAAACTCTAATGGGCAACCACTGTCCAACAATGTAGTACTTCCATAGTTTGTTAACAAATTCAACATAGTTGAACCACAAAAACTTGTGATAGTAATATATACGATCTTCCAGAATTGGAATTTTTTGCAACAGCTCTGTATGCAGTAAATTTTCTTTGAACCTAGACGCTATGGCCTATGAACAAGCTAATACTGGACAAAGGTTAACTGTGACACAACGATTTTGTCACAAGTGATTTACTAATTACCACATTTCGCACTGATTCTATTAGTCCAACAGGAAGTCAGCAAGAGAGATTTATAATTGTTATAAGATCAACAAAGCTGAAGAATAACTCATTTATGCTAAGAACTTAAGGCTATGTTAGTTCCTCTCTGAATTAATGTATTTAGTTATAGATGACTCAAACATGCATCTTTATTCCCAGGTTTTCAGTGAAAGTAAAAATAGATACCTTCATTATTTTTAACAGATAAGAATAGAATGCTCCATTCTTCTTATAAACTAGACCTAATATGACCTCAACAGTATGAAGAGAAACGTTTGGATAGATTATTATCTCAACTTTTGGTTAAGAAAATGTTTACTTTAATGTTCTGCTCTGTGAAAATGTCAATTGGTAGTTATTAAGATGTCAAAGTCAAGTCCAAGAAATTCTAAAGCAGCACCAGTTTATATTAGTTTGAATTGTGGAACAATATTTTACATTTTTGGAACATGTTCCTAGCTATTTTTGGTCTCAACTGGTCCATGCCTTTCACTGCCAGAGAAGCTTATGTCAGTTGGACCTCTAGAAAGTTGAAAATCCCATCAGAAAGATCTACACCATCGTCCCAGCTTGTAGTTTTTGGTGTATTTGGTATAAAGGAACGGGAGATGTTTTGATGGGGTGTCAACTCAATTATGTTCTCTTAAGGCTAGTTGTTTGGTTAGTCCACTTAGTTGGGGTAACCATTGCCCTGTAAATAACATCGACACCTTCCTGGATTTAATCAGTTCTTTAGTTCTATAAGTTTTTTGTATTCTGGAATGACAAAGGTTGGCCGCTCCCAAGAGGCGTAGAATCAGAAATTGGATGGAATAGTTAGTGGGCGTGATACCCATTCAAAAATTGGGCCACTTCAAATAGGTTCATTGCTCCGGCCCAGAATACGATTAATCCAGTATGGGCTACATGAGGTTTTTGCTGGTATTGACCCAGATTTAGATGCTCAAGAATCCTCTGTTGTTGTAATCTTTGCACCCACTGGATGATTCTAATGGCACTCACTTACTTCATAAAAAAATACATTCCAGAGAGGACAAGTTTATTTAAGGACAGATCCAACAGGGTGAGAAGGTTAATTTTGTTAGGACAGAAGTAGTATGCAGGCAAGGAGAACAGCCATATCAACATACCCACCCACCCACCCCAAGAAAAAAACAAGAAGACCAAAAAGAAAAAACACGCAAAAAGGAAGGGCAGTGAAGGGGATCCTTGGAGTAACCGGTAAAGTTACTGCCATGTGACCAAGAGGCATGGGTTCAAGCCGGTAAACAGTAGAAATGTGAGGTAAGGCTGCGTACAATAGACCCTTGTGGTACGGCCCTTCCCCGGACCCCGCGCATAGTTGGAGTTTAGTGCACCGGACTGCCCTTTAAGCAAAAAGGAAGGGCAGGGAAGACTAGGTATTTACCTGTATGGCCAGTTCTCTTGTTGGGCAAATAACAACTACCCCAGTTCCATTACGAGGTGTAAAGTGGACATGATGTAGTAATTCCACAGCTGGTATCAAAAAAGCAAGTGTTTTACCAGAACCAGTTCTTGCAGCTCCGAGGACATCCTTGCCTTCCAGAAGAGGAGGAATTGCCCTGGCTTGAATCTTCAACATCAAAGATAAACAATTAAGGCAGGGATATTTTACGAGAACAATGAGTGTTAGCTATTTAGTTTGCCAAAATATAGACATGAATCAAGCGGTTAGGGGTTCTCATGGAAAAATCATTATCAACTTATCTGTTCAAGTTCAGTAAAAAAGATTAAATTTTTTCACTTCAAGCAACTCAAGACAAAGTACAGATATAGAATAAGAAACTTGTTGACTTGACACCATAGAAACATCATTCCATTTATTAGTAATTTCTACATTTCACAAACTAATATCTCAATATGGTGCCAAGTATTTCACTTAGTTAATATCTGCTTATGAAAAATACTAGAAAATGCAGAATGAAAATCTAATAAACAACTGACATAGCCATCAAGGATCCCAATTTTCATACTTTGAGGTAAGAGTATAAGCAATGCAATTAAAAAAGATTAAAACTTGTAATTTACCTGAGTCATGTACTCAAATCCCATATCCTTAATTGCCTTCATAGTGGGCTCAGAAATTTCAATAGAAGAAAACAACTCCGCGCTCATAATACCCGACCCACTCTTCATCTCTTTCTTAATCTCCGCCTTCAATTCATCACCCACTTCCTGCTCTTCTTCTTTGTCCTCATTATCTTTGTCCTTCTTTGTCTCTTTTTCTACGACCATTTTGTTCTTCTTGTCTCGCTTTCGCTTTCTCTTCTTAATTGACTCTTCTTCGACAACTATATTAGGGTTTTCTTCTACATCCGCCATGGTTGATAATTAATAAGTCGGCGGCGGCGTATGCACTGCATAACCCAATATAGTTAGTTTTCTAATTAGTCAATTTAGATTTTCGAAGTAAGTTTTTACTTATTAAACGCAAAATTAATATACCACCACAACCTTGAAATATTATCAGGTAAACAAACTTGTATATAAGCAAACTTAACATTTAAGCCATTATTTACATTGCGAAAAAAAAAGAGCTAGGGTTCTTACTTCATAAACGCAAAATTAGTATAGCACGACAACATTTGAGCAATTATCAGGTAGAGTAAACTTGTAAAAGCAAATTCAGAATTAAATGGGTATATTACCATTGCGCAAATAAAAACAAGGAGCTAAACATTTGGTCTAATTTGATAGAGTAAAGGAAAATACACATACGTACATACAGATACAGTTGATACCTGTTGGAGGAAGACAAACTGTGGGAGTTTGCTGCAGAAAGTGAGTTGACAAGGGTTTGGGCGAGAATTCTAAGCAGAAAAATGTTATTTTGTTTTCCATCCAGCCCACTACATAAATATTCGGTTTGGGCTAAGGTCCTTATTAGATAGCTAAACAGTCAGATTAAGGCCCATATAGGCCCAAATAGTCAATTGCGCTTTTGATCTATTTTGTATTGGTTTTAATTTTTGTCCCTCGTATCTTTTTCGGGGCGTCCGAAGATTCGCCTTTACTCCTACTTCCCTACCACCAAGACCGGTAAGACCAACAACAGCGGATTCAATCCCTCAAGACAAATAATTTTTTCACAACATAAGATTATATTTGGGAAGGAAAGTAGATGTTCCTTACAAGCAAAATAATTACCCGTTCACAATCACTTACTTTCATGTCCTTAAAACTATTTACCAGGATGGCCTCAAAATTATGATATCAACATGGTATCACCTCGTCTCTTATATACCATGATGGTATCCCATAGACTTATTTCATTTCTTCAAAAACACTCATCAACCATCTATGATACTCATATGGTATATATATAATATATTGGCATGGTATCATAAAGGATCATGTTCGTTTATTAAAAAAACACTTTCTTCAACAAAAAAATGATGTCATCACCTAATATACTGAGTTGATATCATGGATAATTGTTTCAGTCCTTCAATGAGACACTTTCTTTGTCCTCCGTGTTCATTTAACCCAATGTTTGCTTGGGTTAAATATAAGTGAATTAATTTAGGCTAAACAATGAGTTATAATCGAAATCATTCAACTTATAATCATTTTTTTATATATTTGTCTTTATAACATAATTACTAAATTAAACAAATAAAAAACCTTTTCTCTGATTTATTATGGATCACATTACCAAACAAACGTATGTTCAATGTTTTCATAAGTTTATTATACACTCTGGCCCCATAAACTTTAAGAAGAACTAACGTGAATGAGTTGAGCGAATTATATTTTTTTATGGATTAGATTTGACACCAACGAAGCAATGGAAATTTTGTGTGGTAAACTTTAGTCCAGTCACCTATGCACTGAGCCAACTGCACGTGGGCACCTTTTCGTTTTTCTTTCCTTCTTTTCTTTTTTTCAATTTTTGGCTCAAACGGGTAGTGAATTTTATTAATACACAGCACACGAGTTATTTTTCTGGATATACAATAGCTCGAGGAATAATTTAGAGAGCCTTTCTGTTCACAGGGAGAATTAAACATTCATATTTTGCTGGCATATATGTTTGTCACTGAAATAAATAATATCTTCATTATTTTTATTAATGAATAAATATATATACAATTTATAATTTTCATAATATGAAAAATACTATTCATATTCTACTTCTAAAATTATATTTTATTTGTACAATAATTCTGCAATTATGGTAAGTGTACAATACTAATTGAATACAATAATATACTATCAAAATTACTGTGATATACACGGTCTCCTTATTTCCTTATATGGCTCGTGTTTCCGTGATATACACGGTATACACAGAGCAGTGTATATCACAGGTATATTTATCACACCCCCGCAGTCATAGCGGACTGTCTTCGTACGCTGAGATTGTCCATAAAATCGTCAAATAGAACCGAGGGAAGACTCTTAGTAAAGATGTCTGCAATTTGATACCTGGAAGGGACATGACATACGCGTACTTGTCCACGAGCTACCTTTTCGCGAACAAAGTGGATATCCATCTCGATGTGTTTAGTGCGCTGATGTTGAACCGGATTTCCATAAAGATAGACTGCATTAATATTATCACAATAAACCATAGTAGCTTTCTGAATGGGACAATGAAGTTCTAAGAGAAGATTACGTAACCAACATGATTCAGATACCACATTGGCTACCCCTCGATACTCAGCATCTGCACTAGAGCGTGATAATGTAGACTGTAGCTTTGCATACCATGAGACCAAGTTATTACCAAGAAACATACAATAACCAGACGTGGAGCGTTTGGTGTCTGGACAACCACCCCAATCAGCATTTGTATACGAGACAAGCGTAGATGTGGACGACGGATGTAGATGCAAGTCATAGTCAAGTGTTCTCTGGATGTATCGTATAATGCGTTTGAGCGCATTCATGTGCTCAACCCTAGGATCATACATAAACAAACATACATGTTGTACGGCATACGTAATATCTGATCTTGTGAAAGTAAGATACTGAAGAGCTCATGCAAGACTACGATAGTGGGTAGGATCCTCGTAAGGTGAGCCAGCCGCAACACCCAACTTGGTTTTCGTATCAACTGGAGTGGAAGTAGACTTACATGAGGACATACCAGCACACTCAATTATCTCAGCGGCATACTTCCGTTGTGATAAGAATAACCCACCTGCATTACGAGTGACAACAATCCCCAAAAAATAATTTAAGGGTCTCAAGTCTTTCATAGCAAACTCAGAACTGAGTAGTGTCATAATAGACTTGCGTAAATCATCAGAAGAAGCAATCAAAATAATGTCATCCACATATTAGAGAATATAAGTCGGGGAAGTACCACAATGATATATGAACAGAGAATTATCAAACATGCTGTGAGAAAACCCAATAGTAGATACATAGTCTACAAATCGCTTATACCAAGCCCGTGGGGCCTGCTTGAGCTAGGGCTGTTCATTTTTTATTATCCGATCCTATCCGATCCGAAATTTATAGGTGCAACAGTAAAACTCCAGAATGGAAAGTAGAATTTTATAGTTCACAAATTAAAATCCCATAAAGTTTCACCACCATGCTAAAACATCCAATGTCCAACATCCAATACATTAACTACTAGCTAAAACATCCAATGTCCAACATCCAAATTAATACACCAATACAAATAAAGTTCACAAATTAAAATCCCATAAAATTTCACCACCATGCAAAATAGCACATAAGTCTAGTAGACAATATTATATCATTCAGAAGTATCCAACGACTCATCAAGATCAATTATTGGTTGCTCCGTAGTCAAATCTTTCATACCTACAAAACAAGTATCACAAGAAAAAAGATAGTATTAGAATTAAGTAAACAAAAATACAAATATAATAATATATTTTTAAAATAATTGAGATAAAACTAACCATCTTCCATATTCTCCAACTCAAGCAGGATTTATTGCCTTACAAAAATAACGAAAACCTACTCATCAACAATTACCATTTTAGCAAGTGCTTTTCTAGTGAATTCTTGATCAAAATTCCACAACTTTGGAACATTCACAATCTCAGTAGAGCCATCTTCTTTAGTAATTGTTTTTGGTTCAAAGTCTATTATATGGCTGGCCAATGGGCCGGGTCGGCCCGGTCCCGCCCCGAACCCGACCTCTTTTTTTTAAAAAAAAATTGTGGTATCGGGACTCGAACCAGGACGGGACATGGTCTCGTACCGACCCGCCTCAATCCCGCCAGGCCCGACCCGATCCCGGTCCCGGTCCCGCCCGAAACTCCCCCTTTTGCACAAATAATTGTTGCACCAACGACCATTTTATATTTTGGCCGTTGTGCAACGACCATTTTTGGCATCCCCCAACCCCCTACCCCCTTAATATTTATTTTTAATCCATAAGTTATTATATTTACACTTTAACCCAATTTTTCAACTATAAATACCTCATTTTCTCTTCATCTTTCTCACAAATCTTCCTACAATCTCTCAATCTATCTCTCTACAAGTCTACATTGTCTACTAAATACTCAATTTTATTTA
This sequence comes from Anisodus acutangulus, assembly GCA_029783415.1. Classification (NCBI taxonomy): domain Eukaryota; kingdom Viridiplantae; phylum Streptophyta; class Magnoliopsida; order Solanales; family Solanaceae; genus Anisodus; species Anisodus acutangulus. The sequence continues at coordinate 8,778,748 of CM056506.1, read as the reverse complement.
TTCATTTGGGAGTAAAGTTGACAACTAGCTTGAGGATCTTCCATCGAGCAAAGTTTCAATTTTCAACCTCTCGATTACACGTCGATGTTACGTCGGTGTTTGATACATTTGTTCCTTCATTAAATTATTATTGTTTGTTTATTTTATTTAGCGCACTTAATTTCATTTACTTTAATTATTTATTAGTATAATTATAAATTTATAATGGAAGGATTTAAACGTATGCTTACGGGTAGGGGTCATGCTACTTCTAGTAGGGGCAACAAGGGCAAGGGTACTTCTTCTAGTCATCCTATTTCTAGACATAATCATATTCCTACACATGATGATTTTGTTGATACTGAACATTTTCCTACAATACCATTAGATTTAGACGATGAGCTATTTTCTGGAACTCAAGAAGACTTTAATTTAGACGATGATACACCCACTAATGTAGATGACAACACACCCACTGATGCACCTTCAACTGAAATACCTCCTATTCCCCCTAGTATGAGACGAGGTCCAGCAAAACGAACATTAAATCATATGCATAGACATTTTTTTATAGGGACATAGAGAATGAAGTAGCTAGATGTAAATTTTGTAAAGATGTTTTAAAATTTAAAACTGAAAAAGGTCACGGTGGAATGGGGGGTTTAATGAGACACGTAGTAAGGGCTCATCCAGCTAGGTATGTCCAATACGAGGCTTCAAAATCGGGTGCGCAAACGCCGCTCCATCGGGACAAGGTTCACATATTGATACTGTCCCGGACCAAGTACAGGGTCAAATTAACCCTATGACGGGGGAATTATAGGCCATAAATACAATAAACATAGAGATAGGAAAGCAATATCAAAATTAGTTGATGGAGGGTTTGCCTTTTTCATTTCCTTCATCTCACGGTTTTATTCATTACATTAGAGATATATATAATCCTGATTTTAACGATTTTTCTAGATCAACTGTTAAGAGAGGTGTATTTAAATTCGCACATGAATATCAACAATATTTACGTTATTCATTATATCATTTTAATGGCAAAGTATCTATCACATCTGATATAGGTCGTAGTACTAACGGCCATGATTATTTAAAGGTAACTTGTCATTGGATAGATTATAAATGGTCTATGCAAAAATGTATCTTAGCGTATAGATATATAGATGATAGACACACTAGTACTTTTATTGCAGAAAATATTTATCAAGTGTGCGATTATTACAAAATAACTGATAAAATTATGACTATTACATTAGATAACGCTTCTTCTAACAATTACGCTATTACAATTTTAAAAAATAGTTTAACTCCATATTTTTCAGATCATTTTCATATAAAATGTGTGTGACATATATATAACTTAATTGTAAATGATGGTCTATCACTTTTTGAAGACATTCTTAATAAAATACAATTTGCTATAAGTTTTATTTAAAAAAATAATAGAATACAACGAAGAAAAGAATATAAAAAAACTTGTCACGATTATCAAATACCTTAAAGAAAAATTCTGGAAGAAGTACCCACTAGGTGGAATTCTTTATACAAGCAACTACTTGTTGCTTATGACCATATAAAATCTATAACTTTATTTTTTAACTCTCATAATCAAAATCCAGCTGATATGGTTGTAGATAGCGATTGGGGAAAAATTTCCGAACTTGTTGTATTTTTAGAGAATTTTTTTCAAGCAACAAAAGAATTTTCCGGTATATATTATCCTACTATTTCAACTATGTTGTTTTATACAGCTCTAATATTTTTACTGCTTAATGAATATATGAATAAACCAACTTATAAGACAGCTATTAAAAAAATATTTATCAAAATAAAAAAATATTTTATTCTTATTCCCACTATTTATATTATTGGTGTTGTATTAAATCCGACTATTAAAATAGACGGTACTAAATCACTTATTGAAACTATTTACGATTGTATAGCAGTACTACACCTCCAAGTCTCAAAAATTCAAATCACCCACCACTTATTGAACAAACTAAAGAAGAAGTGTTGTCTAGCGTAGAAGACGAATGCAAAAAAAAATATAGGTTTTACCAACAAGAAAGTGCTAGCAACCTACCGACTTTCATACCATCTTCTTCTTCTTCAATACAACCTCACAAAATACATGTTGTTTCTACGGCTAGTATTGAAAGCCTCAGAAATAGAATATGCGGTGATATTTTTATTTTGCAGGGTTCTATACCGTACCAAGCAGTTCTCAATGAAGAAGGACGTGAAGACTTGCTTAAATACTGAAGGGGGAATGAGAAGACCTTTCTGACACTTTCAATGATGACCCGAGATGTTTTAAACATTCAAGCGTCATCAACGTCGTCTGAAAGCGCTTTTTCTGTCGGCAGATATCAAATAGGAGAGCACATATACTCATTATCCGGAGACAGCTTGGAGATTGTAGTATTATTCAGAGATTGAATACGAGCGGAGCGGAGAAGGTGCGGTCAAACCGGAGATCAACGAAGAAGAAGACGAAAACTACAACGAAATCTTACCCGAAGGTGGTGGAAGCGACGTGGAACAATTTGACCAACAAATACCAATTCCAACCGAAGAACCACGGAAAATTGTCAAGAAACTAGAACAAGTTTTTTTCAAAATGTAATTTTTTTAATTGTAATTTTATTATGTAATTTGCAACTTTTGAACAACACCACAAAGTTGCAATTTTGACAATTGTATTTGTATTACAAAAAAAATCATGTCTATTAAATAATATAAGGGGCACAAAAACAGTCTTGAGATGTTTTTATTATACTATCTTGGTTAATTATCGAGTTTTTTTATACATATGTTATTTTTTAAACTAAGTACAAAAAGGAAAAAACGATCCCGATCCCGACCCAGCCCGATCCCGCCCCACCCCGACTCCGACGGGATCGGAAACAGGATGGGACGGCGGTGAATCTCGCCTGTCCCGATTCTGCCCCTCCCCCGTCCAACCCCGATCACGGCCCACTGGCCACGCTTAGTCTATTAACTTTTGCTTTAAATCTAAATTGGCAGGACATTTTTTACATCTTTGAGCATGATTTTTTAAAGGAGTAGTACCATTCGTCCCTTTACAACCAATAAGAAGATCACAATGACTACACCTAGTCGCATCAGGATCACTAGTATCTTCATAATGAACCCACCATTTAGAATTTTTCTTCCTAACACGTTGAGAAGAGCTACCACCTACAGTAGGATGTAGAGGAGGTTTTTTTTGTTCGCTTGAGGACGATGAAGGAGCGTCTTTCTTTCTCTTAGTTGGTGGAGCCGAACGTTTCTCTACTTCTTCTTCCACACTTGCCACTTCATCCTCATCAGATATGCACACATTTTCAATGTTTGTATCCACTTCTATGTCATCATTGCTCCCACTTAAATTACTACATTATTGAATTTTAATTAGCAATCTTTAATGGGAAAATCAAAAGAAAATAATTTTTTTAATAGTGGTGTAATCTGTAAAATATATTAAGAAACAGTGGTGTAATCTGTAAATTTCAGTTCGTATTCTTTAGTTTAATAGATCAAAAGAAAATAAAAAATTACTAAAATTATCATAATTTTTTATCTCCAGAAAATAAAATTGAAAAACTAGTAAATTATCATAATCTTTTATCTCCGATCGTTTTGTCAAGATTGAATAATTCCTCACAGAAATTATGGAACCAAAAATTAAAATTTACTAAATTATCAGTACGATACTACGATCAAAAGAAAATAAAAAATTAAAATTAATAAACTGAAAAAGTGAAAAATTAGTAAATTACCTCATTGTTTCGGATATCCGAAAGTTCAAGAAGGGCAAGGATGCTTCGAATCAGAATCCAAACAAGAAATCCAAAAATTAATTTTTTTGATATACCCCAAAGCCTTCATATTTCAAACAAGAGGATAATACAAAAATATTCATATTTTAGAGATGGAGAAGATGAGGAAAGAAGAGAAGAGGAATGGATTTTCTTTTGCCTTCATATTTTCTGAAGAAATGAGGGCCAAAAGCATATGAGACAGAGAAAGGGACAAAACCCTTGGAGGCTTTGGGCCAACTCGAAGTCGGATGGGCCAATGCAAACTGAAAAGCACAAAAGAAAATAACAAAAAAAAATAAAATTGGATATCAGAAAGTAAAGAAATTGTGATCCGTATCCGATCCATTTTTTTGAATATCTGATATGAGATATCAGAAACTCAAAAAATGGATCGGATATCCGATTTTTTGGATCGGATCGACCGGATCGATCAGATCGGATTATTACGAACAGCCCTAGCTTGAGTCCATATAATGACTTATTCAATAAACATACATGATTAAGATATCTGGGGTCACGAAAATCCAAAAGCTGATGCATGTAGACTGTCTCCTTAAGATCACTATGTAAGAAGACATTCTTCACATCTAGCTGATAAATGGGTCATGTCTTGAAAAGAGCCAAATTGAGAACAGTGCAAACGGTAGCCGGTTTGACCACCGGGCTAAATGTCTCACCACAATCCACGCCAACCTGTTGAGTTTTACCATCACCTACAAGACGAGTCTTATGTCTCGCAAAAGAACCATCATAATTATCTTTATGAGTAAAAATCCACATAGATCGAATAATATTAACACCAGAAGGACGGGGTACCAACTTTCACGTCTTATTTTCAATAAGAGCATCATATTCGTCGTTCATAACCAATATCCAATTCAGGTCATTTAATGCATACACAGGGTTACGGGGTAGTGGAGATTTAAGAACATTAGAATTAAGACTAAAATGTCTTTTTGGTTTAAAAATACCTAGTTGACTTCGAGTAACATGCATGTGTGGCGAGGAAGGATTGGGTGGATTTTGGGAAAAAGTCTTAGGGGTGATGGATCGCCAAGAGTGGGCTTCGCTGCCCAAAATCGAAAACGGAAGTCGAGCCGGATCGGCGTAAACCGGGCCAGAGCGGCTCGGTAGTGGTCGACAAACACTCACCAGCGTAAACCGGGCAAAACAAATGGGTGTTGGCGGGCAAGCGGTGCTCGCTGCATTCCTGGGTACAGGATTGGCCCATTAAGTGGTGCATAATGTACGATGAGACTTCGTCATCTAAAAAATTATACGACTCAGGCACGGGACTACTCACTTTAGCAAACAAAAATTTAGTTTCATAAAAAATAACATGGCGACTAATTATGATTTTATTAGACGATAAATCAAAATATTTGTAACCACGATGATTAGATGGATAACTCAAAACACACAAGCGGTAGAACGAGTTTGAAGTTTATTAATTGTAGTTGACGAAAATAGTGGATAACATAAATATCCAAAGACCCTAAGATGTGAATACGAAAGAGTCTTATTATAAAGGATTTTAAGAGGGAATGAATATGCCAACCCCTTGGTAGGAAGTATGTTAAGGAGATAAGTAGTCATTTGTAGATCATGATGTCAAAAGGAAGGGGGTACGAAAGCATGGACCAATAAAGTTCGGACAATATTATTAATGATATGAATTTTTTGTTCAGCTTTTTCATTTTGTGAAGACGTATGAGGACAAGAGAAATGAAAAACTATGCCATTAGCATTACAAAATTTCCGAAATAATCCATTATCATATTCTTTACCATTATCACATTGAATATTTTTTATTTTCCTTTCGAATTGGGTACGGATGAATGCTCGAAATTTTAAAAATGTGAAAAAAACGTGAGATTTTTTCGCTAACGGAAAGGTCCATAAAAATTAGAATAATCATCCAAAAATATAACATAATATCGATGTCCCACAGAACTGAGAACGGGAGAAGTCCATAAATCAATATGAATAATATCAAAATGCATCAAAGCACGAGAAGTAGAGGCTACAAATGGTAATCTAATATATTTTTCTAAAGGACAGGAATGACAAATTGGAGTACTACGCGTACCCTTACAAGAAATAAAATTATTTTTATGCAAGGAAGAAACAATTGACGACTCAGGGTGACCAAAACGTGCATGCCACAAGAAAGGAACTAGAGCTGCAAATGTGATGGCATGACTTGACTCGAGAAACTAGTGGCGGGCGTGATTGGATAAAGATCTCTCATACTATTGCATCTCATGAGAGGTATTCCCATTTTGAAATCCTTCACAGAAAACCCAAATGGATCAAAATTAACAGAAACTCAATTATAAGTGGTGAATTTACGGACACACGCCAAAAAATTTATTAAGTTAGGGGCATGAAGGGTATTTTTCAAGACAAGATGAGGATGTGGGGGAGACAAAATTGTATGACCGGAACCACGAATTGGAATGGAGTTGTCATTACCAACAATAATGCCACAATTACTGCTCATATTGCAATAAGAAGAGAGAGTACCTTGGTCGGATGTCATGTGAGAAGTGGTGCTGATGTCCATGTATCGATTCACGTATGGAGGATTTAATCCAAGTGTATGCATAGCGACCTCTATATCGGTGGGTGTCGGGATCAGATTCGGGCCCGCAGTACTGAAGGCCTGCTGACCCGACCCGGAACACTGCTGGTAAGAACTCGAGAAATTGGGCATGTGATGGGGCTGGACCGAGGCCCAAGGTTGCTGGAAATAATTGGGAGGGCAGTAGGCGGGACTGGGCCACTGCTAAGGGGCCCAAGGTTGAGACCAGGCGGGCTGGAGCCCAGTACCCCGAGGCCCACCCCTGCTGTGGTTATTGTTCCCGCCGGTGTTGCTATTGTTCCGACCGCCGTTATTGTTGCCGCCACGATTTTTGCCATTATTTTTATGATTTTGACCCTTCTTGCCGCCACTGTTGTTGCAGTTTTTCCCGAATTGTCAACAAACCCGTGAGAGTTATCAGATGAAGCCATCATCGCCACGGAACTGGCGCCGGTAGCCGCCTTTTTTGCCAAGCCGGCTTCTTCCAACGTGAGCATCGAACGAGCTTGATAAAAAGATTGAAGCGAATTACTTTGACGGAGAAGAGTCCCAACGCCAATATAGGCCTCAGATAGGCCTGCAACTATTTGCAGAACAAGATGATTATTGGTAACAGGCGCTCCAACGTTACGGAGTTGGTCCGCCAATTCCTTAAGCCGTTTACAATAAGCTGAAATATTCGAGAAATCTTCCATGCTAACTTGTGAAAATTCCTGCTCAAGAGTGACAACTCAGGAATATTGGTTATCCTGAAATATATCACGCAATCTATTATAGGTAGCCATAGCCGTAGAGTATGGTTTAATGATCGTCTGTAAAAGGTCGGTAGAAATAGTAGAGTAAATCCACTGAAGGACGGTAGCATCAAGAGTGATCCATAACTGAGGATCCTCCACGGGTGGAGGGATAGCAGGAGGAATTATGTGATGGAGAACTTGATGTGAGATTGCGTGAATTTTGAACAATTCCGCCTACGTCGCATAATGGACTATCTCCATCTCAAGAACAATAGGGATGTGGTTCTTAATGTTGGAAACAGTAAGGGCAGGATGAAACATGCTCTTTGACGTAGACATAACGAAAGAACGATAGGTGAATGAGTGATTTGGAAGAAAAATTTGGGAAGAGAGGGCACATTTTTTTAGAATGGACACAAGAACCGAGGCAGCAAAAGAGAGGAAAAATCGGTAGAAGCACCTAGACTTCTGATACCATGAAAGAAATAATCCCTTGATTATTTTCATTAATGAATGAATATATATACAATTTACAATTTTCATAATATGAAAAATCCTATTCTTATTCTACTCCCAAAATCCTATTCTATTTGTACAAGAATTCTACAATTATGGTAAATGTACAATGCTAATTAAATACAACAATATACTACCAAAATTACCGTAATAAACACGGTCTCCTTATTTTCCTACACGACTCGTGTTTCCATGATATACACGGTATACACATGACAATATATATATCATGTATATCACGTATATATTTATCAGTTACCAAAGTTTTGTACAATAAATGGGTATGAGGACATCTATTAAATTGTAGGGGTGAGCGAATCCGGGTACCCTAATATTTTTTAACTACCCGGACCCTACCCGGTAAAAGATCGGTTCCTAAATTTACTACCCGGAACCTACCCGTAGCAATCATTACTGAACCTACCTGACCCCAGGTCCTGTAGGTTCCTGCACTCAGTAAATAAAAATACAAATTCCTGTAGGTTCCTGCACCTGTAAATAAAAAATACAAATTAAGCAACAATTTTTAAGCCTATGAGAATAAAAAAGAGTTCTAAAATAATTTCATCAAGTAGTTTTTTAGCCTGCAATCGGAGTTTTTAGTACCCTTATAAGAAGTTTTAGAAAACTTATTCATTGTAGAAAAGTTAATTCTGTTACCAAAGTCTAAAATTGCAAGCCAAATTTGACACTCAATTAATTGAACGTGTTGATTTCAAAATAAATTTGAAAATATCTGAATTAAACTTATTTTCTTGTTCATAAGCTCTTCGATACAAAAGAAAAGCTTTATTATACTAGTAAATCCCTAAATTTCATCTTCGCAACTACAAAAATATACACAAATTTTAAAAATAGATTTACATTTCAAATAAAAAAGTAATACAAATTGAAGATGAGTATCGCCTGAAATAGAACAGAAGCATATGATATTAAAAAGAAATTGAAGAGTTAGATATGAACCCATATGCATTTTAGGAATGACGTGAACACAACCAAAGGAGAGAAAGGCAAATGTGAAGCTTCAATGACGACAACGATGAAAGTACCTGAGAGAAAGCTTCAACAACGACGACGATGAAGCTCGGTGGTGTAGCTAAAACGTCATTGTTATTGAGAGAGTTTTGGGTGTTTTCTCTTAGGGCACAAAGAACATTTTAGAATAAAGGGGTGAAAAAGCTAAAATATTTACGTCTTGGGGTGGGGAAAATCAATGTGCAGGCGTGCAACAAATAATTTTGGAGAAAGTTAAAAGTGGTCCAAATGTTTCTAAAAAAAATTAAAATATTTAATATTTTATAGGTTAGGTCCGGTACCTGTCTCTATTTAGGAGCAGGACCCGACATCGATCGGTTCCTAATTTTACTACCCGGACCCTACCCGTTATTATAATATATCTACCCGGAACCTACCCGTTAGTGTCGGTTCCGGTCGGGTATCTGGGTACCATGTACCCGTGCTCACCCCTATTAAATTGCACAACAAGTAGATAGATGAAAGTTGGGATTTCACAAATATCGTCCTCGAATATTAATGATCTCTCTTTATTGAGTTTTATATTTGAGGTATGTAAAACATATATGTGTGAAAGAAAAACGTAAAGAAGAGTGTTGAGTAGAAACTTTCAAAAGCATATGAGTGCTCATTGTTTAATTGGCCCTCATATTATTAGAGTTGGTAAAAACGTCTTCTTAATGTACTTGGCTTTTAACTACCAACCTCTTGGCTTTAGTGAAATGAAAGAATGAGAATTCGAACTTGAACCGTTTAGAATGCCTATATCTAAGCTAGTAATTCCAAAGTTCGAGGTGATAATCAATATCAAATCCCTACGCTTCAATGTTGAGCTCATTAATCATTGTTATCCATAGACCTGTTGACATATGTTTTGGTTATTCATTCTTTATGATTTTGAAATTTACCAAATATGCTTCGTACTTGAAACCTTATTGGCAGGGGCGTCTTTGGGCCCGAGCGAGCGGTGCTATCGCACAGGATCCTCAAAAAATGAAAAATTTTGGAGGCTCTTTTTTATTTTTATTAAGTAATATTAACCAGAATTTACTGTAAATGTCCATAATTCGCAGGTCTTAGCCCAATCTAATTATTGAAATCGTATATTTACTTTTATTAAGGGTCACTTTTACGAATTAGAACAGGGCCCCCAAAATATTTGAGACAGACCTGTTTATTGGTACTACCTAGTACCTTTTAAGAATTCAAAATTTCTACCAAACTCAATTCTTCATCTTACTCAATCTAATCAAATGAAGGGCAATATGACATTTTAAATTATCAAAAACCATTTTGACGAGAGGGTGTTTGGTATACCAAGGTCACTGTACTTTGAAAATGCTTTTTAATATTAAATATTAAAAAAATAGATTAGAAAGTGTTTTGATGAATTTGAGTACTAAAAATTAATGATAATGTGAAAGCTCTAGTTGGGGCAATTATTATGATATTAAATGTTAAGATTGTTGTAACAACTATTAATGTTTATGTCGGAAATGTTTTTTTTAAATGAATTCGGTCATACATGTCACACAAGGGCTTTATCGCACTAAAAAAATACACACAATTATTATCTGGGGTAACAAGCCCTTTAATTTAGATTAACAAGAAGAATACAAAAGCAAGAAAAATGTATGTCAACTTTAACATTCTCCTATTAAGATCAAAAGGTGAAAGGTAAAACTAGCTTGTATTCCATGAAATTTAAATTAAATTATGGTTAGCTTGTATTCCATGAAATTTAAATTAAATTATTTAACCATATAGATGTAATTATCCTATGTTTTTACTTTTTAATATTAGGTATCCTAATAAATAAAGGTGAAGATTACCCGTGATGGGATATGGCCGTTACAAGTTATAATTTTAAAATATTCAAAATTTGGCCCACATTATTTCCACTCTAATTTTTGCTTTGAGCAGATGCTCACTTCCTCGCTTTACTGTCAACCGTCGATCTCCCTCAAATCAACGTTCATGTTTATCTTTCCCTCTTTCCCAACTTCTCATTTCTTCTGTTTACTGAACTCTACCCAGTTTAGCTAATAGCTTCCATTTCATCAATTTCCCATCAAGAATCTTGAATTTTCATTTAAAGTTCTCAACTTTATTTTGATCCAAACAGTTTTAGCTACTGGGTTATTCAAGAATCAGCAAGGGCATGTTTGGATAAGGAAGATTTATTGATAGAATGCCAGTGTTCACAAGATCCCAGATAATTGACTCACAGACACAGAATGATAAGAAAACTAGAGCAAGAGCAGATCAAGAAGATACCCAAATGGCTAAAAATATGAGAAATCCGCACCATGGTTTGAAAGAGAAGATGAAAGCACTTACCCTTTTGTATGAACAGCAAAAGCAAGGCTCTGTGGCTCTCAAGAATCAATCTTTCAAGCCTGAAGATTCAAGGTTTTCAACTCACCCTAGTGTAGATCTTTTGAGCTCAGGTACTAGAAGAGTTGAGAAAGAGCAAAAACAAACAAAGCCCATTAGTCATGTGATGAGGGAAAATGTAACAAGAACTTATGTACCCCCACCCCCTTCAGTGGTGGAGGATGGGAAGGAAAATGTCGAGGTGGCGGCTGCAGGAAGTGAAAAAATAGTAGGATTTTCATACCCTAAAAGGGCAAATGCGTCGAGTACTGTGGCAAGAAAGCTTTCAATGGGAACTTCAGCAATGCCGGTGAATACGGAGCCTAGGGGAACTAGAAAGACAGTGAAAGAGAATGTACAACACGAGTTGGATACCATTTCAGAGAAAGTCAGCAAGGGTGGGAATGGTGATGATGGTGGTGGTAGTAGAATTCTTGTTTTTGTAAGGTTAAGGCCAATTTCAAGAAAAGAGAGAGAAGGTGGAGCCAGGTGTTGTGTGAAAATTGTGGATGGAAGAGATGTTTATCTGACTGAATTTGCCACGGAGACCGACTACCTTAGGCTAAAGAGGCTCAGAGGGCGCCATTTCACTTTCGATGCTTCCTTTCCTGATACTGCTACTCAACATGATGTATATTCCACGACGTGAGTTGGAACATTTTTAGTAACTTTCTATTGATTCCACTAATTCATCCTTGATCTATTAATCAAGAATAGAGAAATTGTCGAATTTGTCAATACTATGAGCCTTTGATGTTAGTGTATTAGTAACTTGATAGTTTGTGGCTGCAGTGTCATTTGCAGCATAATTTTAGGTCTAAAAGCTTCAAGATTTGCATTTTAGAGTATCTATTCTTTTAAGGTTTCTAACTCTTCTGTAGCATTTGATGTTAGTGTGGTAGTAACTTGATAGTTTACATTTTAGAGCACATTGTCTCCTTCACAAGGTAGGGGCAAGGCTGCGTACACACTACCCTCCCTAGACCCAACTTGTGGGATCACATTCGGTATGTTGTTGTTGTTGTAATAGGAGCACATTGTCTGTCTCACAGATCTTACCTAATTGTAACTTTTGGTAGGCTAAAGTGCTCACATTAAGGTCTTTTTACACTGACTTTGGAATAAAATGGGCCTAATAGAGCGGAATGAATGTAGAGTAATTGTATATCAGACCTCAATTGATGTGGTAATGAGTCATATGGGGGATTGTTTGATTGAACACAGTTAAAAACTATTTTCTGTAAGACATTGTCAAAATAGTAAAAGCTTGACAGAGTTCTGATACTTACTAGCTTATTTGATGAGAGGGGATTTTCTTTTCTTTCATTTTCTTGAGGTCAATCTTTTTTGCTATCAGAGGTAAGACTCTGAAGTTTACTCCTCCTTGATAAAATGTAGATAGAACTGAACATTTGGAATCTTGTATTTTCCAGAACAGCAGAGCTTGTGGAAGCAGTTCTGCAGGGAAGAAATGGTTCTGTGTTTTGTTACGGTGCCACGGGTGCTGGAAAGACATACACAATGCTCGGTACAATTGAGAATCCTGGGGTAATGGTATTAGCAATCAAGGATCTCTTTAGCAAGATTAGGCAAAGGAGCTTTGATGGGAATCACGTGGTTCACCTTTCCTATCTAGAGGTCTACAATGAAACTGTGAGAGATTTGCTGTCCCCGGGCAGGCCTTTAGTCCTACGAGAAGATAAACAGGTCCGTGCTTTTTTCTAAAGAATGATCATCCTCACAAACATTAGTAACTCCCCTTTGTTTCTAAAATGGATAAACTGCATACTGCTCGATAATTTTTTTCTGTTGCCCCATCTTTTATACTTGTCGAGTAATAGTTATAGTAGTTTTCTACCAGTTTTTTCCATATATAGAAGAAAATAGCAAAAGGATGATCAGATTTTCTCAATGCAGGGAATAGTGGCAGCGGGCCTTACTCAGTATAGAGCATACTCCACAGATGAGGTATGTATCATAGTTTTCTTTTAGATTAGTCATACTAGAGTATTAGTTGCTGAATCAAAGTTGTTGACCCATATTTCTTTAATGAGAACAGGTAATGGCATTGCTCCAACAAGGAAACCTAAACCGTACCACAGAGCCCACCCGCTGCAATGAAACGTCGTCACGCTCTCATGCTATTCTTCAGGTTCTTGCAATTTTGCCATATTCTTAATTCATGCACCACCACCGCCATTTCTTGATTTTTGATAAAGTTTTTATTTAACACGCAGGTTGTGGTTGAATACCGTGTCAAAGATAGTTCAAATAACATTGTAAACCGAGTTGGAAAGCTGTCACTAATTGACCTTGCTGGTTCAGAAAGAGCTCTAGCTACTGATCAGAGAACCCAAAGATCACTTGAAGGTGCTAACATAAATAAGTCACTTCTCGCACTGAGCAGCTGCATCAATGCCCTTGTTGAGGGAAAAAAGCACATTCCTTATCGGAATTCTAAGCTCACTCAACTACTCAAGGATTCACTGGGTGGTGCTTGTAACACTGTGATGATTGCCAATATTAGCCCAAGTAATCTCTCATTTGGTGAAACCCAAAATACACTACACTGGGCTGACCGAGCAAAAGAGATCCGAACAAAGGTTAGAGAATTCAAAACTACTAGTCGGCAACATTGTTTTGATTCATCACAAGTAAAATACTTTTAATGACCATCGTGATTTTTTGCCTTTCACTATGCAACATCTATTTTGGAATTAAGGTATAGTTGATTGATTTATTATCCGACGTTTACTGCTTCAAATGAGTTTATCCTTTTAGAAGCTCCTAGATGCAAAATCTCTGGCCCTCTGCAGTTCTATTAACTTTTTGCAGCTTACTATGTAATATGTTGTGTTCCTGAAAGTTAATTCCTACTCCTTGTTTTTCATCTAATGCCAGGGCAGTCCATATTGACATGCAATTGACATATACATTAGTAGTGAAGTAATATTCAGTATCTTAGGGATGCATTATCATCCTAATATCTCCTTTTACCAAGTGCAGGCTTATGATGCACACGAGGAAATGCAAATGCCTGATTCTGAAACAGATCAGGCCAAGTTATTGCTTGAGCTGCAAAAAGAGAATCGCGAATTGAGAATGCGTTTGGCTCATCAGCAGCAAAAACTGATGACAATCCAAAAGGAAAATTTGGCTGCAAATGCTTCCCCTGCCCCATCTACAGTTTCCTCTATCTTATCACCAGCACCATCTTCTGCTCAGCCAAATGAAAAACAAAAAGCAAGACCATCTTTCTTGTCTGGAAATTGTTTTACCCCGGAATCCAAGAGAAAAGGTGCAGATGACACAGTTAGAGATCTAAAAAAGGCGGTTAAGGGATTGGAGGCAGAAATTGAGAGAATGAAGAAGGATCATGCATTGCAGATAAAGCAGAAAGATGATACAATCCGTGAGTTGTCACGAAAGAGTGCAAAACCAGTGGGAGGGACACAAACGGGCGTAAAAAGGATCGTCACAAGGGCAAGCTTGCGACCTAAGGAAGCACATGATGTTGATTTGAAGAGTCCAAGTCATCGTTTTCATTCTCCAGCTCCCACAGCTAAAAAACGCAGCTTCTGGGATATAACAACAGCTAACAGCCCATCAGTTGTCACTTTAAATGGAAGAAAGACCAGAAGCCATGTTACAACTGAAACAGCAGCAGCAGCTCCGTCCATGCTTCTCCAGGTACATTTTGATATCTTCTACGTTCATTTCACATGGCATCTACTTCATCGAGTTTTTGGTTATCCATGTTTCTTCAGGCATATTTTCATATCTTCAGCATTCATTTCACATGGCCTAGTTAGTTCATCAATTCTTTAGTTATGTGTATTAGATATGGATAGGGCTGGCAAAATGGTTTAGAAAAAAACAAGTAACCATCCAATCCACATGTCAATTTTTTAAAAGTTGGATCAAATATGGACACTATCCATATTATCAATACTCATTTTTCTGCTTGTTATTTTTCATGAGTTCTTGTTCTCTGTTAGTCTTAAGTTTATTT
Source organism: Anisodus acutangulus (assembly GCA_029783415.1). Taxonomy (NCBI): domain Eukaryota; kingdom Viridiplantae; phylum Streptophyta; class Magnoliopsida; order Solanales; family Solanaceae; genus Anisodus; species Anisodus acutangulus. The sequence goes on along the minus strand of CM056506.1, from coordinate 8,763,697 downwards.
TGGCTTTTAGCTTGTCTTCTCACCTAACTATTCCTAAAACCATGGATAATATGGATTGGTTAACCCATTTTTATCTGTGTTAAATATGGGTGGGTCGGATATTATAATCGTTTTTGTTTAACCCATTTTTACCCACTCATATCCGATTCCAACCCGCCCGTTTGCCACTCCTAGATATGGACTTTCACTAGTGAACAGTTGAACAGTGGCCCTAATAGACTTTAACTTTTTAGCTTATAAGAAAAGGTTAGATATTTCTTGAAAATCTTTAACATTATACAACAACTACCCTCAATTTCAAGCAAGTGAGGTTGACTATATGAATCCTCACTGTCCGTGTCACTCCATTTAAGTCCGTCTCAGTGCAATAGTATAAAAGCATTAGTCTCTCTGGCACTAGAAGTTATCTCCATTTTCTACTGCCACAAGAACCAACTTCATAATCATGCTTTAAAGTGTACTTTTGAGTTTCTTTCTTCTGCAAACTGATGCAGCTTGCATATCCATGTTTCTGGTTTGTGTTCATGTTTGGGCCACACGTCGTCAATTACACCACTCAGCCAGGATTTGCTCGCCAGAATGTAAAGCACTAAGGAAGGCAGATCACTTGGAAATTCTAATCTAGCTGGCGGCTCACAATCAAGCTTACGTCGATCACCCCGGAGCAAGGAAAGGGAGGAGCATTCATTCACTTGTATTAGACAACAGACTAACTGTCTAACAGTGATTAAATCTATAGTTGTTTGTGACTATTTTCGCTCTTTTTCTTCCAGATTATTTGGGCTTATTGAAGTTATGTTATTAATATTATTTCATTGTTTCTTCTGTTATGAAAATTTTGAAGCACATTTGCTTCAAGTTTCTGTAGATAGTATGCTTTTCGCTTTTCCAATTCTTTGACCTTGGCAGCTGTTTTCTAAATCTGAGCAGTGACAATATCATCCTACTTTTGAGTTTGAGTTCCAATACCTAACATATTATGGACATTAATGGACTGCTTCTGAATGATATCAAAAATGAGTTTCAATTATTGGAATAACGTCATTCTTATGTCGTATATTTGTTAATTAACTTGCATTCTAGGTGAAACCAGAGAAAATTTCGTGAAGAAATTGAACACCAATCATGTTGCTGAATGAAGAATTTTCTTAGAGGGCCCTGAGTATCAAACTTAACTGGTAGTAAATCACAACTTGGACACAAAACAAAATCAGAACAGCACAAGCCAGAGAGTTTATACGCAAAAATAAGAAAAAGGAGCTTCACGGTATGATTTAACTGCTGAAAAAATCCCTGATACTCTTTCAAGTTTCAATTCAACTACATGTCAGTTCTAAATACTTGCTTGGAGTTTAAGTAATCATGCAAGGTCTCAACCACTTTAGAATCTCCTTTCTTTTTCCTTCTTTTCCTTTTCTTTAGCTGAAAGGTTACTTAGGGTGATATTATGGCCCTTAGGCCTAACTCACCCAAAAGTTAGCTCATGCGGATCGAGAGTTGCCCAAGGCCAGGAGATCATAACTCATTTTCTCAACTAATACGAGACTTGACATTCCCTACATGTCAGGACCAGACTAACAAAATACGGGGGTTCAACAATTAGAAACACAACATAGGGCCTGACATGTATAGCTCTAACATCATATGAAGATATGATCCTTGAGCCTAACTCAACCCCAAAAGCCTCAAAAGTTAGCTTATGAGGGGAAGATTACCCAAACCCATATAAATATAAGGAGATCACAATATTTGTCACAACTCAAACTCATGACACGTATTGTCCGCTTTGACGTCCCAATAGATCCTCACTGATTTGTCCATTGGCGTACGCCATCATTGAGCCCATAACGGCATACCATGTGAGCATATGTTATGCCATATAAAGCTCTTCACTTTCTTATTTCATTCCGATATGGGAATCGCCTAAGGCACAACTTATCTACAACCAAATCAAAAATGAAACAACGGGTTATTGTCAAAGACGGAACAATTAGATTCAAAGGAATCAAGACTTAAAAAGTTATCCAGCTAATATGGTACCAGGTGTAAGCCTAATCAGGAGTTGGTTAATCCATTTGCATCATTATGAATGTTGTTTCCTGTTTATCCTTGTTTAAATAGCGTGGTGTTCGGATCAGCTTAAACATATTTTAATTATTCCAGCGAATACTTATTATCTTGCATCAACAAAAAGATATTAGGTAACTCTGCCACTAAAGTTTAAATCATATGAGAAGAAATTAGTCAATTACCAAGCATTATTTTTGTCTCTCGTGAAATCTGAATCCTAATCTACCATGATCATCTAGTGTTATCTTGATTCTTTTTACCTACTACTAAATATCTTGAATGCTCTTTTAACAACGGTCGTAATTCTCTTTTGGTCCTACAAGACAGGCCTGAATGTGTAACTAGGCACACTTTTTTCTGGCGTGATAGGCAAAAACAAGGAAATGTTTTAACAAAATGGTGTATAAGCACCAACGAAAGCAATATTTAGCAAGTAATGACCCATATAAATAAAATAAATGCACTGTACTTTCCTAATGATTGAAGCATTAGTAGCATACTGAAATAATCATAATTCATAACATAACCAAAATAATCAAAGAGGGATAAAATGATGTTTATGCCCCACTTCAAACTGTGTCGTATCTTGCTAGGACCTGTGAAATCCTTGAGATTTTCATTTTTGTTAGTATTTTCTTCCTTTATATGTATCAAATTGCAATAGAATTTGCAAATGATTATACATGATTAGATGGGACATTCTGCCAAAAAAAATAACTCCTCAGCTATGTTTGAGCTTATCCTCCTTAAAAGATTGATTTGATTAAGCAAAAAAGCAAACAACAGTTGAAACTTTGAATAATGATAACAACATGATCAAAAGAAAACATCGGTTACTGTGAAATATAATCTTAATTTTGATTTCTTCATTTGATTGTTGTACTCCATCACACATCCACTAAGATGGCCCCTCAAACATCAACCTTCTCTTTTTTACTTTGTATAAAGGATACTGAAAATAAAACAAATGAATATAAAGCCTTGAAAATAGGAGATGAATCATTGCATACTGTAAACAAACTTTTGTTTGAATGAATACATCTTTACTCCTCATAATTAAGTTCTAATAGTATCATATGTTTCTTACCCCTAGTATTATTTTATTTAATTCGCATTTAACACCTCTCCAGCAATTCAATAAGGGACCAGAACATACTAATTACTATGTGACAAGCAAATGGACATATGTACTCTTTAATAAAATTTTGATTTTTTAAGTTATATGATATTTAACCTTCTCTACTGAATGAATCTTGGAGCGACGATAAAAATTGTCAATTGTGTCACCAAGAAGTAAAGAATTTAAGTCGTGAAAACAGATATTAGTGTATCGTGCAGACATGCGAAGTAATATTGTGTAAGTATAGTGGGAGATTAGTGTATCATGTGCTCTTTTAACATTCTCTATCAAGCTCCTAAACACCGGGGTGGGGGGTTAAGGGTTTAAATTTTATGCTTTTTTTTTCCTTTCAAGATAGTGATCTAATCCTTAATTATTGGATATGTATGTCAATAAAAGATGCAAAAAACTGGTAGTTTTGAAACTTCTAAATGGTGTAAAGGGAAAGCTAAGTTCTAAAGCTGAGTAACACGTCAGTCAGTGATATGCACCAAAACCAATGATTGGAACATGCAATTTTTATACCCTTTGGATCAGATGCCAAAAATTTATGTAGTATTGTATCTAGCTAGTTGCCAGAAAAAGGAATCTAACAAATGTTTAAAGATTTGAGGGCGGGAAAGCAGTCAAGAAAAGAAACACAAAGCCCCCTATTACAGATTCTTATTTGCCTGGAACAACTTTTGTAGTCACAATTTAAATTAAAGAAAAAAACATGAAGAAGAAATTAGTAAAGGGTGTTTGTGCTAAGAGATTCAAGAATCTCATCATCCAAACAGTTTGCCATGTCACAGAGCAAAGAAAGAAAAATTATACAGTAACAAAATGCCAACTTTGATGGATAAAGGAACAAAATTGAGCCAAAATGTCATGGTATCAACAGAGAATTAGAAGACAAAAAGAATAAATATTTGTCTTATATGATCATGCAGTAATTCAATCATTTAGGTAAGATAAGTAACATATATTTTCCATTCCACCCAAGAACTGAAGAAAGAAAAAAAGTACAGTAAACCCAGTGTCCAAAACAAAAGACAAAAAGAAAATAAAAACTTAGAACATTGCTAGATCTCCATGTCCGTGGATCAAGAAAAGATTATATATTCAGTTAAACTAAGATTCTAATAAGTGATTAGACCTTATACTCTGAGCAAATAGATGCTAAGTTCAGGAGCAGCATTGCTATCAGGATTCATCATGTAGAATGCTTCTGAATCTCTTGACCCAATAACTCTTTCAAATTTGGCCCTCATATACATAATCTCCCCAGAATCAGGACTTTCTTCTTCTCCATTACCAGGCAAAACACCAGCACCCATTGATATTGGCTCAACAGCTTTTAGTACCTGCAATTCTTTTGCACCAATTTCCCTTCTTGTAGCAAAGCCGCATTTTTTACCATTGCAGTAAGTCCTCCATATAGGCTCATCTATGAGTCTAGTAACCTTCTTTTCTTCCTCCTTATCGCATTCCAATGCGATTCGGACCAACCCGGACGCCATTTCTCGGACTAGTCCACTTATAGGTGTGGCTAGCTCAACTAAGAAAGCTGGTTGAGAACCAGAATCTTTTTGAAATGCAAAATGTACATGTCCACGCCTGTGTCCAAAAAGTGTGCCTACAACTCTGGTTCCTAGGCCTTGTTGGAAGTTTCCCTTGTTTCGCCCGAACGCTGTTAGGACAGATTTTAGCCTGGATACTGCTTTAGTTTGCAGCTTCCTCCTTGTTGCTGAAGCAAATTGGTTGTCATCTGGGTTTTTTTCATGGATGGTGTTTAAAGTAGAAGACTTGGTAGTTGAGACTTTAGGATTCTTGAAAGGTTGTGCCTTTATATTCTCTGTTGATGTTTTCACTTCTTCATTTTTGGTTGAGGTGTGCTTTGGAGATGGATTTTCTAATGTTGCTTGTTGTTGTTGTTGTTCTTCTTCTTCTTCTTCTTCTTCTTCTTCTTCTTCTTCTTCTTCTTCTTCTTCTTCATTGCTGACTTTAGCTGTCCAGTGGAACTGTCTCTTAGAGGACAAGTCTTGGAAACTCTTTGCCATGATTGTCTTCATCTAAGAAAAGAAAATCAAGACTAGGCTGCACACTTTAAAGTGTTGTTGGTAGGAGAGTGAGGGGCAAAGAGATTCTAGTTACTTCTTTATTGAGGGGATTTTCTTTTTTTATTTGTTTTGCTTCTAGCACTTTGTTGAAGAAAATAAGAATCTGACAAAGAAAAACACAAGTGTCCCCACAAACTGTCATGGGAATTGGGAGTATAACACAGGGAAAGGCGAAGGCTTGAGAGGATGTGAGGAGAGAGGTAAATGTTTTGAAATAAAGAAAGGAATCTCAGGGAGACATAAGATGTGTTATTTCACTTTCTTGTGGGGTATAGTGAGAAAGAAATAGGCTTGACTGGCTCTTTTTGACCTGAACACAAAACAGTGGTCACTAAAATCACAGTGAAAGAGAGAACCAAAGAACCATCACTATTTACAGTAGACATACCTCCCAACACAACGTTCTGCTCCATGTCTTGTTCGTATGATAAAACCTGCACTGTACTGCACCCATATCTAAAAGGAACACAACAGTGATGTGTTTAACTCAGCTCAGCAATCACTCAGATTCTCAAACATGAAATATTATGTTACTACTCAAGACACAATAACCTGCGATACACACTGCATCAATGCTGACACTATGATCAGGGATTTACTGTTCTTTCATTTTCTTTCACTCCTTTTAAAAAAATATATATATGGCTAACACAATCTTTAGAAGGAAAAGCAAACTTCGAAGTGAGATGGTGGGCCTAAATCAAATTGAAAAACGGAGGCATTTTCATTTCGACGTTTATCTTTTATATTCCCTCTCTTTTTAAGGGGAAAGACTTGCACCAATACCGAGTAAGGTGGAGCACCAAAGGCCTTACCTAGCAGTCAAATAAGTGAGTGAAAACTATAGAAAAATCACTAGTCAAATGCTAGTAGAAACAAAGATAGTTAGGGCCTTAGGGGTAGTGGTGGATCCAAAGTAAACAGGGAACACCAATTTGGGCAGCTTACAAGGACCCTAGGTCATTGCCATGAGCACTGAGTTGAGTTGTAAAGCCATTACAAAAATGACCAAATAAGTGTATAGCGACCATCACATTCATCATTCGTCCCCTACTGGTTTTCAGTGCTGTGACAATTTTTTATTTGGTAAAAGTAATAAAGATGCGAGCCCCAAAGCAATCAATCACATTGGTCATGGGTGGGGCTGAGTAGGCCAATTAGTGTGAAGAGCCAACTGATGACAAAGAGCACCAGATATTACCACTCTAACAAATACAAATATACTGAAAGCACTTGTAGGCCGTAGAGACCATTGTGAAGAAAATTCAATAATTGCGAAACATATGGACATAATTAAAAGAGTACAAATTGAACTCAAGTCCACAAACAGCCACAGGTGCCAGGAGCTTTTTGTACATGATAAAAGAGAAACCACCTCTAAAACGACTAAAGAGGTGCTTGCCTACTTTAAAAACAAGGCCCTAAGTTAGCTATCCAATTTTTGCTCCGCTTCTGAGTCTTGCTGTTTGGGTGGAATTGAAACAACTCCATTCATCCTCGCACGTGCTTCAGCAAACATCCTCTGTTGTGCAGCTAACGCTTCTTCTTCAGTCATTTCAGCTACACTATTGCTCCACTTCCCAGCTCTCAGTGTCCTGTGAGAGAAACACAAAGCAAAAGGGCAAATCGTTAATGAATATCTTTCCACCATTAAATCATTTCACATGGTTGTAAAAATTATCGAATTCAAAATTAAATGTCGGGCTAGCAACATGCAGAGAGGTTTTTGGACCAAGGTGAGAAAAAAATATGGCGCTTTGTTTCGACAGCAGAAGGATGTCTTCAAACGTCCTAATTTCTAGGCCATTCGTAGAACCGAACTCATGTAAAAGACAGAAACGAGCTCTTATATACCACGGTCTCCAGTTTGTGTTGTTCATATGCGGCATAAACTTCTTCAATATATTCCCCAAAGCCAAGAACCTGAAAAACAAGAGTTGTTTATCATTCCACGAAAAACGGAAGGATATAGAACAAATTTTTTACAGGCTGACATATTAAAAACTAAAAGTAACTACATTTAATTAAGGTTTCTTGTTATTCAACACAAAATAATTATAGAAGTATTTAAGTACCACACTTAAAACTGGTTCCATGGGTTTCGTGGTGAAACGTTGTTCCTAGAGACCTAAGAAATGAGAATATGATCTCTGCAATTGATGTGGCCTAACATCACCTTGTGGGGGTTGGGGAGGGGGGGGGGGGGACAGACCAAACATGAAAACAATTAACAGGGTTTGCATTTCATCATCCTTATCGGCGTCGTGCAACTTTGTGACCTCAGATGAGAAGTAGGTTTGAGATTCTTTAAATCGCATTCAAATGAACTCATGCTAAGCATGATTACAGGTGATAACAGCAGAAAATTGCAAAAAGAGCAGGATGAAGATGATCAACATAATAGAGAAACTACAGGAACAAGAAGTACCTCTAAAGCCTTGAGTACATGTTCTGGTGCAATTGTTCGTTTATCTACTCTATTACAAACTTCATTTGATGCTGATGAGATAAGATTGATGAACTCTGCACAAATAAACTGAAAGTTGGAATACCATGCAAATTAGAAAAAAAAAACAATAAGAAGATTCTTCAGGTATGAAGTCAAGCTATGATTTGACAACGGCTCTTTCTCTTTCTCTCTCTAGCACTTTTCTCTCTCCCCGCCCACCACAACCCCGCCACCGGCGACCACCTCCCCACCGGTAAAAGGTAGGTTTCCCTTCCCTTCTCTCCCCCTCCCTCCCCTCCACAGACACCCATCACCCCACCCCCGTTTCTGTTTTCTTTGCCTTCTTGCAGTGAAACACCCAGCAGCAGAGAGCCACAAATCCCAGCGGCAAGACTCAGGCGCATCTCCCGGAAGCCACCATCACAATCGGACATCCACTCAATCCCGGGTGATTTCTACTCCTTCTCTTCTCCCTAGGCGTGACTGTTTTTTTGCGATTACATCTGTTCCTTTTCAATTGTGTTGGCTGGTGGGTACATTAGATTGAGATTGAGTTTTAATCTGACATATAACGAAGCTATTTTATTTTGCATTTTTGAAGATCCTTGAGAGTCTCCAGATTTGCAAATATCCTTTTTTTTTCTTCTGCATTCTTTTGTTTCTACATTTGAATAATCTATTTAGCACGGATTGCTTGTATTTTGCGAGGACCAAGTGGCTTTAGTGAATGATGGTATACTAGGGTCATGTTCTCGGTCGGGGACGGTGGCGAGGGTTAGGGGGGGTAAGTGGGGTAATGGAAATGCTAGGCTGAGAATAGGGTCTTGAAATATTGGAACTTTTTAACGGGGAAGTCCATAGAGCTAGTTAAGATTCTTAAGAAGAGGAAGATTAATATAGCTTGTGTCCAGGACACCAAATGGATAGGACCTAAGGCTAAGGATGTAGACGGGTATAAGCTATGGTTCTCAGGTAGGTCAAAGTATAAGAATGGGGTAGGCATTTTGGTAGACAGCGAGCTAAGGTATCAGATGGTAGAGGTTAGGAGGGCAAATGACAGGATGATGGCGATTAAGTTGGTAGTTGGAGGGTGCACTATGAACATTATTACTGTGTATGCGCAGCATGCGGGCTTGAACGAGGAGGAGAAGATGCGTTTTTGGGAAGATTTGGACGAAGTGGTAGGAGGTATATCACCCACTGAGAAGTTATTTGTAGGAGGGGATTTCAATGGACATATTGGGGCACTTCCGAGGGGTTATGACGACGTGCACAGAGGTTTTGGCCTCGGGGACAGGAACGGGGGAAGTGTCTCACTTTTGGAGTTTGCTAGAGCTTTTAGGATGGTGATAGCCAATTCGAGGTTCCTGAAGAAGAAGGAGCATTTGGTGACTTTCCGTAATTTGGTAGCTAAAACTCATATAGAATTTTTGCTCCTTAGGAAGGTGACAAAGGTCTTTGTAAAGACTGCAAAGTTATTCCGAAGGAGGATTTTACAACCCGACATAAGCTTTTGGTGATGGATTTGGAGATCAAGATGGAGAAGAAGAAAAGGGTTGTGGATGACAGGTTAAGAATCAAATGGGGGAGTTTGACCATGGCTAGTGCAAATGAGATGGGGGAGAGGTTGATGGCCAAGGGGGCTTGGGGGAGTAGTGGGGATGCGACCGGTATGTGGGACAAGATGGCCAATTGCATTCGGGAGGTTGCTAGAGAAGTGCTAGGGGTCTCGCGAGGTAGCCGTGGTGGGCATCGAGGGGACTGGTGGTGGAATGGTAAAGTTCAAGAGAAGGTGGAAGCGAAAAAAACGGTGTATGCGACATTGGTAGAAAGCAGATGGCGCGGAAAGAGGCAAAGCTTGCAGTTACGGCGGCGAAAACGGCGGCTTTTGAACGTCTATATGTGGAACTAGAGGAAAAAAACGGGGATAAGAAGTTATTCAGACTAGACAAGGTGAGGGAGAGGAGGGCTAGGGACTTGCATCACTTGAGGTGCATCAAGGACGAGGACGGCAGAATACTGGTGGATGACACACATATTAGACGGAGGTGGCAGTCTTACTTCCATAAACTCTTGAACGAAAAAGAAGATAGAGACATTGTGCTGGGAGATCTGGAGCTAGGTACCGGGATTTTGGGTATTGCGAAAACATCAAGGTTGAGGAGGTCCAAGGTGTTATTCGCAGGATGCGTAGGGGACGAGCGACCGGGCCTGATGAAATCCCAGTCGAATTTTGGAAGAACGCAGGTAGGGCAGGTTTGGAGTGGCTGACGGAGTTGTTTAACATCATTTTTAAGATGGCGAAGATGCCCGAAGAATGGAGGTGGAGTACAATGATTCCTTTGTACAAGAACAAAAGTGATATCCAGAGTTATAACAACTATAGGGGTATTAAGCTACTAAGCCACACTATGAAAGTTGGGGAAAGAGTCGTGGAGTTGAGGGTGAGAAGAGTCGTGTCTATCTCTGAGAATCAGTTTGGATTCGTGCCGGGGAGTTCGACTACAGAAGTCATTCATCTTATTAGGAGGTTGGTGGAGCAATATAGGGAGAGGAAGAGAGACTTACATATAATTTTCATCGACCTCGAGAAGGCATACGACAAAGTCCCTAGGGAGGTTCTATTTTGATGTTTAGAGGTTAGAGTTGTGCATGTGGCATACACTAGGGCAATCAAGAATATGTATGATGGAGCCAAGACCAGGGTACGGACAGTAGGAGGAGACTCGGAGCACTTCCCAGTGATGACGGGGTTGCACCGAGGATCAACTCTTAACCCATTCCTATTTGCCTTGGTGATGGATGGACTGGCGCGATAAATCCAAGGAGAGGTGCCATGGTGTATGTTATTCGCGGACGACATAGTCCTGATTGATGAGACTCGCAGCGGAGTGGACGCTAAGCTGGAGGTTTGGAGACAGACTCTGGAGTCTAAAGGGTTCAGGCTGAGTAGGACCAAGACAGAATACTTGGAGTGCAAGTTCAGTAACGGGAGCGACCTTGAGTCAGGCGTGGGGATGAGGCTTGATACTCAGGTCATTCCAAAGAAAGAGATCAAGTACCTCGGGTCTATTATCCAAGGGAATGGGGATATTGATGACGATGTCACGCATCGTATTAGGACAGGGTGGATGAAATAGAGGCTTACATCTGGTGTCTTGTGCGATAAAAATGTGCCACAAAAACTTAAAGGCAAGTTCTATAAGATGGTGGTTAGACCGACTATGTTTATGGGGCGGAGTGTTCGCCGGTCAAGACTTCGCACACCCAAAAGATGAAAATTGCGGAGATGAGGATGCTAAGATGGATGTGTGGGCATACAAGGAGGGATATAATTAGAAATTATGATATCCGCGACAGAGTGGGAGTGGCCTCGGTGGAGGATAAGATGCGGAAAACGAGGTTGAGATGGTTCGGGCACGTGCAGAGGAGAGACACAAATGCCCCAGTGCAGAGGTGTGAGAGGTTGTCAATGAACGGGTACATGAGGGGTAGAGGTAGACCGAGGAAGTATTGGGGAGAGGTGATTAGACGGGATATGGTGTAGATGAAACTCACCGAGGACATGACCTTAGATAGAGGGGTATGAAGGACACATATTAGGGTAGAAGGACAGTAGGTAGTCCAGCTTAGTCCTACCTACGCTTACAAACTGGTAGTTGTAATATTATTATTGTAGGCTCGCTTAGCCTATCATACAAGTAGACACAATATTGCCTTATAGTCCCTTGTCGTTTGATTTATGCTGCTATGTGTATTTTGTTTGTCTTATTTACTTGCATTAGTTATTGCTTCTTTTTCTCTTACAGAATTCGCTATCATGACTTACTCACTTTGTTTGTGGTACTTTGCTTGGGCTTGTGCTTTGTCTTGAGCCGAGGGTCTCTCGAAAACAACCGCTCTGCCTACCAAGGTAGAGGTAAGGTATGTGTACACTCTACCCTCCCCAGACCCCACATTGTGGTATTTCACTTGGTATGTTGTTGTTGTTGAAGTCAAGCTATGATTTAATTTTAAGGGTTGTAAAAGATGATATTATATAATCTAGTAGAAGGAAACAAAATAGGAGAGACTTCAATCCTGTTGGAATAGCAAACACAAGTCACCAGACAAAAACATCGACGCAAATATACTTATAAAAAAACATCAACGAAAATAAGTAAATAAAAGCAGATCTAGACATCTATGTTGCTCAGACTATTCAAAATTGCCGTCAGGTGCCTGTCGTATCCTCCAAAAGTCGATTAATGGAGGATCCGACACGGGTGCGGCAACATTTTTGGAGAGTCCGAGTAACATAGCTACAAATTGTTATGTTTTGTTTCTCTCAACCACATCCCCGTTGACCTTGAATGAACAAAACGATAATAGAATAGGTTACCTTATAAAATAAAAAAGATTTAAGGAATAGGTTAATATACCAGAGTAATGACCAAGTTACATTAGAACTCTCACTTTTCAAGCTACCTGTAGTAATCTATGGGATACCACTCAAGAGGAGTTAAAAGGAAATTGAATGCTTATAATGGTTACCTGTATTATCCAACTATCTACTAAACTGCACAAAAGTTATAACATTCCCTGTCTTGTGTCTCACTATAAATCAGCAGAGTCACAACCAAGAGCTAACAAACAACCAGAGCAAAAGTTTCCTATTCAACCGCCATCCTCCAATTTAAATACAGATTATTACTTATTCCCGCTACTTTTCTTGAGAAGCATGTTTGCTATTAGAAGCAAACACTACTGACAAAAGCACCACACATCAACAGAACTTTAAACTAAACTCAAAAATTAAGTCAGACATATTATAATCAACTCACCTACACAACATTCAATCAAAAGATCCTGAGCGTCTCGGGCAACACGAACATCAGGGGGCAACATTTCTTTAATAATCTTTGTCATAGTTGCTGAGAAGAGAATAGTACCATCAGTATATTCAGAAAATCAACCAAATACATAAACCATCAGCCAACACACACTCATCTATCCCAAAAATAAACTCGTGAGGAAAACAAAATGATCCAGATTTCAGAGCATACGGTGAAACCAGAAGCATAAAAAAGCTTCAATTTTAGAATAACTATTTCGCTTTTGCAACTGAAATCTGCTCAGCACTCAAATATATTATCAAATTTCTTTTCAAAAGAAATTATTATCACTTAAGTCACTCAGAAGTCAAGTTTTACCCTCTCCGAATATATTTCACAAACTCCCATCTCCCAGCAGGGGCAGGGCTAAAGGGAGGCAAAGAGGTTCAATTGAATTCCCTTTGCCAGAAAATTGTACTCGGAAAAAGGGCAAAACCAAATTTCTTAGTTATTTATAAATTGTTGTATCCCTTTGACATAAGAGAAGATTCGAGTGCAGTGGTGAAGGGGTTCAAAAATTGTTTCGATCACAGGTTCAAATTCTAGGTATCACACTAGTATAAATTTGAATCCTTGTACGAATTTCTGGTGCTTTTACTCACCCTAAATCCCCCACCCCCCCACCCACACGCACAAGAAAAGCAATTGATATCCCTCTCTGCTCAAAATCTCGTTAATTAGGTTTAGACGATAACCCAACAGAAACAGGAGAAAAATTCACCAAAAAAAGTCATCAAAAAGCAGAATATACACCAGACATGGCAGCTATAAAAGAGAACATGGAGGAAGATGAAAACCTTTGGGAAGCGAAGCATCTTCCTTCCAACGATATCCATCGGTTCCATTTTAACCCTTCAAAACCAAATCAAATCCACAATTCAAAATTAAATTCACAAATTCCAACATAAAAAGTACTCCCTTCGTCCCAATTTATACTAGCCTTTATCAGTTTTGAGAGCCAAATAACCCTTTGACTCAATTTCAAAGATAGATTCTTCAAGTATTTTATAATAAGATTTAGAAAAACTAAAAAGAATCACCCAAAATGTACCTTCTCCGTAAGAGTTTGTTCCAACTCTGCCCCAACAGCTGCTTCCACTTTGGCTATTGAAGAAATTCACTTGCACAACTGACTCATGGCAATGCATGTGACGTACCAACCAGTGTCTCTTGGTTAGGTGGTATTTAAGGATGCAAATAGATATTACAAACGAACCTCAGTTTTGTAATTTTCCATCAATTTCACGCATAAGCAATGTGGAATTGTCAAGAACACGCCTGCTTTCATGGATAATAGACCGGAACACTTCATGCTTAGGTTCTGGCTTATGGGACGCAAGTTCAACAAAGGGATTTCTGATGTTTGATCTCTTGCACAACTCCTTTGCTGGCTGGACATTCTTCCACCAGAAGTCAGAAAGTGCAGTCTTCAAGAGTTGCCAATATTCTTCATCACGATGCAACCTAAACAAACTGCTTCCTTTGGTAGTCCAAACATAATAGTCCATCCAGTCTTGATCCAATATTTCCATTAAACCCTGAGCTTGTGGAACATAATAAATGGGAATTCTTTTCCAAGGAGTCGCCTTAGTCATATCACCATTGAAGAATGGGCACTTGATCTCCAAAACCCCTCTAGATGGAAGATGATAAACAAACTTGTCAACCACACCATCAGGGGAAGCTGCAAGCCAGTCATCCCCCATGTTCATTTCCCGATGATACACGTTAAAATTAGTAAAAGAGACAGGATTTCCAGTTATTAGCTTATATCTTACAAGAGCCTCCTGTTCCTGGCTGTTAGTCCAAGCCGTAGCTAAATTACCTGAGAAGGGTTGGACCGCCCCAATTTTCTCCAACCAGAGTTGGACTCTACGCTTAGGCCAAAAACCAACAGCTTGACCAAAAGTGCTAGCTGTAAGTTTATTCTTTCTCGATTCTTCCCAATTCTTGTACCAATGCTGAAGACTAGGGGCTTGAAGAATTTGATGAGAGTCGCACGAGGAAAATCTCGAAGAAAGTCCAGCACTAGTGCTGCTGTACCTAGCAAATTGAGAAAGAGAAACAACTATCTTCTTAATTTTGCTACAACACTTGTCATTTGATGAACATCCAAAACTGAAAGTAGCAAAAGGCATGACCTCCACTGCAGAACAATAAAGTGCTCAACTTTTCAGTATATCACCATATCTAAGGGGGGAAATGAGTTCTTTTTAATTAATGGTCAAAAAAGTTTCATACCTCAATCACCCATTATTCCATTTAACTACATAAACTATTACTCCTATTAAAACACACCCCCACACCTCGATGCTGAATTGGCCTACACACGCCTGTTGTCGATTTATTACAAATATTTGATCAATTCAGCATTAACAGTTAAAGTATGAAACTCGCGAAAAAAAATTATTTAAGTGTATTTTTCACCATTAATTTTTTTTTATTTTAGCAAGAACTCAAAATGAAACTTATGAATTATTTCCACTGTTTATGAATTATTCAAAATGAACATAGTTTAGATGGATTAAGGCCTCATTTATTTGCAAAGTCTGAATCATTTAAATTTTAGTCTATTATGCATTTGTTTTTATTAAGATTTTATCACTTTTTGGGTCTTAACACTTAAGAGATCTGACCGAATCAGAAGTCTTATTTGTATTCAGACCTCAATCAAGCTACTCCACTCTGTATTAAACCTTTAAACAAAAAGTGACGCTTTCTTCCCCAAACTACAAAACTTTAAATTTGATTTCTTCCTCAACCCTTATATTCTTAACGTTATTTCTTTCACAACCCTTAACACATCATCGTTTTTTATACTTTTATCGTATTTCGTGATTTTTTATTTCATTCCGTGATAAGGAACACCAGCATTAAAGATACTTTAGGTCTGATAAGGAATACCATCACAAATTATGATTCCTTACTTTGATTCTCTTATTTTTTTACTATTAGTTCTTTTATTTCATGACAAATTTTGATGGGATAATTTTTTTTTCCTGAAATTCTGGTGGGTTTGGCGTGGGCACGAAATCACATAAGAGGGGGGAGATGAGGAATAAAGAGAGGGGCGAGAATAGAGACGCCAGTGGATTCTGGATCCGATATTTGGTATCCGGTGGATTCAGATTCATTTTTTAAAATATGGATTTTTAAAATTTGGACCCGACGGATCCGGATCGGATCTGGATTCATTTTTGACGGATCGGATCTGGATCTGGATCTTGTGTTTGAGATCCGTATCCGATCCAGATCCGACCCGTTGATCCGTTCTTTATTAAATATATGCATAACCTAGAATGTAATTTTATAAGTATTTTCTTAATTTTTTTCATAATTTCTGTATTTCTGTATTTTACATTCAGGTTTGAAGTAATGAATATTGAAAATTTCAGGAAGAATTGGTTGGAACAATAATTTTATTACTCCACTAATTACCCTCAGCTTCCATTCTCACACCTCTTAGTTTACTTGAATAAATAAATTAACAGACCTCTTAATTTATTCTATAGATATAAATTAGTGCTGTAATATATTTACTTTTCATGCTTGCTTCAATATTACTTTATGCCTTTCTACTCCAAAATGGTTAAATGAAACTTCTTTAAATACCATGCATTCTTTAACATACTCAAATTATCTCTTGTTTACTTATTTAATTTTCTATTTATTATACTGAAAAATACATTTTGTTACAAGTATATGTACATGTTTCTCATATTTAATTAGGTCCGGATTTGGATCTGATTTTTATGGACCCGATGGATCCGGATCTGGATCCAGATATAAAAAATGGATCTGGATATGGATCTAGTAGGATCCGATCTGTTGCCATCCCTGGGCGAGAGGGATACACTTAGGGGTGTTCATCGTTTGGGTGAAAAGCGATCCGAATAGAAAAATTAAACCAAACCGATGAGATGAATTGATATTTTTTTGGTTTGGTTTAAATTTTTTACAAATTGATAATATATGGATTGATTTGGTTTTATTAAAAATAAACTGAAGAAAAAATTGAACCAAGTCGACAAATTAAATGCATAATTTTTATAATTATATATATGTAAGCTATTATTTCCATAAATAATTTTTAATATTTTGTGTAACTCTTTATCAATAATTTATTTTTGCCATTGAGTTTATCTGTAATAGACTAATGGACTTTAAGTATTAAGTCCAGTTCTTAAAAGAAAGACATGAATCAATATCAATTTATGTAAAAACATAAGTATGAAATTATACCTTTTTTTATATTTCCGTGATACAAAGAAATTGTAGTCATCATAATAAAAGGATAGTAAAGGATTATAAGTTAGTGAAGAATGAAATTTTTTTCTAATTATATTGGAGGAGGGGAGATATCATTAGATTTTTTAAAATCGAAAAATCAAACTAGGTCAAACGGAAATCGACAATAACCAACCGATAAATATATATTACATTTGATTTGATTTTAATAATTAAAAAATCGCTTAATTAAGTTTGGTTTTGTCAATCAAATGTTAGTTACACTCGTGTTATGGAGTTTGTCAGCCAAATGTTAGTTGAATATTCATATTGGATACATTAAATATTTCATATTCTTATCAATTTGGTGATCACATTATGTTATATTAATATTTGTCAGATACATTGTTGATGTAATATTTCTTGGTATTTCTATGGTACTTTATAGAGCAGTACGGGAAGTAATAACTATTACAAATGTTCGAAAGGATAAATAAATGGTCAATCTTCAAAACTGCAGCATGTGTGTTGTGTCTTGAATCTTGATCACCTTGCAAAGCCAATGTTGAGAACTGCCGCAAGTTTGTTGTGTCTTGAATCTTGATAACCTGAAATCAAGAAACAACTAAATCTGGATGGTTACAACGTTGTGTGTTGAGTCGAGGATAGCCCTCTATCCTTAAGACAAAATTGCCCCGTATATATGCTTTTACGTTAGCGGGCAATAGTCTCCCAAGATAAAACAACACTTTAATCTCAACACTACAAAGCCAATAGGTTGAGCCTGTCGAAGAAAATAAATATGACTCGACTTGCTGAAGATATGGAATAGGAAGGAAGAGTTTCTCTCTACTCTTCTCTTTTGTCTCTGTGTATATAGTGTGTCTCTGTAGTGTATATCTAGTGTATACGTGAGGGTTTGGTCACTGTTTTTCAGTCGAAAATTGCACTGATTTTTGTTGAATTTCACTCGTTGTTTTGTGCTATTTTGTGGTTGTTTTCTGGCTATTTTTGGTCTGTTTACTGCCTTATTTCAGCCAGTTTTCAGCCTATTTTCTGGCCTATTTTGCACTGTATTTTCGTCTATGTTTCTGCCTGTTTCTTGCTACTGTTTTGAGCCAAATGAAGCTCAATATATAGCAAGGAGAATGGGCTGTCCAACTGCCAAAACATGGCTGTTAATGGCCATTATGAGGGCATTAAAACAGCCAAGTAATGGCCGTTAATGGACATTGAAAGGCTGCCCAACTGCCAAAGTAATGGGCTGTTAATGGAGGAGTTAATCAGCCAAGTAATGGCTGATTAATGCCTCAAAAACAGTCTCAACGGTAGGCAGAAAAAGTCTCCAGAAATTCTGGGGACCAAACTGTAAATATTGAAACTTCAGGGACCAAACTGTACATATAAAAGAATTCTGGTCCAAACTGTACATATGAAACTTCAGGGATCAAACTGTACATCTGGCAGAGTTCTTTGGTCCAAAAAGATAATATCAGCCCGTGAGCCTGAAACCCGGAACCGGACGGGCGGGCGGCGACGGCGCGCGCGTGGGCTTAGCCTTGAACCCAAGCACATCTAGGTCTTCCCTCATTTAAACACATGGGATACCCTTGGGGTCCCAAACCCTTTACCAATTAGAGACTTATATAGAGAGCAATTCTTCCTATTCCCACCGATGTGGTAGATTTGTCCCACACCACATTTTCATGTCTCAAACACCTTACTTCGTGAACCAATATCTCTTTCATTTCTCAACGAAATTAGACGATTCTTGGCCCTACGGTCATCTACTCACTTCGTAGATCATGCATGTGTAAAGAGACGAGGTCTCCAACATACGGAACACTAGTGTTTAATTCATCAAAGATGGGTGGACGCATCTCCCCGCCAAAGGCTAATTTCCAACAATATTTAATTATTATATTTTAAAATTTTATATTTAATAATTATTTTAATTACACTCATTCAAATCTTTAGAAAATAAACAGTCTTAATAATTCAATGTTAAGATATTTGATACAACATCTTAATATTTAGATGTATATTCATATTAAGACATCTCAATCTTAATGAAAATAAATGCAACCTGAGTAACGTTAAATCGTCTCATTAAGTTTTTTTTAAATAGCATTAAGTAGGGTTAGGTGGTACAAAGTAATACATAGCCAAAGAAGAAAAGTGTGATTAAGTAGTTTTTTACAGGGTTAAATAGCATAAAGAAGCACGTAGTAGAAGAAGAAATGAAGAATTAAGTAGGGTTAGGTATTTTTAAGCCGCCTTAAGTAGAGTTAAGTAGCACAAAGTAACACATGATAAAAGAAGAAGAAAAGGTCCAAGTAATTTTATTAAATATTTTTAAGTAGCATTATAGGGTTAAGTAGCATAAAGTATAATAGAACATAAAAAAAATAAGTAACGTTGTATCAAATAGGGTTAAGTAAGGTTATGTAGTACTCCTATAAGAAAATGTAGATTTAGTAGTTGTTAGTAGCCTTAGTTAGTTTTTTAAGTAGCAAATAGTAAAAGAAGAAAAGTGAGATTATGCGGTCTTAAGAGTTGAATAACATAAAGTAATATATAATAAAAGAAGGAACGTGAGATTAAGTAGCGTTAATTAGCCTTAAGGTTATGTTGCATAAAGTAACACATAATAGAAGAGAAAAGAAGGATTAAGTAGCGTTGAATAGTATTTTCAATTAGTCTTAAACATGATTAAATAAATATAAAGTAGCACATAGTAAATAAGAAAGTGGATTAAATAGTTTTAAGTAGTCTTTAACTGAGTTAGTAGAATAAAGTATCTAGCTAGCATGTTTGACCAAGTTTATTTTTCTTGAAAAATGTTTATTTTTCTTTAAAAGTATTTATTTAAGAAAATGAGATGTTTGATCAAGTTTTTAGAAAAAAATAAGTGATTTTGGGAGTAGAATAACCTTTTTTTTTTAGAAGCTAAAAAAATAATTTTTAGCAGAATCATTTTTAATTTTTTTTTTGACAAAAATACACTTAAAACACTTTTTAAAAACTTAACCAAATACTAATAGATGTTCAAAAGTGTTTTTAAAATTAATTTATCAAACACAAACTGTTTTTCATAAATATTTTAAAAAATTATTATATTTTTTTATAAAATACTTTTCAAGCTCATTCTAGAAACTTGATCAAACCGGCTATAAACACCCTTTTAACTTTTTTTTTTCTAAGGATATTCTAGTTAAATTATATTTTACTTTATTAAATCATCTAATTATGATAATTTGATGTAAATAATCCATACGGATAGCCATTGTAATTTCTATTTCCAAATACTATACAACTACATATAGTAATGACAGAAGCGAACCGCAGAGTGTAGAAATCTCGCCGTTGGCTAATGTCCGCTCACCGGCAGGCAAATTTCTCGAATCAACGATCACATTGTATTATCAAAATCAAGGAAACTAGGGTTTATAAGTTGCAATTTGGAAGCTATTGATATAGAAAAATGGATAGCGACGAGGAAGATTTCGTGTTCTATGGAACACCTATAGAACGAGAGGAAGATGTCAGTAGCCGCAAGAAGAAGGCTGTCGCTGAGGCATCTGGCCAGTTGCGAACCCTTCCCGCATGGAAACAAGAGGTACTCAATTTCAAATTAAGTACCTCTTAATTATTATTTTATTTCATTGGTTTAGGTTATTGAATTGTTGATTCCACTCGCTACTAGATTAAAATAACTGTTTCTCGAATCCTTTAGAAGTTAGAAGTCTATGTTTTAGAGAACAAGGCATAGAATATGACGGATTGAGGTTTTTAAATTTTTTTATGCTCGTTTCTTGTGTGAAATTAGTAGAATTTTAGTGGCAATGTAGCCTTGTTTGATGGACATTGCGAAGCACATTTTAGTTGTAAATAGCACGTTGTCCTTGTTGAGATTGAGTTAGTTTACTTTACACTGATAGTATGAGAAAGTTGATAATTGTTATAAAGTTTTGATGATCCTTTAGGGCTCGTTTGGGTGGAGAACAAGTTATCCCGGGATTTGGTTGGGATAAACTCATCCCAAATTTAATCTCGGGATTAATATCCCTTATCCCTCGTACCAAATGAGTCCTTAGTACTTTATTAATACCTATAGTCCGTTAAACATATGTTGTTGCTGATTAAAATAAGTGCTTGATCAAAGCTTTTCATCCTCAGAAGCTTTTTTGTTTATCTGCTTCTATCTGATTTTTTTTTTTGCTTATTAACAAAATTGATTTTCAGGTCACAGATGAAGAGGGACGGAGGAGATTTCATGGAGCATTTACTGGTGGTTTTTCCGCTGGATACTACAATACAGTTGGCTCGAAAGAGGGTAGTGTTTTCCATTTTATTGTTTTGCTTCATTTAAGTGACGTTTTTCTTGATAATTTTATTTGGGAACTATTTATGTGAGATTCTTTATGAACCATCTATAACAATGTTGTAGGATGGACTCCACAAACATTTACGTCGTCTAGGAAAAACAGAGCTGAAGTCAAACAACAGAGTCTCTTTAACTTCTTAGATGATGATGAGAAAGCTGTACGTTCTCTTCCTTTCGCTTTCTTCATAGGTATAAGAATGTAAATACGGTATACTATTTTGTGTTAGTGTTACACCCAAAGAAGTCAATCAATTCTATGACAAAACATCAGCTTTTGGCTGGAGAATTTGAAAGAGCGCTGGATGCTCTTCTCAGGATACTTAATTTTGTTTTCAATTAACTTCCTCTTGCAAGGTTGGAGTTTTTACTTTAAGAGAGATTTCCTGAAAGACACACGATCTCCAGTATATACATCTAGTGTGTTTTCCTTTGCTGTTTCTTTTCCAAAAGTCACAATCTAAGTTTAGGCTGTCTCATTTGCCCGTGGAAAAAAAACTATGAGTTAACCTATGAGAGACATTCCCTAAAAAATATCTGGTTTACTATCGGTGATTGAATACATGAAGTAGCATAATTTTGGATGTACCGAATAACAAATCCTTGTAGTTGTATTAACGTTGGGATTATTTTGTAATTGTTGTTGAAGAAAGCCATCTTTGTCTCATGTCAACTACTCCGTGCCTGCAGAAGCTTGAATTCCTTTTTTTTCTCCCTCATCTTTTGGTTGCCAAGTGTACTCCAAAGTAGCTTCTATTGACTTCTGTGTCATGCAAAATGTCCTGGGAAGAGTAAAGAGTAAAATATTCACGTCTTTGTTCTTAAACAAGCTAATACATTGATGGTTATGTTCTAGTAGTGTAGAGCAATGGGTATTGAAAGACTATTGTGAAACGTGCCAGTTAGTGTACTTTGTTTTCAAGTTTCCTTGTTTTCTGAAGGTTAATTGTCATGTTCTCTTGGTCATTGTTTGTCTAGCTGCTTCTAGTTCTATGACTTCATCATAGTGTTCTTTTGTAAATTATGTGGGAACTTTAGAATGCCATATATTCGAGTTGAGTTGGTACTGATCATTCAGTCATTTTCATTTCTGTTCCCCTAGAATCTTACTCTGGTTTTACATCATAGGAAATGGAGGGCCGCGTAGGGACATCGATGCAGTATGATACATTTGGATTTACTTCTGCGGAACTTGCTCGTAAACAAGCTGAAAAGGAGCAAAAGCAGAGGTGTTCTGTTGTGCTGAGCTGTTTCTTATGTATAATAAAATTGTTAGTTTGTAGCTTAGACTTTAGATGTTTACTACTTTTTGTCTAATGGTATTATGTGATTGCTATAACTAAATATCATTACCTCATTGAGCTGCAAGCCTGTTCCTTGCATCTGTTCTTTTATTGTTGAAAGGATCTTATGTTCATTTTTCTTTGCAGGCATGTTCTTTAAATATTATGATATATGCTTTTGTATCTTCCTGAACGATTTTGTGACTATGACGTAAGCACTCAATGGTGATATAGTAAATGCATGACCTGAGACAACCTTAGACTCCTGTTAAAGTACAGATATTATTCTGATTGATATAGGTGGTTGACATTGAGAATAGTTTTCTCGATGTACAGGAGTATAGCTGCGTTTATTTGCTGTGTTTCTGTACGCTATCCATGCCAGGCCTACCCTATTCAACATGATCGAGTCTAATTGTTGTGTTAATCTTTTACTTTCTTTCATTAGTGTTGGTTGCATCTTCGCTCGAGTAGAACTGGATTGAAGGAACCTAAATGCTTAAATTCCTTTTTTGAGCTATGAGTTAATTATTCTAGATACTTATCTTTACGTTTCATACTATTAACATCTTGCTTGAACTGCAGGCCCTCTGCTATACCTGGACCAGTTCCGGACGAAGTGGTACTTCCAGTGACAGAGTCCATTGGTCTGATTCTATGTACACTGAGAAGTACAGTTTTTATGAAGAGAATAATTTCTCATTTTGTTATTCTTATTTTTGGGCAGGACTCACATTACTGCAGAAGATGGGATGGAGGCATGGTCGCTCAATTAAGAGCTCACATACTGATTCACTATATAGTATGCGTGTCCATTAAGCTCCCTTTTTTCTTATGTCATACTTAAGTCTGTTGGATATTGTTAATGATTTAATGTATGGTGCATTACCTTGCAAGCAAAGAAATTTGGCAATGGACTTAATTGGACACAGCTTTTAAACTGGTTGAAGAAAAGCTGTTAAGGATGGGATGAATGATTCTTCTACTACTGTTACAGACTGTTTTACCTTGTTCCTAGAGAGTGTAGTTTTTCAACTTCGATAGAACTGATGGTTGGACATTGAAAATTTTAGATAGTCCAATCAGTTCTTGACATATGCCATTAACAAACATGTTGGAGGGTGACAAATGGACCTTACTAGACAGGTTTTGCATTGGCTTAGAAAAGCTATTTAGACCGGAAGTCTGAACTTATTTGACAAATTTCAGCAGAATTTTCTGTTGACCCTTGAGAGTTAATCTGATGATGCCCAAACATTTCCGATGCACATTTATGGGACTTATTCAGCATCTATGAGTGCCGTCATAGAGAATTGGGGCAACCTTTTGGAAGCTATCAGTTTAGGACTTTGTTCTTGGTGTAATTTTTTTGGTCTTAGTGTTTGATAATCGTCAAGAAAAAAATTCTGATCTTTTGAAATTAAACAGATAATTTTCGTGCTTTATAACTATGAGTAAATTTGTTGCTATCGATCTATTCTTTGAACATGTTTCTCTTTTTGATTTGCAGATGCTAAGAGAGAGGCAAGAAAAGCTTTTCTTGCATTTTCTTTTGCTGATGTGGACGCACAACCTTTGGGCTCTGGGCTAGTTGAAGATGCTACTGATAATATTGTGGATCTGCCAACTGATGATGGGAGCCAGTTTTCTAAAAAAACACCGGTGTGAACTGATGCTTTATTTCTTCAAGGCTTTTCTTTGTCACCAGGGCTTTATATTTGTCTTTTATATTTCTGTTTCAATTTTCGAAAGTAAACAGTTCCACTGTCTTATTACTTGCGTTACATCTTCATGGCACTGCTTCATTTAGTCTATGTTATGAAGCCAGCAAACTGGGATGGCGAGCGTGAGTGGAGAACTGTTGGGTTATTAGCTGTCCTTTTTCTTCTTTGGGAGATGCAATGTGTTGCTACCTATTTTCTCAAATGACTCCGTTACTTCAAAATGCCCCTAATCTTTAGGAGAAGGGATGTTGTGTGGATTTTAGTTATTTCTTTCCTTTTCAACTAGAACGATGCCAGGTATGATTGCTCGAGTTCATTCAGTTCACCTTTTATTTGGTGAGAGAAGGGAATGTCAACGCTAGTGGTTACCCTTGCAGAACTAAGTTTGTAATTCTGTATGGCCTCATGCTTTTTTTTTTGGTGGGGGGTGGGGGTGGGGGGGAATTTATATATATTTATGGTATCACATCTTCTATGAACATGTGGAGGGTTTTTGGTTTAAAACATACTAACTAATTGGATGTATTCTGAGCTAATAACATAGTTCTTCTGCCCGACATATTGTTCGTAGAAAAATAATTTGTTACCAACAGAAAATGAAGAGTAAAAAGGAGGATAAAAAGATGTACTCGATCGACAACATTGTAAGATGTACTCAATTAGAGCTCTAAACAAGAAATGCACACATGCTTTTGGAGATTAGTTAATCCAAGAACAGTCTCTGTTACACCATTCAATGCCAAGAACCATCTCCCCCAATATATTAGAACCTAAAGATAAAATGTGATTCTCCATTTGGTTTCGATGCATTCATTCAGATTACATGGTTATACACGACTAGCGAGATCAGAAGTTTGTCATTTGTTTGCACTTCTTTTTCCTTTTTGAACAAAAATAGTGATTTTGTATCCTTGCAGAAACTTCTATGCTCTATCTCCTTTTAGTTTTTGCTTTAATGCACTGGTTCCCTAATATTTTCCTGCTCGTTTCCTGACCTCTGTAGGTTTATATGCTTAACCCAAAGCAAGATTTGCATGGTTTAGGCTATGATCCTTACAAAAATGCTCCTGAGTTTAGAGGTACTTAATGTCTCAACAATAGAGAAAATGTAATCTAATTTGTCCTTATCATAACATATGTAGCTGATTTGGAGCATATTGTTAGTGAATAAGTGCTTTGCTTTTTTTTTTCTTTTCAGAAAAGAAGAGATCGCGGCTATCAGAAAGTACGCAAATGGGGCATCAAGATAGAGTCTTGAAGGACAGCCTATTTGGTTTCAAATGTAAGATTTAGCCCTTATGTTTTCTGATTTAAGCTTGCCTTCCATTTAGTACTTCTTATCTTCTTTTAAAGACTGCAAGATTTACCCCTCATGTTTTGAGATTTAAGCTTGCTTTCCATTTAGTACCTCTTAATTCTCATCTTCTTTCAAAGACTGCATTACCAGTGTAGGCTTTTTAGCTATTTGGGTTAATTTTATCAGCAGGAAGGGTTGCTCCTGGATTTGGTGTCGGGGCTCTTGAAGATCTTGATGTTGAAGATGAAGATGTGTATGCATCAGGTAATGTCTTTTTCCTTTTGGCTGTAAATCCAGTTATTATAGATAAACAAATACCACTCAGTTTCTTTTGTTGATATGCAAGTATCACTCAATTAGTTAGCAATATGGATTACAGAAATTCCTATTCTTCCTTCTTTAGTTCTCTTTATCAAGAGAACACCTTTATTTTCCCTTGTGTCTACTATTTTGTTTCACTGCACAAACTTTGGTGCTGCTTTATGCTTGTACCAATCACCACCGCTAAGTTTATGGTCATCGACTGGCCCGGGAAAGGGGGAAGGCAGTAGTGGTTGGTGAGCCAAAAGTATGGAATAGAAAAATTGAGGCATAAAAAGAATTTGAAATTCATATATTGTCAATATGGGATTCGATTTATGCAAAAAGCACAAGTAAATTCTATGAAATTCCCAAAAATAGGAGCAATTTGTGTCTTTTTTGTGCTCAATTTTGGTTTGTGTTTGCGAAACATCTGTACTATCTTCTATCTTCTTTCCTTATTTGCATTTTTCAAGAAAGTAGTAGTGTCTTTAAATTAGAGACAGCTTCATTTTGCCATCATGTGGAGAGAAAGAAATGCCAGTGTCTTTGAACTAAAGTTATCTTAAACTCAAATGTATATTCTTGCTTAATTTTTTTGGTGTGATGAAGCTACATACATTCGTTTTAGAGTTGGATGCTATGGTTGACTTTCTTAGTTCTCTACCTACACTGTGAAGTTCTTTTTTCTTGATGTACTTTGCCTTGACATTTTCTTAATGCTGGGATCCGTATGTCTCATTATTTATCAATAACTTCATTTTTCTTGATGTACTTTGCCTTGACATGTCTCATTATCTACCTTCTGTTAATGTTCCTTTGATCCAGTTTGCAGGTTAGACAATTGCAGAATATGGAAGCTTTATTTTTCTTCTAGTTTTGGTTGCTCTTGTAGCCTTGCATTATAGGTCCTTATTTGTCCCTCTCCACCTGGTATTTGTGCGGAGGAGGGGGGAAATAGCAGTTCTTCTTGGAAGTTTCTTATATTGACTAGTATTTCTCACCAGGTTATGACTTTGAAGAGACTTATGTTGAAGACGTTGAAGAGCCTTCAAGACCAAAGGTGGAGAATCTGAAAATGTTGGACAGGAAGGCACATGATGTTTTACCTGGTTTTAGTGCTGCTACAAAGTCCGACTTTCAGCTGGAAAGGTATTTTCATGACACATATTTTTTTACTGAAAGAAACTCAATCTGTTGGTATCTTTTCCATTTTAATTATATGCTTTTGTCACTGCACTTGCTTTAGAGCAATTAAATCTAGAAGATAAGAAAACCATATGGGGCCTGGGGCATAGACCATTGAAGTATGTCATTTTTTTTTGGATGAAGGATACATATTTGAGCAGCACCAGTGGTCCAGATAGGACTAACAAGAAAAACAGCCTGTATGTCGCTATTGAAGTAACTAAAAACTCTTGTAATGGACACATAACTAGAATATGTTTTGGACATCTTCTATTCACCTTTATTGTGTATGGACCAACATGTTCAAACTACAGCTACAACCCCTGTTTTCTGTCTGGATTTGTTAATTCTAGCTAGACTATGCAGATAAACAAGTCCTGAGGGAGGAATGTATTAACAAAGGATGTTGAGCAGAAAACTGAAGATGTGCTACCAGTCTTGGTCGTCCCACTTTGGATGAAGATGCCTTTTACCCCTTTTTCTTGACAATGAGACTTCTAAATAATGCATTGTACTTGTGCCCAAGGGTGTGGCCTATTGATAAATGACATAGTGAAACCTTGGAGATCATGGTTCAAATTTCAACGGAGAGGGAAAACACTAGATGATTTCTTCTCATATGTCTAAGGCTTTGTGGATAGAGTTACGTGGTATAATGTACTGGTAGGGTAGTAGGTATCTGGTGGAATAGTCGAGGTGTGCGCAAGCTGGTCCGGAAACTACCGTTTTAGAAAAAAGGGAGAATGTTTCGTGCGCCGTTCATGGGCTGTAATTGAACTAATCTAACCTAAGGCGGATTTTAAAGATGAAAGACCTGTTGGCATGATAAAAGCGAGATGCTCATCTTTCAGAAATGTAGGAATCCTTGCTGTTTCAGCACTGACAGACAGTATTGCCTAGAGCGGAAGAACCGGACACACACACAAAAAAAAAAAAAAAAAAAATAAAGAATCATTGATAAGAATTAGCAGAAAAATTTCTAACACACTTTTTAGTTCTTCCACAATTATTTTTTGGTTCTCTTCGATAAGGGTCATCATATTGCTTTTCTTGTGATAATGAAGGAGTTAATGATTGTCCTTTTCTTTTCCGCATCTACTTTTAGCTGCCATTTTTCTAGACGTGATCAAGGAATTATGGGGTTACTTTACCTTATCAAGGAATTATGAACTTGTCAAAAAGGAATTATGAACTTGTCAAAAAGGAATTATGAGGTTGCTAGTACATGCTTCTACTGCATATAGAATTAGGTCTGTTTCTTGTGTTCTAGAAGTTGGTACCTATAAGGTGTATGGTTGCATATGGTGAAAACACTAACTAACTTTTATTTCATTCTCTCTCTAACTCAAAATCAATTATGTCAACAGATTTGATCCTCCAGTGATACCGCAGAATTTTGTTCCCCATCATAAGTTTGCAGCTCCCCTTGAATCTGATAATATGGCTCCTAATCTCCCTCCCCATGTTGTTCCTCCCCCAGGGGATAATAATCTTAAAATATTGATTGAAGGGTTGGCTACATTAGTAGCTCGTTCTGGTAAATTACTTGAGGATCTTTCCAGAGAAAAAAATCAGTTCAACCCTCTATTTGGTTTCCTGAATGGAGGAGAAGGTCATGAATATTATGCAAGGAAACTTTGGGAGGAGAGACAGAAACGTAATGATCAAGGCAAACAACAGTTGGATGCAAAAATGCCTCGGAAAGTTCAGAAGATGACAGCAGAAAGCCGTGGCCAGATATTAGGAGAGAAGCCTATTGAAAGAAGCTTGAGAGCTGCAAATTCCTCTGGTATATCTGCTGATGCTATCAGTCTCTCGTCCAATCTTTCAGATACATTCACCAAACCTGCGTCAAGGGTAAGTGGTTTAGTACCATTTTTTTTTTTTGCTTAATTGTTTGGCTCAAGTTTTAGTTGAAAAAGGATATTTTATGTATAGAAAGCATCAAAATTGGCCGCTCTTCCTAGTTGAAAGCTTTCTTGTTCATATATTGAGCTGTATTCAGATTTGGTGTTGAGTAACTAGTAAATTAGTACTTGGGGCCTCAAAAATGCTTTTGAGTTTAGAAAGGTATACATTAATTAGTTTTTGCCTTCATGTGCACTGGAATTTGTTTTGGTGTTTGTTGTTTCTGAATTCCTGTCTGCAGAATGAACTTCTTGAATCTGCAAAACCTTTTCAAGATGATCCTGCTAAGCAGGAAAGGTTCGAGCAGTTTCTGAAGGAGAAATACCATGGAGGTCTTCGCCCTAAAGACGGTAGTGGAGCAAGTAATATGTCAGAAGCTGCCCGTGCTCGCGAAAGATTAGAATTTGAGTCTGTAGCCAATACAATAAATAAAGGAAAACTGGGAAAAGAAAGTATTCCACCTAATGAGTTGTTCTCAAGTACGTTAGCTACTGCAGGATTGCAATTCACTCCTGGAGCGGCAGAGGTACATATATTATCCAACTTCTAAGTGGACATTCTTAAGTTGGCTGTTTTGTCCTGTTTTCTAACTGCTTTGTCCCTCAGCTAGCTAAATTTGGTCAAGATGATGGTATAGCGACAACAAGTATGTACCCAAAACGGGAGGAATTTCAGTGGAGACCTTCACCTATTCTATGCAAGCGCTTTGATCTTATTGACCCTTATATGGGCAAGGTACAACCAATTACTGTATATTTCATGATTTTAATGTGTCAATCTCCCAAATCACTCTTTCTAAACCTCTATCAAACTCCACCCTTCTACATTGGCTGGACTGTGGTATCTCCTGGAGAAGTTGCAGCCGTTGAAGTCATAGACCTTTTCTTTTTGTGAGAATTCAGTTGGGCTTCATGTTCTTTCTCAGGAAAGCTTTTCTTTTTTCACTGACAGTTAAGTGCATGCTTCTAGGCTCTAACTAGCAGTGAGGTTAGTCGATTGAGATGAAGGGCAGTTGACAGATAGATGATGATGATTGTGATTCGGGTTTTCCTCTTTCTTTCCTTAATCAGGATGTCCTGTAATAAACATTCTAGAACATAGGGACTTTCTGAATTTCTTCTTTATTAGCCTGTTTGGTAAGCTTCTAGGAGGCCAAAAGTTCTTTTTTTTCACCCCAAAAGTGCTTATTTTAAAGAGTTGAGGTGTTTGACCAAGCTATTAAGATAAAAATAAGTGTTTTTGAGTAGTAACAGAAGATGTTTAAGAGGCTGAAAAACAGCTTCTCTCTAAAAGCAGAAGTAGAAGTTGTTTTTAATTTTCCTCTTGACAAAAATACCCTTACCGGAAAAGTCAATATACCAAAATACCCCTTCTTAATTTAGCCTAATACTTACGCTATTCTAATCGCAATTCCAAATATTTTTATAGTTGTTAAATGACGTTTTGATATATTTGAATCATCTTTAAAGAACAAAGTACTTTTCAGTTTTAGTTTCATATTTTACTTGAATAAAAATGAAAAACTTAATTATAATCTTTCATAATAAATATTTAAATTTATTTATCTAGTTAAATAATATTAACTATTAAGTAAATCTTTTCATGTCCTTATTCGTAATTTGACCCTCAAAAGCACTTTCTAAAAATTGGGTCTAACACAAATTGCTACTCAAAAGTGCTTTTCGGATTTGATTGGTCAAACACAAATTGCTTCTCTTCAAAAACACTTTTTTCAAAAAGTACTTTTGGAAAAACACTTTCCAAAATAAGCCGCTTTTAATGAAGAGAAACAATTTGTGTTTGGCTAGTCATTAGGGTAAGTCACTGGAATTTAATGAACTGAATAAATTTAGGCTTTATATTGTGATGTACTCTATACTTGTAATCTGTTAAAATAAAGGTGTCTTGCTTCTGAGTAAAATTATTACTTTCAATGGATCTGGTAAGAAACAAGGGAGTCATTTCCACAGAAAATTTACCTTACTTGTAAGTGGCCTTTTTCCTAAATGAGTCTCTTCAACTCTCAAAATGTCTTATTTCTACATTTGCTTTCAGTACCTCTTAATTTTTCTGTTCTGGAATTGTCCTTGTTACGCATACTCTGTTTGTCTCTTCTACTTCTGTTTTCTTATTATCATGTTGTTGTTACTTCATATGTTTTCATAACTGTTGTATTTCTGCTTTACTTGAGCCGAGGGTCTATTGGAAATGGCCTCCCTATCTGCCAAGAGGGATAAGGTCTGCGTACACTTTACCCTCCCCAGACCCCACTTGTGGGATTACACTGGGTATGTTGTCGTTGTTGTTGTATAATTCTCTAATTTATGAAAGTCATTTGATGCATCTTTCTTCTGTCATTTCTCACTGCTTCTTCTGTTATATATCATCAAAGTTGACTGAGCTCCATTTTGTTTTATGCAGCCACCCCCACCTCCACGTGCGAGGGGCAAATTGGACTCACTTATATTTTTGCCTGATTCTGTTAAAGCTCCAAAGCTTGAAGATGATGTTTCTGGGGATAGGAGACACTCTCGCCAGGAAGGCCATATAGAAGAAGGAAAAGAAATGGTTGACCAGGAAATTGAGGTTGACGCAGAACCGGAAAATATTGAAAGGCCTGTTGATCTGTACAAGGTATTTAGTCGTCTTATTCAAATTAGTTGTTAAAATATATAGCTCCTTAATAAAGTAGTGTTTTTTTGCTAAGTTTTCTTTTATTTGGAATATGATGTTCCCAATACAGATTTTGCTACTCCTCTTTGTTACTGTAATTGATCATTTTTGGTATAAGGACAGTGATAGTATCTCTAGTAAGCTTTGCTTCTAGTTGTTTTGTTGTTACCTCAAGGTTTCAAACTAGTGCTTTAGATTACTTGGTATTTTTAGGGAGGTCAAAAGGGTTAGATGTGTGGAATGTTTCTTCTCTTATATTCTTTGGTTGATGAAGGGTTGGGGTGGGTTATTTCTTCCCCAATTTGTAGTTCCAAGGATGAGTGCACCGGCAGTCGTTTGTTACATTCTGATTGTCCATTTTTCTATGGATATCCTCCCTGCTTTATGTATCACGAAAATCTCATGAACTGAGCTAATGCTAGGATTAGTTGGTTCATGAACTGAAATGCCACTTGTTGAAGGATAGCTATTGTTGATGTTCATTATCTAAAAATGTAGTCGAATATGAAACTGTATTAGTGTTGTTTCAAGGTCAAGGAGATGTGATTTTACGATCAAACGGCTGATGAAGGAGTAGTATGAATTCCATATCTAATGTGCTTTGTTTCCTTTGCATAAGTTTACAGCTTTTCATATTGGTTAAATATTCATTTGTAGGCTATATTCTCTGATGATTCGGATGATGAAGCGGAAACTAGCAATCAGAATGTTGCAGAGGATCCTCAAAAGAAGGTTGAAGCTGTTAATACAACTTTAAATCGATTAATAGCTGGTGACTTTTTAGAATCATTGGGTAAAGAACTAGGTTTGGAGGTTCCCACCAATATGCCTTGCCTAGAAAATAAAACCAGTAACCCAGCTAAAAAGGACACTGTTCCGATAGATCTGACAGAAAAGAACATTAACCAATCTGCTAATGGTACATCATCCACTTCTGATGCTGTTGGTGCGGATCTGCCAGATCCGGTATTGGCTGTAGGAAATAATAACCAGAACATCTCTCGAGAAGGTAGATCTCCTAGAGAAGGAACTATAGATATCAACTCTCGGAAAAATGGTGGCAGAGGAACGGGAACTGAAAGCTACAGGGATGATGTTAAAAAGAATAGGTTTGAAACGGAAGCTCAAACACATATACATGCAAAAGCAAAAGGAGATCAGCACCGAAGTAAGAACATCAGTTCATCCGACGATGAAATTGATAGAAAGGGAAGGCGACGTCACAGAAGCAGGAGTCCAGCGGGGGATGCATCTTCTGATTCATCTGAGGATTATAAAGACCGTCGTTCAAGGTCAAGGAAGAAAAGATCATCTCAGGAGAAGAGTAGTAGTAAAAGGCACTCAAAGCACCCTAAGCATAGAAGGAGAGACTCTCGGAGTCCCAGTAGACATTCTCGTCATGGTTCAGAAAAAGAACGCAGAGAAGCCAAGAGAGAGAAGCGTAAATACAAGGATTGAAATGTTTCTACTATATGACCTTTTGAAATAGATCTAAGGAGTTACTTGAAATTACTGCTGATTGAATATCTACGATGTCCCAGATAACTGGTTTGTTACTACTGGAACAGTTCATGCTCCTTGGCTTTACTACTATGTGCCCTTTTGAGTGCTAGGCAGAGAGCTCTTGCTCTTTGGTCAATCTATGGGTTTAGGAGAACCGGATGCTGGAGATTTCGCTTGGAACATTCTGACTTGCAAGATATGATCATGGTTTGGTCTGTTTTCCGGCTCATTCCAGTGATCAAGCTTTTGGTTGTACACAATTGGATAATGGTCTGGTGGGTCTGAATTTTTTTCATGCTTACGTTACTAAATGAACTATTCAATGTTAAAACATACCAGCTATATTTCTTACTGGGTCTTGGGAATTTGTTATGTATGTTGTATGTGATTCCCTATTTAATCCATGAGTAAGACCGTTTATCTGTTCTGTTTCTATTTTTCCAATACTACTTTCATTTTCCTTTGCTTTCTCTTTTTCCCACATTGGAAACGGCAAATGTTGTAGTCATGGGTAGGACTTAACGAGGTTTGCAGTGTGAATGAAAAGAACCTTTGGATTATGGAGTATTCCATCAGATTTCGGGCTGATGCGTTGTTTGAAAGCGTGCTACCTTACTTGGGTTCAATGATTATACTTTTGACTAAGTAGGCAATAAGCTAGTATAATGATGCCTCGCCTACAGACAAACTAATTGACCTTAGGCTGGAGTCAACTGTACCCCGAATTTCTAGTATTCTCATTTGCATAAAGTCTTATAATACCATGACAAGCTGTCACCATTTTCTTTTAATCTGTCTCACCTGCTGGTCCTGTATTCGTATTGGTTGGTAATGCTTTCTGTCAAGGTAGTGAGTGCTTTTGCCAACTGGCTGATTAAATTAGTTGGAATATCACCGATTGCTGGTTTCACAGGAGAGACGTTCGCTTGTCAAACTCCACTCAACCTTTCTTTTTTCAAAATTGCTTTGAATTGATTTCACTAAGTCAGAGGATCTATTAAAAACAATTCTCTTCAGATCTCTCTCTCCCCCATTTATGAGATTACACCAAGAAAGTTTTGTGAAGGAGGTGAAAGTCCAACTCCTAGTGTAATGAATTGCATTGGTTTGAAGAATTTCGTATGAAAATTTTATACTGTTCTCTGATACAATCTGTCTAGTATGGTTAATCTTAATCATCAATCACCCAATAACACATGCAATCAGCTTTACCGTACAGGGAAAGTTAAAAGTATAGGAAGAAGTCCAGCAGCTAGACAGCTAATTCAAATAGAAAATACAGATAGACAGTATCTTTCCTTTCTCTTGAGGGGGGAAAAGAGAAGAAATTGTGGGTGGGCCGGGACGTAGGAATTACCTTTTATGTACGAATATTTACACAACTAGTAATTTTTTTTTAAAAAAAAAACGCTAAAATATCCCATCAATTGACTCAAATCAGCCAAGAACTATTCAATATTAAGATGATCAGAACTTTGATATATTTTGTACAGTTAGCTGATTGATATAAATATAAAAACATCGCTACGGTTATGATATAGATATTCCAAGAAATTCGGCAGCAGACTTAGCCATAACAGTTGCAAATTCATTAAAACTAATAACACCATCTCCATCAATATCAGCCTCTTTGATCATATCAGTAAGTTCACGATACGACAATGGCTGTCCCATTTTAGCCATTGATCCTGCCAGCTCCGCTAACGTAATGTAACCATTTCCATCGCGATCAAACGATCGAGAAACTTCCAAAAGCTGCCCTTGATTTACCAACATTTCTTCATTAATTAAATCAGGCATAATTGCATTAACAAGTTCATCGAATTCCACAGCTCCATTTCCATTAGAATCCATGTTGGCTAATAGAACATGAATTTGGTCACCATTTGGCTTTAGTCCCAACGAACGTAATAGTGCTGCTAGCTCTAAATGAGTTAGGCTACCATCATCGTCCATGTCAAATCTTGAAAATATGTCCCTTAATTGGTCAAGTTGATCAACTTTAAGCCTTGACATAATTTGTTTTCCTCTTTTCTTCATCATTTGTATATGATTTTTGGTAGTATTATTTAGCTAGGAGTATAATGAGAAACATAAAAAGAGGATATAGAGAAGGAAAAGAGATAAAAAATAGGAAGAAAAAATTGGTGGTGATAGGAGGAGATTTTTAGGCACTGTTGAAGAGGGGGGGGGGGTGTCATTCTGTAATTGGGAGGCTATATAGATTCCATGTAATGATATTTTTTAGTAAAAAAATCACTAGTCGGTGGTTTTAATTCATTTTTTAGACTATGGTAGGATGGCATACAGTGTATCTCATTCAAGAATCAAGAGAACCTTCGTAGGTCAGTTCGTTGAATTTTCTTAAAGTCAATTGTGTCCATACGTGGTGACCCATTTCACTGTTGGACTTAATCTTGTGCTCCCACTTCACCATGCTAGCTACCCAGAGATTATCTAACATAATCTAGTTTTGATATTCATATGTGAACTTCAATACATATTCACAAGTACAAAAATGTGCATCTTTTTATTGGGAAAGCGGCAAATACTGAGGCGGAGCTATGAATTTAAGTATTCGGGTTCTGGATTAAAAAAATACGCAGCTTACTGGGTTTTATATAAATTATTTATATATATTCAGTAGAAAATTTAAACACTGACACAAATATTTAGTCAAAAAACTTCATTCTGCCAAACCCCTTGGCCAAACTCTAGCACCGCCTTCAGGCACATACCATGGAAGTGCAACTGATTATTACAAATACAAGATTATGCTAAGTGGTATAAGATGATGTATAAAATATGGATGTGAGGGCGGACTTACTAAAAGTTGCACTAATATGATGTGAAAAAAGTTTGAACATACAACCTGAAGCCATAAGGTACTATATCGATGGAGTTAAATTAAACTTTTGTGTTATAATATGAGACTCTATATCTCCAATATCATCCAAAAAAATGACTATCCTTTGAACATTGGAGAATATCTTGATGGGTACCATAAAAGCAATCGCATCACAAAGATTATGTAGCCCATATTTGTCGGTCTCTCTAATGGGTAGGGATGGCAATAGGACAGGTTAGGGCGGGTAAGTCTTGACCTGCTAAAGATTCGACCAGCCCTGCCCTGCACTATTTAGCAATTTTCAGAAAATATGTCATGTCCTGCTCCGCCCCATCCTGTTTATGTCATCTTTCATTTCTCCTCTTTATTTTTTTTAAGATTATTAAAAAAAATATATGTCATATTATTAAAACAAAGGAAGTAGCAATTTCTGGCTACTCATTCGGCCCAAATGCACATTTTTTACTAATGTATTAATATAGCCAATTTTTTTATTTCCCTCCAAAACTTTCCTTAAATAATTTAAACCAAGTAAGGGTGTGTTTGATGTGGAGGAAAGAATTTTTCTAAAATACTTTTATATTTCGTTAGTCAAATTTTTACTCTTTTAAATGTTATATATATGTATCTAGGTAAGGATCTTTTGGATCCAAACAGTAATATGGGTAATTGTTTGTTTGACTTGCTTGATGGATGTGATCATGTTTCTCTTTGATGATAGACTAATTTTCTAAGTTAGTCAACTGACGTAGACTTAGTAGAGAAACATAAAAGTTTTTCAAGTCACATTTTTAGCCGACCCGGTTGTAAAATTTGGACCTTGCCCTGCCCTGCCCCGTCCCATTAAAGTTTTTCAAAAATTTGTCCTGCCCCGCCCTATCCCCGCCCTATTTAAATCTTCCATGCCCTATCCTATCAAGAGTTTGACCTACCCCGCCCTGTCCTGCCTTGCCTGATTGCCATCCCTACTAATGGGCATAGACACTTAGGGCCATGATAAGCCCATGTAAGTTCCGGTGTAGAAACAAAAACTTCTCACCTAATAATTTGATTTTTCAAGGAGGAAATGCACATTTGTACTTCCCCTAAAGTTTGATTTTTTTTTTGTTTTATCTTTTTCGTTTTGTTCCTCTCTTAGATATGTATAAGATGTTGTGGGTTCCCAACTTCAAATTTCCATAATTACCTTTAAAATGTTTGCAACTTAGAGTTTGCTATAGAAACTCACACACTTTAAAAGCTTCCTACACTTCAATTATATTTTTATAAAAAAACACATTCGCAAGGGAAAATAGCACGACTACAACAACTTTTCAGATAATTAATTATCAATTGCTTCAGATAGAACACCTAAATATCAAGTAAACTTACAAATGACTGAGCTTCTAAACTAGCACATATAGCAAGCAGCCATCGAACTTTACACAAATAACCATATTAATATAGTAGCACATTTTACTGCAAAAACAATTCCGGCCTCAAAAAGCCTATTACTTCATCAAACAACATCTTGCACCTTAACCTCATTGCTACTATCACAACAATTCGTACACCGCCACCATAGTTTTCCCTTCAGCCATCCAAAGCCGCAATCTCTCTGTTTAATGCTATCCAACGGCGTTGCAGGCTTCCGATTCGTACAATACCTTCCCACAATACACGAAAGAATCGCGAGAAACAGTTAACACGGAGATGACTGCAAAAAATGGGCCTATGGACCCTGAAGAATGCCAAGCGCTGTTTGGCACTGCTTCAGGGTACAGTACTAATTGTTGAGGTTGTTGTTGTTGTTGTTGCTGTTGCGGCGGTTGCTGTTCATTTGGCCAAATTTTTGAAGCTGTGGTCTCCATATCTTGTTATTTGAAGATGCATTATTTCACAAACAACACATACGATATATATACACAATGAAGAAAAAACAGAGGACTTTGCATGTTCATTAATTTGTACAAAAGTTATGTCGGACAAATGAATGGAACTACAGAGACAAAATTAAAAGGTACGACTGATGGGTATTGTGCTTTAAGTGCGACTTTTGAAGAGTAGAGTGGGATTACAACTTGGAAAGGGGAAAGGCATTCAGGAGTCTTATGTAGATTATATAAACTTTAAGTTGTTGATGTAATTTTATGTTTCTGCATGTGCTTATCTGAAATGGATTTTGACATTTTACACGTAAGATAAAAAGTCAGTCCCCCATGTGGCTACACTTTGATCTTTTTCCCCTTCACGAACAATCAATCTTCTTTGCTAAGGCATAGGTCATGTCGATATTAGTCAAAGCAGCTAAAGGTAAGATTGGAATAATTTTCCTTAGAAAATCCTTTCATTAATCATAATATATATAGTTGTACAGATGTTGATTCCTAATACAATAAGAATTCTAAGTTACCTTAAATATACATCTATCATAATTACAAATATACTGTGAATATTCGCTAATATATACATTGAAGTATATAATTTGGATGGTCCACGAGAACTACAAGACGATGTCATTAATTTGCTCTATCGACAAAGTTAGGGGATTAAAAAGGAAGAAAAAAACAGAAAAAGAGTGTCGTTCAATAAAAGCAATGTGGTCCGTGCTTTCTTTTTCAACCACCAATTTTTATTTTATTTTTTAAGTTTTGAAGTAAGATTTACATAATTAGAAAAATTGAAAAGGAGTACTGTGTATTACTATGATTTTTAAGTTATAACTAAGAAATATGTTTAAAAAAAAAAAGAATAGTAGTTAAAGATAATTTAGTATCTTTTCAACAAAAAGCAATTTAGTTTATCTCACTAAATAAACCCGTAAAGAATAAAAGAAAAAAAAGAGTATCATTCGATAAAGTTAATTAGAACATTATATGTAAGTCACTGTAACAATTCTTTAACTATTCGTAACTATGATAATAACCACGTTGTGAATAGATAGATACCAAACAAGAATCATCAAGAGCTGATCAACTGTTACTCCGGTTACTCAACTCTGCTGAGACGGGCACTATCACTTAGGTGTTTTATGATTCCCTTTTACCTATTAATTGCTTATCCAAGTTAGAACTATAATTAATGAGAAAGGTTTCTTTGAACTAGTTAACTTACGACGAGTTTTGAACAATAACGAAGAAGGTAGTTTATCCATTACGAATAGTTCGGTCGTATTTTTAAGGGAAAAGGGTAAAATTTGTCCTTCAACTATGTTTTATGGAACACATTTGTCCTCCGTTAAACTTTGGAATCAAATATACCCTCACCGTTTGCAAACTTATTAAATTTACCCTCATTTGGACGGAAAGTTAACGTGTGCGCCACATTGGATCCACGTGACGCCACGTCGGATCCACACGGATGCCACGTTGGATCCATGTGGGCGCCACGTTGGATCAATGTGGGCACCACGTTGGATCCACGTGGACGTCAGGTTGGATCCACGTGACATATATTAAACATAACCCTAACCAGCCTTGATGCCCCTCCCCATCAGCCGCTACATCACCGTCGTCGTCACCACCTTGGAACACAACCTAAAAACAACATTTTAGGCGAGCTATGAATTTCTATATCCAAACAAGGAGAAATTACAAGCTTCTCTTCTTATTTGTTTAACTTTCTTACATATCTCATGTTATTTCTTTCTTGCTCTCGATTTTGGCCTTAGCTTCTAGGTTCGAATTAAATTTTTGATTTTGATTTCAGTTTCTTAGTAACTTCCTATAGCTTAGAATCCTCCATTTTTCTGGCAAAGAAGGTGGTGTGGCGGTCGTGGCAGATATGAAAAAGAACGATAGTGGTAGAAGAAAGACATGGCTGAAGAAAAGAAAAGGAATGAGAAGAGTGGCGAGCAGTGGTGCGGTGGTGGTGTGAAGCTCGTCGGAGCAGTGACAGGGAAGATGGAGATGAGCGACGGGATGGTGGTTTGGTTGTTTGTCGTTGGTGGGTGTGATGGAGCTGGTGGTCCGGCGTCGCAGTCGTTATGGTAGTGGTGGTCGACGTTTGTGGTGGTGGTGGTTGGTCGGTTTGACGTCGAATGGGTTGTTCGGTTGTTGGTTCGTGGCAGATTTGGTGTTTGCGAAACATCGATGGATGTGGGGAGTTGTGATGTTGTCGTTGTTGTGATTCGCCAGAGACGATGATGACGTGGTGGGCTCTTGTGGATCTGGCTGGAGTTTGATGGGGTTCACCAGAATGTTTGTTGGTCGCTGTGATGTTGTTTGGTTTATGGTGTGGTTGTGCTGGTATAGTGGTAGTGGTGTACGCAATGGGGGTGGTCGACGTTGGTTGTTGGAGGTTGGAGTGGTGGTGCGATTGTAGTTGCTGGAGGAGTGTTTGTTGGTGGCTGTGATGGTACATATGTCGTTTGGTTGTTGAAGTAGTGGGGTGGCAATGTGGTGTGGTAACGGTGGTTTGGGGTAGTTGGGTGAAGGGCGGCGGCTCGTCGACTATGGCAGTGGAGCGGCGGTTGTTTAGTGTGGGTCCCACATGCCATGCGTTTGATTGTTCTCCACGTGGATTCAACTTGGCGTCCACGTGGATCCAATGTGATGTCCACATCAACTTTTCGTCCAAATAAGGATAAATTTAATAAATTTATAAATGATGAGAATATATTTAATCTCAAAGTTTAACGAATGACAAATTTATTCTTTAAAATATAGTTGGAGGGCAAATTCTTTTTTTTCAATTCTTAAAGACTTTTTCCTTTTATCAACAAGTGAGCCTTCTGCAAGGATTCCTTTACAGGATCCAAACACGTGTACACTGTTCCCAAGCACTCCTTAGCTTGACCCGGGACTCCCCCTCCCCCAAACTAATTTTAACCAGACACGTCACTCTCACTATTCCAAGTTACTGTACTAATTTTACCCTTGCCAACTCAAATATTATTGGTCACTCCCTCTAAAGTCACCCAAATGTATCCGTATATTACCCCCACAACTCTGATAAATAAACACCATCACATCAAAAAGAAGGATGCACAGTTCATCAATGGCAGCTATGCAGTCTGGCCTTTACAGTTTACCAGCTGGGTTTGTTCTTCTTCCTCTCTATCTCTCTTGAATCTTTGCTATAGATTCCTATGTACAAATATTATATTCGTAATATTATTGTATATGTATTTATGTTATGTTTATATTGCCACTTCCGAAGTCAATGAGTTTAGATGTACTTATTTTGTGTTTATGGAGGTTAGATCTATGTGATACTGTTGGTCTTGTTATATTTAGTTATGTTGTTTGTTTGTTTTGGGTTGGTTGAGAACACTGGAGGCAGCGGTTCATCGATCTGTTCCCTGAAAGGCGATAAACAAAAATATAGCAACAGGAATCGATCGATAAACCTCTGCATCCAGCGCCTTAACCCTTCTCACATTTTCTTTTTCAATTGCCTTCATAACAAATTAGCATATTTAGTTCTTTTTTTTCCGCTCGGTGTTTCTGTCCGATTTTGGACCCGATTTATTCGGATTTGCATTAGTTCATTAAAGAGAAACAGTTTCCCATCAAGTTTTTTTTTTTTCATTATCATGTGTGGTTATGCAAGAGGAGAAGTTCATGATAAACTCTGCTTGCACCTGGAAAAAGGTGTTGGGGATCTTGTCTCGTTTGGTATTGTATGATAATTTTAGCTGCTTTTTTGTTGGATGTTTTTGTTAAAGCAGGTAGAATTTGATGTTTTTCTGATCGGTATAAAGTATCCGCTGAACATTATTTGCAAAAGAGTATTTGTTCTACTTGGAAGGAAGGTGGCCGGGTCGGCCCGACCCATCCCCGACATTTTTTTAAAAAAGTTGCGGTATCGGGACTCGAACCGTGACGGGACATGGTCTCGTCCCGACCCATCCCGGCCCGCCCCAGTCCCGCCAGGCCCGATCCCGGTCCCGCCCTAAACTCCCTCTTTGCACAAATAATCGTTGCACTAACGACCATTTTACATTTTGGCCGTTGTGCAACAATAATTTTTGGCCTCCCCCTCCCCCAACCCCCTTAATATTTATTTTAACCCATAAGTTATTATATTCACACTTTAACTCAATTTTTCAACTATAAATACCTCATTTTCTCTTCATCTTTCTTACAAATCTTCCTACATTATCTCTAATCTCTCAATTTATCTCTCTGCTAGTCCACATTCTCTACTAAATATTAAATTTTATTTATTCATTTGGGATGAAGCTGACAACTAGCTTGATGATCTTCCATCGAGCAAAGTTTTAATTTTTAACCTCTCGATTACACGTCGATGTTAATTCGGTGGTTGGTACATCCGTTCCTTCATTAAATTATTATTGTATGTTTATTTTATTTAGCATACTTAATTTTATTTACTTTAATTATTTATTAGTATAATTATA
Organism: Anisodus acutangulus; assembly: GCA_029783415.1. NCBI lineage: Eukaryota > Viridiplantae > Streptophyta > Magnoliopsida > Solanales > Solanaceae > Anisodus > Anisodus acutangulus. Next base: position 8,721,404 of record CM056506.1, on the reverse strand, counting down.
ATGGAAGGATTTAAACGTATGCTTACGGATAAGGGTCAGACTTTTTCTAGTAGGGACAACAAGGGCAATAGTATTTCTTCTAGTCATCCTATGTCTAGAGAGAATCCTATTTCTATACATGATAATTTTGTTGATACTGAACATTTTTTTACAATACCATTAGAATTAGACGATGAGCTATTTTCTGGACTGAAGAAGACTTTAATTTAGACGATTATCTAGATGATACACCACTAATGTAGATGACAACACACCTACTAGTACACCTAAAATTAAAATGCCTCCTATTTCCCATAATATGAGACGAGGTCCAGCAAAACGACTATTAAAATCAGATGCATGGACATTCTTTGATAGAGACGTATATAATCAAGTAGCTAGATGTAAAATTTGTAAAGATGTTTTAAAATTTAAAACTGGAAAAGGTCACGGTGGGACGGGGGATTTAATGAGACACGTAGCAAAGGCTCATCCAGCTAGGTATGCCCAATACGAGGCTTCAAAATCGTGTGTGCAATCGCCCGTTCCATTCGGACAAGGTTCACATATCGTCCCGGATCTAGTACATGGTCAAATTAACCCTACGACGAGGGAAATTGTAGGCCCTAATTACAATAAACATAGAGATAGGGAAGCAATAGTAAAATTTGTTGATGTGGAGGGTTTACCTTTTCATTTCCTTCATCTCCTGGTTTTATTCATTACATTAGAGAAATGTATAATCGTGCTTTGAACGATTTTTTTAGATCAACTGTTAAGAGAGATGTATTTAAATTTGCACATGAATATCAACAGTATTTACGTTATTCATTATATCATTTTAATGGCAAAGTGGTTATCACTTCTGATATAAGTCGTAGTACTAACGACCATGATTATTTAACGGTAATCTGTCATTGGATATATTATAAATGGTTTTTGTAAAAACGTATCTTAGCGTATAGATATATAGATGATAGACACACTGATACTTTTATTGTAGAAAATATTTATCAAGTGTGTCATTATTACGGAATAACTGATAAAATTATGACTATTACATTAGATAACGTTTTTTCTAACAATTATGTTATTACAATTTTAAAAAATAGTTTAATTTCATCTTTTTCAGATCATTTTCATATAAAATGTGTGCCATATATATAATTTAGTTGTAAATGATGGTCTATCACTTTTTGAACACATTTATAGTAAAATATAATTTGTTATAAATTTTATTTTAAAAAATAATAGAATACAACGAAGAAAAGCATATAAAAAAACTTGTCACGATTGTCAATTAACCTATAGAAAAATTACAAAAGAAGTACCCACTAGGTGAAATTCTTTATACGAGCAACTACTTGTTGCTTATAACTATAGAAAATCTATAACTTTATTTTTTAACTCTCATAATCAAAATTCAGCTGATATGGTTGTAGATAGCGATTGGGGAAATTTTTTTGAACTTATTATATTTTAGAGAAAAAATTTCAAGCAACAAAAGATTTTTTCGGTATATATTATTATACTATTTTAACTATGTTGTTTTATATAGCTCTAATATTTTTACTGCATAATGAATATATGGATAAATCAACTTATAAGGCGGCTATTAAAAAAATATTTATCAAAATAAAAAAATATTTTATTCATATTTTCACTATTTATAATATTGGTATTGTATTAAATTTGACTATTAAAATAGACGGTAGTAAATCATTTATTGAAATTATTTATGATTGTATAGCAGTATTACCACCTTCAAGTCAAAAAAAAAAATCACCCACCACCTATTGAACTAACTAAATAACAAGTGTTGTCTAGCGTAGAAGATGAATGCAAAAAAGTATATAGGTTTTATCAATAAGAAAGTGCTAGCAATTTATCGGCTTTCATACCATCTCTTCTTCTTCTTCTTCACAACCTCACAAAAGACATGTTGTTTCTGCGGCTAGTTTTGAAAGCCTCAGAAATAGAATGTGCGGCCGTACCGCTACTAACCAAATTAGCGAGTTTGATATTTTTGTTTTGCAGGGTTCTGTGCCTATCAAATAGTTCTTAATGAAGAAGGACGTGAAGACTTGCTGAAATACTGGAGGGGGAATGAGAAGACCTTTCCGACACTTTCAATGATGGCTCGAGATCTTTTGAACATTCAAGCGTCATCAACGGCGTCTGAAAGCGTTTTTTCTGCCGGCAGATATCAAATAGGAGAGCACAAACACTCATTAGCCGGAGACAGCTTGGAGATTGCAGTATTATTCAGAGATTGGATACGAGCGGAGCGGAGAAGGTGCGGTCAACTGGAGATCAACAAAGAAGAAGACGAAAACTACAACGAAATTTTATCCGAAGGTGGTGGAAGCGACGTGGAGCAATTTGACCAATAAATCTCAATTCCAACTAAGGGTGGCTAGTAGGCCGGGTTCGGGACGGTCGGGGCGGGTTTGGCGGGATAGGGTTGGGGCGTGATGGGGAAAGGGGCGGGATCGGGTCGCGGCGGGACATGCGGGATCGTTATAGGCGTGATTCTCCGAAGATCCGTCCCGATCCCGTCGGAATCGGGTCGGGGCGGGATCGAGATCAGGTTGTGGCATTTTTTCCCATTTTTTTGCACTTCATTTAAAAAATAACATATATAAATAACTCAATAATTGAACAAGATAGTTTAATAAAAACATCCAAAGATGTTTTTGTGCATTTTATATTATTTAATAGACATATACTTTTTTTTGTAATACAAATACAATTTTTAAAATTGCAACTTTGTGGTGTTGTTCAGAAGTTGTAAATTATATAGTAAAATTGTATTTTAAAAAATTACATTTTTAAAAAAAATCTGTTATAGTTTCTTGATAATTTCTTTTGGTTCTTCGGTTGGAATTGGTATTTGTTGGTCAAATTACTCCACGTCGCTTTCACCACATTGGGATAAGATTTCGTTGTAGTTTTCATCTTATTTTTCGTTGATCTCATGTTGACCGCACTTTCTCCGCTCCGCTCGTATCCAATCTCTGAATAATACTGCAATCTCTAAGCTGTCTCCGGCTAATGAGTGTCTGTGCTCTCCTATTTGATATCTGCCGGCAGAAAAAGCGCTTTCAGACGCCGTTGATGACACTTGAATGTTTAAAACATCTCGGGCCATCATTGAAAGTGTCGGAAAGGTCTTCTCATTCCCCCTCCAGTATTTCAGCAAGTCTTCACGTCCTTCTTTATTGAAAACTGTTTGGTACGGTATAGAACCCTGCAAAACAAAAATATCAAACTCACTAATTTGGTTAGTAGCGGTACGGCTGCACATTCTATTTTTGAGGCTTTCAATAGTAGCCGCAGAAACAACATGTCTTTTGTGAGGTTGAGTTGAAGAAGATGGTATGAAAGCCGGTAGGCTGCTAGCATTTTCTTGTTGGTAAAACCTATATACTTTTTTGCATTCGTCTTCTACGCTAGACAACACTTGTTCTTTAGTTTGTTCAATAGGTGATGAGTGATTTGTTTTTTTTGGGACTTGGAGGTGGTAGTACTGCTATACAATCATAAATAATTTAATAAGTGATTTAGTATCGTCTATTTTAATAATCGGATTTAATACAACACCAATAATATAAATAGTGGGAATAGGAATAAAATATTTTTTTAATAGCTGATTTATTAATATATATTCATTAAGCAGTAAAAATATTAGAGATATTTAAAACAACATAGTTGAAATAGTATAATAATATATATCGAAAAATTCTTTTGTTGCTTGAATTTTTTTTTCTCTAAAATATAATAAGTTCGGAAATTTTTCTCCAATCGCTATCTACAATCATATCTGCTGGATTTTGATTATGAGAGTTAAAAAATAAAGTTATAGGTTTTCTATAGTCATAAGCAAGAATTTCACCTAGTGGATACTTCTTCTGAAAATTTTCTATAAGGTAGTTGACAATCGTGACAAGTTTTTTTATATTCTTTTTTTTATTGTATTCTATTATTTTTAAAAATAAAGTTTATAACAAATTATATTTTACTAAGAATGTCTTCAAAAAGTGATAGACCATCTTTTACAGCTAAGTTATATATATGACACACACATTTTATATGAAAATGATCTGAAAAAATGGAGTTAAACTATTTTTTAAAATTGTAATAACATAATTGTTAGAAGAAGCGTTATCTAATGTAATAGTCATAATTTTATCAGTTATTCCGTAATAATGGCACACTTGATAAATATTTTATGCATTAAAAGTACCAGTGTGCCTATCATCTATATGCTAAGATACATTTTTGCATAGACCATTTATAATCTATCAAATGACAGGTTATCGTTAAATAATTATGACCGTTAGTATTACGGCCTATATCAGAAGTGATAGTCACTTTGCCATTAAAATGATATAATGAATAACGTAAATACTGTTAATATTCATGTACAAATTTAAATACATCTCTCTTAACAGTTGATCTAAGAAAATCGTTAAAAACAGAATTATACATTTCATTAATGTACTGAATAAAACAAGGAAATGAAAAAGGCAAACCATCCACAACAACAATTTTTGCTATTGCTTCCATAGCTCTATGTTTATTGTAATTAGGGTTTACAATTCCCCCCGTCGTGGGGTTAATGTGACCATGTACTTGGTCTGAGACAGTATGTGAACCTTGTCCCGATGGAGCGGACGTTTGCGCATCCGTTTTTGATGTCTCGTATTGGGCATTCCTAGCTGGATGAGCCCTTGCTACATGTTTCATTAAACCCCCCGTCACACTGTGACATTTTCCAATTTTAAAATATCTTTACAAATTTTATATCTAGCTACTTGATTCTCTACGTCTCTATCAACGAATGTCCATACATTTGATTTTAATAGTTATTTTGCTGGACCCCGTCTCATACTAGGGGTAATAGGAGACATTTCAATTTTAGGTGCGTTGTCATCTACATTAGTGGGTGTATCATCGTCTAGATTAAAGTCTTCTTGAGTTTCAGAAAATAGCTTATCATCTAAATCTAATGGTATTGTAGGAAAATGTTCAGTATCAACAAAATCATCATGTGTAGGAATAAGATTTTCTCTAGAAATAGGATGACTAAAAGAAGTACCCTTGCACTTGTTGCCCCTACTAGAAGAAGCCTGACCCTTACCCTTACCCGTAATCATACGTTTAAATCCTTTCATTATAATTATACTAATAAATAATTAAAGTAAATGAAATTAAGTGCGCTAAATAAAATAAACAGACAATAATAATTTAATGAAGGAACGAATGTACCAAACGCCGACGTGTAATCGAGAGGTTGAAATCGATGGAAGATCCTCAAGCTAGTTGTCAACTTCACGCTCAAATTAATAAATAAAATTCAATATTTAGTAGACAATGTAGACTTAGAGATTGTAGGAAGATGAAGAGAAAATGAGGTATTTATAGTTGGAAAATTAGGTTAAAGTGTAAATATAATAACTTGTGAGTTAAAAATAAATATTAAGGGGGTTGGGGGAGGCCAAAAATGGTCGTTGGTGCAATGGTTATTTGTGCAAAAGGGGGTTTCGGGCGCGACGAAATCAAGTCCCGGTTCGAGTCCCGATACCTCCAAAAAAAATTTAAAAAGTTGGGGCAGTGTCGGGATCGGGCTGACCCGTCCCACTGACCAGCCTTAATTCCAACCGAAGAACCACATGAAATTATCAAGAAATTAAAACATGTTTTTTTTTTCAAAATGTAATTTGTTTAATTGCAATTTTACTATGTAATTTGCAAGTTTTGAACAATATCACAAAATTGCAATTTTGACAATTGTACTTGTATTACAAAAAAAATCATATGTCTATTAAATAATATAAGGGGCACAAAAATAGCCTTCGGATATTTTTATTACAATATCTTGTTCAGTTATTGAGTTGTTTATATATTTTACTCTTTAAATTAAGTGTAAAAAAAAATTCCGCCACGACCCTATCCTGACTCGATTTCTACGGGATCAGGACGGGACTTCGGCGAATCCCGCCCCTCCCCCCGTCCCGGCCCGGTCTGTTGGCCACCCCTACTTGGAAGTATTTGGTGATTTTTGTATGGTAAGTTAGTTCTTTGTTCTAGCCTATTTGACAGAACTTTCAAAATTAGGTTATTTTGAAAGTGATTTGGTCGAAATCAGTTTATCTTTGACCAATTAATACGATAAATAATTTTGTCTACTTGTGAATGATTTCAAGACGGGGATTTCTTTCATGAGATGTGATAGTAGGGGATATCTTTATCCTATCACGCCCACATCCGGTCTCTCGAGTCAAGCCTTGTCATCTACTTTTGCAACTCTCGCTCATTCCTTATGGCATGCAAGTTTGGGTCACCCTGGGTCGTCTATTGTTTCTTCCTCACATAAAAATAATTTTATTTCTTGTAAGGGTACGCGTAGTACTCCAATTTGTCAATCTTGTTCTCTAGGAAAATTTGTTAAATTACCATTTGTAGACTCTACTTCTCGTACTTTAATGTCATTTGATATTATTCATTGCGATTTATGGACATCTTCTGTTCTCAGTTCTTTGGGCCATCACATTCGAACGGAAAATAAAAAATATTCAATGTGATGGCAAAGAATATGATAATGAGTTGTTTCGGGATTTTTGTAGTACTAATGGAATAAATTTTGTTTCTCTTGTCCTCATACGTCCTCACAAAATGGGAAAGCAGAACGCAAAATTCATACCATTAATAATATTGTTCGAACTTTATTGGTTCATGATTTCGTACTCCCTTCCTTCTGGCATCATGCTCTGCAAATGACTACATATCTTCTTAACATTTTTCCTACCAAAAGTTTGACATATTCATCCCCTTCAAATCTTATATGATAAGACTCTTTCGTATTCACATCTTAGAGTTTTTGAGTGCTTATGTTATCCACTATTTCAGTCAACTATAATTAATAAACTTCAAGTTCGTTTTATTCCGTGTGTATTTTTGGGTTATCCGTCCAATCATCGTGGTTACAAATATTTTAATTTATCGTCAAATAAAATCTTCATTAGTCACCACGATTTTTTTTATGAATTTCATTTTTCGTTTCCTAAAGTTAGTAGTCCTAGGCCTAGTTCGTATAATTTTTTAGATAACGATGTCTCCCCATATATTATCCATCATTTCTCGGACTTGTCCCGCACCCAAAATCCGCCAATGTCCCATCGCCTCACCGGTCCTTCTGCTCGCCACTACCCACGTTCTCGCCCCGCTGGCTATTGGGCCAAAGAGTCTGCCCCCATCCGCATTCTTCCCAAAATCCATCCAATTATCTCCCGAGTCATAGACCGGTCACTCGTAGTCAACGGGGTATTTTTACTCCAAAAAGACATTTTAATTTACATTCTAATGTTCTTAAATCCCCTCTACCCCGTAATCAAGTGTCTGTCTTGAATGACCCGAATTGGAAATTGGCTATGAACGACGAATATGATGCTCTTACTGAAAATAAGACGTGGGAGTTAGTACCCCGTTCTTCTGGTGTTAATATTATTTGGTCTATGGGGATTTTTACTAATAAGGATAATTCTGATGGTTATTTTGCGAGGCATAAGACTCGTCTTGTAGGTGATGATAAGACTCCGCCGGTTGGCGTGAATTGTGGTGAGACATTTAGTTTGGTAGTCAAACCGGTACCATTCGCACTGTTCTCAGTTTGACTCTTTCAAAAATCTGGTCCATTCATCAGTTAGATGTGAAGAATGCGTTCTTACATGGTGATCTTAAGGAGACCGTTTACATACATCAGCCCTTGGGTTTTTGAGACCCCAAATGTCCTCATCATGTCTGTTTATCGAAGAAGTCCTTGTACGGGCTTAAGCAGGCCCCACGGGCTTGGTATAAGCGATTTGCAGACTATGTTTCATCTATTGGATTTTCACACAGCAGGTCTGATAATTCATTGTTCATAGATCATCGTGGTACTTCCCTGGCTTACATACTATTATATGTCGATGATATTATCTTGATTGCCTTTTTTGATACTTTGCGGAAGTCTATCATGACAATGTTCAGTTATGAGTTTGCTATGAAAGACTTGGGATCCTTGAGTTATTTTTTGGGGATTGTTGTCACTAGTCATGCATGTGAGTTATTCTTATCACAACGGAAGTATGCCGCTGAGATCATTGAGCGAGCTGGTATGTCCTCATGCAAGTCTACTTTCACTCCCGTTGATACTAAACCCAACCTGGGCGATGCGACTGGCTCACTGTATGAGGATCCGACTCACTATCGCAGTCTTGCAGGGGCTCTTAAGTATCTTACTTTCACGAGACTAGATATTATGTATGCTTGTTTATGCATGATCACAGGGTTGAGCACATGAATGCGCTCAAACGCATTATTCGATACATCCAGGGGACACTTGATTATGGCTTACATTTATATCCTTCCTCGACATCTACACTTGTCTCGTATAGTGATGCTGATTGGGGTGACTGTCCAGATGCCAGACGCTCCACGTCCGGCTATTGTATATTTCTTGGTAATAACTTGGTCTCATAGTCTGCGAAGCGCCAGTCTACATTATCTCGCTCTAGTGCATAGGCCGAGTATAGGGGGTTAGCTAATGTGGTCTCTGAATCCTGTTGGTTACGTAATCTTCTTTTAGAGCTTCATTGTCCTATTCAGAAAGCTACCTTGGTTTATTGTGATAATATTAGTGCCATCTACATTTCTGGTAATCCGGTTCAACACCAGCACACTAAACACATCGAGATTGATACACTTTATTCGCGAAAAGGTAGCCTGTGGACAAGTACACGCCTGTCATGTCCCTTCCAGGTATCAAATTGCAGACATCTTACCAAATGTCTTCCGTCAGTACTCTTTGAAGATTTTAGGGAAAGTCTCAGCGTACGAAGACCGCCCGCTATGACTGCGGGTGTGTTTTTTCTATACCCGTGATATACATGGGTTTGTATACCATGTATATCACGGTTTCACAAGGCAACTTACCATATGTGAAACAGTGGTATTCACGGTATACAAACCCGTGTATATCACTATTTTTGGAAGACTTTAGTTAGTGTAAATATTGTATTAAATTAGCATTGTACACTTAACATAATAATAGAATTCTTGTATAATTAAAATAAGATTTTAAAAATAGAATAGGAATAAGATTTTTTTATTATGAAAAATTATAAATTGTATATATATTCTTTCATTAATAAAAATAATCAATGGATTATTTTCTTTGGCGAAAAGTACATGTCGGGAAATGGATCTGATTTTTTCTTTTTTCGGTATTGGAAACATTTTTAGTTACCTCACGTGGTTTTAAGGGAAGCTTATATTTACTGTGTTCCCTACAAATTTTGCACCTAGTAATTAATTTGATTACTGTTCTGTCATTAGATAAATAAATATCCAAAAACTTGCAAAATTAGTACTGTATTCATTAAAAATCTCTGGTTTAGTTACCTCAATATTGTTTAGTTGCTTTATTTGTTGGTCCAGTTGATATGGGAATTTTCTTTTTCTGCTTTTATGACTCATCACTTGTTCGTATTTCTGGTTGACGTCAGTCATTTTCTACTGATGTCAAGTTGAATAGTAATTATTCTTTGCGGAAATCTTATACAATTAATTTGATCCCCATTTGTCTGTATGGACTGCTGTAACACTCAAAAATAAGAAATAAAATTGGTGAATATACTCTGTAATGTCATATCTGGGATTGGCTGGTGATACTTCGTAGGCGTTTCGCAATCAAAAATAATTTCACTTTTCAGAATTTTTTAAGTTAGAGTTGTGTTTGGTCTTAATTTTTGCAAATGATATTTGGTTGTTGGAATGCATTTTTCTTAAATATAAAATATGATTTATACTCTCAGTTTTTAAAAACTAGCAAAATCATCCAAAATAATTAATAGACATAATAATTTTCGGTGTCCTTGAGACAATTTGAAATCATACATCAAATCAATTTACTTTGGATATTGATTTAACGTGTGCCTAGGGATGTATATTAAGCTCCTATTTTGCCTTGCAATGTTATTTTTCAGATCGTGCAAGATCATAATTTGCAAATTAAGCTTGTTCATTGATGCATATGACCTCTTTTATATTCATCCGATATGAAACTCATTAGTTGAATTTATGACGGGGTCAAATTTATAAAAATAAAAAATATAGGGTAAATTTAAAAAGTGAAAGATAAAAGCAATGACCAAAAACAAAAAGTGAAAATTGTGAAAAGCAAGGTTTGGAGGGTTTTTCAAATTTCAAATATAACTTCAAGTTGTATTTGGAATTTTCATGTGAAGTTGTATTTGAAATTTTCACGTACAAACACTAATTTTTTTAAAAAAAGTGAAAAATTTCTGAAAAAAATTTATATATCTATGGCCAAACGTGTAATTAATTTTTTTACATTGGCACTTTCTATGGTTTTGGGTTAGATGTGCTATTCCAAATTCCAACTATCCACAATTTTTATTGATCACTCAGGAATAGTTAAAATTTTGGGCTACATTAACATAAAGAATCAATTCGTTAGCAACTATTTAACTGAGTGTCACTATCAGAATTAGTGAGTCAAAAGTTGTTACTAGTTGGGGGGGGGGGTCTGTTGTTTTCCCGTAGGAGAGAAAGTTTACATTGTAAAGAAAGTATTGAAGGTGGGAAACATGTCGTGCCAGTGAAAATAAATATGAAATTGGAAAATAGTTGTATAAAGTAACAAATCGTCAGAGAATCTTAATCTGGTATCACATTCTTTTTGCAAAGCTAGAAACCTCGTCAACAAGGTCGGTTCAATCAAAATTACCTTATTTTGACTGTACCTGAACGCCATCACTTAAAGGAAAAGAGTCTACGTCACTTTCAAGATTGAGGATCTTCTTTTATTATGTTTCTTTTTTTTCCCAGCAAGATTCTAGTTTAATTGTGTATTTAGATGAGTGATACTTATTTAATTTAAATTTTAATGACTTAGTTTAAATAAATTAATTTGTCAAGCATCTTAATCAAGCTAATACATTTTGAAAAAGCACACTCCATTTTTAGTAAGAAAACTTTATCTCCCCCAAAATTATGCAGCCATTAATATCATTTTTTCCTGTCCATCGTCCACTCACCGCGAACTACCACTGCTATTGCCACTATTCGCCGCCCTTGCGGGATTTTTCTCTTCCTCTATGCATCTAATATTTCTTGTTCACTTGTTTGTTGAAGTAGATATACAATGGCTGTCAATGGCACATAACTCTCTCTTTCTCTCTCTACTCTCTTTTTGGCTCAGATTCGATCAACCCAGCAAACTCTAAGTTGCTGCTACAGTACTAACCTGAAGGACTCTACAAAGAAGCATTGTTTCAGAGTTAAAACAAAGCAAAGCTATCAACTTGGGGTTTAAAGGGTAATATTGTAATTAAGATTTGAGAAAGACCAACGGATTTTGTCCTATACCCCAGATCTGCTCCACCTCCACCTCCAACTCCACCTCCGCAAAGAAGCTTTGAGCTTTGGTGAAGCCCACCCACATAACGCCGGAGCTCCAACCTCCGGTGATTATTTTTTTGCAGGTACCACAAGATCTGGCACGACATACATCCGAGTCCTATCACTCCGTTATCCCACCTAGCATCCGAGTACAAAAGTTTCGGCAGGAAACAATAATTTTAGGCAGTGAACAGTGTGTTCCGGTATGTGAACAAGTTCTATTAGCTTGGAGTTGGTACCTCCAGCTGCCCGTACTCAATATTTGTCCTTATCCTTATAGTTAAATTCTCGCGTGTTGCGTTTTATTGAATCTTGACTTTACATTCTGCCTTTATTCTTCTTGTCCTTTGTTGTATCATTTTGGTTGGTAGTAGCCTAACTTACCTCTAGATTCTTGTGAACTTGTGCTTTAGTGTTGGTTCCCATGTGTGTTAACGTTAACCTTTGACTAATATTTTTTTACTTTAGTGGCTTTGATGAATGATGGTAGACTAGGGTCCTCTGTCGGGGACGGGGGCGAGGGTTAGGGGTAAGGGTAATGCTAGACTGAGAATAGGGTCTTGGAATATTGTAACTTTAACGGGGAAGTCGGTAGAGCTAGTTAAGATTCTTAAGAAGATGAAAATTAATATAGTCTGTATCCAGGAGATCAAATGGGTAGGACCTAAGTCTAAAGATGTAGACGGGTATAAGCTATGATTCTCGGATAGGTCGAAGTATGACAGCGAGCTAAGAGATCAGGTAGTAGAGGTTAGGAGGGTTAATGACAGGATGATGTCGATTAAGTTGGTAGTTGGAGGGTGCGCTATGAACATTATTAGTGTGTATGCGCCGCAGGCGGGCATGAACGAGGGGGAGAATATGCATTTTTAGGAAGATTTGGACGAAGTGGTATTAGGTATACCACCCATTGAGAAGTTATTTGTATGAGGGGATTTCAATGGACATATCGGGGCACTTTCAGGGGGTTATAACGTCGTGCACAGAGGTTTTGGCCTAGGGGACATGAACGGGAGAGACGTCTCACTTTTGGAGTTGCTAGAAATTTTGGGATGGTGATTACCAATTCGAGGTTCCTGAAGAAGGATGAGCATTTGGTGACTTTTCGTAGTTCGGTGGCTAAGACTCAGATAGACTTTTTGCTTCTTAGGAAGGTTGACAAAGGTCTTTGTAAAAGATTGTAAGGTTATTCCGAAGGACGATCTTACAACCCGACATAAGCTTTTGGTGATAGATTTGGAGATCAAGATGGAGAAGAAGAAGATGGTTGTGTATGACATGTTAAGGATCAAATGGGGGAGTTTGACCATGGCTAGTACAAATGAGATGAGAGAGAGGCTGATGGCCAAGTGGGCTTGTGAGAGTAGTGGGGATGCGACCGGTATGTGGGACGAGACGGTCAGTTGCATTCGGTAGGTTGCTAAAGAAGTGTTAGAGGTCTCGCGGGGTAGCTGTGGTGGGCATCAAGGGGAATGGTAAAGTTCAAGAGAAGATGGAGCAAAAAAAATGACGTATGCGAAATTGGTAGAAAGCAAGGATGAGGTGGAGAAGTGGACGAATAGGGAATTGTATAAAATGGCGAGAAAGGAGGCAAAACTAGCGGTTACGGCAGCAAAAACGACTTTCGAAAGTCTGTATGTGGAATTAGAGGAAAAGAAAGGGGATACGAAGTTGTATAGACTAGCCAATGTAAGGGAGAGGAGGGCCCGAGACTTGGATCAGGTGAGGTGCATCAAGGACGAGGATAATAAAGTACTGGTGGAGGACGCACATATTAGGCGGAGGTGACAGTCTTACTTTCATAAACTCTTGAACGAAAAAGAATATAGAGACATTGTGTTGGGAGATCTGGAGCACTCCGGTAGGTACCGGGATTTTGGATATTGCGAAAATATTAAGGTTGAGGAGGTCCAGGGTGCTATTCGCAGGATGCGTAGGGGACGAGCGACCGGGCCTGATGAGATCCTTGTCGAATTTTGGAAGAACGCAGGTAGGGCAGATTTGGAGTGGCTGGCGGAGTTATTTAACGTCATTTTAAGACGGCGAAGATGGCCGAAGAATGGAGGTGGAGTACAATGATTCCTTTGTACAAGAACAAAGGTGATATCCAGAGTTGCAACAACTATAGGGGTATCAAGCTGCTAAGCCACACTATGAAAGTTTGGGAAAGAGTCGTGGAGTTGAAGGTGAGAAGAAGTGTGTCTATATCCGAGAATCAGTTTGGATTCGTGTCGGGGAGTTCGACTATAGAAGCCGTTCATCTTATTAGGAGGTTGGTGGAGCAGTATAGGGAGAAAAAGAGAAACTTACATATGAGTTTCATCGACCTCGAGAAGGCATACGACAAAGTCCTTAGAGAGGTTCTATGGAGATGTTTAGATGTTAGAGGTGTGCACGTGGCATACACTAGGGCAATCAAAGATATGTATGATAGAGTCAAGATTAGGGTACGGGCATTAGAAGGAGACTCAGAGCACTTTTCAGTGATTATGGGGTTGCATCAGGGATCAACTTTTAGCTCATTCCTATTTGCCTTGGTGATGGATGGACTGACGTGACAAATCTAATGGTAGGTGTCATGATGTATGTTATTCGCAGATGACATAGTCGTGATTGATGAGACTCGTCGCGGAGTGAACGCTAAGGTGGAGGTTTGGAGACATACTCTGGAGTCTAAAGGGTTCAAGATGAGTAGGACCAAGACAGAATATTTGGAGTGCAAGTACTGTAACGGGAGCGACCTTAAGACAAACGTGGACGTGAGGCTTGATACTCAGGTCATTCTAAGGAAAGCGAGCTTCAAGTACCCCGGATCTATTATCCAAGGGAATTGAGAGATTGATGACGATGTCACGCATCGTATTGGGGCAGGGTGGATGAAATGGAGGCTTGCATCTGGAGTCTTTTGCGATAAAAAGGTGCCACCAAAACTTAAGGTCAAGTTCTATAGGGTGGTGGTTAGACTGACTATGTTGTATGGGGAGGAATGTTGGCCGATCAAGACTTCGCACACCCAAAAGATGAAAGTTGTGGAGATGAGGATGCTAAGATGGATGTGTGGGCATACAAGGAGGGATTGAATTAGAAATGATGATATCCGCGACAGAGTGGGAGTGACATCGGTGGAGGATAAGATGCGGGAAGCGATGTAGAGATGGTTCGGGCACGTGTAGAGGAGAGACACAAATGCCCAGTGCGGTGTGAGAGGCTGGCTGTGGACGAGTACATGAGGAGTAGAGGTATACCGATGAAGTATGGAGGAGATGTGATTAGACGGAATATGGCGCATGTGTAACTCACTGAGGACATGACTTTAGATAGGAGGTTATGGAGGACACGTATTAGGGTACCAGGCGGCGTAGTCCTACATACGCTTACAAATTGGTAGTTGTATTATTATTATTGTAGGCTCGCCTAGCCTATTATACTAGTAGGCATAATATTGCCTTATAGTCCACTGTCGTTTGATTTATACTGCTATGTGTATTTTGTTTGTCTTACTTGCTTGCATTAGTTATTGCTTCTTTTTACTTCCTTTTGTTTTTCAGAATTCGCTATCATGACTTACTTACTTTGTTTATCTTACTTTGCTTGGGCGTGTGCTTTGTCTTGAGCCGAGGGTCTCTCGAAAACAATTGCTTTACTTACCAAGGTAGAGGTAAGGTCTGCGTATACTCTACCATCCCCAAATCCACATTGTGGAATTTCACTGAATATATTATTGTTGTTATATTGTAATATCAATTTTTTTCTGGAAAACAACTCATTTTGTGTTGTTTTAATGATCCTTTTTTTTAATGATTGTCTGGATATTCATATTATTTGGCCATATTCTATTTTGTTTAGATCTATCGACCCTCAGTGTCATGTGAACAAGTCTCATATTTGTAGGTGAAAGGAAAAGTAAGCTACTTGTGTTGGATACTGTATGAAGTCTTTAAGGGAAAGACATGCGGGCTTAACTCAAAATCGATGTTAAGAGCATATTTCGTACTTTTTATGTCTCAAATTATGTGTAGTTTTTTTGGTTTATACGCCTCTTAAAAAATATTAATTAGAAATAGTATTTGATCTACTTTACTTTTATTTATGTTTAAGTTATAACCACTCTTCATTAAATATTTACTTTATTTACATGTCATCTTCATTAGTCACAAAGGATAAAATGGAGAAAACATATTAATTATGCATTAAACTTTTAAAACGGTAAATAGTTTGAGACAACTATTTTTAGTAAATCACGACAAATAATTTGAGATGGAGGGAGTATGAAATAAGAGGAAAAAAGTGGATTTGGATATCTATTTAGAAAAGGGAAAAGGGACAAAAATACCCTTCTACTTTTATTTATTAGCTAAGTTTACCCCTTGTTATAATTTGGGGTTATTTATGCCCCTGCCGGCTGCCGTTATGAAAGTTAACAAAAATACTCCTCAATTGAATGGAATCCCTAAATCGATCTAAAATTACCCAATGTAAGTTGAGATTACTCATTCCACCCTTTTAACCCGCCCCGACCCAGCTAATCCCTGAAAATATTTATACACTTTATAAACTTAATTAAGATTTTACGTAAACCTCCCCCCACCTAGCATAGACACAAAAATATTAATGGAGCTTCCAAAAACGTAAGGAGATGGTCCCACTGTAAACCTCCGGTCAAAGTCAAAGTCAAAGTCAAACTGTATTGATTGGTGAAAAATAAGCACTGTAGTATTAAATTACCAGACACGTACGAATAAAACAGGTCATTACTCATAAATAAGGCTATCCATAAGCATAAATAAACGAAAATACAACATTTGAAGAAACAAATTAACATGGAATTTTAAAAACTACGTCTTCAATCTCTGGCAAACGACCCTTTTTGCACCAGTTTTGTTTTGCTCTTCGGGGTTTAGGCTCTATTTTACCTGCTTTGGCTGCTGCAATTTAATTGCTATCATTGTTATTTTAATTAGGCGGGTCAGGGCGGGTTGAAAAAGGGGAGTGGGTAATTTCAATTAAAATTGGATGATTTTAAATTGATTTGGGGATTTCATTGAATTGATGGGTATTTTTATTAACTTTCATAACTGTAGGGGCATAAATAGCTCTAACTCGTAACGGAGGACAAACTTAGCTAATAAATTAAAGCAAATGGGTATTTTTATCCTTTTCCCTTTAGAAAATGGTGCGGGGGTAGCAAGAGACATTATTGTAAAACAGTTGAATAACTGCATAGGTCTAAATAGTATTTTTTTTACATATGTCTATTTCGTCACCTGTGACAAGCTCTATCATATTGAACGTTTTTTCAGAGTAAAAAGAATGTCCTTATTTCATGAACATAAAGATTATTATTCTTTGAAAATAGCTTCTATGACAAGTGGAACTTAAATAAATGTTTGAGACCCTCGGGAACATGATGCAATTAAAATCCAGCTGGAGGTCTGCAGCGTGTGTTCGAATCCTGGTGGAAGCAATTTGCTCTCTTCTGGAGTAGGGCCTTGTAGGTGATATCAGTTGCTCTGTTTTCAAACCCTGGTCATTCAGGCATATCCTGCGATTTACTGATAGTAGTGTTGAGGGACCGGGACTACCATCTTCAGAATAGTCTTACGTAAACCGGGAAGCTGGATATCAAAAAAAAAAAAAAGGTGATAAATGGACATGACAATAATAGCAAGAATTGACATTAAGCAGAGATGAATAATTCCAAATGAATGGAAATTACTGTGACAAAAACATATCCGTCACAGCAATATAATGACATTCTTTGATGGTGAAATGATTTTTGTTTGCGTGTGCCACATATACACCCCACTCGAAATGACATTCTTTAACATAATTCTTTTAGGATTGAACCATGAATTACAGAAAAAGTAGTAAGAGGAAGGCGTTGATGACATTTGTACCCCACATTTAAGTAGTATAGGATAAAGTTTCAACCTAACTGAAGCATAGATTTCGTTATTACATTGTCAATTGTGAGATGGCAAGACATATATGTGCAAGGTGGACGAAAGATTAGCAGAAAATCAACTTATGGTGGTCGGATGATAAACTTTTAAATTCCTCATGTTCCATTTGGGACATTATGTGGTTAGACTGAATGTTTATTTGAAGTTGGAATTAAAAAACTAATAAAAACTTAAGTTTTGTGAGGTGAAGACATTATTTCACTTAAAATACTCTTCAACCCAATTTTTAATATCAAATTCTTCATTTCAAATTAGAGTTGAAATACTCATCAAGAAAATTAAAAAACCCAATATTCTTTAGCAAATAGTGTATCAAACGCTTAGGCCCAATGAGGTCCAGAAACCATAGAAAGAAGCCACTACCTGGCAAAACTAGCTCCATTTGATGAGTTCTGAATCCTAGCCCATTAAAGCATGGACCTATCCTGACAAGAGTTCTTCTTGTTATGACATAAGTAACCCAATGGTTGATAGCTCTTCTCTTATGCAAATACAACAACACACCTAGTGTGGTCTCACAATCGGGGGCGGAGCTATCCTTGTCCGAGGGATGTCAAGCGATACCCCTTTGCCAGAAAACTACATTGTATAGATAGGTTAAATTTTAGTTTTATAGGGATATATACTAGTGTTGACATCTCTAAACACAAGCTGAAGGCTTAGTGCAATGGTTAAGGGGTTACGAAACTTTCCTAAGGTCACGAGTTTGATCCTAGCTAACAACATAATACTTATTTTTTGACATCCCTTAATGAAAATTCTGGCTCCGCCACTGCTCACAACCGAGGTATTTTGTTTTCAATAGACCTTGGGCTTAAGAAAAACGATATTTAAAAGAGTGCAAGAGTAAAAAAAAAAAACTACTACATTCGTCTCAATTTAAGTGTCTTATTTTCGCTAGGCACGGAGTTTATGAAATAAGAGAGACTTTTGAATCTTGTGGTCCTAAATTAAAGATGCGTAGTATAATGTACTAAAATGTCTTTTAAATCTTGTGGTTATATAAACTTGTCATGTAGGATGTTTGAATTTCTAACTTACCAAATATAGAAAGAGACATTCTGATTTAGACAAATCAAAAAAAAAAGTAAGACACTTAAATCGGGACCGAGAAAGCATAATAAAAATATTGAAGACAGAAAAGTACTAACATAAAAATAACAAAGATAACTAATGTATAAGAACAATCGTAGTAATAAATTTAAAGAATAAGATAATGCTAGTATAATAGTGATAATAATGATAAGAAAGCAGATAGGTGCTCCAGGCTAGAACAATGTTCGACAACAAAAACAAATAATCCTAATAGTTATTCCTTTTAAATTTTGATCAGTAAGAAGAAAACATCAAATGAACCTTGGTATCAGAAAGTAAATATGTATTGCATTAAAACTGGTCTAAGCAGAAACAAGCAAATATGATGAGAAAAGCTATACTACTAAGTTATATCAAAAGGAACTGTTCAATCCATTATTCTCTTCCAATTCATTATTTGCATGCGAAAAAAGGCAATCAAAGAATTGACCAGTACTTTGATAATGATTTTCTTATTCTTCATGTTCTCTTCCAACACTAAAAGAAGAAGCTACAATCACTGAAGAGTAAACCTTTGAACTTACCTGTAGTTGGACTCCACAGATCTCTTCTTTATTTCTTTCTTGATCTACACATTCATTATTTTGACATTTCCCTGCAAGTTTCTTCATGATGGCATGTTTAAGAAGTTGATAAAATCTTGGATTCTTTTCCAGCAAATTACACTTCTCTTCATTGGGTTTCAGGATTTCTTGGTTCTTGAAATTTGTTTTAGCATTTCTTCCACGAAGGAGAAGTGCAGCACTATCATAAGCCAAATCTGCTTCCTCTACTCTGTCAAAAGTACCTAACCATAACTTTAGTTTTTGTGAAGATTCCGTAAGAATTATTAGTAATTGATTATTTTCTTCTAAAGTCATAGTACATATACTGAAATACAAGCATAATCCTAGGCTACAATTACGGTAATTAATACCTAAAATATACATCTATCATATATAGAATATACATAATTATGACTAAATATATTTTCCTATTCTATCACACCCCGCAGTCGAAGCGGGAGGTCGACGTATGTTGAGACTGTCTCGAAAGTCTTCAAATAAAACCAGCGGAAGACCTTTTGTAAAAATATCAGCAATCTTATAACGTGACGGGACATGTAAGACACGTACTTGTCCACGAGCAACCTTTTCGCGAATAAAATGAATATCCAGCTCAATATGTTTAGTGCGTTGATGTTGAACCGGATTCCTTGAGAGATAAATCGCACTAACATTATCACAATAAACCAATCTCACCTTCGGAACCGGACAGTGGAGCTCCAAAAGAAGATTCCGTAGCCAACAAGATTCAGACACCACATTGACAACTCCTCGGTATTCTGCTTCGGTACTGGATCTAGACAAGGTCGCTTGCCTTTTTAGGACCATGACACCAAATTATCACCAAGAAATACACAATAACCAGACTTGGAGCGTTTGGTATCCATACATACACCCCAATCAGCATATGTGTATGCAATAAGAGTGGTTATCGAAGACGGATATAGATGCAAGCCATTATCGAGAGTGTCCTGAATATACCGCACAATGCGTTTGAGAGCATGCATGTGATCCTCCATCGGGTTATGCATGAATAGACAAACATGTTGCACAACATAAGAGATGTCGGGCCTCGTGAAAATGAGATATTGCAGGGCCCCTGCAAGACTGCGGTAATGTGATGGATCGGCATATGGCTTGCTGGAAGAAGCACTTAACTTCTATTTAGTATTAACCGAAGTGGAGGACGGCCTACACGATGACATGCCAGCTCGTTCAACGATCTCTTCTGCATACTTCTTTTGAGATAAAAATAAACCACATGCATGCCGTGTCATAACTATCTCCAAGAAGTAACTCAGTGGCCCTAGATCTTTCATTGCAAACTCAGAGCCAAGAAGTGACATGATAGACTTGCGAAGAGCATCAGATGAGGCAGTTAATATAATATCATCCACATACAAAAGAATGTAAGCGATATCATTACCCTGACGGTATATGAATAGAGAATGATCAGACCTGTGGTTAGAAAACTCAATATGTGAAACATAATTCGCAAACCTCTTATACCAGGCACTAGGAGCTTGTTTGAGCCCACACAATTATTTCTTTAGCAGGCACACATGATTAGGATAAATAGAGTCTTTGTACCCCATGGGTTGATACATGTACATTGTTTCATGGAGTTCTTTATGCATGAAGGCATTTTTTACATCAAGCTGATGAAGCGGCCATGCATTCGAAAGAGCCAGACTGAGTACCGTGCAAATAGTTATCGGTTTGACCACCAGACTGAAAGTCTCACCGCAATCCACACCAACCTGTTGAATATTTCCATCACCTACAAGACGAGCTTTATGCCTCTCAAATGTACCATCGAATTTTTCTTTATGACTAAAAATTCACATAGACCGAATCACATTAACATCAGGAGGACGGGGCACCAAATCCCACATCCTATTATTAATAAGAGCATTAAATTCATCATCCATAGCCATTTTTCAATTTGGGTCATTAAGGATAGACACACGATTACGGGGCAATGGTGACTTGGCAACATGGGTGTGAAAACCATATTTTTTTTTGGCTTAAAAATTTCGTGTTGACTACAAGTGACTGGCCGTTGGGCCAGAATTAGATTTGGGCCAGAAGTGGAGGACGGACTGCCCGGTAGTGGGCCGAGACCCAGCGGACCTCCAGCCACTAGGCCTCTCGGCAGTGGGCTGCTAGCCAGAGGCTCAGCTGGGCCGGCAGCCACTGGGCTCGGTAATTGGGCTGAGACACCAGGAAAAATTGGGCCTGTTTGGGAGGCTAATTGATGGATCAAATACGGGGGTATGCTATCGTCAAAAAATCATAGGTAGAAGGCACGGAACAATGCAATTTGGCAAAAGGAAAATTTGTTTCATAAAAAATTATGTGATGACTCACGATGATTTTATGAGAGGATAAGTCGTAATATTTGTAACCACAATGATTTGACGGATATCCTAAAAAAACACATGAAGTAGACATAGGTTGAAGTTTATTGATGGTAGTAGAAGCAAAGAAAGGATAACATAAGCACCAAAAAAACTCGTAAATGAGAGTATGTTGGGTTCCTTAGGTATAAAATTTTGAGAGGGGATTGGTAGGCTAATTGTTTGCTCGGAAGTATGTTCAGAAGATAGGTTGTCATATGTAATGCATGATGCCAAAATGATGGTGGTAGAGAGGCATGGACAAATAAGGTTCTAACAATGTTGTTAATGGTTCAAATTTTTCTTTCTGCTTTTCCATTTTGAGATGATGTATGTGGACATTAGAGACGAAATGACAAACCATTAGTTTTGCAAAATTTCCAAAGTGGCCCATTATCAAATTCTATGTCATTATCACAGTGAATATTTTTAATGTCCCATTCGAATTGAGTGCGGATGTATGCTCTAAAGGAGAGAAATGTGGAAAAACTTGTAACTTTTTAGACAAAGTAAACATCCACAAAAATTTTGAGTAATCATCCAACAAAAAAAGATAATATCTATGGCCCGAAGAGCTCAAAATGAGAGATGTCCAAATATCACTATGGATAATATCAAATGGCATAACAGTACTAGAATTAGAAACAATAAAAGGCAACTTAACATGTTTTACAAGAGAACAAGAGTGACAACACATGAGAATAACGAGTTCTAGTGCACTCAATAAATTTATTTTGTTTAAGGGATGCAAAAACAGGCGCTCCCGGATGACCCAAATATTCATGCCATAAAGAATGAGCTAAAGCTGCAAAAGTAGATGGTAACGTGGCTTGACGTGTGGTTGTGGTGATTGGATATAGCTCGCTCCGACTATCACATCTCATTAGACGCATCCCCGTCTGAAAATCCTTCAGAGAAAACCTAAAATGATCAAATTCAACAGAAACTCAATTTTCAGTGGTAATTTTTCTAATTGAAATCAAGTTTTTAATTAATTGAGGAGCGTGAAGGACATTTCTTAAAGTTAACGGTGGGTTAGGGGGAGATAAGTTTTTAGTACCATTACCTCGAATTGGAATTGAATGACCATTTCCGATAAATATATCACCATTATTGATCAAATTAAAATAGGACGAGAGATTACCTTGTGAGGACGTCATATAGGACGTTGCACCTGTGTCCATCTACCAATTTGTGTTGGGTGTATTAAGCCCAAGAGTGTGCATCGCAACCTCGATATCTGTCAGGGTCGCCACTACTGAGTGGGCCTGCTGCCACTAGCTCGGCAGTGGCCCATGAATTCCTGCATGCTGGGTCAATGGCGGAGAATTGGGCATGGACCAGTTTTCGGCTGGATAGGGGCAGGGAGGCATGACCTAAGGCCACTTCCAAGCCCACCGTGTTGGCCCACTGCCCCAATATGCCCTCGATTGGCAGTTTCTGCTGGCCGCCGCCACTGCCGCCTCCTCTACCACGACGGTGGCCGCCGCCCTTTCCACCACTACGGCCACCACCACGGTTTTTGCCTCAATTACTACTAGTTCATCCCTTTTAGCCACGGTTTGACAAATTTTTAAATTGTGAAGAATTATCCTCGGACGGAGCGGCAACCATGGTGGAATTCGATACGGTTATTATCTTTTTGACAAAACCCGCTTCTTCTAGGATGAGCATAGAGCGGGCTTGGTAAAATGATAGAAGAGGATTGCTTTGGTGGATGAGCGTACTCACTCCACTATATGTATCGGTGAGGCACAACAACCAGTTGTAAAACAAGTCGATTGTTAGTTACCGGTGCCCCGACGTTCTTGAGTTGGTCCGATAAAATCTTGAGCCATTGACAATATGCGGATGCATTGGGAAAATTCGCTATGTCGGTGGTGGAAAATTCATGCTCAAGGGTGACGGCTTGAGAATTTTTGTTGTCTTGGAATATATCGCGTAAGCGATCCCAAGCCTTCATTGTCGTAGAGTCAGGTTTAATAATTGTATGCAGCAAATCGCTAGAAATAGTGGCATAAATCCATTGAAGAACAGTCGCATAGAGGGTTAACCATAATTCTCTTTCGTCGTTTGTTTTTGGCACCTTCTCCCTGCCTTTTTTCAACGGAAATATGTGATGAATAACTCTGTGCAATCGACAATGAATATTGAAAAGCTTCGCCCACGTTGCATAATTGACGTTTTCCATCTCAAGAGTGATGAAAATATGAGATTTAATGTTTGAAACTGTGAGGACTGGATGAAAAGAGGATTTTGAGTCAGACATGACTGACGGAAGAGGTTGGAGGTTGGTGGTCGGCGGGAAAATGAGAAGGTAGGGTGGGGGGTGGGGGACACAAGGAAGGAATTTAGGGTTTCCGGAACTTTCCCTAGACTCTTGATACCATGTAAGAAATATTTTTCCTTAATTATTTTCTTCGAAAGTCGTAGTACATATACCAAAATACTAGCATAATCCTAGGCTATAATTACGATAAGTAATACCTAAAATATACATTTATCATATACAAAATATACATAATTATGACTAAATATATTTGTCTATTCTATCAGATTCCTTGATTTCTGCAACCCATCTACTTGATGACCTTTGTCTCACTCTAATAAATTTCTTTCCATCATTTGAGGAAATTACCTTTGACTCTGTTGTTGTTTTTGTTTTGTCACTTGCTTTTCTGGGATATTTTTGGATGGGAATTTTGAGCTTTCCATTCTATACTTAAGAGAAGATATTAGAAGTGGTTTGTTTTATGGTTAGGAAGATGGAGAAACAGTGGTTTTATTTAATGCTGTGTTTGTTGTCTTCATTGGGTTATTTTAGTAGTTTATAAGTAATCAAAACTTTTGATAAAATTAAATAATGATCAAGTTGATAGTGAATTAGCACCCTAGTACAAAGCAATCCCAACCACTTGATATAACAAAATCAGAGATTCAATATTAGGATATGATGGAATGTACATGTTATAACTTATAAGTGGCCATGATTGCTACTGAAATACAATAACTATGTCTAAATCTCAGGTAAGTTGAGACAAACTGTATGACACGATGACTCTTCACTAACCATATCGCTTCGTTTAAAGTTAAACTCATGCATTTAAACTTTAAACTCATATCAAATCAGTATTATAGAAGTACTAAAAGTTCTGAAAGAGAGTAATTCCTTGCTGATTTCATTAATGTAATTGACATATATACATGATATACAATAGTCATTCTATGTTATAATTACGAAAATCAAATTTACACTTAACTAATACAAAATATTATTACCATAACTACATATATACAAGATTACTAATGATATCAAAAGAATATATTGTGTATATTCTATCACACCCCCACAGTCATAGCGGACGACAATCGTACGCTGAGACTGTCCCTAAAATCTTCAAATAGAACTAAGGAAAGACCCTTAGTAAAGATGTCAGCAATTTGATAACGTGAAGGGACATGCAAGACACGTACTTGTCCGCGAGCTACCTTTTCGTGAACAAAGTGAATATCTATCTCGATATGTTTAGTGCGTTGATGTTGTACAGGATTCCTCGAGAGATATATCGCACTAACATTATCGCAGTAGACCAAGGTAGCTTTTCGAATAGGAAAATCAAGCTCTAAGAGGAGGTTACGCAACCAACAGGACTCAGACACCACATTGGCGACCCCTCGATATTCGGCCTCCACGCTAGAGCATGACAAAGTAGCCTGGCGTTTAGCCGACCAAGAGACCAAGTTATCACCAAGAAATATACAATAACTAGATGTCGAACGACCGGTATCTGGACATCCACCCTAATCAACATCTGTATACGACATGAGAGTAGATATCGATGATGGATATAAGTGTAAACCATAATCAAGAGTGCCTTGAATGTAGCGCACAATGCGTTTGAGAGCGTGCATGTGTTCTTTCCTCAGATCATGCATGAATAAACACACCTGCTGCACTGCATAAGTAATATCGGGCCTCGTAAATGTGAGATATTGAAGAGTCCCCGCAAGACTACGATAGTGGGAGGGATCTTCGTATGGTGTGCTAGAAGTAGCACTCAACTTCAATTTAGTATTAACCGGAGTAGGAGATGACTTACAAGTTGACTTGTCAGCCTGTTCAATGATCTCTGATGCATACTTCCTCTGAGATACAAATATACCACCTGCATGACGAGTGACAACTATACCAACAAAAATAACTTAACGACCCCAAGTCTTTCATAGCAAATTCTGAGTTGAGAAGAGATATGATAGACTTGCGCAGTTTATTAGAGGAAACAGTCAATATAATATCATTCACATATAACAGAATGTAGGCCATAGAAGTACCTTGACGATATATAAACAGAGAATAATCAGACATGCTGTGAGAAAACCCAAGAGTAGACACATAATATGCAAATATTTTGTACAAGGCCCGAAGAGCCTGTTTTAGCCCATACAAGGATTTCTTCAGTAAGTGCACATGATTAGGACGAGCGGGGTCCCTGAAACCCAAGGGTTGATGCATGCATACAGTTTTCTTAAGTTCGCCGTGTAAGAATGCATTTTTCATGTCCAGCTGATGAATGAGCCATGCTTTTGAGAGAGCTAGACTGAGAACAATGCGAATAGTTACCGGTTTGACCACCAGACTAAATTTCTCTCCACAATCCATGCCAACCTGTTGAGTTTTGCCATTACCTACAAGATGGGCCTTATCCTCTGAAAATAACCATCAGAATTTTCCTTATGAGTAAAAATCCACATAGAAGGAATCACATCAAAACCATGTGGACGGGGCACCAACTCCCACATCTTATTTTTAATAAGAGCATTATATTCATCATACATGACCATTTTCCAATTTGAGTCACGAAGGGTAGACACGGGGTTACGTGGTAGGGGTGATTTAGTGCCATTAGAGTTAAGATTAAATTATCATTTTGGTCTAAAAATACCCCGTTAGCTACGAGTAACGGACCCTTGTCCTGGAATAGAAGTGGGCTGAATTTGGGTTGGTGTAGTGGTGTCGGTATCAATTCGAGTTGGGAGGACTTGGGCTTGCCGGTGGCTGAAATTAATTGGGCCAGCAGACAGTGGGCCTGCTGGCAGAAGCTGCGGACCAAAATCATTTAGGCCAGCAGGCGGTGGGCCTGCTGGTAGAAAATATGGACGAGAGAGTGTCGGCCAGCAGGTAATGGGCATGACTGTGCCTGTTGGTCCATTTTTTGAGGTGTGGGCTGGATCAAATGGTGGACCACATACGATGATAGCCCATCATCCAAAAATTCATAAGACTTGGACGCGGAATTATGAAACTTAGCAAACGAAAATTAGGCTTCATAGAAAATGACATGGTGACTAATGGTGATTCTATTATAGGATAACTCGTAACATTTGTAACCACGACGATTAGATGGGTAACCCAAAAACACACAAGCGGTAGAGCGGGCTTAAAGTTTGTTAATGATAGTAGAGGGGAATAGAGGATAACATAAACACCCAAATGCCCTAGGATGAGAATATAAATGGTCTTTTTGATAAATAATTTTGAGTGGGGATTGGTATGCTAGTCCTTTGCTAGAGATTATGTTAAGAAGTTAAGCTGCCATTTGTAATGCATGATGCCAAAATGAAGGTGGTAATGATGTTGGGCTAGTAATGTATGGACAATATTATTAATGGTGCGAATTTTTCTCTCGACTTTCCCATTTTGTGATGACGTATATGGGCATGAAAACTAAAGGGATATACCATTAACCTTACAAAATTCTCTAAATGACCCATTATCAAATTCCCTTCAATTATCACATTGAATGTTCTTAATTTTCCGTTCAAATTGAGTACATCTAAATGCTCTAAATGATAGGAATGTGGAATAAACCTGAAACTTTTTAGATAACGAAAATGTCCACAAAAATTAAAATAATCATCCAATAAAAAATATAATAACGGTGGCCTGAATAGCTCAAAATGGGAGACGTCCAAAGATTATTATTAATAATATCAAATGACAACATAGTACTAGAATTCGAGGCAACAAACATCAATTTAACATGTTTTTTCAAGCGGACAAGAAGGACAAACATTAGCACTACGAGCGTTATTACACTCAATAAATTTATTATTTTTAAGGGAGGCAAAAACAGACGCTTTCGAATGATTCAAACGTGCATGCCATAAGAATATTAGAAAATTCGCTAATAGAGATGCGCGCAAATTGGTCCCGATTGTATTGTACGTTAACCAAACTTTTTGGGGAGGATATATCTTGTAGTAACAAATAGTAGCTTATTTTCAGTCCTCCCTAGCAGCAGTAGCCACAGCCTTAAGGGATTTACTATAGCTGGCGACAAGCAAAAATATTACATGTGATGCTTATCTTATATTCTCTATGTATATAATTTGGTGTTATTGATAAAAAAAAAATTGAATTTCATAATTTTCGTCTTCTCCTTAACTTTTGAATTGGGCTGACTGGTTTAGCCCAATCAATCCAGATCTAGGTCTCCAAAAGGTCAATTCAGTTGGGCTAAAAGCAATGGGCCTTTGACCCAACGTGGTTAGACACTGCCACACTGGTCCATTGATTGTCCAAAATGTAGAAGGAATTAGGGGCTCCAGTTTTCTGATCTTATAAGCCACGTGTCATCATATTTATGGCTTCATCAGAATTTTGTATATTACCACGTCGGATTAATAAGGACCAAAGAAGTCTCGAAGATTGAGCTGAAAGTTTAACCGTTATTAATTTTTCAGTTTTCAAACCTTACCTAAGTCGTAAGCTGAATATAAAAAAAATTAGGACCAAAGAAGACGAAAATCAAATTCAGCCGTTGAGTTTTTTTCTAAATTTCTCATCACACATTGTCCATCATCTATAATACAAAAAACTTTATTATACAACAGAGGCCATAAATCCCACAACCAACTTTCAGTGACAGACTCAACAAGCGGTGGCAAGAGGCTGAGAAGTGATGGCACTTAGAGCTTCAGCCACCGTAAAATCACCTCTTCCTCCACCCTCTTCATCATCATCATCACCTAAAGTATTAAATCTGCCTAAACTCTCCCAAAAACCACAATTTAATTCAAAATCTGTGTCAGTGTCGCTCCCTACATCAACTGCTCTTTTCCTTTTTCCTCTCTTAACTGCTACACATGAAGCCAGAGCAATCAGATTACCCAAGGAAGATATCGTCTCTTCCCTTAATCAGGTAACCATTACAAGTTCCTCCCAATTTGAGTTACTCATCATATTTTCTTGTTATTTTTTTTTAATAATACCCATTTCTTGGCTAAATTATTTGACAGAAATTCTGCTAGATGTATTATCTAGTTCTAGCTGATTGTCTTCTGTAATCTGTTTGCTTTCTTTAATTCTAAAAAAAATAAAGGGCAGTCAGGTGCACTAGCTCCCGCTATGCGCGGGGTTCGGGGAAGGGCTAGACACACGGGTCTATTGTACGAAGACTTACCTTTAATTCTCTTTTTATTTTATTTTTATTGTGACTCTAGCAGCATTTCCTGTTAGTTTTAGTAATTAAATTTACTAATCCGGATAGTTTTAACTTTTAGAGTGGGTTAGAGTCCCATGTTGGCTGGAGAATGGACTGGTGGTTTGCTTATATAGACTTGGTCAATCCTCCTCTCGTAAACTGTCTTTTGGGGTTGAGTTAGGTCCAAGTGTCATATCTTTACTTTTGTAGCAATGCTTTTTCTTGGACAATTGTGATTATACGTGGAGCGGAGCTAACTTAAAGGATGGAGGGGGTTCAATTGAATCGCTTTCGTTGAACAATTAACCGTGCAAATAAGTCAAAAACTAGTTTCTTTGGATATATATAAGTTGTTGAATCCCCTAGACAAAAGGGTAAGTTCTAGTAAAGTGCCAAAGGGGTTCAGAATTTGCTTTAGGTCAATACGCTTAAATCCCAAGTGTGACATTTTCGAATCCTCTTGTATAAATACCTGTCTGCGCTAGCAGACTACATTACATGTATTAGTTGGTACAGGTCCATAAAGTTCTATGTTGTGTTTGAAGTCTGTGAATAAAATTTATTTATTTGCAATTTATTAGAAGCTTCCTCTTTTCAGGTAGAATCTGCAGTTAATCAAGCTCAAGAAGTTGGTTCAAACATCTTTGATACTGCAAGCCGAGTAATTGGGCCCGTGATTGACTTTGTGAAGCCCGGGATTGATGCGGCATTGCCTTTAGTACAGCAGGCAGGAGAGGAAGTTTTGAAGAATGTTTCTCCTGTCCTATCTGATGCCACTAAGAAAGCCCAAGAGGCAATGCAGAGTGCTGGCATGGACTCTCAGCCAGTGATGACTGCAGCAAAGGTTTGGCTAGAAAAATTCTTGTTTACAGGCTTTAAGTCAGTGAAATTCATCTGCGCAACGTGAATAACTTTCCAGCCATCTATTACATTGCTTTTTGACCAGAGAATTTAATGATAGGAAACAATATGGATGTATTCATATGTGGGAGGAAGTATTTTCTTTGGTTGATAAAGCAACTGGCACTAGATATAGAAGAAAACAGTGTTTAGTGCATCACTTTCTTTACCATTTTTGGCCATGATAATGATATTCGCGGACTTTCCTGTGCTGTTGTATTTTGAGTTTCATCTTTCTTTACTCAACTTTAAGAGAAATGATTGTTTGGTTGCAGACAGTTGTTGATGCAGCTCAACAGACATCCAAGGTGATCGAAGGGGCCAAACCAATCGCCTCATTCACTGTTGAAACGGTTTCATCAACTGAACCAGCTGTTATTGCAGTGGCTGGTGGCACATTATTCCTTGCATATCTTCTACTTCCTCCTGTCTTATCCGCTATCTCTTTCAGCCTTCGTGGTTTCAAGGGTAATTGAATGGGTTATCTTACTCTTATTTATTTCCCTTAATTTTTGCCGCTTTAGACCATTGAGGTATACAATGTACACAAAAGTAAACTCGTAAGTATAATTCTTGGAGCATTTAAGGGTAGATGTAATAACCCAGAGGTCACAGAGGCGTACTCCCTCTATCCCAATTTAAGGGTAGATGTAATACCCCAGAGTTCAGATGTAATTGAACTCCTAACTTTTGACGCGGAGCATAAATTTATGTGTAAAAAATTACTAAAATTGTACTCCCTCTATCCCAATTTATATGACACACTTTCCTTTTTAGTCAGTTCAAAAAAGAATGACACATTTTCTTATTTGGCAACAATTTAACTTTAAACTTTACCCTTTACGCTTACCGATGTGATCTAAAACCACACATATTTCTTAAGTTTGTTTTAGACCACAAGATTCAAAAATCTTCCTTTATTTTTTAAATTCCGTTCCCAGTCAAACTACATCATATAAATTAGGACGGAGGGAGTAATAAATAGTAGATATGAACCCATAACTTTAAAAATATAATAAGTTCAATGCTAAGAATCTTAAGATTGAACCCATAGAGTTTAAATTTTGGATTCGCCCGGAATCTCCTAAAGTACATCGAAATAGTAATAGTTTTAAAAATAATACTTATTCGATTATGGAACTTCTAGATGAACTCGGTCTCAAGAACTAATATGTGCTGGTATCTGTGAGAAATGCAAATGCTCATTTGTCTTCTACACAGTCAATTCTATGATAGATACAAATGGCAAAACCACATATAAGCTTCTTCCACCAACCTCACCCTCCCTATAAACAACAACATACCCAGTGTAATCCCACAAAATGGGGTATGGGTTCCTCCCCTTAAAAAAAATCAAAATTAACAGAAATGTGATACCACAAGAATATATGACCATGACTAAGCAATTGACCTGGTAAGATGGGATTATCCAGTTCCTTCCTGGTACCAAGAATTGTCTCCCGGGTAGCTGAAATTTTTCTTCATCATGAGGGGAGGTGCCTTCACATTTTTTTGACTAGCAGTCTCTTGATATCAGGTTATTTGCTGTCTAGCCATTTTGAAATTTATTATTTTTGGGAATTGAGAAAGTTGTCATTTCTATTTTCTGTAAAGCAAAGTAAGACCATGTATAATCAGATTGGCTTGGTAGGTTGGTTCATTCGGTTATTAACTTCTGTAACGTCCTTCTTTCCTAAGAATAGTGTCCTGAGTGACTGAAATCGTTATCGTACTGGAGATTGTGTTCACAGTTTATTTTAATAGCTATTAACTTCTGTAACGTCCTTTCCGAAGAATAGTGTCCTGAGTTACTGAAATCGTTATTGTACTGGAGATTGTGTTCACAATTTATTTGAATAGCATTATCTTGATGCTTATTTAGTTGTTGTAGCTTAGCTATCCATTTTTAGTTTTTTTCTATTGATTTTCAGAATAAAGAAATTTGATTTGGAATGTCATTTCCAGGTGAACTAACTCCTGCTCAAACACTGGACATGATGTGTTCTAAGAATTATGTCTTGATTGATATTAGAACTGAGAAGGACAAGGATAAGGCTGGAATTCCTCGTCTTCCATCTAGTGCTAAAAACAAGATGATTCCTCTCCCGTAAGTTGGGGTTTTCAAGTTTACATTCTTGCTTAGTAGAATTGCTATCGTCTAAGAAACGTAGAAAACATAAGGAATTGCTTTCTGGAGGTAAATTGACTTTTTGTACTAGTGAAAAGTTAACCAGGTCCACGTTACTTAACTTTCACCTTGTTTTTATGTTTACATGCAATCTTTTAACTCTGACAAGGTATTGAGGAAGAAACTTCTTCGGGAAAATATGAAAAAAGCCTTCAGATATGTGTGTTTACACTTGTGCATATGTTCTCCTGGTATATTTCAGTTTGGAAGATTTACCGAGTAAAGTAAGGAATCTCGTGAGAAATCCAAAGAAGGTGGAAGCTGAAATAGTGGCGCTGAAGATATCATTCCTCAAGAAAATCAACAAGGGGTCTAACATTGTGATAATGGACTCGTGAGTTTTTCTAAATTTTCTTTTAATCTTCTTGAGCTTCACACTTAATGCCCTTCTGGTCTTATAGTCTATGTGCATCTTTGTATATTTTTAGTTATCAATGATATTCTCTCAAAACTTTTCAGGTACTCTGATTCAGCTAAAACAGTTGCTAAATCACTGACGAGCTTTGGCTTCAAGAACTGCTGGATCATGACTGATGGCTTCTCCGGAGGCAGGGGGTGGTTGCAGAGTCGGCTGGGAACAGATTCATACAAGTTTTCTTTTGCAGAAATCTTATCACCATCAAGAGTCATTCC
This sequence comes from Anisodus acutangulus, assembly GCA_029783415.1. NCBI lineage: Eukaryota > Viridiplantae > Streptophyta > Magnoliopsida > Solanales > Solanaceae > Anisodus > Anisodus acutangulus. The sequence goes on along the minus strand of CM056506.1, from coordinate 8,688,752 downwards.
AGGAGCAGGTAGACGTTTTGGTACAACAGGCACTGTCAAATTGCTTTCAGATTAACAAGTCTCCCTTGTAATGACCAACAAATGGCCATAGTATAGTTTTTGTAAGTTAGTTTGAATTCTTAAAGATAGCCTTCTGTAATTCTTTGACCAGTTCAGATGAACTATCCTTTGCCTCAGTTCTTCACTTTGTTTTGGCATGTCACTGCATGTTTTCAAATTCTATTTCTACATCGGATCGGTTTTCAAGCAGTTGGTTCTGGCCCTTCTTTTTATTGACATTTCTACCAGGTGCCAATGTTAAATGCAGTATTTTGCTCCTTGCATTTTCAATGATACTACAAACCAATGTAACTACATTCAATCAGAGTTAGTCTACACCATGAAGTATATAACCTTTGTAAACCTAAAATGATGATTAAGGAGGACACATACACAGTACTCAGTTATTGTCCTTTTCTAACAACCTGACAGGGACCTAAATGTGGAATTTAAGAATTTAATTGGGGTCTAATTGTAAATATCAAAACTACATTTGACTACAATTATAAGGACTCAAATAGAAGAAACAGGACTTATGGGTTTAAAAACCATTCTCCTTCATTTAACTACCGGTAACAGTAAGAGTTATGTATAACTCCTTCAACCACTGGTATCTTATCTGCAAGTTAAGCTCTGGATTTGACAGCTTCCAAGCAACGCTGGCGTTTGAATAATATTTGATTGAAGTTGAGAGAAGAATGTTTGTAGTTGGAACTAAAAATATATATATTTGAAAGTTGCCAATTGTGCTTGAACATGAAGTTTAACCGAAAAATAAGTGAGTTTTTTTGGAGGAAAAATAATTATTTCGCTTATAATCTCTAAACCGGTACTTTAACATTTTAAAACTAAATGTTTATCGGTTAGTTTCAAGAAAGCGGTAGGGGTCTAATTGGAATTTCATTCAAATCTCGATATTGTTGGAATTGGTCTCGGAGAATCGATTGAAAGTTGTAGCCCTTTAATTGCCTAGGGAATCAGCCTTCTTTAGTCAAAACTTTTTCAATTCTTTTGTTATCTGATTTATGTATGTGATTCCATTATCCCGCAATTGAAAATTAATGATTGACTCTATCTATAAAGATTTTGAATTTATTCATAATGATCAAATTATATTTCGTCTTGTTTCCACCTTTTCCGTCATTCTCAATATTATTACTAGGATCTCAAATATAAGATTTTAAATTTAATTTTCCATTATTCAATTTGCTAACATTATTATTATTATTTTAATAAATATTTTCACTCTCTAACCAAACATTTAAAAACATTTTTCAATATTTTTTTTCCAAAATGCAAATCAAAACTTTTTTTCAGACACCGTTTACAACATCAAAATATTCTCGCCAAGCTATCAATATCATAAAAATTGTTAAAAGTAATTCACTCAAAAAAAAATCTTTTCATGGTATATTATAAAATTAAAGAGTCAAATCCAACCATTCATTTACATCCACTTTTCCCCTTTCATAAACATACATTATTTTTATTAACCACTCCACTGCCAACTTATTTTTCATTCCCTATCAACTTACACTAACCGGTAGACAGCCCAATTCACATGTACATATGTTAACAGTACAGAACTGAGAAGAAAACGCTAAAACAGTGAATTTCTGGAACTCTTTCACTCATGGCACATCTTCAACTCTCTGTCACCGTCGAGGACATCCAGGCGCTAGGAATCTCCTCCGACGCCGCCGCGCAACTCCACCGAAAGCTGACCGAAATAGTTGCTACTTACGGGGCTAACGCTACCAAGACATGGCAGCACATATCCCAAGACCTTCTCACTCCGGACCTTCCCTTCTCCTTCCATCAGATGATGTACTATGGATGTTACATTCACTATGGACCTGACCCTCCTGCTTGGTTGCCCAACCCGTTAGTATTCTTCAACTGCCCCATTTGTTTAAATATTACTACTCCTTGTGTTTCAATTTATGTGTCTTAGTTACTATTATTTGGAGAGTGAAAAGGATATTTTCTTTTGAGTATGATTTAATAAAATATATTCTTTCATTAATTCTATATCTCTTATTTTAATTAAAATTGTATTCCTGTTGTAATTCGGTCTCCTATTTTAGGTAAAATTATATTTCCTATTGTAATTAGGTTGATTAGTTAACTAGTTTAAATATTCTTGTACTACTATATTTATTACACATTATTGATGAATACAATCAACTATCAGGGAACATATTCCTTTGTGTATCAGTAGCCTAAAAATATCTCCACCACCCCCGACCATAGCTCTCGACCGCCACCCCACGGAACCCTATTATTTTTTTTCCAGCCATTCTCTCTCCCTTATCCTCATAAATTTCATCTTCCATGGCTGACAAAACCAAATTCCATCCTACACTTGCACTAAACAACATCAAAAACTTCATCCCTATCACCCTTGAGATGGAAAATGGTCAATACTCCTCGTGGGCGGAGCTTTTTAAGATCCATTATCGTGTTTACGAAGTTATCGACCACATCATCCCTCCTACACCGAAGTCCACACACCTACCTTCGGCTTCGACTTCTGATGATGCATTCTGGTCTCATTTGGACGCAGCCGTCCTCCAGTGCATATACAACACAATCTCTAATGATCTGTTGCACCATCATTGAGACCGATGCCACTGCCCGCCAAATGTGGGAACGTTTGGAAAGTATTTTCCACGACAACAAAATTCAACAAGTGTTATACCTTGAAAATCAGTTCAAGGACGTTCATCAGGACGATTTTCCAAACGTGTCTGCATATTATCAAGAACTCAAGATGCTTGCCGATCAACTCTTGGTGCACCAGTCACTAATCAGTGATTGGTCATGCAACTTATTGCAGACTTGAACGAATTCTATGACAGCGTTGCCACCATCCTTCGGCAATGCATTTCGTTACCTTCGTTTTATGAGGCCCGTTCAAAGCATATTCTTGAGGAAACCTGGAAAATTAAGCGCAGGACCACTCAGGCTAGCATTGCCGACGCAGCCCTCACCATCACTGTCGGGCTCTCCGCCGACGGTAGGGCCTCCAACTCCGGCAACCAGAACCGCCTGCCCGAGGACCCGCATCCACCCGCAACAACCACCGGAGCAGTAACCGCGGCAAGTGGCGATGCGACGAAATTCCAAGAACAACGGCAGCGGAGCCGGGCAGAAATAGGCGGCGGCCGATCGCGGCGGGCAACAACCTCCTCTGTGGGCTTCCTACCCGCCGTGGGCCGCGTGGGCCCCACCATCATGGGCCTCTCTTCCTAGCCCGTATCCGACATTCTTGTGGACTCCACCTCAGAACCGACAGGCCCACCCTGGCATACTCGACCCACGTCCCAATAGGCCTACACAACACAGGCCCCCCCGCCCTCAACTTATGCACCGACTGACATTGAGGCAGTTGTGAACACAATGTCATTCAACGCTCCAGACGAAAATTGGTATATGGACATATGTGCCACATCTCCCATGACGACATCACAAGTTACTCTCTCGTCTTATTCCAATTTGGGTAATTTAAATCGGAATATTATTATTGGTAGTGGACAAGGCATTCCCATTCGCGATTTTGGTCATTCATCCCTATCCCCACCACATCCACCGCTAATCTTAAAAAATGTCTTCCATGCCTCTAAACGCATTAAGAATCTAATCTATGTGCGACGTTTTACAACTGATAATAATGTTTTCCTTGACTTTGATCATTTTGGTTTTTCTGTGAAGAATTTTACGACAGGGAGACGAATAATTAGATGTGACAGCACGAGAGATCTATATCCTATTTCAAATGCCGTCAACAATCCAGCCTCAATTCCATCAACATTTGTTGCTCTTTCATCTTTCTTATGACACTCTAGATTAGGACATTCAGGAGATTCTGTTTTACGCTCTCTTAGGAAAAATAATTTTATTACTTGTAACCGTATTTCTAGGACTCCTATATGTGAATCCTGCATTTTTTGGAAAACATGTTAAATTATCATTTTCTGCATCCACAAATTGTATTTTGTACTTTACTACCTTTCGATATCATACATAGTGATTTGTGGACGTCCCCTATTTTAAGTACGACTGACCATCGATATTATGTGTTGTTTTTGGACGATTATTCCAGCTTTCTATGGACTTTTTCAATTGACAATAAATCTCAGGTCTACCCCATTTTTTCCTCATTTAGTGCTATCGTAAAAACACAATTTTGAAAAGAGCATTAAATGTTTTCAATGTGACAATGACAGAAAATTCAATAATAATAAATTCAAACAATTTTACTTCAATAACGGTCTTACCTTTTGTTTTTCCTGCCCTCACACCTCCTTCGAAAATGGTAAGGCCGAACGAAAAATTTGAATCATAAATAATCTAATTCGTGCCCTACTTGCTCATGCCTCAATTCCTCATCAATTCTGGCATTACGCACTCTCCATGACCACCTATCTCCTAAATATAATCTCAAACAAGTGTCTAGCTCAACGGTCGCCCACTCAATTTCTGTTTCGTAAGAAGCCCTCCTACCAACACTTGTGTATCTTTGGATGTCTCTGTTATCCTCTCCATCCGACCACTCACAAACTTCAATCCCGGTCTTCCCCGTGTGTGTTTTTGGGTTACCCCGCCAATCATCATGGTTACTCGTGTTATGACTTGTCAAGCCGTAAAATTATTATTTCATGCCATGTCCTATTTGATGAGTCTCAATTTCCCTTTGTCTCCCTAAATCCGCTACCTCGGTATTCCTATGACTTCCTAGATGATGGCCTGAACCCTCTTCTAATTCATCATTTACATAGTCCGCCGTCCCAGACCCCGGCATCCGCCCCCACCTCAGACAGTCCGGGACACACTGCCCACTCGGTTCTGCCGACGGTGGCCCGGAAGAGCCCACCTCAGGGTGATTCCGCAGCCACCTCTCGGCAAACTGAGCATCGGCCAGCCGATCCCGCCACCCCTGCCTTCCTCCTTTTCCCGGCAGTCTCACAGCACACACCCCTCCCATCTCGCGTTCGGAGACACGCTCTCGGACCGTGGAAACCTGTGCCATGCACGAAATTCATAAACCTAAACGATTGTTTAACCTATCAATTTCAGTTGTCCCTTCCCATGTCCCTCCAAATCCGAATGATGCCTTGTCCGACCCTAATTGGAAAGTCGTAATGATTGACGAATATAATGTTTTTATTGATAATAAGATGTGGGACCTAGTACCCCATTCACCTGATGCTAACATTATTCGTTCTATATGGATTTTTAGATATAAAAAGAAATCTGATGGTTCTTTTGAGAGGTACAAGGCTCGTCTTGTAGGTGATTGCTGGTCTCAACAGGTGGAAGTGGACTGTGATGAAAAGTTCAGCTTGGTCGTAAAGCCCGCAACCATCCGGACCGTCCTCATCATTGCTCTATTTAGTCTTGGCCCATTCATCAGTTTGATGTCAAGAATGTCTTCTTACATGGAGATCTTCATGAAACGGTATATATGCATCAGCCTATGGGTTTTAGGGATCCTATTCATCCGGATTATGTGTGTTTGCTGCGGAAATTGCTCTATAGACTGAAACATGCTCCTCGAGCATGGTACCAGCGGTTCGCCGATTATGTCTCATCTATCGATTTTTCACACAACAGATCCGATCATTCCCTGTTCATCTACAACAAGGGTACAAACATGGCTTACCTATTATTATATGTTGATGACATCATCCTCACTACATCATATGATGCTCTCCGCCGGTCCATTATGTCTCTCATTTCCTCTGTGTTTGCTATGAAGGATCTGGGCCCCCTGAGTTATTTCTTGGGCATCCCTGTCACTTGACATTCTGGCGGCCTATTTCTGTTTCAAAAGAAGTACGCCGAAGAGATCCTTGATCGTGCAGGCATGACATCTTGCAAACCATCCACACGTCAGTAGACACCAATTCCAAGCTCAGCGCTGATTCTGGCCCCCCATATTCAGACCCGACTCACAATCGTAGCCTGGCTGGGGCCCTGCAGTACCTCACATTCACGAGACCTGACATATCATATGTCGTCCAACAAATTTGCATACTCATGCACAATCTGACGGAAGCACACATGCATGCCCTTAAACGTATTTTACGATACGTCCAAGGTACACTTCACTTCGGATTACAATCTATACAGGTCCTCGCTCACTGGTCTCACTGCTTATTCTGATGCTGACTGGGGTGTATGTCCTGACACCCGACGCTCCACGTCTGGTTACTGCGTTTTCCTCGGAGATAACCTATTGTCTTGGTCTTCCAAAAGACAACCTACACTATCCCGATCCCGCGCCGAAGTAGAGTACAGAGGTGTCGCCAACGTCGTCTCTGAGTCTTGTTGGATCCGTAACTTTCTACTTGAGCTTCACTGCCCGATTCAAAAGGCAACACTGGTCTACTGCGATAATATTAGTGCGTTATAGCGTTCTGGCAATTCCGTCCAACATCAGCGCACTAAACACATTGAGATGGACATTCATTTCGTTCGCGAAAAAGTGGCTCGTGGTCAAGTTCGTGTCCTTCATGTTCCTTCCAGATATCAGATTACCGACATCCTCACCAAAGGACTTCCGCGCATACTATTTGATGATTTTCGAGCCAGTCTCAGTGGTCGTGAACCTCCCGCTTCGACTGCGGGTCGTAATAGAATATATTCTTTCATTAGTTGTATATCTCTTATTTTAGGTAGAATTGTAATCCTATTGTAATTAGGTCTCCTATTTTAGGTAGAATTATATTTCTTTTTGTAATTAGGTTGATTAGTTATCTAGTTTAAATATTCTTGTACTACTATATATATATTGTACATTATTGATGAATACAATCAAGGGAACATATTCCTTTATGATTATTTCAAATACTTTCTAATTATTTTGAATTGTTGACCACTGACTTATAGCCAAAGTACTTTTATGTAACTTTCGGAATATGTAAATTTTACAATAAAATGGAAGATTCTATATCCGAATTCACGGAACTTATAATAGTTTATGAATAAGCAATCGTCGAGGTTGAGGAAGCTATTTTAGTTTAGTAATGATTCAAATGGATCAATAACAGTAAAAAGTTGTTCAAATAGGAATTTGAAGTTGAAAACATTAGTTAGTTTGACCTTCGTATTAAAAACAAGCCACCTAAAGCGAAACGGAGGGAGTATTAGTTATGTATAGTTACGGAATTTGATGAAGTAAGGTGAACAGTTGATAAATGTTCTTTTAATGCGAAAAGATTGGAACTTGATTTGGGATACACCTTAGTCTATTACTACGAATTTAGTGTTAATTTCGTTTGTAAGAAGTTGTTGAATGGTTATGTTTAGTTGTTTCAATATTTGAGCTTATGATGTGTGACTCTTGGTACAGGGAATCAGCTTAGTTGACTAACATTGGTAAGTTATTGGAGCGGTGAGGAAAAGAGTTACTGGGCTCACGTTATAAAGATCCTATTCCTGCTAGCACTACAAAAAGCTCCGGTCTTAACGCATCTTTCCTCCTCCCTTTTCTGCTCACTCGTAGGGGACAAAGATTGTAATAGATTCGTGCTTTCTAATTTTCATTCTCAGCTTTCTCATCACATGAATGAGACTTCAGTCTCAAACTTGGAGGTACTTTTATGTTTTGCAACTTTAATTTCTTACTTGTGAATGAGTAAAAATTTAGGCAGTGTCCCTTTTTTCCTCTTACTGGAAATTTTCTGTATCAAAATGTCTAAATTTTCTGTATCAAAATGTCTTTGTAGGTCTGTTGGAAGATCGTATTCGAGGAAATGAATATTTCTTTCTCTGTTAGTCCTGAATGTATTTTGCGTGAATCTCCATTGCACCCTGGTGGTCAGTGACTTCCTAGAGCTCGTTTAAATCCTGCAAAGAATTGCTTGAGGTTGAATGCAAAGAGGAGTTTAAGTGACGTAGTTGTGATAACTCGTGATGAAGGATATGATGAGGCACCTGTTACCAAATTGACTCTTGAGGAACTAAGATCAGCAGTATGGTACAATGGCTTTTGTTACTGTGCGTTACAAATTGAGTTGTAGTACTTCTCTCGATTTGTTTTTAAGCCGGAATACTTGTGCTGTTATTTTTAGTTATGAATATTAATTGTAAAACTCTTTTTAAAATTACAGGAGAGTCGCATATTCCATTGATACCCTGGGATTGGAAAAAGGATCTGCAATTGCCATAGATATGCCAATGGATGTCAATTCCGTGGTGATCTACTTGGCCATTGTTATTGCGGGTTATGTGGTTGTCTCAATTGCTGACAGTTTTGCTCCAACTGAAATTTCAATGAGGCTCATGATATCAAAAGCAAAGGCTATTTTCACTCAGGTTGATCCCATTTCTCCTTCTATGGAAATAAACAAAATTATGTGACTAAATATTGTTTTCGATTTCAAGTGGTAGCCACAACTATTTTTCCGATATATATAGCAGTGTCTTCATGTTGGAATGCATGTAATACTGGCTAGACCAAAATTGTTAAGTGATATCATAGGCAACCTAGTTATTGCAGTAGGGTTGTGGATGGAGGAGAAGAGAAGCTCAAGTTGACATAATGTAAGCAAGTACTTTTGGATAGGAAGATAAAAGTTCTGCAAGCCATTTGGTAAACTGACTTCTTGATTGAATAACTAAAGCAATAGTAACTAAAACTAGTTGTGTTTTTTTCCATTACTAACCATACCCCCACTGCCACCTAACAGAAAAGCAAGAAACAATTAGTTGTTTTAATATTACTACTTGACACCGAGGTTCTTGTTGTTGGATTTGATTCATGGATAATGATAATAAGATGTATGTAATCTTTTGCTAAGCTTCATATTAGATTAAACTTGATAAGATCAAGAGATCCTATCATTAGATTTCTGCAGAACGGCTCTTGTAAAGTTATTACTAAGTTGACCAAGTGGCAAAAAAAACAATGTTTGTTCCTTTCAGAATAATTAATTGGTGATAAATGCATTACATATGACTATATGAGAGTGCTAAATTGTTTGTGGCTTTGAGAAAGTTGGAGATGAATTACCAAGTATAGCTCGTAACAATCTTTCTATGATGCACTTTTAGAAATTAAAGGTAACCTGTGTAAACTGTAACCTAACCTTCCCGGGATGTCAGCTTTATAAATCTAAACTACTGGGATTCTCACACAGAACATATAGTTAATGGTTGGTTCCTCTTTCAAGAGTTTCCAGTGAAAACATACACAGATTAAATTCATATGCTATGGTGAAGATTGGGAATATAATTAATGCCCTGGTACTTCATTTGGGAAAAAGAATATTTTGGACTAATGCTCATTTGCTCCACAACTCCACCACATGAACCATATCTCCTTCTGAGATTGTTTGAATTCATCTTGAAGGCTGTCCTTATCCTTTGATATTCTGACGGGAATTTAAGTATCTGATTCTTTAAGTTTGACCTCTCTCTCTCTCTCTCTCCTCATACTCTCACTCTCACTCATGGGCTAAAACTCTTTTGGTTGACTATTCCTAGGACTTCATTAGCCGTGGTGGCAAAAAACTACCATTGTACAGGTCATATCCTAGCCCTGTGTCATTCTGTTTTATTTATTTGTTTCACCTTCCTAACATAAATTTCAAACCTGCAGTAAAGTTATTGATGCTCAATCACCAATGGTGATTGTGATTCCCAATAGAAGCTCCACCTTGAGCATAAAATTGCGTGATGGTGACATTTCGTGGCATGAATATCTTGAAAGAGTAGACAAATCTAAGTAAGCACTCCTCTTTCTGACTTCGTCTCATGGCTTTAATCCCCCCTTTTGATAGCTAAATTTGGATTTTGCTTCATCGATGATTTACTTTTATCTAGCTGTGCCATTCTAATTGTAGTGGTGGTGGTACTGGTAAATAGTAAACAGTAATAGAAAAAAAGTTACTCGGATTTGAGTTCATATAACCAACCCCGACTTGCTTGGGCCTGGAGTCGTGGTTGTTGTTGTACTTTCAAATTCCTTGTATTACCTGTAGGAAAGGGTGCATGTAACTTTGCACAGCCAGCTTTAATGACTTGTAGTAGAAATCACTACAGAGCCATCAGCAGCAATACCCCCAGAATAGCTTCACTCCACCAGCTGAACCTGAAATTTTACAGCAGAAATTTTAAAAAAATGTTTTTTCCTTGATGAATGCAGAGATTACACAAGTTTCTGAGTAGGTGACTACTTACCACTTACCAGTGCAACCAATACAGTTCTAGCTTTACTATCATAGATAACAATGGCCAAGCCTGTCGAAAAAAAGTACATTGCTTTTGTACCTGCTTGGCTTTATTACAGATTCTGAATACTGATGCTTGACATCCAAATTGGGAAGCATTTGATAGTCCTTTGAATTGAGGTTTTGTTTAGAAACCTATTCTTCCTCTATCATGCTAATAGGATCTTTTACCATCTAAGCCATTACCTTGACTCTTGTTATACATCACTAACTATAATTTTCTCATGTAATTCTAGCTAAAAATAGCTTTCGTGCTGGAATAGAAAGTTATTGATCTCTTTAAATAGCAGGGAGGTTGAGTATATTGGGGTGGAACTACCTGCTGAAGCATTCACAAATATCCTTTTCACTTCTGGCACAACAGGTATTTTGATATCCATTGCGAATATTCTGTCTTGTTCACTTACTCTATGTTTTGGTGTATTCAGTGATCATGTAAAATTCTTCTATAGTTCCATTGTTAATGTATATGTTCATTTATTTTCTCTCATGGAATAAAAGGAGGACCCTTTCTACCTTATCAATAATATCTTACCTTATAAAAAGAAAAGGATCCTTTCTTTTTTCTCACATTTACAGAAGAATTTTCATGATAATTACAGGGAAAAAATTCAGTTTTTTCCTACTGTCCTTGTAAGAAAAAAATTCAGAGTAGAACTACAAATATGAGACTATTACATTTGCTCTCTATAAATGTGTTTTAGGGGAACCAAAGGCGATTCCATGGACTGCGACTACACCCCTTAGGGCGGCTGCTGATGGATGGTCCCACTTGAACATTGGCAAAGGTGATGTGGTGGCCTGGCCCACTAATCTTGGATGGATGATGGGCCCTTTGCTAATTTATTGCACTCTTCTGAATGGAGCAACCATGGCCTTATACAATGGGTCCCCCCTTGGTTCTGGCTTTGCCAAGTTTGTGCAGGTGTGATGCAATCTAACACTGTAGACCCACTTCAAATACCAAATCAATAGTGGTGGCGACGCTGATGATGATAAACAACTTTGATTTGTAAAACAAAAATTTTATGAATCTGAGTAGTTGCATACTTAATTGGTCTTACGTAAAGCAAGGAAATCTCTGAATAACACTCAATACTTCAAGTTAGATGATTGGAGAACTTGTGCAAACTTGAGATGGCGCTTGCTGGACCAACTAGATATAACAGCAAATCTAAACATTTATGCCAATACAACCTAGTACAAACTCTGGAATTATTAGTAGTATTTCAGACATCATTCTTTTTTTCTAATACTATCAATTATTAACTTGACATTTCCTAAGACTGGAATGCCATCCCAAATGACTTCAGATTGAAAATTTGGGTTTACCGTGTATAAGCTCACTTCTCTTGACATTTTCCCATTTGTGATTTCGACCATTTTTGCCATCTAAAATCCTCAAAACCTTGTCTAGGATGCTAAAGTAACTATGCTTGGCGTGGTCCCAAGTATTGTGAGGACATGGAAATCCATAGATTGCGCTGCTGTTTATGATTGGTCATCCATATGGTAATTATACTTGAGCATCTTTGAAACAGTTAGGGCTTTATAGAGACACTATATTGTCAATGGAAATTATGTGTTATTTTGTTTCCTTTTCTTTTCACTCCTAGTGATCAATGCGAACACTTTCATTTGGTCTTGGGCATATCTATTCGAAATGAGTTTCTTAAGAATTATATTTGACTTTTGTAATCCATGTTGAAACTTGAAATGCCCTCCAAAGATATTTCCAACTTTTTTCTAGCTAATTTTGTTATGTATGATGGCAGTCATTTTGCCTCCACCGGTGAAGCATCTGGTGTGGATGAATCCCTTTGGCTGATGGGAAGAGCTCACTACAAGCCTGTAATAGAGATCTGTGGTGGGACAGAAATTGGTGGTGGATTCGTTGCTGGTTCGTTGTTGCAACCCCAAGCTTTATCTGCTTTTAGCACCGCAGCTATGGGTTGTAGTCTATTTATTCTTGGCGAAGATGAGGCCCCTAGAGTAAGTACTTTTCAGCCTTTCTCAAACAATAAAGAGTGGTTTTATTATTAATTGGTGCACGAGTTCATGAGCACAGACCAGTTCTTTCTGAAAGATGCAAACCTTAAAGATATTCGATACATTCAAAGTAATTCTAATTGTAGCCATTGGATTTTCCCGGGGTCGGTGAATTGACCCTTGGTCCCCTCCTATTTGGGGCATCAAGCACATTGCCGCTGACCACTATGGTGTATACTTCAAAGGAATGCCTGCTTGTAATGGAAAGGTTTGCTACTTATTATTTCTGATTCTACCCTGGTACCTTATTCTTTTTTCAGATAAGTACTTAATGTGTATCACCTAGCAGGTTCTGAGAAGACATGGAGATGTATTTGAGCGTACTTCTAGAGGTTATTATCGTGCACATGGCCGTGCAGATGACACCATGAATCTGGGGGGTGTAAAGGTCTGCCCTTTACCTACTCACAAATTATGAATTAGGATCTCTTTTGTTTAGGACTTCATTTGATAAAAAAGTATCACTTGAGACTACTTCATTTTATCAAATTTCCGTTTAAACCAATCCTACTTATCACACCTGATGTTTGCTCCATAGATAAAAGAATAACATTTTGTCTTATTTCTGCGTAAATTGTTTCTTTGAGACTGATTATTTCTAAAAGAATATTCAGATACAACTTATTTCTTTGAGACTGATTGTTTCTAAAAGAATATTCAGAGACAGCTTATTTATATATCAAATCAGTATAAATACTCGTAACAAACGGTCCTTGGCCTGTTACATCTATTTGTTCTTTGTACCTTTGTATATTTATGAACGCAGGTTCTCTCTTCTAGCTTATGGACTGTATTAGTTGCAGAAATTTATTTCTTGTTTTCTCTCTTTCCCATAACTGAAAGTTATGATTCCTTTTGCCAGGTAAGTTCAGTGGAGATTGAGAAAGTCTGCAATGCAGTTGATGAAAGTATTCTCGAGACAGCAGCTGTTGCAGTGCCACCTCCTGGAGGTGGCCCAGATAAGTTAGTTATTGCCGTTGTATTTAAGGATTTCGAGGGGTCAGGACAATTTGAATCCATTGAAGGTTTCGTTCAACTCAGCTTTGCAGAAGAAATTGAATCCTCTATTCAAGGTATATTTGCATACTAATCAGCTTTGGCAATACTGAGTTTGAAAGTTTTGTTCCTTATCAGGTCTAAAATGTTGCAGGTTTCACATATTGTAGCCCTTCCTTCCCTTCCAAGAACAGCGACAAATAAAGTCATGAGAAGAGCTTTGAGATAGCAATTTTCTCAAATTGGCTCTAAACTGTGACCTATGCAAATATGTAGGCCCTGTTCTTGGTGCAACTTGTAATTTGTAGATTATGATTACAACTACTGCTATGAGAAATGAGAATAATGATGTAATTCAAGTTTCAACAATTATCCAATAATGATGGATTATTCCATCTGGTTTAATATGTGGGTTATATCTAGTTAACATAATTCAGATTTTACTATTGTACTTAATTAGCTTTTAGAGTCAAATTTGACTAATCCTTTCACTGGACTAATTGCACAAATAGACGAAATTTTCTAACATTTAACCTTAAAAGTGATGTGTGAATCATATATAGTGCAAAGTTGGCAAGAACTTTATTTTTTGAACTAAAAGTTAATGTTTAAAGATTTTAAGGACAAATGACAAATCTACTACTTCCGGCGTTTCATAGTCATAAAAAAATGATATATTTTTATATTAAAAATAATTAGTTTTAAACTTTTATTTAAGAGTCAGAAACTCTTAAACTATGTTTAAAATAACAAGTTTTAAGAATCTTCATTGTTTTTAGACTTTATATCGAGTTAACATGTGTCAAATAGATTAAATGGATGGACTATGGAGTACCACTATTAAACTTTAGGGATTAATTTAGAGTATATATACCCTCGTTAAAAAGTGTATATATACCCCTACCATTTTACAAATAGTGAAAATATACCTTTTTTACTGACAATTTTTTTTTAAGAAATCATTTACCTTATTTTTTAGTTAAAAGAAATATTACATAGCTTTTTAAAAAATGAGTCAATCAATTTTTTTCAGTAGACTTATTTCCTTAAAGCATCGGGGTAATTTTTTTGGTGGATCAAGTCTGGTTCGTTTTAAAAAGTATTTTTGTGTCTTTAAAAAAATAAGTGTATTCATTTTTTAAACGAACCAGGCCCGATCTACCAGAATTTTTTTATCAAGTGGCTTTAAAAAAACTAATTCTACTCAAAAAAGTTGGTTGACTTATTTTTTTAAAAGCCACCTGGTATTTCTTTTAACTAAAAACAAGCTAAATGATTTTTTCAAAAAAAATCATCAGTAAAAATGATATATTTACACTATTTATATAATAATAGACATATACATACACTTTTTTTTAATGAATCACAAAGTTAAAGACTTATATTCGCACCTTTTCCCTAAACTTTAAACCAGTTGAACACTAGTGGGGAATGAATTGGAATTAAGGTATAATTTGAGGATCAAAAGTAGAATTGAAATGTAACCCGGGGGGCACTATCTCTTGGTATTCTTTTCACCATATACATAATCGAAAAGCTTAGCAAGAAGTTGTTTCCTCCTCCACCTGACCGGACGGCCTCTATGGAAAAATTCTCTCCTCAATAAGCTCTAAATCAGTTTATAATCTAGGGTTATTTTTCTCTATTGGAGAGGTCAAATTTCATGGCGGCAACTCTCATCGTTAAACCTGCCCTTTCCTCTGCTTTCCTCGGCCAAAAACTGTAAGCTTTTTCTTTCCTTCCTTACGTGTCTTATTTTCTTGTGTATTGTAAGTCATTTGGGATCTATTGATTTGTTGTTTGGTGTGTTAAAGTTCCTACTTTTCATTAACTTTTGGTGCAGTTCGAGTAGAGGAAATTCAAAGAGGTCGGCACCCTCTGGTTTGTTTGTAAGAGGTCCAAGATGTGCGGCTGATACAGCTTATGGAGGTGGGTTTTCTATTATACTCCCTCCGTCTCAATTTATACGATGTAGTTTGACTGGACACAGATTTTATGCAATAAAGAAACACTTTTGAATCTTGTGGTCTAAACGAGCCAAAAATTATTTGTGCGGTTATAAATAAAAGATAAAATTTAAAGTTAAATTCTTGCTAAATAAGGAAATGTGTCATTCTCTTCTCTTTGGGACGGACTAAAAAGGAAAATGTGTCATATAAATTGGGACAGAGAGAGTGCTAATTAGCACCCATGAAATTGATACTTCTATGTATTGACCCTACAGATTAGAACAGACAACAGTAATTGATGAATTATAGTAGTTTTAGATAAAATATCTTAGTGGCCGGTAAGGATTTTGGTTTAGTGTTGAAATTTGGTGATCAAGAAGCTGATTTGGAACAAAGTAATTAGTAGGGTATCTTTAAACTCTAAGAATTTCAGAGATGGAAACTCTGTAAATTTGTCTACTCTAAACTCTTTTGAAAATGATGGAAATTTAAACGAGAATTCTGGAGTACAATATCTTCTGAAGCCTTATTCTTTTATTCCTGGGAATGTCTCTTACGAGCGTCTTTCTCATGGCGAGAACAGAACAACGGGGAAAGACCTGGCCCAGGGCGAGCTTTATTTATTTAAGAGAGAATGGGGAGTGAATCGAATTCTGTTTCCGTTCTTTGGGCGCTTTCCGTGCAAAATTGATGAGAAAGACTGTTAAAAAAAATTCACTTAGATAACTTCTTTATGTTAACAATGAGTGGTAACAATGGAAGTTGAAGTAATTTTTTATTTTAGCATTGGATACTTTACATATGTATATTGGATTGCTGGGTCTTTTCGAATTGTTTGATTAAACATGCTGCCATCGAACTTCTGGTGTGATGGCCACAACTTGATTTCTGAAGGTAACATTCCGAAGTTTTCTCGAGCGAATGTTTGGGACCCGTACAAACGTCTTGGAATAAGTCGTGATGCTTCTGAGGAAGAAGTTTGGAGCTCGCGCAACTTTTTGTTAAACCAGTATGCCAATCATGAGAGAAGTGCAGAATCAATTGAAGCTGCTTTTGAGAAGATACTAATGGCAAGCTTCATAAATAGAAAGAAGACAAAGATTAACTTGAAAACAAGGCTAAAGAAGAAAGTCGAGGAATCTCCGCTTTGGGTTCAGAACCTCCTCAATTTTGTGGAACTTCCACCGTCTGTAATTATTTTGAGGAGATTGTTCCTCTTTGGATTCATGGCATGCTGGAGTGTGATGAACTCTGCTGAAGCTGGCCCTGCATTCCAGGTTTGTTCTGTCTCAATTTTTAATCCATGATAAGTCTTCAAAGCTCATTTGCTTTGCCAGTACCCATAGGAGATGGAGGGGCATGATCTTATGGCTACACTGTGGCTTCTCGCAGTGAATATATTTCTTAATCACTGTAAATTTATTCAGATATAAATTTCATTGTTGGTAAAGATATGTCTGTCCCTTGATGCCTGGAATCTCAATGCACTAAGATATCCTTGTTGAACATATTTATTTGTATTGCCCCGTTTTCAAGGGAAGAAAGGATGGGGGCTGGTTAGTAAATAAGAATTGGCCACATTATGGTACCATTTTATTCCCTAATCAATTGGTATATGATTCCCTAATCAATTGGTATATGAGTTATAGTCTTGTCATATAGTTCTGGACAATTCTCACAAATTGAGCTGGTTTTGGGGTTAAGTTAGGCTTAATGCCCATTTTCTTGTCATAGTCAGACCCATACTTGGTGTTGGGCCACTCTTGTTATATTACTCTATGCTCTAGATATCTAGCCCTAGGTATGCTAGATTCTTATGTTGCTTAACTATATGAGTTGTAGTCTTCTTTGTGCTCTACCTCACCACTAGAGCTAGTTTTAGGATTGAATTAGGACTAAGATTCATTTTCTTGATAGTTACTCTTCCAAACTCAATCATAGGGAACTTGAGAACCTTTTAAACAATTATGTACTCCGGGACATCTTTCAGCAATCCTCTCTCCTGCTGACTCTGGCTTTTACCATAAGAAGGGTCTTAACTATAAGCACCATGTATTTCCGGGGAAATGGAAAAAAAGGAATGGAGGAGCTGGAAAGGTCAAGCAGGTCAGGAAACAGAGCGGTATTAAATAAAAATGACCACCTTCAGCCCTCTAATGACTACTTGGCTTTCTCAATATCGCTCTAACTGCCTATACTCGAAACCTACATCAGTGGCCACTAGGTTTTGCAGGTTTAATTCCATAACAGTATAAAACCTGCAAAACCTAGTGGCCACTGATTTCAAAGTTTAAATGCAGACAGTTTTCAAAGTTTTACCTGCATTTAATAGTGCAAGGCTTGTTTTTGGCAGCTGTAGATGGTATAGTGATTTTGCTGCTTTCGTTCTGGATCATCTCTTCCGATACTTTTATGACTTGAAATAATTGGCTTCTAAAAGCTTTTCAAAAAATTTAAATAATATATTCCAACTTTATTTACAGAACCATTTTTTTATGCAGGTAGCTATATCTTTTGGAGCTTGTGTATACTTCCTAAATGACAAGACAAAGAGTTTAGGTAGAGCTGCTATTATAGGGTAAGTTTATTGTTTGTCTCAGTTTTGACAAACCAAAAAATGAAGTTGCTGGTTTCTGAATTTCATTATCATCTTCAGATATTCCACTTTCATTACTAAGCGTGTGCCTTTTATATCAGGTTTGGAGGCCTGGTGGCCGGTTGGTTTTGTGGTTCACTGTTGGTTCCCATGATTCCTTCGTTCCTGCTGCAACCAACATGGAGTCTTGAACTATTAACGTCTCTCTTCATATATGTTTCTTTGTTTCTGTCCTGTACTTTCCTCAAATGAGACTCTAGAGAACCTGTTTTGCTGCAGCAGTTTTGACATGTTGCATCTTGCCTAATTCATGGTGTTCCTTCAATACTTTGTACTTTCAAACTAGTTATATGGCGAATATAAATTGTTATCAAGCTAGTAGAAATTAAGATCAATGTTTATCCTCCCTTTACTCTTTTGACTTTTCAAATGATGTTGTAAGTGGAAGAGCTATATGCCTATATACGTATCCAGGCTCCTTGTTCTTTTGCCAACTTAAAGTAGAAACTTAGTTGGGGGAAACAGTTCCGTTTGTTGCACCTGCTCATCCAATTGGTTCCTTCATCTTCTATTCTGACATTTTCATATCTGCAAGATCTAACTAACTTGTTGCAATATCAAGAGGGGAGATGTAAAGAGATTAAAAAGGACTTAATAGGCTCAAATCAAATCACATCCGTCTGCAATCTCAACATAGCATGGGCTGCAAACTTGCGTGGTTCACTTGAAACATTTTGCCCTCTCATTTACCAGAGTTTATGATTCTTTTGAGCTGAGGGTCTCGGAAACTGCCTCTCTACCCTACAAAGGTAGGGGTAAGGTCTTCGTACATCCTAACCTACCTAGACCCCACTTGTGGTACTACACTGGTAGAAGATGGTACTTATTATGCTTCACTTATGTATGTGCTATTGTTACGTATCTGGTTTTAGTACTTTGAATTAAAAAAAATGTGAATAGTAACAACCCAATACTCAGAAATGTGAAGTGCTTACATTAGGACGCTGCTAGATTTTGCCATTTTCAAAAGTTTCTTATCAGTGGGGACGTCCAATTCTAGCGGTAAGATAACTTCTCTTGGTAGTCAATATTAGGGGAAAACAAGTGAAGCAAAGCTGGTCACGACTCAAGAATGTGTATATCTTTAAAATTTATAGTGCATATAAATAATAAGAGAAGTGAAGTCGGTAATAAACAATAAATACAATATCAATGTTCTTATACCATCCAAACCAAGCTTCAGTCAAATAAATACTAATCCTTAGGAAAATGGAAATGTAACGAACCAATATGGCTCATGCAGGGTATAGTTTGTGCCTTTGGTAGCCCTTTGATCTGTCTTTCCAGTAACGGCAGAAGCCAACGCAGTAAACAATGAGGGCGACACAGCTGCCGATGGAGCAGATCTTCCAAACCTCCTTGATGCTGTCAAGGAATGCTATCTTACATGATTGACAGTTGAAGCAGAGCTCGCTCTGTACATTGCTCCAAATCTTGCGGTCATTATCTGGTACAGCCGGCCCTGTTCTGGGCATGGTCCAGTAGGTAACATTGTGGAACTCTAAACCGCAGTAAGTGGGTGGCTTGCAGCAACCCGACTGCACGCACCAAAAAACAAAGATTTAAGTAGTACTCCCTCCGTCCTAAAATAAGTGTCGTTGTAGCTCATTTCACGTCCATCAAAAAAAATAATGAACATAAAATATAGTGTTACTAAATTATCCCGAATTGAGCACTATTAAGAAGAACTAGTAAGAGTATAGTTGGAAATAATTACTCCATGTATCCCAATTTATATGAGGGGATTTGGCATACGAGGGTCAAAGCAGTTAATCTTTGAGTTGATTTCAAACATTGATTCTTCGTGTATTTTGTAGTAGTAATAAATTTTACATATTTAAAAATTTCATAAAAAGTAATATAAGTTTGCATAATTGGAGAAAATCGTAGGAAAAGAAAAAAACTGTTTGACTCCCCAAATAGTAAAGCCCTCGTATAAATTGGACGGAGGGTGTCTCCAATTTCTAAAGCGACACTTATTTTGGGACGAAGAGAGTATAAAGTACACTAACATAAATACTATTTTTTTACACTATCAATAAACTTTAACATGTTATAATGGTTAATTATCATCTTTTTAACATATTAAAAGGATATGTATGATGGAGTCAAGACCAGGGTACGAACAATAGGAGGAGACTCGAAGTTCTTCCCAGTGATGATGGGGCTGCACCAGAGATCAGCTCTTAGCCCATTCCTATTTGCATTGGTGATGGATGTACTGGCGCGACAAATTCAATGGGAGGTGTCATGGTGTGTGTTATTCGCAGATGACATAGTCCTGATTGATGAGACTCGCAGCGGAGTGAACGCTAAGCTGGAGGTTTGGAGACAGACTCTGGAGTCTAAATGGTTCACGCTGAGTAGGACCAAAACAAAATACTTAGAGTGCAAGTTCAGTAACAGGAGCGACCTTGAGACAGGCGTGGAGGTGAGGCTTGGTACTCAGGTCATTCCAAAGAAAGGGAGCTTCAAGTACTTTGGGTCTATTATCCAAGGGAATGAAAAGATTGATGACGATGTCACACATCGTATTGGGGCAGAATTGATGAAATAGAGGCTCGCATCTGGAGTCTTGTGCGATAAAAAGGTGCTACCAAAACTTAAAGGCAAGTTCTATAGGGTGGTGGTTAGACCGGCTATATTGTATGGGGCGGAGTGTTGGCCGGTCAATACTTCGCACACCCTAAAGATAAAAGTTGCGGAGATGAGGATGCTAAGA
The DNA here is from genome assembly GCA_029783415.1 of Anisodus acutangulus. Lineage (NCBI taxonomy): Eukaryota > Viridiplantae > Streptophyta > Magnoliopsida > Solanales > Solanaceae > Anisodus > Anisodus acutangulus. Next base: position 8,668,103 of record CM056506.1, on the reverse strand, counting down.
TGTATGTGTGGAAATATAAGAAGGGATAAAATTAGAAATGATGATATCCGAGACAGAGTGGGAGTGGCCTCAGTGGAGGATAAGATGCGGGAAGCGAGGTTGAGATGGTTCGGGCACGTGTAGATGAGAGACACAAATGCCCCAGTGCGGAGGTGTGAGAGGTTGGCTATGGACGGGTACATGAGGGGTAGAGGTAGGCCGAGGAAGTATTGGGGAGAGGTGATTAGACGGGACATGGCGCAAGTGCAACTCACTGAGGACATGACCTTAGATAGGGGGTTATGGAGGACACGTATTAGGGAAGAAGGTTAGTAGGTAGCCCAGCGTAGTCCTGCCTACGCTTACAAACTGGTAGTTGTAATATTATTATTGTAGGCTCGCTTAACCTATCATACTAGTAGGCACAATATTGACTTATAGCACTTGTTGTTTGATTTATGATGCTATGTGTATTTTGTTTGTCTTATTTACTTGCATTTGAAATGGTTTGAGCACGTGCAGAGGAGAGACACAAATGCCCTAGTGAGGAGGTGTGAGAGGTTGACTATGGATAAGTTCATGAGGGGTAGAAGTAGGCCGATGAAGTATTGGGGAGAGGTGATTAGATGGGATATGACGCAGGTACAACTTATTGAGGACATGACCTTAGATAGGGGTTATGGATGACACATGTTATGGTAGAAAGATAGTAGGTAGTCCAGCGTAGTCCTACCTACGCTTACAAACTGGCAGTTGTAGTAATATTATTGTAGGCTCGCTTAGCCTAGCATACTGGTAGGCACAGTATCGCCTTATAGTCCCTTGACGTTTGATTTATGCTGCTATGTCTATTTGTTTTTCTTATTTACTTGCATTAGATATTGCTTCTCTTTTGCTTCTTTCCTTTCAGAATTCGCTATCATGACTTACTCACTTTGTTTGTCTTACTTTACTTTGCTTGAGCTTGTGCCTTGTCTTGAGCCGAGGGTCTCTCGGAAACAATCATTCTACCTACCAAGGTAGAAGTAATGTATGTGTACACTCTACCTTCCCATACCCACATTGTGGGATTTCACTGGGTATGTTGTTGTATTTACTTGCATTATTTATTGCTTCTTTTTTTCTTTCAGAATTCGCTATCATGACTTACTCACTTTGTTTGTCTTACTGTGCTTAGGCTTGTACTTTGTCTTGAGCCGAGGGTCTCTCACATTGTGGGATTTCACTGCGTATGTTGTTGTTGTTGTACCATATTAAAAGGGATATCACATTATCATAGAGATTTATCTATAATGTAGGGATCTTAGTAGCTCAGTTGGTTGGTCACCTAAACTTTTACCTTATTGGTGAGAGTTCGAATTTCCAAATTGTAATCTCCTATCTCTATATGATAATAATAAAAAAATTAAAATAAAATAGAGATTTATCTATAATTACTTTATCGGTGACCTGAATATATGCATCATCAATGCGTTGAACTTAAACCTAGAAAAATATAATTATGGCATATTCATTGTATGTAATTTCTCTCCTAGTAGATTAATTCACTGAGAAAGGAGATCATAATGGATAAAAAAGTAAGAACCTTAATATGAGAGGCTATATTTGCCAGTAGGTATACGCTGCCAAATTTTCCAATTAAACAAACGGCTCTTAATCTCCTTCCAATGCTCTTCATTCATCAAATATTTCTGCAACCAGTTGGAGTAATCTCCAGATTTGATTTCCCTATAATAAGCCCTGCTCATGGTGACAGTTGTGCACACCATGAAACAGACCAGTCCAAGAAAGGGCAAGCTCAACAACACCATACATATCCATTGGATAATAGAGCCAGCTCGGTACAAGGAAAAAACCAAACCCAAAACTGAAACAACTAGTAGGAACACTCCCGCTATCAGCAAAGGCTTCTCCAACACTTTCTGGCAAAGCGTAGCACGGTCGCTGAAATGTAACTGTTAAGAGTCTCACGTTAGATATGAAATGGAAACATGTACTTCTTATATGGACTTGGACATGTTGAAATTTACTAATGTGGGATTGAGTTTATCCCGTCTTTAATGACTTAAACACGTGAACCTCGCATGTCGGAAACATCGTTTCTTCGCACATGCCTAATCTACTAAGTGAGTAGATGATGTTAGTGCTAAGTATCGTCAAATTTCGTTAAGAAATGAAAGAGATATTGGAACACAAAGTAAGGTGTTTGAGACATAAAAAGATGGAGAGTTTTTTTGGCCAAAAATAACAAATCTCCCTCATTGATAAAAGATGAAAGAATGGAGCAATATATAAGTTCTAAGTTTGAGTAAGGGTTTGGCCCCCAAGGGGTGACACATGTGTTTAGAAGAGGGAGGACCTAGATGAGCTTGGGTTCGGGGCTAAGCCCCACACACACTGCTATTTTCATTGATATTGGTTGTGATGATCATATATAACTTTAAATTGGTGACATAATTATAATTTACCCATTTAATGTGCATATTGTTTTCCTTTTGTGATGATCATATGTAACAACTATAAATTAGTGGTATAACTGTATGTGAACATCATATATATTTTTATTGATATTGGTGTTTATATTAATATGACGTTCGATATTGATATTTTCATTGATGTTGGTTGTGATGATCATATATAACAACTTTAAATTGGTGACATAACTATAATTTATCCATTTAATGTAATAACTTCAAACACGTTTAGTAGAAGATACAATTTTGTCTAGTGTCTATGTGTGGCAGTTAACAGTGCATGGTAATTCTTTTTTCATTAATATTGGTGTTTATATTAATATAACGTTATATATTCGTTAAGTACTCTTTTAAATGCCAACCAATATACTTTTCAAGAATTAATGCATATTTTTTTTATTTTACAACAACGCTTAGTAGAATATAACATAAGGTCTAGTGTCTATGCGTGAAACTTTATGTTATCAGTGCATTTTTTCTCATTTTTCAACAACGCTTAGTAGAAGATGAAATAAGGTCTAGTGTCTATTTTCATTGATATTGGTTGTGATGATCATATATAACAACTTTAAATTGGTGACATAATTATAATTTACCCATTTAATGTGCATATTGTTTCCATTTTGTGATGATCATATGTAACAACTATAAATTAGTGGCATAACTATATGTGAACATCATATATATTTTTATTGATATTGGTGTTTATATTAATATGACGTTCGATATTGATATTTTCATTGATGTTGGTTGTGATGATCATATATAACAACTTTAAATTGGTGACATAACTATAATTTATCCATTTAATGTAACAACTTCAAACACGTTTAGTAGAAGATACAATTTTGTCTAGTGTCTATGTGTGGCAGTTAACAGTGCATAGTAATTCTTTTTTCCCTAATATTGGTGTTTATATTAATATGACGTTATATATTCGTTAAGTACTCTTTTAAATGCCAACCAATATAATTTTCAAGAATTAATGCATATTTTTTTATTTTACAACAACGCTTAGTAGAATATAACATAAGGTCTAGTGTCGATGCGTGGAACTTTAAGTTATCAGTGCATTTTTTCTCATTTTTCAACAACGCTTAGTAGAAGATGAAATAAGGTCTAGTGTCTATGGGCGGAACTTTAAGTTATCAGTGCATTTTTTCTTATTTTTCAACAACGCTTAGTATAAGATAAAATAAGGTCTAGTGTCTATGACAGAACTTTAAGTTATCAGTTTTTTTTTCCTATTTTTCAACAATGCTTAGTAGAAGATAGAATAAGGTCTAGTGTATATGCGCGGAACTTTAAGTTATCAGTTTGTTTTTACCTATTTTTCAACAACGCTTAGTATAAGAAATAGACTGGAAAGAAGTGAATATCCATAAAAGCAAGACGTTATCTTAATATTTATATACAGTGATATATAAGGTGATTTACATGGCATGCAAACAAAATAATAAAAACAGCAAATCAACGTTCTTTTCACATGCCATGCAAAAATAAAAACAAAAGAGAAGTAGGAACCACAACTATTGGGGGTTGTTAGGAGGGGGGAGAGAAGCTTGAGGGGAATGTGGTGGTGAAGGAGGGGGGTGAAGTAGTCTTCCAGCACATCTCGACTCTCAGCGAGGAGTTCAATGAGAATCTTGTTGGTTCTCCGACGATGCTCCCAATTCTCTTCTCTCTCCGTCACAGCAATGCGACGGACATTTCACAACTCATCCTGAAGGCGATCAACACGGTTCATGAGTCGTGTGATACTACCACTGGCTATGCGTACTTCTCATATTAGACTGTCCACACGAGGGTCACGATTTTGTGAGGGGGATGGTGGTTAACACGACCATTTGAAAGTCCATTAGAAAATTTTTAGGGTGCTGTCATTTTTTATATTGGAGTGTTTAGAAGATTTTTTGAATGAATAGATATGAACTTCCTTACAAGGTGGAGGGGTTTATTTATAGGGAGTAAAATATATTATCTTCCCTTATAAGATGGAGGAGTTTATTTATAGGGAGTAAAATATATTATATTTTCCACTTCTCATCAAACATTCAATACGAACAGTCATTACCTATTTAGTGGTTGAAAATCCACATTGAGAAGTATCACATAAATGTAATCATGAAGAATATTGCAGAAAATATATAGACAGAATTCATAGTCCTGCTGTATGCGTCTATCAATGCATTTTTTAAGTTTTGATGTTTACACTCAATGTATATCCACTTGTGGGATTTGGATATGTTTTTTATTTCTTGTATTTATGTACACTCAATTCATAATAGCCACAACTGAAAACTCATTTATTTGGACATGTACACCTTATTCTAAAATTAAATTGACAGTAATGAAAGCAACAACAAAGTTAATACGTAACATCAAAACAAAATTAAGTCACATGAACATGTACAAACAAAGATACTATTGTAAATTATATTATAATATTACAAATTATATTATAGCCTGATGCATTTTTTAACTTATCAATTGATTTCTCAATTGTTGCCACTCTATCTAGAACGACATTAGTCCCCGACCACACTCCATACACAAAATTCACTACCACAAGAAGTCACAGGCTCCCACTCCACTAGACGTCGTTGGCGGGGCTCTACTAACCTATTGATCCATGTCGCATCAACAATCTCCTCCCTCGATGCATTTATTTCTTCATCCATCTGTACCTTATTTCTTCTTTGACGGAGCTCTACTGGCACATTGATCCATGTCGCATCAGCAATCTCCTCCCTCAATGCATATATTCCTTTATCCACCTCATTGTTGTCATAAGGTACAAAATTTCTTATATGGTCCTTCTCCATCTCACCAATAGCTGGGTAAAGAAAAGAACGCACCCTCTTAAGTTCAACAAACAAACAACAAGATCTGTTCATAAAATAAGTAGTTTATAATGTACCAATTTTGACATTCTGATAGACTTAAGTTAAAATTTGTTACCTCTTCAGCAAGTATTTTCTTTTAGTTTATAATGTACCAGTTTTGACATTCTAATAGACCTAAGTTAAAAATTATTACTCTTCAGCGGGTATCCTTTTAGTTTATAATGTGTCAGTTTTGACATTCTAATAAACTTAAGTTCAAATTGTTACCTCTTTAGCATGTATTTTCTTTTTGAATGCATCAAGTTCATATTGGCATGAATTGTGCCATGTCACCATCCTTGGATTTAGAAGAGGAACAACCCCTGATTTGGCACCATTACGTCCAACAAAAGGGATTGCTTCATATGCCCATACCTGTAATGGAATGCAACACATAATAGGGTCAACCGAATACTAATGTTCTAGAATAAAATGATATTGGTATGGATAACTTACGAGCAATGCCCAGAAAAATTCACAAAAGACAGTAAGTTGATCTTGTAGTGGGATCGTTATTGAATTGAATAAACAATTTGAACATGTCCACCTTCTTCAAGTAATCCAAGTCAGATCAAAGCATATCTTTCCCCAATGATATTTGTTAAAGCGCGACAGCGATTCAACCAAGCTTATCCATCTCGTCTCAACTGTTTTAGAATTATCATGTGTCAGTATAATATAGTGAACAAACCACAACAAGAAAACATTAAGCTTGTCCAATTTGGACAATGTTTTGATTTTCAAACTCTTCAAGAGCTTATCCTGCGTAATACCTGATTTAATTATGGACCCTATTCGACTCATTTCCTCTAGGAAAGGCCCTACAATTCAATCCGGTGATCAATGCAAGCTCTCTCGACCCAAAACAACCTATCATCAATCAAAAACCACATCTCGTGCTTCTTCTTTCGATTGGTAATTTGCCGTAGAAGAAGCGAATGAACAAACTTTTCACTAAATCTATCCAGTGTGAGGGCAGATCCAAGAAGTGGCCAAAACAAGTTCTACGAAACAGATTTAGAAGTTCATGTTTTCGCAATAGAACTTTAAAGTTAAACCATGACTTCATACTAGACTTTACTATGATCCTGGCTGAAAAATCAACGCCTTCCAAAAGACATGAGTTCAATCCTAGCCTTTCCAGCTTTTCTACGGCGATAGACTTGAACTTTTCAGGCACAAATACACGATCACTATTGTCCTCATCTTCCGGAGCCTCATATTCTCGACATTTCTCTTCTCCAAGATCACAATTGGCTACTTCTTCTTCTTCAGATTCAAATTCATCAATCTCCTTGAGAAGCTTTTCTAGAGATGAAAAGTTTGCCTCTTCTTCATCTCGTCTATGAATTAAATCATCTGGTTCATCTCGTTCACTATTGAACTCATCTGGTTCTTCATCTCGTCTGTTAATTGACTCATCAGTTCTTCATTTCGTCTATTAATTAACTCATCTGGTTTTTCATCTAATCTATTAATTAACTCATCTGGTTATTCATCTAATCTATTAATTAACTCATATGGTTCATCTTGTCTATTAATTAACTCATTTGCTTCTTCATCTCGTCTATCAATTAACTCCTCTTGTTGTTTCTTTCGTCCATTAATGTTATCATTTGGTTGTTTCTTTGCTCTATTAATTAACTTCTTCGGGACTTCAACTTCACCTACGTCGGGATCTAGGTCAATAACCTCGTTTCTTAACCTTTTTTTAGATGAAGAAGACCTGTAGTCGACTCTCCAAAGTGATCCGGTTTATCTTCTTGTCATCACCATGACTATAAATTCTAAAGAATCAACAAATAAGACATGCAAAACACAATGAAACTCAACAAAAAAATATGATAAAAAATAATTAGGGCTTGAAAATGACTGTAAATCGAAATCAATAAATAATCAATATCAATTAATTAGGGCTCCACAATAATTGTAATTCAGAACATCACAAAATAAGAGATTAAAAATACCATTTTGAACTCGAAAGAAATCAAAATAGGAAAAAATTAGGGCTTCTGAAACCTGCAACTGTTTTTCAGCTGAAATCCTCAAATTTTTGCTCTAGAAATAACATTTTGACTCCCAAAAATAGCTTCATGTTTTTGGAGATGGATGAAGCTGTGGGAGAAGGAGGAAGCTGAATGATCGTTGGAGATGGATGGAGCTATGGGAGAAGGAGGAAGCTGAATAATCGTTGGAGTTGGAGAACAAAAGAACGATGAAGAAAAAGGGTGAAAAAAGACCTATTTTGAAAGTTTAGAAACTTAACTCAGAAATTTTTAAAAATACGCAAAGACCCTCTCGTGCTCAATATCACCTCATTAGTACCTTCTGCACTCAAAATATATGGGGAAAAAACAAAACCCTGCCACTTACAAAAAAAAAAAAAAAAAAAATTGGACTCGTGACAACTTAATCATCCTACCAATCCATTGGTCTTTCAAGTCATAAATCAAAAATTCTCTTTCTACTACTACAACTATAACGTCTCCTCCAATGCACCTACCACCTTTCAAAAGCCATTTTCAACACACCGACTCTCTGCTTTCTTCGCCCCTCGGCGGACTTTCCAATATACCATTTTCTCCATTTAAATAACCCCCACAAAACCCTTTTCCTCTCTTCAACTGAAAAAAAAAAACTCTTTTCTCTTTCTGCATTTTACACACAAACATGGCCTTAGCTCCAACTCAGCTCTCTAAGCCCTTTTTTTCCACCAAACCTACATCACAAACACCGCTTTTTTCACTACCTGCAACCCAAAAGATTCAATCTGGGCCGTTATCCACCGTCCGGTGCTCCGTCGCCGTTGCCACGTCAGCCACTGCATTTAAGACGTCATCTAAGGTTAAATATGTTAAGGCAAGGCAGATCATAGATAGTAGGGGAAATCCTACGGTCGAGGTTGATTTGGTCACCGGTGATGATCTTCTTTACCGATCGGCGGTTCCGAGTGGAGCTTCTACTGGGATCTATGAGGCGTTAGAGCTTAGAGATGGTGATAAGAGTATTTATGGGGGTAAAGGTGTCCTTAATGCTGTCAAGAATATTAATGAATTCTTGGGACCTAAACTTGTTGGTGTTGATGTGAGGTAATTTAATCTTACTACTTATTTCACATTTCTTAAAATTTTCAATCATTCACTAGTATTTTCAAATTTTCAATCTTTCTCTATTTCTCAATTTGTATACTTCCTCTGATCCCAACTTATGTGACAATTTTTGCTTTTCGAGATTCAAATTGCATGAGCTTTGACCAACAATTTATGATATATTTTTTTATCTTATTATATGAAAATAGTTGCCACTTATAGTAATTTTTGTATAGTTTATAAATATTTAAATTTAAATTTTAAAATATTGAAGTAATCTAATTTTATTTAGCTTCAAAATTTGGTCAAATTGATTCTCTAACTATTTGGGACTTGGACCGACTGTTTGGGACTTGGGGCCAAATCTGATTTTGTCGCGACCTCTTACTACGGAAGTACTTTTGAAGGGAGCCCTCAACCGCGAGGCTATAGCTCTCACTGATAAGATTGGAGTCATTTTTAATACATATCTTAATATTTGAAATCAATAAAAGAAAAATGAAAATTCTGAGGCGGAGGCCCGCCTTCCCGGGCCCTGTGAGGTGGCGCCGCCTCGACCGCCCCAGGGACGGCTCTGACTGGTATGTATAATGCACCAAGACATCTCAAAAGATCAATTAGTAGAGAATACTGGTGGTGGTATTGCTTGTTATGGTACTGCATTATTGCTTAATAATGAATTCCGTTGGAAATGGCTGCTTTTGTGTCTTCTTACTACTTCTTCAGTTCCATTATATATGTAGGAATTGACCGTGCATATAATTTAATTGTTAATTTGCTCTATGTGATATATCAGCGATAGTGAAAAGAAATATATATCAAAATGATAGTTGAAAAGTTAGTGTGATAGTGAAAATAATACATTATCTCAAAATTTAAATAATTAATTGAATTTAGATTCGTCAAAGTTGTATAAACTAATGTTAATGGGAAAATGTCAAACGTTTCGAGACATACCAAAATGGAAAGAGTGTTATATAAACTTGGAAAAGGTGAGTCATTGATATCATGATATGCTTGCAATTTCTTTCTTCAACTCTGGACCTTTCAAGTATGGCAATTTTCTTTTCTTCTTGTGCAGGAACCAGACTGATGTTGATGCTGTTATGCTGGAGATTGATGGAACTCCTAATAAATCAAAATTTGGGGCCAATGCCATTCTTGGAGTTTCTCTCAGTGTGTGTAGAGCTGGTGCTGGTGCAAAAGCAGTACCTTTGTATAAACACATTCAAGAAATATCTGGAATCAAAGAACTAGTAATGCCAGTTCCAGCGTTCAATGTGATAAATGGAGGGAGCCATGCTGGTAACAATTTGGCTATGCAAGAGTTCATGATTCTGCCAGTTGGAGCATCAACATTTGCAGAGGCACTTCGTATGGGTAGTGAAGGTGAGAAGATAGCATAAATATCTGTTCGCTCCCGTCCTCCGGAATCGGGATGGAATAAAATAGTGTAAATAGACAATTGCTTCCTCTTTCTTGATGACTGTCACTTTGATAAAATAGTGTGGTTTCAGTAAATCTGCATAAGAAGTAGTAAAACAGTAGCTAAACTTTTTATTCCGTCAATATGCTGCTTTGTTTCTTTGCTTGTGATTATGCTCTGTCTTAAGCCAAGGGTCTCCCGGAAACAGCCGCTCTACCTAACAAGGTAGAGGTAAGGTCTGCGTGCACTTTACCCTCCCAGACACCCCCTTCACTTCACTGTGTATGTTGTTGTTGTTGTAATATGCTGCCTTGTCCTGAAGTACCTATAGCTAAACCTTTGCATACTATGTGTCCGCAAACTTGTAAAGAATATATTTATACATAGTATTTAACTGTCCACACTTGATTGAAGAACAGTCTACCACACTCTAAAGGGAATTATCAAAGCTAAGTACGGGCAAGATGCGTGCAATGTTGGTGATGAAGGTGGATTTGCTCCAAATGTCCAGGATAACAGGGAAGGGCTAGTATTGCTTATGGATGCAATTGAGAAGGCTGGTTACACTGGCAAGGTCTGCTTTCTTTTTTGGCCTTGCAGTTTTATTACATTATTTTATTTTCGGAGGTTATGGACTTTCTCATAGAAAGATTGGTGCAGATTAAAATTGGCATGGATGTAGCAGCATCTGAGTTCTTGACAAAAGATGCAAAATACGATCTCAATTTCAAGAAACAACCAAATGATGGAGCTCATGTGCTTAGTGCTCAGAGCCTCTGTGAACTCTATAAGGAGTTTGTCAGAGATTTTCCTATTGTATCTATTGAAGATCCATTTGACCAAGATGATTGGAGCTCATGGGCAGCTCTACAATCTTCAGTTGATATTCAGCTTGTTGGTGATGATTTGTTGGTGACTAATCCAAAGAGAATTGCTGAAGCAATTCAGAAAAAGGCGTGCAATGCATTGTTGTTGAAGGTAAGGGCTTATTCCTTTAAGCAACATACACATTTCTATAGCAAAGCTGCCTTGTTCGATCAGTAGGTTTCTTTCTCTTTTCCAAAGCACTAAAACTTAATTGTACTTAAATTAAAGAAGCAAAATGGAGTTAGGTTTCCTGTAAGGTACAATATGTTTGAGTTGATCCTCAGCAATTATAAGCAAAATAGCCTTAACACATTGAGAGTTGGTGCCTTAAAACAGTGGTGCTTACTTTGGTGCATTTCTCCGGAAAAGCCAAGTCGTTTCCTGTTCGAAAGACTCTTAAGAGTATTTAACTAGTACCGCTTATCCTAGAAAGATACTGGTTTGAACAATACCATAGTATTATATTTATGAACCTTTTTTAATGAATGCATGAGCCGATGGTCTTCCGAAAACAGCCGCTCTATCTATCACTCTAGGCTACCCAGACCCCACATTGTGGGATTTCACTGAATATGATGTTGTTGCATTTGTCAATAGACGGTATACTTCAAAGTTTATGTCTCAATTAGAGCTACACTTGGTGTTGACACATTTTGTTCATATGGCGTGATTTATCTGGTTCCGTCTTTTCGGGTGAGACTTTAAGCACTTGACTCTTCAGAGCTGGCATGCACTATATCACTTTGTTTTCATGTATAGTTCTATTTCAAGTTTGAATGAGCGAGAAGGAGAAAGTTCAGTCATAGAAAAAACAAGTTATACGTTATCATGGGTCCAGTCCTGTTAGACGGAAAGACTGCATTGATGTACATAAATCAATCCTATAATATTAGGTGTTTAAAGCCGGTAGAACTCTCTTGGTAAATGAATGACACATGGTAGTGCGGGTTTGGCTCATTATCTTTCAAACTGTTGCAGGTTAACCAGATTGGTACTGTGACAGAATCCATTCAAGCAGCACTAGACTCCAAAGCTGCAGGCTGGGGTGTTATGGTCAGTCACCGAAGTGGTGAAACAGAGGATAATTTTATCGCAGATCTATCTGTTGGTTTGGCCAGTGGACAGGTACTCTTGACTTCCAGTTGTTAAACGTTGGTTAACCTTTTCCACCCTTTTAACCGTCAGCAGCATATTAATATCCTTTTAAATTCTCCTTAATGCAGATCAAGACGGGAGCACCCTGTCGGAGTGAGCGGCTGGCAAAATACAACCAGGTTAAGATGGAACACTTTAATTTCCCTTTGTTTCTTTCTTCTTATTTTTGTAACTGCTGTTGTTATTTCATTATTAATACTTGTCACACGGGGGAGCCTTGGAACAACCGTAAAGTTGTCTGTCTCTATATGACCTTATAGATCATGGGGGCCCACCTTGTGTGACTCGATATGCTTCGTGCAATGGGCTGCCATTTTTTTTGGTTTCTTGTCAGTACTTTAACTTCTATTCATGTGCTATTAGCAATTTTACCACTCAGTCTTGTCACCGCACAGATGTTAATAAGCTTTCTTATGTGTATACTCATCTCCATTGCAGATTGTAAATTCTACTTTGGTGGTTCAATCTTCCTTGACAGAAGTACTTTCAATATATATATGCATTTCAATTGGATTTTATTGATGGCTAATGTCCCATTATGTTTTGTTTGCTCTAAGATCTTCTGTGTTTGCTGATAACTTGGGGTGAAATTTCTTCTATTTGTTTAAAAGAACATATTCCTGCTTGTTTTTTAGTAGCTAAACTCTGTTATACTGATTGCAGCTTCTGCGCATCGAAGAGGAACTTGGAGATGTTCGCTATGCCGGTGAATCTTTCAGATCTCCTTGAGAAGGCAATCAAAAACTAAATTACTGAAACCTTCTTCACGCCACACCTACTATAGATAAAAACTAAAGTAGGGAGAATCAAGAAGAGTTTTCCTTTTTGTATACTCAATTGGGATTGTTGTTTAGATATGTATTCGAGGATGATCAGGTAGCCATCAGAAGCTACATCGGATAGACTTTTCATGTGGTTCTATTTTTTTTAAAATAAACAAGTCTTTCATGCGTGTGAACTTTATTTTCCACAATGGAATTCCCGGTCTGCAGCAGGAGTGCTCTCTTTATAAAAATATGATAAGGCCCTCCTTTTTCTTTAGGATGCCATGACAATACTTATCTAGTTGGGGGAATTAGTGGCCTGATACCCCAGTCAAGTCAACAAATTATTGTTAATGAATACTTGAGGTCTTGCCGTTTTGATATATCGGTTCTCCAGATGTTACTAGGGACACAGTACTCATAACACCACAAAGTGAACAACCAGAACAATCACATTACTGAGAATGAACTAAGCATGTTCATGACGACGGCACAAGTTACAAGTTTTACTGGAATTGCATCAAAAAACTGACTATACTTTTCACCAAAGCTACTCAGTAGGAAGATAATGCTGAAAATGCGGGTTAGGAAACACACATGAAAACCACCATCTATCAATTTTAGTCTTTTCTGTGAGAGTTCTCCATTGATGTAAATCAAGCTTGGAAACTAGAGTGCAACGGGACAGGATGCTATTCAATTATACAGTAGAATGATGTTGACAGTAACACTGATCAAACCAACTTGAGCCTAGAAATACAATATACTATAGTAGATCTGAATTCAAAAGTCGAATGGCATATCAACAAACACTGGAGTGATTGAAAGATCTTGAATTCTGTGTAGATAAATAATTTTCTTTTTGAGTAAGACGAACAGGGAAAAAGAAATTACAAGGTCTCAAAAGCCTATGTTGGGTAAATAGTTTGTTGACATGTGGGCGGAGCAGATCATGATCCCTTGGAACTAATACAAACTCCAATATACAATATGATTCTAACAACATGATATAACAGCCTTCTCGAAAAAAAAGTTGAAAAAAAAAGTAACAATGCACAGCAGTTAAGCATCAATTACTGATTTATAGGTCAAACTTGGGTCGCGCTACAGTTAAAGGACTCCATGAATATCCACACTCCCTACTGAATCAGTTACAGGAACTACCTCTGGATGGCTGGACCCATGTACCTTCCCGGACGCATGTACAGATCCTCTGGTGTATCAACCACGGCAAGCCATGCATAGTCTTGTTCTTTTCCATTACTAATAATTTCATCTCCTTGTGCTGCAAATGCATGACATGTTAATCTCAACACAACTCTCAAACAAACTGAATACATCTGAAATAGCTAAGCAATCCTTGAGAAAGACAAGGCTTCAAAACGAAAGACGATAGACACTAACCAAAGCTGGAGTAAGGATAATCATGGTAGTAGGTACATCTTCTGCCAGCTGCTTCCAGATAAGGAGGAGCAAGAATGTCCAGAACCGCACAAGGTGTAATGGCAGTGAAACAGTGCAGATTCCCTCCACTTTTGGGATACAAAACAGATGTACCATGTGGTGCACTTACAACCTTATCAACCACCAACCTAGCGAGTCTCACTGTCAAATAAATGCATCATGTTTCTTTTTCTTTATTCTTTTCATATGTAGTGAAAAATAAGGAACCACAAACGGAAAAAGTAGGGAAAATAAGATAGTAATAACATCAGCAAACTTTTTGCATAGTATCAGAGATATTACCCAGAAGATAATTTCAAAGATACTATTTCACTTTGAATTTTCAGTATATATTCAAAATAACCAAAAGAATATGCAAATGCATCTCGCGTGCTATGATTCCAAGTGTCTAACACAGTGCTGGTGGATATCAATTTTGACGAAGATAGACTATGTACATGAAGTGCAAACATTTAAGAGCATACCTCTTAATCAGTGAAAGAATATACGAAACAAAGAGTTTTTTGAAGTAACATATTCTGAGGAAAGCACTAACAAATAGGACAAAGTAGTACACTGGATATTAATTTTGACGAAGATAGACTATGTACATGAAGTGCAAACATTTAAGAGCATACCTCTTAATCAGTGAAAGAATATATGAAACACAGTTTTTTGAAATAACATATTCTGAGGAAAGCACTAACAAATAGCACAAAGTAGTAACCTGCTACAGCGCACAAGGTGAAGAAAGTAGGACCTCAACGGGGCTTGACTCAGTCCAGCTCAGCTCAGAAGCTAGTGGACTCAAGCTTGACAAACCCCAAAATGAAATGGACTCAAGCACTAGCAGATGGATTGCAAAAAAAATATTGAGCTCGTAATGAGTGGGCTTGCTAACCAAGTATTGCCAAAACAAGAAAACTGGAACTAGAAATTTCTCAACCATCATTTGTAGATATGTTAAACATGATCAATGCATAAATATGATGAACTGAAGAAAGGAAAACAGCAAAACACTAATATTTTTTTACCTAAAACCAAATAAACCTCAACTTATATGAACTCATAGTGCTGAAATACCGGATTCTCCAAAAAAGCAAGCTCTACTATAAATCAATAATGCAAGATAGTTCTATCATGTTAGAAGTATCTCTCTTGCTTACCAAAGTCAACAAGCTGCAACCTAGAATTCATCCATAGAAATCTAAAGGTGATTCTATAACAAAAGCCAATCCTCAAGAAAATAAGAAATTAAGAATCTCATATATTAATCCAGGTTTCCATTTCGTACATCAAATCTTGATTACTATCCTCTAAATTGCAAACTTCATTCCTCCAGTAACCAATTTGCCAAAGTGAAGATGAGCGTTGTGAATATACTTGGAATCAAGAATTTATCATGGTAGATATTGATAGAACTTAGAGGGGAGAAGTTATGGCGCTTAAGACATCACTGCATGCCGTGGTGGTAGTGATGAGAGTTCCGCCAAGAGCGATGTGTCCTCTGACAGTCCGCATCACATAAGTAGTGGATAAAAAGAATGAGAAAGAACAGGCCCCACATATATTTTCAAAAGCAGAGGATGTACAGCCGGTTGCCGCAATAACTAAGAATGGTTATGTTGTGTATCAAATAACGATGGATGGGAGCAGAACAGATCTGTTATTTGAGAGAGAGAGAGGACTACTGGGTACAAATTCTAGCCAAAAGGAAAGTGGGCCACAATGGAGGAATTAGGACCTTCATATACAAGGAGCTATAGCTCTAAAGACAATGATGCAATCAAAAGAAATACAGACAAAAGGGTCAGGTAAGTTTGTCAAAGTCGATGGCAACTAAAGTGAAATAGAAGAATCACACAACCAAAAGAATGAGAAAATGTACAAAATTACATATGCAAGAAATCGGGAAAGACAATCTTTTATTCTAATGCGAAAGAAATGAAACATCGGCATATTCTGCTAGTATTTGGTCAATAAGGTGGCGCTGGATCCAAGTGTATGCTAGACTAATATGCAAAATCTGCAAGTTCAAACAAGAATCATAGAAGTATCAATTTTCCAAACAAATAAGGTAGTCAATTCACGGCTAAGTTTCAGTTTCAAACAGTGACAAAAGGGTTTCAGCAGGAAAGTTGTTCCAATCCAATCCATTCTTGAGGTTAAATATAGACAAAAGAGAATATGTCAGTGGCCTGGGACAACAAAGCACTCTTTTCTCAAACATTTGAGCCCACATGACCATAATATTTTCAAATCCAGATTAAAAGCACATCTTATATATCTGAATATAAGAAGTGTTTTCCATGTTAATAATGGGGATCGTTTGGAATATTGGATAAAGTTCACTACACAATCAGCTTCAGCTGCCTCCACTTTCCACTTGCCAAGTGTCTATAGTAAGAGTACTTTGCTAGACAAGTGTTGCAATCATATACTATCCTCTTCCAACTTCTATCAACAACAGTTACACATATGACACACCCAGTGTAATCCCACAAGTGGGGCTGGGCAGGGTGGGGTGTACGTAGACCTTACCCCTACCTCTAAATTTTAAAATTTCAAAGTAACTCTGAAGTGCAAGAAAGTTCATCATTGAAAGCCTTATAATAGAGAAGTTTGTTGTTAAGAAGTAAAAGGGTGATCTCTTATCATGATGCTTCTCGAAAGAAATGAGGTCTAAGTAACTCCATGGTACCTAACAAAAATCCAAGCTCCCCTGAGCATCATAACAGCCACTGAAGACGGACCATAATGGACACGGTCGAGTTGACAAGACTGTCAAATATGAGTGCCATACAACTTGGTGAAGGTAAAAGAAAGACTCAATCATATCCTGAATTGCTATGAATGCAAATCCCGTGTGATTTGGATATCTGCCATTTTCAAAAAATTTATCATACAATTCCTGGACCATGTAGAAACTTTGCTGGATCTAAAAGCTCTCTAACATATTGCGCAGACTTCAGCTGCGAGAGGGTCTAAGGCAATATTTTAAACTTCTATGTTAATGGTTTGACCTGCTTTCCTAGAAACGTTTCTATATATAACTAATGGCTGTGATACGAAGTCAATGAAGTGACTTCTGGCCGCTTTATGATTCACACCCACAAATATTTAGATTCTTTGAAGTTCACTTAGTGAGTACTCTAATGAAAAGAATGTAAATACTTTATTTCTTTGGCACCTTGTCGTACCAAGAGAGGATTTTAGGAGCCCTTAAACACTTGAATGCGTTTAAATCTAACCTGTAGGATGACCAGCACGTTCACTTTTCCTGATGCAAGCTGGCTCAACCCAATCATAAGCTTTCACGTGTAAGGATCCATAAAGGACCTTACTCAAAACAGTCATTCCAGGATGATCATGCAATGGAATGACCGCAGAAGTTGGGAAACAAAACATACACATCTGCATTACACCATTTCCAATTGAGTTTGTCGTAGATATAACATAAGCTTGAAATACTTATCTAATGAAAAACCACAGTTGATACTGATACAATTAAAGCAGCAAAGTCATGAAGTCAATAAATGTCTTACGTCTGACCATTAAAATTTTGCTACACTATAACTTGAGGAATTATTTTTTAACCATAAAAGTATACCCGTTCATTCAGGCTTTAAAGTCGATGTATTTTAGAGTGTCCTTGCGTGCATCCAATTAAATTTTGTAAGTTCTTTTTCAAAGATTGGATGGTGGAGATTGCAAAAAAACCTCACTGTTGATATAAAAATAGTGAGGATATGTAGCTTTGTACTTCTGTAATACATCTCCAAAGGCTGTGTTGACACGAGCATAAATCGTTATCAAACAACAATCCAATGAGAGACCTTGTAAATGCATTTGACAAATACACATGCAAAATTGCAAATAGCACTAACTAAGAACAATATATTACTGTGAAGTTTTGACCCTCGTGTATATCCACATATGTTAACGGTTGAGCCCAGCGATCCACCCTGTTGAAGACATTGAGCCCAAAAAGACCATGACCTCTTTCATCCTCCAGGCTTTCATCTTTCACTCCAACATCTTCCGGACCAATTGTATCTGAAAAAAAAGTAAAAACTTCTTATAATATGAAGTCTACAATACCAAAAACTGTACCTTTCCTGAACTTACATTTTAAATTCTTACAACAATTACAATCCCCATTACTTTGTTGTACACAATGCATATTTGTATATGATACAAAAAGCAAAAAAACATATTCGATTACCATATTAGTGAAAAAAGATTGCAACTTTCTCCACATTAACTATTGCCAGTCATACAGCATTTTGTAAATCAAATTCCTTTATTAGCTGTTTTTTCCTATTTTTTCAATAATCTGATCACTCTTTCATAGGACTTGGCAGCTATACCTTACACCAACAACCCCCCAACCCCACCAAAGCCAAAACAACCCTACCTCCCCTTTAACCGACTTTCTTTAATCTTCATCATGATCCACATCTAGCATCTATATTTTGTACATAAATAACTTTACTTCCTCAATTTACTTAATAAAAACAGCTCCAGAGATCATAATTGTCGCATTAAACAATAATTCATACACTAAATGAAAATGTTAACATGGTTAGATAAGCAAAAGGCTAAAAGATAAGTACCCAAAAGAGAATAAAGCTTGTAGATGGCTTGAGAAGAAGTGGAAGAAGGCGTGAAAGTCTGCTTACAAAGGTCGTATAAAGCTTGAATGGAACAAGGACTCTTCTTCGTCATCGTCACATTACCAAGTGTCGGGATTATCGGGTCAGATAAAAATATCTGCAACTTATTAGATGCATTTTGACATATTCTGGAACAATTGAGGACCCGGACATAAATACCAATAAGTATTCATGCTGAGAAATTTAACCTTTTCTTTTACATACTACTAGTATTTCATTTGATTTGTTATATAGTTTAGTTCAATAGTAAAAAATGAATAAAAAAAAAGAATCACGATATAAAAATATTTTGTCACTCTGTATTTTTGTTGTTTGGAAAAAATATCATAAATGCTTCTGAATTATTAATAGAGTAATTATGCATTTTGGCACAAATGTGGCTTAATCGTCGGAAAGTAGAGTGGATATGCCCTTAAATTATTAAATAGAGTAATCATGCCAACCTTTTGTTTATTTGGCACATAGATACCCTTTTGTTAGCCAAATGAAGCAAATAAGCCTCTTTTTACTGAATTACTTCACATAACTTACGGTGCCAAATGTCCAAAAACTATTTCAAAATATTATATGCATCTTCGTAATCATAATAGAAATGCTCTAATCTTAACTACATAACCTACAATCTACACTACACTCAAAAATACTCATCGAATTGTACTAGCGAAGATTCACGCCGTCTACACGTAATAATATCTCATTATTTTATGATATGAAATATTTACTTGTTTCATTTGCATATTTATGTTTCATGATCTACCCTTACGTTATTATTCCCTTTTCTACTTATATGTGAGGAAGTTTATGATACATACAAGTACTATTCCTCTTATAATATTTTTTTATTGAGCAAAATAATTAAATTGTAAGAAAATGTTTTCAACAATAATATAACTAAATTGTGGAGTAACAATTTTGATAGCAATTAATACAATTTATGAATTAAATCAAAGTTAAGTTTTTTTTATTATATAGAATTGAATACTCCTAATAAATAACTTAAGCAGCAGTGTCTATTTTCTCTTATTAAAACGGAAAATGCCCAATTGGCGGGAAATGGAGCATTGCAAAATCCCGACCGTGAACATTTTGTGATTGGGAAGCGAGAGAAATGGAGGCTAGCGAAAGCGAGAAGGTAATCACTTCGATAAATTATAGTTAGAATCATATCAGTTTATCAACCTTATTTTAAAACAAAATTTTAGAAAGATTCTATCGGCGAAATAAAGTATTTCCAGTGATTTAAGATTCTACAAAAAAGGTATAACTTATGAATGTTTCTAATTATAAAGTGTAATCTATATGATATTAATATTAGATAAATTTTATAAACTCATAAATCAAAAAATGAATTTTGATCTTATAATAATCGCTTTCATACTACATATTTGTTATTACGATCTATATTCCTAAACCGCACATAAATTAGTATTAAGTTGTTGAACCTAAATCCCCAACTATTCATCAACGAAGCCCTCAATTTCGTCGATCATGCATTTGATTTCTTCCACCAGTAAGTAGTTCTCCTCTTTAATTTTCGGTCAAATTTCTCATTTATTTCATTTCAATGAGACGAACCCCATTTTATCACCCTCCAAAGCTCCGACACCATCTGAATCGATACCTTATGTTTTAGCCCCAAAATTCTCAATCACCATCGACCAAAACTCCATTGTCACATCCCCAAAATCCCTCATTTCTGGTCCTCATAGAACTCGTAAGAGTCAAACCCCAAAGAAATTCATGTCATCTTTCTTGATTTCCGATCGGATTGAAAAGACCGACTCAGTAGATAGTGGGCAAACCATTTCTGTGTCGAAGTACCTTCAGAATACAGAGGAACTAGAGGAAAAGGATGAGAAAACAGAGGTCACTAGTTAAACAATTGAGAAAATAGTGGTACAAGATCAAGTGAATGAAAACCTAGTCTCTGGTGACTTGCATGTGATTGGAGATACTGTTGTTGCAAAGGAACATGATGGAGTGGTCAACAAGGACAATGTTGGTGACACTACGGCATAATCAGGTAATCATGTTCCTTCTGATAGTGGCAAAGGGGTAGATGAGTCATCTATGGAATTCGATAGGTCTATATCTGAAATGGGTCAAGGTAGGTCTAATATTTTGGAGAGTGAGACTAAGATTATTGATGATTTTGATGATACCCTGAGAGCCATGAAAAATAGTGAGGAAGTTATTGGTGATTTGGGGTCTGTGTTTGTGCAATCAGCAGGGAAAATAAAGGAGAGACCTAGTCCCTCATCCTAGGGAGAGTCTGAGTCTTTAGCACTCGAGACAACTCCTATCTGGGATGAGACACTAGGTTCCTCTAGGGTAAATTTAGATTTAGCTGTCAATACCAAACCAGTGTTTACTATTGTTGTGTCTTTAGGAGTTTTGTCACATGAGAATGAACATGTTCTACTGGTCCTACTGCTGAGTCTGATGATGAAGTGTCGCTATGCTTTAAGCGTAGAAGGGCCACTGTTATTGAAAATCCAAAGGAAAAGATTATGCCCAAAGTGAGAAAGAGTATTCCTTAAACGGTTCCCAGAATCAGACAAAGTAAAAAGGCTACAAAAGCTGCTTTGAATTCTGCCTTAAAGGCAAGCAAAGAAAATGACACTAAAAGGACAAGAAACCAACTAGGGAAACGCAGGCTAGTTGATAAAGATGTTTTGGTTGATGCAGATGGTGTGGTTGATGACGATGTTGCGGAAGAAGAAGTGGAAAACTCTCTACTTGAAAGGAAAAATTCAAGGAAGAAAAAAGAGGAGAAAAAGAAAAATGTGGAACAGATTGACACTGATGATGAGGGTGACAAGTTTGACAGAGAAAAACGTGAAACTCGACCTCCTCATCCAAAGAAGAGGAAAGGTAGTGCCAGTGAGGGACATGGTTCCTCCAAGAGACAAAATATTGTGTTCAGTGAAAAGAAAAATAAGGAGACTTTGCGGAGTCAAAATATTTTATTGTGCAGAATGTTTAATTCTGACATTGCTGATAGATTTGGCATGAAGGAACTACTTGAGATAGTTGAGTTCCAAAAATTGACTCATCTTTTTGTCCCACGGGCACCCAATGTATATGAAGCAGATGTGACCAAGTTCTATGCAAACCTTTGTTATACTGATGACTGTACTCTTGTTCTGTCAGTAAATGCGACAGATTTTGAGTTAGATGAGTTGAAGCTTGGAGAAATTTTGGAAGTCCCAACTAATGGGATGAAGACAATGTCTAGCGAGATGTCTGATGCCTTTAAGAATGTGATTGTGAAAAGGGAGGGGTCTGCTACTAGAGCAAGGCTCTTCAAGAAGGAGCTTAAACCAGAGTATCTGCTCTTGTTGGCACTCGTCAACAAGGTGGTGGTTCCAAGAGCTGAAGGACGTTCCATTGCCTCCATAGCAGACCTGGTCCTTCTTGAGGCTCTGTCAACTTTTAAACCCATTAGTATGTCTGCTCTCATGATTGAGCATCATCAAAGTGGTAAATGCAAGGGAGGGCATACATGGTCTTCCATACGGCTTCCTCTTGACAAAGGTACTTGTGCATTTCAAAATCAAAACTAGAAAGGCTATCATGGGCATTAAAAAGCATATATTCACCATGACGACTTTGGAAGTATGCGAGTGTGTGCCAAAGAAATGAAGTGTTGGCAACAACTCTACTATTTTGGACTTTGATTGAGGCTCAAGAGATGTCAACTGCTGAGATTCAACGGCTTAAGGCTGAGAATGCTCTCCTCAGAGTCCAACTGGCTGAAAATGCACTGGAACCTGGTTCTCATGGTGACTTGGAGGCTGCAAATGTTTAGAATGAGAAGTTGCGGGCTGAAAATGAGAAGTTAAGACAGAAGGTTGATGAGTTTCGTGATCAGATGCTCCAGGACCAGTGCACTAGCAATGAGCGAGTGGATGGACTCATCAAGGCTCTGGCCCCTGCTCTTTAGCTTCCTTTCTAGCCTACTAAGCCTATGTTCTTAAGACCCGGTCCTTCCTCCTCTTTAAGTTCCGTTCTTTTGATTCCTGTTTTCGTTTTCTCTAATGACATTGGTACCGATGTCAGTTTATTATCATGTTCTGTACTGTTTTGGCTACTATTTTTTTAAATGTTAACATATTTTTTGGACAATTACTCTGTTTTATGCATTGATGTTGGCTTGTTTGTTCATGTTTCTGCTCATGTTGTGTTGCCCAAGTGGCTCCGAGTTAATGCTGTTAAACTTCTTTTTGCTTGTGCCACTATGATTACTTTTTTCAATAATGCCAAAATGGGGAAAATAAGGGGGGGGGGGGGATTGAATATGCTTGCTATGATTGAGGGGGAAGTTAAATGATAAAATGTTGTTGTTATGTTTGAAAGATGGGTCTGATCCGCAGGGGGAACACGTGGGGAACCTGGTTCTTATGAGGAATATCTTTTCAGTGTTTGTCATCATCAAAAAGAGGGAAATTGATAAGTTATGTCATCTTGTGTTTTGATGATTTGTCGAACTGTCGAAGAACCAGATAAGGACACAGTGCGCAATCCATTCCTTCGTTATCGTCTGATCAGCGATTCTGATTGTAAGCTGTACTATTATGACAGTACAAAAACACTGCTGCAGTTCGTTGGTGGTCAAACCAAGTGATGAATTGTCTCTACCTCCTCACACATGCTCCCCGATATATATACAAAATGTTACAAGATTTAAGGCAACACTTGAAAACCTAAAATCACCTTCAAAGTGCATCCGCCACAAGTCTCCAAGTGCTCTCAAGAACAAAGTTGTTTGCAAACTGAAGAATCATATCCCGACATTAAAGATGTCTAAGTCCTTTAGTTTGTTTTGAGTATTTTTCATTTTGTTCTTTATTGTAATTTTACACTACTTTTAAGAAGTGTCATAGTAGGACAAATTTCAACCTTTGTTGGTTTGTGTTCTTGGCTAGAGTTAATCAATGTTTGTAGCTTTGCAATAGGGTTATTGTAAAAGGCTTACAATAGAGGTATTGTAAGGGGTGATGGATTAATAGTTTAATTTCTAAGTTGCAATAGGTTGTAATATGAAATTGCTCAGTTAGCAAAGTTGAAAATCCTACTTGGTAGGTCATAATATTTAATCCCTTGGGCAAGGAGTTTTCCACGTAAATATCGTGTGTTATTTACTTTCTATTTTGCTTAAGGGAACAAATAAAGAATCTGGTTCTCTATACTGTTTGGTGAACTCTTAGTTTCTATCACAAACCTAAAGAAGAATACCAGCCCCACTATACCTTTACACTAATCAGCCAAGAAATAAATATTCTCTGTGTCTGCAAGAGACAACTATTTCATCCTCTTAATGTATTTATTGGTTCTTCAAGGATAACAAGGCTAAAACCATGCACATTTGAATTGTTGAAATTTTCTCTTGATACATGTACATTTTCTACTTAACTGTTTCAGTAGCATTAGCTGAATACGTTATTTTTGCGACAAGGTCCTGAACAACAAGATTCCTACACCGCCAATAGCAAGAGTAAGAAGCAGAGGAACACCAATTGATTCAACAACTTCAGCCATCCCTTCGGTCCTTTCGGTTCTTCCTTGGCGAGATCTTTCTCCGTTGAGTTCACGGAGGATATTGCTCAGATTGTCTATCTGGTGCATGATTTGACGCTGTGATCTCCCAATGAGAAGTACCTGCTCCCAAGATGGTTTGTATCAGAAGCATAATTGTCTAATCAACTACCCTCTCAGTCCCAACTAGTAGATATTATTTTCAAATGATGAAGTATTCCGTAGCCGAGTTTACTCTAAAATTGGTCATATTGAGTCTAAAGGCAAAATTTAAAAAATTGGGAAAGAGAGTATATCAAACTACCAGCCGTGCCTCCTTTTTGTCTCTAATTAGTGGAAAAGATGATCACGAGATGAACGTAGAATACCTCTTCCAATAGAGAAGACTCTCTTGGCAGTTGGGAAGCCGATGATGAATGAGGTAAAAGAGAACCAGTTAATGAGCCATTGCCTAACCCAGCTACAAAAAGAGAAGTGGCAGACCCATTGCAAGACTCAGCCTGCACTGCCAAATTTTGTTGGCTAGCAGAAACTCTATTGGCAGATATTTTTGAGTTTAGCTCTTCCATCCGAGATGTAAACTCATCCATTCGCTCACTGAGTGTGGAAATTTGTTCTGAAAGTTGAGAAACAACTCCCTGGAAAGGCAATTCTTGAGTGATCGAGACAGAAAAGGAATAAAAAAGTAATGCAAGATTGAGATATTATAAACAGTTGAGCATAAGTGGGAGGTACTGGTAGCAGAGTTGCATCTATTTGATGTATAAGAAATGATGATGAAATTAAGCAGGAAAACAGAAAAGTAAAAAATGGCATACATATTAGCTGGACAAACATGTTAGAACAAAGGGAACAACATTCATGTTTCTTATTCTTGCTTAATTGGAAGCTAATATATAACATAAAAAATGAAGAATACTTGACTCCAAAGTAAGATACTCATTGTATTTAGAGTATCTTTGGTTCACACTAACGTTATTCCAGTCCTCTTTGCTGGTATTCCAGCACCAAGTTCTCCATATTGACAAATCAACCTACCTCTTTTGCAAAACGAATTGGTATCCTTTTATGACCAATTAAAAGATTTATAGGACTTGAAATAAAGACCCTTACCAATGTTTTATTGGTTAAAACAAAGCAGATATGCTTTTTATCTAAGTTGCTCGGACTCGGGTGTGGGTGTCCGCTACGGGTGCAGATCTAGAGGTCGGATCCTTCATAATCTAAATTTTAAGGTCCAGGAATACGAATCCATGTATGGATATGGGTGCGGGGATTCGGCTAAAAATAATTCAAATATCTGAATATAGAGTAATAAAACCTAAATTATGAGATATTTTGTGAAAATTTTGAGGAGAAAATATTGATCAAGAAGAGAATCTGAGGAGATAAAAGGAAAAGGAGTGACATAGAAATTTCTATATAAAAGGTATTTCATTTTCTTCAATTTCACCTTAGCTTTTGTTTTGATTAAAGAAATCATTGAATCTGTCCGAAATTTCTACGTCGATTTTGGTCAAAGTACCCAAAGTCGGTTGATCAGATCGGGTACGGATCCCACACCCACACCCATGTCATGTCGACACGGGTCCGGCACCAAAAGTGAAGAGTTCGAGCAACATACTTCTATATAAACAACTGTAAATCATAAAAAAGACATTCTGCATGATTAAAAAGGGATCCATCATGGCAGGTCTTTTCAGCCACCAGTCCCCTGGTTGCCAGGATATCATCATTTGGCTTCTTTTTCAAAGTTATAAAGTCAACTTACTTGTTGATTCAGAAAACTATGATCCAAGTGTGTGCCTCCTTAACTCCTACATGGAAGACTTGTTTCATTCTTCTGAATATCCAAGCTAATGCAAACCTTTCCAAAAGTTATGTGGTTTGAGTTACACCATTCTAATATAAGGGAGTAGCTAAATTATCAAAAGTTTTGACAGCCTGTAACTGTGTTCAAGGGCGTGGTTATGAGTCATGATGATATACTTGAGTGTCACCAAGAGCAACTAAAAATCAATTAATGGCGTTGAGAAAATGATCTACGTCAGTAGATGAAACTCTTTTCCTTTTCTTGGAGTAAAATTTTATATTAGGGCTAAACTTGTGCAATTTGTGTCGAACAAGTACCCCGAAGTAGGGAAAACATTTTCTAAGGGAAATTTCAGAAAACACCGAACAGAGAAAAAAATTGGGAATCAGTTCACGAACCAAAAATAACTTCAATAAGTTGCCAGAATTGTGGAGACATTAAATTCTAACCAAAAAATGAACCTACTTCTCTGAATAATTACCTGATTAGCCACTGGCGCTGGAGAATCAAGGGTTCTCCCATCATATCTTCTACTATTAACCGCAATTTTCGTCAGCTTGGACAGGTGTTTTTCTCGTTGGGTTGAGTATGTATGTGGGATACCACTGCCAATAGTTACAGGTGAACAGAGGATGATTTTTTGAGTGCATGACTTTGCCAGAAGTAGGTGATGATTGCAAAAAGTAAAAACATCCAAATAATGGTGCAATATATATATAGAAAAACTTTCAGCATCAGATAGCAATTTAGCCTATGACCTACCGATTAAGAAACTTTGTTCTCCTATCTGCTGAGGCTCGGGATAAAGCTTCTCTAGGGCTTGAGACCAAATCATCGTCTATGCTCAGCTTTGTCTTCAGATCATCTGGCAATGCCTGCATGGTCTATAATACTGAGAAACAGGAACGATGGAAAAGTTGGTATTTAATTAAAATTTATCGTACCATAACATCGTTTAAAAGCTTCTCCAGCTGAATTTGTTCGATGTAAGTGCGAGGAATATATGAACCATCCAAACCAAGAGAGTCAGCAACATATTTTACATGTAAGCGATCTCTTCCTTGCACCTTCATAAGACAAAAAACGTAAACAATAACAGTAGTAATTAGCTTCTCAGGCTAAACAATGCCAGAATTGAGGAAGAGGAAGCTCGTTCTAATAGACTTTTCTCTGTTGCTTAGGTCTTCAGCAAAAGGGAATTTTAAAAATTAACTCACATATTCATCAGAAAATAGCTCCATAAAGTTTTCTTCTTCATTAATATTTGTTAAACTTCTTCAACTGAGGTTTTAGGGAACTCTCCCCCCCCCCCCCCCTTTACTTAATTTTTCAGCATGTTTCATGTCACGTTTATAATATGTTAAAGAATTTAAGGTAAACACTTATATGATAATGAGCAAGCATGGTATCCAAACTGGATATTCTCCAAAATACAATCCTTACAATTGTCTCAACCCCAAAAATCAAAGTTGCTTTTCCAGTAGATCAATAAAATGGCAGGTTAGCTGATCATGATGTGCACAAGCCTCACAAAACATTCAATCACCCACGGCCTTAGCCGCATTCTAAGTCTAAGACTTGGCTAGGTACAGCTGTAAAAAGATTCTCTACAAGGTCTACACATATCTTTACCTGAATTCCAGATGAAATAAAATCCAAATTAAGAACAAGAGACAGATAAAAAGACAAGAAATTCTGCTTTGCAGATCATGATTCAAAACATTTAAAAGAAACTATATAGCAAAAGAAGATAAGAGCGATTTAGTAATTTGTGATTGCCATACCTGAACATACCGACGATTAAGTTGCTCCAACCAATCTGTTTTTACACAGACCTTGTCATCAGAGAAGATGTGGCTACTCCTTTTCAAAATGGTTGCAATTGAATATCCTAATGCCATCAACCCACCAAGAAGTCGTACACTGACCTCAAAGGTGATTCTTGGTGATATAATGAAGGGACTATCTGTAACCCATTCCTGAAAGAAATAGTGGAAAATCCTCAGAAGATACAAGATTATTAGTGTCAGGATTACTATTTCTTGACATTCCTTGTAAGTGAGTCAGGTCATCCACATTATAAAGACAAATAAGATGGAGAGAAATTAGATTATGATAAGTCATAATAGAAAAATGTTACAAATGAAGTCAGTCACACGATAGACTGTTCTATGGTTTACTGTCCAAATATATATGACAGAACAGCAAGGTTCTACTCAAAAAAGAGTAAATTTGTATTAGATTCATTGCTAAATTTCTTCTGCTGTATCATATGGGACACCTCAGTGCCAGATTTTTTAAAGATGTTCCAGCAAGCTCTATAACCAGTAGATCCTAGATTATTAAAAGGTAGTAGTATTCAGCATACAGCAAATGACCGGCAGCACATGCTAACAGCATTCTTGCTGCTCATTAACAGTAAAGATGCATTGCAATCAAAAAGATGATATGAAGGATCCAAGTAGCTTAACAATATCAAGCAAGTTTACCATCTGAAAATGATAAAACTAGGTGACAAGTAGCCAGACTATTACTGACCGATATGCTCAGCAAGTAAACAAGGAACTTATTGGTCACCTCAAACATAAGAGTGTATTTTCCATCCTTGTTCCTCATCCTCAAATATGATTGGCAGGCTTCAGGATCTTCGCCAGGAGGTAGGAGATAAATATCATAAGTTTCCTCTGTAGTTTCCTTGTATTCATTTGAAAACACAGCCTTGATCTGGTCTACAGTCACAGTTTTTGTTGACTGTAAAATATATTTAGAACTCATCAGTCCCGAAAGTTGTACTTGCATGGTCACAACATAAACGGAATGTAGAGAGAAAGGTAAAAAATGTTAGACCTTTAAAACATATGTGGGGTTCTGAAATCCAGCGAACGGGTTAAACTTGTTGATAATTTTGATATGAGCTGTCTGTAGATCAGGCTCAATAAAGGCTTTGTACATAGGATACACCTGTTGAAAGAATGCCATAAAGATCATTGTACTTGGTTGTTGAAAATTTATAAAGAAATTTGAATTAGATATATTTGCAAATATTTGAAAATAACAGAGACGGAACCGTTTCGGAGATTTGTTGGATTATCTCCTCTGGCTCTTGTCCAGCACGTTGGATGTCCCTAAGTACCCGTTTCACCAAGTCAAAGTGCACTCCACCAGTGACACACACACGGAGATCTAGCAATGGCCTCAGTTTTTCACTCAAAGCATATATCCCTTCAATTATAACAATTCGAGAGCTTGGAACTTCAAGTGTCCTGTTAAATCAATAGTCAAAAAAAAAGTAGACGTGCGTTTTACATTGGCAAGTAAGGAAATAAAATATTTTATCGGAACCCATTCTTGATAATAAATTTCAGATGTTCTTCCACGAATGGCTGCTAGGTAAAACCCTTAATTGTATTTTGATAACCCCCCCCCCCCCTTCTTCCTTTTTCTTTCCACCATTATCTTCTTATTTCGTTTTCTCTGTTCACATATGCTATTAGCTCTTTATATTCCTCTTCTTGATCCTCTATTAAGATCTCTATGTGTGTACGCCAACTCATTTGATCGTGTATGAATCAGGTCATGAATGTAATTCAGCGCCAGGTGGGGTGGGGGTGGGGGGGACTGGGGTGGCTGATCGCAACTCACAACTCTCTGTCTTCTTCACCAAAACAAATCCGACAAATGATGAGCAAAACTTCGCCACAAAAAGATTATTGTATATCGATCAGATTCAGAATGATATGTAATGTCATTTGTGGGCTTCAATCAAAAGTAACACACATACCGTAGAAAGAAAACTGAGGTCTTAGTGTCTTTCAAATATCAAAAGTGGTTAATGAGCAATATAAGTACTTCTCTAAAATATGGTAAACCCCACCACAAAAACCCCTCCCCCTGCACAACAAATAGTTTTATTCAATTCCCCTCCGTGAACTCAAGGAATATAAAAGAAAAAGTCCTAGCACCAAGGAACAATCTGAAGAGGAAAAAGAACGTGAAGGAATAAAGGGATCCACAGAAAAGGCAGAGTGTTGTCAAGAAAAGTAAACAAGGGGATAGGAGAAGTAGCGAGAAAAAGAATGACAACTGACCTATAACCCACGCGAGAGCTTGATTTAAAATTGTATATAGGAACTTGAACAGGCTTCCCCGCTTTCAGCCCATGTATATTCTCGAGCAGAGTCTCATAGTCGGTCAAGCGTGGGTCTGTTTCAAAAAATACAATGACATAAAAGTTATTGCAAATCTTCATCTTAAATTCAATCATTAGTCACAGCATAGCATAAGGTGGGGCAAAAGAACAGAATTAGAAACTAAAGCAGAATAAAACCGACTATGCTGACATGATCCAGAACAGTTAAATATGGCCTAACCATTTTGACAAGATCATATACTGAAATTTACATCTCAAACTATAAGAACATTCAATCAAATTACGCTGCTTATTATTTATAGCAGAAACACGCATCCACAATTAGAACCCCTGATGTGTGCCTAACCTACACATCACGTATTGCATTCTTACTGCTAGACCAAAGCCTTGGGGTAACAACGGGTCCTGGATTATGAATACTGAATTCCTTAACCCAAAATCCAATCAGTTTATGTGTTCACCGTGTGGACTCACTAATAGTGTAATCAACTTATCTCAAGATTTTTGGTTTTTCTAATTGGTTGTATAGACTAAAATAATTCACTCCGACTGATTACCGTGTGACTGTTGCTTTACAAGGAAATTACATAAAAGCTTTTGCCAACAAGATATTCAGCTCAAATAATTTTCCTCGAGGATGATTTTATTATATAAATCATTGATCTTAAATGAAGTTACCATGTTTTATCTATTAGATGATAAAAGTTGAAGAAACTTCATCAGAGAAAAGGAAAGAAACTATGTATAAATAGATTACATAGTTTCACTTCTGATATACTGTAGAATATTTACTCAAATCTTTTTTGATTTTTAAGATGCGACGCGTATTTCTATGAGAACTGTAGAACATGGGTTAAAGACAGTGTAATAATCATCTTCTTAGAAGAATTCACAATTCTAGACTGTTGTACTTTGTGATTTTTATTTTGATAAGGGAAAAAAAGCTCTTCTATATTAGAAAATTAATTACTTTCAAGAAAACCACGTCAACAAAATGAGAATTACCATCAGGATCATCTCTTAATTTTCTTTCTTCAGCAAAGGAGCGGTATATAGAAACACATAATAAGTGTACTCCTTAGATATATATATCCTCGATGCAATTTTCAGTAAAAAAGAGTGCTTGTGCATGCTTCTCTATGATTTCTTTCCAAACATATTAAATCTTATGCATCAAATGGGTCCCCAATCATTTAAATCCTAGTGTTTGACAATCTCCTTTCTCATTTGGGATGATATCACGTATCCACACGACTGAGAGAAGTCTGCAGGTTGCTATGTGAAGATGATGCAAATAATACAAAAAATTGCTACATAAGGTCACTACAAGAATAGCTCATAGACATCAACAAAATTATCTCATGTAATAACCTATTAGAAAGACTGAAAGCAAAAGTACCGTCGAAGTTTCCATCAACAATACGACTGGGCTCATTGTAGTTGTCCATGTTTATGATAGCAATACTAGGCATAACATTCAGGATCTTTTCTGTGAATATGGTCTTTCCGGCCCCCGAAGGACCAGCTACTCCCACCAATACAATTCCTTCATTCTTCTGAACCAACAACTGGCATGCACGGATTACTATAAAGAAACCCTTCTCAAATGATAGCTGATCTTGAATTGGGACTATCTCATAACGAGCAGAGTTGCTTCTTTTTACCAATTGAACTTGATCTCTTAATAGGCCAGACCTTCTTCGCGGTGAATCAGCACTGGAAAGAGTATCCTGGGCCATCAATTACCTGGAATATTCTGCAAATTAAGATGCAAATAAGAAATTTTAAATTAAAACTATAATCCAAATATTACAGTAGTCTATGGACCCCAGAACGTCTTTTAGGGGGAACAGGCATCATCTGCAAGAGAATTTCATTCGCAAAGAAAAAGTTTCATCAACTTTTGTATTTGTTTGGAACGATTCAAACAAATAAAATTGATTTCTGCAGATATGAGGTAAAAGTACCATTTCTTGAAATGATATTGATCATGAGAAAATGAGGTCTCAAAGCAGCTCTTGATGAAATCAAAGCAAAAGAGAAAATTCATTTGTGTGTGCCTGCGCGTGTAGGAAGAGTACATGCTAGTATCATTTAATCATGATCAAAGAGGTTGAGGTACTGCATTTTACAAGAAATAGCAAAGACGACACTTTACATCTCACTTTTCAGCTTGCAGTTCAGAAAATTGGAGATGCTCTAGCAATGCATACCACACCACTAATTGGCAACTTACTCTGTCCCAAAATGGTCGTCACAAATTGCTTCCGGTAGTAAACCAAAATGATCCTCGAATTAATATTTTAAAACATATTATTTGTCATTCTAACTCCATTATGTCGCAAATCATAACAGGTCCTCAGACTATATAAAGGAAAGGTTTTAGTAGGCTGACGGCATAAAAATAGTTTAACTATGATGAATCTCCGAAAATGGATACCGGCCAGCCTCACTAATTTGGAATTGACGTGAAATTGATGGATTGGTTAACATTCTAATATCATTTTAATATGAAAAGACTCACAATTTAGAGTAATTTTTGTATAGTTCTAAATTTTATTTCCAATTGATAAATTTAAAAAGAAAACGACTAGATTTAGCAGTCAAAATTGGTCAAATTAACCCTAAGAAGTGAAAGTGAGAACCAAATTGGATCAAAAGGAGTTAACTTCCCTTATCATTTCAAAGACCTCTGAATGAGAGAAACTGAATCGATTTCAAGAAAGAGTTTAAAGTTAAACTAGGAACCTAACTAAATAATACAACTGAATGATTTAAACGGCAAAAGAAGTCTTGAAAATTAAAAGAAAATGAAACTGAAAGATTTAGTATAAATTTTAGTCAACCGCCGATATATCTTGACATTCAAAGAGGCAACATAAAAGATAATTCCTGGTGCTAATTGATAAAGAGAATTACTAATTCCAAAGATCACATAACTTAGAGATAATTCCAAAAATTCAATCAAACCCCAAATAATTTGGAAATGCATGCAAAACGAAACAATTGATATAAAGACCTTGAGAGTTGTATATAAGTCTCGGCACCTCTGATCAAGTGAGAATTAAAAGGGCTAGGAATTCACAAGAAGCTTCATTCTTTTATCTCGTCCAAGAAACAAGAATATATACTGGTATTGGGTTTTAGTGGGACAAGTTACTGAGTTTGTCATTGCCCATCGCTGTAGAAATAAGACAGGACAAAAACGAGGGAAAGAAAAAGAAAAGTACCCTCTAGTGTTGCGTACAAACTATTTATAAATTATAATGCTAGGATCAATAAATTAGCCTCATTTATTTAGTTGAAACTTGAAACTATGGCCAGCCAGTGGGCCGGTCGGGACTGGCGAGATCGGGGGATGGAACAGGCGGGATTCACCGCCGTCCAGTCTCGTTTCCAATCCCATCGGAATCGGGGCGGGATCGTGGCTTTTTTTTTTCATTTAATTTAAAAAATAACATATAAAAAAATTAATAATTAAACAAGATAGTATAATAAAAACATCTCAAGGCTGTTTTTGTGCCTCTTATATTATTTAATAGACATATGATTTTTTTTGTAATACAAATACAATTGTCAAAATTGCAACTTTGTGGTGTTGTTCAAAAGTTGCAAATTGCATAGTAAAATTGCAATTAAAAATATTACATTTTGAAAAAAACTTGTTCTAGTTTCTTTGATAATTTCCTGTGGTTCTTCGGTTGGAATTGGTATTTGTTGGTCAAATTGCTCCACGCCGCTTCCACTACCTTCAGATAATATTTCATTGTAGTTTTCGTCTTTTTCTTTGCTGATCTCCGGTTGACCGCACATTTTCTGCTCCGCTCGTATCCAATCTCTGAATAATACTACAATCTCCAAGTTGTCTCCGGCTAATAAGTGTATGTGCTCTCCTATTTGATATCTACCAACATAAAAAGTGCTTTCAGACGTCGTTGATGACGATTGAATGTTCAAAACATCTCGGGCCATCATTAAAAGTGTCGGAAAGGTCTTCTCATTCTCCCTCCAGTATTTCAGCAAGTCTTCACGTCCTTCTTCATTGAGAACTGGTTGGTACGGTACAAAGCCCTGCAAAAATAAAAATATCAAACTCGCTAATTTGGTTAGTAGTGGTACGACCGCACATTCTATTTCTGAGGTTTTCAATACTAGCCGCAGAAACAACATGTCTTTTGTGAGGTTGTGTTGAAGAAGAAGATGGTATGGAAGCTGGTATGTTGCTAGCACTTTCTTGTTGGTAAAACTTATATACTTTTTTGCATTCGTCTTCTACGCTAGAAAACACTTCTTCTTTAGTTTGTTCAATATGTGGTGGGTGATTTGGATTTTTGGGACTTGGAGGTGGTAGTACTGCTATACAATCGTAAATAGTTTCAATAAGTGATTTAGTACTGTCTATTTTAATAGTCGGATTTACTACATCACCAATAATTTAAATAGTGAGAATAGGAATAAAATATATTTTTAATAGCTGTCTTATAAGCTGGTTTATCCATATATTCATTAAACAGTAAAAAAAATAGAGCTATATAAAATAACATAGTTGAATTAGTATGATAATATATATCGAAAAAATCTTTTGTTGCTTGAAAAAATTTCTCTAAAAATACAATAAGTTCAAAAAAAATTCCCCAATCGCTATCTACAACCATATCAGCTGGATTTTGATTACGAGAGGTAAAAAATAAAGTTATAGGTTTTCTATAGTCACAAGCAACAAGTAGTTGCTCGTATAAATAATTTCATCTAGTGGGTACTTCTTCTGAAATTTTTCTATAAGGTAGTTGGCAATCGTGACAAGTTTTTTTATATTATTTTCTTCGTTGTATTCTATTATTTTTTAAAATAAAGTTTATAGCAAATTGTATTTTACTAAGAATGTCTTCAAAAAGTGATAGACCATCATTTACAACTAAGTTTTATATATGGCACGCACATTTTATATTAAAATGATATGAAAAAAATGAAGTTAAACTATTTTTTAAAATTGTAATACCGTAATTGTTAGAAGAAGCGTTATCTAATGTAATAGTCATAATTCTATCAGTTATTCCGTAATAATCGCATACTTGATAAATATTTTATGCAATAAAAGTATCAGTGTGCCTATCATCTATATATTTATACGCTAAGATACATTTTTGCATAGACCATTTATAATATATCCAATGACAGGTTACCGTTAAATAATCATGGTCGTTAGTACTACGACCCATATGAGAAGTGATAGTCACTTTGCCATTAAAATGATATAATGAATAACGTAAATATTGTTGATATACATGTGCAAATTTAAATACATCTCTCTTAACAATTGATCTAGAAAAACCGTTAAAAGCATGATTATACATATCTCTAATGTAATGAATAAAACCGGGAGATGAAGGAAATGAAAAAGACAAACCCTCCACAACAACTAATTTTGTTATTGTTTCTCTATCTCTATGTTTATCGTATTTAGGGCCTACAATTACCCCCGTCATAGGGTTAATTTGACCACGTACTTGGTCCGGGTCAGTATGTGAACCTTGTCCCGATGAAGCGGATGTTTGCGCACCCGATTTTGAAGCCTCATATTAGGCATACCTAGTTGGATGAGCCCTTGCTACGTGTCTCATTAACCCCCCGTCCCACCGTGATCTTTTCCAGTTTTAAATTTTAAAACATCTTTACAATTTTTACATTTAGCTACTTGATTCTCTACATCCCTATCAAAAAAATCCGTGCATCTGATTTTAATGATCGTTTTGTTGGACCTCGTCTCATACTGGGGGGATTATGAGTCATTTCAGTTGACGGTGCACTAGTGGATGTGTTATCATCTACATTAGTGGGTGTATCATCTAGATCATCGTCTAAATTAAAGTCTTCTTGAGTTCCAGAAAATAGCTCCTCGTCTAAATCTAATGGTATTGTAGGAAAATGTTCAGTATCAACAAAATCATCACGTGTAGGAATAAGATTCTGTCTAGAAATAGGATTACTATAAGAAGTACCCTTGCCCTTGTTGCCTCTACTAGAAGAAGCATGACCCATATCCGTAAGCATACGTTTAAATCTTCTATTATAAATTTATAATTATATTAATAAATAATTAAAGTAAATAAAATTAAGTGCGCTAAATAAAATAAACAGATAATAATAATTTAATGAAGGAACAAATGTATCAAACGCCGACGTAACGTCGACGTGTAATCGAGAGGTTGAAAATTGAAACTTTGCTCGATGGAAGATCCTCAAGCTAGTTGCCAACTTCACTTCCAATTCTCAAATAAATAAATAAACTTGAATATTTAGTAGACGGTGTACACTTGTAGAGAGATAGATTGAGAGATTGTAGGAAGATTTGTGAGAAATATGAAGAGAAAATGAGGTTGTTGACACCCAATTTTGTCCCATCTTTTATGATTTTATTCGTAATTTTTAATATTTTTGACACTTTTAAAATAATTTTAAAATATAGGCATATATGTGTATATCTTCGTATTATTATTATTATTCGCATATTTTATATCATTTGCATTTTATAATGATCATAAGTTATCCGAAAATTCTATGTTATTTTATTCTCGCAAAATTGCATCGCATTTCCCCTTTATTAAGCATTAAACATTTCGCAAATATTATATTTTATTATTATCACGTCGTTATGTTATTTTAAAATAATTCACATCTTTTACAAAACAAAAATATGTTTTAATATTAAGCCCCTTTTTATATTTTTTAAATCCATAACCCATTTTATTTTTCCAACCCAATACAAATTCTACCCAAACAAAATTCACAAGCCCAAAACCAAACTCCCCAATTAAATTCCCTCATTCCCTTCCCCTTTATTCCCACAAGCCCAAAGTCCCTAAAACAATTCCCCCAACCGAAGCCCACTCGACCAACCCGTCGCCTCTGTGCCCAACCGACCACCATCTCGACTCCACCCTTCACCCTCAGCCCAACTCCCTTTTTAATTTCCCCATCGCCTGACCCACTAACCCGTCGCCCACCAACACCCAAAACCGACCCATCCTCTCCTCTTTAACCCAAACCCTTACCCCCATTTCACAAAAACAAAACCCAAAAATCGAGAAAAATAAAAACCCTAACCCTTACCCTCAAGCCGCGACCCCACACCCCCCATACCGGCGACCCCACGTCGCCGGTCACCTCGCCCTGCCATCACCAACCCCCTGCCACCACCAACTCCCGTCACTTCGACCCACGCCCATAGCCCCTAAAATCCGCTTTCAAAATTCAGAAATCTTTACCTTTAATTCGAATTTCAAACTCGATTCTTGGGGGGGAATCCACCTATAAATACCCCATGATTGTTCTTCATTTTGGGAGGAGATTTTCGGGGGAGAAAAATAGATTTTTGGAAGGATTTTCGGAAGATTATTCCATATATACATAAATATTTTGTTGTGTTCTTGAGTTTAAAGCATTTGGCTTCTTTGTTGTTTCAAGAATCAAGTCCGAAAAAGTTTGTTTTCCCATTTTGATTCTCTGATTTTCTTCATCGATTTGGTCGTCGATCTTGTCGTAACATTTTAAATTCTTGCATTTCATATTTATGTATGTTGGTTATCTGAATTTGGTGTTAAAATTTGATTTGGATCATCGATTTGGTCGGTCATCGACTGCCTGGTCGACCCGATTTGAATTTCCAAATTTCTTGCATTGTTGCTGTTGTTATCATTGGTTATCTGAAATTGATGAATTTATTTGATTCCGGGTGGAAACACTGATCCGGTCTAACATCGACCGGTCAGTCGACTGGTTGGGTAACATTTTAAATTCTTGCTTTTCATATTTTTGTATGTTGGTTATCTGAATTTGGCGAAAATATCTGATATCGGGTTGAGTCCGAGTCCAAAAAAAAATCGGAAAGTCAGTAAGCCTAAATTTCCAGTCTTTCTTTTATTTTTATGTGCTATGTGTGTTTGTCGCTAATTTGGTTGTTTTTGGTTCTATTATTTTAGCATGTTTTAATCTAGTTAATATAATCTAATTAGTTGTCTCCTGGATTGAAATATGAGGTGTCCTGCGTCATTCCTAAGTCTTGGTTTGAGTTTATCCAGTTCTCGGTGTATGATTATTACTTACTCCTAGCATGTTTTGATTACGCTAAATATCAAGTCTAGGATAATCAATTCGAAGGTTTCGTGTATGACTGGGAATCCTAAATTCTTGTTTGGTTAGATATAGGTTGTAAATATAAAATTGGTTAATCTTAATCCAGCTCTCTTAATAGGTTCATAGCCGTTTGTTATTAGCTGCTACATGTGATTGTTCTACTTGAGATGTACTGTGTAAACATACTAGTCATGTTATGTTCCGTCTTAAGATGTTATTATGTTTAGTGAACAACATGAATAGGATTATGTGTGAATCATGTATTATATGTCCTTACTTGCTTTAAAAAATGCTACCTTTGAATGATCATTTGATCATCCATGTCTGCCTCTCCTGCCTATTGCATTAACTGCATACTTATATGATCTTGTTTGGAGGGATCATTATGCCTAATACATAGCATAACTGTGATTGTGTATTATTTGGTTTGGTTTAAACGGATCTGCATCTCTAAAATCTCGCTCTTGATTAGTTATCTGCTTGTTTCATGTCTATATGTGTCAATTAAACTAACCACATTTCTCCCTGCTTGCTTAAGTGTCAAAATTCATCCACTAGCATGTAAAGCTGTTTTAGGCTGTCTGGTACAATGTCATGGTTATTAAGTTGTTGAATAGGGCCTTGTGTGTGTGCTGCCTAAGCTAGTGATTATGTTGCCTTTCAAGATGCTACTCTAAAATGATCACTTGTTCATCACTTTGCCTCATATGCCAGTTGGACTATTTATATATTTGTCTTGCATATCTGGATGAGATAATATCTTCATGCTAGTCTATGTCCTCTCTAAATAATTTTTGCATCCTTAAAATAATGATGTTGACCAGACATGTGATCATTCCTATATACATAATGCTATTACCAATCCAATGTGCTCTGTTTTGCCCTTCCCCGCACGTGAAATTTGTTTGTATGTTTGCAAAGATCAAGAAGGGATTGATTTGTTTATGTTGGCTTCTTGAGTTGTCTCCTTACACGATTTTTCTCTTATGATGTCCTATTGGCTGAAATTCAAGGCAAGCTTTGGGTTTGGTTTAGCCTTCTTCGATAACTTTGCCATGCCTAAGGTTCAAGAAGCCTTTTGAATCTTGTTGCGGCATCGGAAATGAATGGTGGTAGCCCCCTCTTTGTCTTCTTGTCTTTCAAATTTGAAGTTTAGAGTGATCGGTCTTTAAGTTTACCTTCCCTTTATGTCTTTCTTTGTGCTACCAATAGTTGTGGTATCCACCGCACCTTGAGATTCTGGATATATGTCATCTTTAAATAATGCTAGTTATGGGTTTTGTTGCATTTTGGTCTTGATTCCGAGATCGCCGATTCTTTGCAATACATGGGCCGACATCGCACTTTTGAGCCATTATTCTGCAGCCATTATTCTGCTGCTGCGTTTGCTTGCGCACAATTTCCGCAATGTGGACCATTTACACTTCTTTTCGAAACATTTTATCTGCTGCATTTTGAGCTCATTTGATGTCTTATCACCGCTGTATTTTTAGCACAATTGTCGCTGTTTTCTTGGCTTAAAATCGCTACTTTGGGCGTTTCGGACAGCCCATCGCTTCGCGTTTCAAGCCCACTCTGCGTTATTTTTGAACCCAATTCTTCTGCTTTTTCTTTGAAAACAACTGGTTTAAAATCGCTTTGGAAAAGCGCAATATTTCGACTTTCTTGTTTTCTTGTTTTGAATAAATACCGCGTCTGTTAGGTATTTGTTTTTCTGTTTGATTTGCTCCCAGATTCTGTTTTTATCATTTTCTTGTTTTAAACTAGACACCGCGTCATTTTCGAAACTGCTTTTTCCTCTGCCTCGCTTTTTCATCGCTATCGCATCGCTATCGCTGCTGTTGCGTTCGATTTAAAATTTTACTGATTTGAACACGATACTACATCGGGCGATGAAAAATATCCGTCGATTTTGAGGCCTCCACGATTGCAAAGACGGAAATATAACTTCGGGCAATGATGAAGACTTAAACCTTTTATCCGAGATCAACATGTTTAGTAGGCGAGGTGACTAAAATAACCAACAAGTTATATATTCGCAGCCACGACGTGATTATAGTGATCTTTTCTATTTCACCCGAGAGACCAACACGTTTAGTAGGCGAGGCAATCAAAATAAACTACATTAGTCATATGTTTGCAGCCACGACGTGATTGGAATGTTCTTTTCAAAATTTAAGTCTGAGCCCTCCGCGATCAAAACATTCACTGTTTTGAATACTGATATGAAGTTATTTGTATTTAACTGTTTCTAACCGTTTGTTCTTGACAGTTTGCAGGAATTAAAATAAATAACGGTGAATTATTCCTCGGAGTTTATTTATTTTATTTCTTTCTTTAATTCAGCTTTTATCCCGCTTTGTATTGTAATATTATTTATCGCACTTATGTAACTATTGAAATGCTTAGAATAGGCAAACTTAAGATTAATTCATAGGGTAGTTTAAGATTTGAAACCCGTCGCTAGCTTATTTATTTGTAGGCTCGGTTAAATTCAAACTTAGAAATCATTCGCTAGTTACTTATTTTAGGCTCGTCACGCGTATTCAAGATTTTCAAAACAACTTTTGTCATCTTTTATTTGCTTTATTAATCATACCGAATAAGTTTATCTTTTGTCAAATTACAATTCAATGATTCCCAAAATTTTACTTCTTTGGCATTATAAATAAATTGTTTTACTATCAATTGTCAAAATACATATTTTTCCAACTCTACATGTATTTCTCTTTAGATATCATATAAATGCATATTTTGAAAAATCTCTACATTCACCTATCTTTTAAAATGCGTCCCTTTTTTATTAATTATTTGCAAACATCTTTTAACCTCATACTTCAAACATGCATTTTTTCTAGTAATAATTAACCTGAGTTTTACCGGATAACCGCAAGTTAGCGGATCTTAAAGGATGTCTAACCCCTTCCCTTTAGGATAATAAAGAACCCTTACCTAGAATCTCGCTAGTTTCGCAGACCTTAAAATTGGAGTTTACATTGCAGCACTTAGTTTAATATGTAGGTGTCCTAATTCACCGTAAAAGATAATTAGGTGGCGACTCCTCAATCATTTACCCAGGAATCACCCCGGACACGTCCGCGCTCCGCTTTGACCCGAGCGAGGTCAAAATAGGGCGCGACAGAGGTATTTATAGTTGAAAAATTAAAGTGTACATGTAATAACTTATAAGTTAAAAATAAATATTAAGAGGGTAGGGGGGTTGGGGAGGCCAAAAATGACTGTTGCACAACGACCAAAATGTAAAATAGTCGTTGGTGCAACAGTTATTTGTGCAAAGGGGGTTTCAGGCGGGATCAGGGGCGGAACCGGGACGGGACCGAGTAGG
Source organism: Anisodus acutangulus (assembly GCA_029783415.1). Classification (NCBI taxonomy): domain Eukaryota; kingdom Viridiplantae; phylum Streptophyta; class Magnoliopsida; order Solanales; family Solanaceae; genus Anisodus; species Anisodus acutangulus. Next base: position 8,626,365 of record CM056506.1, on the reverse strand, counting down.
GCCTGGCGGGATTGGGTCGGGTCGGGTCGGGACAAGACCACGTCCCGTCCCGGTTCGAGTCCCGATACCGCAATTTTTTTTTTTAAAAAGTCAAATTCGGGGCGGGATCGGAGCGGTGTCGGGCCTGGATCGGGCCGACCCGACCCACTGGCCAGCCATAGTTGAAACCCCACACATATTAACTCCTAATTTCTTTAAAGAGGGCAGGGCATTTTTAATTCGAAAATCTACATTGAGATCCAATAAATATAACAAGAGCAAATTCAAATCATTTACCGCATATTTAGTGTTATATAATGTTATAGTTTATCGAGTTAATTCTAAAATGTTGTTTGGTATGTGGGATAATATAAATATTTCAAGATTAAGTTTAGAATTAAATTTATATTTTATTAAAGATATAAAAGAGAAATTTAAACTTTATTATAATTTGATTAGCGGGAGCAATTATTAAATGAGTGTCCTTGGGAAATAATTACTAGCTATGCATTGGGCATTAAATTTTCATTCTATTCAAAAATTACTATTGCGAACTGTTACGAATTTCACCTTAACTAAACATTCACATTGACAGTCTTACCCTCAACCAGAGTCTACCCACATTGCATGTAGCAAGGAGAAAACAGATAAACGCAATGAAGTCAATGGGTGTGCACCCTTTGCAAGTCAACCGGGGTAAGTAAAGTAATTACAACTCAATCAATACGAACACTTGTGATGGATCCAAGAGTGAAAAAAAACGGAAATACTCCCTCCTTTTACTTTTAATTTTCCGCCTTCTTAATTTTTTAAAAATGAAGTATATATTTTATTATAATATTTATATTAATTGATGTATAGTATTATTATATTTAAAGAATAATTTTAAAATATGTAATTAATGTTAAAGATAAAATTGTTACAGTGAATAAGTAAAATTAATTATTTTTTTAATATAATGGATAAATAAAAGTAAATATATTATTATAAAAAGGAAAAAAAAAAGAGGGAGAGTGTGAGATCTAAGACTGAAGAGTAAGAGGAGCTGACCATTTGATCAGAAGAGATGGGGTGTTCGTTCTCCGGATTGAATGCTCTATACGACGCCGTTAATGGTGATGGCGATGTTTGGATCAATGATAATCGCTTGAGAATCGTGAGGCAGCTAGGCGAGGGTGGTTTCGCCTATGTTTTCCTGGTGAAGGAGGTCATCTCTGACCCTTCTAATCCTGGCGTTTCCAAAAAATTGAAGGACTCTTCTGGTACACAAATTCACACTCCCCGTCCATTTCTTATAGCTAAATTAATATTTTCACTTACTCTTTGAAATCTTTCTCATAATGGGTTTTCTTCCTTTTCTCGAATTGTATGCGATTTGTTTTGGTTTTCGTTTCTAATAATTTACAAGTCCATTCAACTGCTATATGATCATACAAGTGTTCTTTATGGTTTAATTTGGTTATCCGAAAATTGTGAGGAGCTGCTGGGGTTGGGGAGTTTGCTCTTAATTGCTGTGCATTCCAACCCCTCATGGTTTTTTATTTTTATTGGATCGGGATATTATTTGTATATGTAAGGTTAATCATCTTCAAATTTTGGATTTTGATGATTCTCTCATGTTAGAATTGGCAAAGATTGCGCAAGTTCACAATTTAGTAGAGGCGTATTGTACTCCATAACGTGCTTCTTTCCTGTTCAATCGTATAGCTTGCTGCAGTGACGTTGCCTAGAGACGCCGTAGGTTTTGTAAAATATTCCTCCCTACCCCAACTCTTCAATTCAGAAAAAGTAAAATGCAGGAAAATGAATGCTATTACATGTTTTTAGCATTGATGAACATTAGGAGCTCTTAGATTTCTTATTCCTTTTTTTTTTCTTTCTCTGATTGGTTTTCTTTCCATTGCTAATGATGTTTCCACTAAAAGTTGACTTTGGTGGTTTATTGGCACACTTTAATCTGATTCATGGAATCTTTCTCTTTGGAGAAGTGCAAACAATAAGTTGTCTTTAAACTTTGGTGTACAATTATTGTAGTCATTTCCTTTACTCGGTATAAAAATTATTGAAAACTCTCTCTTTATGTGCAGATGATGGAACTTATGCCATGAAGAAGGTTCTTATTCAGAACAGCGAACAGTTGGAGTTGGTTAAAGAGGAGATCCGTGTTTCATCTCTATTTACTCATCCCAATCTGCTTCCTCTCCTTGATCATGCTATCATTGCAGTCAAGGTAAGTGCTGATCTGTGCTGTTAGTAATACACTGATGAGTGATGTCCATGTCTAGGCTTTCTGTGAACGACAATGCTTTGCACAGTTAGGTGTGAAAACTAAATTTAGACTGCAGTATCAACCATGATAGGTTATCTTATCCTTTGCCATTCCAGAAACTGTTGATGTACTCGGAGGAGCTGAATCCTTTCTTAAAAGATATTGCTCACTGTTCAGTCTTAAAATGATGATCAAATTTTGAATATAAAAGAGCTTGAACGATCATGTGGATTGGAAAGCAAGTTCGCTCTCTAGTACTTTTCTTCTTGAGAAACCCAACTCTTCTCCATTTTCCTTTTCTTCCTTTGTGGTTTTTCTTTTTTGGTGTTTGGGATTGGGGGGTGGGGTGGGTGACCAATCACATAAAGTGATGAGGTATTACTCTTCTAACACATTCTGCTTATTGAGCATGGAGTTTGAGCAACTCTCAGTTGTCATTTATGAAAAGGCGAGTGATAATCATGTTATGGGCTTATAGCTGTACTGTACAGTACACACTATATGCCTGCAGATATGTGTCTTCCTTGTACCCTTTCCTCTACCACATGTTTGTTTTCCGTTAGATTCTATCTAAATATCTTACTCTGTTGGATAGGCTGGACCAGATCAGTCCTGGAAGCATGAAGCTTACTTGTTGTTTCCGGTACATTTGGATGGGACATTACTAGATAATGCCACAGTCATGAAAGCTAAGAAGGAATTCTTTTCCACTTCAGATGTTCTTCAAATATTTCGTCAGGTGAATTAAGGACCAGTATTTTTGCAAATGTGCATTTTATGGATTTTTTAGAGAATATAAGGGGAGGACACAATCAACTCTAGAGCCTGGAAATGTATTTTAAGAAAACGATGTTATGCAGCTTTGTGCAGGACTCAAGCATATGCATACCTTTGATCCTCCTTATGCACATAATGATGTCAAACCTGGTAATGTCCTTTTAACCCATAGAAAAGGACAGCCACCTCTTGCAGTATTAATGGACTTTGGAAGTACACGTCCTGCAAGAAGGCAAATCCGCTCTCGTTCAGAGGCCTTGCAGCTGCAGGTACTTTTATTTCTTTTTTAAATCTATACATCCTGCTATTTTTATGCCTATAAACTTCTAATACATTCCTTCTTTTGAATATGTCTGGCTGAATTTTTTCACCAATGCTGTTGCTTATATAGGAATGGGCAGCTGAGCACGCTTCTGCACCCTTTCGAGCACCTGAATTATGGGATTGCCCAAGCCAGTGTGATATTGACGAAAGAACTGATATCTGGTCATTAGGTTGTACATTATATGCAATAATGTAAGAATCCTCTCAATTCTTTTTAATACTTGAAGCTCTCTGTGCTAGAGAAAGTAAAATCCTTTGTCCACTAAGCTGCTGATAATTGCATCAGATTCTCCAAAAGTTGGTTCAACTATCCTCTTTCTTGCACCTGCTGCACATGTACGTAGCATTAGTACTTTGGAGCTTGTACTGGACTGCAGTCTTTGTGCAAATGGTCCTTACTTGGAGCTGGTATTCCAAAGTAGCATCGATGGGAGTAGTAAATAACAAGTATTGTTAAATAGAAGTGGTTGGTTTTACAGCAAATAGAGCCCCTACTTTTTCCACTGAGACTACTTTGTCATATATAGTAGTACGAAACCTTAAGAAAAGGCAATCTACTAGTTGAACAAAGGAGGATCCATTGAAGAGTTTGTGTTGTCTTGTAGGGAATAGTCCAATCTTTTCCCAAAAAGCAAGCAAGGGGGCTCCTTTTCTTCCCCATGTGGAAGAAGTGTTTTTATCATGTTAGAGACCAAGTCTAATTTTCATCAATATTCATGTCTCATTTTTTTTTCTGAGTCAAATTAATTGAGTTGTCTCCTGCGGTTGGCATCTCAAGGGATGGAGATATCTCTTGACCGTGAAAGTGGTTTCTATGTGGTGCATATCAATAAAAAGTAACCAAATCTTTTCATTGTCTATTGCAGGTATGGAGTATCTCCTTTTGAGTATGCACTTGGGGAATCTGGTGGAAGTCTACAGTTGGCTATTGTAAATGCACAGATAAAGTGGCCAGCCGGGCCTAAACCTCCATATCCAGAAGCCCTTCACCAATTCGTGACATGGATGCTTCAGCCTCAGGGGACAGTTCGACCTCGCATAGATGATATCATAATTCATGTTGACAAATTGATCTCAAAGTTCTCTTATTGAAAAGATAGGACACGATTTGTTGATTTAGTTTACGGATGATTCATCTTATAGCAATGTTTAGCTTATTACATAATTTACCGCAAAGTTACTATCCATTCTTGACTTTACCCTGTTGAAATGTGAGAGAAGCAGCAATATTTTGCTCTTGTTTAGATTGTATTTGTGGCAAGAAGCTTTGGCGGTCATATGTTCTTTCTTACAATTATTATTCATAGTTAGTCTATGGTGAATCATCCACTCTTTTGTTAACTAACGCAGCGATCTGGTGTGTTAAGTACTAATGTTAAGTACTAAGGAAAATATTTCGAGAAGCTTATTTGTACTTATTTCTCTGGAGGCTTATTTCGAGAACTAGTAACTGGTACACGTTTATCATGATTGAACGTGTACATCTCCAAAGCCTTTCCCTGCTTAATGACGTAAATATTTAATATTGCTTTCAATGGCTTTGTTCAAGGACATTTAGCAGCACTAATTGTTCGACATTCTCATTTATATCCCGGGATTAAAATTCCTGTATATTGTCTCTTAAGTTTTCAGATGTCCATCTTTTTTGACGGAGTTGCTGAAATATGCAGTGAGTTTAGCTGTTTAGACTTTACAGGTGAAACAATCGAAACGAATTAAATTGATAGTTCATCCAAAGAGCTCCTCAGATAAACATAATTCCAACAGTGAAACTTTCTATACATACTGGTAAATACTCATGAATGGAACCCGGGATAAAGAATTTTGCTGCCTCTACAAGAAATACAAAATACTTGAATGAATCATGTTTTTTAACTTAGCTACTGTTCGATCAGTCTTCGTGCTCATCATCAGATTCAGAATCTGCAAGTCATAATAAATGCAGTGTAAGATCACAAGCTATCATGCTGTGGAAGTATATATGACCAACGAAGCAGGGTTCTTTTACCTTCTCGAACGTCATCAGTGACATGGCCCGATAGGATTTGGTTCACAAGCATCCGTAATATGAGTCTCCACCAAATTAAGTGAAGAATTAACAAGCACATCAGCATTGCATTGAACGCAATGTAAAGTATGATTCCAGTAGTCCGGTCCTTCTCCGTGTCCACTACGTAAAGAATTTCGTAGCTGCAGAAAGTTGAGAAAGAAATAATGAAATCTTGTTTTATCTTGGTAGGGCTTTAGTACACTAAGAAATAAATTTAGTACGATTATTAACAGTGATTGCAGTTGATAGTGAACTCACCATGTGCTACGGATTACCCAGAAGGGATAGCAGATTATACGAAGTAATGTAAAAGCCACCGAGAAAAGACAGAAGAAAATATCAGCAATCATATCGAAGCCACTGTATTTTGATATCTTTGCAATTTCCATAAGTACATCACTTCCATCATGAATTGCTAGAACCACTGATCCAACACGCGCAAACCTGCAAAAACGAATGTTCAGATTCTTCAGAACTCACACTAACATCTTTATGCTAATTTTCAGTTGAAAACAAAAATCAATTTTCTCTTTGTTGTACCCGTATACGTAAGACAACACGATGAGTGATACTGTTGCTACGTGATGAACAATTTGAGCAGCAAAATCCGAGCGTTTTGTTTCCCAAAAAAGCGTTGCAAATATGGAGTATGAGTAGAATCCTCCAGCATACATGTACAATAATTTCAGCTTTAATCTGCCATATTCGAATTAACCAGGTTATAATCATTATATTCCCGAATCAGATATGAAGACAAAATCTAAAAAGATGTGAAGAATTTTACTTCATTTTCAGATTAGGCCAAACCAGATCTCCAGGTCCTGCCCAAAAATATCGACTATCTGTAAACCAAGGCTCATTACAAGTCACAGAAAGCGCAAGTAACTCAGCAGATAGAAAGTATATAAATTTCCATGCTGACTCTTTGAATTTGTTGATCTTCTTCCTCTCTGTACGACCATTGATATTTACAATCGTCTTCTCTCCAAAAATCACGCGCTTAGCCAATGCCTAGAGAAAAGTATATTGACCGGATCCAAATCAATCTCAAATGTCCAGCAAAAAAATGGAGAAAACAAATCCAGATTTTCGTTTACCTCGAAAACAAATCTATCGAGTACGAATCGAACGACGGGGAAGAAGAGAGCGAAAAATATTAGAAAAATCAAATCCTGGTACTCAGGGTAAGATTCTTTCTCCCAATCAACTGAAGCAACGGCTTGATACAGGTTGTCCATCGAGGGATTCTTTTCAAATCAATGGAAATGAACTGTTTTTGTGTTGTTTAGCATGAATTGCAGAACAAATGTTTGATGAATTGATGGGTGTAATGAGTGTTGATTTGTAGGAAAAGCCATGATTCTCTTTGATATGTCCTGGAAGTTTCGATTGAGGAGTTTAGAGGAAAAAATCAAATCTGGCGGGTCTAGTCTTTTCATTAAAAAAATACTACTAATAACTTTTAGTCGCAATTGGGTGGAAAGGACAAGAATCACCAGATCATTGGGTGGAAAGGACAATACTCTGATTTCGTAGACCAACGAATAAAGGATATTTTGGCCCACAATTTTTTATTAAATAAGAAGTAGGGGGGGGGGGTCTTTTTATCGGGAGCACATACACAAAAGGAATTCCTTTCTTGTACGATACAAAGACTGGACTAAGTTCGGGCAGATCTCCGTCCCATTTCAGGGATGCACTGCGCCTAAAATCATCCCAAGCGCTGCTAATGTGGTCCCCGGCTGGTTTTATTCGCCATATAGCAGACGCTTAAAAGTCCCTTTATTCACTCCTTCCTCTACTCCTATTTCGGCTCTTATACATGCTGTTGTCACCTTTCAAACCAAGCTCTTGGTGCCTGCTTTAGCTTGCCGGAGGATTCATAGCACTACTTCTTTCTGATCTCTCTGCTCTGCTTTTGCGTTAGTCCCCGAAAATGCCCGGTACTTTAGCGTTGATCGAAATCCTATTTCCTGGCACTTCTGTTAGCGAAGGCTGCAGGCTAAGAATCAGCCCCCTTTTCTCTTTCTTCTGATCTAAGTGGTCTTATTCTTTATCCCATGCTAGGAAGCATTACTCCTCAAGGGGCAAAATTAAAAATCAATCCATACAAAGGGAAATTCGTGCAAAAAAATATTTGTTATTATCAAATTACTTTTATGCAAAAAAATAACCAATTTTAGGAATTCATGACATTATCCTAGATTAAATCCAGGATACTCAGATGGAGTTTCGAGTTTAGTTTTTTAAGTTCGAAAGACATGATTTTGCTTTATATTGGCCCCTCCACCAGTCCGAATTCAATTTGCATAAGACATATTAAAGAAGAAAATATATTAAAGAAGAAAACATTTCCGGTCAGGATTCTTTCGAACTCGAAATTTCTATAGTTAAGATTGAGTAGACGTTTGGCTTTGAAAACTAAATATTTTTCACTTCATTTGAAATATTGGAGTTGGAGTTGAAGATAGAGTTATATTTGATTATAGTTTTTATAAAGAATATTTGGTTGTTTGAATGTATTGAAAAAAATAAAAATAACATCTTAGGTGTTTTTTGAATTCCAAATACAACTTCAAGTTGTATTTGAAATTTTCATGATCAAGCGTTGATTTTCAAATAAAGTAAAAATAATTTTGAAAAAAAAGTGAAAATTTCTCATGGTCAAACGGGTAATCAAAGTATCATATTTCATATCCATATATCCATACCACCATAGCTTTTGGTGGTAATAGTTTTTTTATAAAAAAACTTAACGCAAGTCAAATCAGAAGTTTCATTTTTAAAATTTGTTTTTATTATATAAAATATAGGAAAGAGGAAAATGAGAAGAAGATTATCGGGAAATCAAACTCTCACAAATAAAATAAAAATTTAAGTAGTCAATCAAACGAATTACTATAATATTAGCCTAATTTCATTATAACAAAGTCATAATAAAAAATAAATAATGAATTCTATCTATTATTTAAGTAAAGATACCTAAACCTTAAGCGTGGCGGCGCGCCGTTGCTTACTCACCAATTTCACCTTCATTCTTCTGGACATGCCTGCATGTCTAATTAAAATTGACTTGATTTTACTAAAAATACGTGTTTTCATTTGTTGAAAGTTTAGGAGTGATTATCGTTTTCAACATGGGTTCCTTGTGTAGTGCATATTTCCCTATTAGTGTTTTTAAAGGAAGGTTCTATTAACTAAGAGAACCTCATTCTAGTGATGTCAAAGTTAGTCTAAGTTACCCGCAAGGGTAGCCAAGTTGGTGTAGCAGTAGAGCGCTAGAGCGCGGGACCGCAAGGTCACGAGTTCGATCCCCTGCATAAACCTTCTTGGTTGAGCCTGTCACACATGGCTTGCCAAGTGTGGTTAATCGGCTGACGTGGTTTGCAGGCTATTGCGTCAGTCTGGAATTTATCCTGTGCGCACTCGAGAGAGTAGCGGCTGCGGGTTCCTTCGTCAACAACAAAAAAAAAAGTTAGTCTAAGTTTATATATATGTTCACATGCCTAAAGTTTGATGTATTTGACGAGTGACCAAAATAAGTTTGACGTATTAGATGAGTGACCAAAATAAGTTTGACGTATTAGACGAGTGACCAAAATAAGTTTGACGTATTAGACGAAAATAGATCAATTTAAAAATTGAGCTAAACATGTTACAAAGAAATCAATTTAATAAGTTGATTTGCGATCAACTATTTGAAGGTAGCTCAAAATATTTAATATATTTCTCAATTCTCTAAATAAAACTAGATGATGGCGAGCCCGTGCAAGTACGGGCCCACACGAAAAAATTAGTCAATTTAGTAATAAAAATTGTTTTATTTTTTATTTTTGTTTTATTTAAAGAAGACAAATGGAAACGGCACAACTGGCTTTTTCTTTTAAAGAATCCAAGTTTCAATTATGTATTTGGGGGTTTGAGGGAAGTGGGGTCCGCGAAATGATAAAAGCAAAAATCCAGCAATAGGAGTGAAATGACAATATGCCTAAAGACCAAATTTAATGGTCACATCACAAGCTGCCATGTCGATCCTATAGATCAACCCACATTTCTATACAGTAGATAAATAGAACTAGAGAAAAAAAATGCTCGTTATAGCAAGAAGTCGTTTTAAGAGTAACTTTGAGTAGGTCGAATTGAATTATGACTTACAAATTTAAAATATTTGACGCAATTTATATTAAATCGCACAATTTTAAGATGGGTTCAGTGATGACCCGTGCTTAATCCATTTGACATGTTTAATTTAATTCGACCGTCATTTTATATCTTCATTCGATTCTAATCTTGATGTTATGAGTTTCATATATTCTTACCCGATTTCACTTTGAGATAAAGTAATGACCCCTCTCCCATCTCTTTTTGTTTTATTAATACAAATTTCACAACTACTTTTGTGGTGAAATATCTCAAAATCAGAACATATATGGAGAATTAAGGACAAAACAATTGAGATATCATACATTTGAATAACTATGAGATACATCAGTGTATTTCCTTACAAGCTCAACTAAAACAAATTGGTAACCGCCTCTAGCACAAGTGGTCTCCCATAAGCTGTTATCTAACGTAACAAAGTAACAAACTAACTAATCGGAAACCAAATCTAAACTTATTTCGCTTACTAAATAAGTTAAAAGGCTAAGAAAATCCTTTTCGTTCTGAAAAAATAAACTCACATGCGTAGCAATTAACAAGTACACTTGTCGGAATGGTCGAGGTATGTGGCTTCGCTAAGTGATCCAACTAATTTATTTTGCTCTTAGTTTTTCTTACTTCTTCAATTAGATTGCAAATCTCTTAATATTGAACATGGCATGAGCAGACTTAACTTGAAGATTTAATTTGTAAGTTCTTAACTGATCTGAAAAAGAAATCCAAACTAATTAAGCTAACAAAATAACTTAAAGTTGAGTTACACGCAGTGACATAGCTAGAATTTCTGTTACAAGAATTCAAATTTCGAAGAGATAAATAAATAAAACAATTTGATGAATAGGTGAACCTAAAATTTTAAGTCAAACTACATAATAATTAGCTAAATTATAAAAACACTTACTATAAAACTAACAATTGTAATTCTTCCGATGAAAGCATAATTTGAATATATTATTCAAACCGTCCATGGTTTTATAACAGACAAAAGGGCATTACGAATTCACCTCAAATTTCATCATTCATTATTGGACAATTTAATTAGAAGACTAAAATTCTTTAGTATATAAGAAAAATATTTTTCTATTGAAATTACAAACTGAATCTTAAGGTTTCTAATTAGAAAAATAATTACAAGACACAAAATTTAACCTAAATTAAACAAATGAAAAACAGAGCTAGGTTACGGCGTGATTATCACTAGAATATTCACGAATAATGAAAAAAGGTGTCTCTGCTCTGCACCTAATTTTGTAATGCCTATATATCGATAAGCACAAATATAATAAATTAATTCTCCTCTTTAGAGAGCAATTAATGATTTTTCTTATCTAAAATTTTAATGTTTTTGCAACAATAATACAAAGAGCCATTAACGAGAACAATATATATTATGTGAGAGGATCAGTTTTATTATGGAAAATGAAGAAGAAGATATTTAAGATGATAATATTTTTATTAGTATATAAAAATAAAATTATTTGATCTGAATTGAATTTGTTGGTTTGAAATTGGGCCTTCGGATGCAGTCCAATGCTTAAAGCAGACCATCCAGTTGTTGGTGATTCTAAATGGTTTTGAGGAAAGGGTAAGAGACGGCTCATTCAATGAGCATTCTCAATAAGAGAGCTCGGATCGAATCGGTACTAAGAGAATTGAACTCCCAAAAAATTTCCACCCATTTCAATTCCTTGACTGCTGAGCCATTACTTTCAGTTCCGTCGAAGGTGTTCAAGAAACTTTATTCGACTAACTATTCTTCCACTACTATAGCTCTGCCACCGGATACACGTGACAATTCATTTTTCTTGAAAATTTGAAGAGAGACATTTTCCCTTAGAAGAAAGAACTCACCCACGTAACAATTAATAAGTACACTTGTCCGAATACGCAAACACATATCTTCACTAACTGATCCAATTAATTCATTTTCATGTACCTTTGGCTTTTCTTACGGCTTCAACTTAATTGTAAATCTCTGAGCATTGAGCCTACCATGATCAGACTTAATTTAAAACTTTAGTTTGTGAGTTATTTCTACCAAATTTGCTAATTTAGACACCAAATATAAACTAATTAAGCTAATTAAATGACTTCACGTTGACATACATGTCAAAACTAGTCTTTATTGAAAAAAATGAATGACATAGCAATTAATAATACACTTGACTGAATGCTCAATGCACTTAATAAATACACTTCTCTGAGTGCTCAAGGCATGTGGCCTCACTAACCTACCGCAATTAATTCATTTTAATCTTGCCCTTAGCTTTTCTTACTTCTTCGGCTTAACTGAAAATGTATGAGCATCTAACCTAACATGAGTATACTTAGCTTCAAGATTTAGTTTATTATTCTACTAATTAACTAATTTGAACACCAAATTTAAACTAATTAAGTTACATGAATGACTTAGAGTTGAGATACATATCAAAATTCCTTTATATTAAAAAATGGAAGGAAACTCCTTTTCATTAGAAGAATGAACTCACACATAGCATTTAACAAGTACACTTGTATGTATGTTCAAGGCAGGTGGCCTTAGTGATCCTAACTAGTTCATTTTCATTTAGCCCTTGGGTTTTCTTACTTCTTCAACTTAATTGCAAATTTCTGAGCATTTAACCTAGCACAACAAGACTTCGTTTCAATATTTAGTCGGTTTGTTCTCTATACCAAACTGGCTAACTTGGAAACCAAATGTAAACTAATTAAGCTAACTAAGTGACTAACATTGAGATACACATTAAAAATCATCTTTATAAACAAATCGAATAAATGCCATTTCGCTAAAAGTAAGAAAACACTCACAAGAGTAGCAATTAACAAGTACACTTTTTTGCATGCTCAATGCTTGTGGCCTCACTAGGTGACCCCAACTAATTTATTTTCATTTTGCCTTAACTAGCTTTTGTGCAAATCACCGAACATCAAAATTGATATGAGGAGACTTAGCTTCAAGATTTAGTTTGTGGTTCTTTCTAACATACTTACTAACTAATTTGGACACCAAATCTAAACTAATCGAGCTAGCCAAACGACGTGATGCTGATACACACATCAAAACTAATCTTTAATTATTGAGGAAAAATACACGCGTAGCGATTAATAATTAAGTACACTTGTTCGCATGCACGAGACACGTGGACTCACTTAGTGTCCCAACTAATTAATTTACATTTTGACCTTTGCCTTTCTTACTTTTTCAACTTGACCACAAATCTCTAAACATCAAACATAGGTCTGAGTAGACTTAGCTTCAAGATTTAGTTTGCACTTAGTTCTTTCTGACTTACTTTACTAACCAACTTGGAAACCAACTTTAAATTAAATGACGTAATGCTGAGATACATATTCAACTTGATTTTAATTGTCGAAGAAAAGTTTTTCCGTTAAAAGTAAGAAAGAATTCACACGCCTAGCAATTAATAAGTACACGTGTCCGCATGCTCGAGGCACGTGGACTCACTAAGTGTCCCAACTAATTCATTTACATTTAGTTGGCCTTTGCCTTTCTTACTTCTTCAACTTGATTGTAAATCTCCAAACATCAGACCTAGGCCTGAGTAGACTTAGGTTCAAGATTTAGTTTGCAGTTCTTTCTAACTTACTCATTAACCAACTTGAACACTAACTCTAAACCAATTAAGCTAACCAAATGAGGTAATGCTGAGAGACACATATTCAATCTCGGTTTTAATTATTGAAAAAAATTCTTCCGTTAAAAGTAAGAAAGAACTCACACGCATAGAAGTTAATAAGTACACTTATTTACATGCACGAGTTAGGCACGTGGACTCACTAAGTCTCCCAACTAATTCATTTACGTTTTGGCCGTTGCCTTTCTTACTTCTTCAACTTGACCGCAAACCTCCAAACGTCACACCTAGGCCTCCGTAGACTTAGCTTCAAGATTTTGTTTGTAGTTCCTTCTAACTTACTAACTAATTTGGAGACAAACTCTTAACTAATTAAGCTATATCCAAATGACGTAATGGTGAGATACACATCTTCCGTTAAAAGTAAGAAATAACTCATACACGTAGAGGTTAATAAGTACACTTGTTCGCGTGCTCGAGGCACGTGGACTCACTAAGTGTCCGAACTAATTCATTTAATTACATTTTGGCATTTGCCTTTCTTACTTCTTCAACTGGACTACAAATCTCCTGGCATCAAACATAGGCATGATCAGATTTAGCTTCAAGATTGAGCTGAAGGTTGCCACCATCATCATCATGTTATAGCTTCTCAAAACTTTGAAGGCCTGAAGGTATTCAGTATTCTAGTACGAACATTTATCAATTTCTTTTGAATGTTTTTTAAACTAGTAATTATATATCAATAATTCTCGGGTAATAATCATCCCCCCCCCTCTCCCCTCCCCTCCTTCTTCTGCCAAAATCCGGCCATTGACCTTCAACTTTAAACTATTTGACCAATTACTAAAAATTACTAGAAGGGCAAAACGGGCAAAACAAAATTCCCACTCTTTCTCATTTAATGAGGTGCCCTAATTAATTAATATTATATAGTACTTCTATCAAATTTCCCAGGCAATCCCTTTGTTCTTCGTAAAAGCATATGTTCTTCCATCTTGTTTTTACTCTTTTTCTTTACTGTCTCTAGGGTCTGTTTGGAAAGCCACCTGATAATTGGAATTGATGTAATTTTACGGTATAATAATTATGACGACCTGTTTATTTATCATAACGTAATTACAAGCATATTAATTGATTGCACATGTGTAATTACACAATTAAATTAGTTTAATAATAAAAGAAAAAATGGTCAAATGAGTCCAACGTTTGATCGAAATCTCAACTACACACTATATCCTTGCGAGGGTCCTATTACTCCTGGATTAATTCAAAATGAAATATATTGCTTCATAAATGTTGAGGTGGCAAAAATAGTGTATTTCATTCTCGGTGAGAGGGTGAGGCGAAAATATATTATTGAAATTTTATTTTTATAAACACTTTTTACATTTTCACACTTATTAAGAACAAAATCATAAAGGTTGCCCGTGTTTATGGAGTTCACTGGAGACAGTGAAGGGAGCGGGACAGTGGCGGTGTCGCTTCAACGGCGAAACGCCGGAGTAATGCCGGAATATTACAAATCAACCATTAGTCGTTAAAGAATAAAAAAATCAGCCAAATCTGATCGCTTCTCACTAGTTCAATCGGCCATGACTGTTTTCCGGTGAGCACAGTGGCGAATGAGGTGGAAGAAATATAACAAGGCAATAAAAGTTCAAAATCAAAAAAGAAGAGAGGCAAAATGTGTTGGGGCAAAGATTTGCATTTCCATTTTCGGGAAGAACAGTCAGAACTCCCAAATTTCTCTTCCTTAACTTCTACGACATAAGAATCATTCAGACCTTAAGATCAGAATAAAAAAAAGTCGTAAACCTTTGCACAATTTCATCTTCTTAAAAAACACATTTACTCAATTTCTTAGTAGATCTTTCCCTGACATAAACCTCATATTCAAACTGACCCAAATCACAAAAAAAATCATACAAAGATTTGATTTTTATGAATGTACGAGATTGGAAAAACATGAAGGAACTCAAACCCCTTAATTCAGTTCCATTTACAAAGCCATCACCAGGTGTAGATCTCTTTCTCACACTCAATCCACCAGAAATAACCTTAACTTCCCTCAAATTTTTGGTCCTTCCCCTAAATTTTACAGCATATGCAACTTTTCATGCTATTGTGTGCTACGAAGGAGGAAGAGAAAGGAAAGAAAAGAAATTAAAAAATAGAATAATAAATCAGAAAAGGGAAAAGAATAAGAAAAAATGAAAATAATAATAATTGAAATACTTAACTATCCAACATATATGTGGGTGTGGATTTCCAATGGTGTATATATTTCAGTTTAAAATAGCTCGGTGATAGGACCCCCACAAAGAATAAATGTGTAGTTGGTAATCTGCTTATATATTGGAGTGCTTTTGGCTATTTTCTTAAAATAAAAAATTAATACTTGATAGATATGTGCCTTTATAAATGATATATTAAATTAGGTATAACAACTAGACATGTCCAAAGCTCGGGTCGGACCTGGTGACTTTTTCCCCCCTACTTGTCCGACCCTGACCCTATTTTTTTTAAAATTTCCGACCCTGGCCCTGACCCTTTGGGGACCATACAGGTCACGAGTCGGCTCTGACCCGTCGGAAGGGGGACGAGATTTGGCCGGTCGGGTTTTTTTTTTTTTTAAAATCCAATTTCCAAAACTGAAATTGGGATTTGGCTGGTCGGGTCGGGTTGTGAGATGTTTACTAAAAAAAAAAATTAGAAATCGATTTGGGGGAAAACACAAATTGATTGGAAAACGAAAATATCGATTTGGGGGAAAATACTAATTAATTAGGGCACCTCATTAAATGAGAAAGGGTGGAAGTTATATTTTGCCCGTTTTGTCCTTCTAGTAATTTCTAGTCATTGGTCAAATATTTTAAAGTTGCCGGTCAATGGCCGGATTTTGGTAGAAGGGGGGAAGATGTCTATTGTTGCTAGTTGGGGAGAGGTTGATATTTAAGGTAAACTTGGTGTGTGTGTGGGGGGGGGGGGACCGATTATTACCCATAATTCTTATAACGTGCATTATCAAGATGAGAAACTTCTTGCCCTACAACACCGTGAAAACAAGGGTATTATTTTTGGAAACCTTTATTCTCAGAAGTAGTACATAAATCGACAATTTAAAATCTTGATTTGAACAAACTTAACACAGATTTTTCCGGTTAAAATATGTATTTTCTGGTCAGGTTTAATTTTTAGTTACCTAAACTTTAGTTAGCTAGATGATTTTCATGTGACAAAAAAAGAACTCTTATGTGATAAATCTTTACTTGGAATGACCAAACATAGCATGTAAAATTGTAAAGTTGTCCAACCACAATTTATATCTGGTAATTTATTTTTTTCGTTGTTTCTTTTTGGTATATATTTTAAAGCAGGAGGTCAAAGAGCAAGCTAAGAGATTCACCAAAGTGGCAAAAAGGAAAGAGTTCCTGTTTGTTTTGGTTCCCACATGATTTAACACTCTCCCTAAATCATTTCAACGTCAAAAGATTCTTTAAATCCTCTATTTTGCAACTAAGACATTGTTTGGCATTTTAAATCAGCTACTTAAAAGTTGCCCATTCCTTGCCTCCTACATTTAACAGCAGTTCAAACAAACAATTTAACATGCCTATGGGTTATGATTATGATTTCGAAACTAGCTCTCATCATGCGGCTAGTACCAGAACGTCCAACATCGTGGATGGTTGCATTGCAATTTTCTTTGGGTGCGTGGTTCTCTTCTTTGTGTTCAAATGCTGCTGCACTAATCGGGAAATTTCACCAGATTTACAAAGTCGACGCACGGTAATGACTGAACAGCCATCAACTGCACCAGCTGATGATCGACAGGGTCATAGTATGGTTGTCATCATGCCTGGGGACTCAAATCCTACCTGCATAGCTATGCATATTTCTTCACCTCTGCATAGTCATGAAGTTTGATTAATTTTTAGATCTTATTTTATTGTATTGTTCCCACGCGGAATAAAGGAGGAGAGTTGCACTAAGTGACCCCAACTAATTCTTTTTCGTTTAGTCCTTAGCTTTTCTTATGTCTTCAATTTAATTGCAAATGTCTTTTGAGCTCTAATTACCTAGCACGAGCAAATTTGGCTTCAAGATTTAGTTTATTAGTTCTCTCTATCAAACTAGCTAATTTGGAAACCAAAACTAAACTAATTAAGCTAACTAACTGACTTAAATTTGAGATACAAGTAAAAACTCGTCATTATTGAAAAATTAAAGGGAGACCATTTTCATTCGAAGAAAAACTTACAAGTGTAACAATTAACAAGTACACTTATATGGCCTCACTAGGTGTGACCCCAACTAATTCATTCATTTTTCCCTTAGCCTTTATACAAAACTCTAGATATCAAACCTGACACGAGCAGACTTAGCTTCATTCTTCAATATTTAGTTTGTAGTTCTTTCTAACATACTAACTAATTTGAACACCAAATCTAAACGAATTATGCTAACTAAATGACTTAACATTTAGATACACATCGAAATTCATCTTTAATTATCAAATAAAAGTCCTTTTATTAAAAGTAAGAAAAAACTCATACGCATAGCGGTTAATAAATACACTTGTTCACGTGCTCGTGGCACGTGGATTCACTAAGTGTCCCAACTAATTCATTTGCATTGTTTCTTTAGTCTTTCTTACTTCTTCGGATTAACTGCAAATCTCTAAGAATATTAAATATACATAATATAAAGGAACGATAGGCTTGTGAGCGATATTCTTCGTTCTGTTCTAATATGATATCAGAGCTTTTAACTAATTCATTTTTTATTTTGTCTTATCCTTTCTGCAAATTTCAAACATCAAACCTGACATGAGAAGACTTAGCTTCAAGTTTTAATTTGTAGTTTTTTCTAACTTACTTACTAACCCGTTTGGACACCAAATTTAAACTAATTAAGCTAACCAAATGACGTAATGCCGAGATACACATTCAAAGTCCTTCAGTTAAAAGTAAGAAAGAACTCACACGCATAACAATTAATAAGTACACTTGTTTTCATGTACGAGACACGTGGACTCACTAAGTGTTCCAACTAATTCATTTACATTTAATTGGCCTTTGCCTTTCTTTCATCTTTAACTTGCCCGCAAATCTCCAAACATCAAACCTAAGTCTGAGTAGACTTAGCTTCAAGATTTAGTTTGTAGTTCTTTCTAATTTACTCACTAATCAATTTGGACACCAACTTTAAACTAATTAAGCTAACTAAATGACGTAATGTTGAGATACACATTCAAACTCGATTTTAATTATCGAAGAAAAATTCTTCCATTAAAAGTAAGAAAGAACTCACACGTGTAGCGATTAATAAATACACTTGTTTGCATTCACGAGACACGTGGATTCACTTAGTATCCCAGCTAATTAATTCATTTACATTTTGGCCTTTGCCTTTCTTACTTATTCAACTTGACTGCAAATCTCCGAGCATCAAACCTAGGCCTGAGTAGATTTAGCTTCAAAATTGAGCTGAAGGTTGCCACCATCATCATGTTGTAGCTTCTCAAAACGTTGAAGGCCTAAAGGTATTCAGTATTCTAGTACAAGGATTAGTACTCCTACTGCAAATAGAAATCATGTGTTTTTATCAACAAAAACAAATTGAACCCCTTTTTAAACTTGTAATTGTGTATCAATTCTCTTAACATACAATACAAAAGATGGAAACTTCTTGCCCTCAACACGCATAAACAGGGAAATCTTTTTTGGAAACCTTTATTCTCACAAGTAGTACATGCATTTGATTTCTTGATCTGAAACAAACTCAACATAGATTTTTCCGGTCAAAATGTGCATTTTCCGATCAGGTTTATATTTTAGTTACCCAAAATTTAATTAGATGACTTTTATGCGACCAAAACAAAAAAAGGAAAAATGATCTCAGTTTTATAAGTCTTTACTTGGATGACCATCGGTGAAATATTCCCGAACATATCATGTAAAATCATGAAGCTTTCAAACCACAAATTTATCTGATCGTAGAGAATTTTTATCTTGTTTTTTCTGCATTATTATTTCCTTCATTGATATATATAAATTTTCTGCTAATTTCATCTTTTTGGTCTCATTCAACATATACAAAGGGAAAAGACTTCTCTTATATATTATAAAAGAAAATATTTATGTACAGAATATTAAATACAGAACCTATCATAAAAATAAATTAGTATTTTTTTGAAATATTCGATAAGAAAGAAGAGGATATAACTTTTTTTCTATTTCAAGAAAAGAAAATCGTATTTCCCGTATTACTGTACATTTCTATACAATAATAATTTCTCTCGGTCATTACGATATTTATTTTTGGTATTTTTAAAACAGGATATAAAAGAGTAGCACAAACAAGCAAGAGATTCACCGTGAAAATTCACCGAGGGGCAAAAAGGGAAGAGCTCCTTGTTTTTGTTTCCCACATGATTTGACTGCCAAATAATTCCATCCATTTAAAGAGTCCTCTTTTTCCTTCTTATTCCAAAAAAAAACAAAATCACTTCAACGTCACAAAATACTTTTTTTAAAGATTAATTTAATTTTATATATATAATAAAAGCAAAACGCAAAGAAAAAAGTGAATAATTGGACTAGATCACCTTACCTTACGTCACAAGATTCCATTACTACAACATCCGTTCTTTTGCAAATAACACACTCTTTAGCAGTTTATATAAAAGTTTCACATTCCTTGCCTACTACATTTAACATCAATTCTTAACATACCTATGGACTACTATACTGAAGAAGGTACTGCTGCTAGCTCTGCATCAAGTACCACAATCGCCCACATCGCCGATGGTTGCCTTGCGGTTATCTTCGGGTTATTGGTTCTCTATTGCCTGTTCAAATGCTGCTGCACTAAACCAGATTTACCAGTAAAGAGTGAACAGCCATCAACTGCACCAGCTAACAATCAACATGATCATAGTATGCTTGTCATTAATCCCGGAGACAGAAATCCAACCTGCATAGCAATGCCTGTTTCTTCGCCTCAGCATACTCCTGATGAAGCTTGATTAGTTTTTAGATTTTATTGTATTGGTCCCAAGCGGAATAAAGGAGGAGGGTTGCAGTATGTTGACAACTAGCATAAATCTAGTCAAATTATAGAGTCGTGACTATACAGAATGTGGAGCAACATGTGTAGTGAGGATTCATCTATCCCACCTTAACTAGCTTGAGATTGATGCGTTGTTGTTGTTGTTGTTCTATTTATGAATCCAGAAGGCTAAGCGTGGTTTCCTAAACTCGGTTTTAATGGTCGAAGAAAAGTCTTTCAGTTAAGAGTAAGTAAGAACTTTCACGCGTAACGGTTAATAAGTACTACTTGTTCGCATGCACGAGGCACGTGGACTCACTGAGTGTCCCGACTAATTCATTTACATTTAATTGGCCTTTGCCTTTCTTACTTCTTCAACTTGACCTCAAATCTCCAAACATCAAATGTAGGCCTGAGTAGACTTAGCTTCAAGATTTATATAGTTTGTATGTAGTTCTTTCTAACTTACTTACTAACCAATTTGGAAACCGGCTTTAAACTAATAAAGCTAACCAAATGACGTAATGTTGATATACACATTAAAACTCGGTCTTAATGGTCGAAGAAAAGTCCTATCGTTAAAAGTAAGAAAGAACTCACGCGCGCAGCAATTAATAAGTACACTTGTTTGCATGCACAAGGCACATGGACTCACTAAGTGTCCCAAGTCCCAACTAATTCATTTACATTTTGGCCTTTGCCCTTCCTACTTCTTCAACTTGACCACAAATCTCCAAACATCAAATCTAGGCCTAAGTAAACTTAGCTTCGAGAGTTAGTTTGTAGTTCTTTCTAACTTACTCACCAACTAATTTGGACACCAACTCTAAACTAATTAAGCTAACCAAATGCCGTAATGCTGAGATACACATCCAAGCTCAATTTTAGTTGTAGAAGAAAAGGCCTTCCGTTAAAAGTAAGAAAGAATTCACACGCATAGTGATTTAATAAGTACATTTGTTTTCATGTATGAGGCACTTGGACTCACTTAGCGTCCCAACTACTCCATTCATTTACATTTTGGCCTTTCCTTTCTTTCTTCTTCAACTTGACCGCAAATCTCCAAACATCAAACCTAGGTCTGAGTAGACTTAACTTCAAGATTGAGCTGAAGGTTGCCACCATCATCATGTTGTAGCTTCTCAAAACGTTGAAGGCTTAAAGGTATTTGTAAACGTGTAAATATAGGAAACAATATATTTCCTACCCATAATTAGAATATTTTCATATATTGTGTAAATATAATTATGGTAAGACTAGAATTCCTCTTTTGTATAGGCTTAGGATTCCTATTGTATAAGAGATAAATATTGTACTCTATATATACCTTGATATTAATGAAAGACTCTCTAAGGGAGATTAATATCATCTAACATTCCTATTGTATAAGGGATGAATATTGTACTCTATATATACCTTGATATTAATGAAAGACTCCCCAAGAAAATTAATATCATCTAACAGTATTCAGTTTCCAGTACAAACATTATTACTCTTTCTATTTCAAACATAAATTTAGGTGTTTCATTTTGAACGTTTTTTAAACTTGTAATTGTGTATCAATTCTCTTAACATACAGTACCAAAAGGGAAAGAGTTTCTGTTTTTGTTTCCGACATGATTTGACTCTACCAAATAATTCCATCCTTTTAAAGAGACCCATTGTTCCTTCTTTTCCAAAAAAAAAAATCACCTCCAACGTCACAAGATTCTATTACTATAACATCCGTTATTTTGCAAATAACACATTCTTTGGCATTTTAAATTAAGGCTGGCCAGTGGGTCGGGACGGCCCGAGCCTGCCACAACCCCAATTAGTAAGAAAAAAAACCAGTAGCGGGACTCGAACCGGGACGGGACAATGTCTCGTCCCAACCCGTCCCGAGCCCGCCCCAGGCCCGCCAGACTCGATCCCGCCCCCGATCCCGCCCATAGTCCCCCCTTTGCAAATATAATCGTTGCACCAACGATCATTTTTGGCCTCCCCCCTACCCCTTAATATTTATTTTTAACCCATAAGTTATTATATTTATTTACACTTTAACCCAATGTTTCAACTATAAATAACTCATTTTCTCTTCATCTTTCTCACAAATCTTCCTACAATCTCTCTAATCTCTCAATATCTCTCTACAAGTCTACATTGTTTACTAAATATTCAATTTTATTTATTCATTTGGGAATTGGGAGTGAAGTTGGCAACTAGCTTGAGGATCTTCCATCGAGCAAAGTTTCAATTTTCAACCTCTCGATTACACGTCGGCGTTTGGTACATTCGTTCCTTTATTAAATTATTATTGTATGTTTATTTTATTTAGCGCACTTAATTTTTATTATCTTTAATTATTTATTATCATAATTAAAATGGAAGGATTAAGGGTAAGGGTAAGGGTAAGGGTAAGGGTGCTTCTTCTAGTAGAGGCAACTAGGGCAAGGGTACTTCTTCTAGTCATTTTATTCCTTCACATGATGATTTTGTTGATACTCAACATTTTCCTACAATACCATTAGATTTAGACGAGGAGTTATTTTCTGGAACTCAAGAAGACTTTAATTTAGACGATGATCTAGATGATACACCCACTAATGTTGATGACAACACACCCACTAGTGCACCTTCAACTTAAATACCTCCTATTCCCCCTAGTATGAGACGAGGTCCAGCAAACCAACCATTAAAATCAGATGCATGAATATTTTTTGATAGGGAAGTAGAGAATCAAGTAGCTAGATGTAAAATTTGTAAAAATATTTTAAAATTTAAAACCGAAAAAGGTCACGGTGAAACGGGGGGTTTAATTAGACACGTAATAAGTGCTCATCCAGCTAGGTATGCCCAATATCAGGCTTCAAAATCGGGTGCGCAAACGTCCGCTCCATCGGGACAAGATTCACATACTGATACTGTCCCGGATCAAGTACATGGTCAAATTAACCCTATGACGTGGAAATTGTAGGCCCTAAATACAATAAACATAGAGATAGAGAAGCAATATCAAAATTAGTTGCTGTGGAGGGTTTGCCTTTTTCATTTCCTTCATCTCCCGGTTTTATTCATTACATTAGAGATATATATAATCCTGCTTTTAACGATTTTCCTAGATCAACTGTTAAGAGAGATGTATTTAAATTCGCACATGAATATCAACAGTATTTACGTTATTCATTATATCATTTTAATGGCAAAGTATCTATCACTTCTGATATATGTCGTAGTACTAACGGCCATGATTATTTAACGATAACTTGTCATTGGATAAATTATAAATGGTCTATGCAAAAACGTATCTTAGCGTATAGATATATAGATGATAGGCACACTGGTACTTTTATTGCAGATAATATTTATCAAATGTGCCATTATTATGGAATAACCGATAAAATTATGACTATTACATTAGATAACACTTCTTCTAACAATTACGCTATTACAATTTTTAAAAATAGTTTAACTCCATCTTTTCCAGATCATTTTCATATAAAATGCGTGTGCCATATATATAACTTAATTGTAAATGATGGTCTATCACTTTTTCAAGACATTCTTAGTAAAATACAATTTGCTATAAACTTTATTTTTAAAAGTAATAGAGTACAACGAAGAAAAGAATATAAAAAAAATTGTCACGATTGTGGACTACCTTATAAAAAAATTTCAGAAGAAGTATCCACTAGGTGAAATTCTTTATACGAGCAACTACTTGCTGCTTATGACTATAGAAAATCTATAACTTTATTTTTTAACTCTCATAATCAAAATTCAGCTGATATGGTTGTAGATAGTGATTGGGTAAAAATTTCCGAACTTATTATATTTTTAGAGAAATTTTTTCAAACAACAAAAGAATTTTCCGGTATATATTATCCTACTATTTCAACTATGTTGTTTTATATAACTCTAATATTTTTATTACTTAGTGAATATATGGAAAAACCAGCGTATATGACAGTTATTAAAAAAATATTTATCAAAATAAAAAAATATTTTATTATTATTCTCACTATTTATATTATTGGTGATGTATTAAATCCGAGTATTAAAATAGACGGTACTAAATCACTAATTGAAACTATTTACGATTGTATAGAAGTACTACCACATCCAAGTCCCAAAAATCTAAATCACCCACCACATATTGAACAAACTAAAGAAGAAGTGTTGTCTAGCGTAGAAGACCAATGCAAAAAAATATATAGGTTTTACCAACAAGAAAATGCTAGTAACTTACCGGCTTCCATACCATCTTCTTCATCTTCAACACAACCTCACAAAAGACATGTTGTTTCTGCAGCTAGTATTGAAAGCCTCAGAAATAGAATATGCGGTCGTACCGCTACTAACCAAATTAGCGAGTTGGATATTTTTGTTTTGCAGGGTTCTGTACCGTACCAAGAAGTTATCAATGAAGATGGACATGAAGAGTTCTTTGAAATCTTTGGAGGAATGAGAAGACCTTTCCGACACTTTCAATGATGGCCCGAGATGTTTTGAACATTCAAGCGTCATCAACTGCGTTTGAAAGCGCTTTTTCTGCCGGCAGATATCAAATAGGAGACCACAGACACTCATTAGCCGGAGACAGCTTGGAAATTGCAGTATTATTCAGAGATTGGATACGAGCGGAGCGGAGAAGGTGCGGTCAACCGGATATCAACGAAGAAGAAGACGAAAACTACAACGAAATCTTATCCGAAGGTAGTGGAAGCGACATGGATCAATTTGACCAACAAATACCAATTCCAACCGAAGAACCACAGGAAATTATCGAGCAATTAGAACATGTTTTTTTGAGAATGTAATTTTTTTAATTGCAATTTTATTATGTAATTTGCAACTTTTGGACAACACCACAAAGTTGCAATTTAGACAATTGTATTTGTATTACAAAAAAATCATATGAATATTAAATAATATAAGAGGCACAAAAACAGCCTTGGGATGTTTTTATTATACTATCTTGTCTTGTTTATTGAGTTTTTTTTTATACATATGTTATTAAAAAAAAAAAAAGGAAAACCCGCCAGAAACCGCCCCGTCCCGATTCCGACGGGATCGGGATCGGGACGGGACTCGAGCAAGTCCCGCCAAACCCGACCCACCAGACCCCTCCAGACCCGCCCCGCCCCCTTCGTCCTCCCCGACCCGCCAAACCCGGCCTGCCAGACCCGAGTCCGGCCCACTGGCCAGGCCTATTTTAAATCAGTTACTTAAAAAGTTCACATTCCTTGCTTACCACATTTAACTTCGATTCAACAAATAAAACAATTTAACATACCTATGGACTATTATACTGAAGAAGGTGCTGCTGCTAGCTCTGCATCAAGTACCACCATAGCCCACATCGCCGATGGTTGCGTTGCGGTTATCTTCGGGTTGTTGGTTCTCTATTGCCTGTTGAAATGCTGCTGCACTAAATCAGATTCACCGGTAAAGATTGAACAGCCATCGACTGCACCAGCTAACAATCAACATGATCATAGTATGCTTGTCATTAATCCCGGGGACCGAAATCCGACCTGCATAGCAATGCCTGTTTCTTCACCTCAGCATACTCCTGATCAAGTTTGATTAATTTTAGATTTTATTGTATTGGTCCCAAGTGGAATACAGGAGGCAGTAAGTTGACAACTAGCGTAAATCTAGTTAAATTATAAAGAGTCCTGACTATACAGAATGTGGAGCGACATCTATAGTGAGGATTCATCTATCCGACCCTAATTAGCTTGGGATTGATGCGTTGTTATTACTGTGACTTAAGAAGGCTAAGCATGGCTTTTCTAATCTTATGCTATTTTTTTTATAATTACCCATTTAGTAGTTAACAATTGGCACTAAAATCACTAGTCATCAATCATTTGTCTGTGATGCTTGTTGCTATGTGTTTCTAATCTGATCATTACTGGCTTAACATCATTAGTGATACATAATTAATGCGAAAGTAAGACGTTAGTTGCACATTTCTGTTCTCCTTCTAATTCCTTTACTTTCACATAGCAAAAGTCTACTCTCTTTGTATTAATGTGATTTTAAATTGCAAGGATTCTATTCCTCACTTCGTAAGCATACTGTTAATTGGAATTTAAATACACCCTCTAATGGATAAGTTCAACAAAAGTATGAAGGACAACAGCGTAAGTACAGCATTTGATTAGACAATAATAGGCAATAAAGGAACTAGAAATTAAATAATGGTAATGGGAATATTAACATTCTCGTAGAATTACTACTCCCTCCGTTTCAATTAAAGTATAGTTTGTTTAAACTTCATAGATCATTTTATTTTGAATAGTGTTTTAAAAAAATAGTTTTAGTGAGAAGTAGTTTGTGTTTGGCCAATTAATTTAAAAAAATACTTTGGAACAGTAATTAATATTTGATCAAGCTTTTAAAGAGTGATTCTAAATGTAATTTTCTCAAAAGTGCTCTTTAAAAAAGTGTTTATTGGAAAATTTATTTTTTTAGCTTCCGAAAAAAAGCTTCTACTACTCCCTAAATGCACTTATTTTCTCTAAAAAATTTGGCCAAATACCTCAGTTTTTTAAGATAAGCATTTTTTGAAGAAAAATAAGCTTGGTCAAACTTATTTTTCTCTAAAAGTGATTACTTTGACTAAACACGAAGTTTAAGAAAATAAGAAAGACTCTTGAATCTTGTGGTCTGAAATTAACGACGTATATGACCAAATTGCCCTTTAAATCTTGTCTCGTGTACTATGTTGGAGTTAAAAAGTTACCAAATGTCGAAAGGTACATTTTCTTTTAAATAGATTAAATATGAAACTGAGATACTTAAATTGACTGGATAGAGTATATCTATAAATTAAAGGGCATGAGAATATTAGGCACCATTAGGGTGGGCGTATATCGGTTCGATTCGATTTTGTATCCGAAAAATATGAACCGAATAAAAATTGTTTTTTTAAAAAGAAACTGAATACAACTTTTTTAAAAAAAAATGATATGTTCGGTTTATATCGCCGAACGTATCGGATTATATCGGTTTTTTCTAGAGGGCGGGTCGGGTCGATGAATTTTTTTTTTTAAAATTGAATTTCCAAAACTGAAATTGACATTCACACCTACACTACCATGAAATTTCGACGTTGAAATCTATTGTGTATCGTGAGATGTTTACTAAAGAAAAAGGAAAATTAGAAACCGATTTGGGGGAAAACACAAATTGATTGAGAAAACGGACGTTTTCGTAAAAATTGGCTGCGCCAAACTTCTAGTTTGGGCCTGTCCCGTCTCGAAAAAATACCCAAAAAAAAAATTCGGATAAAACGGACATCCGAGCGCATAGTTATGACCATTTAAAGTTTCACCAATTTACAATTAATTTCTCTCCTTACATTTTATGTCAATGCTTCCGTGATATGTTAATCAAGTTCATGCCGCATTCGACTTTCATAAAAGCTTCATAGATTGACTTCAATAGCTATGATTCAAGAGATAGTAGTAGCCTAAAATAAAAAATAAGAATAATTATATATTTAATTCAATTTTTTCTATTCGGTTCGTATCCAAAATTAAAAAATCGAACCGAATCACTAAATCTTGATTTGGTTCGGTTTTTTCGGTTCTCCGGGTTTTTTCCCACCCTTAGGCACCATAATCGGCATGTTAATGACTATAGGCCAAACCAAAGTCATACAAGATTCATCATTTCTTTTCCTTACAATGGAATATTTTTTTCCTTTTTAGTGATGCATCTTTTTTCTATTGCTAACTTAGAGAATCGGAACTTAATCCGTTAACTTCACCATTAAATTCAAGAATTATATCACATAATTAACTAACTTGAATGTTGATAACATTTGAGCCGCAAAAGTCACTTCCAAATAACATATCTGCCTTTTCAATATTCCAAAAGAAGTATTTTCAACTTGATTTTATTTATAAATTTAAATGTTCGATGGGCCAAGTTAAATCGTGTGTGAGATTGGGGGAATATATGAGGTAGAATCATATCATCCAACTACGTGCAATATCCACAATTAGTTAATTTTTCCAGTGTCTATAAAAGCTAGTCACTTAACTGATTTCATGCAAAACACAAGCAAACATACTAAAAAAGGCAACTAAAGATACGGAGTGGGAAACAAACATGAAGGCAACTGGCACTTCAGCTGAATTTTGGCAATGGAATTCACCAATTCCATATATCTATTGTGGTCTTGCAGTAATTTTCACTAGCATCGGTTTTGCATTAATTTTTCTCATTTTTTGTCGCCAAAATTCTGCTTCAACAGAGCCCTTGGTTGAGACTGATGAAGAAAAGAAAAGACATCAAATGTATTTTCTAGATCCTGAGCCTAAATTTGTGGTAGTTTTTGCTGGAAATGATAAACCTTTGTATATAGCAAAGCCTCTTACTTTTTCTCCAAATGCTGCACAGAAAGTCTAATCTAACAGTTGCTCCTTTTTTTCTTCTTTTTTTGGTTTGTAATATCCGGAACTCACTGGCCGAATTAATTCATATTTGTGCCGGATAGACTCAATTAAAGGGTAAACTGTAGAGTACTTTCTACCAAAAAGTTCTCAGTTACCAAGACTCGAATTTGCTCAAACCATCCTACATCACCCAGGGGAGGAACATAATTTTGCATCAAGGAGTTTATCATCTACTATATATATATATTGTAATTTTACGGCAAAAGAGAATCCGGAAGAGTCTCTTCTGCCCCTCTAGCTCCGCCCCTAACCGCACCCTCAGTGGTTTGGCTTTTCTTTTTTTAATTTCTCCTTGTAACATGTTCCCTTTATGGGAATTAGCCAATTAGGTGTACAGTTATGATTTTTTGTTTTTGTTGATGATATGCCAAGATTTCAGTGGACTTTACAACTATGCATATGTTCAATGAATGAATGCATTAAAGAGTTCAAGAAACTAGCAGGAAGGTGTTATCGAAACACTTTTCAAGGTTGTCGATCTTAAAACCAGGACAGTAATAAAGTACAATTAGGATAACAACATGAAAAAGAGTAAATTAAGGAATTTTATATATTTTAAGAAATTTACAACCTTCCTCATGCGAACGACAAAGATTTGTCATATTAAAGTTTGACTTGAATACATATACAAAGCATTATCTTATCGTTAAAATTTATACTCCACTCTGGCTCTCTGCACCCATATGCCTCTGGCGGCGCAAGGGGTTTAACCCCTTCGCAGAAAAATTATTTTATATATATGTATATTGTTAAGAGTGTCACATCGGAAATGGAATGAAAATATGAACTCCTTATATGGACTTGGACAATACTCACCCTACAAGCTAGTTTTTGGGGTTGAGTTATGCCAGATGTCATATCTTTACATGGTATCAGAGTCAGGCTCATTCTAATTCTTTGTTCACCGATGTTGGGGCCCCAAATTATATTATTCATGCTCCAGTTAACAAGGTCTGGGCGTGCGGGTGAGTGTTAAGAGTCTCACATCGAATATGAAATGAAAATATGGACTCCTTATATGATATTATTCACGCTCCAGTTAACAAGGTCTGGGCGTGGGGTGAGTGTTAAGAGTCTCACATCGAATATGAAATGGAAACATGGACTCCTTATATAGACTTGGACAATCCTCACCCTACAAGCTAGCTTTTGGGGTTGAGTTAGACCCAAGATCCATTCTTTACAAAATGGAATGGGAACATGAACTCCTTATATTGACTTGGACAATCCTCACCCTACAAGCTAGCTTTTGGGGTTGAGCTAGGCCCAAGATCCATTCTTTACATGGTATCAGAGTTAGGCCCATTCCAATTATATGTTTATCGATGTTGGGTCCCCAAATTATGTCATCCACGCTTCAGTTGACGGGGTCTGGGCGTGCGGGAGAGTGTTAAGAGTTCCACATATGATATGCAATGGGAACATGGACTCCTTATATAGACTTGGACAATCCTCACCCTACAAGCTAGCTTTTGGAGTTGAGTTAGGCAATGGATCTTGGGCCTAACTCAACCCCAAAGGCTAGCTTGTAGAGTGAGGAATGTTCAAGTCCATATAAGGAGTTCATGTGAATAATGTTAAATTCTTTTAGCTTTTTCGTGTATTTTTTTAATATTTTTGAATAATGTTGAAAATTCTAACTCGGCCACGAAATAGAGCGTACCACATTTAAATGCAAAGGCAAAAGGAAGTGAGGGGGAGAGGGGGGGGGGGTGAACTAAGTGTTTAATTAGATTGGATCTTTCCAGCCTTGGGAAATTTGTCCCATTGTCAAAAAGAATTTGGAAAAGAACATCACATGTAGCCCAAGACAAGTGCAATACAAGATATGATCTCCCAAAAGGACAAACAGCAAGAATAATAGATGGGCCTTGCCTGTCTAGCATTTCCTTATAATAAGCCATGCCTTAGGATTACAAAGTGAGGAACAACTAAAAAGTCATTAAAGGCAAGCCATGTCCCATATCATATATCCTTAACTGGTTGATTAATACTCTTCTTTGCACCTTCCCTTATAATCAAGGGAAAATGACCCCCTTTAATAAGCCTAGAAACTAACATGAATGTTTACGAAACTTTCATAATTAATACTATCCTAAATTCCAGATCTGACCAAATTACAGATCACCATTTGACAATGACAGTACTAATAAGCGAAGAACAATAAGTTATTACTCCCTCTATTTTAATTTATGTGATATAGTTTAACTTGACACATAGTTTAAGTAAAAAAAATAAAGTTGTGATCTCAAACATGTCATGACATTTATGTGACTATAAAAGTTTATCATTAAAGATAAATTAAAAAGTTTATAGTTAGAGGTTACCAAGTATAGAAATGTATCATTTATTTACGGATAAATTTTTTAGTAAATAAATAATGTCACATAAACTGAAATTGGGAGCCGTAAATAGTACTTGTATAACAAAATGGGAAGTAAAAGATTTTAGCTGCACAATTACCGATCATGAGTTAAAGATTGTACCACCGAGGGGTGTGATGAAATCCCTTCTTAACTAGAGTTCTTGGATCCGAACACTAGAAACCTGACTTAGTCGGATAAGTGAATTCTGGATATAAGATGATTAAAACAAAATAGTAGAGGGTTGTGGGATTACAAATGCATATATAGTATGCTTGCATGTAATATCAGAAAAACAGAGGGGAAATGTAATACTAGTAAAGTTAAATAAAAGCTATGTATGTCTCCTCCTAAAGTCACAGAACTTAACTGCTGAGAAGACTACTTACTACAAGACAACTCCAGTTGGCTTCCCTTCAGTTTATTTACTCCCAACCTCTTGTTTTTATTTGACATGACATAGAAATAAGTAGTGAGACTAAGAGAGGTCTTTTTTCTTGCCTCATTAACAACAACAAAAAAGTTACTAGTAGTATATAGGCTGTGCAACTTCTCTCCCTGCATTTTGCATTCAAAGCACAGCTTCTTATTAATGAGTCACGTTCAGAAATTCAGAGAAGTAAAGATATGTACATTTTTTTATACCTAAGTGAGAGTAAGTAAGTCCAAATTTCTGTCCTTTGGTATTTACTCAAGGGTCGTTTTTTGTGCCTTTTGTAAATCATATTTGACAGCTCCTACCTGTCCCTCTGTCGATGTAAATAATGGCGATGTACATATCCAGATGATAAATTTAATCCAAAGATATCAAAATAAATATATATCGGGTTTTAGGGGTTGCTTTCAGGAGTAGAAGATTGGGGTATGTTTGTTCTTTGTGCGTGAGAGCTGTATTAATTGGTCAGAGCAGAACTCAAAACAGGTGTTTTGATTCAGCTTTCTTCTTTTTTTTTTTTTGCCTTTTTAACATACACCAATAACCCCGCTTTTCTTTTATTAGTCTACCTACGCAACATTGTATAGAGACGTTCGACTTGATTTATTCTTATGGAGCCGAATTCCCATATTTCTAATGAGGGGGAAGAATGTCAAAGCAGTGAATCTGGCTGGACAATGTACATTGGCTCTCCTGACGATGATGAGATGAATTACGAAGGGGATTTTGATGAAGATGAGGAAGATGTAGGCCAAGACCATAAGAATATTAATGACGACGATGATGATGATGATGATACTGATGATTCTATGGCTTCTGATGCATCTTCTGGACCAAGTCACATTGTTAGAAATGCAAATAAGAGTACTCAAATTACAAAGGAAAAGGGTAATATTGGAAAAGGTTGTTCAAACAACAAAACCAACATGAAGAAAGGTAGTGTCAAGAATCAAGAAAAGGGAGAATACTCTGTTTATTCAGCAAAAGGAGCTAAAGTTCCATCCAATGGTGAAAAGGTAAAGAAAAGTAGTATTTGGAAGGGCAAGGGAAAATAGAACTTACTGGTACTATATTATATATTTTCTCTTGTTATATTACTATACTAAATTTTGTATCTCGTGTTAGTACTTTGTGCAATGTTAAGGATGTTTTGCGATTAGGAATGAATCGATTTTTTTGTTCCCTTTTGTTGTTGTTACTGGATACAATGCAAGAGGGTCAATTATCAGGATATGTATTGATCAGTTGGCAGATAGGAAATGCATTAATATTATGCCTTCATTCACGACTCTCTTTGAATATGTCATGTGTAGATAGTTAAATGCTTATCAATGTGCCGAGATTTAGACACGGTAATGTTAGTTTCTTATGCAGTTCTACTTATAATGTCTATGCGGTACACCGTTATTTGATCAACTAGAATTATTATACTTGCAACAGATCACGACTCTAAGGTTAGTGCATGTTCTACCATCATTTGGTTTAATGATGACAAATTCTACCAACTATGGAGGTCAAACGGGTGGATTGGAGTGAGTTTCGGCCGGTTATTAACCCGCTCTAAGTTACGTAGGTTAAGATAAGTTGAATTTAAATGGGTTAAGACGAGTCATAACTCAATTCTTATCAAATTTTAATTTTTTTATTTATTTAATTACAAAACAAAATTTATAAAAACTTCTTGTTTTTATTATGACTAAATATATATAACATATTAAACAAAAAATATTATCTTATAAATATTTTGACAAAATTTCTTATGGTCATGTTGAACTACATATTCATAACAAATTAGCCTAACAGAGGAGCTGAGAGCTGAACAAAATAAATACACGAGTATTAACTCGCCCAAATTTGAATTAATTAAGCGAATCATATTTTATTGGGTTAATTTTTTCACTCCAACTACCAACATATAATGAAGCGGGAATACAAATATTGAAAATGGCACTCCGTTCTTCCTAATTTGTTTGACACGTTTTACTCATCAATGGGTAGCTCGACAATGTTGGGAGTTTGTTGGACTAAATTGGTTCCTTCTTTTAGATAATAAATTAGAATATTAAACAAAAAGTTGCATGTAAAGTACCTTTTTTCTTATCATAATGCCAATCAAAATTCAACACCTCCGAAAGCAAAATAACGAACATTTTGGAATATATTGAGTAAGCAAAAGTTCACCTAGGCCATAAGGGCCAAGTAATTACTAATAACTCAATGGTAAAACTTTACTACCACTAGATATTTATATCAAATCAATGAATATAAGATATTTATTTTTCATACATGTTTTACTTAACTATGATTAAGTATATATATTTTCAGTGTTAATTTTTAACATACTAAATATCTTGTTTCTTGGTTTGATATAAACATCGGGTGCTATTATGTAAGGTCTTTTGTTAGCGTGAGAAGGTGATAAAAGTAAAGCGGTTTCTTTGATCCCACTCGGTCTTCCTTTTCTATTTTCTTCCAATAGTTCGACCTATCCAGAAAAATTATCGGCCTACGAATGTGGTTTCGATCCATCTGCTCCCCATAAAACATATTCCGAACAATTATCTTAATTTGGCTGAGTTTATTAGTAGATGCACGTACCATAAAAAAGACTAAAGTATATCATGCACCTTAACTGTTAAGAGTCCCACATCGAATATGGAATGAGTACATGGACTCCTTATATGGACTTGGACAATTCTCACCCTACAAGCTAGCTTTTGGGGTTGAGTTAGGCCCAAAGTCCATTCTTTACATGGTATCAGAGTCAGACTCATTCTAATTCTTTGTTCACCGATGTTGGGCCCCCAAATCATATTATCCACGCTCCAGTTAACAAGGTATGGGCGTGCACAGGAGTGTTAAGAGTCTCACATCGGATGTGGAATGGGAACATGGACTCCTTATATAGACTTGGACAATCCTCACCCTACAAGCTAGCTTCTGGGTTGAGTTAGGCCCAAAATCTATTCTTAACAACACTCCCTTGCACGCCCATAACTTGTTAACTGGAGCGTGGATAATATGAGGGGCCCAACATCGGTGAACAAATAATTAGAATGAGTCTGACTCTGATACCATGTAAAGAATGGACTTTGGGCCTAACTCAAACCCAAAAGATAGCTTGTAGGGTGAGGATTATCCAAGTCCATATAAAGAGTCTTCTCATTCCATATCCGACGTGAGAAACAAGATCTCTTGCTTTATTTGAAGAGGTTGCTTGGATGGGAGAACTGCTCAAACAATTGAAACTGCTAAAAGAATATATACTTCATCAGAATTTTCATCGCATATATATCGAAAACTTTTTAGCAGTCCAGCAGACATGATCTGTAAAAGGTCCTCTTCCTAAACTAAAGTATATGAGATAACTATGAAATTCTAGTCACTGCGCATTCAAAATTAAAAAAGGAGCAAGTCAATGAAATATACGTACCCACATGGCTACATACCGCAGTTTATTCTTATTTAGTTGGAAGCAAAAGCAATACTATGTAATATTTCCTCCGTTCCACCTTGTTTGACTCGACTATGAAATTTACTTAAGATAGAAAAAAGATATTTACTTACAATTTAAACATGTAATACCGTTTGTATTGCTATAAGATTTTTAAAATTTATGATATTAAACATATTTTTTTGTTGTTTTTAATGTTGAAACCATTTTTCTTTACCAATGAACAATGAGTTTATAACATTTGTTTAGTTATAAAAGCTTCACTAATGAAATACTGAAATGTGTCAATTCTTTTTTGAATCAACTAATAAAAAAATAATATCAAACAAATGAAGAGAGTAATTAAAATATCCTAATTAAGCATATCTAAACATGAATAGAGGAATGGTTTACAATATAGCTTATGCATAGCATGAGGAGCATTAATTAGGCCGTGTTTTATTGATTCAATTAATCCATTGCTTTCGACTCGAAATATATATGTATAATATAAAATAAAAAATTTAAATATATACATACACATAATAATAAGAAGGTGCTAAAAAGTTGAGAGAGTGAGTGTGACCCCCTCGTACAGGATTACACATGGGATTCAACAGGGGGTACTACGAACATCCCGCATGCATTTAATTTAAAATATAAAAAATAAAAGTGAAATGGCTTTTCAATTGAACGTTGCAAAACGATTCCTCGACGGACCCCCAACCTGTCAACAGACTGGATAACGTGTGTGGCCAACGGAAGGAACAATTAACGTAACTTCCTTGTTTGCAAATGTTAAACAAAGCAGCCCATTCTCGGCTGCTTTATCTTACCAAACAAATAAGTGTATATATGATATATATATTATAGTATATTGTAGTATAAAATATTATCTTAATTAGTGTTATACACCTACCATAATTGTATAGGTAGAATTATGGTAAAATAAGGATTTAGAAGTAGAATAGGAAAAGAATTTTCCTATTATAGAAATATGTAACTTGTATATATATCTATTTAATCAATGAAAATAATGAAGGGGATTATTTCTTTCATTATTTTCATTGATTGAATAGATATATATACAAGTTACATATTTCTATAATAGAAAAATCATTTTCCTATTCTACTTCTAAATCTTTATTTTACCATAATTCATTCGTACTCAATTCGAAAGAGAAATAAAAAATATTCAATGTGATAATGGGAAAGAGTATGACAATAGGGAGTTTCGAGAGTTTTGCGCTACTCATGGGATAAATTTTCGTTTTTCATGTCCTCATACATCTTCACAAAATGGGAAAGCCGAACGCAAAATTCGTTCCATAAATAACATTGTCCGAACTCTCCTAATACATGCCTCCATACCTCCATACTTTTGGCATCATGCTCTACAAATGGCCACATATCTTCTTAACATAATTCCTTCTAAGGGTCTGACATATTCTTCCCCCCTAAAAATACTATATAATAAGAACCCATCTTATTCTCACCTTCGGATTTTTGGGTGCTTGTGTTATCCGTTATTCCCCTAAAAACTTCAGGCTCGGTCTACTCCGTGTGTATTTTTGGGTTATCCGTCAAATCATCGTGGTTATAAGTGTTTTGATTTATCCTCCAAGAAAATCATAATCAATCGCCATGTCATTTTCGATGAAACTCAATTTCCATTTACGAAAGTTCATACTCTCGAACCTCAGTCATATAATTTTTTGGATGACCAAATATCCTCAGATATTATTCGAATTTTTCGGACATCTCCGTACCCAAAATCCTCGGTGGGCCCATCGCCGGCCGCCCAACAAGATCGCTTACCCGCTTATTCCAACATCGAACAACTCAAAGAATCGGCCAAGCTCGAATCGTCCGGTCGAGTCCAAAGTCGGCGATTCGATTTGGGCCAAGAGCCCATCGTCACGCCGATCGCCTCGACAGAAAATTCCCAAAATTCCCTTAATTCTTTCTCGAGTCATAGACCGGTCACTCGTAGTCAGCGGGGTATTTTTACACCTAAAAGACATTTTAATTTACATTCTGATGTCTCTAAATCCCCCTTGCCCCGCAATCCTGTGTCCGCATTAAATGACCCTAATTGGAAAATTGCTATGACTGATGAATATAATGCTCTTATTGATAATAAGACGTGGGAGTTGGTGCCCCGTCCATATGATATTAATATTATCAGGTCTATGTGAATTTTTGCTCATAAGGAGAATTCAGATGGGTCCTTTGCTCGGCATAAGGCGCGACTTGTTGGTGATGGTAAGACTCAACAGGTTGGTATTGATTTTGGTGAGACGTTTAGTCCGGTGGTCAAATCGGCTACCATTCGCACTGTACTTAGCTTGGCTCTTTCAAAGACTTGGCCGATTCATCAGTTAGATGTCAAGAATGCTTTTCTACATGGAGATCTCAAGGAAACAGTCTATATGCATCAGCCGTTGGGTTTCAGGGATCCCAACCGACCTCATCATGTCTGTTTGTTGAAGAAGTCATTATATGGGCTTAAGCAGTCTCCACGCACCTGGTATACATGATTTGCTGATTTTATTTCGACTATTGGGTTCACACACAGCAGGTCAGACAATTCTTTGTTCATCTACCGCCGTGGTTCGTCATTGGCCTATATTCTGTTATATGTGGATGATATCATCTTGACTGTCTCCTCCGATGCTTTGCGTCAGTCTATCATGGCCATGCTCAGTTCTGAATTTGCCATGAAGGACTTAGGGCCGTTGAGTTATTTTTTGGGGATTGCCGTCAAACGTCATTCAGATGTCTTGTTTATGTCTCAACGGAAGTATGCTGCTGAGATCATCGAAAGGGCTGGGATGTCATCCTGTAAGTCCACTTCCACGCCAGTTGATGCAAACCCAAAGCTAAGTGCCACATCAGGTGCACCATACGAGGACCCGACCCACTATCGCAGTTTTGCAGGGGCCCTCCAGTATCTTACCTTTACCAGACCAGATATTACATATGCAGTACAGCAGGTGTATTTATTCATGCATGACCCCAGAGTTGAGCACATGAATGCAATCAAACGCATCATACGGTATATTCAGGGGACACTGGATTATGGTTTGCACTTGTATCCTTCATCTACATCCACACTTGTCTCTTACACGGATGCTGATTGGGGTGGTTGTCCCGACACCAGACGGTCGACTGCCATCAGTATGTTCCTTGGCAACAACTTGGTCTCATGGTCGGCAAAGCGTCAAGCAACTCATCACGCTCCAAAGGCAGAGGCGTAATATCGAGGGTAGCGAATGTGGTCTCCGAGTCATGTTGGCTACGTAATTTGCTTTTGGAGCTTCATTGTCCCATTCAAGGCAACCTTGGTATATTGCGATAATATTAGTGCCATCTACCTTTCAGCAACCCGATTCAACACCAGCACCAAGCATATCGAAATGGACATTCACTTTGTCCGTGAAAAGGTTGCAAAAGGTCAAGTTCGCGTATGTCATGTCCCGTCTCGTTATCAAATTGCAGACATCTTTACAAAGGGTCTACCATCGGTTCTCTTTGAAGATTTTAGGGACAGTCTCGGCCAAAAACCGCCTCGCTATATGATCTGGGTGTGTTAAACAAAGCGACCCATTCTCATTGCTTTGTCTTACCAAACAAATAAGTGTATATATGGTATATATATTATAGTATATTGTAGTATAAAAGGTTACCTTAATTAGTGTTATACACCTACCATAATTGTATAGGTAGAATTATGGTAAAATAAGGATTTAGAAGTAGAATAGGAAAATAATTTTCCTATTATAGAAATATGTAACTTGTATATATATCTATTCAATCAATGAAAATAATGAAGGGGATTATTTCTTTCAGCAAACATGATGTTTCTCTCTAGCAGCCTTTAATTTGGCTCTAAATACTTTCGGTTTGTGTTTATACATTGTATGTAGCTACTGCTTTTATTAATTTTATTATCCTCTATTAGACGCCCTTTATTACTAATAAAATTCCCAAAGGAACCGTACTAACTCTTTCATGAATACGTGTCACCATGATTATATATAAATCAAGCTGGCAGAAGTCATATACTTCCCCTCACATGTTACAAGAAATGCGTAGTTTAAATCATAGTATAGAATAAGTAATATTTAATACTATACTAACACAATCTTTAATGAGTAAAAGGTAACTCTTTATAGTTATAATCCTAATTACATGATTATTTGTCGAGTAGAGTAGAGTAAGAACATACTACATATATAACTACTTAATTATACTGATTTTTGTACTATTAAGCAGCCCGATGCACGAAACATTCCACGTTAGCAGGGTCCAAAAAAGTGGATAGAAAGTCTAACATAATGCAAGCATAAAATTTTTTATACTATTAATATGTATAATGTTTCATATGAATAAATGGAAAATCATACTAGCTTCCTGTCCTGTCCCCATATGATAAGTAGGGTGATAAAATTAGCACACATAAAAATATAATTCGTCCAACCCCTTCATGTTTTGGCGGGTTAATGATTCGTCCACTTTGATCCGCCATCTAAAGTTTGAGTTGCAAACAATTTTGATCGATATTCAACTAAGGGCAGGGCCCCTTTAAGTAAGATGGAAGCTGAAGTAGACTTAAGAGAAACTTTTTCAAGGGAGAGGATTATACTGTTTCACCCATTAAGTGCTCAAATTTAGTCCAACTCGTCTATTTGACCCCCTTAATAATAGGTGGGCGGGCATGACCACTTTACCCCTACCGTCGGTCTTGCAAGAGATTGACCCATTTCTCAGAGAGATCGTAGGGAGAAGTACTATACATGGTTCTCAAAGGCACCAACTATTAATGGACAATGCGACTATATTGGGGAAAGAGAGAGAGATAAATATAGAAGGTAACTAAATTAGATCAAGGTGGGAGGGAAAGTAACGAAAAGAAATCATTGCTAAGCAGCTAGCGTGTATAAAAAAAATCTAGTCGATCAAAAGTTGGTGATCATTAATCCAGTTTCTAGTTTGTAATATAGTGTTTGGTGTGTGACGTATAGTATTAAAGTAAGAAACGACGAAGAACAGAATATAATGAAGGCAGGTGCAGTAACAATCAGGGGCCAGCGGGGAAGAGGACTTGCGCGCACTAATGCTAGCGAGAGTACTACTTACTAATAAATGCGAGCTGAGAAGAACCTGGAAGACTGGCAGTGACTGCAACACTCCATGTCATGGGACACGTATATCTTAATATTCACAACTCAACACTCAACAGTATTGGACAAAAACTAAGAAATCAAAGGGCCGAGGTTACTTGGCTACTTGCCTTGCATGTGAGTAGCTAGATTACTTTGTTCACATATTTATCATGATGCTGACTGGCTTTTATTGGTCTCTTTTCCCGTAGATCACATCATTGTTAACAACATGGGTCGTGGAGGGATGGTTGAGATTCCTCCACACTTATCAAAGGTCCTGAGGATGAAAAAAAAATTGTTGGGAGTATCGCTCCCAGAAATATACCCTCCAGTGTACGATCAGAATTTAGTCAGGCTTCAATGCGGATATTGGACACCGAATGAAGAACAAAAAAAATCACATTATTGTTCATTGGCTCAGAGTTGGGGGACACAGATTGTGAAACCCCGTTTGGGTCTTATGGGCTAATGTTCCCTGTTGAGAATGACTTTACTTATTTGTGTAACATCCCTCGTGTCTACTGTGCCCACCCCGGACCCGTTCCAACGGTTCATGCTGCTTCTCAACGGAATTGGAACTTGGAAGTTAGCACCGCATTGATTACCAATTTCTTTCAAACCTTAATTTAATTTGTTGTTCTATCTTGCTTTCATCTTATTAATTTCTGTATGTGGGGGAGTGTATTCCCTTGTTTGTGATTCTATCTTTAATTTCGGATGTATTCTTTAGCTTTATTTGTACAAGTTGAAACTTTAGAGTATCGTGAAGTTTTCATTTGTACAAGTTTGAATTTAGGACACCAAACTAGAATTTTTTTTCCTTTTTAGTTAAAAATATTTTTGTCTCGATCTTATTTTCGCATTAATCTTCGACTACTTCGTAGACACTGCTATTTTTCAATTACATGGACAAAAAATGACCATTCGCTCTATTTTTATGAAATTTAGGGTCATTTGAATGAAATACGTGGTTCAAATGTCATTTAGCTCAATTATCACCCTTATAGTAGCGTCTAGATTAAAATATACTATATATATAGTACCACTTTTAGGACTGTTAATTGAAATATATATGGTCAGTATTTGCAAAAAAAAAATTAAAATAGTCATAACTAACAAAGTAGTTCAAAAAATAATTATACAAATTCCAAGAAACTTTTATGAATTTTGAATTGGGGCAAATAAAATTCTATAATAGTATCCTCAAATTCGGAATTTATACAAGTAGAACTACCTATTGTAAGTGAAACTCCAAAATCATGAATTTCAACTTATACAAATAATATTTTAAAACTATATCATAAAATTCGAAACTTACATATTTCGAAACTTTATACGAGTGAACTTCACGATAGCTTCTTCAGGTTCGTTTGTCACACCCTCTTCCCCTCTTGATGTTCCAAGTTATAACTTCCGTGCATGGCTTAATACGTGAACCATGTGATAAGAGATAGCAATGCAACACCTGATTTTTCCTCATTTACGCGTCTTTTTGTTCTTTTTCAGTCCTTTTTTTATTTCTTTGATACATTTTTATTCCTTTTTTGAAAGGAAAGGAGGAAAAGAGAAGAGTTGTCAGAAATAATAACATTGTTAACTAATTAAGTGTGACCAGAAGAGTGATCAGAAAAAGTGAATATTGTGCTTTGTCGAGGTATGGTTATTTTTAATGGGAAAATGTGCAAATATACCTTTTAAATTTGTGATTTAGAGCAGATAATAAAATCATATATATCCTATATATGATAGAGTTTATATTGTAGATTATGTAATTTAGTTAATAGTTGTAAATTATGAAATATTGTATTCATTTACTGGTATTTATGTAACTTCCCCTTTATAAATATCATAAAGTGCTATGCATATGCATCTCTACTTTTCTTAGCACTTGGTTCTTCCTCCAATTATCTCATTGCAGAATCAACGGGGTAAGAAACTTGATTAACTCCAAAGCCATATTGATTTTGAGCTATCCCAAAACTGTCTAACTAGAGTACCATATTTTTTATAACCGTGGTATTCAGACCTATTTTTGTGCACCTCGATAATTCCACGGGATACCTGCTATACATATATCAGGACTCGGTCCTTCAAGACTTGAATAGGTGAAAAGAGATTACCTAGTATTTTTGCTTCCGCTGGGATCCATACTTCACTTATATTCCATACCATTAAGTATAAATTATTTAAAATGAACCATGAATTCTCAAGCAATATGTAACATATCATCAAAGGGAAAGTTGTTAATATGTTATACATATTGAGAG
This sequence comes from Anisodus acutangulus, assembly GCA_029783415.1. Lineage (NCBI taxonomy): Eukaryota > Viridiplantae > Streptophyta > Magnoliopsida > Solanales > Solanaceae > Anisodus > Anisodus acutangulus. The sequence goes on along the minus strand of CM056506.1, from coordinate 8,584,033 downwards.
CTTGAAAAGATGCTAACTATTCCAGTAATCAAAATAGTTAACTCAAAAAGATATGCATCTACAATACTTTCCCCAACAAATGATTGTGCATAAGTCTCTACTAGTACAAAATCCAAAACCACAGACAAACTAGTACAAGAATCGCTAAACGAGGAGGAGAGGCGATTTTCTCAGAGCTTGACCTCAACATCAACACCAGCAGGAAGGTCAAGAAGCATTAACTTGTCGATTGTTTGAGCAGTTGGGTAAAGAATGTCAATAAGACGCTGATGAGTTCTAATTTCGAAATGGAACCTGGCATCTTTGTGAACGTGGGGAGATTTGAGGACACAGTAAATTCTCTTTTTGGTTGGCAGTGGTACGGGACTCACGGTCTTTGCGTTTGTTGTTTTGTGCAGCATCCATAATTTGCTTACAAGAGTCTTCTATTAACGGTACCCAGTATGACCTCAATTTGATCCTAATCTTCTGCTTTGGCGCTGCCTGAAAATATGTTTAGATTGTTAGATGATGCCAAAAATAATTAGAGAGAAATATCTATGTATTTATGCTAATTAGAACTTGTAAAGTAAACTTTGAATGCTGAACTAGAACAACCACTGGGATGTTTCTCAGCATAGTTCGTAGATTCAACTCTTAGGGGTCGTTTAGTTGCTGGTTAGAAAGTAAATTATTCATGTATTAAAACCAATATAACTAGTACCATGTTTGGTAGTATTTCAGTTGCTATGTATAAAATTCAGTTGACCAAGTACGACGTTTGGTTACTAGTTTACAATCCCGCATAACTAATACATGTATAAGTTATGAAGGAATCGATATATTATTTTATGCAGGAAAAAAGATGGAATAACTAAATCCGCATAATTAATCATTGCATTACTAATACTTGCATAACTCTAATCAACAACCAAACGATCCTTAGTGAATAAGTATATGAGAGTTAGAGGGAGAACCCCGAGATTGATTCACACCTTGGCTTACACCTCTCACCTATAGAACAATAACCTTTCCAAGTCCGTCCTAATTCTAAATAATATTTTACAGCTTTCCAAGGATTCCCGAAGATGACGGATAAATCGAGGGAGTGTATCCAAGAAATTCATAAACTACCAGAAAGTTAAAGGGGAAACCTGCAATGACCGTTCAGCTTCATCATAATTCTAATATTTTTTCAACTTTCCAAGGACTTCAACAAATGACTCTGATCACTCAATAACTGTCCTTTAAAATTCATAAACTGAACAGAACTACCCACCAGAGGAAACAAGTGAACCAAAAAATCTGTCTCTCAGAGCACGTTAAGGGAATTGTTTAACCTGCGGTTTCTCCAGCTATGGGGAGGGGATGGCCGAAGAAAACTACCACCAAGACACCACCGATTGATTAGCAGACGCGAGGACCCAATTCAGCAGCGAAGGGAAACGGCAAGGGTATTTTGAAGGAGAAAGTCTACGACGAAGAGCTTGACTCAGACGATGATGGGGGATGGCCAGATCTGCAAGCGAGTAGAGCAATTCAAGGAAATTCAAGTGGATCTGCATCAGGCTCCAAGGTGCAGCCACCAAACCCCAATTTGGGTAATGGAACGGTACTTGTAAAAGGGAGTCAATTGATAGGGAACAAGGAGCATGTGAAGGTCACTAATGTGAATTAGTCTGAGCAGAATGATGGTGGGAGGGCATGGGCTGGTCTATTTGATCAGAATAAGATGGCAGCAAAGGGATGAATCTCACTTATGTACCTCCAGCCATACAAGAAGGGGAAGTGCTAATTCAACTCGAAGCTGAAGATGTGGATACAGGAAATGATACATGGAAGAAAGCACTTGTTCTCTATGTAGTGGGTAATACACCATTGAGAGGTTTGCAGCGAGCCAATGGAACTTTGTGATGAAGCCTAAAGTGTTTTATCACAACGAGGGATACTTCGTGATCAAATTCAACAGTGTTAACGATAGAGATGAGGTATTAATGGCTGGACCTTATACTCTTTTTAATCGTCCAATCATTATCAAGGCCTGATCTGATGATTTTAATTTTAAAGAAGTATTGAATGCTGTACCAATCTGGGTTAAATTACCGGATCTTCCTCTGAATTGTTGGAATACTAAAGCTCTTAGCAAGATTGGAAGTGGCCTGGGGAAACCTTTGTATGCCGATGCTTGTACATCGAACATTGATAGGACATCTTATGCACGAATTTTGGTTGAAACGGATGTAGCCAAACTGTTAATGGTGGTTTGGTATTGTAACATTTGACCCAACATATCCCCTGAAGTACTGTTGTTGATTGCCAAAAATGTTGGGACAAATGTCACAACATTCAAAATTTCAAACCAACATTTTTCATAACAGTTTTGTCTTACTTCACGTTAAGCAGTAACAGTTTTACTGAGTGGTAAAAACGACTTAGGCATGTGAATTAGGAGTTGTATAAAACGTGAGAGAAAGAGTTAAAGCTTGGGGAAGAAGTCGAGTGAAGAACAAGTCAAAGTTGTTGAGATTTCGACTCCATGATCTTCTCCAACAAACACACAAGCTGTCCACCTTTCCCTCAACCTACTCAACCAATCGATGAGCTTTTCAAGGAAGACTCTCTACTATAAATTGAGAGGTTACAAGAGTGAATCGAGATCCAGAAACATATTGCAAAAATATCAAGAGAGCTCTTGAGAATTCATCTCAGAAAACTGGATCACAAGTGTTGCCTGAGTGTGTCGACAACATTCTGTCCAACATTACAATTGCAGTTTAGATTCTAGATTAGCTTTGTATTGAGCAATTGTAATGAGAAATTGTCTATGTCTATTTAGGTAGATTTTTCAGGCAGAAGTCATCTGCGACTTCAATGTTTAATTCCTTTCCGTTTCATCTTGTAAATTTGTAAAGAAATGAATTTGTAATTTTTGTATATAATATATATATATACAATACTTTCGGTCATTGACCGTCATAGGTTATATAATATATATAACCTATGTAAATTTTAAACCTTTGTGTTCTTTATTTTTCCTCTGCATTTACTCTTTAAAGTTTCTGTTTTATCGAAGTGTTGTCACTGGTGCCGGATGACATTGTCGCCGACATTCGGAAACTAAATTTGCATTCGAGTTAGTTTATTTCCAGTTAGTTTTTATTGTTCCATAGCATACCCGGACCTAACACAAACCTTTGCCTGAAACTATTAAAATTGGTGATCCTAGGGGAAGAATCATTAACCAAAAGCTACAGTATGACTGGAGCCCTCTCTATTGCCCAAAATGTTGTCAATTTGGGCATAATTGTATTGCTGGAAGACACTAACAGGGCACAAGCTCAGCAGGAAGAGCCTACACAGGCACCTGCTAGGAAAGAATGGAAGATGCTACGGAAGATGGATCCAACTACCAATCCTAATATCGATGCACAAGGAAGAGAACTTGCACGACTGGTGGAGCCTGAGAACACAATGAATAAATCTGTTAGTAAGAATGCTTAGACTTTAGGAAGGAAGATGGATAGGGGAGTTGAAACTGAGAATGTATTCACAGCACTCACACAAATTGCCCACAGACTTATACAAGAGGGGGCTGTACTGAATGACAAAGGAGTGAGTAGGCAACAGAGAGGAGGAGGTACAATGCAACATAATCCTACATCAGTATGAGTATTGTAGCCTGGAATGTAAGGGGCTTGAATCAGGTGTATAAGCACAAGGAGTTGAAGGCTTTCTGTAGGGAGAATAATGTTTTTTTGTTAGCTGTTTTAGAAAATAAAGTTAGAGAAGGGAAAGCACAAAAAACAATAAAGAAGCTAAGGGATAGGTGGAGTTGGGCTGCTAACTATAATGCAGACCAAAGGGGGAGAATCTGGGTATTGTGGGATCACTCTGTCATTGATTTCAGAGTAGATGACTTGCACCAACAAATCATATATGGGTACTGTACTAAACTAAATTCAAACAATGGTTTCTACTTTGGAGCAGTGTATGGTTTACATACAATTGCAGATGGAAGGAATTTATGGAATGATTTAGAATTATTGCTCAGCAATGCTAGAGCACCTTTAATTCTAATGGGAGATTACAACACCATTCTCCAAGGGGAGGACAGATACAATGGCAGTCAAGTGGTTGATGGAGAAACCAGGGACTTCAACAATTTCCTGCTTGACAATAACCTGACAAAGATGAAGACAATGGGTAGAAGATATACATGGACAAATAATCACACTCATAGCAAAATAGATTGGATCCTTATTAATGCTGAATGGGTTCAACAATGGCCACATATAGAGGGAGTAATCATGGAACTTCAGTTTTCAGATCATTGTCCATTAAGGGTAAAAATGGAGGAGCAGGTTGATAGAGGTCCAAAGCCATTTCGATTTTACAATTATATGGCAGATCATCAAAACTTCATTAAGGAGGTTGAGGAGAGTTGGAACAGAAAGGCCACTTGGAACTCAATGCATCGGGTTTGGACTAAAATGAAGCAAATGAAGGTGGTAATGAAGAACATGGCTAAAAAGGAATTTGGTAGCATTGATAGGAGAATCATTGAAGCTAGGGAGGCATTAAGAGAGTATCAGATTAACCAAAGTGATCCTACGCAGAGCCAGAATCAATGCCAGAGGGAGAAGCAGTTGAAACAAGATCTGGATAAGTAGATTCTAGTTGAGGAAAGTATTATGCAACAGAATCTAGGGTGCAGTGGTTGAAGAAAGGAGATTCCAATACATCCTATTTTTTTGCATGCCTGAAGAATAGACAGGCAACTAATCAAATCAGGAGATTGGTAGCAGATGATGGGAGGATACTACAGACAGATATTGAGATTGAAGAGGAGATCCTTAGATTCTACAAAGGATTACTAGGATCAGCTGCAACACAGTTACCTGCAGTAAATGCTGAGATTATGAAGAGGGGTAAGATATTGACTAGAGACCAAAAGCAGTTGCTGATCAACCCAATCAGTAGAGAAGAAGTTAAAGTGGCTTTGATGGGTATAGATGACAACAAGGCGCCTGGTTGTGATGGATTCAATGCCCATTTCTTCAAAAAATCATGGGCAGTGATTGGAGAGGAAGTCACATCTGCTTTACTAAATTTTTTTGACAATGCTGAGATGTACAAAGCAATTAATTGCACAGTAATAACACTGATACCAAAGATCAAGAATCCCTCAACTATCAAGGAGTTCAGACCCATCTCCTGTTGTACTATTCTTTACAAAGTGATTTCCAAAATCCTGACTACTAGAATGCAGAATGTGATGGACGCACTTATTGACAGTTCTCAAAGTGCTTTTGTGCCTGGAAGGCTGATTATGGACAACATTGTGATGAGCCATGAACTAGTAAAGGGCTATGGGAGGAAAGGCATATCACCAAGATGTATGATAAAGGTTGATATGCAAAAAGCATACGATTCGGTTGAATGGGTTTATATTGAGCATGTAAAGCAATTGCTAGGATTTCCACATATGTTTATACAATGGATAATGAGCTGCATCAAAACAGTGAGTTACTCAGTGATGATCAATGATGGATCCACAAAGCCATTCCCAGCCAAGAAAGGTTTGAGACAGGGAGACCCACTCTCACCTTTTCTCTTTGTTTTAGCAATGGAGTATCTCAGTAGATCACTACAATCTCTAGCAGGTGTAAAGGGTTTCAAATTTCACCCAAGATGTGGAAAACTTAACTTGACACAGTTAATCTTTGCTGATGATCTTTTGCTCTTCTGTGGAGGAGATGTAAAATCAGAAGGGCATTAAATGGCAGGTTCAAACAATCTTCATCAGCTACTGGTGTCATTGCAAATGCTAGTAAGAGTGCTGTATATTTAGGTGGTGTCAAGCCAGATGTGCAGGAGCAGATTACGGAGGAGCTGGGGTTCACTAAGGGTGACTTGCCTTTTAGATACTTAGGTGTCCCACTAAGTTCTAAAAGATGATCTATCACTCAATGTGAGCCTTTAATTGATAGGATGCTGAATAGGATTACTTCTTGGACAACAAGGTTTCTATCTTATGCAGGAAGGGCACAATTAATCAAAAGTGTCCTGTTTTCCATTCAGACATTCTGGGCACAGGTGTTCATCCTACCAAAAAAGATTGTCAAATTCATTGAAACTATTTGTAGAAGGTTCTTGTGGACTGGTGAGGCTGAGATGTCCAAGAAAGCATTAATAGCATGGGATAAACTCTGTCAACCTTTATCAGCAGGGGGGTTGAACCTTATGAACATAGAGCTCTGGAACAAGGCAGCAATCTGTAAGTTGTTGTGGAGTGTGTGCAGAAGGAGAAGATGTGGATAATTTGGGTTCACACGTACTACATAAAAGGAGGGACTATATGGGAGACTAGTCCAAAAAGTGCTTCTTGGATGATTCAGAAGGTATGTAAAGCCAGACAGTAATTTGAGGAGGCTGGTTATACGCATAGTGATGTACAACAGATGGATACTTTCTCCATTAGGAAGGTATATCAGAGACTACAAGGCCAGTACCCGAAAGTAGAATGGAGGAAGCTGATTCTCAACAACCATGGAGCTCCTAAATGGAAGTTTATTTTCAGGTTGGCAGTGTGTAATAGACTTGCAACTAGAAATAGGATTGCTAAATGGGGCATCAACACCACTCCCCTATGCCCATTATGCAGTCTACAAAATGAAATAGTGGAGCACTTATTTTTTTAATGTAAATTCTCAGGCAATATCTGGACAAAAATACTAAGATGGCAAAAGATTCCTAGAGGCAATATGGCATGGGAAAGTGAGGTAAAATGGGCAATTAGGAACTGTAAAGGAAGAAGCAATGGTGCAGCAGTGTTCAAGATTACTCTGACAGCAGCTGTGTATTATATTTGGCAACAGAGGAACTGGAAGATATTTCAACAGAAGACAAGAACTGAGGAGGCTATACTTAGACAGATCATACACGAAGCATATTTTCGGGCAAGCCTGGTACCAAAGTTAACAGTTTATATGAGCAAGTTGAACTCCTACCCCAACCTTTGAGATTAAGTTATGAAGAGTAGGTTATGATGTGTAGCAGTTTTGTTGTTTGGTTAATTCTGGGGCATCATGTCCAGAATAACTGTTTTTTAAAAATCTGTACTGTACAGTCACTTGGTAAATAAAATATTTTTACTTACCAAAAAAAATGAACCAAGAAATTGCTTTAATCAAACTACCATGTAGGTAATCTTGATAGAAGTGAAAATTCCAAGCAAATAATATTTTCTGAATAGCATATAAGCATGTGAAAGTATGAAAAGTGAAAGATTAATTTCCTATCCAAAAAAGAGAAAGTGAAAGATCAATATGACATTATTAGCCTGAAAGGATTACTACTCAAATAGCCTTGAAAAAGATACTACACCACTAATATTAATGACCTTAGTTTCTGTAATAATGAAGCATCACAATACAATGGTGAAAGGTCTTAATAGCATTAGTCGTAGCTTCGTTCAAACAAATTAATACAAGCTTATCAATTAGACAAATTTCTGTTTTTTTACTTCTTGATGCATTAACTAAAGTTCATAGCAAAAAAATAGTCAATGCATACAATTACTCAGAGGAAACATATAAGAATATAATCAAATCACTACTAAAGCTCCAAGTTATTTCAGTATAACGGAGGACGACCCATTGTTTCCACAATCACCAACGAATCTAACAGTGAAACACTTTGTACTCTCATTTACTCTCTCCATCCCAATTTATGTGAAGGTGTTTGACTGGGTATGGTGTTTAAGATAAAAAGGAAGCCTTTTGAAAGTTGTCGTCTAAAATAAGCCATAGAAAATTGTGGCTATAAATCATTTCGTTAAGGGTAAAATAAGAAGTTTGAAGTTTAAATGTTACTTAAATATGGAAAGATGTCATTATTTTTGGGACAACTAAAAAGGAGAGTTTCACATAAATTGCAGGGAGTATCAAGAGTTGCTTGGCTGTTGATAAGGTAATTATATCACTGCAAATTTCCCTATAAGAAACTTCCAATACAATGCAAGTGTATCTTAGCCTTACTTCACAAGCTAGAACTAGTTAACCTCATACCAGAAGAGCAACAGGCACACCGAGTTTTCCACTGGTCAGCAGCCTGACAAGCAAAGAAGGATAGAATGGAGTGTATGCAGGGTGAAGGAGATTTTTCTACTGTCGAATTTAGAGATTTGCAGCCAGCTGCATAAACGGCAATGAACTTGCTTGACATAACAAAACCTAGTTGTATTCTACTATTCTCCTAAATGATATAATCAGAATAGTTCTCCGATGCGATAATATGCGTATTACAATTCTTTTTTATGTCCCAATGGTCTTCGGCAACCTTTTGTCAGCACTGAGCAAAAAAATGTGATATTTCTGATCCATTTTGAAGTAACAGGCTAAAGTAGAACAGTCAACAAATATTCCAATTAGACTGCTCGATGAACATACAACTATGTCATATTTAATAATTGTTACCAACTAAACAGGAGATTACATCGCCATAAAGGCTGCAGCATAATATAAAAAGAAAAAGAAAAAAAAAACACAAACGCACACACCACAAGAAGACATACTAACAAATATGAGCCTGAGTAATCAGTTTTTTTATGAGAAGATTGAGTAATCAGTTACAGACAACATTACTGTACTATAAGGTGCAAAAGGTTTGACCACTAACACTAGTCTAGTCTATAAAGTTCACCCGAGATATAACCGGTTAAAAGAAAAGAAAAACTTCTTAGCCATGATACATTAGCAAAATCTTGACTACATGCTTAGAAATACACAAAATGAAGATAACATAAAACATCAATGCAAAAATCTCGGAATGAACTATGAGTCGTGATGTACCGTGAAATTACGGTACATTTGATACAATTTACTTAGGCTTTTGTAACTCCTAGAGTACATTTTATGTTGTTTCTTACGTATTTTTGTTGTTTTGTAGGATAAGAAGTGCGGAAATGAAAAACAAGTAAAAAGGAGCAAAAGGTGCCTGAAAACATGACATGTGAACCGCAGGTCATGCCTGCGAATCGCAGGTCATGCCTGCGAATCGCAGGTCATCCGGAGATTGCTGCAGAAATTTGGGAAAATGAACCAATTGGGAAGCAAGGTCTGCGATATGACCTGTGAACCGCAACCCATGCCTGCCGCAGACTGCGCAACTGAAGATCAAATTTTGCAAGACCTGCGATTCAATAGCATGACATGCAAATCGCAGGATGTGTCGGTGACATGGTCTGTGGTTCGCAACTGACGACGCGGGGATATTTTTGTCCAAATTGTGTGCACGTTTTTTGGGGACTATAAATATTCTCCTAGGGTTTGGGACACCAACTTTTATTCAAATTTTGTCTCCCACATTGAATACATTCCATTTTTAATATTTTGAAGCTTGTAAGGAAGGATATTCAACTCTTGATTCCATCTTTGAAAAACTTTGTAAGTTTCAATGAATGCTTTATTATTTAATGCTTTGTTTTCATTTATTATGAGTAGCTAAACATTTAGCTAGGTTTGTGTGACCTTAATGGTTATCTTAATATAAGTGAGTATTGAAATGCTTGATTAGATTATTTATCATAAATGTATTCTATTAATGCTTCATTTTGTATTGATATTATTATTAATGGTGACCAACATTAATAGTGCTTATTAGCCCTTTCTTGCTTGGAAAAGAATAGAGGGTAGAAAATGTATTAATAGCAAAGATTTGGGAAATTAAATCTCATCTAATAGCTAAAGCTAGGAATAGAATGGCTAATTTAATATTAAATGGGTGCAATGCAATTCACATCCTAGGGCTTGGAAGAGCCTAGTGATTACATTTACAATCTAGGTTGGAAGACTTGTGGTAAACTTAAAAGTAGCCCATAATCTAATACATTAGATATTTAATTATAGTCAAGCATAACCTCAATTATATTGATTCGCCTAAAAGGGGTCACAACCCTAGTCCTTCCATCAATTAATTTACCAATTTAAAATATTTCTCTCTCTAGTAATTAGTAGAACAATCTTAAAAACAATCAATATTCTCCCAATCCCCCTGGAAATTATGACTAAACGTTGAGGTTTGTAATTAACTTGTATTTTTCTCGTCGCATTCCCTGTGGGATTCGACCCCAACCTTTGTTGGATTCTATATTTGTCGACGACTGCTTTACATCCTTTTCGAAGGTGTAATTTGGGTGTATCAAGTCGCCGAGCATCTCACCCCCCATCCCCCTCCAAAGACCATATAGAGAATTTTGCCTATGTGAACTTCGCAAAGCACAACACTGTCCCAATCTGGATAAAGGTTATAGTCCAACTACAATGATCCTCTCAACACCTTAATAGAGGTAAATCTAGACATAGGATTCAAATAAGCAAACCCAACTAATTTGGTATAGATAAGAGACTACATAGAAAAAACACAGAAAATAATCCTAGCGGTGGCAAAATCACTAGGTGATTTCTTATTATCTGTCCAAGCCATTCGGCAGAATTCAAAAACTTTAGCTCAAACCCTATATTTGTGTTGAAATTTTCATTTAATATAAACAGATATTTTTTTCAGGACCTCCATTAAAAAAGTCTTTTTCAGAACTCAGTCAGTAAATAGAATTGTGGTACAAAACCCGTAAACTAAACATCTCGGCTTCGCCTCTGGCGAGAGGTAGCAGGTATCCTGTGTAACTAATCGAGTTGCGCTTAAACTAACCCGGACACCACGTTTATAATAATTTCACACAAAAAAAAAAGAGGAAAAGAAAAAGGTTACCTTAACAGAGTCACCACCAATACTCAGAGTCGAGGCAGCTGGAATATCCTTAAAAGAAAGCAAAAATGACGAATACCCAACATCAATTCAACAAAAAGAAAGCACCTTTTTTGTTAATACAATTTGGTATACTGATAATTACCCAGAAAATTTACAAACATCAACATCAATTCAATAAAAAGAAAGCACATTTTTTTGTTACTACAGTTTGGTTTACTGATAATTAAGCTAAACAATTATAAACCTCAACATCAATTAAGCAAAAAGAAAACACTTTTTTTGTTAATACAATTTGGTATACTGATAGTTAACTAAGCAAGTAAAAACCTCAACATAAATTCAGTAAGAAAAAAGGGGAAATTTTCAAAAATATATAGCTTTTCAAAATATTTACGCCTCAGTATTACACGACATTATACCTCGGGGAAAGCTTTATACATAATATATCAACCTTATATAAAGTGTACACAATGTGTTTATACATAAATATTAGCTAAATCTGGTGTTTATACACAAAGTATGGGTTATGGGGCGTAAATACTTTTTAAAAATATATAGAGCGTAATTTTCTGAAAAGGAAAGCACATTTCTTTTGTTAATACAGTTTGGTATACTGAAAATTTAGCTAAACAGTTACAAACCTCAACATCAATTCAATAAAAAAAAAGCACATTTTTGAGTGAATATCTTAAATGGTCATTCAACAATAACAAATTCTTCAATAAAGTCACTTATGTTTATTTGGTATCAACAAAGTCACTCAAGTTATGCTAGTGAAGTCATTATCCAAACAGTTAAATAAATAATTACATAAACATTCCCTCGAATTTGACATTGTAATACTTATTTCTTTTGTGGTTATGTTTGCGTCTCTTTTTTTCTTATAATTTTTTAGCCCCTATTGTTATTAATATAAAAATTATGATTTAACTAATTTGTTCTTTATGATATGTATTTTTATTTATTTAATTTTATAAACATTCTTTTTATTCAAGAAAAGATCATTTCAATCTCCATTGTTAAACCACATTTTAAAAAATTATGGTTGTAATTAATTCCTTGTTCGTAAACGGAAACAGATGAAAGCTAGTCATCTAAATAATGGATCTTTGGCCTAACTCAATCCCAAAAATTAGCTTGTAGGGTAATGATTGTCCAAGACCATATAAGGAGTCCATGTTCCATTCCATATCCTTCTAACACTCCCCGCACGTCCAGACCTTGTTAATTGGAGCGTGAATAATATAATTTGGGGGCCCAACATCGGTGAACAAAGAATTGGAATGGTTCTGACTCTCATACCATGTAAAGAATGGATCTTGGGCCTAACTCACCCCAAAAGCTAGCTTGTAAGGTGAGGATTGTTCAAGTTCATATACGGAGTCCATGTTCCCATTCCATTTCCGATGTGGGACACACTCCCCGCACGCCCAGACCTCGTTAACTGGAGCATGGACAATATAATTTGGGGGCCCAACATCGGTAAACAAAGAATTGGAATGGGCATGGCTCTGATACCATGTAAAGAATGGATCTTGGGCATAATTCAACCCCAAAAGCTAGCTTGTAGGGTGAGGATTGTCTAAATCCATATAAGGAGTCCATGTTCCCATTCTATTTCCGATGTTGGACTCTTAACACTCCCCGCACGCCCAAACTTCGTTAACTGGAGCGTGAATAATATAATTTGGGGGCCTAACATCGACGAATAAAGAATTGGAATGAGGCTGGCGCTGATACCATGTAAATAATGGATATTTGGCCTAACTCAACCCAAAATCTAGCTTGTAGGGTGAGGATTGTCCAAGTCCATATAAGGAGTCCATGTTCCCATTCCATATCCGACGTGAGACTTTTACCAGAAACACATGAAAGCTAGTCTTAGCAGTACACGAAACAACAACAACATACCCAGTGAAATCCCACAATGTAGGGTCTGGAGAGGGTAGAGTGTACACAGACCTTACCTCTACCTTGGTAGATAGAGCGGCTGTTTTCGAGAGACTCTCGGCTCAAGGCACAAAGTAAGACAAACAAAGTGCGTAAATCATGATAGCGAATTCTGAAACAGAAAAGAAGCAAAAAGAAACAATAACTAATGCAAGTAAATAAGACAAACAAAATACACATAGTAACATAAATCGAACGACAAGGGACTATAAGGCAATAATGTGTCTACTAGTATGATAGGCTAAGCGAGCCTACAATAATAATACTACAACTACCAGTTTGTAAGAGTAGGTAGAACTACGATGGACTACCTACTACCCTTCTACCCTAATATGTGTCCTCCATAACCCCCTATCTAAGGTCATGTCCTCAGTGAGTTGCACCTGCGCCATATCTCGTCTAATCACATCTCCTCAATACTTCATCGTCCTACCTCTACCCCTCATGTACCCGTCCATAGACAACCTCTCACACCTCCGCACTGGGGCATTTGTGTCTCTCCTCTGCACGTGTCCGAACCATCTCAACCTAGCTTCCCGCATCTTATCCTCCACCGAGGCTACTCCCACTCTGTCCCGGATATCGTCATTTCTAATTATATCCCTCCGTGTATGACCACACATCCATCTTAGCATCCTCATCTCCGCAACTTTCATCTTTTGGGTGTGTGAAGTCTTGACCGGCCAACCCTCCACCCCATACAAAAATAAACAATTACAGAACAAATATTAATTTGCCCTTTTTTATTGCATGCCTATATATACAAATCTCCCAACTAATTCCAGTATATCCAAGTCACAAACTTTATGGAATTCATTTTGCTATTTAACTGGAGATTGGAGAAAGGGAACTGGAATTACGCTAGATGTATCTTAGATTAATGCAAATCTGTTTTTATTTTAATTTCAAAAATATATTTATTTTTATTTATTTGAAATCTCGTTTAATTTATAAATGTTATATGCACAACCTTATTATAAATTTGAATGAGAACTTAAGTGGAAGAAATGGGCTGTGAAAGAAGGAAACTAAAATAGCTCAGCAACACACCTACTTGTATTAATCTTTTTGTTAAATCATAATTTTTTATATTAATAATAATTAAGTTAAAAAGATATTATAAAAAAATTAAAATAAGAGAGGCAAATATAATCACAAAGGAAGTAAATGTTACGAAGTCAAACTTGAAGGAAGATTTATATAATTATCCATTTAGTTTTTTGGATATAATGACTTTATTGGCAAACTAGCATAAATTGAGTGACTTTGTTGTACAAAACAAACCTAAGGAAAGATCGGAGGAGATGTTTTCTTTTCTTTTTTGTTTCTACTTAATTTGAAGTAGTGTTGAAAAAGAATTAAAAATGAAAAAAGGAAATATTGGGCCGGATCAGTTTGCATTCTTGGTTATGGTTTTGATTGCTCAGCCCAAATTTATTTAGGGCCCGTTTGACTATGGATAATTTTAGTTTTTTCCGGAATTGTATTCATGAATTTTGAATATAGAATTGTTAACAAAATTTTGAAATGCAACTTGAAGTTAAATTTAGAAATATTTTGAAATTTGAAAAACTCCATATACTTGTTTACACATTTTTCACTTCAAATCACTCACAAAAAAATTATATTTTTTTCAAATTTTATTCATGTCCAAACACCACTTAAGTTTTCAAATATTATCATTTTTCAACTGTTTTTCAAATACTATTTGTTTTTAAATTTCACATTTTCACTTTAGAATTTAAAGTCACCTTACTATTTAACTTATATCCAAAATTTCAAATTTTGGTTGTACGGAAATGGTAGATGAATTACACACTGGGAAAAGAGTTGCTGAGACTGAAGATGATGAAATCACCATTTGGGTTTTCAATGAAATTTTCGAATTTGGGTGATTTTGATAAGATTTTATGCAATTTTCTCTGTAGGCTTATCGAAGAAGAGAAATACTGGAAGAGATGTTTTATTTTTCTTTTTTGTTTCTTTTTTTGGTTCTACTTATTTTGTAGGGAGAGGTGATGTTGAAAAAGAAAAAAGAAAAAAAAGGAGAGATTGGGCCGAATCAGTTTGCATCTTCATGGCACTTTTGGGCACTTTTGGGCCCTTCAAATGGGTTGGTCTTTAATTTTTACCGTAGTAATAAATTAATTTTTTTGCGAAATATAAATTTATATTTTTGCATCATAATATTTGCTACGCGATTTAAAAACTTATGCCCCCTGACATAAGTTCAATAGGTAAGGATAAAAAAAAAAATCAGCTCATTTAAAGAATAAATACTAGAGATCAACCCGTTCAAGGGAAAACAATTTTTCCATCTTCATTCCTCTTATGGTTTTGATTGCTCCTCCAAAATTTATTTAGAGTTTAGTTTCTAAAAGATAACTTTTGTTACTACTCAATAGCACTTATCTTTTGTAAAAACTTAGGTCAGACGCCGTAACTCTTTAAAAATAAGCACTTTGAAAATATATTTAAGTTCTGAATTATTCGCTTATTTAAGTTCGAAATTCATGATACTATCACAATATTTTAACGATTTTCAAACACTAGATATTTTTTTTAAAAAGACAGATCCCTAAACTTGACTAACCCGTACAATTTTACTTTGTTTTTCTACTGGGTTTGCAAAGAGCAGCGAAGCGACGTTGAAAATAGTAAAAAGAGGAGGTTTGGGCCGCATCAGTTTGCATCTTCATTCCTCAGTATGATTTATCTTAGTTCATTTGGACAATATTTGAATTGAAGTTGAAAAAGAATACTTAAAATTGAAATTGAAGTTAAAACAAGTTATGAAAAAGGTTAGATTTGTTTATGTACTGTTCGAGATCGAGCAACTTTAATAGGTATCTGTACCTTTTTATAGAAGAATTTGGACAAGTGAAGTATATTTCGGCTAAAAATCTGTTAACCGGAAAGGCAAATACAAGATATTATGTTGACGACAAAAGTATGAATGAATAAAAAAAAATTGTGAGCGGAAAACAATAGTTTCACGTGAACTAAATGTTGGAAATTTGTTTTTGGCGGAAAGGTGCGTCCACCCATGTTTAATGAATTAAATACTAGTGTTCCGCATGTTGGAGGCTTTGTCTCTTCACACATGCATAATCTACTAAGTGAGTAGATGACCGTAGGGCCAAGAATCGTCAAATTTAGTTGAGAAATGAAAGAGATATTGGTCCACGAAATAAGGTGTTTGAGGCATGAAAATATAGTGTGGACAAATCTACCAATCGGTGGGAATATGAAGAATTGCTCTCTATATAAGTCTCTAATGTGGTAAAGGGTTTGGACCCCAAGGGGTATCTCATGTGTTTAAACGAGAGAGGACCTAGATGTGCTTGGGTTCAAGGCTAAGCCCACACGCGCGCCGCGCGCCCGTCCGGTCTCGGGTTGATATTATTTTTTTGGACCCCAAATTGCTTAATATTTACAGTTTGGTCCCCAGAGTTTCTGAAAAGTTGATTTTGGGGTGACGGAAGGCAGAAAACTTTCTGCCTACCGTTGGACTGTTTCTTGGAGCATTAACCAGCCATTACTTGGCTGATTAACTCCTCCATAAACACCCTCCTTCAATGGCCATGAACAGTCTCACTTATAGCCTTTAACATGTCACACTAATGGCCTTAAATCAGCCATTAACAGTCCTCCTAATGACTATTTACTGCAGTGTTTTTGGCAGTTGAACAGCCCTCTTGTGATGCTATATATTGAGTTGTTTTGACTCAATTGTGAAGAGACATACGTGACTGAAAGTCAACACAAAACAGTGAGCAAACAGACAGAAAATAGCACAAAACGCAGCTCAAAACAGTGAGCAAACAGTCACGAAAAATACTGCAAAAACAATGAGCAAAGACCCTCATATACACAAGATATACACAACAGAGACACACTATATACACAGAGACAAAACAGAAGAGAAAACAGAAACTCGTCCTTCATTTTCCATATCTTCAGCAAGTCGATTCATATTTGTTTTCTTCGTCAGGCTCAACCTATTGGCTTTGTAGGGTTGAGATTAAAGTGTTATTTTATCTTGGGAGACTATTGTCCGCTAACGTAAAAGCATATATACGGGGCAATCTTGTCTTAAGGACAGAGGGCAATCACTCGACTCAACACACAACGTTGTAACCATCCAGATTTAGTTGTTTCTTGATTTCAGGATATCAAGATTCAAGACACAGCAAGCTTGCGGTAGTTTTGAAGATTGGCCTATTTGCTCAACAAGATTCAATTTCTGAATATTGAATATTTGTTTATCCTTTCGAACACTTGTAATAGTTATTTACTTTCCGTACTGCTTTATAAAGTACAATAGAGTACCAACACTAAACATTCAAACTCATATTTCAAGGTCTCACTTTAAATTCAAATGATAATTTCGATATTACAGATGCTGAAATAATGATTAATGCTCAACCATGCACTATTACTTCTTTTTTGTGCGGATTTCCTTCAAAGGCACTGGTCTTTAATTTTGCCCTTTAAAGTTGAAAATTTTAATTTTTGTTCTTCGCTCAAAAATATCCGAGGTTCGGGGTTCGAACCGCTGCTCAGTTAAAAAAAACCATAAGATTAAATTGGGTTCGCAAGGCAGAAACTCTGCCTTTAAGGTAGAGTTTGCATACAAAATATGTTTGTCTTAAGGTAGAGCTTGTTACCTTAAGGCAAACTCTGTCGGATAGGCATAGTTTGCAGGCAAACTCTGTCGGATAGGCATAGTTTGCAGACAAACTCTGTCGGATAGGCATAGTTTGCAGGCAAACTCTATCGGATAGGCATAGTTTGCAGGCAAACTTTGTCTTCCGGTAGAGTTCTGCTTTCGGGCATAGTTTGTAGGCAAACTCTGTTGTTCGATTTTTTTTTTAGTTTTTGCTTGAGCGAGGGTTTGAACCCGGAACTCAATAATTTTAGGCGAAAGATAAAAATTAAAGATTTTCAATTTGAGGGCAAAAATCAAAGACCACCCAAAATAATGGCATTCCTGAGAATTGCACCTATTACTTTCAGTTTTCACCATCACAGTGACTCATAATTGAAAACTCGATGAATAATGAGTCCACCTTTTTATCTTTCTCTACTTAAATACCAAACTTTCATCTGGAATTGGTTAAAACCTGTAGTGTGCAATTAATGGACATATTTTTAGTCTAAATATTTAATATTGGGAGTTACAGAAAGTTCTTAATCAATTATTTATTTTAGGAATTAAACAAAGTTAGTTTTGGAATTGATGATATGAAGAGTTTTCAAGCTAAATAAATACAACATTATCTGGCAGAAACCTTAATTTTTAGTATGGCCGTGCGCACGGACAAGTTAACCAGTTAAGGATGATTCAAGTTGTACCAAAGAATAAAAAGGTAAAACTGAAGTTAAATGTAAAATTGTATAAATTTCATCTTAAAACTACTAATTGCCATACAAATTTAAAAATTAAGTTCTTATTAGTTGTAAGAAGACGAGTCTCAGCCAATTCCAGCACCACCTGTCACTATTTATCACTAAATATATTGTGAAAATCATATCCAGATAGGATTTTGCAAATACGACATCTAAAACAAATTAACCTCTTATTAATGCAATAACAGCAAAAATATAACACATTAACTAACATTAGTGAGTTCTACTAAAGTTACCATCTCAAAAGAAATCTAAACATATCTCAGCATATTCTTAACATTTTACATTTCAAGCTTTCATATACTTTGATTTAATTTAAAATTAGCAGTGGTAGTTCGACTCAAATCTTTTTGATTTGTCAAAATTATTTATAATAAATCCATTCCCATGTAAAATACAAATTCATTAAATAATAAAAAGAGATTATTCGAATGAAAAAGATAGTTATTTGAACACAATTCACTCTTCTTCATTGGACAAACTTCACTAAGAGAGAGTGCCAAAATAACATTAGGCAAGAAACTTGCACACAAATATATTTCAATATGTAAATATATTGAAATACAGACTAATACTCAACACATTTGGTCCACGATGTTAGACAACACAACACGTGAAAAAAATTTAATTATTTTATTATTGTAAAATTACACCAAGACTTGAACACTATAACTTGACCACAATATACACCAAGTTCTTACTCTTTCATTTTTACCAACACTTGACACTCACATTTTAGCTTACACACACTTTAGACTCATTTGGACACTTTTTGGATGCACACTTGGGACTTACTCTCACTTCTTAAAAACTTCTTACTCACTTAATTACAACTCAAATAGACCACCTCTATTTATAGGTGGTGATGAAAGAATCTAGTTAGGATACTTAATTACTATTTTATTCTAGAATATTCCTCACTACCTTCTTCTAGAATCATTCTTCTATTTATTTCTAGAGTTATTCTTTCTAGACTCCACTCTAGAACTTTCATCCTAAAGTTCTTCTTTCAACTCCTTAAAATTACTTGAACATTCTAGATTGATTATCCATTGTCTTGGATATTAAGTTGATGATGACTTTTAACACACGCTATTCATGACATTCTGTTTAACATCAGGGGTTGAGATAGCTCTGTTTTCTATACAGGGGAACAGCCATAGTGATCATGACCCGCTCCCTTTGTATTTCCAGTTGTCATTTTTCATTTTACTTGCCTTCGCATCACTCTTTGTGGGAAGATTTATAAAGTTCAACTACCCGGCTGAATCCCAAGTCCTGGAGCGAGCAGGTATATTATTTGCGACTACAGCATTCTACCTTGCCATGACCAAGGCTTTTTTTGCTATTTCTCAAAGCTTGTTCTTGGGGCGTCTATCTCTTCTCCTTGCTTGCTATTGCTATCTGCAATCGTTCTTAATTACTATCGCGAGTAGGCAAGACATTTTCAGAATACTATATGATAGTAATAATTTTCCTATACGGTGTAAGTAATTTTATAAAAATTATGTTTTCAAAATATAATGTCCATTCTGGAAATCAAAGTTGGTATAAAGATTCTCAATCAACAGAACTAAGATTGTGGGATATCATCAATAGTTATTATCACTAAAGTGTTTGTAACATTTTGCATGTGAGCAAATCTTATGTCCCTGGCATTTAATCTTTCTTCTTTGCATTCGGTTATCCATTTGATCATCTCAGTGTAAACTTAGTATTATTAGTGGACTGGTCGTCTTTTTGTGTTTGTATTATATTACATAATTTCAGTCCAAGCTAACCTCTCTAGGATTCCTTTTGACTGGTAGGAAAAAAAGAAGAAGCGTGAATTAACAATGGAATCAGCTGTTTGATATGAAGAGTATAGTATTCTTTTAACGTTGGTTGGTTGACTTCAACATTTTTCGTAAGCATCAGAAAAGGCAATAAATATCCGACTCAGTACTTAGTAAAAATAGGATCTCCGACTCTATGTTCGCAAGACGTGTGTATATATCAACATTACTTTCTTGAAATAAAAACATTCTATTACTCGTATTGCTGGCTGTTAACTACTTTTTGTTGTATACTTGTAAGTTGTAAAGTACCTGAATTTCACTTCTACGTATAAAGAATAAAGCTTACAAAAGCTTAAATCTACTCTTTAACGTGTAGTCATGGACGAATGTAGTATTTATGTTATGGATTAATTCAAACTTAGTACTTTGGTTCAGACTTGTATTGTGTTAAACATTTATTAAAGAGGTACGAATAAGAATTTGATATTCAGAAAAATAAAGTAGATGGGTTATGATAAAATTTCGAATTCGAATTCATAATTCAAATCATGATTAATCCGCCTCTATGCATAAAAAAAAAACTTTATGTTTATAATTGCTGAGGAGACGCGTAAAACAAAAACACGATAACTAAAATGGGAG
Source organism: Anisodus acutangulus (assembly GCA_029783415.1). Classification (NCBI taxonomy): domain Eukaryota; kingdom Viridiplantae; phylum Streptophyta; class Magnoliopsida; order Solanales; family Solanaceae; genus Anisodus; species Anisodus acutangulus. Next base: position 8,563,502 of record CM056506.1, on the reverse strand, counting down.
AGAAATAATATTTTGATCCTTTACAAAAAAATTTAAAATTTTATAATCTTTTTATAAGAAATTTTCATTTTTTTTATAGATCTAAAAAAATTACATAAGAGATCTGAAAAATTCATTTTTTCTATTCAAATTGTAAGAGCTAGAAGATGGCAGGTGGGTACAATTTTGTGGATTCGACACCGCACTCGCCCCAGTTGGGGCGATTATGGGTATAACTTTGACGGGTAGTAGGCAGGTATGGGTAGGTGGTGGATTTGCAGTTATAGCCGCCTGACCCGCATCCAACCGCCTGTCCCAAATCCACCAGTTCACTTTGTACCCGCAAACTGTAATTTTATTTGTACAACTTTATATTTATCTAAAGCCCAAATAATTTGACACACATAATTTTAACAGCTCATAAGCCCAATAATAATAAATTTTGAGGATATTCACTTGGGTGGTGGAGCGGGTGTTGATTTAGGAATATAATCATCTAGGCAGGTAGACTTGTCCACCGGGTCGGGGATCCGCCCGACCCGACCCAACCGGAAAAAACCAGGGCGTGGTCGACATAGGTGAGCCACTCGACCAGCGGGGACGGGCCAGAGTCGGTCGTGGTCGGGCCAGGATCAGAATATTTTACATGTTTGACCCGACCCGATCCCGACCTCGACCAGACCCCGATCCGCATATTTTTTTAATATAATTTATATTATTTTTCCTTCATTAATATTTATTTTGTACTTGTATATATTTTTGTCATTAATAAGTGATATAATGCATGTTTTTATAATATTGTATTGCTCTAATCTACATTGAGCTCGACATAAAATAAGATAAAAACGGTAGCTGATTATTAATTATATATTTATATTATTAATCGTTCTGTTAATATCACGGAAGCATAATGTAGTGAGAGAAAGTAGTTGTAAATTGGTGAAACTTTAAATGGTCATACCTCTGCGCTCGAATGTCCGTTTTACCCGATATTTTTTGGGTTTGCGTATTTTTTCGAGATAGGGCCGGTTAAACAGCCTCAAGGAGGTTTTTTTTAGAAAAACGTCTGTTTTCTCAATCAATTTGTGTTTTTTTCCAAATCGATTTATAATTTTCTTTTTCTTTAGTCAGATCTCACGATATACAATACATTTCAATGTCAAAATTTCGTGGTAATGGTGAATGCCAATTTCAGTTTTGAAAATTCAATTTAAAAAAAAAATTCCTCGACCTGGCCAGTCCGACCACCGCCAAAAATTGACGGTCGTGAGTCGGTCGAATTTTTAAAAAATAGGGTCGAGAGTCGAGACAGCGAGAAAAAAACCACCCAACCCGACCTTTGGACAGGTCTATAGGCAGGTATGGATGTTGGCGGGTAGGTAACGGATATAAAATTTTCTGACGGGTATAGGTGTGGGGAGGGTACGCGCACCCGCCCCGCCCAATTGACATCGGTAAGATATTAGTATTAAATACTATTACTTCCGCACTACATGTTTCCCTCTTATTTCTATTTAATTTATTATTTCACGTTTTTACGATACATGTTTCCAGAATGGAAGCAAGAAGTCAATTGCCTCTATCTCTACTTTATGCTTAATAGAAACTCCCCTTGTATTTATGTTCAAACAAAATTAGGGATTGGTCATCAGTGACACCGTCTTACACATGGTACTATATATAGAATTCTGCCTTACTCCTTGCGCAGCTGCAACTGAAAATGGATTCATCAGCTGCAAATTCAGTTTCAAACTCCCCCATTTCCTCTCCTGCCCCTCAACAACATCAGGTCTCTCTCGCATACCCTATCTGTCCATTCATCTCCTTTCTTTCTTTTTTTATCGATTAAGTGATATAATTTACGGACTAATCTAAGTTGCTCTCTTTTTTTTTTTTTTTGTAGGAAGTGAAAGTCTCAAGCCCCACTGTTCCTGAAGATTTGAAGAAGGAAGTGGTCGAAGATCCTCTTGAGTAAGTGTATATATAGGCTTTAATTTCTTGTATAACTTCTGATGTTTTTTTTTGGTTCAAGTGTCTGTTCGGCCTTTGCTTTGATTTCTAATCTGTTGCTCTTTTACTTTGAGTAATTAATGATTTCATGGTCTTAAGTGCAATTTTATTAAGAGATTTCTTGCTGTTAATTTGTTCATATAAGAATGTCTCTGTGGGGAATAGATTCGTAAAGAATTACTTTTACCTATCAAAATAGGAAATAAAATATATGCTCTTTTGTTTTTGCTGTAGAAGAATAGAATATACTCATGGCTGATAGTCATCTGTTCAAATGTTATGTGGTTTTCTTTCATGAGTCTACTTATCGCCTATAAATATTGCCCTTTTATCTACCACAAAATGATGGGAGCATAAGGGCAAGTGACTAGATGTTGCTGTAAAGCTTAGGAGAAAGAATCCCTTTCTATTATTTCATTCTTCCCTCCACGAGATCCGAATTCAAGTAGATTAATATTAAGAAAAGAACAACAAAAACATTATGATGTGACAAGTTAGGATTCTGCTGGTAGATTTGCTAATAAAGTAAATTTATCATAACAGACTTCTGATAATGATAAAAGGGAAAAACAGTCACACAGGTTTTTTGTGAATCATTTGGAGCCCATCTGAAGTTATGTTGATCTTGTAGTGAAGATAGCCTAGTGTATATATGGCATCATGTGCCACAGCCGGATTTGAAAGTGTAAGATGCTTAATTGATTCTCTTATAAGGTAGTAATTGAAAAGTAAAATCTGTTGGTTATTCTATTATCTGCTCCCAAGTTAGTATCCTGTGTGTAAAGTGAATTCGGAGATCGAAACTAAGATTTTAGGCGAATCTTCAGAATACAGGCTCAATGTTTAATGACAGTAATTTAGTACTTTAGCACTTTAACTGAAATATCAACAGTTTCCTATCACACGGCATCTGTTAAGTGCATGCTTATCAGAGATTTTTTTGAGTTATCCATTTTAGCTAAACTGGTAAGCGCAAAGATACTTTTTCTGTTTTACGAATCAAATATTGAATGAACTATGCATTACTATTTCCACTAGTCTAGATTTGCAGGGCCTACTGATTTGATAGTAGTTTAGGGATAAAAAAGGTAAAGATATTGGCACACTAATCCTAAGTCCTTTCTTCTCGGTTGTGGTCCAATTATGGGTATCTATCCGGCGTTAAATATGTATAGGATATTTGAAATGTTTGTAAGGCTTTAAGGCTCTCTACAACTTGAAAAGTTATGCTGAAGCTTTCTGAAAATCAAATAATACCTAACAGTTTGTTTTGGCCAGTCAATGAATTCAAGTGTCACATTGAGGGTCTGAACGTGCGTAACTAAAACATGTAGATTCAAGTGCATGAGGATTTTTACGTAGTTGTGATTGCTTAATACTGTTTTGAGTCTTCTACTAATAAAAAACCTAACCTAAACTACTTATGTGGGCAATAACGGAAATCAACACATGGTTTGTTCTACTAGCTAGCACAGATTGTTACAAAAGTCCGCTTATGAATATAAATTGATACAGACTGTTTTTCTATCTCCTAGTTCATAGTCTTTCCCTGTATCTGGAGAAAAGATTATCTTACTTTACTTGTCTGTTATTAGAGGTATATACTTTCCTTTGATTGAAATATGCTTTGTCCACTATTCATTATTTATATAATACCATACTACTTCAAAGGTCAAAATCTCAAACCCATCAAAAAACTGGATGTACCTTTATTATAGTTTAGACCCCAGCTTTCTCGTATCAACGGTACCCTTCATGTCTATGCCCAATCAAACTAAAATGTTTAAATTGGGAGGATTACTTGAAAACAACTTGTTACGTCTCCGTTATTGTGTAACACATCCAATTTTTCATGTTAGGACATGCCCATTCTTTTAATTTAAAAAAATAACCTTATCAGGATGCTGGTGGCTGTAAGTGTGCTTTTCATCTTTTATGGGGAGTAAGATCTTGTTGTGGCTGTTGTGATGATAGCTAAGCTCAAGTCTAGTAGTTTGTATACTCTTGCAAGGTCTCTACTTTTGTGACCATTGGTTGGAGTATGCTAACACTACCCCTATCTATCTATACTGTGGGTGACCTAAAATTTCTAGTAATTTGGACCGGCCTCTTGGTGGGGCTAGTGGGGAAGTATCTTTACTGGGCCGTTTATCAATCAAAATTCACCTGAAGATTCTTATAGCTGTTCCACATGTTCGTACATTAAATGTCTTCCCAAATTTGATTGTTTTTAGTATTATCAGAGTTTACTAAAATGCTCCTACTTCTCCAATTATTCGCTAGCATGTATATGATGATTAGGGCTGGAAGAAGGGATTTCATTTCTTTGTTCATATTGTATATCTATTTCCATTGAAAAACTGTATTTCCATTTCAGCTTCTAAATTTGCTGCAACAAGGCATGAGATAACGTAATATTGAAAGGAAAGGTTTTTGCTGGTGTGCTTTTACGAGTGTTATTAGTTCTCGGTGATGGTTAATGTTAAGTCTATAGTACTGATAAAGGAAAAGAAAGGAATTAAGACAACAAATCCTACTACAGCACTAATTCAAGTTGTTCTGCTTAGGTCTTCTGTCTATATAATTGTAATCTGAACTCGATGGAGGTCCTAACTCTTTCTATGCTTTCATGCTATGATGTAGTGAATTGGAGATTCGACAGATTGAGAAGTTTAAGAGGTATGAAGTTGAGGCCAGGAGACATTTAATGTCCAAGTACTTTTCAGACAAGACTATTTTTGGAGGTAAATAGTCCGGGAAAGCACCATAATGAGGTCAATTTAATTGAGTATTGAACCACAATGGTTGTTTTTAATTGTTGTTGTAGGTGGATATTTAAGATCATTTTGTGTGTCGTGGAACTGCATTTACTTGAGGGATACTCCTATCATTTATGAATATTTCGGTTTGTTGGTTGGCCCATCTCCCTTGCCTAATTTAAGTATCACTTAAAGTTAAGTGATATGGAGAGTCTCACTTTAGCTGCAGCGGTCAATTTTAAAGTCCTCAACTCTTCTGATGCATTTTACCTTGAGAAGATACTAAAAAGGGCAGCCCGGTGCGCTAAGCTCCCGCTATGCGCGGGGTCCGGGGAAGGGCCGGACCACAAGGGTCTGTTGTATGCAACCTTACCTTGCATTTCTGCCAGAGGCTGTTTCCACGGCTTGAATACATGACCTCCTGGTCACATGACAACAACTTTACCAATTACTCCAAGGCTCCCCTTCTACCTTGAGAAGATACTATTGTAAACTAATTCTAAAAAAGATTTAAGGGATTTTGAGTTTTAACAATGTAAGACTATTTTATTTCGTTTTCTCATAAGATGTAAAGCGAAGTTACTGGGACACCGACTAGTCAGTGTGCACAGTCAACAAGAAAGTGGGGTAGAGAACTTAAAATAGGCATATTGGAATAACCAGCTATAAGCAGATTAATTGTTAGGTAGCATATGTTTTGGAGAAAATCGTGCTTTCGCAATTAAGTAAAACCAACTGCCTCGCTCTCCCTTAATTATTAGTGAAGAATTAATCTCTTCTTTCTGTTTAACTAACTCTAACCTATGGCTCAGAATTGGCATGTCTGGATAACCTTTTTCCTGATAAGTATAAGTTGTGAATCTGCTACATCTGTTGAGTTATAACTATTAGAGCTTATTGTCCCTTCACGTGCACCAGGAAAAGGTCATTAGCATGTCATCTAGTGTTGGGGTTGCAATTGTATCCCTACTAAATTCTTAGCTCAATTGCAGTTGGCATTGATTGGCTATGAATTTTTTCTGTTGAAACCATCGACTAGTTTTTGCTTCCACGATATAGCAAGACTGCAAGGTGGTAAGTTATTTGACATGATTAACTTCACTGACAAATGTTTGCAGGAAACATCTTTGACGTGAAAATGAGTATAGACGGAGAGCAAGTAAAAGTAAGCAGGTGTGTAAGTTTTTACCATATAAAGGATATATACAGCATGTTAATTGAAATGTATTTGTTGTTGCCTCAACAGCTCCTTTTTTTGCTAGGTTTCCTGGGTACCAGTCATATGCAGATCCGGCTAACTTTAATGATGATAGCAGTAGCGACTCAATCTCTACAGTGGAAACTCCAACTCCGAGTGCTAATGGGAAGCAACCTTCCCAAAAAGACTACTAGTCTTAGAATCTTTGCTTTGCTCTGAAATTTTTCTAGTAGATCAACTAGAAATGCTGAGAACCTTCTATAAGTTCTAGCAATATCTAAGGACAAAGATACTTAACTTGCTTCAGTTTGAGGCATAGTTGTAGTTGTTATTGTTGTTGTATGCAAGGACAAGGACAGTTTTTGGTGAGCTGGTTGGTTACTTGTTCCAAAACTTATAGCATGTTTTGACAAACTTCCAAGATATGCTTATTTTGGAAAGTATTTTTTGTCAGAACTGTTTGTTGAAAAATTACTTTCAGAAAAGTGCTTTGGAGGAAAAAGTGTGAGCGGGTCCGGGTACCCTAACATTTTTTAACTACCCGGACCCTACCCGGTAAAAGATCGGTTCCTAAATTTACTACCCGGAACCTACCCGTAGCAATCATTACCCGGAACCTACCCGGACCCGCAGGGTCCGGGTAGGTTCCCGGGTACCCTGTAAATAAAAAATACAAATTAAGCAATAATTTTTAAGCCTATGAGAATAAAAAAGAGTTCTAAAATAATTTCATCAAGTAGTTTTTTAGCCTGCAATCGGAGTTTTTAGTACCCTTATAAGAAGTTTTAGAAAACTTATTCATTGTAGAAAAGCTAATTCTGTTACCAAAACCTAAAATTGCAAGCCAAATTTGACACTCAATTAATTGAACGTGTTGATTTCAAAATAAATTTGAAAATATCTGAATTAAACTTATTTTCGTGTTCATAAGCTCTTCGATACAAAACAAAAGCTTTATTATACTAGTAAATTCCTAAATTTCATCTTCACAACTACAAAAATATACACAAATTTTAAAAATAGATTTACATTTCAAATAAAAAAGTAATACAAATTGAAGATGAGTATCGCCTGAAATAGAACAGAAGCATATGATATTAAAAAGAAATTGAAGAGTTAGATATGAACTCATATGCATTTTAGGAATGACGTGAACACAACCAAAGGAGAGAAAGAGGCAAAGGTGAAGCTTCAATGACGACAACGATGAAAGTACCTGAGAGAAAGCTTCAACAACGACGACGATGAAGCTCGGTGGTGTAGCTAAAACGCCATTGTTATTGAGAGAGTTTTGAGTGTTTTCTCTTAGGGCACAAAGAGCATTCTAGAATAAAGGAGTGAAAAAGCTAAAATATTTACGTCTTGGGGTGGGGAAAATCAATGTGCAGGCGTGCAACAAACAATTTTGGAGAAAGTTAAAAGTAGTCCAAATGTTTTTAAAAAAAGTAAAAATATTTAATATTTTATAGGTTCCGGGTATCGGTTCTGGGTCCGGGTACCCTGTCTCTATTTGCCGGAACCGGAACCGGACCCGACATTGATCGGTTCCTAATTTTACTACCCGGACCCTACCCGTTATTATAATATATCTACCCGGAACCTACCCGTTAGTGTCGGTTCCGGTCGGGTATATGGGTACCCTGTACCCGTGCTCACCCCTAGGAAAAACTATTTTTACTATTCATAAGAGCTTTTACATCCAGTAGCCCTTCAAAACTTCTTTTACTATTCATAAGAGCCCTTCAAAACTTCTTTTACTATTCATAAGAGCTCAAAATCTCTTATTTTCTTAAAAATCATACTCTATACAGTAATGGCTTTCCAGAAGCTTTGGCCAAAAGGTTGTTAGTGCCTGAATAATATGATGTACCAGTGACCATTTGTTTTTGTTCTTTTAAAACTCTTGATACTATAAGAACACCTAATTTTTGTTAAGCGCCTTATGAGGACTAGAACATATTGAGCCTAATTAATAGGCTAAAGAAAGGGTATCGCATGAGGATTTGTGGATTCCACCATTTAAAAATATACCGTATTTGCAATACTTGCATTAAAAAAAACTACCATATTTGTTTACCCAATTAATTGTGTTAAGTGGCAACTCGCACCAGGCACATTAGGAGAATTCAAAGTTCCAGTTGTAACAACTTAGCAAAGCCTAGTAGTAAGAGTATAATCTTAATCAATTGCAGAAGTTACTGAAACAGAAAAGGACTAGAAGATTTTGAGCAGAAGAAGTTTTTTGGCTTGACATAATCAGAGTAGTAATTTCTGCAATGAAAGCCCTTCAGAACTTAAATAAACAAATAGCTGTACGTTCGTTGCTTTTGAGTGGAGAATTTTGTTACTGCAAACTTGGGAAGCTTTTACAAATAATATAATCTCCCTTTTTGTGAATATTAATTTTCTTACTCATACTCCACCTATCATGCTTGGAGAGGCCTGCAATATTTTTCATTCAATCCGAGTTTTTTTGGTCTGAATATAGTGTTATCCCTTCGATCTTAAGGAATTAAACTCAATGCTTAACTGGTGCACCAATCAGAGTCGTTTGATCATGGTTTCTTCAGTTAATATTAGATATATTTTACGAATTATTCACATAATATAATGAGTTTAATCGGGTGATCATGACTTCACATGACCCATTTTTTCTACATAAATTCTCCTGGGCCTATAACAACATAACATATGATCTAAATCTTTTTTTGGTTGTTATAAACAAAACATTCATAAAAATACATTTGTTTTGTATAAAGAAGGAATTTTTTTAATGATGAAAATATATATATTTATATAATATTTTTTGTTATCAATAGTCTACTAAAGTATCAAAATATTTGGTCAAAATCTCTAAACATATTGATAAGTAAAAAGTTGTTATAGAGAAACGATATAACATAAAAAATAAATATGATTTAATAATATAACATAAAAAGTAAATATGATTTTTATAGTAAGGTGTTATATAAGGATGTTAGTTTGGTATTTATGGGATATTTGAGTGAAGACATTAGTACTGGTATTTACTAAATATCCCATAAATATCGTGTAAAGTCCTTTACTTTCGGTTGTGGTATTTGTGGGTTTCGTAAATTATCCTTTTTAATACAGTATCTAACGTCAAATATGTATGGGATATCAAATTCATGTTCAAATATAATTGTACTAACTTTTAGAATATTCTTTTAACTTTACGGCGGCTCCAAGCCTCTGCCGTCTACAGTTGTCTGTCTCTTTCCCTGACTTGAGTTGTTTCTCCCTGTTTTCGTTATTGGAATATAATAATTCCAGTTTGATTTGAAAACATTCAAATTCACCCATAATACTTCACCGATCATTTTGGGCACCATGCAGAAATGAAGACGACGTTAACAAGGTTCCAACATCCATTGCGACACATACGAGAACCATTGGAATTATTTACCCGCCTCCAAATATTAGAAATATTGTTGACACAACTGCACAGTACGTGGCAAAAAGTGGTACAAAATTTGAGAAGGCTATTATTCTAAAAGAAGCTAGGAATCCCAAGTTCAGCTTCTTGAATGCTTCGGATCCTGACCAATGCCTATTATCAGCACCGTTTGGCTAAAGCTAACGCACAGAAACAACCAGCAAATTCAAATACTATCAAAGAAGCTGTTAAGCCTGATGATTTGTCAGCCAAGTTAAGACATGTAATAAAGGTTATTGAGCCACCTGAGGTAGAGCAATACACTGTTCGTCTCCCTGAACGGATCACAAGTGAAGAGGTAAATATCATTAAGCTTACAGCACAATTTGTGGCCCGTAATGGCAAGTCTTTTTTAACAGGGTTAACAAGCAGGGAGATTAATAATCCAGCGTTTTATTTTCTAAACCCTAATGCTCACAGCAATCCATTCATGTTTTTTACTTCGATTGTGGATGCGTATTCGAAAGTCCTGATGTCTCATAAAAACATGACAGATGAACTGCGGAAGAGTGCTGTTGATATGATAACGGTCCTGGAGTGATGTTCGCATCGGTTGGAATGGGAGAAGTCATAGGAGATGGCTAGGCAGAAAGCTGAAGATGAGATAGAATAGAAGAGGTCGTTGATGTCTATGATTGATTGGCACGATTTTGTTGTTGTTGAGACCATAGATTTTGCTGATGATGAGGATCATGATTTGCCTTCGCCTATGACGCTTGAGCAGGTTATAAGGAGGAGCAAGTTGCCTACATTGTAGCAAGAAGAGTATGTTGAGCCGGTGGAAATGGTGAAGAGATGCAGCTTGTCGAAGAAGGTATCGTGGAAATTCCAGAGGAAAGGGACCCACCAATGCGGATTGTAAAGGATTGGAAGAGGCCTGAAGAGAGGATCGCGGCAGGAAGGGATCCGACTAAGTATGTTGTATCTCCTATAAGTGGTGAGTTAATACCTATTAATGAGATGTCTGAACATATGAGGATCTCTCTTATAGATCCCAAGTACAAGGTACAGAAAGAGAGGATGTTTGCGAAGATTAGGGAGACGACTCTAGCTCAGGATGATGAGATTTCTAGGAACATTGTTGGACTTGCACGAACACGTCCGGATATATTTGGAACTACAGAGGAAGAAGTTTCAAATGCTGTCAAGGCCGAGATTGAGAAAAAGAAGGAAGAGCCGAAGCAGGTCATATGGGACGGTCACACATGTAGCATTGTTCGCACTGCAAACCAGGCAATATCTCAGAACTCTAATGCAGATGATCAGACCGATGCTGCAAATAATGTAAGTAACCTTCCTCTTCCTCAGGCTCCTGCTCCTCTCAAGCCCGGTCTTCCATCTGTGAGGCCACTTCCCCGCCCTGATTTGCACTGAATATTCCTATGCCTCCTAGTGCTTGGGTCATTGCTCCGCCTTCACCTCAGCCTCCTATGGTTAACATGATTCCTAGGCCTCCTGGATCACAGTTTATGCCTTTGGGAGCACCTCAACTCTTTGTTCCCCTCCTGATGTGCCAGCCGGGAATGCCTATGGTCCCACCTCCTCCTATGCCCCAAGGAATGCTGCCTCCATCTCCACTGGAGGAACCCCCTCTTTCTGAAGAACCAGAGTCGAAAAGGCAAAAGCTTGATGAGTCTGTTCTCATTCCTGAAGAGCAGTTTTTGGCTCAGCACTCGGGACCTGCAAGGATCAATGTATCTTTGCCGAATATTGATGAAGGGAATCTCACAGGACAAGTTCTGGAAATCACAGTGGAATCTCTTTCCGAAACCATTGGCAGTCTAAAAGAGAAGATTTCGAGGGAGATCCAGCTTCCTACAAACAAACAGAAGCTGAGTGAAAAGCAGGTTTTCTGAAGGACAACTTGTCTCTTGCATGATATAATGTTGCATCTGGAGAAACAATCACTCTCTCTCTCTGAGAGAACGCGGTGGCAGAAAGGGATGAAAGGAGTTTTCTGGCACGGCCTTTAAAGGTTTTTTTCGGAACTACTGGCATTATCTAATCCCTGTTATGAGTTCAAAGGATTCTCCATACCTCTTTTCATGTTATTTTGGAGATAATATAGGTCTCATACTTCTAGTATTTCTTTCTGCAATTTAGTCAACTAATTTATTTTTCAAGAAAAGTATTACTATTACATTTTACTACTCCATAATACTCCTACTTCTCCAATTATTTGCTAGCATGTATTATATGATACAGGGCTGGGACAGAAGGCAATAATAAATACAGAAGTTGCCGTCTATAAGGTATGGATCATCAAAACACCAAACCATCCAATGTAAAGACGGTTTCAATTAATTATAGGTAAAGAAAAAGCAACGAGCTTTTGTTCTTAATTTGAATGATTCCCTATCTAATTAGACGTTAAAAATTTATTAGTGCCTGATACGGGAAAGGTTTCTTGTCCCATGAGTGGAATGGCTTTCAGTTCTGCGTTCATATTGCTCAACTCTTGCAAGACACCTCACCGAGTACCGCATTTGCAATTTCTGAACCCCTTTTCTAAGAGAACTTTCTGAACTTTAAAAAATACTACCTATTTCATCTTTGTTGAATGTGTATATGAAGTTTTGGTGGTCTCATTGATTGGAGAGATTGCTCTTTTCCATTTGTTTTTGGATACTCGTGTACTAGTCAACATTACACGAGTATTATTTCAGACTAGTCATTCTCATGTAGTGGTTTTGTGCGGGTTGAATCCTGCAGTTCAGTGAATGTTTCTTGCAATTCCAATTTTGATTTTGTGCGGATATAATAAGTTCTCTGTACTTTCTTTTTTATAGAGGTATACATCGTTTGTCAAGTTTAACTTCAACTAGCAATCAACTGGTATTTCTTGTGGTTGGTTGGGGTGGCCTACCTAAAAAGAATGTTGACAAAACATGCAATCGTAGACAGAGAAAAGGACTCTGTTTATTTGCCCAAAAATATAAATCCTGTCTATGTATTTTCTATCAGTTGAATTATAGAAACTTGTAACATAATTTCCCTACTGGCAATTTAATCCTGTCTATGCATCTTTTTTTTAAAAAAAAACTACCTCTAACTTCTGGCCTTTATAAGTGAATGATATTGAGAAATCTATAGTGGCATGTCTGGACAACCTTTTCCTAAACGATATGGGTCGTGAATCTGTACCTCTTTTGAGTTAGAAGAGCCTGTTATCACTTCACAATTCACATGTACCAAGAAAAGGATATTAGTATGTCACGGAATATTGGGGTGCAATTGTATCCCCGCTAATATTTGAGTCGATTGCAGTTGGCATTGATTGGCTAAGAATCTATTCTGGCTAAGATACTACAGTTGTACCACTCTTACGGGGGCCACTATCTCTGATTTCAGGCAAAATCAAGACTGGTGCATTCCATTTGAAGGAATCGTAATGACTGGGACATTCACATTGATGGTTACACACAGATGCTCCTAACTCCTTAAGAAATTCCACCTCTTTGTGCTTCACTAGATCAGTTTAAATGGAATTTACACTCCTCCCTTATTTGCACTTCATCCTCTCTTACTTATAGGCCTTGGAAAACAATATGGAAGAACGTGGCTCCTCTGTAACAGATGCATACTTTGTGAGGCAAACATTCAACAATCGACAACTTTGGAATTTGTTGTTTAGCATTTTGGGTATCAATCGGTGCACGCCAAGATCTTTTTTGGAGTTTCTACTTGCTTGGCGCAGGAGAACCATCGCTACATCCTTCTTTTCTGCCTGGAACACCATTCTTGACACTATACTTGAGCTCAATACAAATAAATATACTTGCTTAATTTTTGTTGCAACATGGGAGTGGCAAATATGTTAGTGCCGGAAGCCATGCTGGACTTATTCTGTTCATTACATTCTGTGATGCTCTTACCACTTTGATGTAATCTTTTTCCATTCTTTGGCTGGCAAACATTAATAAACTTCATTAAAAAGATGTCATAACATTTGTGTGACTATTAACTTTTAAAACTTGTGGTTTAAAACATATCATAACATCTGTGTAATTTTAAACATTTCTCATTAGGGGTAAAATAGAAGGCGTATAGTTGATTGTTTCGTGACATTTTTTTTTTGGAACATACTAAAAAAAAGTGTCATACAAACTAGAACAAAGAAATTATGTTATACCAGTGACTAGCAGGTGCTATATTGCTTCAGCAAAGGGTTTCTTCAACAACCCTTGATGGGGTAAGAATGTAGTGAATATTGCCACTTGACCCTGATTTGTTAAGCGCACCTTCTTATACATAGGAAATAAAGGAAATGAACATTTTTGTTCACCCTCGTACTTTTCAAAGAGAACCAAGTTAAACATGTGGTATCGATGCAAATATGTATGGTAAAACACATTGCAATATCACTAATTTGCAGCATCAAACTAGAAATTCAAGAACAATAATGTACAAGTTGGCAAGACTATAACTTGTGTAGACAGTTTGCCCTATAATACATCTGGACGAGACAAACTCTGCACTTCTCCAGGTTTTAGCCTACAACTTACCAAGCTCCATTTAAACTTTCCCCATGATCTGTAACTTAATAAATTCACTCTCTTAAGAATATAACAAACAGAAGGGATTAAGGTTTCCCATGGCTCCAGAACAAAGGTTTAGTTATCCAAACAAATTTCCATAAAGCTCTCTCCAACCTTGACCAACTTGCCCATCACCCTTGTTGGCTATACTCACTCTACCAGTGCTCCAGTCATTCAGAGCCTGATGGCATTTGGGGGGAGGCGCGCGCTAATTGCAAGCACTCACAGGCCCCGTGAGAAATCTATTTTTTACCCTGCCAAGTTGTGAAGCAACTGAAACTGTACATGATGAACCAAACCTACCGCCTCCTGAAAAGGGAATATGAGTTAATTATCATGCACCACCGATAACATACAATCTTTAAATTACATTCAAAAATCATATATTTGCAGTATGGTAATGTGGTGGTAAAAGCATAGTACTTGGAATTGTAGCAACGAAATTGATGCGATGTCTTGATAGCAACAAAATACAAACACGGATGAAACAGAAACACAGCAAAAATACATGCTTAAATGGCTCAGAAACTATCATTAGATATTCACAAGCTTGTTCATACATGCTCTCAGGTCTAAAACACTTAACTACCACTGTTATTAAGCAAAGACCAACATATTTTGCATGTATGATAAAATGTGCTAGACTTCTCGAATATTTACAAAATCCGGCTTTCCTAACAAGCATCCAATTTTGGTGTCTTCCAAGTGATTGTTGTTTTACTTATGATCAACTTTAAACAAAGATTCTCACCGCCAACGACTTTTTTAAATGACTCATTGGTCCGCAATTCCAATTATTCCAGTCTTGAGTGACAATTGGAGAATCCATGATCAAAACAAGAAAAAATACCTCAACTTAAACATCTGTAAAAAGAGGAAGGGGGGGGCAACTACCTAGATGGCCCCTCAAACTTGGCATGATTTGTCATAGACACTCAAGTAAACAAGTGACCAAATAGACACTTCAAATCGACAAAAGTGTGTCTTCAAACACATGGGTCAGCAAAATCAGATGTGTGAAAATTACACGCTGATGATGTGTCAAAGGATGAATTAAATAAAGACACATGTCAACCCCTGCCCACCCCCAGCTACCCACCCCCAGCTACCCCCCCCCCTCTCTTTTATTCTTCTTCTTCGAAACTGTCCCTTCACTCTTCAGCAGCCCCCTCCCTTCGTAAGCAGCACAGAAGGCATAAAACGATCCCCCTATTCATCTCAAAATTATGAAGAATAAATTTGCATCATTTGAGCCTTTCTCGGTGAACTAACCTTAATTTTGCATGCTTAACTAAAATACACTATCAGAAGCCATATCCAAGAACGAGCCAACTTCACATAGCAAGAACAGACCTGGGGCGATTCAGTGAGCAGAAAAAAATAGAAAAAGCTCGAGCAGAATCTGAGCTTCTAGATGCGAAAAATATGGCGAAAGAGCTACATCGAGGATAGAAGAGCTAAGTTCAAGGATAGAAGAGTTAATCCGACAGTTGGAGCACGCAAATTCTGAAAGGTTTGTTCTTCAATATTTATTGGTTTGCTTATTTATATACATGCTAACGTTTAGGTGTGGATGGTGGGATAGAAAGTCATGGATGGCGAATTTGTATGTGAGAGTTTCTCTTTTCAGTATTTTATTTTTTTTCTTTTCGTTTCTCACCAGAAATTTAGAAGAAGGAATGGTGAAATATTTAAACGAAAAAGGAGAGATCATAACTTCAGCTTTTCATGCACTCAAATGTAAGTGTAAGCCACACAATTTGCTATAACAGTGTGAGGTGCTCATGTGACACTAATGTCAAACAGGGGTGTCTATTTGGTCACTAGTTAAGTTGGTGCATCTAAAAAACAAGACGTGTCAAGTTTGAGGGATATCTAGGTATTTGGCCCCAAAAAACAAGGAAATTTTTCCCCTCCAAGCTTGAATTTACTTTCACATGGTTCTAACATAAGAGCTACAGAGAACTGATTGATGAATACCAGTGACTCTTATTATCTATGAGCTTTATGCAATCTATAAGGTGTATAAGTAAATTTACTAAGAAAAATCAAATTAAATAGATAATTCATTCTTTCTGTAAGTGGCCAGCCATTTTGGCTTTACAAATTGACAAAGTTGTGGGGTCCATCCTATTTGTGAATCACTTGGCTTTGATTTATTCTTGGAGAGCAAGTTTGTGTGTGTGAAGGAGAAAAATTGGTAATTTTCTCTTTCTTTTACTACTACTTGAAGCCCAAGGAATTTGAGAAGAAGAATTAGTTGATTTTGTTCTTCTTTAAAAAGTATTTGTAAGAGATTTGTGTTGAGAAACACTTGTGTGAACCCTTTCTTGGAGTGATCTTGTGAGGTTATTCACTTGGGGTTTTTGGGATATTAGAGTATTCAATTACTCTAATTTTGTACTCTCTTTTGTGCTTTTGTACTCTCTTTTGTATACGTTGGTGTTAGTAAATTTGCTCCTCTTTTGGTTGTGGATGTAGGTCAAGTTGACCGAACCACGTTAAATCTTTGTCTCCTATTATCTTGTTATTGTATTTGTACGACTGCTTTGTCTAATTCCGCACTATCCCGGACATCCAATCCTAACACTTTCTCTGAACTTGGTTCATATACAAAGTTTTCAACAACGTATACTAATAGCAAGGCAATAAGAAATTCAAATAGTATTAACGTCAAAATCATCTAGTATACCAACAACTTTAATTTTAGGAAACCAACAACTAATCAACAAAGACAATTCATTATTTCTCTAAACTTGCTTCATATACAAAGTTTTCAACAATATATACTAATAGTCAAGGCAATACGAACTCCAAATAGTATTAACATCAAAATAATCTAGTATATCAACAACTTTAATTTTAGGAAACCAGTAACTAATCAACAAAGAGCAGATAAATTACTCAAGGGATTGAACGTTTTCAAGTCATCATCCAACTACAAAAAGCATACCTCCATTCAAGTTGCTCAAACCTCCTGTCCCAAAGATCAAGTTGATCAACGCTCTGTGTCTGGACAGTTCTCCTCCGCTCATAGTCAGGATCATCAGTGGGCAACTCGTGTCGACAAACTGGACAGGTGTTCCTAATTCCAAGCCAAGGCAGAATACAATCACCATGATACCTATGAGCACATGGTAACTGTCTAGCCTTTTCTCCCAAATTCATCTCATCCTTGCAGATAGCACAAGTAGCATAGTTCTTTCCTAAATCCTCTTTACTCACAGCCACAGTTGGAAGATCTCTAACAACAGTCTTCGAAGCTGGTGGTCTTCCAACTAAACCATTCTCACCCTCTGCAAACTGTCCAAACAACAGCTCATACTCAGCAGTGTAATTATAATCGTCTTGATCAATATGACGACCTAAATCGAATCCCCCATTTCCAATTTCCGGGTCAGGCTCCAAATTGTGATCATTCAACAGAAACTCCCACTCCAAATTTTCCAACTCGATAGCTCTTTCCTCTCCTCGGGCAGCAGATGCAAATGCTTCCTCCTCGTCTAATAACATGCTCAGAGTCTCTATCTCATCAACTCTTCCATCAATTTCTTCCCACTCAAAGTCCTCATTCACATCCCTATGATCCTCCAGTTGGAACGAATCCCAACACAAATGAATGCTCGGGTCGTCACTCTCATTGTCTCGAATATTCCCCTCTTTGTCATCGCCATCAGCTTCATCCACATTGAATAATCTGCCTACAACGCAGTTCTCATCAGGATCCGAATCAGATTCAATATCCACAATCCTCAACCCACTGACAATCTGCTCTGGGCCATCACAATCTTCAACATGAAACCCACAACCTAACCCTAGCCCAAAATCCGGGTCTAAGTTACTCAAGCCCATAAAGTCATTCTCTTCAATCACACCGAAACTGGCCTCCAATTCGGGCTCCGCATGGAGCAAATCAGGGCCCAAAACGACACGTGTCGAAGATTGAGATTGTTCAAAGTGTTGCTGAAACATATCCATAACAAAGTTTACTTGGCTCTCGCGATTCAAAATATCCAAATCGGGTTCTGAAACGTCGTCGTTTAAGGAAAAATTCGTTCTTCGCTGAGAATCCGAAGAGATTTGGGGGCGGCGAGGGAAATAGGAGAGATCTGGGCCGTCGAAGTTATCGAAATCGTGAGCCCAGTAAGGAGAAGAGTCGAGGTCCTCTACGACAGCGTTTTGATGTTCGATAACGTCGTTTTCGTCGTCGTTGAGGAAATTATGTAGCAAGATTGAGACCTGAGCCATAGCTGAACCGGAGGAAATACCTTCTTCTTCTTTTTTTTTTTGTGTGTGTGTGTGTAGAACTCCGTTTTTTTGGCTTTTGGTTTTCCTTGTATTTATGGTTTTTCTGGTAGGTGTGTGTATGAGTAAACAGTTGATTTTCTTGGCGTGTGAAATTATTAAAACATCAAAATCCCTGTCCCTTTCCACACTGTTCGGAAGCTCTGTTTGAAACTTTGAGTGTTTGGTTAAATGGTGTCCCAAGAACTAATCTGCAACATAAAATACTACTCCTATTTGATTAACTGTATAAGAAAAATAACATAGTCGCATTATTAATACATCATTAATATTTGTATAATTTATTAAAATATAGTATTTGTATCTTATTTTATACGGAGTAGAAAAGAAAAAGTTAGTAGTGATGCAGGAGTTAAACTATTTATATCATAAAAATGCATTTTAAAAAAGTAACTCCATACATAAGAATCCCTTTAATACTAATCACCAAATAATAATTTATTCACTAATAATTACCTTCTAAATAACAGTTAAAATACATTTAAATTTCAGAAAAAGTTAAATTATTAATCATGTGATCTTCCACACTATAAATAAGAACATTGAAGGACATAATCACCAAAGCCCCAAATCTCTCATAAACATCACCCATACCCACACCCACACCCACACCCACACCATTCGATCTTTTCAGAGCCCGTTTAGATAGACTTATGACCTTTGACTTACAAGTCAAAAGTCATGGAAATTCTAAACTTATGACTTTTGATTTATTTTTGTCATTTTAATAACTCTAATGCACAAATAAAAAAGGATGTAAATGAATAACCGGCAATGGGATGTTACATAAATAATTACTGAACTATATAAAAAGATGCAAAATAGAAAGAGGATACACGCACTCATTTCCGCATTATTGCGGATTATCAGATTCAGCTCTCGGGTCTTGTCAACTGTTTCCACATTGTATTGCTTAAATTAAATAGATACAGGAACCACCACAAGCCTAATGTTATACCAATATATACAACTTTCTCTATTACAAGCAACTAGGCGAAAACGATTCCAGTCACAAAGGCATCATCTGTCAGCTTTCACTTTTTTCTTTAGTGAATCAAACAAGGAAGTATTTTGTTTGTTGTTGGATGACTTTGCAAATGGATTAGAGGGGCGTTGTGCTGTTACCTTATTGGCTTCTCCATTGTTATCTTGTCCGTCTTCAGGTTCACTTGCATTTTCTAATTTTCTTGCATTTTTTACTTCATCCACCTTATCCTTTTCATCCTTCACTTTCTTAGCCTTCTTCGTATCAAATGCACTTTTGAACTCCCTTGCCATTTCCAATTTTCTGGCTTTAGCATTTTCTGCCTCTACATTTACATCCTTGATTGGTTCCTCCAGAGTCCGTTTTTTCGTACCAGAAGGAGCTAACAAATTTAGGGACGGAGAATCCTGTGACTCCAATCTTTTGCTGCCTTCAACCGTAACATGGGACTTGGTTAATGCAGCATGAGCATTAAAGGAGGTATCACATTTCAACTTCGTCGCAGGAACTGTGCTACTAGTTGTTTCTTTATTCATTCTTCCCTGTAGAAATACAATGTAACAAGAATAAGAAACCCAACTAATATGAGCAAAAAATATGTGATAATCAAATGCTTCTGTGGAGGTCGCCTTCCCTACCTCCAATATGGCATTAAAGCGCTCTGCCAAATTTGATAATTTCAGTGCTGTAACAAGCTTTATAGCACCTTTGACTGATTTTTCCAAAGCCAGAAGTTTTACGAGTTCAGTAGCTCTGACTAGCTTATCACCTGATAAGAGAGGGGAAAGAAGCCGATACCAGAATGTAATAAAACAGAATGGAAAAGTAGGAAACTGAAGCATTCTAAACTTGTTGCGATCAACTTTTTGAAGAAAACTGACCATTGCAGCAGGATGCAATGAGCCTCAGGATGCATCGATCAAGAGCGGCTTCAGTATTAAAAGCCTCATCATCAACCAAATTGGTGTCCTCGCCAGCAGCTTCCATTTCTTCAATTGTGCTCTGAATCTGAATGCAAATCCAGCAAACAGCATATCAACATGAATTTCCACTGATTTTTCTGGAAGGTGTAAGGAAATTTTAGCATACACATACCCGGTGGAGATGCATGTTATTCATTATAAATTCATTCTCCAGGTTTTCTGCTCCAAGGTCAGATGAAGCAAGAGGAAATGAAAGATCCAACAGTGAGAGAATAGGTTTAGGAGTGGCCTGAAAATACAAGCAGAGGATTAGAAAGGTGTTGTATATATGGAAAGAAAAAACAGCAACAAAGCATCATACCTCTGGAAAGGAGTCGGGAGATTTGCAAATGACACAGAACAACTTGCTTGTGTTTAACCCAACAACCCAATAGTTTTCTTCTGGCTTCTTCAATTTGCTGGCACTGAAATTTCTAATTTGTAAATGAAAAAGATTTGTACCATCAATGCAGTTAGTGGACAAATGGGGAGGTTATTATACCTGAAAAGTGGAAGCCAACTGCCACCATATTGATTAGTAAAGACCCTTAGCACTCCCTACATTTGCAGTTGTTAAGCAACCGACTTCGATTAAAGCAATCTTAAGAAAAAACAATGGTCTCAGAATTAATGCTCAATGTTTCTCTCACCTTAGAGTCGAAAGAACTAAGACGGCCTTCTTCACTAAAACCAAACCATGACAAACAGGAACCAGGAGTCAATGGAAGTCTTCCTAGGCGAGGTTGTGTTCCAGTACGAATATTGAAGACTCTAAATTCAAGAATCTGTATGGGATTTCAAATAGTTCTATTATCAATAGACCAGTCCACCTCTTCTCCAATCGTCATCAATAGATCAGACCAAATAATACTTGCATATATTTAAGTTTAACTAGAAAATCCAAGTTCAGTGAAACTGAAGAGAAACAACTACTCCCTCCGTTCCAATTTATCTAGTTTGACTAGGCACGGAGTTTAAGAAATAAAGGAAGACGTTTGAATCTTGTGGTCTAAAACAAGCCAAAGATGTTTGTGTGGTTATAGATCATCTCGTTAAGCGTAAAAGGTAAAGTTTAAAGTTAAATTGTTGCCAAATAAAGAAACGTGTCGTTCTTTTTGGGACTGACTAAAAAGGAAATTGTCATATAAATTGGGACAAAGGGAGTATATATTATAGCAAATCATGTGATCTCCAATCAATATGAATATAGTTATGATCTGCCTTGGTAGTAACTTTGTAGACCCTAATTATTAGTCTTGAACTCCATCCATTTCAATTAGATGAAATTTATTTTCTTCAAATCAAGTCACAAACATATGGAAGGAAAAGACAAGCTTAACATGCAAAGTACAAGTGCTTTTTACTGTGTTCAAGCATTGGAAAGTAATATGCATAAGCCTAGAAAGGTCAGAATTTATTAAATTCTTTGTTTAAGAAAAAAAGTATAAATCAACGACAAGCCTTTACTTATCATTCAGACAGCACGAAAAACAAGGATATTTCAATTAATTAGTTGTAAAAATCTACTGTGACACAATTTTTGATGGGTAATCTACTGTCACACAACTTAAAAATTGACCTAATATCTCCTTTTATTAAACAGTCCACAGTATAGCCTTATTGACATAATTCTTCTCCGATAACTACGGAGGGTTTTACAAGGCATATCAACAACAACAAACAACCACATACCTAGTATAATCCCACAAGTGGTGTCTGGGGAGGGTAGAGTGTATGCAGACCTTACCCCTACCTTGGGAGGTAAGGACGTTGTTTCCGAATTACAAGGCATATCAACATGTGAAATAATAGATCTTAACCACATGATACAATAATGAACTATACCTGTTCATTCGAGGGAAGAGGGGGAGATGCATGTGTGACAACAGCAAGTTCATCCTTAAAGCCTGCTGCAGTAACCACTGGTCCATCAAGGGAAAGAATATGCCTCTGGTATTTCAATCCAAATAAAGAAAAATAACTGTTTCAGTTATCATTTCCAGAATAATCAAAAGATTGGTTATGACATTTGAAATACTCCATCTATTTCAAGTTGATTGTCATAATTCTATTTTGGGTAATGCTAAAACAATTACCATTTTCACAACTTACATTAAATAATCAAAAGTATAAATAAATCAAAAACCAATCCATTATACATACTGGAAACGATTGTCAATAAGTAACACAAATTCAAACTGCACCTCCATGAACTACTACAAGCAAATGTTATTTTCTTAAAATTACATAAAATTAAACAAAACATTCAATTTGGAGATACGGGAGATTATTATAGACACAAATGTAACCAACTTACAAACCTTAAGGAAACAATATCTGAATATATATACCTGCAGACCACCCTGTGTGAAGATGCGAAGAAAATTACAACTTGTAATGGCAGCTACCCAACCAATTCCTAGTGCAACTGCTCTTACTTCTTCCTCTTCGAACCGCATTGACCACTGATGTTGCATAAGGAAATCAAAGTTAGCCACCAGAAGTAAAGTTTCATAACACTAGATTTCTGAAACATTTTGGCATACTCCTGATAGATGCATATGGAGTAACAGATTAAATCACTAACCTCACTGTTATTAGCCCAGGTACCAAAAGGCTGATACATGAGTGTACTCATATTCTTTTCACCCTTGCATGGATTTGCAAATACACTTCCATTTTCATTTAATGAAGCCATTGTGAAACCAAAATAATCAGTCATTGCAGGTACTCTGGGACCACTGCTTGTGTCATGAAAATCAATCTGCATTGAAGTTATCATATTAGCTGAATAACTCATGCATATATAGGTCTATGGTAAAACATGATCCAAATTGCCCTCTCAACGTTGCATGCACCATCATTGGTAGCTGTTTTCCCCTTGTTAGTTTTGTTGACAAATCGATGATCACAGTTTCTAGCCATGAACAGTTAAAAGTCAATCACTTGAGATTGAAGATGGTAGTGGAAACAAGCACAAAGTTCAATTTTGTATGATAATAAAAATAACTAATGGCCCCAGATCTTTGAGCCGAGGGTCTATTGGAAACATCCTCTTTACCCCATCGTAGGGGTAAGGTCTGCGTACACTCTACCCTCCCCAGACCCCACCTTGTGGGATTACACTGGCTATGTTGTTGTTAACTAATGGCCCCAGACCCCACTTGTGGGATTACACTTGGTATGTTGTTGTGATAAAAATAACTAATGGGAATAAAGTTTTGGAATAGAAACAAAGACCGACAGACAAACAGAAAACAAGCAAACAAGCTGCAATACCTCTATGTGAGAGTATCCATCATGCTCCATCGTGGTTATACTGCCAAGCATGCTGTAACGTAGAAAACGTCTTTTGCCAGGCTGTTGTGGAGTCGCGCCTGGCTGAATAGCTTCTTGCATTTTTGGTCCTGCAGAAATTGGCACATTCTTGAGCTCATTTCTTTTATTATCTGAACGATCCCTGTGACCATGAGGAGCCTTCTTACGAGGTTCAACTTTTGGAAATAACTCCAACTCTTCATAAGTGTCTTCTTCCCAGTCATCAGGATAACTATGCTGTTTGTGTAATCTTTTTCTGCTAACTGGTTCAGATTCACCGTGACTATCTTCTCCAGGATCACTTATACTACCAGATACACTTGGGTTTTCTTCCTCTTCATCATAGAAAAGAAGACCATGACCAATTTTAGAACATAATCCAGGAATGTCTTCCGTGGGAGATCTCATTGAAGAGGGTACAGCTGATTCCCAGACACCATATTTTCCCATGATGTCAATTATTGCCAATGCATTGCCAATTGGTTTCCACGCCATACAAGTTATTCTGTTCTCGAATTTCTGCCGATCAATATCTTGTTTCTTATCAACATCCCATATCAAAATCTGTCTATCTAGTCCAGAAGTAGCCATGTACTTTCCATTTGGTGACCAAGACAAAAAGCAAATTGGCTGTACAT
Organism: Anisodus acutangulus; assembly: GCA_029783415.1. Taxonomy (NCBI): domain Eukaryota; kingdom Viridiplantae; phylum Streptophyta; class Magnoliopsida; order Solanales; family Solanaceae; genus Anisodus; species Anisodus acutangulus. The sequence goes on along the minus strand of CM056506.1, from coordinate 8,539,353 downwards.
GATCACCTCTAAGAAAAAACAGTTTTTCTGCAGTGTCTCTGTCATACATCACCACATCATTCTTCAAGCCAGGAACAGCTAATAGCTCCCCATCAGGACTCCAGCTAACTATATTCATAGAAAAAAAATCAGAACCAATGACAGGAGCTATTCCTTTTAAGATGTGAATTGTTTTCCCTGACTGGAGCTCCCAGATCATGATAGTCCCTATTGAATCAGCTGAAGCCAGGTATTCACTTTTGGGATCAAAAGCTATTCCAGTGATGGACCCTCTATGTCCTTTAAGAACTCTTGCAATGGATCCATCTATGGTATTTATAAGTTTGATGCCATCATCATCACCAGCAGCTGCCAGCATAGTTCCGGATCTATTGAAAGCAAGCGCCCGTATAGGCAATGTAAATCTAGTAATATTTGTCTCGAACTCCCCGGCTGATGCAAAAATCAAAACAAACAAATCAAATGACAATCACAATCAGCAAATCGATGAGCAGCTGGACTAACAAACCAGATATTCCAAATTTTGCATAAATAGTCAAGTATATGCCTCCATTTCAATTTATATGAGTCTTCCTGTTTTGAAACATTTCAAACTGTTTGAAATCATTCCATATTTATTCTAATTTCACAACTTCCAAGAATTCAAACTCATTTAACTTTCAAACCTTGATGTGATGTGTTCTCAGTCAAACTAACTTTTCGAACATTGCCTTATTGTTTTTCTTCCACTGTCACTAATATGATAAATAAGTCAAATCAACATCTTGAACTCCATGCCAATTCAAAGTTTAAATATAAATTAAGATGGTGTTAGTAATTGTTAAGGCATTTAAAGAACTATATATCCAGATCAGTTCTGTTAATTAACTAGCAATGATGTCTCGAGCAGTTAGACACACAGAAGCAGAAACGAACCAAATCAAGGAGAAGACTTCAGAAGCAAAACGAGATCAAGATGATCAGGAACATATTAAAAGGTAGAGTTCTATATCTACTATTTTCTTTTTTCTTCATCTTTCTTCTTTCATGTAGGTGCAGTGTGGAGGTGTGAATGGGCAAGGATATGGGACAACCTTTTCACTTCAAGCAGTACAAGAAAGGTTGCTTGGAGCATGTCAATCTCACAGAACTTAATTCGGGAGTTACCAGAGTTTGATTCGAGTTTTCAGCCCTTAAAAGGGGTCAAGAAAAAAGTTTAAAAGGAGAAACTTTGTATGTGCCAAACGAATTAAGACCAAATGCACCTTTAATTTTTCTCCATATCATACTATGTTAAAATTCTGTACTATACTTACAGCTGCAAATGTTGAAAAATAAAACAACTGAGCAAGCAAGACCAGCTCAGCTTCTCAAACTAACCCCGCAGTCCAGCCCGATGTTGACCACTAACAAATAAGGTGGTCCCAACTCCCAAGTAGCTCATGAATTGAAAAAGTGTCTTTACTAAATTATAGTTGAAGCTCCATACTTCAGAAAGATACACAAGTAATTGTCACAAACACTGTTGCATTGTTAGCGGTATCAGGAACCAGCGGTCACACAAGATTTTTATGGAGGAACCAACTTATTCGCAAAAGAATTGACAATATTTTAGTTAGAATGACTATGGGACACCAAAACTATATCTCAATGTAAGTAATTCAATAATTTTGAAAAGTTTGGATAAAAGCAAAAGCCAGTCCCCATAAAATCTGGCTGAAACAAAAAACCTTAATTATTATGATATACTTACCCCATTCTACAACATTTTTATTTTAGATATAAAAGCACGAAATAATAACACAAAATTCAGGGATACGTATGATATAAAAAACGTAAATTAACAAAATTTAACACTAGTATTATGCACAACGTTTAAGTAGCTCTCACTCTAAGTTAACAAATAATTCAGATAAATTCCTTTTTCGGTCCTCAGCTAATGTGCTACAAATGCTTTAATCAGTCAACTTAAAGCTTCACTGATCATTTTGCTTCCAACAGGAATCCGACAAGCAAAAACTAAATGAAATAAAACGAACACCTTTGTTCCTAAAATGAAATTACTCTACTTTTTATTTCGATGGTGGACGTAAACTACTTGAGATGATAGAAAAATAGAGCAAATACCAGGAAATTTGTAGAGTTTAACAGAATGGTCAATAGATCCAGAAGCCAGACAGGTGTAATTAGGGCTGAGAGCCAAAGCGGTGACGCCATCTCTATGATGTCGAACAACTTTAGCAGGACTAGCTGGAAAAATAGCATCATGAATGCAAATTGAAGAATCAGAAGAAGACGCAGTGACAATGTGCTCGCCCTGTTGATCCCATAAAACCGAGCAGAACGACCCAACACCATTGCTACTCTTCTGAGCTTCTCTCAGCTTAATCTTCATTGTTGATTAAGAATTGTTGCTCTCTTCCTTGGTTTAGACCTTACCTTTCCTTTTGGTTTCGAGTGTTAGGGTTTTGGATAAATGTAAAACGTGGCGGGAAATGGGTTTGTCAATTGGGATAGAGAGAGCGGGAAAGGAGGACAGAATTGGAAATCTATTTCATTTTTGCGCCATTTTACTGGACCGATACCGATACCGACCCGACAAGAAGTTATTGGGCCAAACCCTCGCACAAGGTAATAACTCGGTTTAGCTCTTACTGGCAATTCGGAAAATAACCTTATTTCTTGTGGTCTTTAATTTTTGCGCATCAAATTAGAAATCTTTAATTTTTGCATTTCACCTAAAAAAAATTAGGTTCTGAGTCGAACCCCTATTCAATCAAAAAATTTAAAAAGAAAACGTAAACAGAGTTTGAATTCAGGCATAAGGCAAATTGTCTTACAACAGACAAAGTTTGTCTTCAGGCATAAGGCAAATTCTGTCTTACAAACTCTGCCTTGGGATTTTTTTTTATTTTGACTGAGCGGGCGTTCGAACCCGAGACCTCGTAGTATTTTCAGTCACTTTTTTAAGCAAAAGGCAAAAATTAAAGACAACAATTTGAGGGGCGGAAATTAAAGACCAGAGGCAGTGCCTCTGAAGTGTAGTCCGCGCAAAAGCTTGGTCAATTATTTACTGTGTTAGACAGTTTAAATAAAATTAAAATTAAAATCTTTATGCTAAAAATAAATAAAAATTTCTGAAAACAATTTGATAGACTATTTTTAGATAAATGACTATTGCACTTACAAAATTACCTGCGTCGTGTAATTTGAAGTCTTCATATTTTAAGTGCTTCTACATAATTTACATATTTCCCTTCTCTATTCCTCAACAATTAGCTAAATTCATTTTCAGATGATCTGTGCTTTAGAAGAGTTTGAAACTTTTTATCTTTAACAGAAAATAAATACGGTCAAATCTCTCTATTATAGCGTTGTTTGTCTGAATATTTTTTGGATGCTAATGAAAAATCTATTCCAAAGAAAATTTGGTTATTACAGTAAATATTTGTTGGAAATTTGCCTTTAGTGGAAGTTGCGTCCACCTACCTTTAATGACTTAAACACTGGGGTTCCGCATGTTGGAGACTTTGATTCTTCACACGTGCATAATCTACTAAGTGAGTAGATGACCGTAGGGCCAAAGATCGTCAAATTTCGTTGAGCAATGAAAGAGATATTGCTCCACGAAGTGAGGTGTTTGAAGCATGAAAATGTGGTATAGACCAATTCTCCCTCATTGGTGGAGGAAGGAAGATTTGTTTAGTTTATAAGTCTCAAAATTGGCTAAGGGTTTGGGACCCTAAGGGGTAACTCATGTGTTTGAATAAGGGAGGACCTAGATGTGCTTTGGTTCAAGGCTAAGTCCACACGCGCGCCGCCGCCCGTGCGGTCCGGGCTCGAGTCGTGGGCTTTGGGCTTCTTCTGATATTATTTTTTTGGACCCAAATTGTTTTATATTTACAGTTTGGTCGCTAAAATTTCAGGTAAGATAAAATTGGACTCACTGAAGCTCCAATATGTTGCACATTAATTCAGTCATTTATTTGGTTGAGTTACTCCTCACTAATTGCCATTACATAGCTAGTAACAACAATTAGTTGGGCAGTTGACAAGTCCCCTCCATGCACTATATATTGAAGCATTTGGCTCAATTGTTGAGACTACAACACACAAACGAAAATCAGAAATCTTCCTACTACTTTTCAGCATCATTTCATTACACTAAGTTATTCAAAGTAACACTTGAGTTTTCTTTGCTCATTTGTTGAGTTGTTGTTTTATCTTGGGAGACTATTGTCCAGAACGTAAAAGGATATATACGGGGAAATCTTGTCTTAAAGACGGAGTGTCATCACTTGACCCAGCAAATTAAAGTGCTTGTAATCTCAGTTTCTTGTTCCAGTTTATTGAAATTTCAGTTTATTGTAATTTTATTTTGTTGTAATACTTAGCAGTTACTTATTTCCGTTTCCTGTCACCATGGTAATCAACAATATTGTTATGAAAAATTTATTGTTATAGAGAGGTAGAATATGCAGGTGGTTAGTTGAGAGTAAAACTCCTGTTTTCAATAGCACAAAGGAAGTTTTTAGCCTCTTTTTTTTTTCCTACTAGGTGAAATGCAAGTTTCCAAACGGGCAATAAGGTTATTGTTATGGTCAACAACTTTGTCATGGCATGAAGTTAAGTCCCAACTTCGAGGAATCAGTGACACCCACGGCGATCATGACAATTGCCTCAGCATTCCTCTAATTGCTCTCATGTGCCCATGTCTTGAAAACAAACATACATTTACCTTTTCCCAAATCCCAAGAGATTGAATCACCAAAAAATTTACAGTCCAAACAAACCTAATTGGACCCCCTAACCAAGACTCTAATTCCTAAGCAGGATGCAAAGAACCTACACAGCTTCATTTTCCGTACAATTCCTGAGATGCAGAGCTGATAATATTGTTGAAGCTCACATCGGATGAAAAAGGGATTCATTTTTTACAAATACTTGTTCAAGAGCTAATTTTGGATCTCTATAACATTCTTTGCCTCAGGATCAAATGTTAAGCTAGAGGATCATGTCAATCAACTGATCAAGTATGTTTGAAAAACAAGATTGATATTAGTGGACATCGGTGGGATCAAATCAAAGTAATTATTTTAGTATAGTTATATAATCAAAAGGAGAGGACGTGAGAAGTTAGATTGCTTTGGTATATTTATATTAGTGGCCGACTTATGGATTTTAATAAGAAGATCTAAAATTTTCAAACTTGTGACCTAAGTAAGTCGAGCAGATTCAAAAAAAATTATATACAAAATAATTACTTTCTTCCTATTGGCATAGTATGATCTTCCTACGAATGGGATTCACTTGAATCCATGTCATTGGATCTAGGGGTGTGTGTTCGGAATTCGATTCGGTATTTTCAAAGTTCGGATTCGATAATTCGGTAATAGTAGATATCAAATACCGAGCCAAAAAGTTCGATTCAATAATTCGATAATCGGTAATTTAATTTCGATTAGGTACAGTATTCGATATAATATCGTATTGAAGTTGGAGTTGGTTGTATCATATATTTAATACTGTTCCTCCGATCAATCCCGTTTTTCAATGTGGAGGCATGGTATACTAATAACCAAAAGTTTCTTGGATAATATATTTGCTTGAGAATAGATACTCCATAATACAAAAGTGAAAGCTGGGAAGAGAACACAACAAAAACAATCTCAAACTACGCAAAGTAAGACTAATCAATGCCTTGTGTAAAACTTTAACTCACTGTATATGCTATTTAAACTTTAACTCACTGTATATCCGTAAGTGGTCTGCACCTCTTATGGATCAATGAGCTGTCCAGTTTTACACTTTAACAAGTACTAATTTTGATTAATTAGTTTTTGGATGAATATAAAATTCTCAGTAATTAAATGTTGGTACTTTGAAAAATACAGTTGATGTATTAATAAGCGGAGTTTGATAACCATCTATTTGAGTACCTATATGAAGAATTTGTGAGCAGAAAATCCTAAATTTTTGTAATAAATAATTTGGTATTTGATAAATACGGAATACCAAGCGGTATTAATATCTCATACCGAACTTGAACCTAAATACCGTAATTTTGAAATTACTCCCGAATCCTTATCGAATTAGCAAAATTTTTTATTCTGTTCGGTAATTCGGGTTTCGATATTTTATGACCAGCCCTAATTGGATGGGGTTCCTCCATTGCTTTGTATTTCTTATTTTAGAGAAAGAAATTTTAATCTTAAAACAAATTTAAAAGCTTTTGTTTTGAGTAAATTAAGCTAAATCCTCCTGTAATATAACTCAATTCCAGATACATCTCTTATATTTTAAATTTGTAACTTAACCCTCCTGATACATGCAAATTTTACACAAATATAAGCTAGTTAATTCATTTTACAATATGTTGTTTAATTTTTGAAAAAACATGAGGTATATTTTGTGGGATACAACAATTGCAGGGAACGGGAAGTAAGTAAATATTACAATTGTGTTACACCTCGTAAGATTAAGGAAATAGGATTCAAATATCGGAAATTAGTATACAAGAGGATGTGATTCCGGAAAGATGTTGGTCACAATGAGGGTGACGTTGGAAACTTATAAAAATTGTATAGTCCTGATATAGGTTAATAATGTATTATAAAATTATGCCATTGAGGATACGAGGCTTATGAAATTCTCGAAAATAAAAAGAAGTGGGTTTGAGATTTATTAATTGAAGAACTTGGGGGGCCAAAGTGGAACAAGAAAATTCAGATTTTTTTATAACCTACACTCACCTCTTCATCTTCATTCTAACTTAATCAAAAACTCTCCTCTCTTCTTTCCTCCAAGCCAGCCGAAAACCCCCCCACCCATAACCAAATTTAAGGTTTTTATCTCCTCTTCTTATACTACATTTTTCACCAAAAATTGGAAGCCAAAACAACACCAAAAACAGTGGCAAAAACAGCGGCAAAAACAGCAACTGTTGGCCGAGAATTGCCCAGAAAATTTGAGATTTTTGGGATAAAATTTTGAAAGAAAAACGTGTAGGGATGATGGCTTAACATTGTAGAACACTTGCATGTCAATTGAAGTTGAAGAAGTGAACAAAAAAGGGAAAGAAATACGAAAACAGTGGGGATTTTCGGACCCGGGCAGTGAGCAAACCGTGCGGACTATTTTGGACGAAATTTGAGGTATAAAATTCTTCTTTCTATAATCTAATTGGAATGCACGTTGTTAGAATTAAGGATATGAATTTGTGTTAAGGAAATTTGGAATTTAAACAATGCATATGACAATTTTGGGCTAATTGCCAATTTGGGACAGATTTTGGTGATTGTTGGATTCGTTGGTTATTGTTGTTATTATTATCACTAACTGCATGATGAAATTGAAAGGAAACATTGATATTAAAGTTTAAAATTATATGGAAGTATTGAAATATGGAATTGGATTTTAGGAGTTAAGAAAAGAGTTATGAAATTATGACATATTGTGGCCAAAAACTTGCATGAAATCGTTGGACATGTTAAGATGGATATGGAGTATTTTAGGGACTGTTTTGTGGTATTATAATGCTGAAAATTTAGTTATCATTGTGCATGTTTAATTGTGGTAATTGTTAATGTAAGTCCTAAAGGAATAAGGGTGTAGAAATGCTTCACATTCTACCCTCGTTGTTGTTGGAACATGGACTATTTTTGTTGGCTGTTTTAATGTGGATTAATAGGCTAATTTTACATGAAAAATTGGTGTGTAAATCCCCTTTGTTGTTGTTTTGGTTGTGCCCTTAATTGGTGCTTGGCTATTGATGTTATTAGCCTCGTTTGGAAGTTGTGGAAACATGTATAAACAAGGAAGTGCTGCCCGAATTTTTATAGAATAGGAAGTCGTTATTCGATAAGTATGCCAGTGATCATAGAATTGACGAACGTATTACCATTATTATAGGTTGAAGTTCTAAAACGAGACGTACTCTAATATTGAGTTGATTAGTTCGTCTAAGAGGTATGTGAACTATTCCTTCTTTCTTTGGCATGATTTTTATTTAATGAAGGTACGGCGGACGTACATGATTCTTATACAGTTTAATTTCTAAAGATGTTAGTTATGAGAAGTGCCTATAATTTTTCAGTAAATAGTTTATTATGACATTATTATAATGATTTTATTGGGAGTCAAATGAAAATTTTGATTGCATATGGTTACTCATGAAATTTACTCGTGCTAAGTGTTATTACTTCACTTCACCGAGTCCCAGTATGGGCCGGGTAATGTTCGTGCACAGCCTTGCATTGTTCACCGAGTCCCTCACTAGAGGGCCGGGTTACGTATGATGGATTCATAGATGAGATATGACTTTACCGAGTTCCAGTATGGGCCGGGTTATGATATGACTTCAATGAGTTCCAATATGGCCCGGGTTATGATATGATTCCACCGAGTCCCGCATTAGTGGGCCGAGTTACGTTACATGTATATATATGTATATGGACAGGCATTCATGTTTTCTTGACTTGACTCTCATTTTTATAAGACACAACTGACTTTTATTGTTTATAGCACAGTTGGATTTGGATCCTGATTTTTATACTGACCTCTTGTTATCCATTGGCTACTTATGATCTCATTTGCAGTATTTCATGTTTACATACTCAGTACATTATTTTGTACTTACCCCATTTCCTCGGGGGGCTGCGTTCATGCCCGCAGGTACATGTGCTCAGTTTGCTGACCCTCCGATTTAGGTTCATACGCAGATGTTTGGAAAGCTCCTTTGATCCAGAGCTTTACCATTTTTGTACAGAACCCTATCATTTTGATTTATGTATATTTAGGGGCACGACGGGGCCCTGTCCCGTCATATGTTGTTTTCCTTCTTATAGAGGCCTGTAGACAGTTGTGGGTTGTACTTATGTAAGAGTTATAACTCTGTTTTGGTCAGTCATGCTATTGTACTCTGTGTTGGGGTGTCCCCATGTATATATGATATTATCTAGTAGCAGCCTTGTCGGCTTGCATATTGTATTGTGTTGGCTAGTTGTGACTCCTCAGGAGGCAGGTACATTCGGGGGTAAAGGCAGCCCTTGTCGGCTTGCCTACCCTGACATATGTTGTTATTGCAGCGTTATGCTGCCGGATTTCAGACTCATTAGGTGTTAGTTGGATTATGTGTGACAGGTCAGGATAATGACGTCATTAGGGCGGTTAGTCGCGGCCCGTCGGGTCGGGTCGTGACAAATTTCTAGAAAGGATAATCTAAAGATTACAATAAAACTGGAAATCAAGAATGAAACAAACTCCTTGTGTGATTTGCTGAGTCGAGTGATGACACTGTCTTTAAGATAAGATTGCCCCGTATATCTCCTTTTACGTTGTCGGGCAATAGTCTCCCAAGATACAACAACAACTTAAAAATTGAGCAAAGGAAATTCAAGTGTTACTCTTGAAGAACTTTGAGTATAGTAAACTTATTAGAGAGGAAGAAGACAAATTCAGAAAATTCTGTAAAAATTTCTAAGTGTTGTGAACAATTGAGCCAAAGGCCTCAATTTATAGTGTAAGGAGAAGACCCATCAACTAGTCAACTAATGGCCTTCAATATCCAATATAATGACACTTATTGAGGGGTTACATTCAGCCAAATAATGGCTGAATTCATGTTCCAAGTAATGGAGATTCAATGCTCCAAAACCAGCCCAAAGGTATGAACTTTCCAACTTTCCGTCGCAGCATTCTGCCTCTGAAGCGCAGCAGCTCTGTGAATTAGCGCCGCAGCTCCAGTGACTGGCCACCCAATTAGCGCAGTGGCATTGCCTGGGAGGCGCCGCGGCGATTTCCGACTCGTTTCATCTTACACTTCGTACACTTTTTCCTTCGTTTACCAACGTGTAATACTTTGTCATTTGATCAATAACTGTCCATCATTCTATGTCTCAAACGTATTACATACGTACCAATATCTCTTTCACTAATGAAATTTGCGATACTTGGCACTACGTGTGCACATGTGTGAAAATGACGTGTGTGACCCCGATTGTTTGAGTCATAAATAATGGGATATACTTAATTCCACATTAGTAAATTTTCAACATATTTAACTAAGTACATTGACATGGAAAACTAAAAGACAATTTAAAATTACTGATAGGAAGTTTTTACGTTTTTTATTTTATAAAATTTAAGAAAGAGAATTAATTTGGGATTACTTTTCTAAAAAACATGATTTTGTAATCTTGTTTAAAGTTTTGTTTAAACTTTACTTTACAGCTTTTTCTCTAAGCATAGTCCACGGTCAACTAGTTTTAACTTTTAAGACTCCATCATCCTCGATTCTAGTATTTAATTTCAGCTGTAATTTCCGACTCTACAAGCACATTTTCATTGTTGATCCCCCTACTACTAAAAATTAATCACCAATCATAATAAATTAAAAGATACTACACTCATTTACCAGCTAAAATAAACAAACTAGTAGTAGTAATTTAAACAAAGAGTAACAGAGTTGAGAACATTTGCTTTTTTGTCTATCTCGTGGACTTAAAAAGGAACCCGCTATATATAGTATTGCTACTTAAAATAAACAAAATAGTAGTAGTAATTTAAATAAAGATGATTTGATTTTTGCAAATACTGTGTGTTTATACCTCAAGGTAAAACAATTTGCAAAATGATCTGAATAATGAGTGTTTACACCTCAAGGTAAAAGAATGTGGGTTAAAACTTTTTTGACTTGTGAAAAAATATGTGTTTACACCTCAAAGCCAAACGACTAATAAATCAGTTCAAACACCTTGATTTTTTAAAAACCCGTTGTCAATTAAATATTGAAGACACTAAAGAACAAGGGGCACCCAGTGATAAAAAATGGGAGGGCGAGCTCTCGTGTTCTGAACTTGTTTGTTAAAACCTAACTGTAAAGTTAAAGAGTGGTTATATTATAATGTTATGCATCGCAGGTTGAGTGATTCAAGGTAGTTTAATTTTACCACTTGCCCATGTTCTTCTTCTTCTTCGACATTTTGAATTTCGCCCAGCTGAAACAATCACCAGTCTCATTAGTATATTATTTACTAGTACTGAATTACTGTTCCTTTAAGTAGTAAATAATAATCTGGGTTTCTGGCAAAAGGATATCTGAGAGAATTAACCAACTATGTGCGTTTAATAACAACGTGTACAACTACTGGCTGAAGCAAATTAAATTATTTGACCATGAGTTACATCAGGGTAAAGAATGTATTTTGGGCCTAACTGAATCCCAAAAGCTAGCTGGTAAGGTGATGATTGTCCAAGTCCATATAAGGAGTCCATGTTGTCATTTCATTTTCGATGTGGGACTCTTAACACTCCCCCGCACGTTCAGACCTCGTTAACTGGAGCGTGGACAGTATAATTTGGGGGTCCAACATCGGTGAACAAAGAATTGGAATGTGTTTGCCTCTGATACCATGTAAAGAATGAATTTTGGACATAACTCAACCCCAAAAGCTAGCTTGTAGGGTGAGAATTGTCCAAGTCCATATAAGGAGTTCATATTCTCATTTCATTTCCGATGTGGACTCTTAACAATGAGATTCTTGTTAACAAGTTTGTTAAAGCTACCTAAATCCTAGAGTTAGGCTCAACGTTTTGTCCAAAAAGCAATTATATGGCGTTTAAATTTCATTCTTGAAGTAAGCCTGTTTTCTGCATAATTTCCGTGACCCTCCCAATTTCCAAAAGCCTCATTCCCAAATGGCTAATTAAGTAGCCAAGATGAAATATAAACACAATTCTGGTACAAGGCAAAAGAAGAAAATGAAGTCTAACTACAAACTTTACTGATGATGAGAAGTAATAAATAAAATGATACAAAAGTATATAGTTTTTGCAACAAATTTTGGAAGCTCCCGAAAATTAAACTGCAATCATGATTAAAAAACATATGTAAAAATAATTTTATTGATAAATCTTTGTGAATACAATTCTATATGTTTCCTTGATTCTTCTCTCCAATGTTTTAAGGGCTGAAGTAACATTTCTCGAAGTTAGGATAATGTGGACCTCCTTGCAATGTGTTTGATCGTAAAAAATATCGGACAACACTTTGTCATTTCGAGTTAGCTAATTTCCAATAAAATTTTTACTGACCACTCTATTCTTGTTGGAGAATTATGTATAGTTGATGTCGGATTGCCCTTTTCTTGTTGGACAACTATGTAGTTGGTGTTGGATACCTCTACTTGCGGATGCGTTCACCAACTGCAGAATCCTCCAATCGGTTGAATGCATCGGAGAGTCATGTAATCCCCTATTTATCGTCTTAGAAAGTAGGCAATTCAAGTGTAAATAAACTAATTTAATTTATCCGATTCTAAATGGTTCATATGAGTTATCAAAGTTAGATATGTAATAAGGATGCAGGTAAGGTCAAGACATATCGTTTTAGAAACTTAGCAACATTACTTTGATTAAAAGTTGCCACATCATTTTGTTGCCTTCAATTGGCTTGAGATGCCATGTTATCGGATACGTGGCATGAATTTGTGCCTTCGAATGAAATAGACGTTGAACTTGAAAATAATAAAAGTTTAGGCCAACAAAACAGACAAATCCTCGGTGCATGCATGGCGGCAGACAACCGTATCTTCAGTTCCACGCTATCATAGCCCTTTTCCTAATTAGCATCAACCCAGAAAGACCATCTTTCTCTTAACTGTTTTTGAAAAACTCTTCATTTTTCTATTCAGCCTTTTGAGTTTCCCCAGGTGCCTAACTGTACCCTAACCAGTTTTTTAAGGAAGCAAAAGTTAGTTGTTCTAACCCTAGCTTTGACTTGGGTTTGGAATTTGGGCTTTCTATAAATCTCCCCTCTTTCCTTCCATGTGCATCCCTCTCCTTTATTGCAGAGTATAACAGACATACCCCTTACAAAAAACAAAAAAAAGAGCTCAAAATGGTGTCCTTAAGTTTTATGCTTCTTCAGATGGTGTTCATTTTCCTAATCATAAAGTATACAGTTGCTCATAGTGACCAAGGTACTACTTTTCTTTTAATTTCTCAGTCTTCAATGCCTTAAGGTTTTATTTCTCTATAAAGCAGAGTCCCCTGTTTTCTCAATGAAAATTTAATTAACAGTGGTTCCTTCTGCAGCTAAGAAAACCTTTGTGGTCCATGAAGCTAAAAATGGTCAGGCCATGGCACTAAAGTGTTATCTGAGTGTCGAGAAGGTACTAAAGTTGATTTGATTTCCCCTTTAATTAGTTTATTTTTTCTCAATACTCGAATTACATGAGATTTCTTGTTTTTGAAAGTTAAAATTAATATTTCAAACTCTGAAGGAGGTTCTTGTTGAAATTTCAGGAAGTTTTGGATGGTGTACCAGCAGCTGCTGAATTGACTAATGGCAGAGTGGGAGGAAGAAAAATGATGATAGAGCTAACGAATTTGAAGAAAAACATGAAGCAGTTGGAAGCTGATTCAAAGAATTCATCAGGTGCAAGTGCTGATTCTGTTGGAAATTTAAAGTACCATAAAGGGCAAGGGAAGTTGAGAGTAATGCCAACTAAATTGAGCGGTAAAAGTAGTAGTAGCCATTTAGTGAAGGCCAATACAGGAAGTTTCGTGGCTCTTAATGCTGATTATCACATGGCAAGACCGCACCCCCCTAAGAATAACTGAGTGAGACTATTTAAGAAGATTAGTATTAGGCTGTAACAGAGAGATAGAAAGAAACTTTTTGGCCGTTTTAGAACTAATTATTAAGTAGCTGTTTTTCTTTAGTTAGATGTTCTTGTGAAAAGGGATACTATACTTGTATGTATAAATTGAAAATTGCAAGAATTTTCGGATTATCTTGTGCAACAGTATCGCAATTCTTTGTAGTCCATCTATTCTTTTTTCTCAAGCAAAGTGAAATGGAAATATGCATGTTTCTTTTATGATTTCTTTCTCTTCTTTTTTTCCCCATCAACTCCTCCCTGCAAGTTTCATGGAGTGTCTTAATTCTTCAGTTTTGCTCAAGTAATTAGCTATATCCTCCAGCCTATTTAATTTGCATTTAGCAAACTAGTTCGCTGGAAATAAAGGAGAGGAAAAAGAAATGGAATGTATCCTCAATTTGGGTATTTTTCTCGTTTACAATGCAGGAAACAGCAATAGTTCAGCCAGTCTACTCGGTGAATCACGAAAGAACATTCAAAATCAGGTTACGCACTTGTACTATTTGCTTGAGACTAGTTCGAGTAATTTCCATGTAATTACTTTTTCTTAATTTTCCTTCATTTGAATTTCAATATGCAGGGCGACAAGGGCAAAAATTTGATGAAATCAGCAAGTGGACGCAACTCGAAGAACTCAACGAATAAACTAGCTTCAACATATCAACCTGATGATAATGAAACATTTCAGAAGCTTGAATCAGAGAAACTTCTGGAAGATACAACTGAATTTTTCACCATGATGAACAAAGACTACACTGGAGGTCCAGGAACAGGAAGCAAAACCCATCACAAACACAATTTCCAGCCTTACCACAGATCAAATCCTTAAAATTATAATTTTTTTATTTTGGTTCAACAACTTTGGCCCCCCTCATAGGAGGAAACTAATCACTAACCTAGTTTTGCTTTGCTTGATGACTCTTGAAACATTTAGCATGTAATAGTTTTGTTTTTTCTAGCTGTGATTTACAAATGTGTAGTTAATAGTAATATGTAAGAATCAGTCTTTTGATTCCTTAATATTCTAAACAGTACCACTGGTCAAAACAGGAGGACCGCACATTTTTTTTTAATAATACTACTGCTAAGAATCTCAGAGTGACTGTATTATATGATTAAAGTTCAATTTGGCGCAGATGAAACACTGTAAATATCACGTGACACAATGTCTCAATGCTGTGAATTTTTGTGATCCCTAAAGTTTCTTACATGATTAATGGTAACCTTCTGGTTCTGGATGTTAACTTCTTACAGTCATTGGCACATGTTTCTGGGCTGAAATTTCATTTCAGTACGAAATGAAGTGTATCAGTATTAGTACTAGTACTACTTTTTCGCGGAACACTTTGGCATAGTTACATTTTGTTGTAAGAGATGCATAGAATGTACCTCCTGATTTTGATGTAACTATAGCCTATAGGGCCTCAACTACATTTTGCATACACATCCAAATTTTCAGATGAATTTCCGCAAGCTTAATCAGTTACAGCTTAGCGTGACGCTAAAGCATGTCTCCTCCTTTCGTTCACAATATCAATTAACAGTTCACCCGGTTTTGGCACCTTAACAGGGCCTTTATTTGATATCTTATGCTCATCCACTTATAAAATGATAGCATTTGCAAATTGGTCAGCCCCCTTTGGCCATGTTACTCTAGTGCCGGGCTTCAACAAACTAGATTTTGCAGATTGAGACTTTAGATATTTTCAATCATCAAATGATAAATTAGAGGTGAATCTTATAAAAAGTAGACAAGAACACTGATGATCATGTGATTGAATGAAGAAGGTTAAAAACAACTCGAGTGTGTAATTATAAACAAGGGTGGAGTTAGCATTAGAAATACGAGTTGAGTAGAATCCAATAATTTTAATCCAAATTCTATATAATTATTAAAAAACTAATAAAATATAGACATAATAAATCTTAAAATCTTGGATCCGTCTGCTATCAACTAAGAGTAAAGATATTTATGCACTTTTGGTGCCCCTACTGGAATAACCAGGCCCCTCAAGGCCTCACCAGTATTATATATGTTGCCCCTGTACGTGTAGTTTATTGGCCGTAGTTTACTAGTCCCACTATGAATCAAACATGCGCTGCCATCCCATCATCACACGTTTCAACACGACAATTTATCACTTTGCTAAAACGGAAATGGTCTCAGGCTGTCGAGTGGAATTACTATTGGAACACACATATATAAAGGGCCCAAGGACCAAACTCTCTTTTGACCCATATCTAATCGTTACAAAGTCCATATTTTGGACTCCAAATTAACTACCTCCATCAAAGTCTACCTGTTGATCACGAGTCGACAATATAATTAGCCATCGTGAGTTATGACCTCATCGAATTTAACACTGAAGTGTGATTAATAAAATATAAATATCCAATATAAAAAATTGAGATTAATTTGACTTTTGTGAGGTGATGATTACTCAAATCATATAAAAAATTGATTTCCACAACCAATGTAAGACTATATAGATTTAAAGAAATTTCAAACTCCCGAGGGTTATGAGGTAAAGTAAGATTACACTTTCTTATTTATAAAATTATAACAAAAACCTGAACAATTCGCATGAGGAAAAGATCGTGTCAATTTAATAAGATTATTCTGCAACTATTCCTAATAAACTAAGTAGTAAGTAGTTGAAAGAAATAATCACCTTCATTATTTTCATTACTTGAAAGACTATATATACAAGTTACAAAATAGGAGAGAATCTTATTCCTATTATATTTCTAAAACCTTATTCTATACATTTATGGTAATACACTACTAATTATATTACAATATTACCTAAACTAGAGACTAAATATTACCTGAATAATACACACTAATTTCGGTAATTAAGAGAAGCCGAGAGGAGAAATATACACAATATACACACATGTATGTGTGTATATTTAACACACCCCCGCAGTCATAGCGGGCGGTCTTCGAACGCTGAGACTGTCCCTAAAATCTTCAAAAAGGACCGAGGGAAGACCCTTTGTAAAGATGTCGGCAATCTGATATCTCGACGGGACATGGCATACGCGAACTTGACCACTGGCAACCTTTTCACGGACAAAGTGAATGTCCATCTCGATATGTTTAGTGCGTTGGTGCTGAACCGAATTACCAGAAAGGTAGATGGCACTAATATTATCGCAATAAACTAAGGTTGCCTTTTGAATTGGACAATGAAGCTCTAACAACAAATACGTAACCAACATGATTCTGAGACCACATTGGCTACCCCTCGATATTCAGCCTCGACACTTGAGCGGGATAGAGTCGCCTGACGCTTTGCAGACCAGGAGACCAAGTTGTTGCCAAGGAACATCTGATGTCTCGACGTGGGCGCTCGGTGTGCGGACACCCACCCCAATCAACATATGTGTATGAGACAAGTGTGGGTGTCGATGAAGGATACAAATGCAAACCATAGTCCAGTGTACCATAAATATAGCGAATGATGCGTTTGTGTGCATTCATGTGCTCAATTCTGGGATCATGCATGAATAAACACACATGCTGGACAGCATACGTAATATCCGGTTCGGTAAAGGTAAGATACTGAAGGGCCCCTGCAAGACTGCGATAGCGGGTCAGATCCTCGTAAGGGACGCCGACCGCGGCACCAAGCTTGGGCTTGGTATCAACTGGAGTGAAAGTGGACTTACATGATGACATCCCAGCCATCTCGATGATCTCGGCTGCATACTTCTGTTGTGACAAGAACAACCCATCGGAATGACGAGTGACAACAATCCCCAAAAAATAACTCAAGGGCCCCCCAAGTCTTTCATAGCAAACTCGGAGCTGAGCATGGTCATGATAGATTGGCGCAAGGCATCAGAAGAGGCATTTAAGATAATATCGTCCACATATAACAAAATATAGGCTAAGGACGAACCACAACAGTAGATGAACAACGAATTATCTGACCTGCTGTGAGTGAACCCAATAGTCGAAACATAGTCATCAAACCTTGTATACCAGGCCCGTGGTGACTGCTTAAACCCATATAAGGACTTCTTCAACAAACAGACATGATGAGGATGGTTGGGATCCATGAACCCCAACGGCTGATGCATAAATATTGTTTCCTTGAGATCACCATGTAGGAAAGCATTCTTGACATCCAACTGATAAATATGCCATGTCTTCGAAAGAGCCAAGCTAAGCACAGTGCGAATGGTAGCTGGCTTGACCACCGGACTAAACGTCTCCCCACAATCTATACCAATCTACTAAGTCTTACCATCACCCACAAGCCGCGCCTTATGTCGAGCAAATGAGCCATCTGAATTCTCCTTATGCGCAAAAATCCACATAGACCTGATAACATTAATTTCAAATGGACGGGGCACCAACTCCCACGTCTTATTATCAATAAGAGCATTATATTCATCAGTCATAGCAATTTTCCAATTCGGGTCGTTTAAGGCAGACACAAGATTACGGGGCAAGGGGATTTAGAGACATTCAAATGTAAATTAAAATGTCTTTTTGGTGTAAAAATACCCCGTTGACTACGAGTGATCGGTCTATGACTCGAGGAAGAAGTGGGCGGATTTTGGGAATTTTCTGGGCTTGGAACGAATCGCGGCCAGCGATGGGCAAGGCGGCCCAAATCGGCAAATTGGGCGAGGCTGGACCAGTTCGAGTGGGCTGGATCGCCCAATCGCCGAAGCGATCGATGACGGTAAATGCTGACGAACAGTGGGGCCGGCGGCGATGGGCCCGCTGGAGAATTTTGGGTGCGGGACATGTCCGAAAAATAGTGAGTAATATACGAGGATATACCATCATCCAAAAAATTATACGAACTAGGCTCGGGAGTATGAACTTTAGTAAAGGAAAATTGAGTTTCATCAAAAATTACATGGTGATTAATGATGATTTTCTTGGAGGATAAATCAAAGCATTTGTAACCACGATGATTAGACGGATAACCCAAGAACACACACGGAGTAGACCGGGCCTGAGGTTTATTAATTGTGGTGGACGGGAATAACGGATAACATAGGCACCAAAAAACCCGAATATGAGAATAAGAATGATTCTTATTATATAAAAATTGGAGAGGGGAATAATATGTCAGACCTTTGGAAGGAATTATGTTAAGTAGATATGTGGCCATTTGAAGAGCATGATGCCAAAAATATGGGGGTACGGAAGCATGAAGTAAGAGAGTGCGGACAATGTTATTTATGAAATGAATTTTGCGTTCGGCTTTCCCATTTTGTGAAGATGTATGAGGACAAGTAAAATAAAAATTGATCTCATGATTAGCACAGAACTCCTGAAACACCCTATTGTCATACTCTTTTCCATTATCACACTTAATATTTCTTATTTCTCTTTCGAATTGGGTTCTAATAAATGCTCTAAATTTTACGAAGATGGAAAATACTTGAGACTTATTTGCAATTGGAAACGTCCATAAAAAATTAGAATAATCATAAAAAAAGAGAACATAATACCGATGACCCAACGAACTTAGAACAGGAGACGTCCATAGGTCGCTATGAATAATATCAAATGACTTTGAAGTATGAGAATTTGAGTCTACAAATGACAACGTAACAATTTTTTTCTAAAGAACAAGATTGACAAATTGGAGTACGACTCGTACCCTTATAGAAAGTAAAACTATTTTAATCTAAAACTGACAAAATAGAGGATCCCGGATGACCAAGGCGAGCATGCCATAAAGAAGGAGAAATGGCTGATGGCAAGGCTTGACTCGATGGACTGACACTGGGCGTGATAGAATAAAGATCTCCCCTACTATCACACCTCATGAGAGGACTCCCCGTTTTGAAATCCTTTACAGAGAAACCAAAAGGATTAAATTCAACAGTAACGGAATTGTAAGTAGTGAACTTTCGAACAGACACGAAGTTTTTAATCAGTTTGAGGGCATGTAAAGTATTTTTCAAGATAAGGGGTGGATTGGGGGGAGACAAAGTTTTCTGACCATAACCCTGAATTAGAATAGAGTTACCATTACCGATAATTATACCCCGAGGGTTGCTCAAATTGGAATAAGACGAGAGAGTACCTGAATCGGATGTCATGTGGGTAGTGGCACCGGTATCCATATACCAATTCGGATCCGGTTGTGTCAACCCTAGTATGTGCATCGTAGCCTCGATATCGGACTGAATGGGGCCAGCTGCGTGGTGAGCTTGCGGAGGTCGGGGCCCAAGAAGCCCGAGCTGGTATCTGGCCGTGCTTCTTTGGGGCCGGAATTTCGGGCGATGGGCAGTTGGTCGTGGAGGCTGCTGGAAAGCCCACTGGCCAGATACTGGAATGTGTTGCGGAGGTGGGTCGTAGGGCCACTGTCCACTGGTCCAAGCCCACCGCCCAGAGGCCCAAGGCTGAGACCAGTGTGTCGGTGGCCTACTGTAACCTGGATGGGGTCCACTGCCACTGTTTTGGCCACCGTGACTGCCGCCAGAACCGCCGCGTTTGCCCTCACGATTTTTTCCATTATTTCTCCGACCATTTTTGCTACCCCCGTGTGATCGGTTTTGGTTTGAATTGTTACCAAAATTTTAAGGACTAGTGGAGGAAGTCATCATGACCACGAGACTAGCATTAGTAGCCACATTTTTAGCCAAACCGGCTTCTTCCAAGGTAAGCATAGAGCGAGCTTGATAGAACCTTGGAAGATGATTACTTTGACGAAGGAGAGTTCCAACGCCACTATAGGCGTCGGATAGGCCAGCAACCATCTGTAAAACTAGACGATCTTCACTAACTGGCGCACTAACGTTGCGGAGTTGGTCCGCCAATTCCTTCAACCTTTTGCAATATGTTGAAACGTTCGGAAAATTTTCCATGTTGACTTGGGAAAAATCATGTTCAAGGGTAACAAGTCTGGAATTTTGATTATCCTGGAATATGTCACACAGTCTATCCCATGCAGCCATCGCCGTAGCGTCTGGCTCGATAATCGTCTGCAATAGGTCGGTGGAGATAGTAGAATAAATCTACTGAAGGACAGTGGCATCAAGTGTTGTCCATAACTTAGGATCATCCTCGCGTTTAGGCACCTCTGTATCATCAAGAGATGCGGGGATGATGTGATGGATGACTTGATGCGAACGAGCGTGAATTTTGAACAACTCGGCTCACGTCGCGTATTGGACGTTTTCTATTTCAAGAATTAACGGGATATGATTCTTGATGTTAGAAACAACAAGGGCAGGGTGAAACGTGTTCTTTGGCGTAGACATAACGAAAGAACAAGTGGTGAACGAGGGATTTATAAGAGAGATTTTGAGAGCGGAAAAAAAAATTTGGTAAACCCGGGGGGGGGGGTCTCGGCCGAGAGGAGCCACAAAACTTTGTGAGAGAATTTTTTTTGTGTGACCTAGACTTTTGATACCATGAAAGAAATAATCCCCCTGATTATTTTCATTACTTGAAAGGCTATATATACAAGTTACAAAATAGAAGAGAATAATATTCCTAAAATCTTAATCTATACATTTATGGTAATACACTAATTATGGTAATACACTACTAATTATATTACAATATTACCTAAACTAGGAGACTAAATATTACCTAAATAATATACACTAATTTCGGTAATTAAGAGAACTCGAGAGGAGACATATATATTGTGTGTATATCGTGTATATTTAACAAATTATGTGTATATTGTGTATATTTAACGGTAGTCGCTGATCAGCCTATACTAACTGTTCCAACCACAGGCAAGATGGGATACCAACCTGTAATGATTCTTCAACTTGATTAAATTACTATACTATTTTTTCTTGACCATCCCTGTCATTCTTAATAAAAGATAAAGCATTGACCAATAAGTGTGAACAAGAAAAAAAGAAAAAAAGAAAAAAAGAAAAAAGTAAAGTATGAAAGTAGAATATTTGACCGAAGTAAGATATTGTTTAAGTCAATTCACCAAAATAATATGTTTTTTTGAAAATTTATAAAATTAGAATAAATGTATTCTTGTGTAACGTATTAGGTATTATTTTATTCAAAACATCTAACGGGTAAAAAAATTGATGGTTAACGGTGTCAAAGTATAATTCATTACTGTGAGTAACGTTTTATGGTTAATATGTGACTCTCAGTAATGAATCTATAGAATCAAAATCTGATATTGATTGATTTTAAAATCGTAACTCAAAGTTATGATTTCAAAATAAAACGTAATTGACAATAACATTTCTACTCACGCACAATCAAATCCTACAAATTGGAAATCTTTCTGACTTATTTAACCTATAAATACAGCTACGTTTTAATACATAATGTTGTTAGTACATAGAATGTGCCTTTTTCAATTTAGCAAGAAGCTCACTAACATGACTACTTCATCTAAATAACATTCTTTTTGACCAAAGGAGTAAAAAGTTTGGAGTTAAATGAAAACTGGAGATTGGGTATACATTTATTAATGATTAAAATTGGTCTTAAAGTAGAAATAGATTATAGTTCTATTTTCTAACCTATAAGACTCTGTCTTAGAGTGGATTTTCCAGTGGGATCTATGAATGTGCCTATTTCTTCATTGCTCATAAAATTAATCACATTGATCACTTTTCCTTCTGTTAACATTCCAAATTGTTACCACACATAAAATAAAGAAGTAAAAAAAAGTAACTGATTACTAATGAACTAATTAAATAACTCTACAAACTTGACTAACACTTAAGTTTGACTACGGGTTGCACATTGACGCCTATAGGTAGGTTAGAAAATACAACTATAATCTATTTCTACTTTAAGTCCAGTTTTAATCATTAATAAATGTATACCGAATCTCTAGTTTTCATTTAACTCCAGAGTTTTTACTTCTTTGGTCAAAAAGAACGTTATTTAGATGAACAAGTCATGTTAATGAGCTTCTTGCTAAATTGAAAAAGGCAAATTTTATGTACTAACAACAGTGAATAAATAGGTACATTCTATGTACAAACAACATAATGTATTAAAACGTAACTGTCGGTTACAATTTATAGTTTTTTTTTTCAATCAGAAAGATTCCAATTTGCTGGATTCTCCGAAGGATTCGATTTCACGTGCGTAAAAATGTTACTATCAATTATGTTTTATTCTGAAATCATAACTTTAAGTTATGACTTTAAGATAATCAATGTCAGATTTTGATTCTTTAGAGTCGTTACCGAGAGTCATATTTTAATCATAAAACGTTACTCACAGTAACGAAATATACTTTAACACTGTTAACTATCAACTTTTTTATCCGTTAAAGTTTTTAAATAAAATAATATCTAATACGTTACTCAAAAATACATTTATTCCTAGTTTCATAAATATTCAGAAAAATATATTATTTTAATAAATCGACTTAAATAATGACTTACATCGGTCAAAAATCCTACTAAGTAAGACACATGTTGTTGACGATACAGAAAGCTAGTGGAAAATAAAAAAGCGGACCAAATATTTCCACTAGCCCGAGATATAAGTATAACAGTGGAAAAGCAGGCAAGTTGATCACTACGAGACAACGAGGGTGGTTGGTTTAATTTATAATCAATTTTGACTTAATTTGGTAGTATTTGACAATTTTATATAAAAATGCTTATAAGTAAACATTCAATGGCTTATTAGGACTTGACCAACACTTTTGTTATCTTCTTTATAATTTCTTACTCCTTTTTCTTTCCAATTTTAATGTTTGTCCCTCTCTTCAGGTAATATTTATCCGCACTTTATATTTACATCAAATAGTATCAATTTATCATATAAAGTGGTCTAATACAATGAAAATATATATATAAATTAATCCTGAATAATAGGAATGTTCACAATTTGGTTAGAAACCGATCTAAACCGCAGATCGAACCAAATTGATCAAATAAATCGATAGTTATTTAGGTTTGATTTAGTTTGGTTTTAAATTTTTAAAAATCGATAATATTTAGTTTGGTTTTGATTTTATTAAAAATAAATCGAAGATAAAACCGAACCGAACCGAGAAATCATATACATAATGTTTATAATTATATATATAACATATATTAATTTTTACAAGTAATTTTAAATATTTTGATTTATTTTTATCAATTTTTTTATCTTTAATATGCTAATAAACTTTACACCTTTAGCTCATTTTTAACTAAAAGAGATTCATGAAATTCAATCTCATTAATTCAAAGACATAGTTATGAGATTTACTTAAAGAATATTGTGAATCCTTATAAACTTTATTCATTTGACTAAAACTTATAGATCTTAAGATATTTTTTTTATATTCCAAAAAAATTATAGTCCCATAATAAAAAAGTAATAATAATAGATTATAAGTCGGAAAAGAATGAAAATGTCTTTCTTAATCGTATGAAAAAATGAAAGAGAGTTTCTTAAAAACCGAATCGAACCGATAACAACCAAATCGATGGATATGTATTATATTTGGTTTGGTTTGATTTTAATAATTAAAAAAAACCGACTACATTGATTTGGTTGTGATTTAAACCAAAAACTGATCCAAACCGAACCATGAACACCCCTACTGAATAATTGATAATTAATAGTCTATTAGCACCACATATATGATGCATAATATTGGTGTAGTATAAATACCAAGTAGGAGTAAGTTTATACCTTTGTTGTAAAGATACTACTCCATTTAATTTAATTATTTTCTGTAAATCGCTTTGAAAACATTTTAATCATTTAACATAAGCATTTTTCACTAAACACATCAAATGTACATTAATAGATTCGATACTTTCGTTCTAATGTGCAAACACTTATTCATAATATCTATTCAACATTTACTAGTGGAGTGATACATATGTGGTTATATCCATCAACTAAGCCGAATAGACTCTAAATCATTATTTAAAATATGCTTACATATTGGTATTGTAAAAGATGATTCCAATAGTGAGTCGTTACTTGTGCAGCATCAGGCTTTGAATTTTTTTCGTTGCCTGTGCGTTTTACCTTTTGATTTTTGTAGCCTCCTCCCTTAAATGTTGTACGAACGCTGCCAAATCTTTGAATGAGTTCCCACCTTCTTTATTGCCATTTAATGCAACTTTTCGTAGCTCTGATGCACGAGCCCTTCGCTCTTCTACGTTCCCTTGCACAGCTTCCGCCAGTAACTTAGTCAACTCCGACGAATTTGGTATCGTATTTACACCTTCACAAGCTCTAATCGCTACCTTATGCTCGTCTAAAATGTTAGCATTGGCAAATTGGTCCGCACCCATTGGCCACGTTAACATCGGCACTCCAGCAACTAAACTTTCAAGGGTCGAATTCCAACCACAATGAGTCAAGAAGGCACCAACCGCTCGGTGCTTTAGTATCAATACTTGAGGAGCCCAGTCTCTAACAACTAAGCCCCTCCCAGCCACTTTTTCCTCGAACCAAGACGGAATCGCACCGTAATCATTCGACACGTGTCCCTTCGTGGCACCTTTGGCTGACCAAATGAATTTGACTCCACTTTTCTCCAACGCTATGGCTAGCTCCTCCATTTGTTTGTTTGTTAACACCGCTTGACTACCGAAACAAACGTACACCACCGAGTGATCTTCACATGTGTCTAGCCATCCTAATATTTCACTAGCTAAAACAGAACTCGAACCACCTCGGTTTAATGAACCAGAATTATTATTATTATTAACATCCTCGTTAGGAGGCAGTACTGGTCCGACAGACCAAACCCGGTCGTGACCCAAATCTCTTTTCAGATAATCCAAATACACATTTTCCAACTCAGTGAACGTGTTGAAAACGACGCCGTAACTCGCTATATCAGCAAGATAACATTCTCTAATAAATTCCGAATTTGGGTCTCCTTTAACATAGCTCCGGAAAATCGGAGAGAGCTGCCACCAAGGGTATTTCGGGGAATTTGGAATATTCGGTAAGTGAAAAATCTCGTTTTCATCGTTAGTGTTTTTCCTTTTAGGCATTTCACGCCAGAGTGAGTAAACAACTGAAAGGGCCAATGCACCGGAAGTGGAGAACACGTACCGGCGAATACCAAGCTGGGTGGCGATTTCGTGAGTAAACCCTAAAAACATATCGGAGATTATGGCTGACGGCGGCGAAGGGTGGTTGTTGAACCAGTCCAAAATCGGATCTCGAAGTTTGCGGAGGGTATACATCATAGAACGGAACCCACCGGCGGGGAGGTCCTTGACGTTTTCTACGCCGGCCGGGATTGAAGGGTGTGAAGGAAAAGGCAAAACGAGAGTATTAATTGATGGGTGCTTAGAGAGTAGAGGGTTTAAGATAGGGAGATTTTTGGGGGTGACTAATATAGTGATGGCTATTTCATTGGTGACTAGCTGATGAGTGAAGTCGAAAAGGGGTAACATATGGCCTTGTGCTGGATAAGGGAAGATGAGAACGTGTGGGCGATTTTCAGACATTTTTATCAGTTGGTGATGGCCGTCGGGCCGGCGTTTGGATGGAGAAAATTGGGAGAAGGAAAAGGGAAAGTGGTTCAACTTTAAAAAGGACAAGAACAAATGTGTGATTTGGTGGTTTGTTTTTTTGGTCTATCTTATATATTCAACTACTGTAGTGTTAGAGTGTTGACTACTGTATTGTCTGAATCTTTCTATATAAAACGAAACAAATTAATATTTAATATATATGCTTTAAAATGGAAAAATTACTAATTGCATTTCAAAAATATTCGCACTATCACGGCTACATGCTAAAAACTGAAGAGATTACAGATATTATTCATGGCTATCTTTAGAGGAGTATCAAATTAGTTAAAGCTTGAAATCTTTTATGTGTCTATCTATACATTTGAGGAGTCGTGGACTTTTACAGACTAAAAACATATTGTCTTAAATTTAAAACGATGAAAGAATCCATGGCTCAATTTTTTGTTTGGTAGAATTATATGTACATAGAAGTATAGAACTGATAGAAGCGTCTTGCAAATACTTTAAATAACACTAATGCATATTAAAAAAGTTGTTTGCTTTAAAATAAAAAATAAATTCAGCTAGCATAATCTACAAATGATCAACTTTTGAAAATTATTTCTCTTTTAATAATGTAAATATTTTATTTAAATTATATTTCAATACCAATCAATCAGAATACGTATGTTATGGTTCAGGGTTCTTTAGTAGTCTTAAAAAGCTATTACTGATAATTTTCATTACGTTTCTACTTATCTTCATTTTATTGACTTTTTGACGAACTACTTCAGCGACTATCCGTCTATCAATCAAAACAAGTATGAAACTATTTTTAGGATGGACAAGTACAAAAAAAATGGAGTATAAAATGTAAAATGAGAATGAATTTTCACAAACATCTCTGTTAAATGCATAAATCACGCCGTCTAGCGCTAATCGTAGACTCGTAAGTCGTAACTTAGCTTTGCCCAGGATAGGAGTGAAGACTAAGAGTTAGGTTGAAATCCCTTAATTCTCATTTCAAGAAAAAAGAAAGTAAAATATCTTATAAAAGGCAACAGAAAAAATCAAATCATATTAGTGGTAGTAGGCTGGTAGCACATTATTCATCACATTTTGTTACTGTCGAGTTTTATTTTCTACGCTCCACTCTAAATTTTCTTCATATTTCTTTTTATTGTGGCGAATTTCAATAACTAAATATGTATATCCAAATAAATTCACCTTAACCATTAATCACGACTACGCTAATTACCCTCTCTCAGTCAACCGGGTGCTTTTACGGGAAACAATAATGAAGTTTCTTCTTAATATGTAAACAAGAGAAAATAACGGAGAAAGAGCAAAACTTATTTGCTTTAGAAAGTTGATTATTGGGAACAACAAAATGGAATGGAGAAAAGATGTCCATCTGCTTGAAATAATTGCCCCGTATGTTCAAAATCTTCAACTTTTGGGGTTCAGACTAGAGCTGTCCAACTGGGCGGCCTGGGCGGGTCCCGGAGGGACGGGAAGAGGTCTCGTCCCGTCCCACATCCCGCAGGAACGAGGTCGGGTCGGGATCGAATTTTTTTCCCACTTAATTTAAAAAATAATATATACAAACACTTCAATAATTGAACAAGATTGTGTAATAAAAACATTTCAAGTCTGTTTTTGTGTCTCTTATATTATTTAATAGAAATATAATTTTTTTTGTAATACAATTTCAAAATTACAACTTTGTGGTGTTGTTCAAAAGTTGCAAATCACATAGTAAAATTACAATTAAAAAAATTACATATTCAACCATACTTTTTCGAATTTCCTCACAATGTCTTGAAGATCTTCTGTTGGAATTGAAATTTGTTTGTCAAATTCTTCAACGTCGCTTCCTGCTCCATCAGACAAGATTTCGTTGTAGTTGTATTCTTCTTCTTCGTTGGTCTCCGATTGACCGCACCTTCTACGCTCCGCACGAATCCAGTCTCTGAATAGAACTGCAATCTCCAATGTGTCTCCCGCCAATGAATGTTTGTGTTCTCCTATTTGAAATCTTCCCGCAGAAAAAGCCCTTTCAGACACTGTTGATGACGCTTGAATGTTCAACACATCTGGTATTGATTCCACCTAGTTGTGTGCTCGCCTTATACATGTCTCAATAAACCTCCCATCCCACCTTGATCTTTTCCGCTTTTAAATCTATAAATATTTTTACAAATTTTAATTTTCATTGTGTGGGGCCTCGATTCATACTAGGAGGAATATGAGGCATTGCGGTTGCAGTTTTTGGCTGAGACTCAGTCTTGACTCTGATCCTGAGGTTGAGGTGCACTAGTGGGTGTGTAATCTATATTATCGTCTAAATTAAAGTCTGGTTCATCTACTTCATCATCTAATGGTATATCATTAAAAAAACAGTTTCATCAATATGACTGAAATCAATCAAATCATTGGGACTAGGAATATGATTAGTAGAAGAAGTACCCTTACCCTTGTTACCCCTACTAGAAGAAGCACTCTTACCCTTACCCATAATCATACGTTTCAATCCTTTCATTTTAATTATACAAATAAATAATTAAATGAAATTAAGTGCGATAATTAAAATTAAGTAACAATAATAATTTAAAGAAGGAACGAATGTACCAAACGTCGACGTGTAATCAAGGTTGAAAATTGAAACTTTGCTCGATGATATTCAAGCAAGTTGCCAACTTCATTCCCAATTTTTTAACTTTGATACAATATTTAATACTAATAGTAGGAAGATTTGTAGAATTGTAGAGAAATAAATTGAAAGATTAGAGATATGGTAGGAAGATTTGTGAGAAAAATAAAGAGAAAAATGAGTTATTTATAGTTGAGAAATAGGGTTAAAGTGTGAATATATTAATTTAGGGATTAAAAATAAATATTAAGGGGGTAGGGAGATTTATGGAGTTGGGGGCAAAAAATGATCGTTATAGCCGTGCCTTCTTCCAAATATTTGAATTTTAAATTCGGAAACATTTACTATTTTTATCATCATTATAGTAACATTAACTGCGATGCTAAAAATGATAAGATTAATAAGTTTGTCGGACTCAGAGCTGCATTCTCATGGCAAATGAGGTTGGATAGGAGCAAGTGGTTTGAAACGGAATTTTCGAACAATAATCTATGAAAAGGTTTAATTAAACTATAGGCAAAGATATGTTATGGAGAGGGAAAATATGAAAAGGCTCAAGTAATAAGCATTACATCCTTATCATCAAGTTGTTTGTGAATGCTTTCTTCGAAGTGGTTAAAAGTCCTTTTTCTGAAGTTCTAGTAGTAATATCACTACCATAAAAGTTTCTTTCTAGTTTAAAACTTTCCTCCATTTTTTAACCAAGCTTGTAAACTTTGATGTAACAAAGCAGTCTGTTTACGATAAAAATCGACCTCAAGAGGTGTATGAGTTAGGAAGCGACACATGTCAGGAATGACCAGTCGGAGGTGACTCAACCATGATGACACCAGATGTGAACTTGTAGCTAGAACACCAGATAAAAACATGTAACCATGACACCAGACATAAACTTGTGGCCAGATAAGAGTCAACTCAAGAATATGACCGTTATCTTCAAAATTCCCCCAGCCTTTATTAACTTTTATTAGGCTTTATTACCTTTTATTACAACACTAATATTGATAATTAAGAGGGCGTGATTTGTGGATCATGCACCCCATAGCCCTAATATAAATAGATGTTCTCATCCTATTGTAAGGCATCAGAAAGGAAATAGGAAGACACCATATTTACTTTGTTCTTTATATTCTTTTGCTCCGGATTCGAAGTGTTCTCAAAGGTTGAGTGTTCAACCAAAGTCATCCTCATTACGAGATTCCTTCGAGTTCACACGGATCAGGCTCAATTTATCATACCATTATTTCTTTATTACTTGATTTCATTATTTATCTCTCGTTATTTACATTGTCTAAAACATCAATTCACGTATCCTTTAAACCACATAATAAATTCAACTATATATTTTTTGGGATAAACAGTTTGGCGCCCACCGTGGGGCTAAGGATAATAGTGGTGATTTGTTCAAACTCAAAATTCACTTGTTTCTTTTGAGTTTTTTCTGAAAATAGGTCAATACTAAACGCTTGAAAGATGGCTAGTGAAATTCAAGTTGTGGTTAGGAACCATGAAGACAACAACAATGGTGACAATGTCAATAACAGCAACGGCGTTCCGTCCGTTGACCCAATAATCTGAGAGCATCAGAATAACCCCGTGTTATCACCACAGGAATCCAGAAGGTCACGTGAGAAAACATCGAACGACGATGAAGATGGCGAAATAAATTTGGCTCGAATCTTTAACATGTTGAAGGAGCAGCAGGAGGCCATCACTCAGTTGCAAAAGAAGAGCAGTGGAGCAAGTGCGGCGGATAAAGCTCATCCCATCCGTGACGAAGATCTAGGCCGAGAGGAAGATCAAGTTAATAAAAATGGCAATGGATCGGGTTATAAAAAATAGCAATGGATCGGGTTATAAAAAATAGCAATGGATCGGGGACTAATGAGTTCTCAGGGGTGTTGAAAATGCTCCAAGCCTTGACTAAGTGAATGGATACTAATGACACAAAGTTAAAACCTACAATTCACGGGTAGACCAGATTCCTAGAGCACCTCCGATCTTGAAGGGACCGAACTCGAAAAGATACATTCAATTGATGTTCCCACCGAGTGCAGCTCCGAAATTGATACCAAAAGGGTTCAAACTTCAAAATGCAAGATCTCCTGAAGTACGATGGAACTACCGAGCCAAATGAGCATGTGACGGCGTACACTTGTGTGGTAAAGGGCAATGACATGCACCCGGATGAGATCGAATCAGTGTTGTTGAAGAAATTTGACGAAACACTATCCAAAGGGGCAATGATATGGTACTCTATGTATGTTGCCTGAACATTCTATTAACTCATTTGAAACGCTTGCAGATGCTTTTATAAAGGCACATATCAGAGCACGAAAGGTCCAAGCAAGAAAAACGGATATATTCAAAATTGCTAAGAAGGATACGGAGTTGTTGTGTGAGTTCATGACAAGGTTTCAGAAAGAGCAAATGCTTCTTCCCCCGGTACCTTATGAATGTGCAGCGGAAGCTTTCATCAAATGATGAAATCACATGGGCTACAGTGCTTCGTTTAAACTCAAGGAGAACATGCTAGAATTTTCCGCAACAACATGGGCTAATGATCAGATGATTTGTCGACGTGTTCTATGACCCGAAATCAAGATCAACAGAACTTTGATTGGAGGCATTCCAGACATCGATTTGATCCATACGCAATGGGATCACGGACTGACAGGAGACATGAGCGTCTCCGGAGCGAATCGCCTGGAAATAATTAACATGAAGAACATTAATATCTACGAACACTGGTGATTGTTGCATCAAAGTAGTGAGAACTATAACAATAAGTATCAGAAGCATTTGAATATGGCTCCAGAATAGAGTTAAAGGAAGGCACTAAGCCCGGAGGCACCATGCTCGAATCCTCATACTTCGTACTCAAGAATAAATACCAGAAATAGCATGAACTGGATCCAAAATAAAGAAAAAAAGATTGGGGACTGCCAGATCAGCCCCTGGAATTTTTTTTAGAAGGAAACAGAATCAGGAACCGGCTAGACCCAATAGATGTCAGCTCGGCCGCAATTCTCTTGCAATGTACTTTTGTTAATTTCCTCCAAACTATCTTATATGCAATGTTGTAAGCACTTGTGTATGTTCAGGGAATGAATGAAGCAAAACTTGCACCTTCTAAATATCCTCGTATATGTCCGAATGAACTAAATCATTCTTAAATTTGCTCACACTTAAAAGCAAATAAGAATTACTAATCCGAATAATTGTGCCCAGATGAACAAGAGACGTCCTTTTTCATAAGCACCATAAAAATAAGGGTCTTCTCTTATAAAGTCACCCAGTCTAATAGCTAAAAGACGGATGCTTTATTTTCTGATCGTAAAGTTAATCGGATGCATTAAGTTCCTGAACTTTATCAAAACCAGAAGTAAAAATTTCCTGGTAATTAATATCCCCAATCTACGAGACTATGAGGTTCTAAAAGTTTCAGGTATACTTAAAAACCTAAGAGTCAAAACTTAAAGACTATAAGTATCGGGTACAACTAAAAACTCAAGAGTCGAAACTCAAAGATTAAAAGTTCTGGATGAACACTAAAAAATTCGAGATCAAGCTTTATGTGGTGGTGGTACTTTTTCAGCGTTGGAATTGTCATCCAAAATCCTTAAGTCATGCACTCTTTTTCCCTTCACCCGGGTTTTGTCTCGATTGGTTTTTTCCGGTAAGATTTTTAATGAGGCAGTGTCAATGATGGTTACACGATTTTTTAGCATAAAGGATTAAATCTTCCACTTCCCGGTCACATCACAGGGAGTAACCGAAAAGTGGAGGGACTATCTGTATACGGTAAAAATTGACCTCAAAGTGACACGTGTCAGGAATGACCAGTCGGAGGTGACTCAACCATGATGACACCGGATGCAAACTTGTAGCCAGCACCGGATACAAACATGTGACCATGACACTGGACAAAAACTTTTGATCGGATAAGAGTCAACTCAAGAATATGACCGTTATCCCCGAAATTCCTCCTGTCTTTATTAGCTTTTATTAGGCTTTATTACCTTTTATTATCTTTTATCGCAGCATTACTATTGGTAATTAAGAGGGCGTGATTTGTGGATCAAGCACCCCATAACCCTAGTATAAGTAGATGTTCTCATCCTATTGTAAGACATCAGAAAGGAAATAGGAAGACAACATATTCACTTTGTTGTTTATATTCTTTTGCTCCGAATTCGAAGTGTTCTCAAAAGCTGAGTGTTCAACCGGAGTCATCCTCATTACGAGATTCCTCCGAGTTCACACGGATCAGATTCAATTTATCATACCATTATTTCTTTATTACTTGATTTCATTATTTATCTCTCGTTATTTACTTTGTCTAAAGCAAATCAATCCACTTATCCTTTAAACCACGTAACAAATTCAACTACCTTTTTGGGGTAAACACAGTCATTTATCAAGGTCGTAAACTTTGATGTAGTAAAACATTCATTTAGTTGTTTCTATCAATAGTCGTTTATTTTGTATGCCATGTCGAAGGATATTGAATTTGTTGGGTTGACATATACTGGTTTATTTGTTAAAGTTATCTATATTGGTGCTGAAAGGGGGGCATCTCCTGCATCAAGTCGAAGAATCTTAACACTTAAACACAGCCTTGGTACAGCAGGACTTCCCTGCAATTTGCAGCTTCCTACATAGTTCGTCAGATCTTGAGACATTGGTCATTGACTGGACTAAGCAGACTTCAAGAGTAAGTTATTTACATATTTCTCCATATTTTCTTTACACCTACTAAGCAGACTTTACGAGTTGATTGTTTCATTACTTCATTTATCTTATTATATTGTTGCTATTACTGTCTATCGGAAACAACCTCCCGACCTTCAGAAGGTAGGGATAAAGTCTGCGTAGATTCTATCCTCCCAGACTCCATTTGGTGGGATTATACTGGATATGTTGTTGTTGTTGCTACTAAGTAGAAAGTCCTAAAACAGATTTTCAGCTTCTTTATGTAAGAGGTTTTGAGGTATCAGATTGTCACTATCAACACTGTTTATGTGAGTACGCCAGTGCTTCAGTCGCCATTTACGTAATTGTTGGAGAAAGGCAATATAGTATTCACCTTCATGGGTGATATACCGTCTTTTTTGGTTGCAGGTATCAAGTTGGTAAAATTTGCTAAGCTTCCATTTGTTCCTTGAATCTAAAATCATAAGTCTTTTATTTTTTTCCACAATCTACTCCTTGAACATCTAACTTCTAACTCAGGGAAATAACCTGGTTTTGTATTTCGTATTCTTTACCTGCAGGATTTACTCTCAAGGTTCATCAATGAGGATGAAAATGGCAGGATGTTTGAGAAGCATATTTTTGACTGGTCGTTGTTACATCTGAGGACCGTCAAGATCATTAACTATTACGGATCATTAAGAGCAAATAAGTTTTTAATGCCATTGGTAAAGCACTTGCTCAAGAATGCAGAAGTGCTAGAGAATATGGTCATTGCTGCCAGTTTACACTTTACACTACAACAAATTCCAAGGGAGTGATGTGTCTCGCGATTTTGTCGAAATGGCTCAGGAGCTTCTATGTTTTCCAAGATCCTCCAAGCATGCTGTAGTTCTGTTTTCTTATTGATAATCCTCCGCCGCTCTCATATCTATGGATTGCTACATATTTAGCAGGTGTTACCTTATGTGCAGAGCGTATTAAGAACTGGTTTGTGGCTGATTGTTAAGGTTGTGATCTTACTTGTCAGTAGCCAAAGAGTTGTTAGTAGATGTTAATGTCTAAGTGACTCTGTATTTCTTCTCTCATCATGGTAAATCTTGCTGTTATATGTTTTGTTATATCTATCCAGTTGTTGATCCAATTCTCATACTGTTGAAAGATTTAGGGTTGAGAAATGAAAGGAACTTAATATAACTCGCTGTTTGGAAACATAACCAAGACGAGAGTGATGTGTCTCTGGATTTTGTCAAAATGGCATAGGAGTTTTGAGCTTTCCAAGATCCTCCCCGCATGTTGTAGTTGTGTTATCGTATTTTTAAACCTTAGCCCCTCTCTGTTTGTGTTGATTGTAACAGCATTAAGATTTTTCACTTTATGTGTAAAGAGTATCCGAAACTGGTTTATGACTAATAGACCGGGTTATATTTGAGATTGTGATCGCAACGTGTTTTAGTATTTATTCATGTCTAAGAAGGCTTGTTGTGTATGTGTTTTTGTGATACGTAAGTGTTCAACACCATGCTTGAAAATTCTTTTAGGTGTCCAACGGGGCGGGACCCGGCGGGACGGAGAGGGTCGGGACTCGGGCTCCGGGATAGGCGGGACGGGAAGAGGTCCCGTCCCGTCCCACATCCCGCCGGAACGGGGTCGGGTCGGGACTCGGATTTTTTTTTTGTCACTTAATTTTAAAAAATAATATATACAAACACTTCAATAATTGAACAAGATCGTGTAATAAAAACATCCCAATGTTGTTTTTGTGTCTCTTATATTATTTAATAGAAATATATTTTTTTGTAATACAATTTCAAAATTGAACTTTGTGGTGTTGTTCAAGAGTTGCAAATAACATAGTAAAATTGCAATTAAAAAAATTACATATTCAACCATACTTTTTCGAATTTCCTCACAATGTCTTGAGGATATTCTGTTGGAATTGGAATTTGTTTGTCAAATTCTTCAACGTCGCTTCCTGCTCCCTCAGGCAAGATTTCGTTGTAGTTGTAGTCTTCTTCTTCGTTGGTCTCTGATTGACCGCACCTTCTACGCTCCGCACAAATCCAGTCTCTGAATAAAACCGCAATCTCCAATGTGTCTCCCGCCAATGAATGTCTGTGCTCTCCTATTTGAAATATTCCCGCAGAAAAAACGCTTTTAAATGTTGTTGATGACGCTTTAATGTTCAACACATTTCGGGTCATCTTTGTTAGTGTCGGAAATGTATTCTCATTCTGCCTCCAATATTTCAGCAAGTCTTCTTGTTCTTCATCATTAGCAATTAATTCGTATGGTACAACACCGTGCAAAACATAAACATCAAATTCGCTAACTTGTGAAAAAGTTGAACTACTACACATTTTATTTCTAAGGCCTTGAATACTAGCAGCAGAAACCGCATATTTTTTATAAGGTTGCAGCGAAATAGTAGAAGATGGTACAGAAGCCGATTGATTATTTGCACTTTGTTGTTGGTAATACATATAAACTTGTTTGCGTTCGGTGTGTATGCTAGACGTAACTTCTTCTTTAGTTAGTTTGCGAGTTAGTTCTTCAGTTGGGTCTGTTGGAAGTACTTCTATACAATCATAAATCGTTTCTACAAGTCTTTTACAACCGTCTACTTTAATAGTTGGATTTAATACAGCACCAACAATATAAATAGTGGGGATAGGAAAAAAGTATTTTTTTTAACATTTTTTCAATAGATGCCTTATAAGTTGGTTTTTGTATATATTCATTAAGTAACAAAAATATTAGTGCTATATAAAATAACATATTTGAAATAGTAGGATAATAAATACCAGAAAATTCTTTAGCAGCTTGATAAAATTTCTCTAAAAAATCCATTAAGTTCTAAAAAAAATTCTCAATCATTATCTACAAGCATATCCCTTGAATTTTTATTATGGGCGTTAAATAATAAAGTAATATGTTATCTATAATCGTAAGCAACAAGTTGTTTGCTCATACAGAGAATTTCATCTAGTCGAAACTTCTTCTGGATTTTTCTATAAGGTAATCCACAATCATTACATATTTTTTTATACTCTTTGCGTCTTTGTATTTTTTTACCTTTAAAAATAAAGTTTATAGCAAATTGTATTTTATCAAGAATGTTTTCAAAACGTTTCAGGCCATCCTTTACAACTAAGTTATAAATATGGCACGCACATCTTATATGAAAATAAATCAGAAAAAGATGGAGCTAATCTAAGTTTTAAAAGTTTTATAGCATAATCATTAGAAGAAACATTATCTAATGTAATAATCATAATTTTATTAATTATTCCATAAGAATCACAAATTTCTTGAATATTTTCTGCAATAAAACTTCCAGTGTGCCTATCATCTATATATCTATATGCTAAAATACGTTTTTGCATAGACCAATTTTGATCTATCCAATGACATGTTACCGTTAAATAATCATTACCGTTCGTACTACGACCTATGTCAGAAGTGATAGTCACTTTGCCATTAAAATGATACAGAGCATAACGTAAATATTGTTGATATTCACTTGCAAATTTAAAAACATCTCTTCTAACAGTTGATCTAGGAAAACAATTAAAAACAAGATTATATGTTTCTCTAATGTAATGAATAAAACCATGAGAGGAAGGAAATGAAAAGGGCAAACCCTCCACCGCAATTAATTTTGCCATATTTTCCCTATATTTGTTTTTATCATATTTAGGACCAAAAATCCCCCCGTCGTCGGGTTAATTTGACCTTGTACTAGGTCGGGGACACAATGCGAACCTTGTCCCGATTCAGATAGCATTGACACACCCGATTTTTTAGCCCGGTATCCATGTGTTAATCTCTTTATTGTTATATGAAGGCATTATAATTATTGCTTTATTCTGAGCCGATGGTCTATCGGAAACAATCTCTCTACCTCCCAAGGTAAGGCTAAGGTCTGGGTACACTCTACGCTCCCTAGATCCTACTTATGGAATTATACTGGCATATTGTTGTTGATGTTGATCAAATTTTCATATTTCTGAAAGATTTAAGGTTGAGAAAAGAAAGGAACTTATGCAGTTTGTGCATCAGCGTTAGTTTCAGCTTCTATAAACCACCTTCAACTCTTTGCTGAGCAATAGATACCTGCATCAAACATTTTCCTAATAGTTTCAGTCGTAAATCATAATCTTCCAGGGCAATCACTTTGCAGCTCTAGATAGAACAAAGTGCAGAAAAGCTGCAACATTGTGCCTGTTTATCCCAATGACTGTTGAGAGTGATTATAGTACAAGAGTTTGGAGTAGTGTACCAACCAACTTCAAAAGTAATGCCACTGCCGCCCAGCATCAATGCCTGTTGCCAAAATGGAACTCAGACTTAATTTAACTTTAAAAATTAGCTTATGAAATGAGTATCAGCCAAAAATCACATAACGAGATTCCTTCAACAATGTGGGATATAACACCGTTTGCAAACCGAAGATTGGACATTTGGTGTATGGACACTATAACATGATCATTGGGTAAGCCAAGCCAGTCAAGAATAATGGTGATTTTGGTTCTACTACCATGTTAAATAAACAAACATTGGGCTTAACTCAATGTAAAAATCTTGACTCATGAGTTGAAGATTCTCCAAGACAATGTAAAGAGACAACATCCAAGTACCTCTCAACTAATAAAAGGCCACTTATCAATGGCAACACTTAATTCATAAAATATTTGCTTTCG
The DNA here is from genome assembly GCA_029783415.1 of Anisodus acutangulus. NCBI lineage: Eukaryota > Viridiplantae > Streptophyta > Magnoliopsida > Solanales > Solanaceae > Anisodus > Anisodus acutangulus. The sequence continues at coordinate 8,501,251 of CM056506.1, read as the reverse complement.
TAATTACGATTAGTAGATTTAGCATATCATTAAAAGATATAATTAAGCTCATCACATAGAACTGGTCGAATGTTGTTCATAAGTGCGCACATTTTGCAGCTTTCCATCAAGGAAATCTTCACTTTGATACTGGATCCTTTTATATTCATCAAGACATGCATAAAGTGAATTGTTTCATACATATACTAACATAGCAAGAAAATTCACTCTGATTAAATAGATATGTGTGTGCTAAAGAAAATTGATTATCCAGCTCTTTAACCTAATCGAATTTTTTATGACATTCTCATGAATCGATCTTAATTCATTTTGTCTTTGCAGAAATTGGTCAAATTGCATGATTTTCCACTGACTTCACCATAGCTGCATGTGGTTTGGAGCACAAAGACCTGGCATTTCTTCGCCTTCGAAAGTGTATTCATTTTAACCACTACACAGTCTGCCCAAGTAGTAATTTTATTTCACAACAAAAATATGTACACTTTTTTTCTCTATAATATCTCTAAAATTCGAAAGTCTATGTGGACAAATCAAAGAAGAAAATCCGACGATCTACTTTTTGTTGATTAAATAATAATTATAATTAAAGGCGTCCAGAAGATGCAAAAACAGATACAAGTGTGGGCTCTTAACAAGAATTAAAAGACCCAACAAAATCAATCAGTTGAATCACATCATTTACATTGTTCAGTCAGCTCATTCCAACGAATAAACTCTGCCAAACGTCTATGAATTAGGAATTGGTTTTAGTTAAGTACTTGGAGAATATTGTTCTTGAAAACATTTTATCTACAAAACAGGGTTACGGGCAACTACACTTGATCAGATTTTTGTTGTCATTAACCTTTAAAATTGGGCCTGCTAACTTTATAACCATGACATAGGTTGCCAAACCCAAAATAACTATGACAAAGATTAATGACTAATTGCCATAGGGTGATTAACATTTTGATATGGTTCGTACTTTCTATTTAGAAGATATCTCCAGAAATTTTTCCCGCTTTCCCCCCTTTTGTACAACTGCTTAGAAAATGATAATCTTTTATTACTCTGGTAATTTATATGGACATTTTAGACTACAGTCTAAGATTCTTTTGAACAAATTGAAAATCTTATGCGATAATTTTAGTTTACGATCTAAAATTTTGATAGATGATAGACGATAATCTAATGTTTTGTCAATTCCAAGGGTTATATTACACATTTTTTAAAAATATGTACAAAATCTGGATGGTGACTTAAAAAGAGATATTTGCATAAATTTGCCGGATATTTCTGTTTAATCAATAATCTCCTCGTGGGCTGTTTTATTAGAGGCCTGTAATATGGGCCAGTTAGAAACCAGCCCAAATACTGATGAAACCCAACAAGAAAAAGGGGACAGGTGTTAGAAGGGCAAAAAACTCATGTAGCAGCCCATTAATGTCAATAACCTTTTGTAGCCCTAAAAACAAGACAAATAGCGAATTGATCATTTTCTTCTAAAACCGTGAACCATCTAGCCATAATCACAACCTTGTACACAGATCTTAGCTCCACCTTGGTAGGTAGAGTGACTGTTTCCGGAAGACCATCGGCTCAAGACAAAGCATAATCACAAACAAGACAATCAAAACAAAGTAAGAGTAAATAGTAAAACAAAAGAAAAGGTCAAACTCATATAAGGAATTAAAGCAGTATAGAGTGCATTCGAACAAAATGGAGCAATAGCTAACACAACTAAATAAACTAAACAAAATACACTAAAGAACACATAGCAGCAGAAATCAAACTACAGTGGATTATAAAGCAATAATGTGTCTATAAGTGTGATAGGCTAATCGGGCCTATAGTAATTGTTGAAAATTTACTAATGTGGAATTAAGTTTATCCCATTATTTATGACTCGAACAATTGGGGCCCTGTACGTCGGAAACGTCATTTCCACACACGTGCACTCGTAGTGCCAAGTATCGTAAATTTCGTTAGTGAAAGAGATATTGATACGTAAGTAAATGTTTGAGACATAGAATAATGGACGGTTATTGGCTAAATAACAAGTGTTCCACGTCGGTAAACGAAGGAATGATTGTGCAAAGTGTAAGATGGTGCGGCACAGGAAAGGGCCGCGGCACCACCCGGACAGAATTCCAAAAGTTTGGCTGATTATGGAGAGGTTTTGGAGCATTAAAATGGCAGTTTTTCCTCCATAAATCAGCCATTATTTTGCTGCATTAATTGGTGAATTAAAGGGTCATTACATGACATTTAAATGGTCATTACTTGTGCCATTACTTGGCTGGTCATCATGGGGATTCAATGGCCATTACTTGGCATTGAAGAGCCATTACATGGGCATATAAAGAGCCATCTTGAACACCTATAAATTGAGGCCTTTGACTCAATTCTATAGACTTACACACAAGTTAACAACACCACAAAGAGATCAGATTTTCCTGATAGTAATCATTCTCTTAGCAATCTTCTTTATTCGTGTTCTTCGTTTGGGTCATTTGTGTAGGCTTTGAACATTTGATAGTTTGTCGCTTTTATCTTGAGAGACTATTGCCCACACTTCAGAAGCCTATATACGGGGAAATCTTGTCTTAAAGACAGAGAGTCATCTCTCGACTCGATCGGTGGTGTTGTGATTATCTAATTGGTTGCTAAGTGTTTGGTGTGAACTTGAAACTCAAAGGACTCTAACCGCTCAATTCTCGGCGGTTCTACAAGCCACAAGTGTAGCAGTTCATGTTCTTATAGTTCTAAATACAAGATCCAGATTTGAGGTTCTAGTTCAAGATTAGAAGATTGACAACTTGTTGTAATGTTTGTTCTTTATCCTTTCGAATCACTTGTAATAGTTATTCACTATTCCAACAGTAATAACATTACAACTATCCATTTGTAAGCATAAGTAATAGGACTACGCCGAGTACCTACTACTCTTCTACCTTAATTTGTGTCCTCCACAACCCCCTATCTAAGGCCATGTCCTCAGTAAGTTGCACATGCGCCATGTCCCATCTAATCACATCTCCCCAATACTTCTTCGGCCTACCTCTACCCCTCATGAACCCGTTCATAGCTAACCTCACACCTCCGCACTGGGGCATATGTGTCTCTCCTCTAGACATGCCCGAACCATCTCAACCTCGCTTCTCGTATCTTATCATCCACTGAGGCCACTCCCACTTTCTCCCCGATATCATCATTTCTAATCGTATCTCTCTTTGTATGCCCGTACATCCATCTCAACATCCTCATCTCCGCAACTTTTATCTTGTGTATGTGCGAAGTCTTGACTAGCCAACACTCTGCCCCATACAATATAGTCGGTCTAACCATCACCCTATAGAACTTGCATTTAAGTTTTGGTGGCGCTTTTTTGTCGCACAAGACTCTAGATGCGAGCCTCCATTTCATCCACCCTGCCCTAATACGATGTGTGACATCGTCATCAATCTCTCGATTACCTTGGATAATAGACCCTAGGTACTTGAAGCTTCCTTTCTTTGGAATGACCTGAGTACCAAGCCTTATCTTCACGCCTGTCACAGGGTCGCTCCCGATGCTGAACTTGCACTCCAAATATTCTGTCTTGGTCCTACTCAACCTGAACTCTTTAGACTCTAGAGTCTGTCTCCAAACCTCCAGCTTGGTGTTCACTCCGCTGTGAGTCTCATCAATCAGGACTATGTCATCTGCGAATAACATACATCATGGTACCTCCCCTTGGATTTGCCGCACACCGGCTCCATCACCAAGGCAAATAGGAATGGGCTAAGAGCCGATCTCTGGTGCAACCCCATCATCACTGGAAAGTGATCCGAGTCTCCTCCTACTGTCCATACTCTAGTCTTGGCTCCATCATACATATCCTTTATTGACCTAGTGTACGCCACAAGTACACCTCTAACCTCCAAACATCTTCATAGAACCTCCTTAGGGACTTTGTCGTATGCCTTCTCGAGGTCGATGAAAACCATCTTCATAGAACCTCCTTGAATACTAGCAGCAGAAACCGCATATTTTTTATAAGGTTGCAGCGAAATAGTAGAAGATGGTACAGAAGCCGATTGATTATTTGCACTTTGTTGTTGGTAATACATATAAACTTGTTTGCGTTCGGTGTGTATGCTAGACGTAACTTCTTCTTTAGTTAGTTTGCGAGTTAGTTCTTCAGTTGGGTCTGTTGGAAGTACTTCTATACAATCATAAATCGTTTCTACAAGTCTTTTACAACCGTCTACTTTAATAGTTGGATTTAATACAGCACCAACAATATAAATAGTGGGGATAGGAAAAAAGTATTTTTTTTAACATTTTTTCAATAGATGCCTTATAAGTTGGTTTTTGTATATATTCATTAAGTAACAAAAATATTAGTGCTATATAAAATAACATATTTGAAATAGTAGGATAATAAATACCAGAAAATTCTTTAGCAGCTTGATAAAATTTCTCTAAAAAATCCATTAAGTTCTAAAAAAAATTCTCAATCATTATCTACAAGCATATCCCTTGAATTTTTATTATGGGCGTTAAATAATAAAGTAATATGTTATCTATAATCGTAAGCAACAAGTTGTTTGCTCATACAGAGAATTTCATCTAGTCGAAACTTCTTCTGGATTTTTCTATAAGGTAATCCACAATCATTACATATTTTTTTATACTCTTTGCGTCTTTGTATTTTTTTACCTTTAAAAATAAAGTTTATAGCAAATTGTATTTTATCAAGAATGTTTTCAAAACGTTTCAGGCCATCCTTTACAACTAAGTTATAAATATGGCACGCACATCTTATATGAAAATAAATCAGAAAAAGATGGAGCTAATCTAAGTTTTAAAAGTTTTATAGCATAATCATTAGAAGAAACATTATCTAATGTAATAATCATAATTTTATTAATTATTCCATAAGAATCACAAATTTCTTGAATATTTTCTCGCAATAAAACTTCCAAAGGTGCCTATCATCTATATATCTATATGCTAAAATACGCTTTTGCATAGACCAATTTTGATCTATCCAATGACATGTTACCGTTAAATAATCATTACCGTCAGATTACGACCTATGTCGAAGTGATAGTCACTTTGCCATTAAAATGATACAGAGCATAACGTAAATATTGTTGATATTCACTTGCAAATTTAAAAACATCTCTTCTAACAGCTTGATCTAGGAAAACAATTAAAAACAAGATTATATGTTTCTCTAATGTAATGAATAAAACCATGAGAGGAAGGAAATGAAAAGGGCAAACCCTCCACCGCAATTAATTTTGCCATATTTTCCCTATATTTGTTTTTATCATATTTAGGACCAAAAATCCCCCCGTCGTCGGGTTAATTTGACCTTGTACTAGGTCGGGACACAATGCGAACCTTGTCCCGATTCAGATAGCATTGACACACCCGATTTTTTAGCCCGGTATCCATGTGTTAATCTCTTTATTGTTATATGAAGGCATTATAATTATTGCTTTATTCTGAGCCGATGGTCTATCGGAAACAATCTCTCTACCTCCCAAGGTAAGGCTAAGGTCTGGGTACACTCTACGCTCCCTAGATCCTACTTATGGAATTATACTGGCATATTGTTGTTGATGTTGATCAAATTTTCATATTTCTGAAAGATTTAAGGTTGAGAAAAGAAAGGAACTTATGCAGTTTGTGCATCAGCGTTAGTTTCAGCTTCTATAAACCACCTTCAACTCTTTGCTGAGCAATAGATACCTGCATCAAACATTTTCCTAATAGTTTCAGTCGTAAATCATAATCTTCCAGGGCAATCACTTTGCAGCTCTAGATAGAACAAAGTGCAGAAAAGCTGCAACATTGTGCCTGTTTATCCCAATGACTGTTGAGAGTGATTATAGTACAAGAGTTTGGAGTAGTGTACCAACCAACTTCAAAAGTAATGCCACTGCCGCCCAGCATCAATGCCTGTTGCCAAAATGGAACTCAGACTTAATTTAACTTTAAAAATTAGCTTATGAAATGAGTATCAGCCAAAAATCACATAACGAGATTCCTTCAACAATGTGGGATATAACACCGTTTGCAAACCGAAGATTGGACATTTGGTGTATGGACACTATAACATGATCATTGGGTAAGCCAAGCCAGTCAAGAATAATGGTGATTTTGGTTCTACTACCATGTTAAATAAACAAACATTGGGCTTAACTCAATGTAAAAATGCTGACTCATGAGTTGAAGATTCTCCAAGACAATGTAAAGAGACAACATCCAGTACCTCTCAACTAATAAAAGGCCACTTATCAATGGCAACACTTAATTCATAAAATATTTGCTTTCGTAATTACGATTAGTAGATTTAGCATATCATTAAAAGATATAATTAAGCTCATCACATAGAACTGGTCGAATGTTGTTCATAAGTGCGCACATTTTGCAGCTTTCCATCAAGGAAATCTTCACTTTGATACTGGATCCTTTTATATTCATCAAGACATGCATAAAGTGAATTGTTTCATACATATACTAACATAGCAAGAAAATTCACTCTGATTAAATAGATATGTGTGTGCTAAAGAAAATTGATTATCCAGCTCTTTAACCTAATCGAATTTTTTTATGACATTCTCATGAATCGATCTTAATTCATTTTGTCTTTGCAGAAATTGGTCAAATTGCATGATTTTCCACTGACTTCACCATAGCTGCATGTGGTTTGGAGCACAAAGACCTGGCATTTCTTCGCCTTCGAAAGTGTATTCATTTTAACCACTACACAGTCTGCCCAAGTAGTAATTTTATTTCACAACAAAAATATGTACACTTTTTTTCTCTATAATATCTCTAAAATTCGAAAGTCTATGTGGACAAATCAAAGAAGAAAATCCGACGATCTACTTTTTGTTGATTAAATAATAATTATAATTAAAGGCGTCGTAAGATGCAAAAACAGATACAAGTGTGGGCTCTTAACAAGAATTAAAAGACCCAACAAAATCAATCAGTTGAATCACATCATTTACATTGTTCAGTCAGCTCATTCCAACGAATAAACTCTGCCAAACGTCTATGAATTAGGAATTGGTTTTAGTTAAGTACTTGGAGAATATTGTTCTTGAAAACATTTTATCTACAAAACAGGGTTACGGGCAACTACACTTGATCAGATTTTTGTTGTCATTAACCTTTAAAATTGGGCCTGCTAACTTTATAACCATGACATAGGTTGCCAAACCCAAAATAACTATGACAAAGATTAATGACTAATTGCCATAGGGTGATTAACATTTTGATATGGTTCGTACTTTCTATTTAGAAGATATCTCCAGAAATTTTTCCCGCTTTCCCTTTTTGTACAACTGCTAGAAAATGATAATCTTTTTATTACTCGTAATTTATATGGACATTTTAGACTACAGCCTAAGATTCTTTTGAACAAATTGAAAATCTTATGCGATAATTTTAGTTTACGATCTAAAATTTTGATAGATGATAGACGATAATCTAATGTTTTGTCAATTCCAAGGGTTATATTACACATTTTTAAAAATATGTACAAAACTGGATGGTGACTTAAAAAGAGATATTTGCATAAATTTGCTTGATATTTCGCTTAATCAATAATCTCCTCGGGCTGCTTTTATTAGAGGCTCAGAATATGGGCCGCTTAGAAACCAGCCCAAATACTCGATGAAACCCAACAAGAAAAAGGGGATAGGTGTTAGAAGGGCAAAAACTCATGTAGCAGCCCATTAATGTCAATAACCTTTGTAGCCCTAAAAACAAGACAAATAGCGAATTGATCATTTTCTTCTAAAACCGTGGAACCATCTAGCCATAATCACAACCTTGTACACAGATCTTAGCTCCACCTTGGTAGGTAGAGTGACTGCTTTCCTAAGACCATCGGCTACCAAGACAAAGCATAATCACAAACAAGACAATCAAAACAAAGTAAGAGTAAATAGTAAAACAAAAGAAAAGGTCAAACTCATATAAGGAATTAAAGCAAAGATAGAGTGCATTCGAACAAAATGGAGCAATAGCTAACACAACTAAATAAACTAAACAAAATACACTAAAGAACACATAGCAAACAGTAAATCAAACTACAAGTGGATTATAAAGCAATAATGTGTCTATAAGTGTGATAGGCTAATCGGGCCTATAGTAATTGTTGAAAATTTACTAATGTGGAATTAAGTTTATCCCATTATTTATGACTCGAACAATTGGGGCCCTCAGACGTCGAAACGCTATTTCCACACACGCACTCGTAGTGCCAAGTATCGTAAATTTCGTTAGTGAAAGAGATATTGATACGTAAGGAAATGTTTGAGACATAGAATAATGGACGGTTATTGGCGAAATAAGAAGTGTTCCACGCCGGTAAACGCGAAGGAATGATTGTGCAAAGTGTAAGATGGTGCGGCACAGAAAGGGCCGGCACCACCCTGACGTAATTCCAAAAGTTTGGCCGATTATGGAGAGGTTTTGGAGCATTAAAATGGCAGTTTTTCCTCCATAAATCAGCCATTATTTTGCTGCATTAATTGGTGAATTAAAGGGTCATTACATGACATTTAAATGGTCATTACTTGTGCCATTACTTGGCTGGTCATCATGGGGATTCAATGGCCATTACTTGGCATTGAAGAGCCATTACATGGGCATATAAAGAGCCATCTTGAACACCTATAAATTGAGGCCTTTGACTCAATTCTATAGACTTACACACAAGTTAACAACACCACAAAGAGATCGATTTTCACGATAGTAATCATTCTCTTAGCAATCTTCTTTATTCGTGTTCTTCGTTTGGGTCATTTGTGTAGGCTTTGAACATTTGATAGTTTGCTGTTTTATCTTGAGAGACTATTGCCCACACTTCTGTAAAGCCTATATACGGGGGAAATCTTGTCTTAAAGACAGAGAGTCATCTCTCGACTCAGTCGGTGGTGTTGTGATTATCTAATTGGTTGCTAAGTGTTTCAGGTGTGAACTTGAAACTCAAAGGACTCTAACCGTTCGAATTCTCAGCGGTTCTACAAGCCACAAGTGTAGCAGTTCATGTTCTTATAGTTCTAAATACAAGATCCAGATTTGAGGTTCTAGTTCAAGATTAGAAGATTGACAACTTGTTGTAATGTTTGTTCTTTATCCTTTCGAATCACTTGTAATAGTTATTCACTATTCCAACAGTAATAACATTACAACTATCCATTTGTAAGCATAAGTAATAGGACTACGCTCGAGTACCTACTACTCTTCTACCTTAATTTGTGTCCTCCACAACCCCCTATCTAAGGTCATGTCCTCAGTAAGTTGCACATGCGCCATGTCCCATCTAATCACATCTCCCCAATACTTCTTCGGCCTACCTCTACCCCTCATGAACCCGTTCATAGCTAACCTCACACCTCCGCAGACCGGGGCATATGTGTCTCTCCTCTAGACATGCCCGAACCATCTCAACCTCGCTTCAGTATCTTATCATCCACCGAGGCCACTCCCACTTTCTCCCCGATATCATCATTTCTAATCGTGATCTCTCTTTGTATGCCCGTACATCCATCTCAACATCCTCATCTCCGCAACTTTTATCTTGTGTATGTGCGAAGTCTTGACTAGCCAACACTCTGCCCCATACAATATAGTCGGTCTAACCATCACCCTATAGAACTTGCATTTAAGTTTTGGTGGCGCTTTTTTGTCGCACAAGACTCTAGATGCGAGCCTCCATTTCATCCACCCTGCCCTAATACGATGTGTGTGACATCGTCATCAATCTCTCGATTACCTTGGATAATAGACCCTAGGTACTTGAAGCTTCCTTTCTTTGGAATGACCTGAGTACCAAGCCTTATCTTCACGCCTGTCACAGGGTCGCTCCCGATGCTGAACTTGCACTCCAAATATTCTGTCTTGGTCCTACTCAACCTGAACTCTTTAGACTCTAGAGTCTGTCTCCAAACCTCCAGCTTGGTGTTCACTCCGCTGTGAGTCTCATCAATCAGGACTATGTCATCTGCGAATAACATACATCATGGTACCTCCTTGATTTGCCGTCACACCGGCTCCATCACCAAGGCAAATAGGAATGGGCTAAGAGCCGATCTCTGGTGCAACCCCATCATCACTGGAAAGTGATCCGAGTCTCCTCCTACTGTCCATACTCTAGTCTTGGCTCCATCATACATATCCTTTATTGACCTAGTGTACGCCACAAGTACACCTCTAACCTCCAAACATCTTCATAGAACCTCCTTAGGGACTTTGTCGTATGCCTTCTCGAGGTCGATGAAAACCATCTTCATAGAACCTCCTTGAATACTAGCAGCAGAAACCGCATATTTTTTATAAGGTTGCAGCGAAATAGTAGAAGATGGTACAGAAGCCGATTGATTATTTGCACTTTGTTGTTGGTAATACATATAAACTTGTTTGCGTTCGGTGTGTATGCTAGACGTAACTTCTTCTTTAGTTAGTTTGCGAGTTAGTTCTTCAGTTGGGTCTGTTGGAAGTACTTCTATACAATCATAAATCGTTTCTACAAGTCTTTTACAACCGTCTACTTTAATAGTTGGATTTAATACAGCACCAACAATATAAATAGTGGGGATAGGAAAAAGTATTTTTTTAACATTTTTCAATAGATGCCTTATAAGTTGGTTTTTGTATATATTCATTAAGTAACAAAAATATTAGTGCTATATAAAATAACATATTTGAAATAGTAGGATAATAAATACCAGAAAATTCTTTAGCAGCTTGATAAAATTTCTCTAAAAAATCCATTAAGTTCTAAAAAAAATTCTCAATCATTATCTACAAGCATATCCCTTGAATTTTTATTATGGGCGTTAAATAATAAAGTAATATGTTATCTATAATCGTAAGCAACAAGTTGTTTGCTCATACAGAGAATTTCATCTAGTCGAAACTTCTTCTGGATTTTTCTATAAGGTAATCCACAATCATTACATATTTTTTTATACTCTTTGCGTCTTTGTATTTTTTTACCTTTAAAAATAAAGTTTATAGCAAATTGTATTTTATCAAGAATGTTTTCAAAACGTTTCAGGCCATCCTTTACAACTAAGTTATAAATATGGCACGCACATCTTATATGAAAATAAATCAGAAAAAGATGGAGCTAATCTAAGTTTTAAAAGTTTTATAGCATAATCATTAGAAGAAACATTATCTAATGTAATAATCATAATTTTATTAATTATTCCATAAGAATCACAAATTTCTTGAATATTTTCTGCAATAAAACTTCCAAAGGTGCCTATCATCTATATATCTATATGCTAAAATACGCTTTTGCATAGACCAATTTTGATCTATCCAATGACATGTTACCGTTAAATAATCATTACCGTCAGATTACGACCTATGTCAGAAGTGATAGTCACTTTGCCATTAAAATGATACAGAGCATAACGTAAATATTGTTGATATTCACTTGCAAATTTAAAAACATCTCTTCTAACAGTTGATCTAGGAAAACAATTAAAAACAAGATTATATGTTTCTCTAATGTAATGAATAAAACCATGAGAGGAAGGAAATGAAAAGGGCAAACCCTCCACCGCAATTAATTTTGCCATATTTTCCCTATATTTGTTTTTATCATATTTAGGACCAAAAATCCCCCCGTCGTCGGGTTAATTTGACCTTGTACTAGGTCGGGGACACAATGCGAACCTTGTCCCGATTCAGATAGCATTGACACACCCGATTTTTAGCCCGTATCCATGTGTTAATCTCTTTATTGTTATATGAAGGCATTATAATTATTGCTTTATTCTCGAGCCGATGGTCTATCGGAAACAATCTCTCTACCTCCCAAGGTAAGGCTAAGGTGCAGGTACACTCTACGCTCCCTAGATCCTACTTATGGAATTATACTGGCATATTGTTGTTGATGTTGATCAAATTTTCATATTTCTGAAAGATTTAAGGTTGAGAAAAGAAAGGAACTTATGCAGTTTGTGCATCAGCGTTAGTTTCAGCTTCTATAAACCACCTTCAACTCTTTGCTGAGCAATAGATACCTGCATCAAACATTTTCCTAATAGTTTCAGTCGTAAATCATAATCTTCCAGGGCAATCACTTTGCAGCTCTAGATAGAACAAAGTGCAGAAAAGCTGCAACATTGTGCCTGTTTATCCCAATGACTGTTGAGAGTGATTATAGTACAAGAGTTTGGAGTAGTGTACCAACCAACTTCAAAAGTAATGCCACTGCTGCCCAGCATCAATGCCTGTTGCCAAAATGGAACTCAGACTTAATTTAACTTTAAAAATTAGCTTATGAAATGAGTATCAGCCAAAAATCACATAACGAGATTCCTTCAACAATGTGGGATATAACACCGCTTGCAAACCGAAGATTGGACATTTGGTGTATGGACACTATAACATGATCATTGGGTAAGCCAAGCCAGTCAAGAATAATGGTGATTTTGGTTCTACTACCATGTTAAATAAACAAACATTGGGCTTAACTCAATGTAAAAATGCTGACTCATGAGTTGAAGATTCTCCAAGACAATGTAAAGAGACAACATCCAGTACCTCTCAACTAATAAAAGGCCACTTATCAATGGCAACACTTAATTCATAAAATATTTGCTTTCGTAATTACGATTAGTAGATTTAGCATATCATTAAAAGATATAATTAAGCTCATCACATAGAACTGGTCGAATGTTGTTCATAAGTGCGCACATTTTGCAGCTTTCCATCAAGGAAATCTTCACTTTGATACTGGATCCTTTTATATTCATCAAGACATGCATAAAGTGAATTGTTTCATACATATACTAACATAGCAAGAAAATTCACTCTGATTAAATAGATATGTGTGTGCTAAAGAAAATTGATTATCCAGCTCTTTAACCTAATCGAATTTTTTATGACATTCTCATGAATCGATCTTAATTCATTTTGTCTTTGCAGAAATTGGTCAAATTGCATGATTTTCCACTGACTTCACCATAGCTGCATGTGGTTTGGAGCACAAAGACCTGGCATTTCTTCGCCTTCGAAAGTGTATTCATTTTAACCACTACACAGTCTGCCCAAGTAGTAATTTTATTTCACAACAAAAATATGTACACTTTTTTCTCTATAATATCTCTAAAATTCGAAAGTCTATGTGGACAAATCAAAGAAGAAAATCCGACGATCTACTTTTTGTTGATTAAATAATAATTATAATTAAAGGCGTCCAGAAGATGCAAAAACAGATACAAGTGTGGGCTCTTAACAAGAATTAAAAGACCCAACAAAATCAATCAGTTGAATCACATCATTTACATTGTTCAGTCAGCTCATTCCAACGAATAAACTCTGCCAAACGTCTATGAATTAGGAATTGGTTTTAGTTAAGTACTTGGAGAATATTGTTCTTGAAAACATTTTATCTACAAAACAGGGTTACGGGCAACTACACTTGATCAGATTTTTGTTGTCATTAACCTTTAAAATTGGGCCTGCTAACTTTATAACCATGACATAGGTTGCCAAACCCAAAATAACTATGACAAAGATTAATGACTAATTGCCATAGGGTGATTAACATTTTGATATGGTTCGTACTTTCTATTTAGAAGATATCTCCAGAAATTTTTCCGCTTTCCCCCTTTTTGTACAACTGCTAGAAAATGATAATCTTTTTATTACTCTGGTAATTTATATGGACATTTTAGACTACAGTCTAAGATTCTTTTGAACAAATTGAAAATCTTATGCGATAATTTTAGTTTACGATCTAAAATTTTGATAGATGATAGACGATAATCTAATGTTTTGTCAATTCCAAGGGTTATATTACACATTTTTTAAAAATATGTACAAAATCTGGATGGTGACTTAAAAAGAGATATTTGCATAAATTTGCCGGATATTTCTGTTTAATCAATAATCTCCTCGTGGGCTGTTTTATTAGAGGCCTGTAATATGGGCCAGTTAGAAACCAGCCCAAATACTGATGAAACCCAACAAGAAAAAGGGGACAGGTGTTAGAAGGGCAAAAAACTCATGTAGCAGCCCATTAATGTCAATAACCTTTTGTAGCCCTAAAAACAAGACAAATAGCGAATTGATCATTTTCTTCTAAAACCGTGAACCATCTAGCCATAATCACAACCTTGTACACAGATCTTAGCTCCACCTTGGTAGGTAGAGTGACTGCTTTCAGGAAGACCATCGGCTCAAGACAAAGCATAATCACAAACAAGACAATCAAAACAAAGTAAGAGTAAATAGTAAAACAAAAGAAAAGGTCAAACTCATATAAGGAATTAAAGCAGTATAGAGTGCATTCGAACAAAATGGAGCAATAGCTAACACAACTAAATAAACTAAACAAAATACACTAAAGAACACATAGCGTGAGTAAATCAAACTACAGTGGATTATAAAGCAATAATGTGTCTATAAGTGTGATAGGCTAATCGGGCCTATAGTAATTGTTGAAAATTTACTAATGTGGAATTAAGTTTATCCCATTATTTATGACTCGAACAATTGGGGCCCTGTACGTCGGAAACGTCATTTCCACACACGTGCACTCGTAGTGCCAAGTATCGTAAATTTCGTTAGTGAAAGAGATATTGATACGTAAGTAAATGTTTGAGACATAGAATAATGGACGGTTATTGGCTAAATAACAAGTGTTCCACGTCGGTAAACGAAGGAATGATTGTGCAAAGTGTAAGATGGTGCGGCACAGGAAAGGGCCGCGGCACCACCCGGACAGAATTCCAAAAGTTTGGCTGATTATGGAGAGGTTTTGGAGCATTAAAATGGCAGTTTTTCCTCCATAAATCAGCCATTATTTTGCTGCATTAATTGGTGAATTAAAGGGTCATTACATGACATTTAAATGGTCATTACTTGTGCCATTACTTGGCTGGTCATCATGGGGATTCAATGGCCATTACTTGGCATTGAAGAGCCATTACATGGGCATATAAAGAGCCATCTTGAACACCTATAAATTGAGGCCTTTGACTCAATTCTATAGACTTACACACAAGTTAACAACACCACAAAGAGATCAGATTTTCCTGATAGTAATCATTCTCTTAGCAATCTTCTTTATTCGTGTTCTTCGTTTGGGTCATTTGTGTAGGCTTTGAACATTTGATAGTTTGCTGTTTTATCTTGAGAGACTATTGCCCACACTTCAGAAAGCCTATATACTGGAAATCTTGTCTTAAAGGCAGAGAGTCATCTCGACTCGATCGGTGGTGTTGTGATTATCTAATTGGTTGCTAAGTGTTTGGTGTGAACTTGAAACTCAAAGGACTCTAACCGCTCAATTCTCGGCGGTTCTACAAGCCACAAGTGTAGCAGTTCATGTTCTTATAGTTCTAAATACAAGATCCAGATTTGAGGTTCTAGTTCAAGATTAGAAGATTGACAACTTGTTGTAATGTTTGTTCTTTATCCTTTCGAATCACTTGTAATAGTTATTCACTATTCCAACAGTAATAACATTACAACTATCCATTTGTAAGCATAAGTAATAGGACTACGCTCGAGTACCTACTACTCTTCTACCTTAATTTGTGTCCTCCACAACCCCCTATCTAAGGCCATGTCCTCAGTAAGTTGCACATGCGCCATGTCCCATCTAATCACATCTCCCCAATACTTCTTCGGCCTACCTCTACCCCTCATGAACCCGTTCATAGCTAACCTCACACCTCATGTTTGGGGCATATGTGTCTCTCCTCTAGACATGCCCGCACCATCTCAACCTCGCTTCTCGTATCTTATCATCCACTGAGGCCACTCCCACTTTCTCCCCGATATCATCATTTCTAATCGTATCTCTCTTTGTATGCCCGTACATCCATCTCAACATCCTCATCTCCGCAACTTTCATCTTGTGTATGTGCGAAGTCTTGACTAGCCAACACTCTGCCCCATACAATATAGTCGGTCTAACCATCACCCTATAGAACTTGCATTTAAGTTTTGGTGGCGCTTTTTGTCGCACAAGACTCTAGATGCGAGCCTCCATTTCATCCACCCTGCCCTAATACGATGTGTGACATCGTCATCAATCTCTCGATTACCTTGGATAATAGACCCTAGGTACTTGAAGCTTCCTTTCTTTGGAATGACCTGAGTACCAAGCCTTATCTTCACGCCTGTCACAGGGTCGCTCCCGATCTTTGAACTTGCACTCCAAATATTCCTGTCTTGGTCCTACTCAACTCGAACTCTTTAGACTCTAGAGTGCGTCTCCAAACCTCCACTTGGTGTTCACTCCATTGTGAGTCTCATCAATCGAGGACTATGTCATCTGCGAATAACATACATCATGGTACCTCCCTTGGATTTGCCGCGTCAGTCCGTCCATCACCAAGGCAAATAGGAATGGGCTAAGAGCCGATCTCTGGTGCATCCCCATCATCACTGGAAAGGGGTCCGGGTCTCCTCCTACTGTCCGTACTCTAGTCTTGGCTCCATCTTATATATCCTTTATTGACCTAGTGTACGCCACAAGTACACCTCTAACCTCCAAACATCTTCATAGAACCTCCTTAGGGACTTTGTCGTATGCCTTCTCGAGGTCGATGAAAACCATCTTCATAGAACCTCCTTGAATACTAGCGTGAAACCGCATATTTTTTATAAGGTTGCAGCGAAATAGTAGAAGATGGTACAGAAGCCGATTGATTATTTGCACTTTGTTGTTGGTAATACATATAAACTTGTTTGCGTTCGGTGTGTATGCTAGACGTAACTTCTTCTTTAGTTAGTTTGCGAGTTAGTTCTTCAGTTGGGTCTGTTGGAAGTACTTCTATACAATCATAAATCGTTTCTACAAGTCTTTTACAACCGTCTACTTTAATAGTTGGATTTAATCTGACCAACAATATAAATAGTGGGGATAGGAAAAAAGTATTTTTTTTAACATTTTTTCAATAGACGCCTTATAAGTTGGTTTTTGTATATATTCATTAAGTAACAAAAATATTAGTGCTATATAAAATAACATATTTGAAATAGTAGGATAATAAATACGAGAAAATTCTTTAGTGACTTGATAAAATTTCTCTAAAAATCCATTAAGTTCTAAAAAAAATTCTCAATCATTATCTACAAGCATATCCCTTGAATTTTTATTATGGGCGTTAAATAATAAAGTAATATGTTATCTATAATCGTAAGCAACAAGTTGTTTGCTCATACAGAGAATTTCATCTAGTCGAAACTTCTTCTGGATTTTTCTATAAGGTAATCCAGAATCATTACATATTTTTATACTCTTTGCGTCTTTGTATTTTTACCTTTAAAAATAAAGTTTATAGCAAATTGTATTTTATCAAGAATGTTTTCAAAGCGTTTGTGCCATCCTTTACAACTAAGTTATAAATATGGCACGCACATCTTATATGAAAATAAATCGAGAAAAGATGGAGCTAATCTAAGTTTTAAAAGTTTTATAGCATAATCATTAGAAGAAACATTATCTAATGTAATAATCATAATTTTATTAATTATTCCATAAGAATCACAAATTTCTTGAATATTTTACGCAATAAAACTTCCAAAGGTGCCTATCATCTATATATCTATATGCTAAAATACGTTTTTGCATAGACCAATTTTGATCTATCCAATGACATGTTACCGTTAAATAATCATTACCGTTCGTACTACGACCTATGTCAGAAGTGATAGTCACTTTGCCATTAAAATGATACAGAGCATAACGTAAATATTGTTGATATTCACTTGCAAATTTAAAAACATCTCTTCTAACAGTTGATCTAGGAAAACAATTAAAAACAAGATTATATGTTTCTCTAATGTAATGAATAAAACCATGAGAGGAAGGAAATGAAAAGGGCAAACCCTCCACCGCAATTAATTTTGCCATATTTTCCCTATATTTGTTTTTATCATATTTAGGACCAAAAATCCCCCCGTCGTCGGGTTAATTTGACCTTGTACTAGGTCGGGGACACAATGCGAACCTTGTCCCGATTGAGATAGCATTGACACACCCGATTTTTTAGCCCGGTATCCATGTGTTAATCTCTTTATTGTTATATGAAGGCATTATAATTATTGCTTTATTCTCGAGCCGATGGTCTATCGGAAACAATCTCTCTACCTCCCAAGGTAAGGCTAAGGTGCAGGTACACTCTACGCTCCCTAGATCCTACTTATGGAATTATACTTGGCATATTGTTGTTGATGTTGATCAAATTTTCATATTTCTGAAAGATTTAAGGTTGAGAAAAGAAAGGAACTTATGCAGTTTGTGCATCAGCGTTAGTTTCAGCTTCTATAAACCACCTTCAACTCTTTGCTGAGCAATAGATACCTGCATCAAACATTTTCCTAATAGTTTCAGTCGTAAATCATAATCTTCCAGGGCAATCACTTTGCAGCTCTAGATAGAACAAAGTGCAGAAAAGCTGCAACATTGTGCCTGTTTATCCCAATGACTGTTGAGAGTGATTATAGTACAAGAGTTTGGAGTAGTGTACCAACCAACTTCAAAAGTAATGCCACTGCCGCCCAGCATCAATGCCTGTTGCCAAAATGGAACTCAGACTTAATTTAACTTTAAAAATTAGCTTATGAAATGAGTATCAGCCAAAAATCACATAACGAGATTCCTTCAACAATGTGGGATATAACACCGTTTGCAAACCGAAGATTGGACATTTGGTGTATGGACACTATAACATGATCATTGGGTAAGCCAAGCCAGTCAAGAATAATGGTGATTTTGGTTCTACTACCATGTTAAATAAACAAACATTGGGCTTAACTCAATGTAAAAATCTTTGACTCATGAGTTGAAGATTCTCCAAGACAATGTAAAGAGACAACATCCAAGTACCTCTCAACTAATAAAGGCCACTTATCAATGGCAACACTTAATTCATAAAATATTTGCTTTCGTAATTACGATTAGTAGATTTAGCATATCATTAAAAGATATAATTAAGCTCATCACATAGAACTGGTCGAATGTTGTTCATAAGTGCGCACATTTTGCAGCTTTCCATCAAGGAAATCTTCACTTTGATACTGGATCCTTTTATATTCATCAAGACATGCATAAAGTGAATTGTTTCATACATATACTAACATAGCAAGAAAATTCACTCTGATTAAATAGATATGTGTGTGCTAAAGAAAATTGATTATCCAGCTCTTTAACCTAATCGAATTTTTTATGACATTCTCATGAATCGATCTTAATTCATTTTGTCTTTGCAGAAATTGGTCAAATTGCATGATTTTCCACTGACTTCACCATAGCTGCATGTGGTTTGGAGCACAAAGACCTGGCATTTCTTCGCCTTCGAAAGTGTATTCATTTTAACCACTACACAGTCTGCCCAAGTAGTAATTTTATTTCACAACAAAAATATGTACACTTTTTTTCTCTATAATATCTCTAAAATTCGAAAGTCTATGTGGACAAATCAAAGAAGAAAATCCGACGATCTACTTTTTTGTTGATTAAATAATAATTATAATTAAAGGCGTCCAGAAGATGCAAAAACAGATACAAGTGTGGGCTCTTAACAAGAATTAAAAGACCCAACAAAATCAATCAGTTGAATCACATCATTTACATTGTTCAGTCAGCTCATTCCAACGAATAAACTCTGCCAAACGTCTATGAATTAGGAATTGGTTTTAGTTAAGTACTTGGAGAATATTGTTCTTGAAAACATTTTATCTACAAAACAGGGTTACGGGCAACTACACTTGATCAGATTTTTGTTGTCATTAACCTTTAAAATTGGGCCTGCTAACTTTATAACCATGACATAGGTTGCCAAACCCAAAATAACTATGACAAAGATTAATGACTAATTGCCATAGGGTGATTAACATTTTGATATGGTTCGTACTTTCTATTTAGAAGATATCTCCAGAAATTTTTCCCGCTTTCCCCCCTTTTTGTACAACTGCTTAGAAAATGATAATCTTTTTATTACTCTGGTAATTTATATGGACATTTTAGACTACAGTCTAAGATTCTTTTGAACAAATTGAAAATCTTATGCGATAATTTTAGTTTACGATCTAAAATTTTGATAGATGATAGACGATAATCTAATGTTTTGTCAATTCCAAGGGTTATATTACACATTTTTTAAAAATATGTACAAAATCTGGATGGTGACTTAAAAAGAGATATTTGCATAAATTTGCCGGATATTTCTGTTTAATCAATAATCTCCTCGTGGGCTGTTTTATTAGAGGCCTGTAATATGGGCCAGTTAGAAACCAGCCCAAATACTGATGAAACCCAACAAGAAAAAGGGGATAGGTGTTAGAAGGGCAAAAAACTCATGTAGCAGCCCATTAATGTCAATAACCTTTTGTAGCCCTAAAAACAAGACAAATAGCGAATTGATCATTTTCTTCTAAAACCGTGAACCATCTAGCCATAATCACAACCTTGTACACAGATCTTAGCTCCACCTTGGTAGGTAGAGTGACTGTTTAGGAAGACCATCGGCTCAAGACAAAGCATAATCACAAACAAGACAATCAAAACAAAGTAAGAGTAAATAGTAAAACAAAAGAAAAGGACAAACTCATATAAGGAATTAAAGAAAGATAGAGTGCATTCGAACAAAATGGAGCAATAGCTAACACAACTAAATAAACTAAACAAAATACACTAAAGAACACATAGCAGCAGAAATCAAACTACAGTGGATTATAAAGCAATAATGTGTCTATAAGTGTGATAGGCTAATCGGGCCTATAGTAATTGTTGAAAATTTACTAATGTGGAATTAAGTTTATCCCATTATTTATGACTCGAACAATTGGGGCCCTGTACGTCGGAAACGTCATTTCCACACACGTGCACTCGTAGTGCCAAGTATCGTAAATTTCGTTAGTGAAAGAGATATTGATACGTAAGTAAATGTTTGAGACATAGAATAATGGACGGTTATTGGCTAAATAACAAGTGTTCCACGTCGGTAAACGAAGGAATGATTGTGCAAAGTGTAAGATGGTGCGGCACAGGAAAGGGCCGCGGCACCACCCGGACAGAATTCCAAAAGTTTGGCTGATTATGGAGAGGTTTTGGAGCATTAAAATGGCAGTTTTTCCTCCATAAATCAGCCATTATTTTGCTGCATTAATTGGTGAATTAAAGGGTCATTACATGACATTTAAATGGTCATTACTTGTGCCATTACTTGGCTGGTCATCATGGGGATTCAATGGCCATTACTTGGCATTGAAGAGCCATTACATGGGCATATAAAGAGCCATCTTGAACACCTATAAATTGAGGCCTTTGACTCAATTCTATAGACTTACACACAAGTTAACAACACCACAAAGAGATCAGATTTTCCTGATAGTAATCATTCTCTTAGCAATCTTCTTTATTCGTGTTCTTCGTTTGGGTCATTTGTGTAGGCTTTGAACATTTGATAGTTTGCTGTTTTATCTTGAGAGACTATTGCCCACACTTCTGTAAAGCCTATATACGGGGGAAATCTTGTCTTAAAGACAGAGAGTCATCTCTCGACTCAGTCGGTGGTGTTGTGATTATCTAATTGGTTGCTAAGTGTTTCAGGTGTGAACTTGAAACTCAAAGGACTCTAACCGTTCGAATTCTCAGCGGTTCTACAAGCCACAAGTGTAGCAGTTCATGTTCTTATAGTTCTAAATACAAGATCCAGATTTGAGGTTCTAGTTCAAGATTAGAAGATTGACAACTTGTTGTA
Source organism: Anisodus acutangulus (assembly GCA_029783415.1). NCBI lineage: Eukaryota > Viridiplantae > Streptophyta > Magnoliopsida > Solanales > Solanaceae > Anisodus > Anisodus acutangulus. The sequence goes on along the minus strand of CM056506.1, from coordinate 8,479,517 downwards.
ATGTTTGTTCTTTATCCTTTCGAATCACTTGTAATAGTTATTCACTATTCCAACAGTAATAACATTACAACTATCCATTTGTAAGCATAAGTAATAGGACTACGCTCGAGTACCTACTACTCTTCTACCTTAATTTGTGTCCTCCACAACCCCCTATCTAAGGCCATGTCCTCAGTAAGTTGCACATGCGCCATGTCCCATCTAATCACATCTCCCCAATACTTCTTCGGCCTACCTCTACCCCTCATGAACCCGTTCATAGCTAACCTCACACCTCGTGTTTGGGGCATATGTGTCTCTCCTCTAGACATGCCCGAACCATCTCAACCTCGCTTCTCGTATCTTATCATCCACTGAGGCCACTCCCACTTTCTCCCCGATATCATCATTTCTAATCGTATCTCTCTTTGTATGCCCGTACATCCATCTCAACATCCTCATCTCCGCAACTTTCATCTTGTGTATGTGCGAAGTCTTGACTAGCCAACACTCTGCCCCATACAATATAGTCGGTCTAACCATCACCCTATAGAACTTGCATTTAAGTTTTGGTGGCGCTTTTTTGTCGCACAAGACTCTAGATGCGAGCCTCCATTTCATCCACCCTGCCCTAATACGATGTGTGACATCGTCATCAATCTCTCGATTACCTTGGATAATAGACCCTAGGTACTTGAAGCTTCCTTTCTTTGGAATGACCTGAGTACCAAGCCTTATCTTCACGCCTGTCACAGGGTCGCTCCCGATGCTGAACTTGCACTCCAAATATTCTGTCTTGGTCCTACTCAACCTGAACTCTTACTCCAAATATTCTGTCTTGGTCCTACTCAACCTGAACTCTTTAGACTCTAGAGTCTGTCTCCAAACCTCCAGCTTGGTGTTCACTCCGCTGTGAGTCTCATCAATCAGGACTATGTCATCTGCGAATAACATACATCATGGTACCTCCCCTTGGATTTGCCGCGTCAGTCCGTCCATCACCAAGGCAAATAGGAATGGGCTAAGAGCCGATCTCTGGTGCAACCCCATCATCACTGGAAAGTGATCCGAGTCTCCTCCTACTGTCCATACTCTAGTCTTGGCTCCATCATACATATCCTTTATTGACCTAGTGTACGCCACAAGTACACCTCTAACCTCCAAACATCTTCATAGAACCTCCTTAGGGACTTTGTCGTATGCCTTCTCGAGGTCGATGAAAACCATCTTCATAGAACCTCCTTGAATACTAGCAGCAGAAACCGCATATTTTTTATAAGGTTGCAGCGAAATAGTAGAAGATGGTACAGAAGCCGATTGATTATTTGCACTTTGTTGTTGGTAATACATATAAACTTGTTTGCGTTCGGTGTGTATGCTAGACGTAACTTCTTCTTTAGTTAGTTTGCGAGTTAGTTCTTCAGTTGGGTCTGTTGGAAGTACTTCTATACAATCATAAATCGTTTCTACAAGTCTTTTACAACCGTCTACTTTAATAGTTGGATTTAATACAGCACCAACAATATAAATAGTGGGGATAGGAAAAAAGTATTTTTTTTAACATTTTTTCAATAGATGCCTTATAAGTTGGTTTTTGTATATATTCATTAAGTAACAAAAATATTAGTGCTATATAAAATAACATATTTGAAATAGTAGGATAATAAATACCAGAAAATTCTTTAGCAGCTTGATAAAATTTCTCTAAAAAATCCATTAAGTTCTAAAAAAAATTCTCAATCATTATCTACAAGCATATCCCTTGAATTTTTATTATGGGCGTTAAATAATAAAGTAATATGTTATCTATAATCGTAAGCAACAAGTTGTTTGCTCATACAGAGAATTTCATCTAGTCGAAACTTCTTCTGGATTTTTCTATAAGGTAATCCACAATCATTACATATTTTTTTATACTCTTTGCGTCTTTGTATTTTTTTACCTTTAAAAATAAAGTTTATAGCAAATTGTATTTTATCAAGAATGTTTTCAAAACGTTTCAGGCCATCCTTTACAACTAAGTTATAAATATGGCACGCACATCTTATATGAAAATAAATCAGAAAAAGATGGAGCTAATCTAAGTTTTAAAAGTTTTATAGCATAATCATTAGAAGAAACATTATCTAATGTAATAATCATAATTTTATTAATTATTCCATAAGAATCACAAATTTCTTGAATATTTTCTGCAATAAAACTTCCAGTGTGCCTATCATCTATATATCTATATGCTAAAATACGTTTTTGCATAGACCAATTTTGATCTATCCAATGACATGTTACCGTTAAATAATCATTACCGTTCGTACTACGACCTATGTCAGAAGTGATAGTCACTTTGCCATTAAAATGATACAGAGCATAACGTAAATATTGTTGATATTCACTTGCAAATTTAAAAACATCTCTTCTAACAGTTGATCTAGGAAAACAATTAAAAACAAGATTATATGTTTCTCTAATGTAATGAATAAAACCATGAGAGGAAGGAAATGAAAAGGGCAAACCCTCCACATAATTAATTTTGCCATATTTTCCCTATATTTGTTTTTATCATATTTAGGACCAAAAATCCCCGTCGTCGGGTTAATTTGACCTTGTACTAGGTCGGGACACAATGCGAACCTTGTCCCGATTCAGATAGCATTGACACACCCGATTTTTAGCCGGTATCCATGTGTTAATCTCTTTATTGTTATATGAAGGCATTATAATTATTGCTTTATTCTCGAGCCGATGGTCTATCGGAAACAATCTCTCTACCTCCCAAGGTAAGGCTAAGGTCTGCAGGTACACTCTACGCTCCCTAGATCCTACTTATGGAATTATACTTGGCATATTGTTGTTGATGTTGATCAAATTTTCATATTTCTGAAAGATTTAAGGTTGAGAAAAGAAAGGAACTTATGCAGTTTGTGCATCAGCGTTAGTTTCAGCTTCTATAAACCACCTTCAACTCTTTGCTGAGCAATAGATACCTGCATCAAACATTTTCCTAATAGTTTCAGTCGTAAATCATAATCTTCCAGGGCAATCACTTTGCAGCTCTAGATAGAACAAAGTGCAGAAAAGCTGCAACATTGTGCCTGTTTATCCCAATGACTGTTGAGAGTGATTATAGTACAAGAGTTTGGAGTAGTGTACCAACCAACTTCAAAAGTAATGCCACTGCCGCCCAGCATCAATGCCTGTTGCCAAAATGGAACTCAGACTTAATTTAACTTTAAAAATTAGCTTATGAAATGAGTATCAGCCAAAAATCACATAACGAGATTCCTTCAACAATGTGGGATATAACACCGTTTGCAAACCGAAGATTGGACATTTGGTGTATGGACACTATAACATGATCATTGGGTAAGCCAAGCCAGTCAAGAATAATGGTGATTTTGGTTCTACTACCATGTTAAATAAACAAACATTGGGCTTAACTCAATGTAAAAATGCTGACTCATGAGTTGAAGATTCTCCAAGACAATGTAAAGAGACAACATCCAGTACCTCTCAACTAATAAAAGGCCACTTATCAATGGCAACACTTAATTCATAAAATATTTGCTTTCGTAATTACGATTAGTAGATTTAGCATATCATTAAAAGATATAATTAAGCTCATCACATAGAACTGGTCGAATGTTGTTCATAAGTGCGCACATTTTGCAGCTTTCCATCAAGGAAATCTTCACTTTGATACTGGATCCTTTTATATTCATCAAGACATGCATAAAGTGAATTGTTTCATACATATACTAACATAGCAAGAAAATTCACTCTGATTAAATAGATATGTGTGTGCTAAAGAAAATTGATTATCCAGCTCTTTAACCTAATCGAATTTTTATGACATTCTCATGAATCGATCTTAATTCATTTTGTCTTTGCAGAAATTGGTCAAATTGCATGATTTTCCACTGACTTCACCATAGCTGCATGTGGTTTGGAGCACAAAGACCTGGCATTTCTTCGCCTTCGAAAGTGTATTCATTTTAACCACTACACAGTCTGCCCAAGTAGTAATTTTATTTCACAACAAAAATATGTACACTTTTTTTCTCTATAATATCTCTAAAATTCGAAAGTCTATGTGGACAAATCAAAGAAGAAAATCCGACGATCTACTTTTTGTTGATTAAATAATAATTATAATTAAAGGCGTCCAGAAGATGCAAAAACAGATACAAGTGTGGGCTCTTAACAAGAATTAAAAGACCCAACAAAATCAATCAGTTGAATCACATCATTTACATTGTTCAGTCAGCTCATTCCAACGAATAAACTCTGCCAAACGTCTATGAATTAGGAATTGGTTTTAGTTAAGTACTTGGAGAATATTGTTCTTGAAAACATTTTATCTACAAAACAGGGTTACGGGCAACTACACTTGATCAGATTTTTGTTGTCATTAACCTTTAAAATTGGGCCTGCTAACTTTATAACCATGACATAGGTTGCCAAACCCAAAATAACTATGACAAAGATTAATGACTAATTGCCATAGGGTGATTAACATTTTGATATGGTTCGTACTTTCTATTTAGAAGATATCTCCAGAAATTTTTCCCTTTCCCCCTTTTTGTACAACTGCTTAGAAAATGATAATCTTTTTATTACTCTGGTAATTTATATGGACATTTTAGACTACAGTCTAAGATTCTTTTGAACAAATTGAAAATCTTATGCGATAATTTTAGTTTACGATCTAAAATTTTGATAGATGATAGACGATAATCTAATGTTTTGTCAATTCCAAGGGTTATATTACACATTTTTTAAAAATATGTACAAAATCTGGATGGTGACTTAAAAAGAGATATTTGCATAAATTTGCCGGATATTTCTGTTTAATCAATAATCTCCTCGTGGGCTGTTTTATTAGAGGCCTGTAATATGGGCCAGTTAGAAACCAGCCCAAATACTGATGAAACCCAACAAGAAAAAGGGGACAGGTGTTAGAAGGGCAAAAAACTCATGTAGCAGCCCATTAATGTCAATAACCTTTTGTAGCCCTAAAAACAAGACAAATAGCGAATTGATCATTTTCTTCTAAAACCGTGAACCATCTAGCCATAATCACAACCTTGTACACAGATCTTAGCTCCACCTTGGTAGGTAGAGTGACTGTTTCCGGAAGACCATCGGCTCAAGACAAAGCATAATCACAAACAAGACAATCAAAACAAAGTAAGAGTAAATAGTAAAACAAAAGAAAAGGTCAAACTCATATAAGGAATTAAAGCAGTATAGAGTGCATTCGAACAAAATGGAGCAATAGCTAACACAACTAAATAAACTAAACAAAATACACTAAAGAACACATAGCAGCAGAAATCAAACTACAGTGGATTATAAAGCAATAATGTGTCTATAAGTGTGATAGGCTAATCGGGCCTATAGTAATTGTTGAAAATTTACTAATGTGGAATTAAGTTTATCCCATTATTTATGACTCGAACAATTGGGGCCCTGTACGTCGGAAACGTCATTTCCACACACGTGCACTCGTAGTGCCAAGTATCGTAAATTTCGTTAGTGAAAGAGATATTGATACGTAAGTAAATGTTTGAGACATAGAATAATGGACGGTTATTGGCTAAATAACAAGTGTTCCACGTCGGTAAACGAAGGAATGATTGTGCAAAGTGTAAGATGGTGCGGCGCAGAAAGGGCGCGGCACCACCAGACGTAATTCCAAAAGTTTGGCTGATTATGGAGAGGTTTTGGAGCATTAAAATGGCAGTTTTCCTCCATAATTCAGCCATTATTTTGGTGCATTAATTGGTGAATTAATGGGTCTTTACATGACATTTAAATGGTCATTGCTTGTGCCATTACTTGGCTGGTCATCATGGGGATTCAATGGACATTACTTGGCATTGAAGAGCCATTACATGGGCATATAAAGAGCCATCTTGAACACCTATAAATTGAGGCCTTTGACTCAATTCTATAGACTTACACACAAGTTAACAACACCACAAAGAGATCGATTTTCCTGATAGTAATCATTCTCTTAGCAATCTTCTTTATTCGTGTTCTTCGTTTGGGTCATTTGTGTAGGCTTTGAACATTTGATAGTTTCTTTGTTTTATCTTGAGAGACTATTGCCCACACTTCAGTAAAGCCTATATACGGGGAAATCTTGTCTTAAAGGCAGAGAGTCATCTCTCGACTCGATCGGTGGTGTTGTGATTATCTAATTGGTTGCTAAGTGTTTCAGGTGTGAACTTGAAACTCAAAGGACTCTAACCGTTCGAATTCTCAGCGGTTCTACAAGCCACAAGTGTAGCAGTTCATGTTCTTATAGTTCTAAATACAAGATCCAGATTTGAGGTTCTAGTTCAAGATTAGAAGATTGACAACTTGTTGTAATGTTTGTTCTTTATCCTTTCGAATCACTTGTAATAGTTATTCACTATTCCAACAGTAATAACATTACAACTATCCATTTGTAAGCATAAGTAATAGGACTACGCTCGAGTACCTACTACTCTTCTACCTTAATTTGTGTCCTCCACAACCCCCTATCTAAGGCCATGTCCTCAGTAAGTTGCACATGCGCCATGTCCCATCTAATCACATCTCCCCAATACTTCTTCGGCCTACCTCTACCCCTCATGAACCCGTTCATAGCTAACCTCACACCTCCGCACTGGGGCATATGTGTCTCTCCTCTAGACATGCCCGAACCATCTCAACCTCGCTTCTCGTATCTTATCATCCACTGAGGCCACTCCCACTTTCTCCCCGATATCATCATTTCTAATCGTATCTCTCTTTGTATGCCCGTACATCCATCTCAACATCCTCATCTCCGCAACTTTTATCTTGTGTATGTGCGAAGTCTTGACTAGCCAACACTCTGCCCCATACAATATAGTCGGTCTAACCATCACCCTATAGAACTTGCATTTAAGTTTTGGTGGCGCTTTTTTGTCGCACAAGACTCTAGATGCGAGCCTCCATTTCATCCACCCTGCCCTAATACGATGTGTGACATCGTCATCAATCTCTCGATTACCTTGGATAATAGACCCTAGGTACTTGAAGCTTCCTTTCTTTGGAATGACACAGTACCAAGCCTTATCTTCACGCTCGTCACGGGTCGCTCCGATCTTTGAACTTGCACTCCAAATATTACTCTTGGTCCTACTCATCCTGAACTCTTTAGACTCTAGAGTCTGTCTCCAAACCTCCAGCTTGGTGTTCACTCCGCTGTGAGTCTCATCAATCAGGACTATGTCATCTGCGAATAACATACATCATGGTACCTCCCCTTGGATTTGCCGCGTCAGTCCGTCCATCACCAAGGCAAATAGGAATGGGCTAAGAGCCGATCTCTGGTGCAACCCCATCATCACTGGAAAGTGATCCGAGTCTCCTCCTACTGTCCATACTCTAGTCTTGGCTCCATCATACATATCCTTTATTGACCTAGTGTACGCCACAAGTACACCTCTAACCTCCAAACATCTTCATAGAACCTCCTTAGGGACTTTGTCGTATGCCTTCTCGAGGTCGATGAAAACCATATGTAATTATTTATTCCTCCCTCTATACTTCTCTACCAATCTCCTAATAAGATGGATGGCTTTTGTGGTTGAACGCCCCTGAATGAAACCAAACTGGTTCTCGGAAATAGACGCGCCTCTTCTCATCCTCATCTCCACGGCCCTTCCCACACTTTCATTGTGTGGCTTAGCAGCTTGATACCCCTATAGTTGTTGCAACTCTGTATATCATATTTATTCTTGTACAAATGGATCATTGTACTCCACATCCATTCTTCATGCATTCTCGTCGTCTTAAAAATGACGTTAAACAACTCAGTCAACCACTCCAAACTTGACATGCCTTGCGCTCCTCCAAAATTCCACTAGGATCTCATCAGGCCCGATCGCTCATCCCATTCGCATCATGCGAATAACACCCATAACCTCATCAACCTCAATGCTGATACAATACCCAAAATCCCCGTGCCTACCAGAATGCTTCAGATCTCCCAGCACAATGTCTCTATCTCTTTTTTCGTTCAAGAGTTTGTGGAAAATCAAGTCACGGGCCCTCATCTTCCTTGATGCACCTCACTTGATCCAAGTCATGGGCCCTCATATTCCTTGTCTTTTCTAGTCCGTACAAATTCTTATCCCCGCCATTCTCCTCTAATTCCACATACAGGCGTTCGAAAGCTGTTATTTTCGTCGTCGTAATCGATAGGTTTGTCTCATTCCTCGCCATCTTATACAGTTCCCTATTCGTCTACTTCTCCACCTCATCTCTGCTTTCTACCAATTTCACATTCGCCGCTCTCTTCGCTTCCACCTTCTCTTGAACTTCACCAATCCACCATCAGTCCCCTCGATGTCCACCACGATAACACCGCGAGACTCCTAGCACTTCTCTGGCTACCTCACGAATGCAACTGGCTGTCCTGACCCACAGATCGATCACATCCCCACTACTCCCCCAAGCCATTTTGCCTATCAACCTCTCCCTCATCTCATTTGCACTAGCCATGGTCAAACTCCCCCATTTGATTCTTAACCTGTCATCCAAAACCCTTTTTTTCTTCTCCAACTTGATCTCCAAATCCATCACCAAAAGTTTATGTCGGGTTGTAAGATCCTCCTTCGGAATAACCTTACAGTCTTTACAAAGACCTTTGTCAACCTTCCTAAGGAGCAAACAGTCTATCTGAGTCTTAGCCACCGAACTACGGAAAGTCACCAAGTGTTCCTCCTTCTTCAGGAATCTAGAATTTGTTATCACCATCCAACAAGCTCTAGCGAACTCCAAAAGTGAGACGCCTCCCCTATTTCTGACCCCGAGTCCAAATCCTCCATGCACGTCGTCATAACCCCTGAAAGTGATCCGATATGTCCATTAAAATCCCCTCCTACACATAACTTCTCAGTGGGTGGTATACCTCCCACCACTTCGTCTAAATTCTCTCAAAAACGTCTCTTCTCCTCCTCGTCCAAGCCCGCTTGTGGCGCATAAGCACTAATAATGTTCATAGTGCACCCTCCAACTACCAACTTAATCATCAGCATCCTGTCATTGACCCTCCTCACCTCTACCACATGATCCCTTAGTTCGTTGTCTACCAAAATGTCTACCCCATTGTTATACTTCGACCTAATGTTGAAGTGTATACAAAATTGAAGAGATGAATAATTCATGGATATTTTGGTATAACATTGTATTCACCGATTTTACTGTGTACATTCAAGATAAATACATTGTGTATACTGTATAATTGAAGCATAATCATTGTATTATATTAATTATACACCAATTATATATTAGTTATACGTCAATTTATACATTAGTTGTGCATATATTGTACATTTTGAGAATACGCAATATAATAAAAAATTTACAATATACAGTTGAGATGGGCTAAAATACATACACTTAAAACAATAACGTGGAGTTGAGATAAAATGGGAAGTGTAAGGATGTTGAGGAAATCGCAAGGGGTGAGAGTATTGAAGAAACCGGGAAACGTAAATATATTGAGGAGATATGGGTTCCTATAATTTGGGGCAACTCTTTTGGAACTAACCAGCAATGTTATGGTATCCAAATACTACCTAAAATAAATGCTAAAACTTAGGGAGAATATATTGACATTACTAGCTATAATCCCTACAATTACTCCTAACAATTAAACTGGGTAATAGAAGTAAGTCCCCTAAAACCAAACTATTTACTTTTCCATGCCTCTTTTTCTTTTCATACCCCCAAAACTATTTACCTTTAATACCTCTTATAGTTTTTGTTGGTAATTATCTTTTCTTTCTTTCTTTCTTTCTTTTTTATTTCTCTATTTTTCTCCTATTTTTTCTCTTTTTTTTCTCTTTTTTTCTCTTTTTTATTTCATTTTTATTCAAATCATAATATTCTTTATCTTTTTCACCATAATCTAATTTCATATTTAATTCTAGCTCCTTTCATTTTTTTTCTTTATTTTTTCTTTTCTATTTAATCCTTCTCCGACCTTGACTGGCCAACCAGAGTATCTCTTTTTCTCCTTTTCTTTGTTATTTCTCTACTTCTTATCTTCTTTTCTTTCTTTTTCTCATTTCTCTCTCTTTTTTGTTCATTTATTTTTTTCATAATTTTTTAACATAATTCTGATTCTATATATAATTCTAATTTATTTCTTTTTCACTTTTTAATTTCTTTATTACTTATTTCTTTTTCAATAGCAGTTTAAGTATACTGTTGCAGTATACTATGATACCCAAATGATATCACACAAGAATGGCAGTTCATTCTTTCAAAGGAAAACACTCACTCCTCAATGATATCAACCTGATATATATCATATACCGACAGAGTGTCATAGGGGACTGATCCATTCCTTCAAGAAAAACATAACTCAGTTTTCTATGATACCCACATGGTATATATTATATACTTATAGGGTATCATAGAAGATTGATTTATTCCTTAAAAATATACTACTCAATCCTCTATGATACCTGCATGGTATATCATATACTGACAATTCATTCCTTCAAGAAAAAAAATATGCAGTCCTCTATGATACCATCCCGGTATATATCATATATTGACAGTGTATCATAGATGACATATTCATTACAATATGATGCTCATATTGTATATATCATATACTCACATGGTATCATAAAATGACTAGTTCATTCTTTAAAAAGAAAACAATCCTCAGTGCTCTATGATACTCACGTAGTATATATCATATGTTGACAGGGTATCATAGAGGACTAGTTCATTCATTTAAAGAAAAATATAGCTCAATCCTCTGTGATACCCACATTGTATATATATCATATACTGACATGGTATCATGAATGACTGACCCACATGATGTATCATTTACTAATATATATGATACTCACATGGTATATATTGTATACTGACATGGTATCATACAGACTAGTTAATTCCTTAGAAAATACTTTCAGTTCTCTATGATACCAACCTGATATATATCATATACTGACAGAGTATCGCAAATGATTGAAAGGTCGAGAAGGCACCTAAAAATAGCTTTAGAAGCCAGATTAGAAAAGTATTTTCCGAGTTCGAGTTTATTCCTTCAAGAAAAACTCATCAGTCATTTATGATACACATATGGTGTATATCATTTACTGACATAATATCATAAATGATTGATTCATTCTTAAAAAAATTCTCAGTCATTTATGATACTCATAAGATACTTAATTAATATTTATCTTTATATTTTATTTTATTATTGAAAAGGAAAATAAAAAGACAATAAACAATAAAAAGGATAAGGACAAACCAGAAAAAGGATAAAATAATCAAAATGAAAAAATGTCACACAAACTCACGTGCAAACACACAAATAAAAAAGAAAAAAGAAGAAAGATAAACTAGTCAATAAAGCATAATGTAATTAATGCACACACAAATAAAAAGGAAAAAATAAGAAAAACTAGTCATAAAAGAATAATGTACACACAAATAAAAAGAAAAAAGAAAGAAAGAGAAATTAGTAACAAAAGGACAATGTAATTAATGCACACCATGAACATCTCGGATAAAAAGGTTTTGGGCTGGGGCATTAAGTAAAAATAGTTTGGGAGGGAATAGGGACTCATAAATAGCTTGATTTTTAGAGGCATTAAATGTACTTTTTTCTAAAAGTAAACATGTGTGGAAGTTGATTATAATGGGTTGTTAAAGTAAACTATGTTTATTTTGAGTTTAATTCTTATATTGGCTGTTATATGGGTTAATTATTCATGTTAGAAGTATTGCGGGGCCACGTTAGTTCTATGAGAACCAGTGGAAAGCCACGAGACGTAAAGCACGAGAGGGAGACACGTCAGCAAGAATATCAAATATTGGACCCATAAACGACAGGTCACTTCGGAAAGGAATGCACATGCCCCCACTAGCAGACTTGTAAAAAGAAAACTTTATTTTTAAACAAAAATGTATTTTGATCACTTTTTGGTGTTACCTTTTCTTTAAACGGAAATGAGATGTGTTAAGTTTCTGTTATGTGCGAAATTTAAGATAGAATCGAAGATTTATAGTACGTAGTCTTATCTTGTGAAATAAAATGATGGGACCCGCAATCCTAATCTAATGCCCACGTGACACCGTCACGAGAGTGAGAGCAATGCACGCCAAGGAGTAGAAGCACGTGATATCACGTACCCTAGTTGGGTAGTTGATGGTGTTATGTTGTTTTACATGTATCCCCCAAATTATGCCCATAACATCCACCTCCCCAATGTTTTTTTTTCAATTTAATAATTAAAATTTAAAAATCTAATGTACAACTAATTCGAATTTACATTGGATATACTTACTAAAAATAATATGCTCCTTCAGGAAAAAAAAGAGAAAATAATCTTTTATAATCAAATATAAATTGAATAGAATAAGATAATCTTAAAAATAGATATTTGATCTGATGAAATAATGAGCATAGCCATTTACAATTTTTAAAAAATCAAAATTCAAAATTTTCTAGTATGTTATTTTTAGATTTTGTATAAAAATTAAAATTTCTTATAAAAAGAAATATTGTAACGGACTACAAAATGAGCTAACCCCTAAGATCTCTTACGTTTATTATTGATCTCATGTATTATATTTATTGATTTACTTTTTAAAGAGTTTATAATTAAGATAATATCAGTAATTAAAGGTAAGAAATCGATCTCTAAATTTCCTATTCTCAAGATCTGAATCTAAGACATTTAGTTAAAGAGTAGGGAGGTCGTAATTATCTCATCGCCTACTTAGAGGTGCACAGGCCATTCTTTGTTCCTCAGATCCGTTTGAACATTTGATTAAAATTTATTTTTAAATAAGTATTTGTTTATTTATTTATTAAATTTACCTATTATTTCAAACTTCAAATTTGAGATATACAATTTAAATGAAAAAATAGATTTTAGGAATTTTCCCATTTTTGAGTATTTTATATTAAACACAATTTCAACTTTAAAATATTCCTTTTCAACTTTAATTTTCCTTAAAATTCCAACCAATTTATATCCAAACGCCTACTCATCTTTGGCATTGCTTTATATGTGATTCAAAAGTAACACTACCATCACATTACACGGTTACACCTGATGTCATGAGTGACAATGCCACTATTGTTGTACTAGTTTACTAGTACTCCACTTCATGTGTTTCGTGATACTTTCTAAAGGAATATATTCCGTGATTTTATTAATTTATGATTTATAATATATAATGTTATAAAAATATTTATTTTGTTATAAATTAAGTAACTAATCAATCTAATTACAAAAGAAATATAATTCTATTTAAAATAGGAGAAATACAATTAATGAAAGAATATTTGATAAATATTTTATTACACCCCCGTAGTCGAATCAGGAGGTTCACGAACACTGAAACTTGCTCGAAAATCATCAAACAGTATGCACGAAAGTTCTATGGTGAATATGTTGGCAATATGATATATGGAAGGAACATGAAGGACACGAACTTGACCACGATCCACTTTTTTCGCGAACAAAATGAATGTCCATTTCAATGTGTTTGGTGCGCTGATGTTGGACGGGATTGCCGGAAAGATATATCACACTAACATTGTCGCAGTAGACCAGTGTGGCCTTTTGAATCGGGCAGTAAAGCTCCAATAGGATGTTACAGATCCAACAGGACTTAGAGACGACGTTGGCTACACATCTGTATTCTGCTTCGTCACTGGATCGGGATAGTGTAGGCTGCCTTTTAGAAGACCAAGACAATAGGTTATCTCCGAGGAAGACGCAATACCCAGACGTGAAGCGTCGGGTGTCAGGACATCCTCCCCAGTCAACATCAGAATAAGTAGCGAGACCAGTGAGTGAGGACATGTATAGGTGTAAGCTGAAGTGAAGTGTGCCCTGTACCTATCATAAAATACGTTTGAGGGCATTCATGAGTGCTTTCATTGGACTGTGCATGTGCAAACAGATTTGTTGCACATCATAGGATATGTATGGTCTTGTGAATGTGAGATACTATAGGGCCCCAGCGAAACTACGATAGTGAGTCATGTCGGAATATGGAGGGCCGGAATCAACGCTGAGCTTGAAATTAGTAAACACTGGCATGTGGCCCGGTTTGCAAGAAGTCATGCCTGCACGGTCAATGGTCTATTTGGTGTATTTCTTCTGACACAGAAATATGCCGCAAGAATGACGAGTGACAAAAATGCCCAGGAAATAACTCAGGGGGTCCAAATCCTTCATAGAAAACTCAGAGGTAAGGAGTGACATAATGAACTGGCGTAGGGCATCACATGATGTGGTGATGATGATGTCATCAACATATAATAAGATGTAAGCCATTTCTGGACCTTTGCTGTAGATGGACAGGGAATGCTTGTATTTGCTGTGTGAAAAACTGATAGAAGAGACATAATCGGTGAACCGCTGGTACCATGCTCGAGGAGTCTGTTTCAGTCCATAGAGCGATTTCCGCAACAGACAGACATAATCCAGATTAATAGGATCCCTGAAACCCATAGATTGATGCATATAGACCATTTCACGAAGATCCTCATGTAAGAAGGCATTCTGGACATCAAGTTGATGAATGAATCAAGACTTGGAAAGGACAATGCTGAGGACGATTCGGATGGTTGCAGGCTTTACGACCATGGTGAACGTTTCATCACAATCAACTCCCACCTATTGAGACCTGCCATCACCTACAAGAAGGGCCTTGTGCCTCTCAAAAGAACCATCAAATTTCTTTTTATGTCTAAAAATCCACATAGAACGAATAATGTTACCATCAGGTGGACGAGGTACTAGGCCTCATGTCTTATTATCAATAACAACATTATATTCGTCAATCATTACAGCTTTCCAATTAGGGTCGGACAAGGCATCTTTCGGGTTACGAGGAACGGGGGAAGGGACAATTGAAACGGATAGGTTAAACAACAGTTTAGGTTTGGAAATGCCGTGCAGATCACGAGTTTCCATCATCTGTGGGTGTGCCTCGGGACGTTGGACGGGAGGAGGGGGGAGGTGCCACAAGACTGTCGGGAAGACGAGGGAGGGTAGGTGTTGTGGGAAGGGGTTCGGCTGGCTGAGATCTTGACGAGTCTAACAGTCGCGACGGGTTGGGCTGAGACTCAGTTTGTCAAGGGTTGACCGAGGAGCAACCCTGAGATGGGATGGTCCGAGCTTCCTTCGGCAGAACCGGGTTGGCTACCTATCCCGAACTAGCCGTGGTGGGTCCGGGTGTCATTAACTGGGACGTCAGATCATTTAAATAATGAATTAGAAGGGGGTTTGGGCTATCTACTCGGAAGTCATATGATTGCCAAGGTGGAAAGTTTAGCTAGGCAAAAGGAAATCGAGACTCATAAAATATGACATGTCGAGAAATGATCATTTTACGGCTTGATAAGTCATAGAACGAGTAACCACGATGATTGGGAGGGAGGGTAGCCCAGAAACACACATGAAGAAGACTGGAATAGTAGTTTGTGAGTGGTCAGATTGAGAGGATAACAAAGACACCCGAAGACATGTAAGTGTTGATAGGAGGGATTCCTACGAAACATAACTTGAGTGGGTGGCCGTTGAACTAGTGACTTGGGATTATGTTTAGGAGGTAGGTGGTCATGGACAATGTATAATCCCAGAATTTATGGGGAATTGAGGCATGGGCAAGTAGAACACGAATTAAATTATTTATGGTGCATATTTTCCATTCAACCTTACCATTTTGGGAGGAGGTGTGAGGGCTGAAAAAAATGAAAAGTAAGACCGTGTTTAGTGCAAAACTGTTTGAATATGTTATTATAGAATTCCTTGCCATCGAAAATATTTAATGCTCTTTTCAAATTGTGTTTTTACGAAGGCACTGAATGATGAAAAAATGGGGTAGACTTGAGATTTATTACCAATTGGAAAATTCCATAGAAAGTTGGGATAATCATCCAAAACAACATATAATATCGATAGCATGCCGTACTTAAAATGGGTGGAGTCCACAAACCACTATGAATTATATCAAAAGGCATTAAAGTACAATTTGTGGATGAATAAAACGACAATTTAACATGCTTCCCAAAAATACAAGATTCACAAACAGGAGTCTTAGAGACACGGTTGCATTGAATAAAATTATTTTTTATAAGGGATTGTAAGACAGAATCTCCCGGATGTCCTAATCAAGAATGTCATAAGGAAGACGAAAGAGCAGCACATATTGATGGAACTGAGACAGATTTGTCGACAGTGTTGAAAATAGGGTATAAATCTCCGGTGCTGTCACATCTCATTATTTGCCTCCCTATCGTAAAGTCCTTCATAGAAAAATCAAAAGGATCAAAGTCAAGGGAAACATTATTACTAGCAGTGAAACGTCGCACATAGATTAGATTTTTAATGAGTTTCGGGGCATGAAGGACATTTTAAAAAATTAGTGGTAGATGTGGTGGAGATAGAAAATAATGACCAAAACCACGAATTGTAATGCCTTATCAACTACCAAAAATAATATTATGATTTAAATTACTCAAATTGAAACAAGACGATAGAGTACCTTGTGATGCCGTCATGTGAGAGGTGGCGTCTGTGTCCATATACCAATTTTCATCTGAAGCGTTGAGGGACATAGTATTCATAGATGCCTCAATATCAGTCGGTGCATAGTTGGATGACGGGGATACCTGTGTTGTGTAAGCATATTGTGGACGTGCGCCAAGTATGCCGGGTTGGGTCTGTCGGGTCGGAGGTGGAGTCTACAAAGATGTTGGATACGGGCAATGAGGAGAGGCACATGCTGGTGGGGCCCACGACGGGTAGACATCCCATGGTGGCGGCTGCTGCTACTACCACGAACGTTTCTGGTTGTTCCCTGCCGGTGGTGACTACCCATTGCCGCCACCGTTGCTGCCGGAATTACGTCCGCCGCGGCCATTTCCAGATTGGTGGCCTTTGCGATTGTTGCAGGTAGATAGTCCATGGTTCGGGTCCTTGAGTCAGCGGTGGTGGCTGCCGGAGTTCGAGGCCCTGCCGTTGACGGGGACCCGATGGTAGTAGTGAAGACGATGTCGGCAATACTGGCCTGAGTGGTGCTACGCTTAATTTTGTGGGTTTTCTCAAGAATTAGCCTCGAACGGGTCTCATAGAACGGTGCCAACGACGAGCATTATTGAAGGATGGTGCCAGCGCCATCATATGATTTATTCAAGCCCGCAATAAGCTGCATTACCAATCGCTGATTAGTGACTGGTGCACCAACGTTGGAGAGTTGGTCGACAAGCATCTTTAGTTCTTGACAATAGGCCGATGCGTTAGGAAAGTCCTCCTGATAAACGTTCTTAAACTGATTTTCAAGGTATAAGGCACGTTGAGTTTTGTTGTCGTGAAAAATATCCTCCAATCATTCCCATGTTTGGCTGACAGTGGCATTAGTCTCAATGATTGTGTGCAACAAATCATTGGATATCATGTCGTATATCCACTAGAGGACAACTGCATCTAACCGAGACCAAAGTTTATCATCAGAAGTCGAGGGTTTTGATTCATAAGGGATGATATGGTCGATAACGTTGTAGACACGACAATGGATTTGAAAAGTTCCGCTCATGAGGAGTATTGACCCCTTTCTATCTCAAGAGTAACAGGGATGAAGTTTTTAATGTTATTGACTACAAGTGCATGATGTAATTTGGTTTGGACAGCCATGGAAAATGAAATTTAGGAGTAATAGGGAGAGAGAAAAGGGGGGCTGGCCGTGAGAGAGGGGGTTGACGTCGGTGAGGGAGGGGCTGCCGAAGGGGGGGGGGGTCAGCGGCTAGGGTAGGAGAGTTTAGGGTTTGGCTCTGATACCATAAATGAATATGTTCCTTGATTTTATTAATTTATGATTTACATTATATAGTGTTACATAAAATATTTACCTTGTTACAAACTAGATAACTAATCAACCTAATTATAAAATGTATAATTCTACCTAAAATAGGAGATATATAATTATTGTAAGAATACTCAGTAAATATTATATTATTTCCAGCCATATATTGTTTGACTTGGCACTATTGTTTGGTGTACTGATAATAGGTATGTGTATATTTATTATTGGTAGCGGGAAAGAAAAATTCATATGGTGATTATAACCAAGAGTCCCTTGCTGAGCTACATAAAATTACAATTTGACCCGCAAGGGTAGCCAAGTTGGTGTAGCAGTAGAGCGCGGAACCGCAATGTCACGAGTTCGATCCCCTGCATAAATCTTCTTGGTTGAGCCTGTCACACATGGCTTGCCAAGTGTGGTCGGTTTTCTTTGTCAACAAAAAAGTTACAATTTCTAAGAGTTTATTAGAAGTTACACTTCATTACTTTCTGGCACCAAAAGTGTTTTAATAGTTTGAAGAATAAATTCGGCCAAATCTAGAGAATAGAATCAATTGGCTAAACTCGACTTCTGAAAAAGACATTTACAGAAACATACAAAAAGTTGTTACATTTTTCATCTTGAAAAAGGTTATGTTAAACGATTCCCAAGTTTTTATCCTTGCGAGGTGCTTAATTTTGTATGAAGTAGATGTGAGATTGATAGAAAATTACCCTTCTCTTATTTACTTATGCCATAGGTAGAAGTACTTGACCTTTTCTTCCCTCTCAAGCTGTAAATTCGGCTCACAAGTACCAAATTTTCTTTGTTCGCCATATTTTTTAGATTCTAATTATCTCAAAATCACAACAAATATCTGAATTATTGAAATAAATAAAATGAGAATTGACAAGCCATAATTGGCATAATCTTAATTAACACAGAAATACTGAAGCAATTGTAGCTCTCATTGTAATTGCAGGCTTATTTTGATTTACTTGATTTTTTTCTCAAGAAATACTGAGTAATTTTTACTAACTTCTAAAGCGTATTTATAGGTGTTCCAGCACATCACAAATGAAAACTCATCAACAGTTTGATACGGCTAACAAATAATTGGATCATGTCAAATTTGGATTTGAGAATGGATATCATTCCCACAAGACTAATCTAGAAACTACTAGGTCAAATTACAAGTATTTAAGTTACTTTAAAAGAAAACATGAATTCCATATTATTATTATAATTAGAAACTTTTCTTTTCAAATATTTTGTTGTGGATAGCAATTAATGGCCTCTGAAAAAACATATGCCATTCGTTGGTTATTATTTATTTGCGGCATCTTTGAAAATATTCAAGTCAAGAAACGACTTTTAGATTAAATCTCGAATTAGTGGGCGTTGTCAAAGAAAATTGAGATGCTATACGTAAAAAGGAAGAGATTCATGAAATGCCATAGACATATGGAGCTTAAGGTCGTCCTCTACACTTGATGCAAATGTTTGGTATTAAGAGAACTTCAATTGAAATAATAATTGTCAATAATAGAATTCGAATTCGTATATGCTACAATTCAAACTATGATCTATTCACCAGAACTGCACTATCCTTACTATTCAAAGATTAATATTTTTTTAATAATCATTTTTGTTGCTGAGTAATATTTTTCTATACTACCCCGGTTTCAAAAAGATTGACTTACTTTTCTTATTAATTTGTATCAAAAAGATTGATTTTTTTTTATATTTAAAAACAAGTTAATTTTATGAGATTATTTACAATCACACAAATATTTAAGATTTATTTTAAACTACACATTTCAAAAATATTTTTTGCTTGCTTTCGTTTTTGTTTACTATAGTTTATTGTATTCAGAACGGTAATTCGTGAAGGCAGAATTAGGACATCTGAACGAACCATAACGACTTCAATAAAATCCGTAGCAAGTCACGTCAAGTTAACGCCGCACTAACGCCGTTCCGTTGAAAAGAAAATTGATGGTCCCCACCGCACGCGAGCTGCTAAGCACGGCAGGGGATGGGCGCACGTGAGCGGCTGGGACACTCTCTCAGCTCACGTGCGATATTTTAACTCTTCCACGTATTCCCTTTAATTCTACATCACAATTTTGGCCCTTCCGTTTTTGGTACTGGGCCCCTTTCATCTTTTATGGGCCCATCCCCTCAAGTCCAGTCATAATTAGTGTTTCCAACATAAGTCTATTTCCTTGCTTCCTTTTCTATCTCCATCTCATTAATCATCCGATTCAATCCCCATCAAAATTAATCTGAAGAAAAGTCATTTACATTTGAAGGAAATGTTACGTTTTATTTTGCTTATTTTTGCGACATAATGTATTTTTCCCATGTTATAAAGTTGGCCAGAAATTACCTAGCATGTATACTATATATTTACATTTTTTAGTCTTTTTTCAGCCTCTGAGTTTATTAGTAAGTAAATATAAATTGAGCCATCATATGAAAAAAAAGTTAGGTCAACCATGCCAACTAATACATCAATATAATTTCTGTCTTTAGAAGGTTAAGTGTGAAAAAATAAGCTTACATTGTTAGCAAATAACATATTTTTCCTTCTCTTTAGAAAGCCATACGTTGTGACAGCATATTTTTCCATGACCATCGATGTCATGCGTTTGTTTTAAGTTCTGTTAATCCTTCCAAGTAGAGTTTAAAATTGTAATTCTAGCCAAAAGGAAAAATTGTAGTACTTGTTTTCACGAGTTTCTTTTTTTCTATCCTATTGTCTCGATCTAATGTATTAATTTTATTCGTAAAGGGATAATTTATAAATATATAATATAAGGTTTGGTTTAGATTATAGATTTTATTTTCTTAACTTCATATTTGTATTGGTTAAAATGCAACGAGCCTTTAGATAGACATACATGGCGATAGAGGATTAGACCGATGCGAGAAGAAGGGTCTGGGAATTGCGTCTGGAAAGTCAAAACAGTGTGTGAATGAGTTCTCAGTCACTCAAGTGTCGGATCTCATTCGAACACACGCCGTAATGTACACTCGCTGATCGATAGTTAGAGACGGAATCACGACTTCAAAATCTGCGATCCTCAAGCAAGCAACGGCTATGACGTGCATAGGGTTAAGAGAGTTAGTTGTCCATTGGTACCCTCTCGATTCTTGATTTGTACCCTCATCGAAACTCTTAGGACTCACTTGTGTTCATTGCGATTTAAAAACTATTTACGTGCATTCTGTTTAACAATCCTGGAGATTGAATAAGATTTTCTATCTTTTCTTACTCAACTATGTCGTTTATTTATTATGGTTTCGCTTAGTTTTAATTATTCTTTGTTGCCTCAAAACCTTCCTAAGATTTCAACAACTAGTATGGATTAATTTAATTGCTAGAGACCTTGTTCAAATAAATCTAACGTTTTTTCTGATAAACGGATTTTAACAATATCCCATCAAATACTAATACCTTGTAAACTGGGAGGAGAAAGTAGTTAGTAGATCAATCCTGTACTTGTATTAAACTCTACTACACTAACAATAACAATGAAAAGAGGTTCCCGGGCCATAGATGGATCACAAAGAATGAGAACTTAAAATCCAGTTGGAGGCCTGCAGCGTGAGTGGAAACCTGGTGAGAGCAATTTGCTTTGCTATTTTTTGGTTAGGATCTTTTAGGTGATATCAGTTGTTCTATTCTCAAAACTCTGGTTATTCAGGCACATCCCGCGATTTAATGATAGTAGTGCTGAGAGACCGCGATTACTATCTCCAGAAATAATACGGCGTACTTGATATAAAAAAACAATGAAAAGAAATCAGATTCCCGTATAATGTGTGGGACCACCACATCACCGCGTGAGTTGGCCACGTGATTTGGGAGGCGGACGATGTACCAAGCAGACACTTTTTAATCACGTGACTCTACCAGATTTCGCGGTCAGACTGCCATCTGTCCCGTAACGCCAACTTTAATTCATAATCCCACAAATAAATAAACCAAATCGGCAATTAAGAAAGCAGAGGGTTTACAAATACATTATCGTAATCCTCCGACACCATAAAATCATATTTAACTGATCCCTATAATGATACCTTAAGTAGAGAATGTCCACGCTACAGGGAAGCTTCTTCTTTACAATTACTTTAATTATGAGTATAGTAATTTGATTTCGTTTTAATTTGGAAGAGTTAATGCTAAAACTAATGATTGAAGCTTTTAATCTTTCTGCGTTGTTCTCCCTTCATTACATACACATTTTTGTTAAACTAATTCTCAACAACAAATTCAGTAAAATTCCTCAAGATATTTTCTTAAACAAATTGAATAAATATTACTAATTAACTAGATAACTTTTACCTAGAATTTACAACTAGAAATACAAAGAAAGAAAAATAACACATTTTATTCTTTCATTTCTAATTTGATGCCTGTGAAAAATTATTCTCCGGAATCCTTAAGTAACCAAGTGTTACTGTGTTAAATTATTCCTTTAGTCTTTTTGGGTATTTTTCTTTAAATCTCCAAACTACACTTGAAATTCTGTAGATCTAATTAAGCATGGAGTCTTATACATAGGACCTACGTAAAGAATCGTATTATTTTCTTGAGAAACAATTCCAATTTTAAAAAAAGCAATTGACTTTGTGTTCATGAACCTATGCGGTCTTCGCGTATTGTTGGAATCTTAAAATTTTCTTTTAAATAGATGCAATCTTCGCCTCTACTTAATTAAATCACGTTACCTTAACTTAGTGTATTTCCATTGACTAAGTCTTAATCAGTGGTTTTACATTTTAAGTAAACAAGCAATAATTGGAAATGAATCGATATAGTATATGATTATGTAACTATACTGTGACTCAGGTTTCTATAAGACTATATATACTTGGCAGGGTAAGTATTAATTTACCCCACTTGGTACTGTTATTACTTATTAATAATGTTTTTATTTAACTCATCATAAATCTTAAGGCTCGTTTGGTTGGAAAACAAGTTATCCCGGGATAACTAATTTCCAGATTAGTTATTCCGGAATTTTATTCCAACCAATCATGGGATAAGGAGGTACTAAAATTTTATCCGAGGACTATTTTTACTTATCCATCATACCAAACGACCCCATAGAGTTTTTGACAGATTTATCTCTCTAGTCCTGCAAAGAAGTTTTAATTAAAAATATTCTTATGTTATAACAGCCTTAAATTTTAACAATGCTCTTATATTCTACTAGTATTAGATTTTGTTTTTATGAATTATATCAAAGCTTTCCTACAAGGAATTGTTTCAGTCTAATTTTTACCAAATTATATTAAAAAATAAATAAATTAAAGGCAGTAACACGTGTACTGTCCAGCACAATTTGTAGTTAAGATGGTTGGTTATTTTTAGGATCTTTATACTAGTAGGTAAATCGAACGCATGGAGTGTTAAACTTGTGGACAAATCGTATCTTGCATCACTTGAGCTGTTCATTATAAATTAGGAATTACTTATCAGATACTAACTAATTTTAGGTAGAAAAGTTTCGTATCTTCTTTTTAAGAATAAACAGTTTTGTTTGAACCAATTGATTTACAAGCATTTGAAATGTTATTGAGACTTGGGTATCATACAAGTAGTAGTTATAGAAAATAGCAAAATAATAGAAAATAGCAAAATCTGAAGATAACATGCCATTATATTGGTAATTAAAGTATTAGTTATGAAATTATACAGAGACATTTACATAAGAGGCTAATCATTTTGAGACAAATGTAACTATTGTTTTTTTATCAACCCTTCAGAATTCGAAACTTATCGATTCTGACTAATTTGAATTCATGCTCGGTAGACCTACTAAAGTAATAAAATATTCCTATCCAAAAGATCTTCATTTCCAGGTGGATCTAGAATTTTAATTATGAATTCGGAAGCGAAGAAGATAATTATAGAACATTAGTATTTAGTGTAAAAATACAATTGTTTATGTTCTCATCTTGCTTCTATGGGTGAAATAATGACTTCATTATATAGCCATGTCTTCTCTATTTAGATTGAAATTGGACTCTACAACTCTTATCCTAATTATATAACTAATCCAAAAATTATACCAACGAATAAATCCTATATATAGTTTAAGGATTAAGGGTCTGTAGCCTTTAGGTTGACTTTTCTATCACGAATGTCATTGAATTTTCCAATCATTTGAATTATTATTGGGTTTAAAATTTTAGTATATCTATATATGATGTAGATTTTTTAACATATATCAGATTTGAATCAAAATTGATGAATTCAGTCAAATTCATCAATTTTTACTGTACTTTTCAAGGCTCAAACTCGAATATATTCAATTAAGGAGGAAAGGATCCAAATCATCTCAACATATATACCTGTGGATGATAATAAAAATATTTCATGTTAAGATTAAACTAATAAGACACATTAAGATTTAAGGTGCTTAGTTTTATTTGTTTGCTAAAATCAAGCTAAGGGAAGAGGTTCAACGTGGGCGTAAAGTAGTTAGAGAATAGAGGGGGTTGGGGGTTTAGGTTGGTGTGTCTTATATGTATTATTGAAGTGTGTGACCATTTGATCTAAAAGCTTAAGCTGTTAGATATAACACACTTTTAATATTTGATTATATTCTCAACACGCCCCCTCACGTGCTGACCTGATTTTTTTTCATGATTCAAGCACGTGGATTTTTTTTTGATAATGGGTGACAGTGAGGTTCGATCCCAGGACCTTTGGCCTGCTCTAATACCATGTAAGATAGAATTTGTGACCCAAAGAGCTAACAATCGGAGATGTCCACAAGTCAGCATGGACAATATAAAAAAGAGAAAACGTAACACTGTTTGATGACATAAATGGAAGACTAGTATGCTTGCCTAGTGGGCAAGAAAAACAGTGTTGGGCAATTTTCCTATTATTACATTGAATACGCTTAGAGGTCCTAAGAAAAGTAAAAACTGGGTCTCCGGGGTGTCCGAGTCTGTTGTGCCAAGTTGAGGGAGAGATCGCCGCAAGGGATAGAGGTGCTTGCGGTCTGACATCGAAAGAGTGAGTAAATGGGTAGAGGTCTCCCACACTATTGCAGCGTGTAAGAATTTTTCCCGTATTGAGTTCCTTCACAGAAAAACCAAAAGGGTCAAATTCGACAGACACAAAATTATTGCTAGTGAATTTTCTAACAGAGATTAAGTTTTTAATGATGTTAGGAGTGTATAGGACGTGGTTTAGGGAGAAAGGCGGGTGTGGATATTTGGTGTGTGTGTTACCGGAACCTTCAATTGGAATGCGATGACCATTGGTGACAGTAATAAATTGAGGACACTTTAATCGACGTAGTTGAAATAGGTTACCTGACGATCGGGTGAGGTGAGATGTGGCTCCGGTGTCCATGTACCAATTTTCGTCGGGCTGTTGAAGGTTCACGGTGTTGTAGGCCTGACACAAATCAGTGGGGGCCAGGCTGGATTCTCGCTTCTTTGGATCGCAACCAGGTGGGCTCGCCGGTGGGCTTGCCTGGTGGCTAGAGGCAGGGCGAGGCCCGATCGACCAAGGCTGCTTTGGGCCCGGGCCCTGCGATTGGGTATGGGCTTGCAGGCGAGGTCGATTATCTTTGGTTGGGTCATGCAGGTTCTTTGCCCAACCCATCGAACTGTCAGGAATTGGGTGGGCACGCTACCGCCCAGCTGGTTGCGTTAGCCGCTGCCGACCCTTGCCTTTGTTATTGTTGCCGCGACCTCTGCTGCCACGCCCTCCGCCGCGGGACTGCTGCCGGTGGTGGTCTTGCAGTGGCTGCGTGTTTGTGTTGGCCGCCGGTGTTGCCATCCCGACAACGGCTAACGCCTTTTGATTATGCTCCTCTTGTTTAGCACGTCAGGTTTCTTCCAACAAATGTTGTGAACGTGCCTTGTTGAAACTTGGAAGAGGGTCGGCTTGTTGAATCATCGTTGCGAGTGTATCGTATTCACCTTTCGATAAACCCGCAACTAATTGAAGTACCATCTTATTTTCAGAAACAGAATTCCCGACGTTGGATAGGTGGTCAGCTATGAGTTTCAGTTATTTGCAATATTCGTACATGTTGTTAAAATTCTCGAGACGCGTATTGTTGAATTGCTCCTCCAAATACACGGCCCGAGTATTTTTATTGTCCTGAAAGATTTCTTCCAACCGCACCCAAAGGTCACGTGCCGTAGCACCTGTTTTCATGATGGTACACAACAAGTCTTTAGAGATGGTGCCGTATATCCACTGTTTGACGATGGCGTCAAGGCGACGCCATGTCGATTCGGCAATGTCTGTGGGACGAGGAATAGAGTCATCAATATGGTCGAGCATGTTGTATGCACATGCATGAATATAGAACAGTTCTGTCCACATGGAATATTGACAGTCTTCTTGATCAATAATTATAGGGATAGAGTTCTTGATGTTTGTAACGGCGAAAGCCGAGTGAAAAGAAGACGATGAACATTGAGAGTGGTTGACCATCTGATCTATAAGCTTAAACTGTTAGATATAACACACTTTTAATATTTGATTATATTCTCAACATGTATTACTCCCTGAGTCCTAAAATACTTATCACATTACGCTTTTTAAAAATTAAACTACATAAACTTTGACTAACAATTTAAGCTATATTTTTTCATCATATTAATATGAGAATAATTACAACTTATAGTATTTTTCGTATAGTTTTCGAATATCTAAATTTTAATTTTAAAATATTTTATTAATATAATTTTAAAATTTAATTAAATTAATTTTTAAAAAGAAAAACACAATAAGTATTTTAAAACGGATTAAGTATGTCCTGACTCCCAAGCAGTACGTAGAGGTGGGCAGTACCATTTTGTCGTGTTATGCAAAAACACGTGACTTGTGTTTAGCTCAAGTGCCTCACTCTTTCTTTTTTATACGTGACCATATTTACGTTTTTTTTTTTTTTGATAATTCAGGTTTTCAGCTGCGGCCATTATTTCTTGGTATTAGGGCGTCGCGGAGGTAATAGCACCGGTCCTTCAACATTATTACCAGGTAAATCGCGGAATGTGCTCCGGTGACCAATTTTTCTGGGAGCGTACAACTGATCAATGAGACAAGGTCAAATTCCCCAACATGCAGAGTTTCTTCGTGCTTGCGGAGAATCGAACCCACGATGTCCCATGCCAGAGCGCCTTATAACGCTCAGGCTTTGCCACTGGACTATGCCCCGGATGACTCCATATTTACGTATTTGACTATCACAACTGCGCACTTTCCTGTTAGTACTCTCTTTTATTTCCGTGAATGGGGAATAAAGTAGGAGAAGAGGTGAAATCTTTTTTTTTTTTGCGTACAATTTGAGCCTGCACTCGACAATGACGAAGAAAGTTAACCGATAAATCTTTTGATGAATATTTGCTTCACCTACTCGGCTACTCGTTTTCTTTTTTGGTTTTCTTTCATAAAAGATAAGTTCTTCCAGGAAAATATAACCAAATGAAGAAGAAAGTTGTTCAAACTATTATGGGAAAATAACCTTCAAATAATTGTATATTTTTGAGTTTCATTTTTGTTTCTATAAGAAAACATTTTGTTTTGAATAAAACGAAACGAATAATATATACCCTATTCATGAAATAATATATCTATTCAGAATAAGTCTGGTTTCAGCTCTATAAACTTTGATCTTTTCCAAGAAGTAGCTAAGAAAACTTGCACTACACAGATATATGCTTTGATGATGTACCTCTATATATAGGGGCTTATCTTGTCTTGTCTGTATCTCTTTCATGAAAGTGAATTTCACATGTCAAAGTTCTTATTACTCGTTTGATGTATTATTTTTTAAAACAGAATTAGTACAGAAATTACTAGTAGCTTGTGTGATCAAGCTTCTAGGATGTCAAAAGTGTTTATCTTTCTACAATACTTAATTTAGAGAATGGAAGTGTTTGAACAAATTTCTATAAAAAAAAAAAGTTTATAAAGAGTAACATAAATTATTTTTCAGAAGCTAAAAGAAATAGTTTTTTTCATAAGCATTTTAAAATCTTGACCAATCACAAATTACTGCTCTAATGTTGAAAATGCGTTTCAAATTGATTTATCAAATACAAAATACTATTCTCTTTATATATATATATATTCTAAAAGCACTTTTTAAAACAAGTAAATTTTACAAATTTGGTCAAACAGAATATAAATAAAATTAGTTTAAGGATCAGATTGATGGGTTTTGGAGGCACGAAAATCCTAGGTACTAAACAACACAAGAAAAAAAGGTAAACATTGAGGCGCAAGCAAAATAGAGGCTAAGAATGTACCTAATGTTGGGATGAACGGTCAAAAGATATTCTTAATATGACGTGATATTTTTTACTTTAAGCTAAATTCATATATTTTTTTTCCAAAAAAATCTATATCATTAAAAATATCTAACAACATAAGGGCTAAACCCTTTTGTTTTAAGCTATTAATGTGAATTTTTTTTACACCCCTAATTATGAAGCACATTTCCAAAGTAAGGTCCATTCTAGCTAAGTCCTAATGCCAACCCATAAGTTACTGTTAAGATCACATGAATTGACTGTTGAGATCACATGAATTGTTGTGACATAGGCTTGTATTAGGACTACTATATATATTTTTTCCTTAATATATGCGACATTGCACTTTAAGTACCTAACGGCGTTGCATGTTACCCTAAGTTATAAATCAAAAGGGTGGTACTGTTCCCTCCATGAAATGAGAAAATAATATAACGGTATATTATCATAGAAAAAGAAATGATGTAATGAATGACATAATGGATTATGGAAGCCAGACACAAATATTGTTATAATGGATTATGCAATAAAAATGATTGATAATGAAATAACGTTTACATACTTCCAAATTGGAGAAGAATATAGTGCTACTATACAACCTGTGAGGGCATGGAAGCTACTTCGAGCTAGTTTTTTTAGTTTAAGAATGGGAGGAGCCATGTTCTTATACTTTTTCAAAAGGGGGAATAAATAAATAATTAATTAAGATGTACAACTTAAAATTAAATGGATGAATTAGTATAAAATTAGTTGTATATGACAACCTGTTCGGTTGTAGGTATGCACCTTATTATGAATAATTGCCTTGATTGTCGGAGCTAAACAACCATTTTTGAAGTATCTATGATTATTTTTTTTAGATTAAAGATTTCATACCCTCCAACAACAACAACATACCCAGTTGTCAAAGTGAGACTTGTGACTAATGACACTAATCAGCAGGAGGATATTGATTGTGGTGAGATATTCAGTCTGGTTGTCAAACCGGCCACCATTCGTGCAGTTCTCAGCATTGTTATGGGTAAGCACGGGCCTATTCATCAGCTTGATGTGAAAAATGTGTTTTTCATGTGGTTTTGAAAGAAACAGTTTATATGCATCATTCGTCTAGTTTTGTCCATTCAGCAACCCCTCAGTATATATGTCGTCTCTGTAAGTCACACTATGGCTTGAAAAAGGCCCCTAGGGCATGGTATGATCGCTTTGCTTAGTATATCATGCAACTTGGATTTGTGTGCAGCAAGTGTAATAATTCTCTATTTATTTTCCATAGAGGTAGTAACATTGCATACTTGATATTATATGTGCCTCTTCTAAGTTGTTGAAAAATGAGATCATTACACTGCTCAAATCAAAATTTTATGACTGACTTGGGGAAGTTGAGTTATTTTGTGGATTTTCGTGACTCGATCTGCCGATACTATGTTTCTTTGTCAGCGTAAGTATGCAGAGGAGATTGTATACAAGGCTAAAATGATGAATTGCAAGATCATGGCAACTCCAGTTGACTTTAGATCAAAGCTTAGTGCCTCAGATGGTGATCTAGTGTCAGATCCCACTCTTTACAGGAGTCTCGCATGTGCACTACAGTACCTCACTTTCACCAGGCTTGATATTGCTTATGATGTTCAACATGTATGCTTATTTATGCATGCCCACATGGAGCCTCATTTATTGCTCTCAAACGTATCATTCGATATGTTAAGGGCACACTGGATTATGGTTTGCATCTATACCCCTCAGCTCCGACCAGGTTGTTGTCATATACGAATGCTGATTGGGCAGGTTGTCCGGACACGCGACGCTTCACCTCAGGCTACCGTGTGTTCTTACGGGATAATATTATTTCTTGGTTTGCCAAGAGGCAACCCACACTGTCCCGTTCGAGTGCAGAAGCAGAAGCAGAATACATAGGCGTTGTTAATGTTGTTGCTGAGATCTGTTGGCTCTGAAACCTTCTTTTGAAGCTTCAATGTCCATTACGTAAGGCTTCTTTGATTTATTGTGATAATATATCCGCCATATATTTGTCTCATAATCCGGTTCAGCATCAACGAACCAAGCACATTGAGATGGACATACACTTTGTTCATGAGAAGGTTGCTCTTGGTCATGTCAGGGTATTGCATGTGCCTTCTTCCTATCAGTATGCAAACATATTCACAAAGGGCCTTCCTAGACAGTTTTTCCTCGACTTCAGATCCAGTCTTAGTGTCCGGTCTCCTCATGCTCTAACTGAGGGGGTGTATTAGCACGTGTAGTAGGTCACCTATTTATCATATTTTGTATTGTATAATTATGGTAGAATTGGATCCTTATTATAGAAGGATTCAACATTGTACACCTATATATATTTGTATTAATGAGAAAGGCGTCACAAGGGAGATTAATACAATCTTACAGTCATATTATAGTCTTAGTGTGAAAAATAAGATGAGATACAAAGTGATTGGAAGGGGTATATTTATAACCTAACTTAAGTAATATTTTTCATATTGAGCATCTCTTTAATGATCATTATCTGCATAATTTAGCCGTTATGTACGTGTTTGAGAGTTTTCAACCGTGAATGGTTGATTCTTTGAGAGCGGTTACAATTTAAACTTATATTGGCCGATCAATGTCTTGTATATGCCACGTATCTTCGGAGGTAGACGAGATCACATCATAACTCCGGTCCTTTAATGAGCGAGTCTATCCTCAGCGATCGTGTTCAAGTGTTGAGATTTGTGTCGCCTCTACTGAGTCATGTCCGGATCTGTATTCACCTTCCACATGTCACCTCCTGAATAAAATAACAACCAATTTTGAATTTTATCCCATACAAATATCAACAGCCTGATGCACTGAATTTTCATTACGCTCGGGATTAAAAAAACTGAATTATAAAGATCTATTATATGAACACTTATTCTTTATTTTTATAAGAGATTATTCTCTATAATTAAATATATGATTTTCTGATCACATATAACAAATTTTGATAAGGTGAGAGAATCTGGGTCTCACATGGGAGCCAAAAAGAGAGAGAGAGTCCCGCGTTCCCCGGTACAACTGAAAGGCAACTCACACAGACAAGTGATAAAAGTGCTGCCATCACGTGACTTTTCCTCCTTCCTTACCAACATCCCCCCTCTCTCTCTCTCTGCCCACTCCCACGAGTCCCATCCATCCACTTTTTTTTTGTACTTCCACTCTGCAACTAAAAATCAAATTACAGGAGTATTATTTACTTACTTGGGATCTGTGCACTAATCATCGTCATTAATTTCTTTAACTACTTAATCTGTAACGGGTCAATGCCGCCCAACTTAATTCTCTTAAATTGTATTTTTGTGTCTTAGTTTGATCAGTTTATGAGAGGCCAGTGGCTACTCACGTGACGACGTGTATACTATTGAGATCTGTAAATCCAAATTCTTATCTTTTTCACTAGTGAGAAAAAAGAAGAGCTTACTGCTTACCCCACTTGAGTTAACAGAGATAAGAGTACTACAAAAGAGTAACTTTCAGATGTAGCACTTCAACGCTCCACCAGATCCATCAGTTCCCTCTTTTTACTTATTACTCCTATTGTTTTATTTTTACAAATAAAATAGCCTATGAAACATACGAAATATATTATCTTAAGACAAACATAAAATTGATTCTCCTAAATTCAAATCAAAACAAAAAAAAAATAGCTTAAAACAGAACAATTTTCTAATTCAAATGCCCCTATATAATTCTCGAACAATTTGCGGCACATTAGTAAAAAAAATACGTTAAGTATTTTATTCCAGAACTTCTAGTTAATTTTAAGATAACCAGCATAAAAGAGTATACGGTTAGTTTATGGGAAAATATCGAAGTGTGTCAATCTCAAGATCTGTTTTGTGGATATTTCGCAATCTTAACTTTTTGAAAGTATGTCAAACATGTATAAAGGAGGGAAACGTGAAGTTTAAGTTTTCCCGGGAAACTTTTTTTTTATATCCAGCTTCCTGACTTACGCCAAACTATTCATGGAGATAGTAATACGGTCCCTCAACACTGTAAATAAAAGTGTATGAGAAAAATTAAACAGAACAATGATGAGTCGAGAGATGGTTGTCTTTAAGACAAAATTGACCCATATAGATACTTTTACGGTGATGGACAATAGTCTCATAAGATAAAATAGAAACAATCAACTATATAAAGTAAATAAAGTTGATTCTTGCGAAAAAATAAATATAGAACAGATTGTTGATTCTAGGAGAGGGTGCATTTCTGTTTCTGTTTTTGTTTTTGTGTTTTGTATATTCTGTATCTCGAATAAAACAAAAGAGACTTTACCGTTGCAACGTTTCCGAAATCTTCAGGGATCAAAGTATAAATAAGAAATATTTCAGTGATCAAAAAGAAAATTCCGACCCTCGAACCGGAACCCAAGCTCACCTATGTCCACCCTCTTCTAAACACGTGTGTTACCCTTTGGAGTCCCAAACCCTTACTAGAAAATAGAGCTTATATATTGCTCAATCGTTCCATCTTCTACCTATGTGGGAGATTTGTTTATTTGGCCAAAAACCATCCATCTATTCATGTCTCAAACACCTTACTTTGTGTACCAATATCTCTTTCATTCCTCAACAAAATTTGACGATACTTGACATTAATATCATCTACTCATTTAGTAGATTAGTCATGTGCGAAGAAATGATGTTTCAGACATGCGGGGCCCACATATTTAAGTCACTAAAGACGGAAAAAACTCAATCCCACATAAATTTCCAACAAACACTATTACCAGTAAATCGCGAAATGTGCCTGAATGACCAGGGTTTGAAAACAGAGCAATTGATATCACCTACAAGATCCTATCCCAGAAGAGAGCAAGGTGCTCCCATCAGAATTCGAACCCATGTTGCAGGCCTCCAGCTGGATTTTAAGTTCACCTCCTTTGCCATTCAGCTATGCTTCGGAGACTTCCCGGGAAAACTTTTTGTTGTTACAGATCGTGAGTTTGAGTCGTTGTTCTTACCTTATAATTATATTTAGTTAGTGAAACATTAAATAGCATGCATGGAGCTATGGTTCTCAAAATCATTATTTTGCTATAATATCTCTATAACGGAGAGGTGATACCACTGAGAGTAGTGGTGTGATATGTATATAATAAGTCTAATCAGAGGTCCCATTTTTTAAAAAATTACTAATATAGAGCACTTTTTTTTAGTGAGATTTCACTTAATTCGTTTCGAGTTGGTCGAGGTTTCAAGAAGGGCATCGAACAACAAGTGAAAGATAAAAAATAACGGAGAGGTGCTAATTAGCCTTTCTCCAAGTTGCATGCTTTTGTTTAACACTCAATTTCTCAATTTTGTTATAAAATCTATATAACGGAGAGTATGTACCATTAAGGGTTGTGGTGCGACATGAATATGATTGTTATTCTACTTTTAATCAGAAGTCTCGGTTTAGAGTGGAAAAAAATCTAATATAGGACACTTTCCTTTTTAATGGGTCTCACTTGATGCGTTTTGAATTAGTCGATGTACTAAAATGAACATCATAAAACAAACAAGTGAAAGATGAAAAAAATAAATAACGGAGAGGTGCTGATTAATTAGCCTTTGTCCAAGTCGCATGCTTTTGTTCTTAGATGATGAAGTAGATGAACTAGACTTTAATTTAGACGATAATATAGATGACACACCCACTAGTGCACCTAACCTCAGTCTCAGACTGAGTCTCAGCCTGAAACTGAAATTGGAATGTCTCCTATTCCCCCTAGTATGAATCGAGGCTCCACAAAACGAAAATTAAAATAAGATGCATGACATTTTATTTGATAGGGACGAAGAGAATCAACTAGCTAGATGTAAAATCTGTAAAAATGTTTATAAATTTAAAATCGAAAAAGGTCAAGGAGGGACGAGAGGTTTATTGAGACATGTACAAGGCGAGCACACAACTAAGTGGAATCAATACAGGGCTAAAAAATTGGGTGTGCCAATTCCATCTGAGTCGGGACAAGGTTCACATAGTGTCCCTAACCTAGTGCATGGTCAAATTAACCCGACGACGGGAGCAATTTTTGGACCTAAATATGATAAAAAGTAAGATAGGGAAAATATGGCAAAATATGAAGGGTTTGCCCTTTTCATTTCCTTTATCTCCTGGTTTTATTCATCACATTCGAGAAACATATAATCATGTTTTTAATGATTTTCCTAGATCAATTGTTAGAAGGGATGTTTTTAAATTTGCAAGTGAATATCAACAATATTTATGTTATGTACTGTATCATTTTAATGGCAAAGTGACTATTACTTCTGACATATGCCTAGCACTAACGGTAATGATTATTTAACGGTAACATGTCATTGGATAGATCAAAATTGGTCTATCCAAAAACGTATTTTAGCATATAAGTATATTGACGATAGACACACTGGTAGTTTTATTGCAGAAAATATTCATAAAATTTGTGATTACTATGGAATAATTAATAAAATTATGAATATTACATTAGATAACGCTTCTTCTAATAATTACGCTATAAAACTTTTAAAACTTATATTAACTTCATCTTTTCCTGATTTATTTCATATAAGATGTGCACATATTTATAACTTAGTTGTAAAAGATGGCCTAAGACTTTTTGAAAAATACAATTTGATATAAACTTTATTTTTAAAGGTAAAAAAATAGAAAGACACAAAGAGTATAAAAAATATGTCATGATTATGGATTATCTTATAGAAAAAATACAGAAGAAGTTTCGACTAGAGGGAATTTTTTGTATGAGCAACTACTTGTTGCTTACGATTATAGACAACCTATTACTTTATTATTTAATATAGCACTAATATGTTTGTTACTTAATGAATATATGCATAAACCAACTTATAAGGAATCTATTGAAAAAATGTTTAAATTTTTTTTAAAATACTTTTTTCCTATCCCCACTATTTATATTATTGGTGTTGTATTAAATCTAACTATTAAAGTACACATTTGTAAAACACTTGTAGAAACGATTTATGATTGTATAGAAGTACTTCCAACAGACCCAACTGAAGAACCAGCTTACAAACCAACTAAAGAAAAAGTGACGTCTAACATACACACCTAATGCAAACAAGTATTTATGTATTACCAACAACAAAGTGCAAATATTCAACTGGATTCTGTACTATCTTCTACTACTTTGCTACAACCTTATAAAAACATGTGATTTCTGCTGCTAGTATTCAAGGCCTTAGAAATAAAATGTATAGTAGTTCAACTTCTTCACAAGTTAGCGAATTTAATGTTTATATTTTGCAGGGTGTTGTACCGTACGAATTAATTGTCAATGATGAAGGGCAAGAAGACTTGCTGAAATACTATAGGCAGAATGAGAATACATTTTCGACACTAACAAAGATGGCCCGAGATGTGTTGAACACTCAAGCGTCATCAACAAGCGCTTTTTCTGAGGGAAGATTTCAAATAGGAGAGCACAAACATTCATTGGTGGGAGACTCATTGAAGATTGCAGTACTATTCAGAGACTGAATTCGTGCAGAGCGTAGAAGGTGCGGCCAATCGGAGACCAACGAAGAAGAAGACTACAACTACAACGAAATTTTGACCGAGGGAGCAGGAAGCGACGTTGAAGAATTTGACAAACAAATTCCAATTCCAACAGAAGATCCTCAATACATTGTGAGGAAATTCGAAAGAGTATGGCTGAGTATGTAATTTTTTAAATTGCAATTTTACTATGTCATTTGCAACTTTTGAACAACACCACAAAGTTAAAATTTTGAAATTGTATTACAAAAAAAATCATATTTCTATTAAATAGTATAAGAGGCACAAAAACAACATTGATATGTTTTTATTATACTATCTTGTTCAATTATTGAATTTATATATATTATTTTTTAAAAATTAAGTGGCAAAAAAAAACTGAATCCCGTCCCTACCCGTCTCGATCCGCCACAACCCGACTCCGTTCCGACGGGATGTGGGACAGTAACTCCCACCGTCCCGCCTATCCCGGTCCGTCAGGCCCGCCGGAACCGCCCCGCCCTGTTGGACACCGTTTGTTCATACTATAAAAGAATCAATGTTAGTGGCCAAGATAAACAACATAATGTTACTGAAAAATGAATCAATGTAAATTAATTTGTCAGAGATTTACGTGACGGAGACATAACAAATAAAAAAAAGTACAGCGCATTGTATAATTATTTTTTGAATCGATTAAAAAGTGCAATTTGATATTCACTCGATCTGCCTCACATTTGAAGCTACTCAATAAATTATCTTTAAGATGTGATGTGGAGGAGCCGTTTCATTTCGAAAAAAGGGACAGATTAGTGCTCCGCCATTAGTTTAACTGGAACATGGAGTAGTTTCCCTAATTTTAATATATTATATTGAGATTTAGTCGCTAAATAAATTAATATTATTATTTTTACTCGGGATCGCCAAACGTATAAAAAAATTCAATCTACTAGATTATCAAATTTTATACCACTAGCAGTGAACTAAATTCCATGACACGATGATCCGACACGCACAGTCGATCGAGTAAACGGTCACTTGAAACCTTTGCTTAAAAAACCGTCAATCAATGAGCAAAACGCCGTTAATCCGGCGCAACGACGTTACATAAACGGCGTTTTTAACTTAACGGAGTTAGCACGTTAGGACAAACGAAAACGAAAACGAAAACGAAAATGAAGAACGCTGCCTTTAAAACTCCTCTCACTACAGAGAAAAGTAGAGAGAGAGAGAGAGAGAGAGATTTTTCTCTGATCTATGAGACACATTTTCATTTAATTTTTCTGGGTATTGATGTATAAGAAAGCAATCGAGACGGGCAATAAATATATATTTTTCTCGATGAATTTGAATTTTCGTTAGACAAAACGACGAGGGCCTACGAGCAATATCTTTCAAAAGTCACTGTTAAGCTTGAGAACTATTGTTTTCATTTCTTTCGGAGGAATCACATCTGAATTATGCATTATTCATCGCTAATTCTCATCTAAAAGTACGTATCTTTTCTGGATATCTCATATTCTCTAAATTCTCCACTTTTTTACGTATATTTTCAAGTGAATTATGATTGATTAACTGGTATGTTTACCACCTGTTTCGTTTTGGAGCAGAATTTTCTAGGAAGAGAGAAGTGAAGTGAAGTTTCTCGGGAATTAATCTACGAGTATTGAACTTAGATTTCAGGAGATTACTTGCTGCTAATGAGACGGATCTGCACTGCAAATAGAATTGAGTAGAGAATTTTCGAGATACGCAACGGCTTAATTAGCGAAATACAGTTGAATTCTGTGTATTTAATTGATCTGACGAACACACAATTTTACTGTGGATGGAGCTGCCTCAGCCCAGACCTTTTGGAACAGAAGGTAACGGTACTTTAATTACCTAAGTTCACTTTTTTGAATGAATGGGATAATATTTGAAAAATAAATAGAATTAAAAGCTGGTAGTTGTGGTCTGAGTTTAGATTTCTGTGTACGTGATTGTTGCAGGGAGGAAGACGACGCATGACTTTCTTTCACTGTATTCACCTGTTCAACAAGATCCAAGACCTACTCAAGGTAAATTTTCGCGCATGCAGGATATTTCTTTTAGTTTTGTTTAGATTTTCATTTTTAATGGAGATAAAAGAGTCCTTTTTCTTTTGTCTTTCTGTTTTGCTTATGAGATTTCCCCCCAATAATATAAATTTGAGGAAGTTGTGTTTGGGGTGCTTGTGCTGTTGCCCTTTATTGTTTTTTTTAAAAGATTCTCAAATGAGAAATTATCTAATATTTAACTATTAGAGTATATATACACTTGGGAGTTATTAGATTTAAGTTATTTATACACGTTAATGTAAAGATTTTTCCGAATTATCAATAAATGTTCCATCGTAAAGAATTACATACAATTTGATTTACGCGATCTGATTGTCTGAATATATTTTGTAATATCAACAGAAAGAACTCAAGCCGGCCTTTTTCCTTTTTTCATAACAAAATACCAATATAATTTCACAAATAAAAAATATCCAGTATAATTTTACAAATGGAGTCTGGGCTAACCTTATCTTTTTTTTGGATAGAGAATTTATTTGCGATTAACTCACAGCTCAAGAAAATTATTTTTTAGAATAATTTTACGCAGAGTAGAAAAATATCATGAATTTTTTTCATATTTAAAAAATTTGATCTAGGGATTCGCTTATCGATCTTCATTTTGGGGGGGGGGGGGGGTAAGCCAGGAAGGTTATTGTAAGAAAAATTTCGGGTTGGCCTTTCCTTCTCTCTTTATCAAAAAAGATTAATTTCTGGGTTTTCGTTAAAAAAAGTTTAGATTTGGGAACAATAGATAAATGTGTTGAGATGTATACTGTGGTTGGGATAGAAGGGGAAAAAACAGTCACGCCCACGAGTGTCGCAATTAATGCACCCGTGACCCTCGACGCTGATTGCTGAGTGCGTATGTGGATCTGGCTCATCTTCTTTAGGTGGGCCATCCACTTGGAGTAGGCTCACATTACTCGATCCGGAAAAAGGTTGGGCCTTGGACTAAATGCCTCCCTATTCACATCGACTAATTTCGATCAGTATCATTTTTGGGCATATGACTATTCTCTGTCCAATTTGGGACCCAGAGAATGGTATTTGATCCTTGCTTTAACACATTTCAGTGTATAATACATCAATTTCAAATTATGTGTCACCGTTTAACTTGACAAAAAACTTTAAAAAATAGACATGATAAGATAACAATTTTTTGGGATAAAATAAAAATAAAAGTGTGTCACATAAATTGGGATGGATGGAGAAATTATCAAGAGATCTTGAAGTGAATTTACTCTATTCTAAGGGTGGCCAACGGGGCGGGTCCCGGGGATGGGTTAGGGCGGGACCGGTCCTCCAGTGTGACTGGTGGGATTCGCCGATGTCCCGTTCCGTCGGAAAAGGGGACTATTCCTTAAACCCAAAACGGAGACATTGGTACAACAGGAGGCTCGGGAGACCTCGAGCTATCGGGTCGGGATCCGTTTTTTTTTTTGCACTTAATTTTAAAAAATAACATATATAAACACCTCAATAATTGAATAAGATAGTGTGGTAAAAACATTCAAAGGTTGTTTTTGTGTCTCTTATATTATTTAATAGAAATATGATTTTTTTGTAATACATTTTTAAAATTGCAACTTTGTGGTCTTGAAAGTTGCAAATAACATGGTAAAATTACAATTAAAAAAATTACATATTTAAAAATACATTTTCTAGTTTCTTTATAATGTCTTGTGGTTCTTTGGTTGGAATTGGAATTTATTGATCAAATTGCTCGACGTCGCTTCCACCTCCATCGGATAAGATTTAGTTGTAGTTTTCATCATCTTGTTCGTTGATCTCCGGTTGGCCGCACCTTCTACGCTCCGCTCGTATCCAATCTCTGAATAATACTGCAATCTCCAAGATGTCTTCCGCTAATGAGTGTCTGTGCTCTCCTATTTGAAATCTTCCGGCAGAAAAAGCGCTTTCAGACGCTGTTGATGACACTTGAATGTTCAACACATCTCGGGTCATCTTTGATAGTGTTGGAAATGTCTTCTCATTCTCCCTCCAGTATTTCAGCA
This sequence comes from Anisodus acutangulus, assembly GCA_029783415.1. Taxonomy (NCBI): domain Eukaryota; kingdom Viridiplantae; phylum Streptophyta; class Magnoliopsida; order Solanales; family Solanaceae; genus Anisodus; species Anisodus acutangulus. The sequence goes on along the minus strand of CM056506.1, from coordinate 8,439,757 downwards.
AGTCTTCACGTCATTCTTCATTGAGAACTGCTTGGTACAGTACAACATCCTGCAAAACAAAAACATCAAACTCGCTAACTTGATTAGTAGTGGTACCACTATACATTCTATTTCTAAGGCTTTCAATACTAGCCGCATAAACAACATGTCTTTTTTGAGGTTGTGTTGAAGAAGAAGAAGAAGATGGTATGGAAGCCGGTTGTTTGCTAACACTTTCTTGTTGGTAATGCGTATATACTTTTTTGCATTCATCCTGTATGCTAGACAACACTTCTTCTTTAGTTTATTCCTTAGGTGGTGGGTCATTTGGATTTTTTGGAGTTGGAGGTGGAGGTACTGCTATACAATCATAAATAGTCTCAATAAGTACTTTACAACCGTCTATTTTAATAGTCGGATTTAATACAACACCAATAATATAAATAGTGGGAATATGAATATTTTTTTTTTATTTGATAAACATTTTTTAATAGGTGCCTTATAAGCTGATTTTTCCATATATTCACTAAGTAATAAAAATATTAGAGCTATATAAAATAACATAGTTGAAATAGTATGATAATATATACCGAAAAATTCTTTTGTTGCTTGAATTTTTTTTTCTAGAAATACAATAAGTTCTGAATTTTTCCCCAATTGTTATCTACAACCATATCAGTTGGATTTCGATTATGGGTGTTAAAAATAAAGTTATAGGTCTTCTATAATCATAAGCAACAAGTAGTTGTTCGTATAAAGAATTTCACCTAGTCGCTACTTCTTCGGAAATTTTTCTATAAGCTAGTCCACAATCGTGACACATTTTTTATATTCTTTTTTCCGTTGTATTCTATTACTTCTAAAAATAAAATTTATAATAAATTGTATTTTATTAAGAATGTCTTCAAAAAGTGATAGACCATCCTTTATAACTAAGTTATAAATATGACACACATATTTTATATGAAAATGATTTGAAAAAGATGGATTTAAAAGATCTTTTAAAAATCTAATAACATAATTATTAGAAGAAACATTATCTAATATAATAGTCATAATTTTATCAGTTATGCCATAATAATCGCAAACTGAATGAATATTTTCTGCAATAAAACTACTAGTGTGCCTATCATCAATATATCTATACGCTAAAATACGTTTTTGCATAGATCATTTATAATCTATCCAATGACATGTTACAGTTAAATAATCATGGTCGTTAGTACTACAACCTATATCAGACGTGATAGATACTTTGCCAGGAAAATGATATAATGAATAACGTAAATACTGTTGATATTCATGTGCAAATTTAAAAACATCTCTCCTAACAATTGATCTAGAAAAACCGTTAAAAGCAGGATTATACATATCTCTAATGTAATGAATAAAATCAGGAGAGCAAGGAAATGAAAAAGTCAAACCCTCCACCGCAACTAATTTTGCTATTGCTTCTCTATCTCTATGTTTATCGTATTTATGGCCTACAATTCCCCTGTCATAGGATTTATTTGACCTTGTACTTGGTCTGGGACAATATGTGAACCTTGTCCCAACTGAGAGCGTATTGACGCACCTGATTTTTCAGCCAGGTATTGGTCCAACCTGGCTTTGTGAATGTTTTGTACATGTCTCAATAAACATCCCGTCCCACACTGCTCTTTTCCCATTTGAAATTTATAAATATTTTTGCAAAATTGACATCTAACTACTTGATTCTCTTCATCCCTATAAAAAAAATTCATGCATCTGATTTTAATTTTCGTTTGTTGGGCATCGTCTCATACTAGGGGTAATAGGAGGCGTTCCAATTGGAGGTGCACTAGTGGGCGTATCATCTAGATTAGTGGGTGTGTCATCTAGATTATCTTCTAAATAAAAGTCTGGTTGAGTTGCAAAAAATATCTCATTGTCTTCCTCTAATGGGGTATCATTAAAAAATTCAGTTTCATCTATATGTGTGTAATCAACCAAATCATTCTGTCTAGGAATAGGATGACTAGAAGAAGTACCCTGCACTTGTTACCTCTACTAGAAGAAGCACCCTTACCCTTAAGTAATAATAATAATTTAAAGAAGGAACGAATGTACCAAACGCCGACGTAAGGTCTACGTATAATCGAGGTTGAAAATTGAAACTTTGCTCGATGGATGATCTTCAAGCTAGTTGTCAACTTCAGTCCCAATTTTTTAACTTTGATTTAGTTATACAAATGAATAAATAAAATTTAATATTTAGTATCATGTAAACTTGTAGAGAGATAGATTGAGAGATTAGAAAGATTGTAGGAAGATTTGTGAGAAAGATGAAGAGAAAATGAGGTATTTATAGTTGAGAAATTGAGTTAAAGTATAAATATATTAACTTAGGGGTTAAAATAAATATTAAGGGGGTAGGGGAGTTGGGGGAGGCCAAAAATGGCCGTTGCACAACGACCAAAATATAAAATGGCCGTTATTACAGACCATTTTTGCAAAGGAGGATCGGCGGGATGGGGATCGGGCCTGAGGCGGGACCCGGCAGGCGGGACGAGCCCAGGTCCGTCGGTCGAATCCCGTTCCATTTTTTTATAGTGGGATCGGGGCGGTGTTGGGGCGGGACCGCCCCGTTGGCCAGCCATACTCGATTCTCAAAGTTGATTTTAAAGAAAGTTAAGGAGCCCTTTAAATCAGTTGTTTGCAATACTATTTTCTCCCCAACGAGTTCATTAATCACCTTGCTAATCCGCACAGTACCCTGGTCTCCTCCTTTCCCTACATATCAATCTTATTGCACTAAAAGATAAATCAAATTTATTAGATCAAAAAATTGCGTGGCTTGCCTTCATATGGACTGGTCTTTAATTTTTGCCCCTCAATTTGATCGTCTTTAATTTTTTTCATACTTCTCGTTTAATGAAAATTTGTGGGTCAAAATACTCTTTATTTGCAGGTATACTAAATCAGAGATTCTGGGTTCGAATCCCAGCGGAGGCAAAAAAAAATCCAGAAGACAAAATTTTCATAGAAATTATGTCTATTCGCCCAAAGTTATATAGAGATTATGCTTTAAGGAGCTTAGTTTCTATGTAACTAAACTTTGGCTTCAGGCATAGTTACATAAAAACTATGCTCTTAAGATATAATTAATATACAACTTTGGTCGAATAGTCATAATTTTCTATGAAATCTTGCTTTGCCATTTTTTTTCTTTTTGATTCTGCTGGGATTCGAACCTACAACCTCAGATGTATTTTCGGAGGCATAATTACATAGAAATTATGCCCCTTAAGGCATAGAAGGGGCATAATTTCTACACAACTTTGGCCGAATACACATATTTTTAATGAAATCTTGTCTTGCGATTTTTTTTTTTTTTTATTGTGCTTAGATTCGAACCCAGAACCTCAAAGGTATTTTTAGTCATATTTTTAGGCAAATGACAAATTAAAGACCACCAATTTGAGGGGTTAAAATTAAAGACCATCCTAAAATAGGGACAATTGTGCGAATTGACCGCGTTAGATTCTTTTTCATTCTTTTGGACCCGTATAAGTTGGACTTCATGCTAAGTCGAACGAAAACAGTAAAATGTAGCCAAAAGAGTTTGTGAAATATTGGACTGTTGCTTACAAAGTATGTGATGTCTTGATGAAAGCATGAAGTATGTGATATGTTAGGATCAGAGAAAATCAACATTTGTGAAACATTGTTATTATCTTGCCAGATTCTTCTACCCTTTTATGCCGTCTTTCATTTGGATTAATGTGCTTGAAACATCTTTAATGTATTTTATATGGATAATTATGCTCTCAATTACATGCCTTGTATTTAATTAGTCCTTTCTCTATGGCTGTTGTGCATACTAAAGCAGGTGGATACCTAAAGACTCGTGACTTCTTGCAACCATTGGAGCAAGCAGAGAAGACACTAAGGAAGGAAGAAACGAAAGTTGAGGTAGCGGCTGTAGAGAAGCCTCCACCACTAGTGGCTGCTAGTCCTTCAGGGGAGCATATTCTTCCTGGTGGCATAGGCACCTACAGCATTTCTTATTTGCACCAAAGGGTACCAAAGCCAGAAGCAAACTTGTTTGCACAGACTAGTACCGACAGAAATGATGAAAATTCAAACTGCAGTTCTTACACCGGGAGTGGTTTCACACTGTGGGATGAAACTGCAGTCAATAAGGGAAAGACAGGGAAGGAGAATTATGGGGGTGATAGACACATCCTAAGAGTTAAAATTTTTATTCTTTTTTTACTCCCTCCGTCCCAATATATGTGATGGTGTTCAATGAGCACGTAGTTTAAGAAATAAAGGAAAACTTTTGAATTTTGTAGTTTAAAATAAGTCACACATAGTTATGTGCTTATAAATTATCTCATTAAGGTAAAACGAGTATTTTAAGGTTGAAACATGTCATTGTCTGATTCGCGCTCTAGTGTTTGCTGCTTTAGAGTTATCTATGAATAGTTAAGTTTGAACCTTTCAGCTCCAATTAAAACTTGCTATTTGCTTGGCAGAAGCCGGAGTGATCACTGGAGGAGTTCAGCCTACGACATCATTAGAACGGCAGTCACAATCATCTTCAAATCATAAGCACAACACTACGGCCTTAAGTTCGCTCTCATCTGCTCGGTCAGTGACTCTTTTCTCCAATCATATGAATGTCTCCTTTTTTTCCCTTGATATCAGTACTTTTATTCACAGTTTCTAACTCTATGATCACCTTGCAGGCAATCATCGCCTCTTAAGAGCCAGAGTTTCTTAAATATGATAACATCAGCTAAGAATGCACAAGATGACGATGACGATGATGATGATGATGAAGATTTTGTGATTAAGAAAGAACCACAGTCGCACCCCAGAGGTTTGTCTTCTGTAAGTCTAATAGTTCCCACTCATTGTCTACACGCAGTTGTCGTTTGTAACATTCAGATAGCTCCTTTTACAGGTAATTTATCTGTAAAAGTTGATGGACAAGGCAACGATCAAAAGCCAAACACCCCGCGTTCAAAGCATTCGGCAACAGAACAACGGAGAAGAAGCAAGATCAATGACAGGTATGTCTATGGCATAGTTGATAGCTTAAACATAGAAATATCTTTTATATAGAATCCATATCTTATAATAATATCTCTAGGCTGCTTGATATATTTCAAAGTGTAGAGAATGGTACTAAAATGAGAAATACACATGTCCGAAAGGAGTTTGCTCGAGGGCTCTATTCTGTTACAGATTCCTATATAGGTTTAATGTTTCCATCTCTTCAGACTTTGCTTATCTGCGACTAGTTTGATTGAGTTTTGGTCAAAATAAAGTGGTGTTTAGCTGAACATTTAAATAATCTTTTAATTTCTTTTCAGATTTCAGATGTTGAGAGGAATCATCCCTAACAGTGATCAGAAAAGAGATAAAGCATCATTCTTACTGGAGGTACTTGAATTGCATAGTTTGTTAAGTCTTCTCTTTATCAATAGAGATATGTATAATAAAAACTAAAATATCATTTACAGGTTATCGAGTACATTCATTTCCTACAAGAGAAAGTGCACAAGCATGAGGAATCATACCAAGGCTGGGACAATGAACCTTTGAAGTTACCATTGGTAACCCATCTTGGTCTTTCTCAATGTTCGCCTCCTTTCTTAGGTCATAGCTATGTTGTGCTCAAACATTTATCAAAAAATTGGCTCACCTTATGGTATGAAGAACTGAAACCTAAGAATTTTGTGTTAAGAATGTAGTATGTGAGGTAGGAGTTGGTCAATACCACATGTACAATTAAGATGCCAAGTTGGTGAAATGAATTGAAGTCTTGTGACATGCTTGTGTATTTCCATGACCATCTTTTCAGAGTATATCAGGATATGAACGGTTTCCAGCTCTAAATTATAGTGGATTGAAACAGTAGGTCTGGATTTGGATGCTGTTTATACTTTATAGTGCAATAACATTCAAACTTAATAGGCGACAACATAATTCATTTTAATCTGTATATTAGCCTAGATCTAGATACCTATATTCTCATTAGCACAAATTTTTAATTGACCTCCATTCTGTAACAGAGCAAGTGCCATAGGACGACTCAAGGTGTCGGCAATCTTCCTCAAGGCACCATCAATGCATCTGGTGCTGCACTGACGTATGCCGGAATCAATGTGCAAAAACTAGAACCAAACATAAGCACCACGAGTTTAAAAGAAATTGGTCAGCAGCCTGGTTTAACAAATAAAGCGACAACAGTTTCTATGCACCCAAACACATTTTCATTTTGTGGGACTAGTAGCACACCAGCGATATATTCGTCAAAGCTGATAGCTGATACTGATAAGTTGGAGTCAAAGTTTCATTCTCAATTTTCGCTCAGCAGATCACATACGACTGATTATGCTATTCCAAATGGTAATCCAAAAAGGCAGGAGCTGTCTGTACAAAGTGGTACCATCAGCATCTCTAATGCCTATTCTCAAGGGTAAGAATTCTATTAGTGCTTAAAAGGTTCTGGAAATCTATCATTTTTAAAGCATCATTCATGTACTACATACATATTTATAAAGGCTATACAAACTCAAGTAACTATGTCCTAAGTATCTGAAACTAGATGCAATTGCAACAAATTAGGAATTCATGAACCTGGTGGTGAGTAAATTGCATAGTATATGTCTGAGGCTTACAGAGTGAATGAAGTTCTGCATCAATCTTTTGTCTTTGTCTATTGAGATAATGTATTGTACAAAATTCAGTTGCTTGTTGCATTCCTATGTTATACATGGTTTTGCACTCTGATCAAATCTCCCTCTACCTAAGTAGATTATTCTGTATGCTTTCTGCTGAATATACCAGTGGCTTGATATCAGTCTATACCCGTACTTGACAGGTTGTTAAACACATTGACACAAGCACTGCAGAATTCTGGAGTAGATTTGTCCCAAGCCAATGTCTCTGTGCAAATTGATCTTGGGAAGAGAGCAAAAGGGAGAGTAAATTCTTCAGCGTCTACGATTAAGGTAACATGAGCCCTTCTTAATTCCAGGAACTTTATACAGTTCTAGATGTCATTATTCTCCAAGTTAACACATGGTTTGAAGTTTGAGTAATTAACTTTCACAAAATTTCGACAGGGTGACGATGTTTCCACAAGCAATCAACCAATTCCAAAATCCATAGTTACAACCACAAGGGAGGAGTCTGATCGTGCCTTCAAAAGGCGGAAAACAAGCTATTGCTAATTTAAAACACTAGTGTTCTTTTTTTTTTTTGCAAGCACTATTGACGTCCACACCTGGTACAAAAATCTCCCAAATGAGAGATCACAAGCCACTGTATATGTAATGTACTAGTACTTACTTGACTAGAGTGTGATATTATTTACTTGTAGTAAACTATTGTATCATTATTAAGGCTCTCCATGCTGATGATGAGAAGCTGTCTTTTTCAAGTTGAGGCTTCCATTCATTTTCGTGGGAAGGCTCAAGGACATTGTTCTAGTCTATTTTATTAAAGACATGATGAATTTCGATAAGAAAAAGAAAACTTGATAGGTTGAAAACGAATTTGGCTTGACATTGTTTCATTCATTGAAATTTATAGGTCAAAGAGTTATCATCTTTATGGGATTGACTCTCCTTCTACTGCGTTACAATACGTTCCTCCTTACAGTGGAACACTCTTGCTAAATATTATGAAGCCACAGTTTAACAATTTTGATGATCACTCTAAACAAGAGGCAGCATGATCTCACTCCCCAGACATCCCTCTCAGCTATATATTTTTCAGTCGATTGTAATTAGTATTAGTATCATAGCAAGCTCTTGAAGGGGATTTTCTAATGGATGACTATGAGCACAATATAAATTTAATACTATATATTAGACATTGGACGGTGAAGATGAACAACCAAGGAATAGACTGAACTAAGAGTTAGTGAGGTGAACTTGGCTAGTGGCCCATAGATTTCGTGGAATAAATGGGATGGTTAGGCTTAAGCACCACACCACAGGTATGGACCTATATAATAGTAATAATAAAGAAAATTAGCTCTTTGGTAATAGAAACTTTTCTAGCTAGATTTCTATGAATGGTATGAAAGATCAATTTCTATGTTTTTGTTTATCCTGTCAGATTAAAAAGAAATCTCGACCCCAAAGAACCTATTAAAATAAAATTTAAAAAGTCATGTAAATTGGAGTAGGAGGAGTATATTGCAGGTTCAACTATTCAATCAATCATAAAACGGGAACAATTCTTTAATAGCAGTATAGCACGCACACAACCAATGCAAATTTTTGATTGTTCATTGAGCTGCCTAGTTGAACAGTTATTGGGCTTTTATCTTAAGAACTCTACAGTACTTTGGGCTTTGTGTTCAGATCTCTGTTGGGCTATCGCATTTGACAATGTTCGCATTCTTCATAGTTTTGCAATGTGCGAGAGAAGGTTTAGATCTGTAGCCCATACTGACGAAACAACAACTCAAGAGGAAAAAAGAAAAGCAACATGTCCCACTAAACAATATTTCTAATGGTCTTATAACCAACATTATTCACAAGTCCAGGGGGAAAAAAATCACAAAAAGCACTTTTCTGTTGTAGTTAAAAATAATTATTATTCTCGAGGTTCAAGTTTACCAAGTGAAACTCTAGATCACCGCGAAAGTTGAAACTCCAGGACAATAGGCTAAAGGAACAATATTGTCACCTTCATCGAATCAAAAAGTCAGTACTGGGGCGCCAAAAATTGCATTTAATTTGGATGATCCCTTTAATCGTTCCGCCAACCAAGAAGTCATCCTCAACCATTTCCGTCAATATTCCTTCCCTTTGTTGACCCTCTTAATGAACACTTCTTCTTTGGGAATAAAGTTAATGAGCGTCAAACTTTATCTTCACATAAGCTACTAGATCTCTTTCCACTTTTATTTATACATAATACTAAAAATAAATGTTCACTTTTTCTTGTCTAATTTGAATAACCAAAAGACAATTTACTATTTTATACCCGCCTTACCCTTAATATTAAGTACTCATCATTTTCAATTCATTTCCCGAACATATAGATGACTTATAATAATTAGAGGTGATATAGTAAATTTATCATTTTTATTTATTGCTTCTTAAGGATGTGTCAAGTCAAATATGGAACCCTCAAACGTAACATTACGAACGACAATCGAAAGACTAATCGTTGTCAATTTTATACCTTATTTTCGTCGAGGTACATTCCTTTATTATTCATCCGCCAATCACTACCATAGATATCCCATTGATTGGGAAAATTATAACTAATAAAAATTGTTTAATTTTAGATACTAATAGCACTCTATCTTTATTTGCAAGTCAAGCGAAGCTCTATTTTCACCAAACATCACTATTGATAAATCTTACTACCTTAATATTAAATACCAGGAAAGTGTAGGGAGTTGGTGACTACGTACAATTCCTTAGAACTCAAGAAATGACATTAATATCCTTTTGTTCCAACTTATATGACGCATTTTTTTTATCAGTTCAGAAACGAATGTTACATTTCTAAAATTCTCATTTTAATCTTGCTGAGATTATTTATAGTCAAATAAATGCATGAGACTTTTTTAGATCACAAGTATTAAAAATTTTCATTTCTTTCTTAAACTTCATGATCGGTTATTAGGATTGAGGGAGTATCTGTCTTTTTCAAAAATTAAGCTTGATATATATTCCACGAGAGCAGCAAAAGCTAGCTGTAGAATGCTGACTTGTATTAAGTAACCTTTTAGCCAGCTGGTTAGAATTGTGCATGTAGTAGAAAATCACTAGTACTATAGTGCCGTTTTGTATAATAGCGTAGTAGTAGGAACTTGGAGTGGCAGTTGCATATATAGAGAGCCATAAATAGAGAAACGCACTTGAATCTGATACGCATGTATACATTGACACCTCCAAGTCTTCCCTCGATAATTTGCCTTTCTTGGATCATTCAAAGTAGATAAAATAATACTCTACCAAATAATACAGTAATATAACTACAAGCATAGAGTACATACAATAGATTCTTGGGATTGAGTATCTTGGATTTCTCATATGCGACGATTCCCAAGTCCAAAAAATTCATAGCAATGAATCCATTTATGACTTTTTTTTTTTTTGGTTTCACCAAAAGTAGGTGGTTTGACAAAAAGGGAGGATTGAGAGGCCCGTAAATTTGGGTTGTTCTAGTGTCATTTTAAACTTGGTTGAATAAGGCCACTGCCAGTGAATAATGTTACAAGTTACAACAATACAAAGGCTGATAATTGAAAGCTAGTTGAATAATTATGATAATTCCAACTAGTAATAGAATTAGAATGGACGCACTAAGGCACTAGTGATTGGAGGAATGAGTAGTAAGTACCACAAGATTATCTCATTGGAGATTAATTAAGTACGCAAAGTGGCTTATCTTTGGCCTTTTACCTATTTTAGTCGTCTCCACCTATTATATGGATATAAAATATAAATATAAATATAAATATATTATTACAAATTTTAATTTCAACGAGATTCAGGTATTAGCCGACCTACCCGAAAATTATTGATCATAATTATGATGCACGCCTTCTCTTCCACTACCATATATTATAAACCTACTCCCCATGTCTGCTTATAATCGCCGACTAAATCAATGTGTGCAATATTTTTCACGTTATATATTATAAGTTGGTGTTTATAAAAGTCTATTTGATGTCAATACTTGAAAAGCAAAAAAGAAAGACCCGTAAGTACCTTTACAGCTGGTTGTCCACCCCCCCCCCCCTCATTATTTTGTATATATATTTATAGCTTATTGTTTAAAAACAATTGGATGCTTTAAAAGCAATTGTTAATTGAGTTTAAAACGTTAACATATTTCAGCATTAATTTGCAGTTACGGTTCAATAAACTGCACTAGACAACCATTGTGATTTATGTGCATAAACTATACAGCTCTAAGCTGGTGGAGGCTTCTAAAGTGAGTTTGTTTGGTAGATGGTACATAGCTTTAGTAATTAAATAAATAGTTTGTAATATTAACAAATATTCTTACATCAGGGGAATGTGCAGAAAGCAAATCACTTATATATACTTCTCATATTATAAATATTTTCCAAGAATGAATAGATGTGTAAGCCTAATTTTTATATGACTTATAACATTGACTAGAAAATAATTGGCCTCTCTTCTCCCACTAAAGTCACATCTTACCAAGCGCATATTACAACTCCAACCATTTTCTATCTGCCTCTTGGCCAAAAATTACTCATAAGGTCATGTTTGGAGCACTCAAATGTTCAACGCAATACAGCACTATGATGATGAGGTCACAATAGAATTTGAAGATCAGCAGTTACCAAAGAAGACCAATGGCAAAAGATAGTGGAAATACAAACAAGAGAAGAAAGATTGTAAATGGGTGTGTTGAGGCAGAAAAGAATGAAGCCTTCAACAACTGGGTATCGGGATGGAATCTTAAAATTGTTCGGTCCATAGTTTGCAATAAAACAAATTCTATATTTCACCCCCCTGTAGAGTTGATGTAACCCTGCAATGGCAGGGGAAGAAGCTTCTATACAGGAAATATATTATTAATTTATGTAAAAACGTTTTAATGTACTCTCCAGCATGCTCTCGAGTCTTCTCAGCCCGTCGAAGTACCTCCCACTGAACTTCAAGAGCCTCCTCGAAGCAAAATCCTGCTTTCTAACTGTCTCACGGTGTTGAGAACTATCTTCTCTAAATCATTCACAGAAACTGCATGGCAGTTACTTTTTCTTTTTCTTCTGAACAAGTGTTACCGGCAACATGATTTAAATGCTGCTACTTAGTGTTTCATCCTCATTAGATGATTCTAGACACTCCCATGGGTTCGAGTAGAAATAATCCTCTTCTTTGGGTCGGTCTGGAATAACCAACCTCTTGGTATGGTTGCCCATACGTTCAGCATGAGCTTCCTTAACCGCATTAGAGAACTCATCCCATGTCAATGATCCAGTAGTATGTTGGTCAATCAAATCCACTAGAAGCTTTCTGTCCAACAAGATGGTTTTCTTGTACCTAAGATATCTGCACAGAATGGTGAGACTTTTAACATAATGACATAACGCTACAACGAGATTTGCAAAACATAAAGTTAAACTTGTACTGTAAACCAGCAAAACAATAAGAAAACACCATATGTAGAAAACGTTGTACTGAAACAAGCAAACCAACAAGAAAACCCCGCATGTAATGGGAATTACTAATGGGTGATGGAAATACAAAATGATATCACTTAAGCATTTGCACAGAAAAAATATTTCATCAGATGGAAATACCTGCGATGTCCTTCAACAACTTTGGCCATGTTTCCATCATATGTAGGAACAAATATATCACTCTCCAATGACACAAGATAGTCCAATGCAGCCATTTGAGAAGAGTGATTCTGAAAGAACATAAGGTCGGAAGGCTCTAGTAGTGTCTCCTTCCTCACCTGCTCAACATAAAAGAGTGCAAACTGTGAGTCCACAAATTGAGGCAATATAAGCAGCAGCTAAAACAACTAGTTTGCACTTGATAACTACCAGATTAGGATAAGCTGCTGAAAGACTAGCCATTCTCCTTCGTCCACCGTATATCTCTCCAGCGGCAATGTAAACTTGTATGCTGGAATCAATGTCCAATGCCCTTAAAGTCAGGGCAGTTTCTTCGGGTGTCAAAGGACAGAGACCATCTCTCCTTTTCAAATCTGAATTTATGATTTTTTCTTTCCACCACGGATAAGCATATCTGAAAAAGGATTATATCAGCCCAGCAGTGAAAGACTACTAAAGACTGCCACTTCATACAAGGATATAAAAGTTCACCTCATTCTTGTCAACTCATCAATCTCATCCTTGTTACATCCCTGACTACAGCCAGAAAAAGCTAACATATCCATTTCATATCTCAGGTGGAGCACCATGAAAGGACCCTTTTGCCTGAGAAGTCGAATAACCTTTTTGCCCAGCTCTTCTATTTGAGGGGTGAATTTCAAGGCGCCAAAATTTACTCGACAACGCAGTTTTTGAATTTCCATGGGTTGGCCATTATTAGCAAGCCGAGCATCGGTTCTGTTTAAGTGAACAACTTTGTACTTCCGAATTAAGGGAAGAATCTGTAATCAGCAAATATGACCATCAGTACTCACAGAAGTATGATGAGTTAACAACACACATCATCAAAGAAGTGTGGCTTACACCTACAAACCTGGTTATGGTAGTAAGAAATATCAGACCAACTGATAGGTGGCATGGTGTATATCATTCCTAGCTCTACTCTCCTCTTCAGTCTTGGCGGTAGCTCTCTCAATATTCGGACTTCATCTCTCAAGGATGTTATAAAATGATCAACATCGAATATATCTTGAAATTCACTGCAAGTCAAAAAGAATTGTCAAGTGTACTACAGATCATCACCCTTATACTATAAGGAAGCAATCCAGTAATTAGAAGACAAAAATAAAGATACTCGAGGAGACTCACCTTGGATCAGCCCAAAACGAGGTTTTATCCAGCTCGGGAACTATGAGAGTCACATTCAAATATCTTGCAATGGCAACCATATCACATATCTGCAAAAATAAAAACAGAAGAAGGAAATGAGAAACTTATAAGCTATAAAACTCACAATGGTTACTGTAATTGAAATACTTCAAAAATGTGACACTAAGCTGATATTTATCTTAAGTAAGCCACTCACCGCAGACCTCATTTGATTCAGCCCTCCATTACATGAAACCATAAGGTAACCATTATTCTTGTAAACCCCTGGATTAAAAAATAATTACAACAACTGTCAGGACTCAGTAATCGACGAAGAAACAGACATCGTGAAACAGAAATTCGTAAAGCAACAATGGAGGAAACAAATATCCAAGGAGGAAAATTCTTAACTTTGTTCAATTATCATCGCACAAGAAGCTAGAAACACCTCAATAAGGCTATGAGCCTTTTGGTGATTTCAACTAAGATTCTCAAGGAATATATTCAAACCCTTCAACCACATATTTCACTAGTATCTCAATTATAATTAGCAAAACTTGTAATGAGCAAAACATTCTTTACATAAATCATTACACATTAGATGATGTAGTACCCAACGGCTATTCCACAAATTTACTAAAAATAGCCCATCTACACTCTACTCTATAACATAACATGTACCGCAATCTCTTTGCTTCCCACCAAACCTGACCATCTACAACACACAATTAAGTAAACACAGCAGACAACACAAATTACTCACTCTTAGGTGGAAGAACTCTGGCAGGGACCTCGGGTGACGAATTGACAACAAATGCAGCAGCAGATTCCTGTGAGAAACAAGAAGGCCAGCCCTTCAAAACTCTAGGACCCCAAGTCTCCCCCAAAGTCATCAATTGAACCACACAAGTCCATAAAAGAATCGAAGTTGTTGCCCTTATCATCCATAACTTCATTCTAGACCGCGACATCATAGACCTTTTCAGTTTCTCCACACGACTATCACCTAAAGATCCTGCTTTGAACCCCATTACGCTCAATTTACTCTTTTGTCCCTCTATTCTGCACATATCCTCCCCATACAACAACTCCTCTACTCAAAAATCTTATCTTTAATAGCTCCAGAAAGCTGCCTTGTTTAATAATGTAGTATCCAAATTAACTCGGAAATTAAAGGAATTAAAAAAAAATCCTACAGTCACAATTTCAAAGGCAAAAAGTGAGTGGATCAAACTGCTCAAATCTGAGCACAAAGAGAAAAGTGGAAGAAATTTGATCCTTCAGAAACGTAAACAAAACTTGGATAGTTAGATCTTCTAGAGAGTGATCATTCAGAAAGCAGCACCATAAACCCTAAATGTCTAACACATTAGGTGAAAAAATCGACCAAAAGTTGAATTTTTGAGTGTTAACGGAAGCGAACCCTAACTGATTATTCTTTTCTTAGGATGAGAGATCAATTAAAAGGATATATAAGGAAATGCGATATGTGTGTGAGATTTGGGAGAATTTTCCGGCGAGACGGCGGTGACGTTTCGCCGGAATCTGGTGCCGCCGCTGGTAAGCGACGAGAGGGAAAAAAGAGAAATGTGAATGTGAAGAGGAGAGAGAAAGAGAAATAGAAAAAGAAGAGAGAGATAAGAACACGCGCCGGTTATCACATGCGGCAACTTCCACACTTCCCCTCCTGTTATTTTCTCGGAATTATTATCGTATATATATGGATTATTATTTATTTCCTTTTTCGTTATTATTTTTTCAACTTTGGTCTTGCACAACTGCAAGTATTTGTAGTCTCAATAAGGCAAGACTAAAAAATTGCCTTGTTCTTTAGCGATTGTTAATTCTATATTTATTTATTCTGTTTTGGTTATTTTTTAAACTAAGTTGTCTCTTTGACTTTGTTTTCCTTTTGTGGATTTAAATTTGTTCAAGGTAATATTTTCTTTGATTGTAATGTGATTAATATATTGTAATTATATGTTTAGATCAATTCGTACTTAGTGAAAATAAGCCATTATTTTGATAAGTGGAATTAAGAAAAAATTCTCCCCAAAAATTTATAGTCATTCTTATAATCAAAACATATCTTTTTCGGGTTAGTTATTACGATTCGCCTAAAGATTATATTTTTATTTGGATTCTTCCATATCAATATAGTAGTGACTTTATTCACTTACATTAATTATTTACAATGTTCAATAATGATCCTCAAAAAACGACATTGTGCATCCTCTTAATTAAAATTGAAAGTAAGCAAGAAGTTCATCTTTACTTTATCAATATCATACTTGTTCTAAATATATAAACCTTTTGATATTACGTAAAACATACATCACGATATTTCAATAACTGCCACATATCTTTTTCTCTTCACACGAATCAAACGTGTATTGCAAAACAATTGAGGAATTGAAACCTGATCGTAAGCTAAAAGTTGGACGTTTGACTGTCACAGAAAAATCATTCGCTGCCAATTTCTTTCGAAGTGGGGACAGGGAAAAGCAACATTATTTTCAAGAATAAAAAATATAATAAGCAATAACAAAACAATGAGAGGAAATATAAAAGAGGAGCAACCTTTGGAGTATGAAACCGGCCACACTAGTCCGCATGATTAACAGTGCTTATGAATTGAAAACCACGGCAAATATGGAAAATAACCAATAAATGAGAGTCTTCGGAAATAGCTGGATGACAAAGAAGAGAAACTTAAAATTCAATTGGAGGCTGCAGCATGGATTCGAACCCCGGTGAGAGCAATTTGCTCTCTTCTGGGGTATGACCTTGTAGGTGATATCAATTGCTTTGTTGTCAAATCCTGATTATTCAGGCACATCCCGTTGTCAAACTCTGGTCATTTAGGCCTGCGATTTACTGATATTAATGCTAAGGGATCAGAATTACTATTTTGAATAGTCTGCTTAACGGGAAGTTAAATAAAAAAAAACAATAAATGAGAGCCAGCTAAATTGCTATCGGTTAGGGGGCCACTACCATAAAGTAACAGTCAGACGTGTCAAAGATCGAGCCACATTAACATTACACGTGGCGCCGTGAGATGGCCGTACAACAACCTTCTCTATCGCCGAATTATAAGGGACATATAAAGACACCGATAATATCTCGCGATACTTCTGTTGCTAGTGTTAGAAAAACCTTTATTTTTGGCTTTTCACCATCTTGTGTTACCTTTTATCCACATTTTTGACATTCTTATCCCGAATTAGTTACTCTTTTTGTTTTACCTTTTTTGGCTTTACTCCCGATTTCTCGTTATCAAGTTATATTTATTGAGCTTATTAGTAAGTGGGATTCGATTTTCTTAGCATTATTGTAAAAAGTAAAAACTACCGAACTGTATGGGGTAAAACCAGACTTGACAGTTGGACGATAATGGAGGCGACACGTGCAGAGTGGAGACAGATCAGATATGACTCAACAAGACTGACACCGATCTCAACGTTTGAGCACGGCCAGTAAAGTAAATCTCGTTCATTGAGAGTCTGGAATCATGATACAAACTCATCTAGCTTCGGAGATACATGACCGTAAAAAAGACAATGAACGGTCAAGACAAATTCAAATTATAGTCACCCCCCGAAGAATTCATGATTCATTGAAGACTCTTAACCACACATGCAACGATTTATTGTGTAGATAATGATCATCTAAGAGAGACCTATAATACAATAGACATTACTTAGGGTTAGTTTATAAAAGCATATCTTCCACTAACTTGTATCTCATCTGATTTTCAGCACTATAACAATTATTTTCACTCCATCGTTATCCTCATGCTATTGTATTCTGATAACGTTGCTAGAGAATTGTTCCGGAGAAACATCAATAAGAATCTCTTACTATGTCTTATTTGACTATTCGTTACTAGCAATTGTCATGTTGTCTATGTTAACATAGCAATTTAGAATCTATTAGTCATCTTATTATGTGTATCGTTTAATCACATAAACAAATTCAATTATTATTTTACATTATATTTTAGGGGTAAACACAAATTTTAAAAATAATATAAAGTAAAATTACAACATTTGCGATGTGTACCAAAAAAAACAGAATTTACAATATGAAATAAACAGGAAAAGGCCAAAAAAAATATTATGGTTGCTACTTGATATGATCCTTTGTTATACTCTGAAGAAATAAGGCGATATGCCGATACCTGATCTTCAAGAAATGATGAGTTGAAATTAAGTGATATCTAATAATAAGAGCCAGTTTATTTAGATCACGGTTGGTCATTTTCATTCTTTAACAACTACTGATGAAATTAGTAAAAAAAATAAATGCACTGTTAATTGATTGAAAATAACACTTCAATAGTTTTTCCAGGCAAAACAAAGGAAACAGGAAATCATGGGCTTCAGAATAGGAGAATTGAATTGCAGCACTAAATTTAGCTACATCTTAGGGAAGCAGCTAAGAGCCCGGGGAGAAATTTTAATGTAATCATTTAAGAGACCAAGAAGATAAGATCTGAGGGTTGAGACTTTAATAGTAATAAATAGCATAGTAATTTATCCTCGGAATATTTCTCAAGGACTCTGTTTAAAATTTTCTTCTATCTATGTTATACTCCCCGTAAATAAAAAAGAGTGTTAAATTAGTCATTTGCATATCTATTAAAAAATACTAATTCTTAGATAAAAAAAATAATTTGATTAAAATATTCCTAATCAAAGAAGTATTGAAATTTGGTCATCTAATTAATGTAAATCGGGGAAAAGTAAAGTTAATTTAAGTACTAAAAAGATTCAGCCTCTCTAACCTACCTGTTAGTGTTAGACATGATATAAAATCAAGGCAAAGAAAGTAAAACCAAATTTTACATAAAGTTTAGCCTCAGGCTCTAAAAATGCATTTGAAAAATTCAACTAAAGAGGCCTAACTCCTAAGTTCGTAGGATTGAAATTTCTTTACATCTTTTTTTCTCAACCTCAAGGGTGCAGAAGAAGATGCAGTTCTTCGATGATGAGTTTATCTAAACTAATATATTCGATATGAAATTTAGATATATATAAAAATCAATTACATATTTAATATATCTTCGTAGAAACAGCCTTTTGTAGAAATATGAGATAAGACTGTGTACAATAGATCCTTGTGGTCCGACATTTCCCCGGACAACGCGCATAACGGGAGCTTAGTGCATCGGACTATTTTTTATATTTAACATATCTTATACTACTATCTGAATTCATAATTTTAAAATATATATTTAAGTTTAAAAATTCTTGAAAATTAAATCTTAAATTTATTTATGATAAAGTGTATTCATTTCTTAAAAGGGTGGAAATATTCCGGACCGAACAAAGCTATAGTTAAACCTTTTAAAGCAAAGAAAAAATCGCCTCAAAATTATTCAGCAGATACGCGGATTGAAACTATTTTCGGAAGAATAATTAGAGCGGCTGACGAGTAGTTATTTAACCTTAAAATTAGTATCGCAGGCGAGAAGTACGCTTGCGATAAATTGAAAAGGACAAGAAATGACAACTGGATCTTCTTTTGATGCTATGCTATTACTATAGGCCGTACCGTGAGACTGTCGGTACCGACGTTATAACGGCAAGTTAACGAGAGGAAGAGATGAGTAGGTGAGAGGGTATATCAGAACGGTCGATTGGTAAATGAACCAAGGCCTTGGGCTGAGCCTACTATTGGTGTGGCCCACAACCTGATTCATATTTGGGTTTGTTTCCCTTTGTGGGGCAAAGTATCAATGTGAATGTGGGTCGTGTCAGATTCTCTGGTCCACTTCTGTAGACGTCACACTCATCATTTATACCACGCCTCACCTGTTATATTTCACTTTGAGTTTGAAGTAAAAAGATGTATTTGTTCCGGTCTAATTCATATGGTATTTCATTAGATTTGGACAAAAAAAAAATTTTGAAATTGGTGATTAAAATAAATTATAAATATTTATATAATTGTAAGTAAAATTGAAATTTTAAGATTAAATTGTTCTGCTCATATCTAGTATTTGATTTGATACAAAATTTAAAAAATAAAATAAGAAGTTTTAAAACTTGTGATCTAAAATAAGTCATAATAAATAATTGTATAGCTATAAATTATCTCAATAAATATATTATCGATATTTTGAAGTTAATTTGTTACTACTAATCATAGAAAAGTGTCATTTTTTGAAGTGACCTGAGAAAAAAGAATGTCACATAAGTTGGGAGAAAGGGAATACTAAATACTATAAAAATGTCATTATTTTAAATTAATTAAAAAAATATAATATCACATAAAATGAGATAAAAAAAAAAGTAATAAGTCAATCGTTTTGCCTCTAGAATAAAAATCAAATACCTCTTTCAATATTCACTATATAGTTCAACGAAAAATTTGGCTACGGTCTTTATTCTTTCTATTGATCTCCCAATAATAAAAACGACCGACATAGTATAAAAGCTGACCAACCAAAATAGTGACACTTAAAAAGTTTAATATAGGAGGAATTCAAAACAAATGCTAAATTTTTTAAGTTCCGAATGTATGATTATTTTAAGTTCCGTCTTATTGTTATTACACTTTAAATATTTTGGAATAGAAAATTAGAAAAGTCGTGAATAGTTGAGGATAAAATATGAAAAAATTGTAAAAGATATTCTACACCTAAGAGGTCGACGATTAAATGATAATCCCTAATCAACTACTCTAATTCCTATCCGATTACGATTGACAGAATTGCATATTGTATCTTAGACATAATACTCTTTATTCTGAAACTGAAGTAAGTATATTTTAAATTTACCGATGATATAAATTTATCAATTCTATGGTACGTGTCGAAAGCTCATTGATGCACTAATCACGCGAAAAGAATAATATACCTGTCTTTGTCAAATATGATGTTTACTTTGATTTGTTGGCTTCTTAAATTCTTGGACCACGGTTTCCATAATTAATTCTAGAGGGAGCTGAATTACATCTTGTAATTTCTCTATATTTAGTAAATTTTATTTTCACTTTTCTCTTTCTTCTAATAATCAAACGAAGTCCAAGATTACGTACCCTTTGATTAAGCCTAAAAGGGGAGAAAACTAAGGCCCCACTAACTTGGCAGCATTGTGGAAGTAAATTATTACTATTATTTTAAACTACCGGGGAAAGGTAAGTACTAATTTATTTATGGATAAGTGGTGACGGGTGAGTAGAAGTAATCACTGGGTTTGTTGTTGTAGTTGTTTGGTGAGTGTAGAAGTAAATATGCATATATGGAGTACATAAATAATTACTATTTTGGCCTCATTTTTAACAGTCGTTTTAGCTCAATTTTTTTTATCTCAAGATAATTTAAGTCGCTTTAGAAATTCAAAATTAAAATTGACATTTATTTTCAACTATACTCTTAATGTTAGAGAAGTATGCACGATATTTAAGAGAAAACCCCATTCTATTTTTCTTAAATAGAGATAACTTAGTAAACTATACCTTGTAGTATCTATTATTTTTTTAATGACGTGAAAAAGAGCTAAAGCGATAGTTAAAATGGGACGGAGAGAGTAATATCTATTCATAGTAATTTTTAAGGAATTTTCATCTGGTCATGAATCCCAGCTCACACATGCTAACCACTGTAATAAATTAGTACATGTTATGATGTTAAGGAATTGTGTAATTTTATAAACTTTATAGCAAAAGTGAATCAATAATTTTAATCAATTGTCAGATGTGTGGCAGACTCACAAAAGAAACAAAATCGACTATTTGGTACTCCATGAAAGAAACGTGGTAATATAAATTCTAAATTTCTAATATATTGTTACCATCTAGTGGCTAATTGTCTGTAGTATATATTCCACCATGTGAGTGTCGACATACATATCACTTTATCACTTACATCCACATCTATAATCGTGTCAATTATCATAATTAATCTGAATTAGACCACTAATAAAGTCTATAAAGATAGTGTACCATTTTCTGCCTAATACAAAATTTGGAAGGTTTTACTATAATATGGGCCATTATCCTATATATGATCAATTATCGTTATAGCAATAAATATAATACAACTTGTTTTTTTGGTAAATTATAATACAACTCGTTGTACAGTCCATTGTTATACTATTAAATTCAGACACATGATTTGTCTATACTTCGCATCATATATGGTAAAGTAATGAGTTTTGGTGTAAATTAACCCCGAGAACGAATAAATTTTTACCCTCTCAACTTTGGACCAAGCAGAATTAAAAGCAAAACTAATAGAAATGTTATAGTGGCACAGTGGGGCTTTAAAAATTTTGGAGTAAGTTTAACTATAAGTCACGGGTTCGAGCCGTTGAAGCAACCACTAATACTTACATTATGACAGACTGTCTACATCACACTCTTCGGAATGCGGGCCTTCTCCAAATCTTGTTAACGCGAGATGTTTTATGTACTGAGCTGTCATTTTTTTTTTATTTTAAACTAAGATGGCTCAACTACACTTGTCTAGCATCTTCTTTTTCTTTTAATCAAACTCATTAGGTCAGCCAGGGAAAAAAAAAAGATGTGAAAGATAGAAAGTAATTTTATGGTTGTCAAGATAAAAGGATTACTACGTAGATATCAAGGTAGCTAAACATTTTAACTTCAAGTTTACTTTAGAAATATGTAGAGTAACGAAAACATTATTCTCCATTGTCTTTCTAATTTATTCCTTTCCTTTTTCGCGATTGACATTAAATTACTGCTTCATCCCTAAACTCATCCCATTCTAAAGGAGGAAATTAAAAAGTAAAGGTAAATTCCACCGCGTGAAGAGTCAGTAAGTCTTAACAAATTCCTAGCATAGCATTAATTATTGTTTCTACTATAATTTCTGACAACTTTAAATTGACAGTTTAGGTTCTTTACATATTATTGTACTTACCTTAATCATACTGTCATAGTGCGCCAGATCTTAATTAATCAGTTGATCCAACTTAATAATGCAAATTAAACTAAAGAAAAAAATGGAATCCGTAGGTTATGGAAAGAATGTACAGATAACTAAACATGAACAATTACATGGAGCCAAAATCAGCAGGAATCATTTAATCATTACAAATGCACGTCTGTACTGTAATCATATAGAAATAGACGAGAGAGTATATAATGTAATATGTGTAGCCTGAAACTATGGAAGGAATAAATATCAATCATCAAGAAATTAAAACTATTTAAATATAAAGAAGGGAAATACTAATTAGCGGCTTGGGGTATATATATATATATATATAATGCCAGAACTAAAATATAGACTGTTCGACAACTCGATCTGCTAATAATACCAAAACAAAACAAAATATATTTCATGGTTGAGAAGAAATCTTGAAAGTTATTCAAACAGACTACTAAAAGCCTACGGTTGCTATTCAAATAGAGACCAAAATTTTAATAGAAACGATATTGATGTGTGCAAATATGCCGACGGAGAGATATTTTTAGAATGAAAAGATGACAATAAGAGACTTTTCTTTGATTATTTTTCAATCATTAAATGTTCACAATTATTAGAAATTTCTTTTCTTTGCCCTGACTCTTTACTTTGAAGAGAAATTTCAAATGTTTTCTCTTCCAAAGTTGTCCAAACAACACCTTGATGAAAACTTGTGTCATATAATTAGCGAGGAAATGAGTGAACCCTTTTACAATTTGAATGAAAGAAAATGTACTCCCGAAAAAAGATATAAAACTAAAAAAAAAGTTTATAAAGGGCTATAAAACCAATTCTCCTATATAATTGCATCACAAGAAGTATATTTTTTATATTTTGATAAATGACGTAAGAAGTATAAAATAAATGTGGTTGACATGATAAAGGATGTTACACCTAACCTAGCTAGGTCCAAATTTATTTAATTTTATCTACAACCAAGGTGTTGCAGTCATAATCTTTTACTATATTCCTTGTATTGATCACTGAAAGCAAAATTGACGACTGAGAAAGGAACCAATGGTGCATGGGCAAACAGATCGACGAACTATAGCGTGTAATTCCAAATAAGTAATGCAACAGTTATTCCTTAATTGGAAATAAAGAAATAAAAAGAGTACATAGGTTATGGACAAATTCTATTTTCTTTAATCGTTTTAGTACCTGCGGAATTATTAATAGTAACTTTTTTAAAGAATGTTACTAAATTTGAAAATTCATTTTGCCGTCCATTAACGCCAACTGTCTTTTTGATTGGTAACGCAGTCGCTCTTTGATTGAGCATTATCATTTTCCACCCGGTGTCTTATATGTGCACTGAAGCCAACTAATTTCGAATCGAGCTTGCAGGGTCCATTGTGAGGGTAACACTCCCAATAAAAAAAAATCTATTCACAGGCTTGAACCCGAGAGTCAAGGGTACGTGGAGGGACCCCAAATCATCCCACTACATGAATCCATGTTGGTATGGACAAAATTCACCACACACAAACAGCAATTAACTGCAGCCAATGTTAGCAGCACGGTATAATCTGTTTAATCATTTAATTATTACACATGTACGTTTTTGTAAGATTGTATTAATCATCCTTGGAGAGCATTTCTCATTAATACAAATATATATAGGTGTACAATGTGGAATCCTTATACAACAATGTATCTTAATTCTATCATAATTACATAACACTAAATATGGTAAATATAAACATGGTACACTTGTTAATACACCCCCTCAGGCGGAGCGGGAGGAGGCCGGACGCTAAGACTGGATCTGAAGTCTAGGAAGGCCCTTTGTGAATATATCTGCATACTGATATGACGAAGGCACATGCAATACTTTGACATGACCGAGAGCAACCTTCTCACGAACAAAGTGGATGTCCATCTCAATGTGCTTGGTTCGCTGATGCTGAACCGGATTATGAGATAGATAAATAGCGAATATATTATCACAATAGACCAAAGACGCCTTACGGAGAGGACATTAAAGCTCCAAAAGAAGGTTTCGGATCCAACAGACTTCAGCAACAACATTAGCAACACCTTTGTATTCTGCTTCTGTACTCGAACGGGATAATGTGGCTTGTCTCTTGGCTGACCAAGAAATGAGGCTATCCCCTAAGAACACACAATAGCCTAAGGTGGATCGTCGCGTGTCCGGACAACCTGCCCAATCAGCATCCGTATATGCTAACAACCTGGTCGGTGCTGAGGGGCAGAGATGCAATCCATAATCAAGTGTGTCCTTAACATAGCGAATGATACGTTTGAGGGCAATAAAATGAGGCTCCATGGGGACATGCATGAATAAGCATACCTGCTGAACAACATAAGCAATATAAGGTCTGGTGAAAGTAAGGTACTGGAGTGCTCCAGCAAGACTCATGTATATAGTGGGATCTGACACTGGAGTACCATCCAAAGCACTGAGCTTTGATTTAGAGTCAACTGGAGTAGACATGATCTTGCAATTCATCATTTTAGCCATGTATACAATCTCCTCGGTAGGGCTGACAATGGATCGGAGGTGGATTGAGTGAAGCTCAATCCGCCTCCACCCGCCAACCATCCATCCACCACCTGACCCATCCATCACCCTATTTTTTCTTCATCCACGTCCGATCCACCCATCATCTACGGGTGAATCAGGTGGATCGGATGTTTCACGGATGAAAATTATAGCACAATCAGTTTTGTACTTTTGGTTTATTTTTCAGTTTTCATACTATCTTGCTTTTCATACTATATTGCTTTACCATTATAATTTGATCTTGATACCATTGTAATATTCCTCAACTTATTATATTGCTAACAATTATAGTCATATATAGAGTGATGTTCAACATAGAAAATGTCAATTATGTATAACGTAGTACAAAAAATAACATTTTTGATACTAGGAATCATCGTTATTGTCATGTTGAAATTGAAAACGAATTTTCTTTCACTTTAGAAAAATAAAGACAACTATTGAAAATCAAACCAAGTACTAGTAACTACATGAGTCACGGGGTATGTTATCACTGTGGTTAGAAATATCATGAGTCAATGAATTGTCCGAAGAGGGCACGCCCCCCAGCAACAACTACATATCGGGAAAACATCCACAAGATCCAGTGCAGAGGCTAATGCCTCTCCCGCAAAATGAATCAGGGAACTTCAGTTTTAATACCATCATCCATGGGTGAATCTACAAA
The DNA here is from genome assembly GCA_029783415.1 of Anisodus acutangulus. NCBI lineage: Eukaryota > Viridiplantae > Streptophyta > Magnoliopsida > Solanales > Solanaceae > Anisodus > Anisodus acutangulus. Next base: position 8,414,163 of record CM056506.1, on the reverse strand, counting down.
ATTGCCCCTCCCGAAACTCTTTCTGTAATGAATGAAATACATGACATAAATCTAGGAAAAATATTTTGGAATAATTCTTTTTTTTTGTTTCCCACCCGGTGCATAGTATTCGTATTGAAGCCGGACTATATTTGAATTCGTGTCGGGTAATGCTCATTTCTCGGGGGAGCCATAGAAGTAAAACTATTTTTATGAGAACTTATCTCCGTAGAGAATGATTTGTGTTGTTATTTACTGAACTACATAAAAAATAATTAATTTATAAATGGGTGGATGGATGGGTCGGGTGATGGATCAGATGGTAGGTTGGATGTATGTCCACCCGAATCCGACCCTATCCGTCACCCGATTAAAATCTGTGTTTTGTCGGATTTTCGTCCATATAATCGGGTCGGATGGATAGGATATCCATCGGGTTAGGGTGAAATTGTCAGCCCTACTCCTCGGCATACGTAAGCTGACAAAGAAACATAGTGTCGGCAGATCGAGTCACAAAAATCCCCAAAAAAGTAGCTCAACTTTCTCAAGTCAGTCATAGCAAATTCTGATTTAAGCAGTGTAATGATATCATTTTTCAACAACTCAGAAGAGGCAGTAAGCACAATATCATCAACATACAGTAATAAATACGCAATGCTACTACCTCTATGAAAAATAAATAGAGAATTATCACTTGCTGCACACAAACCCAAGCTGCATGATATACTGAGCAAAGCGATCATACCACGCTCTAGGGGTCTGTTTCAAGCCATAGAGTGACTTACGGAGACGACATACATAATGATGAGCTGTTGGATGGACAAAACCAGGTGCATATAAGCTGTTTCTTTCAAATCCCCATGTAGAAACACATTTTTTACATCAAGCTGATGAATAGGCCAGTGTTTACCCATAGCAATGCTCAGAACTGTACGAATAGTGGCCGGTTTAACAACCGGACTAAATGTCTCACCACAATCAATGTCTTCTGCTGATTTGTGTCATTAGCCACAAGTCTCGCCTTATACCTCTCTAGCTCACCACTATCCCTGTACTTGTGATGAAAAAACCACATACAATGAATCACATTCACCCCTTCCGGTCGGGGAATCAAATCTCAAGTATGTTGTTTTGTTAAGGCATTAAACTCCTCACGCATGACTGCATTCCAATTCGGGTCCATTTTGGCTAATTTTGGGCTTTTGAGAATGGGGGAAAGGGTTTGGGTGGACAAGTTAAAATGGACTTTGGGTTTGAAATCCCGTGTTGGACATGGGTTTCCATATGGTGTGAGGGTGCTGGCTGGGTAAGGGATTTTGGGCGGGTCGATGGTGGTTGGGGATTTTGGGTATGGTCGATGGTAGTTGGTTGGGGCAAATACGGAATAATGGCGGACGGTGGGTGGGGAGTCGAACTAGGATGTGCGAGGTTGTTAGGGGTGTCTGGGTTTGGTGTGGTGGTTATTTTTGGTGTACCGGTACTGGTGGGGGCTGGTAAAGTTGGATAGGGTGTCGGTGAGGGTAATGTTCCGGTAACAGGGTCGGCTTGTTGGTTGCCGGTGATTGGACTGACGATGGATTGGAGGTGAGACTATGGAGATGACCACGATGGCGAGATGGTTACCGGTGGAAGTCTGATGGCCCAGTGGCGGTGCCGGTTAGAAGCGATCGGCGGTGAAGTCGATGATTGGGTGGGAGTAGGCGTCTGATGTCGGTGGCCGATTCTGCGATGGTGGGGAGTCTGTCGGGGTGACAGGAATGGTCCAGGTGAGCTGTCGGTGGTAGCAGCGGTGAGAAGTAGTGACTGGGTATTGACTACTGCCGGAACAGTGGTATGTCGGAATGCCTGTTGGACAAGCGGTGATGGGTTCGAATCGTCGAGGAATTGGTAATCAGTGACTCGAATTTTTTTGATGTTGTCAAACGGGAAGACATATTCAATAAATGTGACGTGCCAAAAAATTATAATTTTATCGGTGGAGAGCTCATAGCGCATGTATCCCCGATGGTTTGACGGAAAACCTAGGAAGGCGTACGGAGTAGATTTGGGTGTCAATTTGTGGGGGGCCGTGGATGTCAGATTAGGGTAACACAGACAACCGAAAATTCTAAGACGGTCATAGGTAGGGATCCGACGGTAGAGAATTTCGGTGGGTGTCCTATTTTGAATACGGGTAGGTAAAATATTGAGAATGTGTTCTACCATTTTTAGTGTATATACCCAAATAGTATGAGGGAGAGATGCATGAAAAATGAGGGTACGAATCATATTATTAATGGTTCGGAGAATTCTTTCAGCTTTACCATTTTGAGAGGAGGTATATGGGCACGAGAAATGAAAAACCATGTGGTTAGCCGCACATAATTTATGAAATAAGGAATTATTGAACTCACGACCATTATCACATTGAAACGATTTTATGTCTTTTTCAAATTCCATTTTGACCAGTGTACGAAACTCAACAAATTTGGAGAACACTTGAGATTTGAGTTTGAGTGGGAATACCCAAAGAAAATGAGAGAAATCATCCAAAAATACAAGATAATATTTGTGGCCTAAGTTGCTAGTTATGAGAGATGTTCATAAGTCAGCGTGAATAATATCAAAGGGAAAGAAAGTAGTACTCATAGAAGTCCTAAATGGTAGTCTAACGTGTTTCCCTAACTGACAAGAGGAGCATCTATGAGAAAGATTCTCTTTGTTATATTGGATCAAATTTCGATTTCTAAGAGAATAAAAAATGTGAGAACCCGGATGACCAAGTCTACTATGCCACGTTGAAGGAGATATGATTGTTAGAACGGTGGGAGGGGTGACACTAGCAGCGGATGTGGGTAGGAAATGATATAGGTCCCCTTCACTATTGCATCTCATAAGGAGTTTTCCGGTACGGAGGTCCGTTACAGATAATCCAAACGGATCAAAGTTAATTGAGACAGAATTATCGGTGGCAAATTTTCTAACGGAAATTAGATTTTTGATGATGTTTGGGGCATAAAAGACATTTTAAGAGAGAAGTGAGGATGCGGTGGTAGGGTAAGAGTGTCGCCAAATCCTTGAATTGGAATGCGATGACTATTACCAACCATAATAGATTGTGGAGTATTTAAACTTCGCAGTTGAGGAAGATTACCAGAATTGTTGGTGAGGTGAGACGTGACGCATGTATCCATATACCACGCATTATCGGGCTGTCGAGAAGTCAATGTGACGAAAGTCGAGCCCAAATTGGATTAGGAGAGGCCTGGAGCAGACTGGTAAGCTGCCATGAAAATATTTATATATTATGATTTTTTTTCGGTAGTGGAACGAAAGAAGAAAAAAATAGAAGAAAGCTTGGTGCTTTTGGATGTGTCTCGGTCAATGGAGCACTGACACAACAGAAGAAAGGTTTGCTTTCAATGTTTCTTGGTTACTGGCTCTTTGATAAGAGTGAGAGAAAAATAAAGGGACGTGTAGAAAAGAAAAAGGATGGCTTTGCTTTTGGTCGAACAAGGGAACAACTTTGTTGTTCTTTTCGAGAAAGTCAGAGAGGACATGCACACTTTTCTGTTCTCGGAAAAGAAGAAATCGAGAGGAAGAAAAAAAGAAAAAATAGGATTTAGGTTTTGACTCTTGATACCATGTAAGACTGTATTAATCTCCATTGGAAAACCTTTCTCATTAATACAAATATATATATGTGTACAATGTGGAATCCTTATACAATAAAATATCATAATTCTACCATAATTAAATAATACTAAATAGTAAATATAAACCTGGTACACTTTCTAATAGTTTGGAATCTCATAGATTTTGGACGAGTATATGGTGTAAAGAAACCTGATATGTATATCTTTCAATAATATCACAAATAATTACTCACTATAGAAGAAAGAAGAAAAGTTGCTTCGGACGAAGCTAGCACATCATATAATGCCATAACAAGACAATTCATCGACAACTCTTCGAAATAATACCAAACAAACAAGAATATGTCTCATAGTTACGTTAAGACAAAATCTTTGCTGACTAGTCTCCAAGCAACTTTTATATATATATATATATATATATATACTAATATATCATTACGTTTGCGGGTCAAATGAAAACCAAGATTCCAAGAAAACTAGGCCCTGCCCATCGACGTTTACCCCCGAGGTTCTATTACCCAGCTATGGATATGGTCACTACACCAGCCGATCAGCCTCAAGGTGGAATCTCCCACCCAGGAGCCCCACAATTCGGTCCGACAGGTCTGTGAAGAAGGTAAATCATTGTGACTCAATTGATTTCAAAGATTAGATCAGTACCACGCTGCGCACAAGAGACCTCCTTTATTTCAAGAAACTAAGTTTCAAGAAACTAAGGTAGGGTAAACTTTTTAAAGTGACTGATACCACCACATTACGGCCCCATACCCCAGAAAACCCCACCTCCGGCCTGGCCCTACGGATTAGTATACATAGCTTGGCCTACGCGTATGGAGGGATTTTTTTGGAAATACAGTTCCACTCTCGCTGATCAGAGGACTCGAACACGAAACCTCAGACAGCAATACCCTAATGTATTGGCCACTGGGCCAAACACTTTGGATCACTTTAAGCCATTCCTCACCTCACATTGATGTGCTTTTGAGAATCTCGTAAGTTCCACAGCTTTGTCTACTATTTTGCTTCTTGCATTCTGTGGGGTAATATATTTTCTCTGTTCAATTTTGTGATACATGAAAATTCGGTAATTAGCTGTTCATGTCGTACTGAATACGTGTCTTGCAGTGGTGTATCTGGAGAAGGCTCTGGTGTTAAAGTAGAGGGCTCTCCTCCTATCACTGAGGCAGTTTCAACTCCAACTGTTGCCGACACTAAGGTTAACATACTCATGCTATTTACCAAGTGAAGTTCATTGATTGCTTGATCTACTCAGTTCCTTAATTTCTTGTCTGGATGTAATTGTGAATGCTCTTCCAGGCCGCAGCTGCAGAGGATGATGACGATGATGATGTAGACCTATTTGGCGAGGAAACTGAAGAGGAAAAGAAGGCTGCTGAAGAGCGTGCTGGAGCTTTGAAAGCTTCTGGAAAGAAAAAAGAATGTGAGTTATAACTTGTATATCCATGTGAGTAGTTTTTTCTGTATCATCTACATCTACTATATATGGATGAAGAGTGTTTGATGTTGTTTAAAGAATCATGCTGGTATTAATTTAACAGGCTTTCTATGCCAATAAGAACAGAAAGTGCTTAAGATATAAGAAGCGACCCGATGAGTAAACTAACATTTTCTCTTGAACTTGTTTGACTTCAGCTGGCAAGTCCTCAGTTCTTTTGGATGTAAAGCCATGGGATGACAACACTGATATGAAAAAGCTGTTCAAATGGAAGGATTGTTCTGGGGAGCATATATGTTTGATTTCATATTTTACTGTGTTCCGGATATTGTTTCACTGCTCACTAGAAAGTCTTCCCTTTTTATCATTATATATGTGCCTTATATCATTCCGGCATCTTTGAGCTTTTACTGTCCAGTGCAAGTGAGATCCTATCTTTTCAGTACCCTTTGTCTTGCCAGAATTTCAAGAACTGCACTTAAAGCTGGTGAAGCAATTTCTATTGAACATGATTAGCTAACTCACTGTGGCATTTCATTGCAGCAAAACTTGTCCCAGTTGGATATGGTATAAAGAAAATGCAAATCATGCTTACCATTGTGGATGTCTTGGTGTCTGTCGATGATCCCGTTGAGTATTATCTGACAGTAGAACCAATCAATTAGTACATTCAGAGCTGCGATATTGTGGCTTTCAACAAAATATGTAAGTAAATTACAGAATGCTTGTATTTTTGTTTCTACTGGATTATTGTGCATGTTTATTTGCTGTTTTTTAATCATCTGCTGCCCTTGTGACAGGAATCTGTTACTGGATTGAGGCGATGGAAATGAGTCATGAATCATCTTGGAGTCTTACTCCCCCCCCCCCCCCCCTATGGACTTCAGATTTTGTTTTTCCTAAGGAAGTTGATCTGATATGGTCCATCTATTTTGTTCCTCGGGATGGATCTTTTCTGAATTTGAGAAGAGTTATATTCAAGACATAATTTAATTTACTTGACACTTGGTGATTGCAAATATGATGTCCGAGTTATTAGATATCTGCATTGCTGCATGCAACTATGGGTGCATCATTGATGTATGAGTTAAAACCCCTATCAAAGGAACTTGTAAGAGAATAACACTCCCTACAGACTTTAGTTTATTCTTTTCTGGATCTTCAGTATTGTGATTTATCTACTATGGAGGTATATCTGCATAATAACTATGATTAAGCGTTCAAAAAGTTAAACCTGTGAATTTGACTGGTAAAAGAAAGAAGTACTATGGCCAAATTTGACGAAAGAAAGGTTTCGAGGCCAATGTGTTTTTCAGGACGATTGATTGCTAAATGTGTGCTAGGTATGTGCGATATGTAAAAAAGATTTGACCTGAAGACGGGAAAGCCTGTATTGCCCAGAACAAGATTTCAATATGTCTATCTATGGTCTATATACCATGAAAAGTGATGACAAAGACAAGTTGCAGAAACTGCTATACAGCTCAACTCTGTGAAATTTAATATCTGCAGAAATCAAAGCACATTCTCCAGCGACAACTTCGCCTTTTATAATATCTCTTATCGGATTCCACCATCTTGGCAGGGCTGCCGACCCACTCTGAGGTTAGTCTGTTTGATAAAAAATTAACCTCAGTAAACATAAGAGATTGAGGTCACACGTGAGAAATAGTTTAGCAGAAACTTACACAGGAAAGGCAAAAGATTTTGTGCTGTTGGTGCTACTTGAGCGAACAGAGATGTTATCATGACATTGCTTCGTTGCTGAGACCACTACAAGAGTTGAGTCTTCATTATCTGGAAGCTTTTCAGTGTTCTGAATTGCAAACAATGACGCTAAACTTCTTGGTGTTCCATCTTCAATGGTGCTGTTTCTGGTTTTTGAATTTGGTACCGATCCTTCTCTAGAAATTGAATCTGCTATACTACTTGGTTCACAACATGCTTCCTTGGAGACGAACTTAGAGGCCATCGAGACTGGATTCATCTCTTGATCCTATAAAAAGAGGTAAGAACATATGTCTGATATGTCGTTTCTTTCTTTTACACTCGTTAATGGTATCATTTACCAACACATAAATCATAAAAAGAGACTTTCAAAGGGTTCTTTCCACAATGCTGCTATACATGGTAGTTGGTACATTAAATAAATCATGATATTTGTGGGATACAACAATTGCATGAAACGGAAAGTAAGTAAATATTACAATTGCTAGAAAGGATAAACTAAAAATTACAACAAAACTGAAAATCAAGAGTGAAACAAACTCTTTGTGTGATTTGCTGAGTCGGGTGATAGCACTCTATCTTTAAGACAAGATTGACCCGCATACCCCCTCTTACGTTGTCGGGCAATAGTCTCCCAAGATACAACAACAACTTAACAATTGAGCAAATGAAACTCAAGTGTTACTCTTGAAGAACTTTAAGTATAGTAAACTTGCTAGAGAGGAAGAAGATGAATTCAGAAATTCTGTAGTATTTTTCTAAGTGTAGTGAACAATTGAGCCAAAGGCCTCAATTTATAATGTAATGAGATGACTCTTCAACTAGCCAACTAATGACCTTCAATAACCATGTAATGACACTTATTGAGAGTGGTTACATTCAACCAAATAATGGTTGAATTCATGTGCCAAATAATGGAGATTCAATGCTTCAAAACCAGCCCAAAAGTCAGAACTTTTCAACTTTCCGTCGCAGCATTCTGCCTCCGAAGCGTCGCGGCTCCAGTGACTGGCCAACCAATTAGCGTCGTGGCGCTGCCTAATGACACTTATTGAGAGTGGTTACATTCAACCAAATAATGGTTGAATTCATGTGCCAAATAATGGAGATTCAATGCTTCAAAACCAGCCCAAAAGTCAGAACTTTTCAACTTTCCGTCGCAAAGATTCTCGCCTCCGGCGCCGCGGCTCGGTGATCGCCAACCAATTAGCGTCGTGGCGCCGCACGAGAAGCCAAGGCCTCGAGTCTGTGGCCCTTCACGGCTCCGCGGCGATTTCCGACTCGTTTCATCTTACACTTCTTCCTTCATTTACCAACGTGGAATACTTTGTCATTTGGCCAATAACCATCCATCATTCTATGTCTCAATCGTATTACATACGTACCAATATCTCTCATTAATGAAATTTGCGATTCTTGACACTTAGTGTGCACGTGTGTGAAAATGAAGTTTATGACGTGCGGGGCCCCAATTGTTTGAGTCATAAATAATGAGATATACTTAATTACACGTTAGTAAATTTCCAACAATATTTACTTAACTGCAAAGATGAGAATGTTTGAAGGGAACTTAAGAATGAAATTAGATGAACTAATTGGCCCTTTCGAGTTCCAATCCAACTAACTAAAAGAGGTTAAAGAGAGGACAATACCCTTATAACCTTTCGTAATTCCAACAATACCCTCAAAGACGACATTCGTAATCTACTTTTATTTTCATTTCTTCCTTGCACGAAATTTCTTGCTGCTCTTCCCATCTCTGCGTTTCGTCTCCACTGACTGCCTTCCTCTCCAAATCAGGTGGGTAAACTACTATTTGCAGAGAGTAGGATTAAGGATTTACTAGTGGAGTATAATATTTTTGTCCTTTGCTACTATTTTCTCAATTCGTACATAATGTTTCTGTTCTTTCTTTTGTGTTGCTTCGCCATTTCTTTTGGGTGGGGGATGTTTCATTTTTGTTGCATTTAAAAATCTGAAGTTGTATCTAGAGATTAAGTTTGATATGAGATGTATCTAGAGATTTTGAATCAAGATTGCTTGGTACAGATTTTAGTACCTTGTTTTTAAACTTTGTAATTTTAGAAAAATTATTATCTAAGAAATAATTGTTTTTAATGTTTTTAGAGAATTCTCCAAAATATCATCAATTTAACAGATTTAAGGACATTTAATTAACTTTAACGTAAAAAGGTGCTTAGTAGCACTTTTTTTACCAAACACTTAACTGCTTATTTTCAGCTTTAGCACTTCTATCCAAATACTTAACTGCTAGCACTTAAAAATTGTTTTTAAGCACTTGATGCTTAAAAGATGATTTCATTTAGCTAATCCAAACAGGCTCCATGTCAAACTAAACGTCTATTATAATTGTGCTATAACAAGAAACTTCTGGTATTGACAATGCACAGTAAAAATACCTTAATTTACTAACTCGCAGGACTTTCTGAATAGCTCAGAAGCAAAGGAAAACTTAAAGAAACTTTTGGTATTGACAATGGTAGTTATACCTGATTCTCTTTTTGATCAACCAGTTCTCTGTCTACACTCTGCTGTTTTGGCAGACCATGGCTAAACGAAATGGCATCAGCAATCTCAGTAGCAGCTTTAGCTTCCATCAACAGCTTCTTAGAGTCGTCAAACTGCTTAACAATGCTCTCGTATGGTTCAGGCTTGGATTCAGAAACTCTATTCTCTAGTTCTGCACAATTGTCTAGCTCATACTTGAGCATGTAACAAATATTATGGTGGTTCAACTCACAATTTTCCACAGAACATTCTTCCTCTTCCATACAAATGTCCTTGAAAACTTGATGATTGCTGTCTTGAAGAAAAACAACTAATTCTGGTAATCTACACTCCATATAAATTCTGCATCCTTTCTGTGTGTTCTATAATTGTTTTACTAATCATTTGTTCTTCCTTAGCTAAGGAAGATTTTACCTTGCATCTTTCCCTGCAGTGGAAAAAGAAATGTCATGTTCTCTGCACAAAAACATGTACATGAAAGAACTACAGAACCATACAGAACACTGGCGGAGCCAAAACTTTTATTAAGAGGAGCTAAAATATAAAGAAGTAAATACATGAAAGAGTGCACTCAACATATCTATATAAACTTTTTTTTTACCTATTTTATAATGTTCTTTTTCAGCGAAGAGGTGTCAATTGGACAAGGGTGACTCCGAAACTGGTACAGAACATACAAAATATTTTTACAGGAAGATCAGAATCTTACACCCTTATGAGAATCCATCTTTTAGACAAAAATTATAAATAAGAAAAGCCAAAAAGCAACAAAGAGGAAGGCATGCAGAATTATTAAATTGTAAAGAGAAGAAAAATATGATACCAATAAACAAGCCAAGCATCTAACCAAACGTCCAAACCAGTGAAAGTGGAGAGCCAACTAATGAGGGAGAATAGAAAATCTCAGATTACAATGTCTCAACTGTTTCTTACTTTATGCCATTTAATTAAAGACACGATGGATTCAACCCACAGTGATCCAAATATTCATGCAGCAGTTTTAGATTTCTATTATTAACATAAGCTTGTGGGGATTTCCAGAAATGATTGTTCAACAAATACTATATTTTCACAACTACATCTCCTGCTACATAAATTTTCAAAAAACTACTAAGATAATTTATTTAAAAAAGGAAAATGAACATTTGAATAATGAATTGAGGTACCTTTTTTTTTAATCAACAACTGATTGTAACCTGCAAACAGCCATATACACATATACAGAAAGTCATGAGTTGGTCGAGAGGATTCACAAAGAAGAGTGAAGACGAAATTGAATTCTGAGAAAGAAGCAAAACTAAAACTCAACTTTGTTAATTTTCTTGGTCACTGCATAGACAAGATTTTCCAATTCTTAATATCAATTTCACATATTTGGAAAAAAGAAGGTGCATTTATAGGGAATTCTCAAGGCAAATCCATGAGCTGGAGTACTCACTTGACACTTCCTTATTTGGTACAATTGATGTAAGTTGTTACTATAATCAAATTAAAGGTTACGTCTAATTTTCCTTAATTTTTGTGTCAGTAGGAATTAGGAAATCCCTCACTTTCAGCTTTGGACAGTTCTTTGAGTGGGGAATGCCTAGATTAATTAGCCGACGAAAGCAGTTTTTTGTTAGTTAGAACTACAACTCTTTTATCATAGAATTAATTATTTGACTCTCTAAAATATAGAGTATTGTGTAGGTCCTTTGGTTTGGCGTACTAGGGACCAGATATTTGGTCTTATTCACATCAATTAGCAACTCTAATATGTCTCTAGGGACAACTAAGTGGTGACATTTAATTCAATTCAAATAGTAATGTACTAAATAAGCAAACAGAAAACTAATATATGAGCAAATAACATGATAGGAGGGCAGAGGATGTTTATACATGTATTGTTTATACAAGAAAATCAATTTCTATGATAGTGTTTGGCTAAATATAGTGTAAAAGATGCTAATTAATTTAAATGTTTATATCATATTATTGGTGGTGGAAGTGAAAAAAAGGTAAATTAATGATTAACATAGAATTCCATGATCTCGACATTTGAGTTTATGAAGTTGATTACCATGTCTTAGATGAACATTATCCAAATAAAAAAAAGGAGGTTGTGTCGTTGAGACATATATATCCCCTTAAGTTCCACCTTCTATCCTGTCGAAAGTTATTTATCGAATTTTGCTTAGTCTTATTTAATTTTGAAGGACCACTCTATGCCTAACAAGCTCTGACTTGGAAGTAAGAAGTCGTTGACATAAAAGACACATTGTACACCTTTATATTGATGTTTAACATTAATAGGTGAAAATGAGGAAAGTGGGAGACTATTAGCTTTAGCCTTGCGAGTTCGAATTTTCAAAGAAAAGTCAACTTTCACCTAGGAAGGAATAAAGTCACATTATATGATTAATGAAATTGTAAAATATGTGAGGTGTCTCAAATTGAAAAAATATGATATACATATGAAATAAGTGAGTGATTATTTTTTATTAAGTTATATATACCGATAATAAAAGAATGTTTTACACTACTAATATAGTTTAACTAGTAACATACAACATTTAATCCATTTTTCATCATTTCTTCTATTTTTCAAATAATCGTATTAAACTTGTAATAAAGGTACATCTATTATTACATGTCGACTTAACTTGGTAGTGTATAAAAATATTCACTATCAACACACAAAAGTTTAACTTGCTTTCATTTCTTAAACCAACACTGAATCCTATATGAAGCAACTTTACTTTCCTAAATTCTAGACTTTCAAGTGTGGAAAGTAATTTCTTGATTAATATTCTTTTAAATGTACAATATATATATATAATCATCTTATGTTTGAATAATGAAAGACTAATCTACCTTATCTAAATTATAAGATACTAATTGTTGACACCCAATTTTGTCTCATATTTTCTGATTTTATTTGTAATTTTAAATATTTTTGATACCTCAAAACAATTTTAATATATAGGCATATATATATATTATTTGCATTTTAATATCACAAGCATACTTTTATCCTAATATTATATGTTATTTTATTTTTTCACAAAATAACATCGCATTTTTATTTTTTATTTAAGCATCAAACATTTCACAAATATTATATTTTATCTTATTATCATCTTTACAATTTATAAATTTTGCAAAGCTTTCTTTTTATATAATAAAATCCCTTTTTATATTTTAAACCCACAACCCATTTATTTTCCAACCCAAAACAATTCCTACCCAAAAAAAAACCACCCATTTTCGGCCCACACTCCGAGGCCCAATCAGATCGGCCCATTCGACCAAACATCCATTTTCTTATACCCAATTCCCTTCCCTTTAATCCAAAAAACAAACCCTACACTAAAAAAAAAAAACCCTCTCAACCAAACCCCTCCCATCTAAAGACACAACCCCACAACCCCATACCGGCGACCCCACGTCGCCGGTAACCTCACCCGACACACCACCACACCCCCATACCCGACACCCTCACCCCTAACCTCCCAATCAGCCGCATACCCCATACCCCAAATCGTCGAACCTTACTCCTACCCCGACAGACCATTCCGGTCACCACCACCACGACCCCACGTCGCCGGTCACCGCGACCCACACGTCACCGACACCACCGTCCAACCCGTCAACCACATACCCTATCCCCCCAAAATCCGAAACCCATCTATAAAATACCACCTTTTGTTCACTGTTTTGGGGGGTCGGTTTTGAGGTTTTTGTCCGAAAAGAGGGAGTTTTTGGTCGTAGTTTATGTCGGAAATCGGATATTATTTTGCCCTTTGTTCACTGTCGGGTCGGGTCAACCCGATTTGGGTAAGATTTCCATGTTTATATGCTTTTATATCTTCTTGTTGGTTACCTGAAAATTTGGAAAGAAATCGATTCGGGTTGAAATATCTGATTTGGGGTCGGATCGACCCGGTTCAAATGAATTTCCAGATTTTATGTTTTATGTGTGCTGTTGGTTACTTGAAATTTGGAGGAAAATCGAGTCGGGTTGAAAACATCCGACTCGGGTCGAGTTGACCCGATTCGAATGAATTTCCAGATTTTATGTTTTGTGTGTTGTTGGTTACCTGAAATTTGGAGGAAAATCGAGTCGGGTTGAAAACATCCGGGTCGGGTTGACCCGATTCGAATAGATTCCCAGGTTTTTGTGTTTTAATATTTTGTTGTTGGTTATCTGTAATTTGGAAAAAAAATTTATCCGGGCCGGGTCATTAATCCGGGTCGGGTCACTAATCCGGGTCTGGTCATCCCGGTTTGGTTAAATTTCCAGATTTATGTGTTTTATATATTGTTGTTGGTTATCTGAAATTTAAAAAAAATGTTTGATTTCTGCCCGTCACCGTCGACCCGGTCGATTTCAGAAACATTCCAAATCCTGCTTCGGTTCAAAATTCAGAATTCAGGTCGGATGTTTTAATCGTGGACTGTTAATTTATTTTTATTTGAATATCCATTTCACGACTATTTGTTATTTTACTGTTTTGCAAATACTGCATTTTAGGCCGATGAAATTAAATTTGAGGCCGCGCTTTTTCTGTTTCTCTGTTTTCTGTTTTCTGTTTACTGTTTACTGTTTTAAACATCCGTGCAACGGATATTTACTGTCTTACTGTCTTAAACTAAATATCGCGTCTTTTCGGGAATTGCTTCTCGATTTCAGTTTTTACTGTTTTGGTTTAGTTTACTTTTTTTTTTAATTAAATACTGCATTTAGGCCAATGAAATTGAATTCGAGGCCGCGTTTTCGGGTATTGTTTTCCCTGTTTCAGTTCACTGTTTTAGCCTTTTAAGCATTCGTGCAACTGATATTTCTTGCTTCTTGCTTTACTAAACATCCCGCCTTCTCGGAATTGCCTCTCTGTTCTTGCGCCCGCTTTGCTACTTCTCGCTTCCAATTTAATTTTGCCGAACATGATACTACAATGGCCGATGAAAAAATATCCGTCGATTTTTTAGGCCTCCACATTTGTAAAGACTGGAAAATAAAACTTCTTGGTAAGGATGAAACTTAAATCTTTTTTTCACCCGAGAGACCAACACGTTCGTTAGGTAAGGCAACTAAAATGACAAACGAGTCATATGTTCGCAACCACGACGTGATTGGAATGATCTTTTCAAAATTTAAGTCTGAGCCCTCCGTAATCAAAACATTTACTGTTTTGGATATGGATCTGAAGTTATGTATATTCAATTGTTTCTAACCGTTTGTTCTTAACAGCTTGCAAGGGATAAAGTCAAAGAAGTCAAATCCCCTCGGAGATTATTTATTTTTTTGTTTTTACTTTCTTTAATTCAGCTTTATTCCATTCTGTATTGTAATATTATTGTACTCATGAAATTATTAAAATGTTTAGAATAGGTAGACATAGAATTAATTAATAGGGTAGTCTAAAATTGGAAACCCTTCGCTAGTTTATTTATTTTAGGCTTGGTTAGTTTTAAAATCGAAAATAGCTAGTTTACCTATTTTAGGCTCGTCACCCATAAAATTTACATTGCATATATTTTTTATCAATTTTCATTCAAATTCCTACTTTTTTTCAGCTTTACGTGTATATTAATGTCATACAAATGTTTACTTGTACAATTGCATCATTTCATTAAATACCAACATCATTTTAACTTTATATTATTAAATATGCATTTTCTTTGTATAATAATTAACCTGAGTTTGATTGGATAATCGTAAGTTATCGGATTTTAAAGGATGCATAACCTCTTCCCTTTAGGATAATAGAGAACCCTTAACTAGAATCTCATTAGTTTCGCAGATCACAAAATTGAAGTTATTTTATAGCTTTTAGTTAGTATTTAGGTGTCCTAATTCACCGTAGAATAATTAGGTGGCGACTCTTCAAAGCAAGCATTTTTATCCAATTCAGAGGCAATCGACGCCATTACGTCGCGAAGCCTGCAGGTCAAAAACGGGTGCGACACTAATTACAATTATACTAATTACAAGATATTTACCCTATCAATTATCATTAATGAATAATAGAGGTAATTATGGGATTGCCTCATAATTACTCTAACAGTTCCCCGCAGTCTTAGCTGGAGGTTTGCGGATGCTGAAATTGTCCCTGAAATCATCAAAGAGTACGCGCGGAAGACTTTTCGTGAAGATGTCACCAATCTGATAACAGAATGATACATGGAGAACATCGACTTAACCACGGGCAACCTTTTTTCGAACAAATAAGATATTAATTTCAATGTGTTTTGTGCGCTGATGCTGAACAAGATTGCTGGATAAGTATATTGCACTCACATTGTCACAATAGATCATTGTTGCCTTTTCAATTAATTCTAACACGAGATTACGAAGCCAACATGACTTAACAACCACATTGGCTACCCTTCGGTATTCTACTTCAGCACTAGACCGAGGCAGTGTGGATTGTCGCTTAGATGACCATGAAACAAGGTTGTCCCCCAAGAACACACAATAATCGAAAGTGGAACAACGTGTATCCGGGCAGCCACCCCAAACCGCATAGGTATAGGAGGAGAGACTCGATGTGGAGGAATTACAGAGATGTAACCCGAAATGAAAAGTGCCTTGAACATACTACAGAATTCTGTTGAGAGCCCCCATATGTTCTTCCTTCGGATTATGCATGTGTAAACAAACTTGCTGGACCGCATAGGAAATATCGGGTCTCGTAAAAGTCAGATACTGCAATACACCTGCAAGGCTGCGGTAATATGTAGGGTCGCTGTATGGAGTACCTGCAGCGTTACTCAATTTTGCCTTGGTGTCAACTGGAGTATATGATGGTTTGCAGGAAGAAATCCCTGCTTTGTCAATTATCTCCTCGGCATATTTATTTTGACTGAGAAACAGATCACCTACATAGTGAGTGACAACAATGCTAAGAAAATAATTCAACGGACCTAAATCCTTCATTGCAAATTCAGCCGCAAGAAGGGACATAATAGACTGACGAAGTGAAGTTGATGATACCGTGAGATTAATGTCATCAACATACAGAAGTATATATGCCATGTCAGTGCCCTTCCTATATATGAATAATGACTGATCGACCTGCTGTGAAAGAATCCCAATTTGGAAACAAATCCTGCAAATCTGTTATACCATGTCCTATGAGCTTGTTTCAAACCATATAAGGATTTCCTCAACAGGCACACATGATCTGGACGGTAGGGTCGTGAAACCCCAACGGCTGATGCATGTATATTTGTTTCCTGCAAGTGGGCATGTAAAAATGCATTCTTGACATCCAACTGATGAGTGGACCAGATTTGGAGAGTGTCATGCTAAGAACAGTCCTGATAGTTGTTGTCTTAACTACTGGACTGAATGTTTCACCACTATAATCTGCTGAGACCTGCAATCACCAACAAGACGAGCTTTGTATCTCGCAAAAAAACCATCGGAATTTTTTTTATGGCAAAAAATCCACATAGACCGTATTATGTTCATATTAGATGGACGTGGTACCAAATCCCACGTCTTATTTTGAATAAGAGCATTAAATTCATCTAACACGGCAGCTTTCCAATTCGGGTCGGATAAGGCAGCTTTGGGATTTTTTGGTATTGGTGATGGTTGGATTGAGGTGGTTAGGTTAAAATGGTGTTTAGGTAAAAAAAAAATCCCATGCATTGCACGGGTTTCCATGGTCCGTGGTTGAACAGTTGGGCTGTTGGATATCTGGGTGGTTGCGAGATTTTGGGTCGGGGCAGTAGGCTCTATATGACCACTGAATTGGGCTAGTGTGTCACGGAAAGGGGGTTGTATGACGGGTAGAGGTGTAGGGGCTTCTCTTTGTTGGGCCGGGCTGCCACCAAATGTGGATTGGGGCGAGACTGAGGGAAGATAGACAGTGGCCTCGGTTCCTCGGTTCACCCCATTCGCATTTTGTGGTTGGGTCAAGTTGTGAGGCCGTGGGTTTTGTGATGGCCCTACACTATTATTTTGAGAGTTTAGATGATACCTCAAAATTGGATGAATTCCGTCGTCCAGAAAATCATATGAAGGTGAGGATGCCGCTCGAGATGTTGCAAACGGGAAAGTAGATTCATCAAAGATTACATGACAAAAAATAATGATTTTCCCACTTGACATATCAAAGCACTTATATCCCCTATAATTTTATGGGTATCCCAAAAATATGCAAGGAGTAGAACGGGCCTGAAGTTTGTGAATGGTGGTGGATAGAAATAAGGGATAACACAAAAACCCGTAAATGTGTAACTTATGGGAGACGGTGGTACAACACCTGAGTGGGTGACACATTGAAAATTAGTTTACTAGGAAGAATATTTAAAATATATGTAGCCATTTGAAGGGCATGGTGCGAAAAATTTGATGGTGTGGACGAATGCACAAGGATAGAGCGAGTCATATTGTTAATTGTTCGAATCTTTCTTTCGGATTTTCCATTTTGAGAAGAGGTATGTGGACATGAAATACACACATACATCCCATTTTTGTGACAAAAATTCTTAAATTGTGCATTTATAACCCCCCCCCCCCCATTGTCACATTGAAAACATTTAATGGATTTGTCAAACTTAGTTTTGATAAACACACTAAATTGTTTCAAAATGTTGTAGGTTTGTGATTTTTGTCCTAAGGGAAAAGTCCACAAAAAATTTGAATAATCATCAAGAATGATTAAATAGTATTTATGACATGTATCACTTAAAACCGGTGATGTCCACAAATCACAATGCAAAATATCAAATGGCATAAAAGTATGAGTAGTAGACGAATAAAATGTAAGCTTAACATGTTTACCAAACACACATGTTTGGCAAACAGAAGAGTCCAAAGGTCTATTACAAGAAAACAAATTATTCTTCCTAAAATGATTAAAAACTGGTGTTCATGAGTGTCCCAACCTATTGTGTCATATACTAGGAGAAATGGGCGCAAAAGTGGATGGTTTGACCATGCGATTGTTGAAAATAGAGGTGAGGGGATATAAGTCCCCCGTGCTATTACATCTCATGAGTGGCATCCCCGTCTGAAAATCCTTCACAGAAAAACCAAACGGATCAAAATTCACAGAAACATTATTGTCAATTGTAAAACGTCTAATATAGATCAAGTTTTTAATCAATTTTGGTGTATGTAAGACATTTTTCAAGTGTAAAGGTGGGTGGGGAGATGGTAGTGTTACCTGACCAATACCACGAATTGGAATTTCCTACCCACTGCCGACAATAAATTTTTTATTACTGCTCATATAAAATAAGATGAAAGATTACATTGAGATGCCGTCATGTGCGATGTAGCCCTGCATCCATGTACCACGACTCATCCGAAATAATTAGATTCATGTGGTTCGTGACTTGTTCAATGTCTGTGAGTACATATCCGACAGAAGATGGTGACTAGGCTGCAAATGCATGTTGGGGACGAGACCCTAGAATACCGGGTTGGCGATTTGAATAGGAAGGAGGCCTGGCCCACGATGACGTCGGATATTGGCATGGCGGGGCAGCTCATTTTGGGGCCCAAGCCCACGGTGGGTACTGCCCCCACTGATTTCCACCACTGTCAGTCCGCCACTGCCCGGACTGGCTATTGCCTCCGATAGTTTGTCCACTACCCTATCCTCGTCCCTTTCCACCATTATTTTTTTCTTTGTTATTATTACGATTTGAACCCCATTTTTGGCCATTATTTTGACGATTATTATTGCCCATTGAACCAGAATTTTGGGACTCCAAATCTGTGGAAGATGAGTTGGTGGAGATGAGAGCGGTTCCGGCGGTGGTTGCTCCTGAGGATGCCTTCTTTGCTTTCCGCGTTTCCTCAATAATTAACCTTGAACGGGCCTCGTAAAAGGGAGGCAACAAATTGCTTTGCTGAATGAACGTAGCAACACCATCATATTATTCGTTCAACCCTACAATTAACTGAAGAACCAACATTTAATTTGTCGCAGGCAAACCAACGCTGGACAGTTGGTCCGCAAGTACCTTTAATTCTTGACAATAGAATGAGATGTAGGAAAAGTCATCCAATTTGACATTTATAAATTGGTGTTCAAGATAGACGGCCCTAGAAATTTTGTTATCTTGAAAAATGTTTTGTAACCTTTCCCACGCCTGTTGAGCCGTAGAATTTGGTTCTAAGATGGTATGGAGAAGATCATTCAAAATTGTGTCATAAATTCATTGAAGGACTATAACATCCAATCGAGACCATAATTTTTTATCCACCATAGTGGTATCCGACGGTGATTCGGACGGGATGATATGGTCAATCACTTCATAAGCGCGATAGTGAATTTTGAAGAGTTCAACCCAAGAAGTATATTGCCATTTCTCCATTTCAAAAGTTATGGAGATAAATTCTTGACGTTATTAACGGCAAGAGCGGGATGTAAAGTTTGTTTTTCGATCATTGGTCCACAAGAAATCAAACTAGAGAATGAAAGTAGTGTTTGATGTTTTTGGTGTGGAAAAAACCCTTATGGTTTCGAAAACAAGCTAACCGAGGAGGGTCGGTTTTGGAGAAGGTGGCTAGGGTTTTGCTAGGGTAAGAGATAGTTTAGGGGTTTTGTTTAGTAGGTTTGGCCGAAATTGACAAGAAATAGAGGGAGAAAATCGTGTAGAGGGAGAATGAATTAGAGCTAAGGTTTTTAGACTCTTGATACCATGTAGGAAAATAATTCCTTGATTAATATTATCCCAAAAGTACAATATATATACAATCATCTTATGCTTGAATAATGGAAAACTAATCTACCTTACTTAAATTATAAGATACTAATTATAATTATACTAATTACAAGATATTT
Source organism: Anisodus acutangulus (assembly GCA_029783415.1). NCBI lineage: Eukaryota > Viridiplantae > Streptophyta > Magnoliopsida > Solanales > Solanaceae > Anisodus > Anisodus acutangulus. The sequence continues at coordinate 8,394,046 of CM056506.1, read as the reverse complement.
ATCCTATCATTTATCATTAATGAATAATAGAGGTAATTATGGGATTGCCCCATGATTACTCTAACACCAAGTAAATTTATTAAGCTGAAATTATGAACTTCTAGTTAGGGGTGAGCGGGTCCGGGTACCCTAATATTTTTTAACTACCCGGACCCTACCCGGTAAAAGATCGGTTCCTAAATTTACTACCCGGAACCTACCCGTAGCAATCATTACCCGGAACCTACCCGGACCCTGCGAGTCCGGGTAGGTTCCCGGGTACCCTGTAAATAAAAAACACAAATTAAGCAACAATTTTTAAGCCTATGAGAATAAAAAAGAGTTCTAAAATAATTTCATCAAGTAGTTTTTTAGCCTGCAATCGGAGTTTTTAGTACCCTTATAAGAAGTTTTAGAAAACTTATTCATTGTAGAAAAGCTAATTCTGTTATCAAAACCTAAAATTGCAAGTCAAATTTGACACTCAATTAATTGAATGTGTTGATTTCAAAATAAATTTGAAAATATCTGAATTAAACTTATTTTCGTGTTCATAAGCTCTTCGATACAAAAGAAAAACTTTATTATACTAGAAAATCCCTAAATTTCATCTTCACAACTACAAAAATATACACAAATTTTAAAAATAGATTTACATTTCAAATAAAAAAATAATACAAATTGAAGATGAGTATCGCCTGAAATAGAACATAAGCATATGATATTAAAAAGAAATTGAAGAGTTAGATATGAACCCATATGCATTTTAGGAATGACGTGAACACAACCAAAGGAGAGAAAGAGGCAAAGGTGAAGCTTCAATGATGACAACGATGAAAGTACATGTGAGAAAGCTTCAACAACGACGACGATGAAGCTCGGTGGTGTAGCTAAAACGTCATTGTTATTGAGAGAGTTTTGGGGTGGGGAAAATCAATGTGCAGGCGTGCAACAAATAATTTTGGAGAAAGTTAAAAGTGGTCCAAATGTTTAAAAAAAATATTTAATATTTTATAGGTTCCGGGTATCGGTTCCGGATCCGGGTACCCTGTCTCTATTTGCCGGAACCGGACCCGACATTGATCGGTTCCTAATTTTACTACCCGGACCCTACCCGTTATTATAATATATCTATCCGGAACCTACCCATTAGTGTCGGTTCCGGTCGGGTATCTGGGTACCCTGTACCCGTGCTCACCCCTACTTCTAGTAGCAGCTAAGATAGGTACAAGTAGAACCTACATTAAGAAGCCGTCGAGAATAAAACTGAAGAAGTTAGCTAATTAAGTACCCTCGAAAAGTTAGCCTAATTAAGTAACCTTTAAAAGTGATATTAATAACGACATGTCAACATGTTTTGCCTTTACCTATTTACAACATGCTGATTCATCAATTTCCTATCCTTTGAAGATCATTTAAATGATTTGTTAAGAACAAAATTATATTTTAAACAAGGCCGGCCGGCAGGCATATGGCATGGGCAGCATTTGACTCCGATAGACAGACTAAACCGTAATTAGTTAGAAATCAATAGGTACTTAGTAAATCTAGAATCTTTTTAGCTTGTAACGTCCCTTAAAGCATATTGAAATGGAAATATTTTTGAAAAGCCAAAAAAGGAGTGAATATTATTTTTTAAAGTCTTAGCAAAATCAAATTTCAATTATTCTCAGAAATCGACAAATCTGTTTATACTGACACTATTGAAAGTCATCATCTCCGACAATGTATGAGTCTCAGCAGTTGTTGGATTTGCAGGAAAACAACAATGGCGGTTTCGGTGCCGGAGCTGACTCTCGGTCTTGGCTTTCCGGAGAGGACCGTGAAAGAATATGTTTCCTGTCTTTCATTGATTATTATGTACAATATATATAGCGTTACATAATTATTTACTCATTTACAAACTAGGTAACTAATCTTCCTAATTACAATTGAACTACGTTTACTAATTACAATTGACTACAATTTTACCTAATATAGGAGATGTACAAAGAATATTCTAGAAATATTCTATCATACCCCGCAGTCGAAGCGGGAGGTTCTCGTACGCTGAGACTGGCTCAAAAATCATCAAAGAGTATGCGCGGAAGCCCTGTAGTAAATATGTCAGCAATATGATATCGGGAAGGAACATGAAGAACACGAAATTGTCCACGAGCAACTTTCTCACGTATAAAGTGAATATCCATTTCAATGTGTTTAGTGCGCTGATGTTGAACGGAATTGCCGGAAAGATATATCGCACTCACATTATCACAATAGACCAGGGATCAGCTCTTAGCACATTCTTATTTGCCTTGGTGATAGATGGAGTGACACGACAAATCCAAGGGGAGGTGCCATGATGTATGTTATTCGCAGATGACATAGTCCTGATTGATGAGACTCGCAGCGGAGTGAACGCTAAGCTGGAGGTTTGGAGACATACTCTGGAGTATAAAGGGTTCAGGCTGATTAGGACCAAGATAGAATACTTGGAGTGCAAGTTCAGATAATGGGAGCGACCTTGAGACAAGCGTTGATGTGAGGCTTGGTACTCAGGTCATTCCAAAGAAAGGAAGCTTCAAGTACCTCGTGTTTATTATCCAACGGAATTGAGAGGTTGATGACGATGTCACATATCGTATTGGGGCAGGGTAGATGAAATGGAGTCTCGCATCTGAAGTCTTGTGCGATAAAAAGGTGCCACCAAAACTTAAAGACAAGTTCTATAAGATGATGGTTAGACCGACTATGTTGTATGGGGCGAAGTGTTGACCGGTTAAGACTTCGCACACCCAAAAGATGAAAGTTGCGGAGATGAGGATGCTAAGATGGATGTGTGGGCATACAAGGAGGGATATAATTAGAAATGATGATATCCGGGACAGAGTGGGAGTGGCCTCGGTGGAGGATAAGATGCGGGAAGCGAGGTTGAGATGGTTCGGGCACATGCAGAGAAGAGGCACAAATGCCCCAGTGCGGAGGTGTGAGAGGTTGGCTATGGACGGGTACAAGAGGGGTAGAGGTAGGCCGAGGAAGTATTGGGAAGAGATGATTAGATGGAATATGACGCATGTGCAACTCACTGAGTACATGGCCTTAGATAGTGGGTTATGAAGGACACGTATTATGGCAGTAGGTAGTCCAGCGTAGTCCTAACGACGCTTACAAACTGATAGTTGTAGTGTTATTATTGTAGGCTAACTTAGCCTACCATACTAGTAGGCGCAATATTGTTTTATAGTCCACTGTCGTTTGATTTATGATGCTATGTATATTTTGTTTGTCTTATTACCTGCATTAGTTATTGCTTCTTTTTCAGAAGTCGCTATCATGGCTTAGTCTCTTTGTTTGTCTTACTTTGCTTGTGCTTTGTCTTGAGCCGATGGTCTTTCGGAAACAACCGTTTTACCTACCAAGATAGAGGTAAGATATGCGCACACTCTATCCTCCCCAGACCCACGTTGTGGGATTTCACTAGGTATGTTGTTGTTGTAGTAAATTTGTCAAGCAATTATACAAGAACATGGTCACGATTGATTACCAAAATACAGAAGCTCTCTGTTGCTACTTTTGAGTGTAATTAGTGAGTAAAGTGTCGGAATTCTGAATAGTGTTGTTGGTTGTTACTTTTTTTTTTTTTTTGGCTTGACCTTCCCATATTTACATTGGTGCATCTGTTTCGGTCCTTTCTATTCTTGCTCGGTTTTGTTGTGGAAGTAAGCAAAACTACTAACAAGGAAAAAATGCTGATCAATGAAAACAACTATCTATATTTTCTTGAGAGTTTGATGAATGTCCTGGGGAAAAAGGGGAAGGAGAAGGTGTCAAAATTTGCAACAGTGATGACGGACGCTGCACCAAGCCTTGTGCTTCCCGAAACGTGGGCCTTCTTCTTCATCAGGTTTTGGCATTTGAGCTGGACTGTCCATCCATTCCAAGCCCAACCTGCACATTTTAGCAATACCCTTAATTATTCTGCTAGAAAACCAATTAAATTACATTGATAATGTAATTTTTTACAACTATTGTTAAATATGGATACTTACACAGGGAAGGCAAAGGAACCACTGCTACCATTGGAGTAATTTGAATCACTTGATTCCGCAGATGGAGTCGTCGTTTTGCTTTCACTAACCTCACCTATGTGACTGATCTCTTTAACAACAGCCGGTGGCCATTCGTTTTCCATTTCATTGCTCCCTTTATCCTCACCCTGCCAACAAATTTTAACGTTACTTATTTTTGAATTCTAGATGTAAAGGAATTTTCATCTCCAACTGATAGGTCGAAGGCTTGAGTAGAGGATAAATGAGAACATAGTGAAGTGTGGACTGAAAGAAAATAAAAGGCCAACTACATAGACAACACCCTAAAGTTGTCCGAAATTTTATTAGACAACTAATGGGACTGACTTACCTTATCGTCTGAAATGGGAATCTGTTCTTCAGCTGATTCATAGCTATTTTCTCCATCTACACTGACCGTGTCGTTTTTACTCTGAGGAAGTACCTCTGGTGCATTCTCTACATACTTAAGCTGCTTTCCAATAATTCAAAAAAAAAAAAGTATCTTATTAATACTTAATATCCATGCTAATCTCAAAGTCCCAATTGAATATTACTCCTACTATTTTGAAATACAGTTGAGAGCAGTAATACTTTAACTCCAAAGGAAATTAAGCAAAAAGGAGAATTAAAGAAGATTCACTACCTTTCTACAAACAGGCTTTGAAGTTTTATTAGCATGATCAATTTTCTGGTGAAATGCCTCCAACTTTCTATCTTCCACTATATGAATTCCTCCATCGTCTTCAAAGCAAAACACAATATAATCCTCTTCAGAGAATCGAGGCCAGTTCGAGTCATTTTCTCCCTCTTCAACCTTCTCCTCTGCTGAAACTTTCACTGTTTCTTTTATCCTCTGTTCCATTTTCTTGTTCAACTTCTTCTTTCTGTTCTTTCTGCTATCACCAATCGGGTCGAAAACTATTTTCCTCCTCGGTTTCTCAGGTGTCATTGAGCAAAACTTATCCGCTTCTTCCTCTACACATGTACTAATAGATCAATTAAACTACTACTACTACAACAACATATCTAGTATAATCCCACAAGTGGTGTCAGTAAAGTGTACATAGATCTTATCTTTATCTTGAGGAGTAAGAGAGGTTGTTTACGAAAGATCATTGGCTCAAGTGCAACAGTCAAATAGTCGTGAACAAATACGGCAGCGAAGTAAACATGGCAACTAATAATGAAAGTAGTATAGAGCATACAGAAAAGGAACAACAACGACAACGGAATATGGGAATGTCCGAAACACAAATAAACAACGGATAATAACATATATCAAATGCAAGAAACTACATGACTAGGCTAATACTATGACAGTCAATTAAACTAAAAGAAAAAACCAACAAAGGAAGAACAGTGCAAGAAATATTACCTAAAGGGAACCTGCAAGCATAGAAACAGGAAACCCAATCTCTAATGCGCCATCTAACAAGCCTGGTTACTGTGCATGGATTGCTCATTTTTATGGAATTATCAAAGAGCAAGACAAGGGGTAGTTTAATTTATTTATTTTTCCTTGAAGAGAGCTAAGGGGAGAATGTTAAGGAGAGGGAATTATGGGATTTTTTGAATTTGAAAAAAGAATTAAAGGAGGAAAACATGGAAGGGAAATAATTACAGTTGTATATAGCAGTATCCCATAATGATGAGTCGGCTATAATCCTCTAACATGCTGTAATGGGAGTAAAATGTGGAGATATATATGGCAACTCACTTTTATTCCTATACTCTTTTTTTACTAATTACTCCCTTGTCAGCCCAGAGGGAAAATGTAAAAGAAAATGTACTGCTTTTAATGCTACACGTGCTGTCGTTTTTGGATCACCATATTCTCGTGATGGAAGGCGTTGTGTTTTGAGCTCTTTCAATTTGGTCTACTCTCCACCTTTTATTTGTCAAGAGAGTATACCGGAAATAATCTATCTATCCCATAAAAATAGGGGTAAGTTTTGTGTATATCCTATCATCCCTAAGCTGTACTTATGGGATACATTAAGTATGTTGTTTTTGTCTCTTCTTATTGTCTATTTCTCGGTTCGGCTGAAAATTGCTAAAATAAATATTAATTCTGATTTAAGATTTATGAATTGTATCACACGAGTATTTAGTAGTATTGAATGGGTGAAATCAAATTGTTGCTCCAACTATAGCTTCTACCGGCTATTTTCCTTCTTATTATCAGTGTAGATGACTAGACCAACTACTCTAAAAGCATTTATACTTAAATTAGTTGCTAGCAATATGGTAGAAATAACATAAAGAATTGTGACCTAGCGTCTCTTTTGAAAACAACAACTCATAAATTTGAGACCAAAAGGAATTAGCGGTTACAACTTACAATGAATAGAGAAGTTTTATTTATTTTAAAAACTATTGGATTTTCAATATTATGGATTTATGGTGTGTTGAGTATTTAAGTAACCCCCCTCTTTTATTTAAAAAACTTTGTAGATAAATTCTGAATTTTGATTGTCACTGATGAATTATTAATACTTGCTATTTTATTTTTATTTCCCGGAACACTTCTGTTATTCGTATTTATTAACGTTTGATTCTTATTTATTTGCTTGTCCTGTACAAATATTGTTGGAAATTTGCCTTTGGTGGGAGTTGCGTCCGACCAACTTTAACGGCTTAAACACTAGTGTTATACATGTTGGAGAATCCGGTTCTTCACACGTGCATGATCTATTAAGTAAGTAGATAACCGTAGGGCCAAGGATCGTCAAATTTCGTTAAGAAATGAAAGAGATATTGATCCACGAAGTGAGATGTTTGAAGCATGGAAAAGTGTGGTATGAGATCAATTCTCCCTCATCGGTGGAGGAAGAAAGAATTGTTTTGTTTTTAAGTCTCAAAGTTGGCTTGGGGTCTGGGACCCCAAGGGGTATCCCATGTGTTTAAAGGAGGGAGAACCTAGATGTGCTTCGGTTCGAGAAAAGCCCACACGTGCGCCGCCGCCGCCCGTCCGGTTCCTAGGTCACGGGGTCGTGGGCTATGCTTCTTATGATATTATCTTTTTGGACCAGAGAACTTTGCCATATGTAAAGTTTGGTCCCTGAAGTTTCAAGAAAGTCAGAATTGGGCAGAGAGCAGAAATGTCCACCAGCACTCAATTCAGTCATTTATTTTGGCCGAATTACTCTTACTAAATGGCCAATGCGTTGCACATCTTCACCATTTATTTTGGAGGAATTACTACCTCCATAATTGTCATTACTTGGCCAGTAATGACACTTATGGAGGCAGTTCATCAGCCTCTCCTTCAACTATTTAAGAACCCCTTTATCACTATTGTTGAGCTACACTTTACACTTAACACAAACAGAAACGAATTCAGTCTTCCTACAATCTTCCAAGCATCATTTCATTACTCAAAATTCTTTACTGTAGCACTTGAGTTTCTTTTGCTCAATTGTTCATTTGTTGTTTTATCTTGGGAGACAATTGTCCAGGACGTAGAAAGGATACATACGGGGCAATATTGTTCCAGTTTATTCTTCAATCTCTGTGTAATTTTCAGTTTGTTGTTGAATTGTAATTTCAGTTCTTGTATTACTTAGCAGTTACTTGTAATTTCCGTTTACTGCACTTTTGTAACCAACAAATATAAAACATGTTTTTTATTTAGGTGTGTCCATAGCATGCATTAGAAACCCTAGCGACAAGAATGGTTATATCCAAATCAAGTTGAGACCGGTTATATGAATTCTCTCTACTCATATTACTTCAATCAAATTTGTCTTATGTCAATATTATTCAAATACAATAAAAGAAAATAGTGTTTTGTATAATTTTTAAACTATAAATCTCTGATAAATTAAACCACTCCTAAAAAATACAAAATTTACAGTTAAAATGTTAATGTAAAATAAATTATCACTAGATATGTGTTGTATGTATAGATTTTTTTCGTCAATTGTGTCTTATTTTTTGCCAAGTCTGCGTGGATTCCCATAAGTTTTAAATCATTCAAGTCAACTTTCTTTCATGTGTTTTTAAGTTACGTTTTCCTCTTTTAATAATTTCACTCATCATAATTTCACACTTACAAACTGTTGTATCTTGCCTCTGAAGGTCGACGCTAGATAAAATTAAATAATCTCAAGGAACCTTCTCTCACTTTATCCTCATAATTACTACTTAAATAATTTCCTAAATGTGATTATTTCTAATCTTGTATGACACATCCGTCTTAGTACATGCATCTATGCGACAGTTGTCGCGCCCGAATTTTGACCTGCTCGGGTCAAAGCGGAGCGCGGACGTGTCCGGTGATTCCTGGGTAAAAAGGGTTGAGGAGTCGCCACCTAATTATTTTTACGGTGAATTAGGACACCTAAATATTAAACTAAGTGCTTCAATGTAAACTCCAATTTTAAGGTTTGCGAAACTAGCGAGATTCTAGGTAAGGGTTCTTTATTATCCTAAAGGGAAGGGGTTAGGCATCCTTTAAGATCCGCTAACTTGCGGTTATCCGGTCAAACTTAGGTTAATTATTGCTAGAAAAATGCATGTTTGATATATGAAGTTAAAGATGTTTGCAAATAATTAGTAAATGATGCATTTTTTTTAAAGAAAGATACATGTAGAGAAAAAATATGCATTTGTATGGTATTTAAAGAGAAATACATGTAGAGTTGGAAAAAATATGCATTTGTCAATTGAGAGTAGAAACAAAATTATTTATAACGCCAAAGAAGCGAATCTTTCGGAAATCATCGAGTTGCAAAAAAAGATAAACTTATTCGGTATGATTAATAAAGCAAATAAAAGATGACAAAAGTTGTTTTGAAAATCTTGAATACGCGTGACGAGCCTAAAATAAATAACTAGCGAAGGGTTTCTAAGTTTGAATTTAACCGAGCCTACAAATAAATAAGCTAGCGACGGATTTCAAATCTTAAACTACCCTATGAATTAATCCTAAGTTTGCCTATTCTAAGCATTTCAATAATTACATAAGTGCGATAAATAATATTACAATACAAAGCGGGATAAAAGCTGAATTTAAAGAAAGAAATAAAATGAATAAACACCGAGGAATAATCTGCCTTTATTTACTTTAATCCCTGCAAGCTCCTTTCTTTCGAATCTTGGACCTATTTCGGACTTGTATCTTGAACAACAAAGAAGGTAAATGCTTTAAAATCAAGAACACAACAAATATTTTATGTATATATGGAATAGTCTTCCGAAAAATCCTTTGAAAATCTGTTTTCTCTCCCCGAAAATCTCTCCTCAAAATGAAGAACAACATGGGGTATTTATAGGTGGATTTCCCCCCAAGAACGAGTTTGAAATTTGAATTAAAGGCAAAAAATTTTGAATTTTGGAAGCGGATTTTAAGGGTATGGGTATGGTGAAGTGATGGGAGGGGTGTGGTGGTGTCAGGGTTGGTGGCAGGGAGTGGGTGGTGGCAGTGGGCGAGGTGACAGGCGTGTGGGGTCGGGGGCGTGGGGTGTGCGGCGATGAGAATGGTTTGATTTTTTGTTTTTGTTTTGGGGTTTGTTTGGTTTGGGGGAATTAAAAGGGGGATGGGTTATGGGCCGACGGATTGGTCTTGGTGGGTCGGTCCGTTGGGCTTGGTGGGTCGACCGGGTGGGCCTGGTGGAATTTTATATTGTGGGTTATGTTTTGGTTAGGGGATGAAAGGGGAATTTTAGGTGGGCGATGAGGAATAAGAAAAGGGGAGTTGGGCCACCGGGCTTGGGGAAATAAGGGGTGATGGGTTGGGCTACCGGGCTGGGGAAATAAGGGGTGATGGGTTTTGATGAATTTTGTTTGGGTAGAATTTGTATTGGGTTGGGAAAATGAAATGGGTTAGGAATTGAAAATGTAAAAGGGGTTTAATATAAAAAATATTATTTTTGTAAAAGATGTGAATTATTTAAAATAACATAACGATGTGATAATAATAAAAAATAAAAATATAATATTTGCGAAATGTTTAATGCTTGATAAAAAATGGAAATGCGATGCAATTTTGCGAGAATGAGATAACATAGAATTTCGGATAAAACTTATGATTATTATAAAAAATGCAAATGATATAAAAAATGCGAATAATAATAATAATAAGAGGATATACACATATATGCCTATATTTTAAAATTATTTTAAAAGTGTCAAAATATTAAAAATTACGAATAAAATCATAAAAGATGGGACAAAATTGGGTGTCAACAACAGTTAGCTTGTGGATGTATTAAACTTTAGCGGTTCAACATTCATTCCCATATAACATTTATAGAACTTACATTTTAATTTGGTAAATATCCTTCTAATACATAATACAATGTAGTAATTCTCAATTTAAACCATTGATTTTAATTTTGTGTAGCATTTTCATTTTGTTATTCAATTCTCCTGCAACTACGTGACTAAACATCGTAATTATTTGCATTTAAACACTATAATCCATCTTATGAAAAAGCAAAAGTAAAAAGAAATCATAACATTGAAAAATGATCTAATAATTTATAGGACAATGACTATATAATATATATAAAGTCCATTGAGATATAAAGAGGAGAACATCATGTAGTTTAAAATTGAAAGAAGAATTCGATTTTTACATAAAAGTTGAAAGACGAATAATAATTTGAATATGCGAGTAAGAACATTTTTACGAGTAAAATTAATCCTGTGACTAGTAAATCAGTTAATCGAATTAGTTAACTAAAATGGATACTCAACATGATTAATGTTTTCTCGTAACTCTGAAATCTCTCCTCCAATTGATTTATTCAAAAGCATATTAACTTAAGTTTACAAATTCTGTTTTTAGATTAACAACTCAAGTCGTGTAAAATTTCTTGGATAAATATTTCACAACTATTTGATCTAATTGAAGGGTTAATCGAGTAATTAAGTCCTTAAGGGGTGATACTCTACTCACTATTATATTACTTGTGGATCACGAACTACCACCAATGATAACAAAGAGGGTAACATGTGAATGCTTTTGTATGAATTAACACATATCAATGTTATTGCATAGTTATAAATCCTTCAACATCTTTTTGTGCGGCTGTCCGTTTTAAATACACAATCCCTTATATGAATATTACGTGTAAAAATATATAATTTTTAAGATATTGTACAATTAAGTCACTCTCATTGCTCGTCACTTGCCGCCACTGGAAAGAAAGAGAAAAGTAGGCCGAACTTGGGCAACTGAAACAATAGAAAAGGGTGGTAGATGGTATAGTCCCATAGCTATTATTCCACCAAACTGCGTCTTCACTTTATAGTCCTCAACACGTTGCGGGCGAAAAACAACATTAATAAGGACGACTGATAAAGAGGCTCGACTATAAAGAAGCCTTTAAAGGCACTAAAGCGATGGGTAGTTGTTGTTGCTAAAGGCGCTAAAGCGATGGTCCGGACTTTAAAGAAGAGAAGCGGAAAAGAGCGAAAAACTACTATAAAAAAAGAGGGGTGAAGCAGCTCGAAAAAGGAGCTGAGCAACTGCTTTAAAACGACATTCTAATTCAAAAAATTTAATTTTAAGTTACCACTTACCTTTACATTCCTTCACATATTCATATTTCTTATCTTGTTAAACCATGTTAACCGTTTTGTTTTTCTCCAAATCATTTTAACGGTTGAGGAGAAGAAAGCGAATAAAGAGAGAGTGAGTAAGTGATCGCGTGGATTGGCCGGGACTTGCATGTGAGCATCAAATCCCCGCCAATATTAGGTATTTAGATTCGCAACCCCTATTTTAAGGTGTTCTTTAATTTTTGTTCCTCAAATTGGTGGTCTTTAATTTTTATCTTTCGCTTAAAAAAATGATTGAAAATACCTTTAAGGTTTTGGGTTTGAATTTCAGCTGAGTCAAAAGAAAAAAAATTTACAAGACAAAATTTTATTAGAAAATATGTTTATTCGGCAAAAGTTATATAGAAATTATGCTTTAAGGGACATAATTTCTATTTAATTATGCCTCCAAAAATATCTCTGAGATTGTGAGTTCGAATCCAGCAGAGTACGAAAATGACAAGACAAGATTTCATAAAAATTATGCCTATTCGACCAAAGTTATATAGAAATTATGCCTCAAGAAATGCCTGAAGTCAAAGTTTAGTTACATAGAAACTATGAGTCATAATCTCTATATAACGTTGACCAAATTTGTCTTGCCAATATTTTTTCTTTTTTTGCCCATTCGAATTCAGAATCTCTGATTTTGTAAAATAAAAAATATTTTAATTTACAAATTTTCATTAAGTGAAAATAGGGACGAAAATGAAAGAAACAGCCAATTGAGGGGCAAAAACCGTATGAAGTAAAGTGACGCAATTTTTTTGTCTCCTCCCTCCCAACGCCCAAAATCCATTTAAAGAAGGCATAACGTTATTCCTGCTCCAATAATCAGCGTAAACGACCTTGGACAACTTATAAATCACAGAATAGTAGTGAAAGTACCAAAGCAATGTGTAAATTAGAGAATAAATGGAAGAATCAGAGACAAGTATGGAAGTGCATAGCCTAACTGGTGAATGTCTCCATTCAAACAACTCCTCAAGCAATCTTTCCCTCCGGCTTCAAGTTCCCCAAATTTCCACCTCTTTCTCAAGGCAATTTCTTCCTCCTCCTCTCCTATGTTGCATTTATCGTACACTAATTATTGAAATACAATTTTTTACATTTTGTTTCAAATTTTTCGTTGCCGTTTGATAATTTATGTCAACTATGATGTAGGTGTTTTTAGTATTTGGTATCTTTCTGTTCTTGATAGTTACCCGGCTAACCCCCCCAAAACACACACACACACACACACACTCTTTCTTGGAACCTTTTATCTATTGATATTTTTTTGTGGGTGGATATCAGGGTTTCACTGCTTATTGTAGTTTTTGGACTATGCAACTATTCCCAGAAGAATGTAACAACAACAATATACCAAGTGTAATCACACATGTGGGGCTGGGAGGGTAGAGTGTACGCAGACGTTAGCCCTAACTCATAGAGAAAGAGACGCTGTTTCCAAATTCCAATAGACCCTCGGCTTAGGTTCCTAGAAAAATGCAAAAAATTATTATTTTTTATATTAATCTTTTGAGGTATTTTTTGTTTAAATCAGGGTGTCAAGTTGGGTTTAGAGAGTAAGGTAAGTGACCATTCAGTTGGCAGTGGGGAATTTCTGGTACTTGTTCCCTACACAAAGAAAGACAGACAACAGAATAAGAAAGCTGAGACACCTGCAAGTTCATCTATCCCAGTTGGTGGCTCAACTCTGAAACAAGCTGAGACAGCATGGTCTGACATGATGCAGGACTTATCTTACTTGAGCAGCATTTCTAGGAATGACAATCAGACTGAAGTTCTTTTGGATGAAACACGTTCTAGAGATTCTAATGGACAAACTGGCAGTGTTCAATTGAATTGTTCTTCACAGGTTAAGCGCAAGAGAAGCATCAAGGATGACAAGATGGAAGGACATGCCGATGAGCTAGTCATTAACATACTAAACTCATCTTCGGTTGACATGGATGGCGGAAAAGCTAAGATATCTGTTCAGGTTTTAGCGTCTGTAAATTGTTTTACTGACCTGGATTCAGGGAACTGCATGTGTGAGGGAGCCAACAGAAAGGACAACGTATCTGATCCATGTTCGAATGGTAGTGATTCGTGCGGCTGTTCGATGTGGCTGAGGAGTATAAACAAATTATTTTCTTTTTTAAACATTTATTCAGCTTCCCTAGAATTTCATCAGGAACAAGTTAACTACCCTGGTCTGAAGGGAGCACTTGATTGTCTCTGTCTGTTTGGATTTCAGGCCGGTGTCACAGACATCGAGCAACTTTCCTTCCTTTGTCCTAAGGTACTTTGTTAGACCTCTGGTTAGTTTAACTGTTTTATTCCCTACAAAGATATCTCATTTGCCCCTACTTGCTTACTTTGTTTAAGTGAATGTATGATTTGATCTCAGTATTCGTTCTAGGAATTATAGGAAACAAGCTTTTACATTCTTAATTTCGCTTATACTTCTAATCATTTATCCCATTCAGTTCTTTTTATGCATCACCATAACCAGATGGACTTTGAGGGGTGTCAGGAGGTCGTTGCCCCCACAATCTTTTGAAGTTGTATTCTTTCCCTTATAAATTTGCTAAATATGTTGACATATCAGTTAGAAATGGCTTTGTCCTCCCCCTTCTCGCTACCACAATTCAACCTTGAGTTCTGGCTAGACCACTTATAAGGAGTATGAACTTTCTTCTTCAAGCTTTTACACCTTATTTTCTTTTAGGTTGTACACATTGTTGATGATGATACAGTGTTTAAAAATTTCAAGGATGGTATTGTCATTTTCAGAAACTCAACAACAAAGGGAGACCAGAGTGCAAGTATGTTTAGTTCATATTTCACTCTTTGATCTAGGAAAATGATTGCTTGAGCATTGAATAAGGCTGTTTTTCTCCTTTTCTTCCGAGTAGCTAAAAAAGGTGTAATCATATCGAATGTTCTATGCTCAACGAAGAAAAGGGAATCTGCATTCCAGAAAAGTATTTTGAAGGTCGTCAAGTTGTTAAAGGTATGTCACTTATCACTTTGAATGATTTACTTGGTAATCAAATAAAACATGTCTTGGCATCCTCAAAATTTTTACCTTTTAAAGTTGACTTTGGTATGGTGCAATGTCCAAATGCTTGGACATTTCAAGAAGTTAAGATGCAGAATCACAGTCATGAGACTTTTTCCTTTATGTCCTATGTATTGTTATGACATGTATGTTTTATGCTGTGTTGACTTTTTATCTTGTAAGTTCAACTACATATTCCTGTTTGTGGATGTGTTGTAATTAGAGGTGACAATTTTAGCTCATATTTAGGAAATTAACCACCCATTTAACCCACATTTTAGTGTATTGGGTCACTCATATTTCTATTGGGTAAATATGGGCTTCAATTCTCTTTTTAAACCATAAAAATATGGAAAAATATGGGTATCCATATATGTGACTCACTAAACCCAATAACAACTCATTTTTCTCAAAATAGAAGAAAATGTAAATTTGGGGGAAAACATTTTCCGGATGGATAAAAAACACATCAACATACCCCCAACCCAACCCACTCCACCACCAACACCAACACCAACACCTACCCCCACCCCCTACCCTACCTACCCACCCCACCCCACCCTCTGCCCCTGCTCCCTACACCCCACCCACCTTTACGCCAACCCCTTACCCCCTCCCGCCTCCCAACCTCCCCATCCACACCCACCAATACCGACCACCACCCCTGCCCCCTCCCTCCCGAATTTTTATTTTACTTTTGTATAACTTTTATAAAAGATGAGAAATATTTTTCTTACCTCCCACCCTGACCCTTACCCCACCACCAACCACCCCTGCCCCACTACCACCACCCTGCCCCCTCGAATTTTTTATTTCATATATTTAATTTTACTTTTGTAAAAATTTTATAAAAAATGAGAAATATTTTTCTTACCTCCCACCTGACCCTTCCCCCCCCCCCCCACCCGCCCCCACACACACACATTTTCTATTTCATATATTTTATATTTTATAATTTTTTTTATAAAAAGTGGAAAAATATTTCTTACCCCCCACCCCTATTTGCCGCCCCTCCCACACACACACACTCCACATTTTTCATTTATATAATTATAAATATATAAAATAATTAATTTAATGTGACAAAAAAAATTATAACATTACGCTTGAAATAATATCACACTTGTATAATATGGACCAACCCATAACCAACCCATATTTACCCAAATAAAATATAGTTGAAACCCAACCCATTTTTGTTCAAACCATTTTCAACCAAACCAAATCCAACCAAACCCACCCATTTGCCACCCCTAGTTGTAATCTATATCCTGGTAGTTCAGACTACAGGACTCTTGTCTGATGAGCTGGCTTCATGACCAATTTAAAAGATATTTTTTTTGTGCCATTCTTTCTTACTGTATGTTAATGTCTACTCCAGTTGAGTTTTGGCTTAACTTCATTTAGTTTGTGTTTATGCTAAAGTCCTTCACTAATGTATTAAGTTGCAGCTACCCTTAAATTTATTTTTGAAGAAATATAATATCTAGCAAGTACAAATTGTTGGCACTTGCCTTTAGCCTGGTCTTCCTTATTAGCTATTGGTAAGGCAAGGGGGAAGCATCATCATTACAAGACTGTTGCTAAAAAAAACAGTCTCATGATTCTTCCTATTGGAAATTACTTAGGTACTATTTGGTGGGTAGTATTCTCAAGTTCTGGAAGGTAATGAACTAGTTGTCACAACATAAGCATCTCTTTATAATGCTACACATCTTAGTGCCGTTTCTTTTTTGAAAAAACAATCATTGGTGTCTAGCATCTCGACTAATCAACCAGGTAGCATGTCTGACCCACAAGCACAGGTAGGGTAATCCTGCTCAGCAAGGCTAGAGCGCATGGGCTCAAGCAAGTGTTTATCATTAGAGCGGAGGGCTCAATCAAGTGTTTATTTGTATTATTCTTGATTGAGTTGTTGATCCTTTTATATCTGTTGTTCATTTTGATTGTTCAATGTTATGAAGTTTCCTTCATAGTTTGACTGTTTTACCCCTTCTTTTTTATCCGAGCTTGGAACATATGAAGAGTGGATTGATATTGACCGATTCATTGTGTCAGTTATTGTAAGATAAGTATTAAATTACTAATGTTTCAATGCAACGTCAAAACGAAAATGAGTTCTCTAACATTTCCCTGGAGGATTTCATTACCTTTGTGAAGCAAGGTGGTATTGGTGCAACAGGCATTGACACGAAATGAGCAGGTTCTCATTCCTTTGAAGCAAACTGTTGTGTAAGTCTTAAAACCCTGCACTAAGCCTTTAGTAATTAATGCTCTCTCAATCCATCATAAAATGCTACATTTATGCAAATATTTCCACAATTTTTGCATCTTAATTGTACATTTGCAGTTGTGAGAGTTTCCAGTTCACAACTTTCTCCGCATTTGATTTTTATGTTGTAATTCTTCTTCATTAGAAGTGCTTGCAAATAACTTTATCTTTGTTTTTCAGAGGTCACTCAAGCTTATGAAGGAATTATTCATTGTTAACATAGGCACAGAAATGATGGGAACTTAGCAGAACGCATCTGTTCTTTTGTTCTAAACTTCTGTCACCTTTTAAGATGCTAGCGATAAATATATTCTCTTGCCAGAACAATGCCTATTGGATATTTTAGTGACTGTTATTTCTTGAAAGGGGCAATTCCAATGAAGTGGGTAGATGAAGGATAGAAAAAGAAACACTAGTAGTGGCCTACTTCAGTTGTACAGCTAATAGCAGTGTCTTGAATGACCTTTTATCAGTGCCATATTCCCTTGGTTATTGTGGTCCTTTTTTGATAGATGACAGAATTGTAAATGATTTATGTTGAAAACCTGAGAAAGTGTTCTGCAGCTTTGATAATCTTTTGACATGCAGGATACAAATCCTATGACACCTTTGGAAATGGTGGAACATCTGAGAAAGGGGATTGGATCTGATGGACAGGTTTTTACCTTATTTTGCCTTTTTACGCTTTGACATTGTTCTTCTTCCCCTCTTGGTAACTACATAAATTCCATTTCTCTTTCTTATGGGTGAGTTACTTCAAGGGAGTTTTTCATTGATATGCTGTAGGAGAAAGATGAAGCCCTCACTTACGTCAGTGGACATGTGTTCAATTGTGAATGACTTCAATTTAGCTACTACGTGACCCAATTATTGTTGTTAGAGCCAAGCGAAGGTTGTCCACCATTAATTCTGTTCCTGGTGCAGGTTGTTCATATTGAAAATATCAGTGCCCGCAATGCCACCTATGTTGAGATCCCATGTGTACTTTCAGAAAGCACAATATTGGCATTGAAAAATATTGGAGTTACCAGATTATATAGCCATCAGGTAATATACTGGTCTATCTAATATGGTTTCCCTTTAAACATAACTTTTATCCAAACTTTCTAAGCATTATAAATCTACAGGCTGAGTCTATTCAGTCTTCTCTTTAGGGGAAAGATGTTGTAGCTACCTTGACATCCAGTGGGAAATCTCTTTGCTACAATGTGCCAGTTCTAGAAGTATTATCCCAGAATTTGTCAGCATGTGCTCTATACCTCTTTCCTACGAAGGTTCCATGCTTTATACTTTCCAAGCTTAATTGTTAAAAAATCAGTCTTTGAGAACGCTAGTCTCACAGAAGTCTTTTGCCTTCATATTTTCTGTCTATGTTTGTTGAATAGGCTTTGCGTCTGTTAAGATTTGCCTCAATTCCATCGTAGTCTAATGATTCCTTATTAGCATCTATGTGGCGGCTTCTACATCGTTTGAGTTGTCAATGCAGGCTTTAGCACAAGATCAACTAAGGTCCTTATTAAACATGACAAACGAGTTTAGCGCCCTTAGAATTGGTGTATACGATGGGGACACTTCTCAGATGGATAGGAAGTGGCTGCGTGATAATACTAAACTGGTGTTCAGTAAGTTTTGATGTTTAGATAGGTTGAGATTTCTGTTCTTGTCCTTTCCTATGTTGGTCTATTTCCTACCTCTCCTTTCTTTTCTTATGCAAGTACTGAAAGTTCATCTGTTTTTTCAGTTGATTACAAATCCTGATCTGTTGCATGTCTCAATCTTGCCATGTCATAGACAATTCAGTCGAATTTTATCAAATCTTAGGTAAATATTCTCGATCATTTAGTCCTAATTTTGTTTCACATTACTAATGTGCTCGAACGTTTCCTGGTTCGTTCTTTTTCTTGATTGAGTGTCCCTGGAAGAACATGTTTTTTTTTTAAATTAAAATTTTGACACCTTAATCTCATTTGCATGTCTCAGGTTTGTCATTGTTGATGAAGCTCATTCGTATAAGGGGGCATTTGGTTGTCATATTGCTCTTAATTTGAGGAGACTTCGCCGACTTTGTTCTCATGGTACTTTTTCCCTTGCTGTCTACTGCTACCACGAGACCTTTTATCCTTTTCTGTGTTTGTGCCTTCGGAAAGTTGGTTTTTAATTGATTTCTCATGCAGTGTATGGTAGTAACCCTTCATTTATATTTTCTACTGCGACTTCTGGAAATCCCGTGGAGCACTCAAAGGTATCCAATAACATGGATAGTTTTACTATATATAATCTTTAACTATTTAGGTAGTGCTTACAGTTATATATGTATGGTTTACAGTATGACATGAGAACAACAACAACAACAACAACAACATACCCAGTGAAATCCCACACCGTGGGGGTCTGGGGACAGTATGACACGAGAAATGAAGAAGATAAGTGAGAGAGATGAGGTATCACCAGAATACACTCAAGAAAGGGACGAACTCTGGCCATCTTAAGGGATATACCAAAAGAGTTGAGAGTTAAAACTAGAAGAATTCCGTCTTCTAAATAGCTAAGACTCACTTGTAAAATTCAATCTCAAGAACTATCTTTTACATGGCAGGAGGGGGGGGGGGTTGACTGATCAACCCTTCATCTCTAGGCTAAGAATTTCAAACAAAGCTCACCCACTAAGTCTACCAGCATATTACTTTCAACTACAAAATCTAAATCTACTCTACTGGATAAAGCAGACAGAATCAGAGTAAAATCTTTGAAAACCAACCTAAATTCAGTTTGAAAATACATAGAACGGAAATATCTTGACCAGAATTGAAGAAACATGGTCAGTGAGGATTCATGTAGCCGACCCAACTTGTTTGGGACTGAGGCGTTGTTGTTGTAAAATCTGAAGTGTTAATGGTGAAATTGCCAATCATTCATTTCCTGTCAGCTTGACATACCTCAATGAGATTGACCACATCCCACAGTAGGAGTCTCCGAATTACAATTCATTTAATCAGTTGGAGATTAGACAATTCCACAGCTATCATGATTTAGTTCTTTCTTCTTATAAAGAGAATGCAAGGTAAGACTGCGTACAACAGACCCTTGTGGTCTGGCCCTTCCCCAGACCCCGTGCATAGCGGGAGCTTAGTACACCCGACTGCCCCTTCTGCCCCTTTTCTTATAAAGAGATTTTTTATCAGAAATCTTCTTATACACAGATAATATGTTGATATTGACTCTTATTCTGCCTTCTTTCTGTGTTTTTGATAGCTTTGTTGTGTTTTGCATTCATTTTCCTGATATTATTCTACTTGTTTTTGAAAATAATGTGATAATAACATGATATCTATTGCCTACTACTTTTTTTCCATGTTAACTTTGAGGATCACACCTCTGTAGTTTCTTTGTCATTCACGTAGCAACCTTGAACTCTCAAAATTTACATCATTGTTATCTTCTGCATTAGCAGATGCTTCCACCTTTATCTGTGGAATTCATCTAAAGCTGAAGTCCAGGATGAGTTCCGTAAACGCTTGCATGTTATAGATTACAAATCGAGGGTTCTCATGTATATAATCATATCAAACTAGTTAGTGTGTGTTGATTATATAAAAATCTCATCTCGTCACCTTGGGGTTATGTAGGAGCTCTCAAATCTACCAACAATAGAGTTGATTCAGAATGATGGCAGCCCATCTGGCTAAAAACCTTTTGTGTTATGGAATCCTCCTTTGCGCCTGAAAATGGCAGGTTCTTTGATAAAGTCCTATAGCTCGCGTGTATTCATTGCAAGCAGTTTTTCATCATTAGTGGTACTTTTTTCTTGCAGATCTCAAAGAGAACTAAGAGTGGCATTGAGGATGACCTTCTGTTTTCTAAAGAGAAAATACATAATTTCCCCCCTAAACTTATCCGGAAAACTTAGTTTCACAATACAACGTTACGGGCGTTTATTTTCCCACTTTTCTTGTTTGAACTTTGAAGTGAAATAAATACCACTTCAAATGCTGATGTGGCAAAAAAAGAAAATAAAAGTGCGTACAACATACCCATTGAAATCCCACAACGTGTGGTCTGGGGAGGGTAGAGTGTACGCAGACCTTTCCTTTACCTTGGTAGGTAGAGTGGCTCTATCCCTACTTGTATGCCCACACATCCATCTCATCATTTTCATCTCCGCAACTTTCATCTTTTGGATGTGTGACGTCTTGACTGACCAACACTCCGCCCATACAACATAGTCGGTCTAACCACCACCCTATAGAACTTGCTTTTAAGTTTTGGTGGCACATTTTTATCGCACAAGACTCCAGATGTGAGCCTCCATTTCATCCACCCTGCCCCAATAAAGTGTATGACATCGTCATCAATCTCTCCATCCCCTTGGATAATAGATCCGAGGTACTTGAAGCTTTCTTTCTTTGGAATGACCTGAGCACCAAGCCTCACCTCCACTCTTGTCTCAAGGTCGCTCCCGTTACTGAACTTGCACTCAAAGTATTCTGTCTTGGTTCTATTCAGCCTGAACCCTTTAGACTCCAGAGTCTGTCTCCAAACCTCCAGCTTAGCGTTCACTCAGCTGCGAGTCTCATCAATCAGGACTATGTCATCTGCGAATAACATACACCATGGCACCTCCCCTTGGATTTGTCCGGTCAGTCCATCCATCACCAAGGCAAATAAGAATGGACTAAGAGATGATCCTTGGTGCAGCCCCATCATCAATGGGAAGTGCTCCGAGTCTCCTACTGTCCGTACCCTGGTCTTGGCTCCATCATACATATCCTTGATCGCCGTAGTGTACGCCACATGTACACCTCTAATCTCCAAACATCTACATAGAAAAAAGTGGTGGGTCCACTAATGTCTGTATTATACAATAAAAATAACAAGTAAAAGACAAAGATGGGCCCCTGGCCCTTTCTCCTTCTTCTAACCCATCTCTCCTTCTTCCCCATTCTGTCAAGATCGCCATTTTTTTCTCCTCAATTTTTCATTCTTTTTCTAATTTTTTTCCTTTCTTTTTTTAGATAAATTGAAGAGAGCAGAAAAGCAGCAACTTTTCTATATCGAAATTCCCAAAACTTGTTAGCAAATGACCTCAATTTTTCTTGAGCAAGTATTGTAATAATTTTTTTTTTCATCCTTTATTTGTGTCATAGAGAATGAGAGCGATTTTTGTAAAGAAATTGTCCATTGAACACCTAATGATAATTGGGCAAAATCATCAAACTTTGCCCCTTTTAGAACTGAAATTGCCATCAAATGAAAAAAAAATCACATTAACATATAGCCTAAGCTCATCACCGATCTGGCTATGGCGCTGTGCTTGGTTTGTCTGCTGTTTATGTTTGCCATTTTGAATAGCCCTAGCCGACATACAAGGTCAGAGAAGAAAACGGGTGGGTCGCCTGCAACTTGCAGCTAAATTGTGTTTTTACTTTCCCTAATTCGTTCTCTATATTTTAGATAAAGAGCAATTACAATTAAATTGTCATAATTTTAGGAATTAATTAGTGTGTAAAAATATAAGTAAGGAAAAGAAAAATAAATAAACAAAATGAAATGAAAAAGAATAAAATAAATCAAAATTTAGATAATTTTATATGTGGCTCTGACACAGCAGTGAATGGTGCTGACATGGTAGTGACGTGGCATGTGTAATTCACCTATTGTGAGACTTGTAATATAATCTTAGGGAGATATATATTTCACTTCAAACAAGAATAGGGGTAAATAAATGCCCTTAAAGTTATAGTGTGAAACTGAGTTTTCCAGACAAGTTTAGGGGGAAACTTGTGTATTTTCTCTTTTCTAAATGCATATTATAAAATCCCTGTATCTTTTCTTCCCAATGAACTGAGTCATCCTCGCTGCATCAGGAAGGAAGCAAGTACTGTTTCATTTCTCGACATACAAGACTATATACCAGGATTTATTCTTCGGAGCGAGACCAATTTGTTAAGGCATTGAAAAAAAATGTAGGCTTAGGAGACAACATATAACATGATACTACCAACATGCCTATTTTGATGGAATTGAATGAAAAGTTACTTGCAAGGAAGATAACACTGTATCTATAAATAAGGTTGAATGAGAAGATATTGGCTGAGTAAATTACGAGTCAAGTAGGTTATGTGGAGAGAATACATCTGATAAAACATTAAGCAATGATCTTGTAAGAATTCTGAAGAAATTAGGGTAGAGCTTAGGACATCAGTTCTCCTCTGAAATTTACAGAAGCTCACTCTGTAATGAATGCACCACAACGAGGATTACTAAAATCAAGGGATACACTATATGGATTTGTCAAACATGAGGCAGGTTATATCCCCAATCCCCATGTCAGCAAATTTCTTTGGATATATACACATATAGGAGACCTTAATAATTTGTTGGTAGAGACTGGTCGTATCGTGTATTGTCACCATGCATTTGAAAAAGGGTAATACCGTAATAGTAGGAATACATTCCGTAACTTATGCTAAAGATTTTATTTATGAAAAGAAATTGTGATGAAGAATCTAACTCCGTAGTTACTTTGGAGTAAATGAACATTCGAACCTATAAAACTAGATTAAAATGGATAGGACTACTGCATTTAATTAGTAATGGTATTTGATTTACTGACAAATATTCTGATATAGTCTTTAGGAGCTTTTATACTGCTAAACAGGTAAGATATCAAGTACTGAAATTAGCATTAACAAACTTTATTCTGCCTTACTAAAAGGCTTGTGTTATATTATTAGTTAGTGCCACGTACCTCACCATAATCTTGCACCTTGACTTTTTCATATGTTCCTTATATCTCCCTCTTTTGTCCTTATTATGCATGTGAGCCACTTCATCACTCCATAAGTTGGATGCCTGAGAATATGTTAGATTCTTGGGAGTTAGCGCTAACAGGAATACTCTTACCTTATTTTCTTCTTTTTCTCTTTTTTTCGTTATTTCATGATCTTAGAAAAGTGTCTTAATTTCTAACAGTATTATGTCTGTCTCTGTCGCAGTCCCATTTTGGAGGTTTCTTGCCTTTTTGCAGAAATGATGCAGCATGGTTTTCGTTGTATTGCATTTTGTAAAACAGGCAAACTTTGTGAGCTTCTCTTAAGTTACACGTAAGTGAAATTCCACTACATAATTAAATTGTTAGTTTGAGTATCCTGGAATAATTTGTTGTCCCAAGGCCTGAGATTCTTCAGGAAACAGCCACCTCATTTAGTTGATACTATATGCGCTTACCGAGCTGGTTATATTGCTGAGGTGAGGATCTATAACTTGGTTAAGGACAGTTTGTTCATCCTCTTTAGTTAATCTTTCCCAAGGATATTTACTTATATAAGTGTTTTTCATGTTGCTCTAAACTTGCTTACATTATATTGGCTTGTAAAATGAATTTAACTTCGTTTCATTTTGATCCGTTTTAAAGTATCCATATCCCACTTGTTCAATAACTTACTTGCAAAATAGCATGATTCTTACCTTATACTTGTGCTGATGCTCTTCTTAAATAATATAATTTCTCGCTGATGGTATACTTCAAGCTAGTCTTCGAAAATGAATGAGTTGAAAGAGATTACTTTTTTCTTGTTGGACAAAAGACTCCACTTAGAGATAACCTTCTCAGGATACAGCCAAAAGAAAGCACTACACTAGTTCCGTATGCAGACAAACTTTATTGGTAAGGATTACTTTCTTGTAAGTGAGGGTTTAAAGTACTCTACCTATCAAAATAAAAGATGCATCACTACTAAATTGTTCAGAGCTACTCCAGTTTATGTCATGTTACTACCCTCACAAGAGTGAGTTCTCGTTAGACATAAGAGACCAATGAAGAGCTGATCTTCTCAGGATGCAACCAAAAGGAAATGCAACACTGGCTAACCTATGCGAGGCAAACTGTATTTGTTAGGATACTTTATTGTAAGCAAAGTTTTAAAGTAATGTTACCTATCAGAAAAGGAAAAAAAGAAAAAGTTATCTCTATTAAGCATTCAGAGCTTTGGATATGCTGATCCCAAGATAAGTCATTTTACTACCCTAATATCAATCTTGTTGGCTCAATCTAATCTTCTGTCACCTTATTTTCTTTACCGTATATGGAAATTCAGTACTCGTTATAATAGCTAATTCTTGCTTCCATAGTTTCTATTTGGCACTTGTGCTTATTTTTCTGACATAGATAACATAATTTGCATATTGGCAAAAAGATAACTGACCTCAGTTTTTCATGGAGCAGGACCGAAGAAGAATTGAGCATGAGTTTTTCAACGGTAGTATATGCGGTATTGCTGCTACAAATGCTCTTGAATTGGGTATTGATGTAGGACATATTGATGCAACCCTGCATCTAGGTTTTCCAGGCAGTATAGCTAGGTATTAACTGTTTGTTTATGTCCCTCCGAAGATTCACACTTTTATTCTCATGCTGATATAGTTCAAATAGGTTTTTCATCAAGTCTGTGGCAACAAGCAAGGAAGGTCAGGCAGACGGGGAAATACATCACTTGCTATTTATGTTGCCTTTGAAGGGCCTTTGGATCAATATTTCATGAAATTCCCCCAGAAACTTTTCAGGGGCCCAATTGAATGTTGTCATATAGATGCAAGAAACCAGCAGGTTGTTTTGATTTCTTTTTGGGTTTCTTGACCTTGCCCTCATTTTCAATTTTAGTGATTGAACCGTGCGTTTAGTAGGGAATTCAGTTAACATTTGAAAAGCATGTGACTGGCAGGTTCCGGAACAGCATCTGGCTACTGCTGCTTTTGAACATCCACTGAGCTTGTCTGATGAAGAGAAATACTTTGGCCCTGGCTTGGAGAGTGTCATAATGGCACTTAAAAACAAGGGAATTCCGAGCACAGATATATCATGTAGTGCTGCAGCCAGGATATGGAGCTACATCGGGTTGGAGGTATGATCCTTTGAGTGTAGTGTTAATCAACGACACTGTGCTTGTGAGCTGGGTGTGGTTAGCTTTTCTAAACCATTCTATGCTGTTACCAGAAGATGCCCTCAAGTGCCATTAGTATTCGAGCCATAGAAAATGAGCGGTACAAAGTGATTGACATTCAAAAGAATGTACTCCTGGAAGAAATTGAAGAAAGCAAGGCTTTCTTTCAGGTAAAATAGTAGCAACTGTATTTGGCAAATTCTTGTGATTATTCCTATTGGCAGAGCGGAAAAAAGCAAACACTAACAGGAAAAAGAGAGGGATTGAGAAATCATCATTCTGATGCTGATATAGTTATATTCATGTGTGTTATATATGTCTGTGTATATTATTTTTGTGCAACAGGAACTCTTCAATTCTTGGCTCTTAACCTCTAGAATTCATGATGGGTGTTTTTTTTTATCTCCGTCTATTTAGATGTTGTTTATGAAGATACTTAATTAACGCTCAATCTTGTGTATTTCCTTAGAGAAATGTAATTATAAAATGACTATGTTACGAGCAATATTAATACAAGTCAAAATATCGTGCAACTCTCTCTAAGCTTCTAAACCAAATGCAGAATTCACATACAATATCAAAGTTACAATAAGGTATCCGAGGATTTAGGTGGAGCTGTATTTCTTCACTTATTGAGTTAGCTAAATATGATCAACAATCATCATTTTTAGAAACTTATACCTTTAGCATTTTGTTTATAACTAACACAATATTATTTAATGATATTGATGTGATTTTTAAAATTTTTATACTCATTGATATATGTATGTGTCAAGTGTGTAAATTAATACTAGAGTACCCATATATAGACTCCATGAGATCTCTTCACAAAATGTCATTAGATTTCTTTTTTGTATAAAAAATTAGATTTCACATTGGACAGAATCTTCATTAAATTAATTTTCTAATAGTTAGAAGTTTGAAATCAACTAATTTTACTTACTAAATCTTTCTTTGTCTAAATTATATGAAATGTTCTAATATTTAGGATTTTAAAATTATTAAAATTTTACCTTATATAAATATTTGACAAACTTCTATATATTCTTATGAATCTTAAAAAGGTTTGTAGAGCTTTATACGTGGCAATGCTAGAGTTGTATCCACTTAAAATTTTGGTAAATCAGTAATGTATTATATATATGTCGGTATAACATTCTTGTGAGGCTCAAAGGAAGAAGTTATGGGTCGATCAAAATTGAGGATAAATGTACATATTGTTTGAATTTTATGTATGAAACTTACACTATTAAACTAGTATTTAAATAAAAACAGGAACACGAGACGCTGGATTGTATTTATAATTGAGAGATATCTTGGGAATTACATTAACACCGTAACTAAACTTTGATTGTCGTGTAAAAAATGGATTATTCCACCTAGTTAGGTGTTAGTGGGCCGATCCGGTCCGGTCCCAAGAAAGGCGAGTACAATCGAACACCTCGGTGACAACTGGCGCAAGGTAATTATGGGTTGGGCTATAGCGTTGCACGGTGGAGCTGGTGACATACCCAAGGATCTGCCCC
The DNA here is from genome assembly GCA_029783415.1 of Anisodus acutangulus. Classification (NCBI taxonomy): domain Eukaryota; kingdom Viridiplantae; phylum Streptophyta; class Magnoliopsida; order Solanales; family Solanaceae; genus Anisodus; species Anisodus acutangulus. The sequence continues at coordinate 8,366,681 of CM056506.1, read as the reverse complement.
CGGAGCTTCGTGAGCCCAGAGAAGCCTGTCTCCGTCAGTGCTTACAGATGGGTGTCGATGCTCTCAAGGCCCAAAAATCCCCTTTAGATGTTGTTGAACTCGTGGTATACTACCAATTTTACCTTATAACAACACACAATTCTCATTGTAGTTATGTGCTGCCTTCTTGCTGAGGATTTTGTATCTGTTCAATTTTTTTACTCTGTTTATCAGTTGTTATAATCTTCTTACTCAATTATAACTGTAATTTATTTTAATCCCATGAAAAATGGAAAAAGGTATGCTTTGATATTCATTTTCCATCTCTTTCTTTATATTATTCTCTTCTTGTTTCGGTCTTTGAGGGCGTGCATGTCATCTTTGTTTCTTGTTTTTTTTTTTCTGTATTAGGATGAGACTAAAGATATCTTACTTGACTTATGTTTGATACTTGGTTGAATAGCTGTTTCTCTCTGGTCTTATGAAAGAGTTAACTAATGGATTGGGTATATGAAGATGACTAGTGATTTCATCGATCTACATGATATAAACTATAAAAGCAGCTGCACCTTGGCGTTAATATAAAGCTCTTTTAACATTATTCAAAAATATTATAGAACATAATCTCTATTTAATCCTCCATTAGACAAAAAACAGAAAATTGCCAATTATTCTAAGTACTGACATGGGTTTGGTTGTGATGTGAGCCTCTGAGATTGAGCAAGAGTTTTTACCTCAACAGCATGCTTATGTCTTGTCTCCATAAGTTGTCGGCTCTCACTAGCATGCAGGATGATACAATTGTTAAATTTTTTTATGTTTAAAAAGTTGCTCTTACCCCATGCTCTCACTACTTTAATTTGTGCAAGGGAAAGTGTCATTTTGTATATGTGCTTTGTAATGCTCCTGAGAAACTTGTAGAACTTGGGTCCTCTGGAGCCTTGAAACTTCTGGTTTAACTGATGTTATGATGTTAATGAGTAATTTACCTTTTACTGATGTTATGATGTTAATGAGTAATTTACCTTTTACTGATGTTATGATTGCTTTTAACTGTCTTGGATCAAGCAGGTGCGGGAACTGGAAAATAACCCATACTTCAATGCTGGCAGAGGATCTGTTCTAACCAGCAATGGTACAGTAGAAATGGAAGCATGTATCATGGATGGGAATACGAAAAACTGTGGAGCTGTTTCTGGCCTAACCACTGTTGTCAATGCTATATCTCTTGCTAGGCTGGTCATGGAAAAAACTCCACATATATATCTTGCATTTGAGGGAGCGGAAGCATTTGCTAGGGAGCAGGTATGTAAAAACTTTCTAATGGTCTTCTCTCTTATGGACATTCCAGAGAAACTGAGACAGGATCCAGCGGCATAGTTGATTCTTTGGCAGTTTTTTGCTTTATATGATTTAGTTGTGAGTTTGTGAAATTGGCTTGTTGGAATCTATTTTAGTTCAAGTTATAGGTTAACAATTGACACATCAATTAAGACATGCCTGCAGAAAACCATAAGAAAGTTATTGAACTATTTATTGCTGAGGAATGATATCTTGTATCAGGATGATGCAAAGACCTCACAAATTATTCTCTCTGTTAATACTGTTCAATTCCAGTTCTAATTTCTGTTGGTCTGTTTCTGGACTTCAAGCAGCTATCAATTTCTTTATGTTTTTCTGGTTCATTAATGTGACTATTCAGGCATGAGTGGCTAGTTCATTTGACAGTTCCTATTAATTTACTCTTTTTCTGATAATAACCCTTAGTTGTATGGTTGTGTTATGTTAATTTTTTTTTACCCTTTTTTACATTGAATCTATTTGATTAAACTGTGATGGTTCTGTTGTCAAGGGGGTTGAAACCATGGACTCTAGCCATTTTATCACGGAACGAAATATCGAGAGATTAAAGCAAGCAAAAGAAGCAAACAGAGTCCAGGTATGCAATTCTTCTATCTTTTCATAGTTATATCTTTGCTACAACCTACAAGATAGCATATTTATGCTTTTGGCCTTGACATTGATAGAAGTCTCACTGTTTTGTTATATGTATGTTTTTATCTAACCTTTTGATTCTGAATTTTTAAGAGCTTTAGTGTTCATTCTTAGCAAACATCAACAAAAATATTATCCATATGTACTTGGTCCTGTTCTTGTGGCCTCCAAGTGAGTTTGATTATGGTGTCAGCCTCAATAACTTAAATGTAGTTATGTGGCTATGCCTCTAACAGAGCTTTCTTGTTCTATTCCCTTCTTGGCAACTCAGTCTCGTGATTTAAAACTCAATTATTCTGTTATCCTAACACCTCCAAGTGAGTTTGATGATGGTGTCAGCCTCAATAACTTAAATATAGGTATGTGGCTACGCCTCTAACAGAGCTTTCTTGTTCTATTCCCTTCTTGGCAACTCAGTCTCGTGATATAAAACTCAATTCTTCTGTTATCAAGAAGCTTTCTGCTTCCGTCTTGTTGACCAATATTGCTGCTACCAATTTACAGGTAGATTATAATACACGGCCTATACCAAAAGATGACAAACCACCAGCTCCTAGTGGGGATAGGCAGCTAGGAACAGTTGGATGTGTAGCTGTTGACAGCTATGGACATTTAGCTACTGCTACTTCTACTGGAGGACTAGTAAACAAGATGGTTGGAAGGATAGGAGACACTCCCATTATTGGCGCAGGTACATATGCAAATAAACTATGTGCAGTCTCTGCTACAGGCCAAGGTGATGCTATTATCCGTGCAACTGTAGCAAGAGATGTTGCTGTTCTAATGGAGTATAAAGGGCTTTCTCTCAAGGAGGCGGCAGATTACGTTGTAGAGGAATCTGCTCCAAAAGGAACCACTGGCCTGATTGCTGTATCTGCCACTGGGGAAGTTACCATGCCATTTAATACAACCGGCATGTTTAGAGCTTGTGCAACTGAAGATGGTCACACAGAATTAGCAATTTGGTAAAACTTTTCATTAGAATAGATTAGTCTTTGTTGTATATTCTAGCTACACCAATGAATGTAACAGAGGTTTCAATTAGAGGAAGTTGGATCTCTTTCTTCGTTTGTATAGGACAAAATTAATGCTATGTGAGTCTCATTCCAGTGGAACTCTGATATTTCAGGGACATGATGTTTACGGTTTATATTATGGGAGAAGTGCTTCAACTGCAAAAATTGTGACCCGTGATAAAATGAGTTCAGAATCATGTGCAACTTGTGCACCCTATTGCTATAATAATACCATAAATTGATGCATATTAATCTACTAAAAAGAAAATGTAAGGAAATGCTGACTTCTAAATTCCGTTCTTGCAAAAACATTTTTCTTGGTAATTATTGAAGATGTACAATTCTTTTTACTAAATGCTTGCCACAAAATTTGAATGCATTCGTCCACATTTGTCGAAGAACCATGGAGTATAATAATTGAATAAAGAACTATTTAATCTACACTTTTTTATTTTATTTTTGTTGTATCTCGAGACACCAAACGCAATAAGATATCCAGCGATTCTTTTGTGTGTTTTGTTATCCACAGTGAAAATAGTTGGTGGCAGAAATGGACCATGAGAAATTATTAAAACAAAAAATATGGCAGTGTGGTCCGTCGGCAGACTCTGTTAACAGACACTGATTTAGCCACACTCGTCAACTCATAGTCATCTTTTGCAAAGTTCATTGGACATAATTGCTTTCCAATTTTATTGGTTCTGTGCTTTTGGAAAAGATTTGTAGACATTTTGTATACTCTAATTAATCTAGTCATGTGGGCACACGTTTCACAAGAAGTTAACGTTTGCATATGGTGTGATAAAAAAAATCCACAAGATTGACGAGACACAATGAGCAATCATTCAGAGCCCAACAACTTGAGTCGTTTTTATCGTCGGTGAAGTAAATTCAATTCGTCCGTTGTATTAATCTGGCAAGGTTTCTAAAACATGTTCGTTAAAAATCGTCACAGAATAAAAAGTACTAAAACATATTTGTTAAATATACTAAATATATACACGGTATGCACGTGTATATCCTATGTATATTTAGTCTCGATTTTGTCACATTGTACACGGTTTTGTATATTTATAGTGTACCGAATTGGTACAAATTGTACCATAATTAGAATTGTATATTTACCATAATTATAGGATTCTTGTACAAGTAGAATAGGATTTTGGAAGTAGAATATGAATAGGATTTTCCTATTATGAAAATTGTAAATTGTATATATACTCTTTCATTAATGAAAATAATCAAGGAATTATTTCTTTCATGGTATCAAAAGTCTAGGTTGAAAATTTTTCTCTCTAAATTTTCCTTCGGTCCTAGCACCTTGCCCTCAGTTTCCGTGCCATTTCCCTTCAAAATCCCTCAAATCTCTTCTTTCTTTCGTTATGTCTAATTCAAAGAACACGTTTCATCCTGTCCTGATTGTTTCTAACATCAAGAATCATATCCCCTTATTCTTGAAATAGAAAACGTCCAATATGCGACGTGGGCCGAACTGTTCAAAATTCACGCACGCTCACATCAAGTCATCCATCACATAATCCCCGTGACTCCTGAGGATATGGAGGTGCCTAAACGCGAGGATGATCCTAAGTTGTGGACGACTCTTGATGCCACCGTCCTTCAGTGGATTTATTCCACTATCTCTACCGACCTGTTACAAACGATTATTGAGTCGGACACTACGGCGATGGCTGCTTGGAATAGGCCGCGTGACATATTCCAAGATAATCAAAATTCCAGAGCTTTTACTCTTGAGCAAGAATTTCCCCACTTCAACATGGAAAATTTCCCGAACGTTTTAGCTTATTGCAAAAGGTTGAAGGAATTGACGGACCAACTCCGCAACGTTGGTGCGCCAGTTACCAACGACCGTCTTGTCCTCCAGATGGTTGAAGACCGCCTTTCTGAGGCATATAGTGGTGTTGGCACGCTTCTTCGTCAGAGTAACCCTCTTCCGCAATTTTATCAGGCTCGTTCTATGCTTACACTCGAAGAAGTCCGCTTGGCCAAAAAGGCGGCTACCGGTGCTAGTCCCGTAGTGATGATGACCGAGTCCAATTTTCCTCCCTCCGATTCCAACAACTCGGGTCAAAACCGCAACAAAGGTGGTGACAAACAGGGTAATAATAGGAAAAATAATGGCAAGAATCGCGATGACAACAATGGTGGCGGCCGAAACAGTGGTGGTGGCCCTTGGGGCAGTCAGTAGCAGCAACAACCTTGGGCCCAGTATGGGCCCCTATGCAGTGGAATTGGGCCATCCAATATGGGCCAAATAGTGGCGGGTTTCCAGGTTATTACCCGGGAAACTGGGCCCAGTTTTCTCAACAACCCAGACCCAGTTTCTCGGGTCCAGTCTCGGGTTTCAGACCAGTTTATGGGCCGGGGCAGCATGCCAGTGTACTTGGACCTTAGCCTCCACATGCCCACCATGCAGCGAACCTGACACAAACCGACATTGAAGCCGCAATACACACATTTGGATTAAATCCGCCAGACCCGAATTGGTACATGAAAATCGGAGCCACTACCCACATGACATCTGATCAAGGTACTCTCTCGTCTTATTCCAATTTGAGTGGCCCTCGTGGCATAATTATTGGTAATGGTAATTCAATTCCAATTCGTGGTTATGGTCATAAAATGTTATATCTCCCTCCCCCCCATCCACCCCTTATCTTGAAAAATACACTTCATGCCCCTATATTGATTAATAATTTGATGTATGTCCGTAAATTCACCACTGATAATTCTGTTTATGTTGAATTTGATCCGTTTGGATTTTCTGTGAATGATTTCAAGACGGGGAGTCATCTCATGAGATGTGACAGTAGGAGAGATCTTTATCCTATCATGCCAGGTTTCGGTCTCTCGAGTCAAGCCTTGCCATCAACTTTTGCAGCCCTTGCTCCTTCCTTGTGGCATGCTCGTCTTGGTCATCCGGGATCGTCTATTTTGTCTTTCTTAGATAAAAATAATTTTATTTCGTGTAAGGGTACACGTAATACTCCGAATTGTCAATCTTATTCTTTAGGAAAAATTGTTAGGTTGCCATTTGTAGACTCTAATTCTCATACTTTAATGCTATTTGATATTATTCATAGCGATTTATGGACATCTCCTTTTCTTAGTTCTTTGGGTCATCGGTATTATGTTCTATTTTTGGATGATTATTCTAAGTTTTTATGGACTTTTCTGATAGCGAAAAAATCTCAAGTTTTTCCACCTTCTTAAAATTTAGAGCATTCATTATAACCCAATTCGAAAGGAAAATAAAAAATATTCAATGTGATAATGGAAAAGAATATGATAATGGGATGTTTCGGGAGTTTTGTGCTAATAATGAGATCAATTTTCATTTTCTCGCCCTCATACGTCTTCGCAAAATTCGTACCATTAATAACATTATCCGAAATTTATTGATCCATGCTTCCGTACCCCATTCTTTTTGGCATCATACTCTACAAATGACTACATATCTTCTTAACATTCTTCCTTCCAAAAAGTTGATATATTTGTCCCCTCTTCAAATTTTATATAATAAGACTCCTTCGTATTCACATATTAGGGTCTTTGGGTGCTTGTGTTATCAACTCTTTCCGTCCACCACAATTAACAAACTTCATGCATGGTCTACCCTTTGTGCTTTGGGTTATCCGTCAAATCATCGTGGTTACAAATATTTTGATTTCTCATCTAATAAAATCATCATTAGTCGCCATGTAATTTTTGATGAATCCCAGTTTTCGTTTGCTAAGATTAGTAGTCCCGTGCCTAGTTCGTATAATTTTTGGATGATGGTATATCCCCGTATATTATTCACCATTTTCGAACGTATCCCGCACCCCAAATCCACCCGCTGGTCCAACTGTTCCGTCACCAGCTATAGTTTCCGCCAATGTGTCCAGTCCAGTTACTGGGCCAATGACGGTAATTGGGCCAGTTACCCAGCCCATTACCGTCACTGTTCCAGTCCCTGTTTCTAGTTCCCGTTACCGAGTTGGGCCAGCAGGCCCACTGCCTGCTGGCCCGTCCGTCACGTGTCCCGATATTTCCCAAAATCTGTCCAATTCTCCCCCGAGTAAAAGACCGGTCACTCATAGTCAACATGGTATTTTTAAACCTAAAAGACATTTTAATTTCAATTTAATGTTTTTAAATCACCCTTACCCCGTAATCCTGTGTCTACTTTAAATGACCCGAATTGGAAAATTGCTATGACCGACGAATATAATGCTCTTATTGATAATAAGACGTGGGAGTTAGTGCTCCGTTCATCTGGTGTTAATATTACTCGGTCTATGTGGATTTTTGCTCATAAGGACAATTATGACGGTTCGTTTGCGAGGCATAAGGCTCGTCTTGTAGGTGATAGTAAGACTCATCAGGTTGGTGTGGATTGTGATGAGACATTTAGTCCGGTGGTCAAGTCGGCTATCATTCGCACTGTGCTCAGCTTGGCTCTTTCGAAAGCATGGCCCATTCATCCGTTAGATGTGAAGAATGCTTTCTTACATGGTGATCTCAAAGAGACAGTCTATATGTATCAACCCTTGGGGTTTCGGGATCCCAAATATCCTCATCATGTCTATTTGTTGAAGAGGTGCTTGTATGGACTTAAGCAGTCTCCACGGGCTTTGTATAAGAGGTTTGCAGACTATGTTTCGACTTTTGGGTTCTCTCACAGCAGGTCTGATAATTCATTGTTCATTTATCGTCGTGGTTCTTCCTTGGCTTATATACTATTATATGTGGATGATATTATCTTGACTGCCTCTTCTGATGCATTACGCCAGTCTATCATGACAATGCTCAGTTCTGAGTTTACTATGAAAGACTTGGGGCCCTTGAGTTACTTTTTGGGGATTGCTATCACTCGTTATGCAGGTGAGTTGTTCTTATCCCAGAGGAAGTATGCAGCTGAGATCATTGAGAGGGTTGAGATGTCATCATGTAAGTCCACTTTCACTCTGGTTGATACTAAACCCAAGTTGGGTGCTGCGACTGGCTCACCTTATAAGGATCCGACCCGCTATCGCAGTCTTGCAGGGGCCCTTCGGTATCTTATGTTCACGAGACCAGATATTACGTATGTCATACAACATATGTGTTTGTTTATGCATGATCCCATGATTGAGCACATGAATGCGTTCAAACGCATTATTCGATACATCCAGGGGACACTTGACTATGGCTTACATCTATATCCTTCGTCGACGTCTACACTCGTCTCGTATACAGATGTTGATTGGGGTGGCTGTCCAGACACTAGACGGTCTACGTCTGGCTATTGTATGTTTCTTGGTAATAACTTGGACTCCTGGTCTGCAAAGCGTCAGTCGACTTTATCACGCTCTAGTGCAGAGGTCGAGTATCGAGGGGTAGCCAATGTGGTCTCTGAATCATGTTGTTACGTAATCTTCTTTTAGAGCTTTATTGTCCTATTCAGAAAGCAACCTTGCTTTATTGTGATAATGTTAGTGCCATCTACCTTTCTGATAATCCGGTTCAGCACCAACGCACTAAACATATCGAGATAGACATTCACTTTGTTCGCGAAAAGGTAGCTCGTGGACAAGTACGTGTCTGCCATGTCCCTTCCAGGTATCAAATTGCAGACATCTTTACAAAAGGTCTTCCCTCGGTCCTTTTTGAAGATTTTAGGGGCAGTCTCAACGTACGAAGACCGCCCGCTATGACTGCGGGTGTGTGTTAAATATACTAAATATACATAATATATACACGGTATGCACGTGTATATCCTATGTATATTTAGTCTCGATTTTGTCACATTGTACACGATTTTGTATATTTGTAGTGTACCGAACTAGTACAAATTGTACTATAATTAGAATTGTATATTTACCATAATTATAGAATTCTTGTACAAGTAGAATATGGTTTTGGGAGTAGAATAGGAATAGGATTTTTCTATTATGGAAATTGTAAATTGTATATATAGTTATATACTCTATCATTAATGAAAATAATCAAGAGATTATTTCTTTCAATATTCTTATAGTTTTGAGCTAATCACATTCCAGAACCTCAATCATTTTACTGTAAAGAGGCGGTAAAAAGGCGCAGTCGTGATTTAAGCTTATGGACAAATTTTATTTTTATAAGATTTCCTTTTTTTAATAATTATGGTATGCACTAATTCTACGGGATACTTGTCACCTCCTACGAGTAACAAGTACTAGGTAATTCTGTCTATCAAGAGTATGACAAATGGAAAGACAAATACAAAGTTGGGAAAAGACATAAATTACACCCTAAATTATACCCGAAATATTGAGTTCACACTTCAACTAATCAGCGATCTATTACCTGACTATCTAAAAAGTGAATTTATTTACTCCTTCATACACATAACCAATTGTTCAAATGGAGGTGTTACACACTCACCGCCCATCACATCAGCGCTATGTCAAAAATCTTTTAATTCTTAATAGTAATTAATCCTAACCATAATAAATATGTAAAAGGAAATTTTCGTGGGTCTCATTTGACTTTTAACTTTAGGGAGACGGGGAAATTTATTTGGATTATTGGAATATGACATGATCAGACCTGGTACGATCTTTCAATTTCCTGCTAATTTTCTTAACAAGTAGAGACTACAACCTAATTTCTATGAATTTCTTGACACTGGTCATCAAAGGAGAAAAAATGAACGTCAAGAAAAACATAGTGGTCTTCCGGATGCATCATATCATCAACTAAAATAATTGGATCCGCGTACAGAACAAGAATATGAAGATAAAATATCTACCTAGATGTGATCAAAAGAACAAGATTATTACAAAATTGCTAGAAAAATTTGTTCCATCATTTGTAGAGACAGAGAAAACCTCTCAACCAAAAGCGATTCCCCTAAACCCTTTATCTTAGTGCATGATTGCTCAAGTGTATAATATCATTTTCCTTTTTCACACTACTAAACAGATAAGAAGACCAGGGAATAATCCTTACAAGGGAAAAATTGTCTATTTCTAACTCTACAATGATGTAAAATACATTCCTAAAACTTTAAGAACGGGGAGCAAGTATGTAATCGTACTTGAAAAGTATAGCGTTTCAATGTGTAGCGCAATCCTGAAGGTGTGGGTGCGTCTGATTTACATATCGTTCCCACAAAGACTTATACTTGTTAATGTGCAACTTAAGCCACGGCTTCATGTTTCCATTGAAGTGAATCACTGCTGCACTCTCTATTAGGCGATTGTCAACATTCACATCATAACCTAATCCCAACACATGCCACCTCCGATCAAGAGGCTCCGTCATTCCATAAAAAGCTAATAGTCCAGGTGGAAGGGTTCCTAGCTTCCAAATCGTCCTATCAGCATTTTGTTCTATCCAGTAATGATATCGTGCAGTGACATTTGCTTTCCTCCAGGCAATCAAATCAAAAACATTCATACCGAATGCCCATCCACAGGCCTGGGGATCATACTTAGAGCTGATGAGCGGATTTGAAAAATTGAGATACTTGTAATAACGATGAAAAGCTTCGAGACAAGTTTCCACTGCTCCATTCACATTTCCATGCAAATCCAGTGAAAAAAGAGGTGTCAGATCCTTCTGAACCACAACATCATCATCAAGGAAGACAATCTTCTCCAATTGGGGGTAAATCTCAGGGATGTAAAAGCGAAGGTGATTCAACAAATATATATACTTTGGATTCCGGAACTTTGGCTCGACACCTGTATCTTGAGATCCGTCAAAATAATAATTCCTGGAGTCTGTCGCCATTAGCTGCTTTACAGCAGGAGAATAAGAAGAATTCAACCAAGTGAAGTTGTCAATATTCTGTACTTCTACTGTAGAACCTTTGAAGTCATTGTTCAGGAACCAAGCCAGCATCACTCCATAGTGTATCGAATCCGTTACGATGTGGAAAACTAGCTGCTTAGGGTGATCAGCATTGACCACGGTTGAGTTGATAACTACTGAAACTGCCAACAGATTATCTGAAAATATGCAGAAGTGATACAAGTTATTGTCTACTAAACGAGGTGAGTTTCTCCTCTCATCAGCAAAATCTTGCAGCGACTTTTTTGTAAGCCAATCAGCCATGAGCTTGATTTCTAGGCAGTGCAGGTTCTTTGGCAGAGACTCAGCTGTTAACTGTCCAAACATCATGCTTTGAACAGATGCAGCATTGGCACGCTCTTCAAGAGCTTGAATATGTGATTTCATTGTCATCATAGTGGTAGCAATATCATAATGGGCATCCTGTGCCTTGAGGATTAGAGAAGAGAGACTTCTTATGATTGGCTCAGCTTCATCTAGAGAAATGGGCTCATCTCTCATTGCAGCCTTTGAGAGTAAAAGTTGGCAACTTCTTATCTTTGTACTTAGCTCCCACGCAAGATGAAGGTTGTTGTGCTCTTTTGCTATAATGATGTAAGCTTTGGCTAGTGTCGTTTGCTCTGCTAATTGTCTCGCATATGAATTAACACTTAACATCTCTTGTGTGAGATTCATAAGCTCATGCACAACCTGCTCATTCCTAGACTCTCTTTCCTGGTACAATGAAAAACATTTAAGCCAGTTGTGATTATCAAAGTACTTTAGAGGTAAAATAAAACAAGATGAAACTCAGCTAATTTATCCACTGAAAGTTAACTAAATCTGTATAATCCAATATATTGGCAAATACAACCAACCATACAAAAGTATAGGTAAATGAGATCGCAATTCTCACTGAGTCAGATCGCTATTGAAAGGTGTTAGTCAACAATAATACAGTTTACATACTAATATGTAATTGCAATTCTTTTTTATTTACAGAATGCAACTTCAAAAGATCTTAAAATAGTTTGAGTTACTTTTTTGCATATTGTTAAATCCTTGATTTTAAACCATGTAATGAATTAGGTGGAAATCACTGTGCTTGAAAAGATTCTCTGTCCCAAGACTTAGAAGAACCTGTCAACTCAAACAGCTGTACCACCTACAAGGACTCACGGCACATTCTATGCTTCTGCATATTTTAACATTAAAAGAACTTAATTGTATATTCTTTAAAAAAATGCTAACAAGCGGACATTTAACATTTGTCTTAAGAAATTATAGAAAAGAATTAAAAATAGCAATAGGTGAAAATGGGTAGAAAGTAGTAAGTGGAGTGAAGTTGAAAGATCAATTTAGCTTTATCACTTACAAAGATAGTAATAGGAACATGGTTAAATTTCATAAATGATGTATGACAAAGGTAGAGGTAGGGTAGTAATGAGAGACCATCAAATGGTGTTGACACTTGATTTACTTCCTCTGACCCCGAAACAGGACCTATTCAACCTTAGTTAATCATGAAATGGGGAAAATAATTTTTATGCGTTGCATATGCTTCTTGTAGAACCCATTTACTTCTCTGTATACACATTTTTCCCACGGTTGCTCCTCAAAAACTGAAAAAGCCAAGCTATGGTTTCCCATCTTGAACCTTCTCCTCAATAAAGTGCACCAAGTAAAAAATGGGACTATAATCTATGTCGAGTAATATAAACAAGTAATACCAAAAAATCTACATTGAATTATAAATCTACGACACATCTACTGTCAAAACTTTTGTGTTGGTTTTATTAGATAGACTGTCATAGCAAGCATGTCAGCAACATATATATACTTGCCATGTGCCAGCCAAGGTAAACGTTGAAGTTGATGGCGGTGAAATGCAGGTGAAAAACAAGAGAGGAAAACTAAGAAGAAGTTGTTGCTCAAGTGACTATGTTGGCAGCAGGGACCAATAGCTGGTAGTGTGGAAAATAAGAAGTTGGAGGTGGATTGCTTCTATTCTAGAGGAAGGGAGAAAGAAGAATGGTAGGGAATAGGAAGTAAAACTAGGTGAAGGTAGATATAAGGATGAGACTGTGCAAAAAGGCACAGCGGCAGTGGTAGTTAAGTGCACAGGATCTAATGCCACCATTTCCTCAATACTTAGCACAATAAAAAAGATCAAAGTCACCAGGGACACAAGCACACCTCCAGCCATAAAGATCAGAAGAGACAACAAGTAAATTATTGACAAACAAGATTGAGAAAACAGAACTTTCAGTCCTCCACAAGCACATCTAAATACAAAAAATATAGAGTTCGATGTGACAAAGTTCCCAGTATTTAAGGAAAGCACAGAAGATGTTAAATTTAGCTCATGATAAGTGCAAAATCCAACAAGCATAGGTTGAACACCTCTACTTATTTCCTCATACGCAATCTGAATCAAAATGAACTATATATCTTCTCTGAAAAAAACAACATACAAATGATCCACATTCTGGCTTAACATGAGATACAAACCGAAAGCAAAATGGGCTCCACAAAAGTTCATTATTAGGAGCTGAAGTTAAGAGAATGTCATTGCACATACACTTTTAGAAGAACCAAAACATGAATTGTTGTTAGCGGATTGAAAATAAAGTGCAGAATTACCATCCTAGAAAACTACTAACCAGTAATGTCAACAACCTCAGACAATTCAAGAAACAAACATGCCAAGTATAAAAGTTAGCACATTCTCAGATCAGATAACTCCCAGACATGGAAAAAGAAGAACCAATATTACTACTTCATCAAAAAAACAAGCTCATTAAGCTCGAACTAGTGTGATTCACAAAGCAACAAAAATTACGAGAGCAAATGAATGATGTGGGTGTGGATTTGGAGGCTTACCAAAGTAGGTTGTTCTACGTGGTGATGATGAACTACAAACAAAACAAAACCTGCAATTGAGAATATAGCAAGAAACGACCAGATCCAAAAAGACAACCTCCTTCGAACCGGGCGCCGATAATCGGCCGCCCGCCGCCGCATCTTATACCGTTATCTTCCACAATTCACCGCCAAAACCAGAAATGAAAACAATCTATCCCTGAGATTGAATCCACAAACAGCTAAACCATAGAACAATAAAACCGAAATCTCGGACCCCCAAATCAAGAATTCAATCGAGAATCACGAATATTGCAGCAAACTCATTGGTCAGAGTGAATCCATGAAGGCGATGGGACGGATGGCAAAATGGTATTGGCCAAGGCGTAAAAAATGATCCCTTTATGAAGCCTCAATGAGATTGAAGCAGCTAAAAGAGGTTGAATGTGAAGAGGACAAGCCTTTTTTAGTAGGGGGAAATAACGAGATCGGGAGGGTCTATGTGAACAAAGCAGGGCCAGCATGTGCCGCTGTGTTTACAAGCCCTGTAGTGACAACCTTTACAACATCTCCACGATCATCCTTGTGCTCACACTTTTGTCAACTCAAATATTAAAATAACAATTGAAAAGAAACAAGTATCACATCAAAATTAAAATGAGAATAGTTGATGAATTGAGATTTTTGTGAAGGTTGGGTAAAAATTGATGTTACACTATTTTTCTTTATTCTATAAAAAAATAATGATATTTTTTATATTTAGTAACAATTCAATTTTAAACACTTTATTTTATCTTTATGAGATGATTTATAAAAATTTATTTGATTTGTTTTGCACCTTGAGTTTCCAAAATCTATCTTAAACTTTATGTTTAGTCAATCACCTCTACATAAATTGAAGCAGAATAAATATTATATATGTTGATTGTTGGTCTCTCCTTTTTCTTTCTTGGTAATAAATTTTTTACTATATAGTATAATATCGGGTTGGAGCTAGAGTAGCTGAAGAATGTTGATTTGAATTTCTTATATCGGAAAATCACATTATATATATAAAGTTAATTTTATAAGGAGTATATGTGTTGGTCCAAAACTTTGGGTTCCCGTCCCCATATGGTCAATAACAAAATAAACATTACAAACATAAACATTGCAAACAAACATTATAAAATAGGACATAATAAGAAGGTAGAGTATGATAAAAATAGTACTCCTATGTGGAGTAATAATTTTCCCAAAATTCTACAAGCTGCCTTCATCCTTAGCTAGTGAGTTTGTTATTCCAGTTAGTCCTTCCTGTTAGGTTCTATCTCATATTTATGTATTAGAGAATTCAAGCACTGCTTTTACTTCAATCTTCATGCATGTGCAGTAATTCTAGGTTGGTCAAGAATCAAGATGGATCTCTGTTGTTCCACAACATTGTCATACATGATACACCCACCGTTTGGTGTGTAAAAGGTTCCCTGAAATAGGGGTGTATCAAAGGGATTT
Organism: Anisodus acutangulus; assembly: GCA_029783415.1. Lineage (NCBI taxonomy): Eukaryota > Viridiplantae > Streptophyta > Magnoliopsida > Solanales > Solanaceae > Anisodus > Anisodus acutangulus. Next base: position 8,351,535 of record CM056506.1, on the reverse strand, counting down.
AGCTGAAGGATATACCGTGTGCTAAGCCTTTGTAAAACCAAAATCCCCTAGCATGCTACTACGATTTTGTAGCTAGTACAGTCTTCAATATAGCCGCGGGCAAATGCTTATTCCAATATATGATAGCTCTACGATTACGTCTAAAATCAGCTTTACTAGCTTCTCTACAATCCGTATTATAAGGTTCATGATTCTGTTTTGAGTTATGCATGGAACTCTTTATATTGTCGTTGTTCAGTGTTGGCATCATCACTGATGCAAACTTGAACAACCCTGGACTGGCTAATCACATTTTACGTCCAAGTGCATGATCGGAAGATTAGTTTCAAATGAGTGATCTCAATTTGTCAGAATTCCCATAAAATATCTGCTAAATGATTTTTCTTCAATTTCTATCATGCCACATGTTGTTCAGTTGTTGCAGAGCTTAGTTTCATTATCATTTCCTTCACAGGCTTCCAACTCTGCACTCAAAAGGTTACTTCAAAAGTATATTTGGATGTTCAAAAGAGAAAGATGTATACGTGCAGCTCCAAGAGTAACAAGGCAGAAGAAACGGGAAAAGAGCCTCCATCTTGTGTTTTCTGTACAGTTCAGAAATCTAAAACTAGGTCACTTGCTAATAGTAGGTCGATTTATGGCAGAGATTTGGAGAAATAGCAGAAGAAACGTAAAGTTGGGGAGACCTTCTGCTAGCCCAAGATCGTTAACTATAGATTGGAAGATTCAACCAAAGAAGAGGAATCTATGGAAGGAAAACTTGTTAAGGAAGAAGGCTTATTGAATGACTTTGAATTGGATTTGTATTGGGTTGTATTAGCTTACCATTGGGGTTGTAATAGGACCTGCACGAAAACATGAATGCGTATTGACAAAATTTGCATCTTTGTAACGGACTGGCATGACAATATTTCCTATTGGCCTTTTCGAACCACGTGAAACATCTCCTTGCCAAATTTCATGTTGTTGAGTCCCCCCCCCCCTCCCCATTTCTCTTAGCTCCTTGACAAATGTATTATCTAGAGAAACACCTGTGATGGGAGAGTTTGAAACTCCAGCTTTTAATAGTTTTGAACCCTCATTTTCCAGTGCAACTCCATAATGCAAGAAAATTTCATCAGTATCAGCTTCCTTATCTGGGTCGGTGACGATCTGACCATCAATTTCCTGCGAAGCGTCAACACCATTGTAGAATCCACCATTAGATTCCCTTTTCAGTTCCTCAATAAACTGTTTGGCAGTTTCAGAGCTTCCAAAAATCATGTCGTCTGTCTCTCCATCTGAAATTGAGCTTTCAAAGTCAGTTTCTTCATCTATTTGATCTTTAGATTTTCCATTTGCTTTCAATATTCATTGATTGACCTTGATATATCAGATTATTGACCGGAGACTTCAATTTTTAATACAACTCCTTCAATGCTTTCTATGGAATAGTCACCATTATCACATATAGTTTCTGACATTGCTTGCTCAGGTTCTGCTTCAAAATCCTGAACGTCCATACTTGTATTATCAGTTTCAGGATTTTCTTCTTTGATTTCCTCGGTAGCAGCTATCACGTCACCAAATTTGAACATCTTCTTGTTTCTTGTTAATGACAACAGTGCCTTCCTTTACATGATAGATTGTATTATCTGCTGCCACAACGACTTCATGGCCATTGTTTTCATGAAATGAGGAAAATTTGGATTGTTCTCTAACAAAATGGTGCGCACATTCTGAATCAACAATTCAGTCTCTTTCAAAATTGATAGAAGTCATAGCATCTATCCGTCGTGTCTCGGCTATAAAGCACCTTCCCCAATCTTTTTCTTCAGCAGCTTTCTCTGTTTGAGCCATGTTGCTTTCTTTGGTTCGACAATATCTTCTTATGTGTCCTATTTTACCACACCGATAACATTTGAGAGCCTTTTTATAGTTATTAGTAGACTCTTCCTCCTTTTCCGGCGAGCTTGAACCATTTTGGAATCGAGAGTGTGACCTATCTCTTGTTGTTTTCCCATTAAAGCTCCTCTTGTCAGCTACAAGAGCATGTATTTCCCCTTCTTTAATAGATACACTAGCCATTTGTTTGGCTAGTAGCTCCTGTGATGACAAAAGATTTTCAAACTCCTTCAAGGATGATTGTTGAGCCCATCCTTGAATTGGTGTAACAAAAAGAATATATTATTTCTTCAAACCACGAATAATAATTCATCTAATTCGTGCTTCAAAGATAGTTTCATCCAGATTTAATAAAGAAATCTCGAAACATAAGTTCTTAATCTTCAAAACATACTCGGCAATAGAAAGATTACCTTGAGTGGTGTTAGCCAATTCATTCTTCAAAATCTGTATTCCAGCTTCATCATTCTTGTTAAACAATAAATCGAGGGTCTTATATACTTCATGAGCTGATTTGCACCTTATAATATGATCAACCAAATTGTGCGAGATGTACCTCTTTAGGATGAATTTCGCATTCGCATTAATCTGTTTTCACTTCTTGTATGTGCTGGTATTTTCCGGTCCGTCGACAGGAAGACTTGTGTTACTGTCACGATCCAAATCGGAGGGCCATGATGGGCACCCGGACCCTACCTGCCGGGCATCACTAATCACACATTTAACATATATCTGTAATCAATCATGACCACAAGGTCCGTTATCGAATATTCGGCTGACACATACATCACAGCCGACAGGGCCTCACATGACTACTATACACAAGACATCTGTCTACAAGCCTCTAAAGAATACATGACATCACAAGGACGGGACAGGACCCCGCCATACCCCAAATGCATATGAAAAATATCATACCACGATCAGACTGCAACTCTGAAACAAGTAGAGTGCTCCAATACCAACTGAACCAACAACCTACTAGTGCGAACCGTTACCCTCTTTAATTGAACCTACGGGCATGAAACACAGCTTCCCCCGACAAAAAGAACGTCAGTACGACTGATGTACTGAGTATGCCAGGCATAAAAAATAACATAGCAGAGATATATAACAACCAGAAACAGAAACAGTCGACAAAGACAGCTGATAGAAACAGCCGACCAGCAGTAAATGCCTCTGAGGGCCCTAATACATATGCCTAAATGTTATGCACAATGCAAATGCGGTATACATATAGATATTGGCCACACAAAGGCATCTTCCTTTCCATAACAGCATCTGTGGGCATCATTTCATATCGGCCACACAAGGGCATCATATCATATTGGCCACACAAAGGCATCAATATTGGCCTCACATGGGCATCTTTTTTTTCGTGATATTTGTACCAACTGCAGGTGGTGACGCGTCCCTTTTTTCCCATCCCCTACATATATATATTGATACCATATAGTAGTGTATATAACACATGTGGGTCCATGGTAATACATGAATATAATGCAAATGAAAATGCATTAATGACAATAATTTTTTTTTAATTTATCGGATGACATAATATCCTTGTACCTTCGACTAACATCGGGAATATTAACATCTTTTCCATATACCTCAATAAGGATTTAGGAACATATTTAGACATGCTTTTAATACAGGAATCAATAATACGAACACTCCTTAACTACTAAGAGTAGAGTAATTTATGAAATAATATCAAGGTTACGTTTCGTTACATGGAACATGCCAAAAGAAGAAATAATTTGCCTTAAAATACCTTGAATATTGTCCTTTCAATAATTTTGTATTGAATTTATTGGAACGTTTTTGTATAAAAATCTAAAATGAAGAACTAACAATTGGAAGGAACGGTTGATGTTTGCAAGTGAAATTTCCAGGAATCATTTTCTTTTGGTAGCCGATTAATTTTGCATCAAAATGGCGAGACTTAGTGTTGCACCATTCCCCCCCCCCCCCCCCCCCCGTTTTGCTTATATTAATAACTCTCAACCAAAGATGATAAAGATCACAATGGTACCTTTCTTTTGCTTTGTCTCACACGTGTACTCATTGGTACATACACCATATGCATGTCCTTAAATATGACACCACATACTTAAATGCATCCATCTAATTCTACATGTTCTTTTATCAAATAATACAATTTACCTATTAGTGGATAATTTTTATACATGGTATGAAAACAACTCAGTAATTAATTCTCCATGTCTTCTACTAATTCAACATACACCCAATTACACACACAATCAATTTCTTGATCCAAACTCACTTAAATCTTAATGACTTATAAAACTTTCATATACTCAATATCATAATGGTGCAATATAGCACTAGTCCATAGCCTTTTTATGCACGCACCAAACTTATTTTCGACTCCCGTTGTCACCCTTGTTACGTCCAAAATTATTTCGGGGTTTTATCCTTTTATATGTTAAGCTCTTTATTAGCATACATAAATATAACATAAATTCCCTAAGGCCCGGTCTACCTACCTACGTTTAGGTGTTCAAACCATCGCCCAAAATTACGGAATGTTACAGTTACTCCCATTAACAATATCCCACAAATCCTCGCCCACAAGGTATGACTCCATACATGTCTTCCATACCTTGTAATTAGACTGGTTCAACAATTCCATCCCAATCCATTAACACGATCGCCAAAATCCATTTAGAGAAATCAGTTGAATCTACCGTTAACCTGATCTTGAAATAAAATCTAGAAGCCAATGTAAGACTATGGCTCTGATACCATGTGGAGAAATAACAGAAGAAACGTAAAGTTGGGGAGATCTTCTACTAGCCCAAGATCGTTAACTATAGATAGGAAGATTCAACTAAAGAAGAAGAAGCTATGGAAGGAGAACTTATTGGGAAGAAGGCTTCTTGAATGACTTTGAATTAAATTTGTATTGGGTTATATTAGCTTATAATTGAGGTTGATTATAAATGACCAATGTCACCCCTATTTATACTTGTGTAGGGATGATTCTAGACATGGTCCTAAAAAGATCTAGATAATTCTATCCTATTTTACAAATATCTAAGACTCTAGAACATCTACACATTTCTTACAGCAAATATCTAACATGAATCTAGAGCTTCTAGACATATCTCTAATTTAAGTATCCAAGATACTTCAATAGGTCATTCTAGAACCTTCCCTAAAAATTTAGGATTTTTTGTAGTACCAAAAAATCAACTTTATTATTTTACAAGATTGCTTCTTTTTTCCTTTCCTTAAATATTACTAATACAACAATCAACTTAGGTACATTCATTTTGTTGTTTTGAATTTTGATAGCAAAAAGCAACTTTACTTGGACATGTACCTATTACTTCCAAAACAGTGCTAGAGTTTGGTTAATTATGACTCCTCCGTAATAATTCAGCTGGGGTTTAAATCATTCAAATCATTAAGAAAAAAGATACATATCCATGTACAAATCACATCATAATTCTAGGTTTGTTACAATTTGACTATTTCTCTGCTACTTGTCAACCTAATACAACTTTCTTCCTTGCAGATCGCACCTTCTACAAAACTAAAATCAAATTGTCTACAGAATTTTCTTATCAAATATAGTAACGGATAATCTTTGCTAAAACTCTTCTCTTTGGGTTTAAATTAAAGCATTATAAGTTCTTTTTTCTAGATTCTTGATACTATTATGTCATGGTATCATTGTTTTTCTGTAGAAGTGATCAAACATTACATATGCCGCCTTTTTAACCTGTTTGCACCACATACATTTTACAAAAGTTAGAGAAAGTATTAGAAAATTAATCTCATTTTATGTTTTGTACAATTCATTTCCTAATGTGAAAAAAGCAACAATTTGCCTTCTGCACAGCAAAACAGAATGAAAACCGAAAAGATTCACACAATCCAAGGTACATAGATTTTGTTACCCATAAATCCAAACAGTGAATCAAATCACAGTAAAAAAAAATTGGATTAAGCTAAGAGCCAAAAATTCTTGTGACGCTTAGTAGTAATGAGATATCCTCCAAACTTCCTCTTCCTTCTTACTGCAATTGTCAAGCACTTGGCATTCTGAATACAGTGTTCAACTACTCGGTTTTTCGACTTTTTCCCTGACCATATCCTGCGTAGGCGCCACATTATCGATCTTTTTCTTTGTCCCAACACCAGTAATGACACTTTTCTCTGCTTAGCTGCTTCCACAATTATAGGGCCTTTTTCTTTCCCTTCTTGCACTGCTATCTCTACTTGCACCTGTCAACCCACAAATCATCACAATTCAAATACGAGACGGATTTAGGGTTGGAATTTTCTAGGTTCAACTGAATTCATTGCTTTTAACTCTGAATCAAGTATACAAACGAAAAAAGATAAGATAACAGTCATTCTAAATCTATTGACTTTATATTATGAATTCGCCTCTAGTTAATAAGATTAAAATCAAATGCATTTTGTTCATGACATTTCTCTCTCTCACACAAAAAAAAAACTGATTGAATGACTAAATAATGAGACAAATTGCTTACAGCAAGTAAACACATGCTAACATGAAGCCAAAAAGTAGGAGTGTTAATTTACTTGTCATGTTGAAGTGTCGACAAGAGAAGAAGATTTGCTTTTCCTACTAAGACTTGGCCAGTTGGTTTAATACTTTAATTAGGCCAACCAGAAATACTTGACAGCACTTTTTAGTTAGGTCTGTTTGTAACTTTCCATGTGATTTGGTACGGACAATATTTGGACTGACACTATACGTTCAACTTTTCTCCCATTCAATTATCTTACTTGGCAATTTGGACTTTGTACAACATTCTTAGGTGTAAAACTGTAAATTCAGTACCGTGAATTTACAACATGATATATGGATACGGGCGTCACATCCCACCTCACTTGTAATTACGGTAATCTTCCTCACCTGTTTAACTTGAACAATCCTCAATTTATTTTGGTCGGTAATTACAATCGCATTCCAATTCAAGGCTATGACACCACTCAAACTATATCACCTCACCCTCCCTTTTCCCTCAAAAACGTCTTATATGCTCCTAATATTATTAAAAACTTAATCTCTGTTAGGAAATTTGATTGGGACAATTTCGTATCTATTGAGTTTGACCCTTTTGATTTTTCTGTGAAGGATCTACGTACGGGGACAACTCTTACGAGATGCAATAGTGTGGGGGACCTCTATCCTTTCTCATCCGCTTTCGCAGCAAGTGTCTCTCGACAAACCTCTCTAACCGCAATCTCTCCATCAACTTGGCGCAATAGACTTGGGCACCCAGGGGCACATATTTTTAATTTTTTTAGAAGTCAAAATTTAATTCAATGTAATAAAGGGAACTATACCCTCAACATTTACTCTTGTCCTCTAGGGAAGCATGTGTCTGCCTTTACGTCTTCATTGAGTATAACTTTTTCTCCTTTTGGTATCATTCATGCGGATTTATGGACATCTCCTATTACTAGCAACCTGGATCACAAATATTACTTGGTGCTTTCGGATGACTTCTCTCATTTTCTTTGAGTTTATCCTCTAAAATATAAGTCCCAAGTTTACTCCACTTTTTTAGAATTTCAGGCGTATGTTAAAACCAGTTTGAGAAAAACATCAAAACATTTCAATGTGACAATGGTCATGAGTTCAACAATTCCCCTTTTCATAAATTTTGTGCGGAAAATGGCATGGTGTTTTGATTCTCTTGCTCCTATACCTCACCTCAAAATGGACAAGCAGAAAGAATCATGTGCACCATCAATAATATGATACGCACCTTGCTCCTGCATGCTTCTATCCCCTCTTCCTTTTAGGCCCACGCTTTACATATGGCAACATATATTCTCAATATATTACCAACGAGTACACTCCATAATAAAACTCCAACCGAAATTCGCATCCGTCGAATCCCTTCCTATGATCACCTTCGGATTTTTGGCTGCATATGCTACCAGAATCTCGCCTCCGCGGCTCCTCACAAACTAGCACATAGGTCTACTCCTTGCATCTTCTTGGGTTTCCCTTCGAATCATAGGGGGTACTTATGCTATGAGTTGTCCACACATAAAATCCTAGTTTCTCGTCATGTCACATTTGAGAAACATATATTCCCATTCGCAAACATCCGTACATACCATATTCCTTGATGATTCAGACACATATTCTGTCATCCAAAACATAATCCACGGAACTACTAGTACGACCCATCAAACGACCGCTACTGCTTCCGTCCATCCCTCTACACACTGCCTACCTATGGGCAGTGTGCCGTCCTTACCGTCCCAGTCCCGTCACACACTGCACGCATCTAGCAGCCCACCCCACATCCGTCGACCACCCCAGTCCCCGCCACCAATCTCCCAGCCCCGGTCGACTACTTCCTTGCTCGCTGCTCCCGTCAACCCCTCACTTCCCCACTACCCGAGCCCATTGCCCGAAATAGCCAACATCCTGCAACATCACATGGAAACCCGTGCCCGGCATGGGATCTTCAAACCAAAAGTCTACTTTAACATATCCACTCAAACCATCTCACATATACCCAAGAACCCAAAATTATCCAAACTTGATCCAAATTGGAATGCGGCCATGCGTGAGGAATTTGATGCGCTTACTACACAACACACTTGGGATCTTGTCCCAAAACCAGAGGGGGTCAATGTTATTCATTGTATGTGGCTATATCGTCACAAATTCAAGGATAGTGGTGAGCTTGAACGCTATAAGGCGAGACTTTTGGAAAATGACACAAGACAATAAGAGGAAATTGAGACCTTCAGTCCAATGGTTAAACCAGCCACCATTTGCACGGTTTTGAGCATTGCTATGGGGAAGAATTGGTCGATTCATCAACTTGATGTAAAAAATGTGTTCTTACAGGGGGTATTTGAAAAAAAATCGTATACATGCATCAACCACCTAAATTTGTGCATCCTTCGACTTCTCAATATGTCTGTCGGCTTCGAAAGTCACTTTATGGGTTGAAACAAGCCCCCAGGGCTTGGTATGACCGTTTTGCCACTTACATCTAGCATATTGATTTTATATACATCAAAAGTGATAACTCACTTTTTATTTTTCATCAAGGTAATGACATTGCATACTTGTTGCTCTACGTAGACGACATTGTCCTGACTGCCTCATCCGATGTGCTGAAAATGAGATCATTGCCCTGCTCAAATTCAAATTTTTCATGATAGACTTGGGTAAGTTGAGTTATTTTTTGGGAGTTTCCGTGACCAGATCCAAGAATGCAATGTTCCTATGTCAGCGTAAGTCTGTCAAAGAGATTGTTTACATGGCTAAAATGGAAAACTGTAAAATTATGCCCACTCTAGTCGACTCAAAGTCGATCTTAGCGCGGATAACGGAGATCCGATGCTTGATCCTTCTCTTTATAGAAATCTCGCGTGTGCGCTTCAATATCTTACTTTCACTAGGCACGATATTGCCTATGTTGTTCAGCATGTGTGTTTGTTCATGCATGCTCCGAGAGATCCTCACTTCACAACCCTTAACTGTATCATTCGGTACGTTAAGGTTACTCTTAACTATGTGTTACATCTTTATTCATCTGCACCGACCAGGCTGATATCATATACGAACGCTGATTAGGGCGGCTGTCCACACACATGTCGATCTACTTACGACTATTGTGTATTTTTAGGTGATAACCTCGTCTTGTGGTCTGCCAAACGACAAGCTACACTTTCTCGTGTGAGTACAGAAGCTGAATATAGAGGCGTTGCGAATGATGTTGCCAAAATTTATTGGCTTAGAAACCTCCTTCTAGAGCTTCATTATCCCTTACGTAAGATATCTCGTGTCTACTGTGATAACATATCTACTGTTTACTTGTCTCATAAACCGGTTCAGCATCAGCGAACCAAACATATTGAGATGTATATTCATTTTGTTCGTGAGAGGGTTACCATGGGCCATGTTTGGGTGTTACATGTTCCTTTTTCCTATCAATACACAGATATATTTACTAAGGAACTTCCTCGGCAGTTGTTCCTTGATTTCAGATCCAGTCTCAGCGTCCGGCCTCCTCCCGCTCCGACTGAGAGGGTGTGATTCAGAATATATTAATATTCTTCATATATTCTGTAATTATTATTATAGTGTAATTATGTAAAGTAAAGATCTTTCCCCAATTAGGTTTGTAAATTGTAAACACCTATAAATATTGCATTAATGAGAATCCTCTAACCAAGAAGAATTACATTATTCTACAAAAACAATAATTTTATAGTAGCTTCATTGACCAATCAATCAAATCCAAATGCAGAGCAATTTCAGAACTTACCCCTGGTCGCTTTGTTTGGCAGATATTCTTCATGGAGTAAAGAAGTTCATAGGCTCTCTGATTATTTTCACCATTAGTATTTTCACCTACACAAGTGAAAAAACATGATATTAGTACCGAAAGAAATGTGTTGCTGATTTGTACATATTCAATGAATATTTTAAGACAAATATAGGATTTGAACACAAGTTACTAGGTTCAGCCGAACCTCTAGCTCCGCCTTTGTGCTTATGAGTAAAGAAAGAGTACGAAAAGTAATGTTACCTTGTTGAGAGGGCTTGATCACAGAGAGAAGAACAATGGTGTCCTGGCTTTGAACAGTATGTGTAAGTGCCCATTGAAGAGCATTTTTGGCTTCAAGACTGGGATCAACCACAACCATGACTCTATTGTCAATCCCATTTTCAGAATCAGTCTTAGATTCATCGGTGTTGTAGTTCATCTCAATGCTGTTTTTGCTGGAAAATTCAGACTTGTTGTCATCGGATTTGATCAAATTAAGCGTCTTCTCGTACAGATTAGAAGGAGAACGGGCTCGAACATGGACAACAGTTCGATTCATGCAGAACCCTGGTAATTTTACACGGACACGCATCATGTTTGACACTACTTTGTTCTAAAACTAAGGGGAGGGGCCAAGTAAAGGGGGAAATTGGTGGTTCTTTGTGGAATAGTAACAAGTTTTCTATATGATTGACAATAAAGTTGGAGAATAGGCGGGAGAGAAAGGTGTGAATTTATATATGTTGTGACAAAGTTAGTGGCTTAAAAGGTCATGCCAAATCTTGGATTTTCTAAAGTGGTGGATGTGGGGTTCTTGGTCCATTGATTGACGTGCTTAGCAGTTAGCATGAAGTTCAAGTACACCCATACTGACTTAGTTGTTGAATTAAATGCCAATGAGTAGTAGTGCTACATTAACATTTTTGTTAGCCATTTATCCCAAAAATATGAAAGTGAAGACCTAACATTTTTGTTAACCACTTATTCCAGACATAGGTATTCATTCATAGGATGGACTTATTGTCAGTTTGTCAATCTTCAAATGGGAAAAGAATTCTTCCTTTTTATGATATGACATGATAACAAGAATTTCTAGGGTAGAAATGTCACTAGTGTTACATAGCAAAATAGTTGTAATGTTCGTGTGACACAGTGAATAGCTTTTTCATATTTAATTACAATGGGAACTTATTGACTATTTCAAATTATTAAATTTAATGGTGTTCGAATTTTTGACGAATCTTTTGTAACGTTAGGTGTTGGAAGGAATAAGATCGTCTTATTTTTTTGGTTATCCGGCAAGGGCCTGAGGGGCTGTTTAGCCTTAAGAATTAAACGTGGGCAAGATTTTGTGGTTGGAATCACAAGATTAGATTCATTGTTTTTTTTTCCTGTTTTTTATTTGGTATAAATTCGTGGATGCTGATTTAGGACTATAATTGTCCTTCCTTCATAATCATACACAACTATTTTAATCTCAAATCTAATGCCACATACTCCTACGGATATTGGTAGAGCCCCACGTACTTAAGATAATTAATCAATCTTATTGAAATTATTCACAAAATAAAAAAGGAAAAACCAAGAGGAGGTAGAAAAAAAGTCAACTTGATTGGCAAGCTGTAGTTTAGGAGTATTAAATAGTGTTCATTCTCTGTTCCAGCAATGTCAACCTTTAACTCTCTCGTCTGCCCGACCATATAAGCCTAAATTGATTGTCTTTTTTGTTTGGATTAGGAAATTTAGTGCTTGCAATTCGGCAAAATTCCATCATCTACTGTTTCAATCATGACTTGCATGCATTTCTCATTGTCTTCTTTGTGTCCCATACCTAAATGCCCCAACCTCCACCCACTCATCTATTTAGAAAATGTGTAAACTCTCCATTTGGCTAGTGGAATTTTCTGACATTCAAAGTTAAAATGCAATATACTCAAAGAGAATAGCTGGTGGGAATACTATACGCAAATGAGTAATCTGCACTATTAGTGTAAATAATTCTTATACCATCATGTTATTTTTATCTTTCGTAATAGGTAACATATTTTATTTTTAAGATCTCAAATCTCATATTTAAGAAGGCCTACAAGTAAATATTATTTAGATGATCTGATAATATAAAAAAATGTATGTAAACTATGTACAAAACATAAATTCTATGGAATAAAGAATGCTTTTGTCCCAACGAAGATGTGATCAATTGGTCACATAAATTTCATTTTCATGGGTGAACTCTTCACTGCTGGAGTCAATTTTTCACATGGGAATCATCCAAGTCTAAGTAACATGGATTTAGGACTAAGGAGACGTGGCTATGGACCAAATTAGACAAATACTGTGTAGGAATATTGACTATTAGGGATCCCTAATAGTCAATACTTCGAATAGTAAATATTCTGGAAGCATGAAAAACTCTTGCGCACTTCATGGATAAAATGAATATATCCCTCCTATCACTGAGCCTAGAATTCCAATATAAAAACTAAAGCCTAATTGGAATGCTAATTATGAAGCAGAAATTATTATGTTCTCGATTCTTTATTCACAATAGATAAAATGCTCCAGTTTTCTGTTCTATCATAATGGAAGGGCTATAGCATAAAAATGCACTTCGTAATTATTGTTGGAAATTTGCCTTTGGCGGAAGTTGCGTCCGACCAACTTTAACGGCTTAAACACTAGTGTTACGCATGTTGGAGAATCCGGTTCTTCACACGTGCATGATCTACTAAGTACGTAGATAACCGTAGGGCCAAGAATCATCAAATTTCGTTGAGAAATGAAAGAGATATTGGTCCACGAAGTGAAGTGTTTGAAGCATGAAAAAGTGTGGTATGAGATCAATTCTCCCTCATCGGTGGAGGAAGAAAGAATTGTTTTGTTTATAAGACTCAAAGTTGGCTTGGGGTTTGGGACCCCAATGGGTATCCCATGTGTTTAAAGGAGGGAGGACCTAGATGTGCTTCGGTTCGAGGAAAGCCCACACGCGCGCCGCCCGTCCGGTTCCGGGTTCTCGGGTTCTCGGGCTGTGCTTCTTCTGATATTATCTTTTTGGACCAGAGAACTTTGCCATATGTACAGTTTGATCCCTGAAGTTTCATATGTACAATTTGGATCAGAATTCTTTCATATGTACAGTTTGGTCCCTGAAATTTCAAGAAGGTCAGAATTGGGCAGAGAAATCAGAAACGTCAACATCACAACAGCACTCAATTCAGCCATTTATTTTGGCTGAATTACTCTTCCTAAATGGCCAATCCGTTGCACATCTTCACCATTTATTTTGGAGGAATTACTACCTCCATAATTGCTATTACTTGGCCAGTAATGGCACTTATGGAGGCAGTTCATCAGCCCCTCCTTCACTATATAAAGGACCCCTTGTCACCATTGTTGAGGTACACAAAACAGACGAAAAAAACAGAAACAAAGAGTTCTTCCTACAACCTTCCAACCATCATTTCGTTACTCAAAATTCTTCACGGTAGCACTTGAGTTTCCTTTGCTCAATTGTTCCATTGCTGTTTTATCTTGGGAGACAATTGTCCAGGACGTATAAATGATACATACGGGGCAATATTATCTTAAAGACAGAGAGCAACACTCGACTCAGCATAACAAAAACAGTTCCAGTTTCTTGTTCAACATAATTGTAATTTCAGTTTTGTTGTTGAATTGTAATTTCAGTTTTTCTATTACTTAGCAGTTACTTGTAATTTCCGTTTCCTGCACTTTGTAACCAACAATTATTACCCCATAAATCCAATATTTATTTAAATGGAGAAGAAAATATGTACATGCTAGGCTCTTCTACGGTTGAACTATTTTCCTCCTCGATACAATGCAAGAAAAAAAGTCTTCTTGAATTAAGGTCCACCTGTCCAACATCTGTGGTCTTTTGAGGAATTAATCAAAGCCCATTTAAATAGATCTATGCTAACTATCGAGGTGCACGCACACATTATTACATATATATGCTAAATTAGTATTTTTGTTCCTTCGATGTTTGATGCAACGTAACTATATCTATTTAAAAGCAATCAGTACTCGCTTTGTCAATATAGTGCTGTCGAAAATCTATTCCAATTATTGAGAAGCAATCTGACAAGAAATGTACCCTTGACGAAGGCAAGGAAATTAAATAATCAGTACTATATATATAAGAATCTAATTAATATACTATTTAGATTAAATAATGAAAGCAACATTCTCGTCGCTGTAATTCATGGAAGAAATATAAGCAATATAAATACTACTCCAGTAGTAGTAAAAAGTTAAAGACTTAAATATATCCAAAGTGAGGATGATATAGTACTACATTACATTTTGCATATTGTTACACAGCAGCCATATATACACAATAAATTAGATATCAAAGTTGCGTTTGTTTGATAACATATATGTACATATTCTACTAATTCGTAGATAACAAAACATAGCATAATACTGACCACTTCACGCTTATACATACTTGACTAATTTTAGCCATTAAGATGGCGTAGCATCCATGGCGGCATCACTGAAGTGTTTTGTTGTTGCTGTCGCGACGATCCTTCAACTTCTCCATTGTCTCCTGCAGTCGGGTATGCTTCCCTGCAATTTTTTCACATCCAATCAAATGCCTTTGTGATCTCTCCAATAAAAGACTTTGTGATACATGAGTTGTCTTAGCTTATGAATTTAAAACTAAATGTATTAGTTTTAGGATACATAACTTGTTTTTTTCATGAACTAGCTAGGGAAGGAATGTATCAAATTATAGGTACATGTTAGAAGTTCTATAAATACATAGGCACTATAGCCTTTTATGCAACCACTATAAGAAGAAAGACATTTGCCAACAACATTTTTTGTTGCCATATGATGGAATGTTGTTGCCAAAAGTATTTTTCGCAACAACGAAAATTGTTGCATGGCTTTACAATAAACTCTGATTCGAAAAGTTTTCGCAACAACTTGGGGAACAAGTTATTTCCATTTACGTTTTTAGCAACAATATATTTATTGTTTCTAAAATTTTGTTGTCAACGCTATACTTTCTTGTAATGAAGCAAAGTTGAGTGAAGTAAAAAAAGAATGATTTATTTACTCGTATTCAAAGAGAATTTGAGAGATTGACAATAATTCTCCTCTCCAAGTTTCCAAAAAATCATGTAATTCAAACGTTTTTGGTACTATACTATACAATATATATCTTAATTTTATCCTTCAGTATATTTTGGAACGGTATACTTTTATCATTAGTAAGTTGTCTTGTATTTATCCTCGACTCTAATGGAGTTGCATCACAAATTAGGTGGATTCCACAAGTCAAAATACTTCAGAAAAAATGTCCACCTTTGATCAAGGGCTAATATTACCCTCTATATTCTTTCGGCTGCACTTTATTAGGGTCGAGGATAAATACAAGAGAATTTACAGATGACAACCGATGTGGCGGTGGTGGCGACAACCAGCAGCAACTGTCAGCCTAGTGGCAGCCGAGGGGACCCTGGGGCAGTGGGCCGGCACCATGGGCCTGGCAATGGCCTAGGTCCGTGCCTCCCTGTCCCTATCCAGACGGAAGTAACTGGGCCAGGCCCAGGTTACATCCAGCAACCCAGCAGGGCCAGCAGGTCGGTCCAACAGGCAGCAACCCAATAATTCTTGGGCCACTGCTGAGCTAGTGGCAGCAGGCCCACTCGGCAGTGGCGACCCCGACAGATATCGAGGCCACGATGCACACTCTTGGGCTTACTCCACCCGACGCAAATTGATACATGAACACCGGTGCAATGTCTCATATGACGTCCTCACAAGGTAATCTCTCGTCCTATTTTAATTTGAGCAATAATCGTAGTATAATTGTCGGAAATGGTCATTCAATTCCAATTTGTGGTTATGGTACTACAAACTTGTTTTCCCCGAACCCACCGTTAATTTTGAAAAATGTCCTTCACGCATTTAAATTAATTAAAAACTTGATTTTAGTTTGAAAATTTATCACTGATAATTGGGTTTCTATTGAATTTGATATTTTTTTGATTTTCCGTGAAGGATTTTCAGACGGAGATGCGTCTAATGAGATGTGATAATCGGGACGAGCTTTATTCAGTCACCACAACCACACATCAAACTAAATTACCATCCACTTTTGCAACTTTATCTCCTTCTTTATGGCATGAACATTTGGGTCATCCGGGAGCACCTATTTTTGCTTCCCTTAAACAAAATAAATTTATTAAGTCCAATCACTGCCAGCCCATTGCCAGGCAGTCCGTCCTTCCCGATTGGCCCAACTCTAATTTCGGCCCAACGACCTATCACTCGTAGACAACACGGGATTTTAAGCCAAACAAAAAATACAGTCTTCACACCCATGTTTCCAAGTCACCGTTGCCTCATAATCCCGTGTCTGACCTTAATGACCCGAATTGGAAAATGGTTGTGGATGATGAATTTAATGCTCTTATCAATAATAGGACATGTGATTTGGTGCCCCGTCCCCCTTATGTTAATGCGATTCGATATATGTGGATTTTTAGTCATAAAGAAAAATCTGATAGTACATTTGAGGGGCACAAAGCCCGTCTTGTAGGTGATGGGAAGACTCAACGTGTTGATGTGGATTGTGGTGAGACTTTCAGTCCGGTGGTCAAACCGGCAACTATCATGACGGTCTTTAGTCTGGCTCTTTCGAAGGCATAGCCGCTTCATCAACTTGATGTCAAAAATGCCTTACTGCATAGAGACCTTAATGAAACATTGTACATGCATCAGCCCATGGGGCACATAGACCTTATTTATCCTAATCATGTGTGCCTGCTGAAGAAATTATTATATTGGCTCAAACAAGCTCCTAGGGCTTGGTACAAGAGGTTTGCCGATTACGTTTCACATATTGGGTTTTCTAACTGCATGTCTGATAATTCTTTATTCATCTACCGTCAGGGTTCATCTACCGTCAGGGTAATGATATTGCTTACATTCTTTTGTATGTGGATGATATTATCTTAACTGCCTCATCTGATGCTCTTCGCAAGTCTATCATGTCACTGCTTGGCTCTGAGTTTGCAATGTAAGATCGAGGGCCATTGAGTTACTTCTTGGGGATAGCTGTGACACGTCATGCAGGTGGTTTATTTTTATCCCTAAAGAAGTATGCAACATAGATTGTTGAACAAGTTGGCATGTCATCGTGTAGGCCGTCTTCCACTACGATTGACACTAAATCGAAGTTGAGTGCTTCTTTCATCAAGCTATATGTCGATCCATCACATTACCGTAGCCTTGCAGGGGCCCTGCAGTATCTCACCTTCACGAGACCCGACGTCTCTTATGTTATACAATTGGTTTGTCTATTCATGCATAACCCGATGAAGGATCATATGCATGCTCTCAAATGCATTGTGCGTTATATTCAGGGTACTCTCGATCATGGCTTGCATTTATATCCGTCCACTCTTATTTCATATACAGATGCCGACTGGGGTGGTTGTTTGGATACTAGACGCTCCACATCTAGTTATTGTGTATTTCTTGGTGATAATTTGGTCACTTGGTTCTCAAAACTACAAGCAACCTTGACTAAATATAGTACCGAAGTAGAATACCGAGGAGTTACCAATGTGGTGTCTGAATCTTGTTGGCTACAGAATATTCTTTTAGAGCTCCATTGTCCGGTATCGAAAGCGACATTGGTTTATTATGATAATGTTAGTGCTATTTATCTTTCAGGGAATCCAGTTCACCACCAACGCACTAAATATATTGAGCTGGATATTCACTTTGTTCGTGAAAAGGTTGCTCGTGGACAAGTACGTGTCTTACATGTCCCGTAACATTATCAGATTGTCGACATCATTACAAAAGGTCTTCCACTAGTTTTATTTGAAGATTTTCAGGACAGTCTCAGCATACGTCGACCTCCCGCTTCGACTGCGGGAGTGTAATAGAATTAGATTGCATTTAAAATTGTACATCTCCTATATTAGGTAGAATTAGATTTCTCTTGTAATTAGGATTGATTAGTTACCTAGTTTGTAGCAAGGTAAATATTTTTGTACAATTATATAGTGTAAATCATTAATGAAATAATTAAGGAAGAATATTTGTTACATGGTATCAGTAGTCTAGGAAAAATTCATGAAACCCTAACCCTGCTTCTTTGTGTCCGACGCTCACCCCTTCTTTTTGCCGCATACCACCATTCTCCCCGTCATCCATGTCTAACTCAAAATCTTCTTTTCATCCAACCATCACAGTTTCCAACATTAAATCACATATTTCCATCACTCTTGACATGGAAAATGTCTATTATGCAACATGGGCAAAGCTTTTCAAGATTCACTGCCGCTCCCACCGGATCATTCATCACATAATTCCACCGAAAAAATGCAAGGAGAAGGTGCCGAAAGCCAACGACGAAAGAGAATTATGTTAACCCTTGATGCGACAGTTCTTTAGTGGATGTATGCCACTATTTCTAACAATTTGCTGCATACAATTATTGAGCCTGATTCCACGGCGATTGAGGCTTGGGATCGCTTACGCGACATATTTCAAGACAACAAAAATTCTCGAGCCATTACTCTTGAATAGGAATTATCCACCACCGACATGGCGAACTTTCTCAATGCTTCCGCATATTGTCAATGACTCAAGGTGTTGTCGGACCAACTCAAGAATGTCGGTGCGTCGGTCACTAACAATCGGCTTATTTTACAACTAGTGGTCGGCTTCACCGATGCGTATAGTGAAGTGGGTGCGCTCATCTGCCAAAGTAATTCTCTTTCACCGTTTTACCAAGCCCGCTCTATGCTCATTCTAGAAGAAGTGGGTTTTGCCAAGAAGACAACCACTGTGTCAAATTCCACCTTGGTTGACGCTGCGTCCGATGAGAGTTTTTCACAATTTGAAAATTTTCCGCCAAATCATGGCGAGAAAGGCCGAAACAACGGTAATGGGAGCAAAAATCGCGGTGGTGGTAAAGGCAGTGGCAAACGCTGCGGAGGAGGTGGCGGCAGTGGCGGTAGCCAGTAGCATCCGTCAGCCCAGTGGCAGCCGAGGGCACCCTGGGGCAGTGGGCCGGCACCATGGACCTGGCAGTGGCCTTGGGCTGTGCCGCCCTGCCCCTATCCAGTCGACAGTAATTGGGCTAGGCCCAAGTCACATCCAACAACCTAGCAGGACAGTCTAGCAGGCAACAACCCAGGAATTCTTGGGCCACTGCTGAGCCAGTGGCAGCAAGCCCACTCGGCAGTGGCGACCCCGACATATATCGAGGCCGCGACGCACTCTTGGGCTTACTCCGCCCGACGTAAATTGGTACATGGACACCGGTGCAACGTCTCATATGACGTCCTCACAAGGTAATCTCTCGTCCTATTTTAGTTTGAGCAATAATCGTGGTATAATTGTCGGAAATGGTCTTTCAATTCCAATTCGTGGTTATGATACTACAAACTTGTCTCCCCCGAACCCACCGTTAATATGAATAAATCAAGTACAACGGAGACTAATATTAAAATATTTGCTTAATAGAGGGGTTTTGAAAGATAAAGAAGGCAAAAGTTGAATAAAGAGTTGAAAAGGGACAAAGAACATACTCTAGATGAAGGTTGTTCAAGGGGTATGACATAACGAATGAAGATGAGTTGAGATGATCATGGCTCTGTTGCTCCCACTGATTCTGCTGGGCTATCTCTTTCTCCCTTTCCTTCACCTGTTCAAACAAATACAAAACTTACAAATCCTGTTTTTAGGCATTCCAAATGGGATTTTTTGGAGTGAGATCCAAACATTTTACAGAAAATAAATTACTACCTGCTTTGAAAGATTGTTGTTTTGCTCTTGTAATGCCTTGTCCTGTGCAATGCAAGAAAGAAAGTTACACCTGGAAGCAACTTGATTCTATCATGCAACAAAAGTTCCCTCCTTTTGTTGTGAAGAAAATATGCATTATTGATCATAACATTAGTTTAATTTGAAGCTAGATAGTAATGACAATATGTGTGGTGGGCTAGTGACACTTTTATAGTGATGCATGTCGATATGATAGCCGACTATTAAGAAGAGTTTAACTAATAAATATCAATATAGCGTAATGAAATTTATCATGCCATTAGGTTATTAAAAGATATCCACGTACAGCTAATTTTTTTATGATCTTGAAAAGAAGCCAAGTTACATACTACTACAGGTTAATCTTTCATCCAAACAAAAAAGAAAGTAAAATAGCATGATATTAAAAAAAAATTATATTATCTGTATATGTGTTGAACTCGATTATGAAAATGATTCTATCAAAGGATAAGCTTCTTACCTTCTTTTGCAGCTCAGAAATGGTTTCATGCATCAATTGGTTCTACAAGAAAAAAGTGTTCAGTTCAAAAGGTTTCTTAAAATAAACTCCACACACACATTATTGAGTTCCTCTTATACCTTTCTTGATCGAATGTGCTTAAGAGCAGAATCGAGTTGGTGCTCCAAATTCTGAAGCTCTTTCATACTCAATGAGTCCAAGTCTTCTCCCGCATAATGCCTGTAAATAATCTCATATATATACGTCAGTAGGAAATATTTATTAGATACAGATATAGAGTACTATACTTGAGCACTGTGGGAAATGTATGTATACCTTTGGTTTCTTTGCAAGACCTCAAGTCTGACCTTAAGCTTAGCATGTTCCAGAGTCCAGCTCCCCTGCAAAAAGTTAAGTTTTCTCCCAATATTTGATAACTAAGTCCACTAGGTAGCAAATTATAATTAGATTTAGAGTTAAGAGTCAAAAATACACCTTAAGTATAGCCCTTTTTTAAGTTTCCTACCTGAACTATCAGGTGTGAGAGTTTCCTACCTAAACTATCATCAACTAGTTTGCAAAACACATATCAAATATCAATTATTCACTTTGTTTGCAAAACACATCAAATATCAATTATTCACTTTTCCTACCTCAACTATCAGGTAGGAAAAGTGAATAATTGATAGTTGAGGTGTGTTTTGCAAACTAGTTGATGATAGTTTAGGTAGGAAAATTTAAAAAAAAATGATACTTGAGGTGTGTTTTTTACCCTTATCTCTTAGATTTAACAAGACTTTGGCATACCGGGGTTTCGATATCAGTAGCATTAATCTGCCTCTCAGCATATGAGTACCTTTCATACCTTTCAAGAATCCTTTCCATGCTGATATATCACATCACAAGAGAGGGGGAAATAATCAAATTACACCTTCATTTGATATTTCTAACAGAATTTTTTTTTAGTGTGTAAACTACCAGTATCATTTTAACAATAGGAAGATAGTACTGTTGAGTTATGTAAGTCAATAATTTTGATGATTAACGACTGGAACAAGTGAAGAGCTAGGTATACTATGTGTCTCAATTATCGCGGGATTGGAACAACCAGAACAAGTGGAACAAGTGAAGAACTAAGTGTCCCTAGTTTTACATCGGGTATTTAGACTAAGTTAGCGTTTGGTCATAGAATTTGGATCAGATTTTGAAAATTTCTCTTCAAAATATTTTTAAGTTTCAAAAAAGAAATTTCACTTCCACTAACAAAACTTCAATTTTTTTCCGGTAAAATGAATGCATGTCTAAATACAACTTCAAAAACTCAAATTTTCAAGTTTCAACGTCAAAATCTACGACTAAACATGAGCAAATCAATGAATGCAAGATAAATATCTTTGATAGACACATTTAGTACTTAACCGTGATTAAGGTTAAATTACTTAATTTAGTGCAAACATCAGGTTTGGGGGGGGGGGGGGGGGGATATTTACCTTGTTTGGATTGTGCTTCAAATTAAATTTAATATGAAGAATTTGTAAAACATGTGATTTAAAACAAATCAGAATTATTTATATAATTATAAATCATCTTATAGTAAATGGAAATGTAAAATTAAATTAATTTTAAATATAAAAATATGTTTTATTCTTTTTAGAATAAATTAAAATTAAAAAATAAGTTTGTCGCATAAAATAAGACATAGGAAGTACAGGTTATCTTGTCAAGGGAACGTAGTATTATGGAAATGTTGGAAGCCAAACAGGCTATAACTGTTCAAACGTGATAGTCATGGCAAACTTCTTTAGTATATACAATTTGATACTTCTTGAATAGTCCTTTAGTTAAAAAATCTTCATGAGACCCTCTTTACCCTAAAGATGTTTAAGTTATTAAAAGTTTAAACTTTATGTCTATACTTCCATTTAAATACAAAAAACAATCCTGGAGAAATTGTTGGCGTTAAAACCTCAATCCCGTGAACTAATTAAGGACCTTGTATTAGATATATGAATTAACGTACATATAGTTAGTAAACAATCTTGATCATATTCTCTTCCTTTTGAAACTCTATCCTGCTATGTTTACAGGTAGAATGCAAGACAAGGAAATACAATAGATACATAATTCTGGAATTATATATACTAACAAACAACATTAGATAGATAAAGAAGAAAAGGTCGACTGAAGCAAGTTATTATAATTAGTACTATATATTGTCTGTACTAAATTGTATAGTAACAACTTTCTTTCTTTTTTGGAAGATCCCAAAATTATGTTACTCCATATAGAGTTGAACATTTTTAAACATTTATTTAATTAAAGGTGTTTGGAGGGGATCCATTCTATGATCTAAATTCTCCAAAAAAAAAGTATTTACATGTTGCACACTTGCACTAAGTTGATCATAACTATATGAACAATGAATCCGTACAATGATATCATACTCAAACAAAATAATATTTCTAGCTAGTATGCATTCCTAAATTAATAATGAGATCCTTACTATAACTTCCTTGATCGGTAATGAAAGAAATATTCCCCTTAATTATTTTCATTAATTGAATAACTATATATACAAGTTACAAAAATAGGAGAATCCTATTCTTATTCTATTCCTAAAATCGTATTCTACCATAATTTTAACTCTACAATTATGGTAGTGTATAATCCTAATTTAGGTAACAAATACATTACAATATACTACACATATATTTTCCTAATATACAATATTCTTACATTGTCTAATATGTCCAAACCGAGAGCTCCTATTCTGGGCAGAATCCGAGAGCCTTACATATACAATATACACATGTATATTGTGTGTATATTGTATATTTAACACACACCCGCAGTCATAGCGGGCGGTCTTCGAACGCTGAGACTGTCCCTAAAATCTTCAAAAAGGACCGAGGAAGACCCTTTGTAAAGATGTTTGCAATTTGATAACAAGACGGGACATGACATACGCGAATGTGACCCCTAGCAACCTTTTCACGGACAAAGTGAATGTCCATTTCGATATGCTTAGTGCACTGGTGCTGAACCGGGTTACCTGACAGGTAGATGGCACTTAAAAATTTAGTGTCTGTCCGAAAGTTCACCATTGACAATTCCGTTTCTGTTGAATTTGATTCTTTTGGTTTCTCTGTGAAGGATTTCAAGACGGGAAGTCATCTCATGAGGTGTGATAGTAGGGGGATCTTTATCCTATCATGCCCGGTTTCAGTCCATCGAGTCAAGCCTTGCCGTCAGCTTTTGCAGCCATTTCTCCTTCCTAGTGGCATGCTCGCCTTGGTCATCCGGGATCTTCTATTTTATCAGATTTAGATAAAAATAGCTTTATTTCTTGTAAGGGTACGAGTCGTACTCAAAATTGTCATTCTTGTTCGTTAGGAAAAATTGTTAAGTTGCCATTTGTGGACTCAAATTCTCATACTTCAAAGCCATTTGATATTATTCATAGCGACCTATGGACGTCCCCTGTTCTAAGTTCGTTAGGTCATCGATATTATGTTCTCTTTTTGGATGATTATTCTAAATTTTTGTGGACGTTTCCAATTGTCAATAAATCTCAAGTGTTTTCTGTCTTCATAAAATTTATACCATTCATTAGAACACAATTCGAAAGAGAAATAAAAAATATTTAGCATGATAATGGGAAAGAGTATGACAATAGGGTGTTTCGGGAGTTCTGTGATACTAATGGGATCAATTTTCGCTTTTCGTGCCCTCATACATCAAATGGGAAAGCGGAACGTAAAATTCATTCCATAAATAACATTGTCCGCACCCTCTTACTCCATGCTTCCGTACCCCCATATTTTTGGCATCATGCTCTACAAATGGCAACATATCTCCTTAACATAATTCCGTCCAAAGGTCTGACATATTCTTCCCCCCTCCAAATCCCTATATAATAAGAACCCTTCTTATTCTCATCTTCGGGTTTTTGAGTGCTTGTGTTATCTGTTATTCTCATCCACCACAATTAACAAACTTCAGGCCCGGTGTACTCCGTGTGTGTTTTTGGGTTATCCGTCCAATCATCGGGGTTACAAATGCTTTGATTTATCCTCCAAAAAAATCATAATTAATCGCCATGTGATTTTCGATGAAACCCAATTTCCATTTACGAAAGTTCAGACTCCCGAGCCTAGTTCGTATAATTTTTTGGATGATGGTATATCCCCGTAAATTACTCACCATTTTTTGGATATATCCCGCACCCAATATTCTCCAATGCCCATCGCTGCTCGGCCCCACCGCCCCGAGTCCAGCCACCTGAATGGGCCTCCGCAATTGGGTCACCCACCACCTGAACTGATCCGCCCAGCCACAGATTTCCTATTTGGGCCAACAGGCCCACTGCCTGCTGGCCAGTCCATCCCGAGCCCAGCAAATTCCCAAAATTCACTCAATTCTTCCTCGAGTCATAGACCGGTCACTCGTAGTCAATGGGGTATTTTTACACCTAAGAGACATTTTAATTTACATTCTGATGTCTCTAAATCCCCCTTGCCCCGTAATCATGTGTCCGCCTTAAATGACCCTAATTGGAAAATTGCTATGACTGATGAATATAATACTCTTATTGATAATAAGACGTGGGAGTTGGTGCCCCATCCATATGGTATTAATGTTATCAGGTCTATGTGGATTTTTGCTCATAAGGAGAATTCAGATGGATCATTTGTTCGACAAAAGGCGCGGCTTGTGGGTGATGGTAAGACTCAGCAGGTTGGGATAGCTTGTGGGGAGACGTTTAGTCCGGTGGTCAAGCCTGCTACTATTCGCACTGTGCTTAGCTTGGCTATTTCAAAGACTTGGCTTATTTATCAGTTGGATGTCAAGAATGCTTTCCTATATGGTGACCTCAAAGAAACAGTCTATATGCATCAGCCGTTGGGTTTCAGGGATCCCAACCGTCCTCATCATGTATGTTTATTGAAGAAGTCCTTATATGGGCTTAAGCAGTCTCCACGGGCCTGGTATACGAGGTTTGCTGACTTTGTTTCGACTATTGGGTTCACTCACAGCAGGTCAGATAATTCCTTGTTCATCTACCGTCGGGGTTCGACCTTGGCCTGCATTCTGTTGTATGTGGATGATATCATTTTGACTGCCTCTTCCGATGCATTACGCCAGTCTATCATGGCCATGCTCAGCTCTGAGTTTGTTATGAAAGACTTAGGGCCCTTGAGTTACTTTTTGGGGATTGCCGTCAAGCATCACTTAGATGGTTTATTTTTGTCTCAACGAAAGTATGCTGCTGAGATAATAGAGAGGGCTGGGATGTCATCCTATAAGTCCACTTCCACTCCAGTTGATGCAAAACCCAAGCTTAGTGCCGCGGCAGGTGCACCATATGAGGACCCGACCCGCTATCGCAGTCTTGCAGGGGCCCTCCAGTAACTTACCTTTACCAGATCGGATATTACGTATGCGGTTCAGCAGGTGTGTTTATTCATGCATGATCCCAGAGTTGAGCACATGAATGCAATCAAACGCATCATTCGGTATATTCAGGGGACACTGGACTATGGTTTGCACTTATATCCATCATCTACATCCACACTTATCTCGTACACAGATGCGAATTGGGGTGGTTGTCCGGACACCAGACGGTCTACGTCAGGATATTGTATGTTCCTTGGCAACAACTTGGTCTCCTGGTCAGCGAAGCGTCAGGCAACACTATCACGCTCAAGTGCAGAGGCCGAATATCGAGGGGTAGCAAATGTGGTCTCCGAATCATGTTGGCTACGTAATTTGCTTTTGGAGCTTCATTGTCCCATTCAGAAGGCAACCTTGGTATAATGCGATATAATTTAAAAAAATATTAATCTATTATTTTCTTAAAATTGGAGGGCCAAAGCAAGGTCTTTACTTGCTTCATATTACAATTTGGGGGCATGTAAAGTGTTTTTCAAGATAAGGGGTGGATTGGGGGGAGACAACGTTTTCTGACCATAACCCTGAATTGGAATAGAGTTGTCATTACCAACAATTATCCCCCGAGGGTTGCTCAAATTGAAATAAAACGAGAGAGTACCTGAGTCGGAAGTCATGTGAGTAGTGGCACCGATATCCATATACCAATTTGGGTCCGGTTGAGTCAATCCCAATATGTGCATCGCGACCCCGATATCGGTCTGAGTGGGGCCTGCTGCGTGGTGGGCTTGCGGAGGTCGGGGCCCAAGAATCCCAGAGCTGGGCTGATGACCGTAGTCGGCTGAGCCGGAGTTCTTTGGGCCATCGGCGATGGGCCGCCATCGCCGATTATTAGGCTCGAATGGCCGCCAGCCCACCGATCTTCTTTGGAGCATAAGGGCGGCCTGACCTTGTCCCGGCCATTTCTTTGGGACGATGGGGTGATGGGCCACTGTTCACTGGACGGGGCCCACTGCATGTTTGCTGACCACAAGAACCATCACCGGAACCGCCGCGTTTGCCCCCGCAGTTTTTGTTATTATTCTTACAATTATTTTTGCCGCCACCATGATTATGGTTTTGGCCCGAATTATTAACAAAACCCGAAGAACTTGGGGAGGACGCCATCATGACGACGGGGCTTGCTCCGGTAGCCGCCTTTTTAGCCAAACCGGATTCTTCCAAAGTAAGCATGCAACGGGCTTGATTAAAGGCGGGAAGAGGGTTGCTTTGACGAAGGAGAGTTCCAACACCATTATAGGCCTCCGAAAGGCCGTCAACCAATTGTAGAACTAAACGATTATTTGTTACAGGTGCGCCAACATTACAGAGTTGATCTGCCAACTCCTTGAGTTTCTTGCAATATGCAGAGACGTTTGGAAATTCTTCCATGCGAACGAGAGATAATTCCTGCTCGAGTGTGATGGCACGTGAATGTTGGTTATCTTGGAATATGTCACGCAATCTATTCCAGGTAGCCATAGCCGTGGTATCCGGCTCAATAATCGTCTGTAAATGGTCAACCGAAATAGTGGAATAGATCCACTGGAGAACGGTAGCACCAAGCGTAATCCATAATTGAGGATCCTCCGCGGGAAGAGGTGTAGCGGGAGGAATTATGTGATGAATAACTTGATGGGAGATAGCGTGTATTTTAAACAATTCTGCCCACGTCGCATATTGGACGTTTTCCATTTCAAGTACAATAGGGATATTGTTCTTGATGTTAGAAACCATGAGGGCAGGATGATAATTGTTCTTAGACATATTGAAAGAACAAAGAAGGAGGGGAAATTTAAGAGAGCGGAAGACGAAATTTGGGAGAGAAACCCGAGGGGGGGGGGGGTCTCGGCCGAGAGAGATGGTTCAAAAGTTGGGAGAGAACTTTTGTTTAGACCTAGTCTCTTGATACCATGAAAGGAATAACCCCCTTGATTATTTTCATTAATTGAATAGGTATATATACAAGTTACAAAAATAGGAGAATCCTATTCCTATTCTATTCCTAAAATCTTATTCTACAATAATTCTAACTCTACAATTATGGTAGTGTATAATTCTAATTTAGGTAACAAATACATTACAATATACTACACATATATTTTCCTAATATACAATATTCTTACATTGTCTAATATGTCCAAACCGAGAGCTCCTATTCTGGGCAGAATCCGAGAGCCTTAAATATACAATATACACACGTATATTGTGTGTATATTGTATATTTAACAGTAAATTTCTCTATCCACAAATTTGAGCAACGAGTTTTAAAAAATGATTAGCTGCTGAACAATTGTATCTTCCAATAGTTAAATCGATACATACAAAAAACTTACTTTCATATCATCTCTATCTCATTTGATTATTTAATTACTCCTTCCATCCCAAATTAGTTGCCATGAGTCAAACTATACAAACTTTGACTAGTATTTTAAGGTGTATTTTTTCATCAAATTGACACCAGGGAAGTTACAACTTGTAATACTTTTTGAATAGTTTTTTAATAGAGTATTTAAATTTTAATCATAAAATATTGAGTTGAGTTAATCTAATTTAGCTATAAAAATTAGTCAAATTGACTCTCGAAAAGATAAACGTGCCAACTAATTCATGACGGAGGAAGTAATTAGCAAAGTCACATGTTATGGCTCTTACATGGTATGGCTCATTTCTCTTGTTATCGTCTAGAACTTCTAAGAACTTTTACTTACTGCTATTTTAATTACTCCTCAGTACAAAATTTAACCTGTTAAAAGTACTTACCTTCTAGTGCATGCCTTATTTGGGGAATTAACATTCACCCTTGTACCCAGTAAATAAAATAAACATTAACCATTGAGTATAACAATGAAAGGCTGAACCATTGACGTGGACCATGGAGTCTGCTAAAGTTTAAAAGCCTAACTTGGTGGTAATTAATAGAATATTTCCTAATATTCTTTCATTAATGGTATATATCTCCTACTTTATGTATAATTATAATTTTTTTGTAATTAGATTAATTAGTTACCTAGTTTGTATCAAAATAAATATTCTTGTAACCTTATATATATATTGTAAATCATTTATCAATAAACATCAAGGAACATATTCCTTCATGGTATCAGTAGCCTAAAACTACAAACCCTACCCTAGCTTCCGATACACCTTCTCGACCGCCATTTTTTTTCCACGCCGGCACCTAGCCCACGTCGGAACCCTAACAGCTGACCTCTCTCGGTTTTCTCCATTTGATATTGTTCATGCTGATTTGTGGACATCTCCGATTGTTAGCTCTTAGGGTCACAAATTCTATGTAGTATTCTTAGATGATTTTTCACATTTTGTATGGATTTACCCACTGAAATTCAAAACTGAAGTTTTTGACAAATTCCTTAAGTTTCAAAAATTCATTAAAACACAATTTGAAAAATCTATCAAATCATTCCAATGTGATAATGGACGTGAATTTAATAACTCGGCCTTCCACAATTTCTGTTCTAAACAAGGCATGGTTTTCCGTTTTTCCTGTCCCTATACTTCCTCCCAAAACGGAAAGGCAAAACGAATTATACATACCATCAATAACATGGTTCGCACCCTTCTGTTTCATGTCTGTCTACCACCGCCTTTTTGGGTCTATGCTGTCAAAATGATAGAATCCCTTCTAAATATTTTACCAACTAGCACTCTCCAAAACAAGACCCCTACCGAAATCTTATACCGAAGGCTACCATCATATGATCACCTACGTATTTTCGGATGCTTATGCTACCCCAATCTGGCCTCCACTGAATCTCACAAACTAGCCCCACGCACCACATCATGCGTATTCGTCGGTTTCTCACCCAACCATAGGGGATACTTGTGCTATGACATAACCACTCGTAAGATCATCATCTCACATCACGTCATATTCGACGAGGCGAACTATCCATTTTCAAACCTTCAAAAATTCCAAACCACGGATTACACATTTCTCGATGAGTCTCCTATGTCTCCTCTACTCCAGTCGATGTGTCTCCGGCAAAGGACAGTACCGCTGTCATCTGATCTGGCAGTGGACACTACCCCATCACTACCACTGCTGCCTTCAGTTCCCTGCTCTCAGTCTACTGCAACCCCGGCAGCATCTCCTGCACCTCCCAGTCCAGACACCACAAGCCTGCAGCCTACCAGTCCCGTAGCATTATTGCCTAGCAGTCCAGAACCAGTAGACCTGCACAACACGAGATCTTCAAATCCAAGGTTCACTTCAATCTCTCCACACAAACCCTATCACCCATTCCAAAAAATCTAAAACTAGCAAAACTGGACCCCAATTGGAATGCGGGCATGTGCGAAGAGTTTAGCTCTTTAACCAAGCAGAACACTTGGGATTTGGTACCTAGACCAGACGGTGTGAATGTTATCTGGTGTATGTGGCTATTTCGTCACAAGTTCAAAGATAGTGGTGACTTGGAGAGGTATAAGGCAAGACTAGTTGCCAATGGCACGAATCAGCAGAAGGGTATTGATTGTGGTGAGACATTCAGTCTGGTTGTTAAACCGGCCACTATTCGGACTGTTCTCAGTATTGCTATGGGCATGCATTGGTCGATTCATCAGCTTAATGTCAAGAATGCATTTCTTTATGGGGACTTGAAAGAAACTGTGTACATGCATCAGCCACCTGGGTTTGTTCATCCGGTAGTTCCGCAGTTTGTATGTCATCTCAGGAAGTCATTGTATGGATTGAAACAGGCACCCCGCGCTTGGTATGATCGCTTTGCCAGGTATCTTCTGCAGATTAGTTTTATATGTAGCAGGTGTGATAACTCTATCTTCACTTTTCACCGAGGTAGCAGCATGACTTACTTGCTATTATATGTGGATGGCATTGTTCTTACTGTCTCCTTTGACGGTTTGATGAATAAAATCATTGCTCTGCTCAAAACAGAATTTGCTATGACCGACTTGGGCAAGCTCAGCTATTTCTTGGGCATATCAGTGATCAGATCTGCAGCTACTATGTTCTTGTGTCAGCGTAAGTATGCAGAAGAGATAGTGTACAGGGCAAAGATGGCAAATTGTAAAATTATGTCAACTCCGGTTGATTCAAAATCCAAGCTCAGTGCCAATGACGGCGCGCCAGTGTCTGATTCCACTCTATATCGGAGTCTTGTAGGTGCCCTTCAGTACCTTACCTTCACTAGGCCTGATATTGCATATGCCGTTCAGCAAGTGTGTCTGTTTATGCACGACCCTCGAGAGTCTCATTTTGCCGCCCTCAAACGTATTATCAGATACGTTAAGGCACACTGGATTTTGGACTACATCTCTACCCCTCTGCCCCAAACAAGTTACTCTCCTACACGGATGCAGATTGGGCAGGATGCCCCGATACACGTCGCTCCACCTCAGGTTACTGTGTATTTCTTAGGGATAATCTTATTTCATGGTCCGCCAAATGGCAGGCCACGCTATCCCGTTCGAGTGCTGAAGCCAAGTATAGCGGAGTTGCTAATGTCGTTGCTGAGATCTGTTGGCTCTGAAATCTTCTTTTAGAGCTCTAGTGTCCACTGCGCAAGGCGTCTATAGACTATTGTGATAACATCTCTGCCATCTATATATCTCACAATCCGGTCCAACATCAGCGGACTAAGCATATTGAGATGGATATCCACTTTGTGCGAGAGAATGTCGCCCTTGGTCAGGTCAAAATATTACATGTGCCTTCCTCATATCAGTATGCAGATATTTTCACAAAGGGACTATCGAGACAGCTCTTCACCGACTTTCGATCCAGCCTTAGCGTTCGGCCTCTTCTCGCTCCGTCTGAGGGGGAGTATTAGCGAATATTCTCCGAATATTCTCAGTATATTTTATAATTATGATAGATGTATATTTAAGGTAACTTAGGATTCTTATTGTATTAGGAATCAACCTCTTAAGGTAAGTTAGGATTCGTAGTGTATTATGAATCAACATTTGTACAACTATATATATTGTGAATAATGAAAGGAATTTCTAAGAAAAATTATTCTATCTAACAGTAAGGATTGTGGGGGTAAAAGCAAGTTTCTTTTAGATCCTACCAAAATAAATCGGCAAAAAGGATTGAAAAACACAGAAGAGTACATAGAGAAGCACAATTAATTAATACTCACCCGTCTCAATTGATGTGATGTAATCTTATTTGGCGTAATTTAAGA
Source organism: Anisodus acutangulus (assembly GCA_029783415.1). Classification (NCBI taxonomy): domain Eukaryota; kingdom Viridiplantae; phylum Streptophyta; class Magnoliopsida; order Solanales; family Solanaceae; genus Anisodus; species Anisodus acutangulus. Next base: position 8,319,454 of record CM056506.1, on the reverse strand, counting down.
AATAAATGAATATTTTTGAATTTTATGATATAAAATAAGTTAAAGATATTTGTGCAGTTATAGACCATCTCGTTTTGCATAAAAGATAAAGTTTAAAGTTAAATTATAATCAAATAAATTTTTTTTTTTTTTGAAACGGACTAAAAAAAGTGAATGGTTCTTTATGGCGAGACTAGTACTACTTTCAGAAACAAAACTACGAGCTAGTTAGAAGGGGTCATGCGAGGGGCAGATGTAGAGCTACCCGATTTATATCTAGTACTTTCAACACATAATATATATTTATGGGTAAAAATCCATGTTTAACAAGTTGTGAGTTTGAACTCATAATTTTAAAAATATAATAAACTTAATGCTAAGAAAGTTTAAATCTTGAATACGTTCTATCACAGATTGAACCCTGGAAAACTCAATAGTCTTTGCATGCAATGAGCAAGGCAAAGGAAGATATTTTAATACTCTTAAAACGAAAAACTAGGGGGAAAAAAGGAGAATCAGAAAGATATCAAGAAGAAACAAAACAAACGAAAGCATTGCTCAGGCCTCAGGATAGAAGTAATTTTAAACTAAAACATTAACAACTTAAACAAAGAGAATTGGAGGAAACAAAGATCTGAAAAGTCAAAATATATGATGTTGTGCCGCAAAAACGAGAAAAACTATTCCAATATTAACAAAATCTAGGGGTAAAGAACAAAAGATCAAGAAAAGAAGAGTATAGAGCATATACAGTTAAAGTACACAAAAGAAAAGATATGATATTAATTGGTGCAAAGACATAAAAAACTTACCAAGAATCAGTGGAATACTCAAAGAGTTTGCCTTTAGTGGAAAAAACAATTAAACCAACTTCAGCATCACAAAGCACAGAGATCTCATGAGCTTTCTTCAACAATCCAGATCGCCTTTTCGAGAAGGTCACTTGCCGATTAATTTTGTTCTCAATCCTCTTCAACTGCACTCTTCCTCTCCCCATTTCTTTCCTTCTTTAGTATTTCTCTATTTGATAAATTAAATGGCGCTCAGGGTGTTTTTTTTTTTATCTCATGTAGTATATATTTCTCTGTTTGGTAATGAAATGGTCGTGCAGACGTAGAGAGTGAGAAAAAAAAACTGTATCGTTATTGGGAAGTGGAAGGATTCCCCTCAGATAGGAGCAGTGGAGAGGTATTGGGAAATACCAGAGTGGTTTCGTCAAAAATGTTGTCGAGTTTTGATTGGTTGAGGTTACTGTTGAGTCGTTAGTGCCTGATTATAGACCACAAGTTAATACAAATGCCGTACGTGTGGGGGTTGACTAACTGTACGGACCTAATGGGATCTAATTTTCCAGATTACATTCCCATGATGCTAATGCCTGTTTATACTATAGCTCAAAAATTACTACTCTCGTACTCCCCAAGGGCAAAGCAAGGGGCAAGGGGCAAGGGGGCAGCCAGAAAGGATAGTTCCTGAAGTTTTAGAAAATAATAAAGAGAAGCGTGGGTACATTTTGTATCAATTTATATGATGCAGGCCACCATATCCCAAACGAAAGTAAAAAGACTTCTAGCTCATAGTTCAATTGGACAGGTAGGTTATATTCGTACTGGTTTCTCATGTGGAACCATAAAAGGAATTCAATCACTACTAATTGATATCTTTATTTATGCATCAATGACGATAGATGCATTCGCCATAGTTTTAGCATTACGGCAAACCCGTGTCAAATATATAGCTGATTTGGGCGTCATCAAGTTTAGAAAATAAAGGAAGATTTTTTAATATTATGATTTAAAATAAGTCAAAAATATTTGTGTCGTTATAGATTATATCGTTAAACGTAAAAGATAAAGTTTAAAGTTAAATTATTGTTAAATAAGGAAATGTGTCATTTTTTTTTGGATTGACTAAAAAGAAAATTGAGTCATATAAATTGAGACAAATGGAGTAATCTTTTTCAATACTTTGAATTAAAAGTATTTAATAAAAATATTTTATCATGTGTTTAGGTAGTCAGTTGGAACAAGTCGAGATTCGAATATCTAAATGAAATTTACTGATAAAATTTAAAGGATTATCGGTATATTAAGCATATAAGTAATGACTATATGTATCATGCTTATTTTAATTATCTAGAATATTTACTCTTTATTCAAGTAAAATCAAACTCAAATAAATTTATTTGATAAATGTAATTGATATCTTGATATAAAAATATGCTAGCACCTGTAAAAATTCGATGATAATTTATGCAACTTAAAAGGATTTCTCTTTCACTACTCAATTCACCTCAAGGCCCACTGATGACTTCTTTTGGTTTGTTTTTTATTGAAACTCAACTACATATAGCAGTTCTTATGTTTAATTTTTCTTGAGAGAGAATATTTGTACACCTTCTATCCCAATTCTTATGGTACTAGTTCACAGATTTCACCCAATTCAAACGGTTATATGTACTATTCAAAATTGAAATTTCATATGGCTATTTAATTTACAAACTAACTTTTCAATCTTCAACTTAATTTTCTTTCTACTAAAACTAATAAATTATATTTTTAAAAATATTTTACACATACACTTTCATGCGATGGTGGAGTAATTAAAGGAATTTTCACTTAGATATAGAGCATATACCCCGTACCACTTCACTAGTCAATGGCCTAAATGATTTTTATAATATTGGCATAATGATATTGAGTTAAACTAGCTTAAAGACAACTCAACATTATGTATTATATAATGTATGCTTCATAGGGAAAACTCATGTAATTTTTCTCAAAGACCTCACAGAATTAATAGTACTCAAACAAGTTTAATATAATATTTGAAGTCAAAATTTTAAATATAAAATTTGTTCCTCGCTTAACAAGTATAATAAGGTTGGGATTGCAACTAGCAATTAAAAGGGCAAGTAGGCCAGCATAAAAGATGGAAACTAGTAAAGTTTCTACTTAAAAAATTAAGGGCCACATGCGCTGGCTTTATCATGTAAATGGTAAAGAATAAATTTTGGCCTAACCCAACTCAAAACATAGCTTGTAGGTTGAAAATTGTCTAACTCCATATGAGGAGTCCATGTTTTCATTCCATTTTAGATGTGGAACTCTTAACACTTCCCGCACGCTCAGACCCCGTTAATTGGAGCGTGATTGACATAATTTGGGGACTCAACATCGGTGAACATAGAATTGGCTCTGATACCATGTAAAAAATGGATCTTGGCCTAACTCAACACAAAACCTAGCTTGTATGGTAAAAATTGTTCAGATCCATATAAGGAGTTCATGTTCTCATTTCATTTTCGAAGTGAGATTCTTAACATAAACAACAAAATACTTAGTTATTTTCACAAGTGGGATCTGAAGAAGATAAGATATATGCAGACTTTACTTCTACTTTTATGGGATAAAGATGTTGTTTCCGATAGTCGCCGGCTTTATCACATATTTTATTGAAATACCGAATGAAAAAATTGGACTGGATTTCTAGATATTAATAAATATAAGTATGATAGGTATGCGTAAAATATAGGCGTCCTAATTATGATCCGATAAATTTTGGCTGTCCCCTCAAATTGAATTATCACATACAATGGAACATACCCATCTCATCAATTTTGGCTGTCCCCTTATATTGTTCTCTTATGTTGATGTGTTACCACACTGCTCCACTTATTAATTATCAACTTCAGACACTTAATTGTCGGAGGATTCTCATGTTACTTGTTCCCTCCATTTTAAAATAAGTGATGTTTTTATTTTTTTATTTTATTTTAAAATTAGTGGTGCTTCAAAAAATCAAGAAGACATTAATTATTATTTTTCAATTTTACTCTTATTTAAATAAGTAAAATTTAAAAACATAAAAAATCGACCTCAAATAGAGGTACGAGGGAACTCAAACAATATAATATCATCGAAGTAAAGCACACACGGAAGTATGAAGCTTATGATCCTTTCATTATCACAAAATGTTAAGCAACTGTATTATGCTCCTTATCTTTTGCCGCCCAGATAAATCTGTTTGGTGGGTGGTAATCAAAATCAAACCTATGGGTCATGTGGAAGATGAGAATGAGTTGCTTGCTGCGTTCCATACTGACGACATATCAATTGTCAATCAAATAGTGGACGCTGAGTTAGAAAATGAATTAGAGCATCCAGAACAATATTAGAAGAAATTAATATAGAAGAAAAAAACAAAAAAACATAGACACCCACGGGTGCGTTAGCATTTCAATAAAAAAAAATAAGAAAATTGATATTCAATTGAAATAAATCGTAGTTTGAGTATTTAAATAAAAAAAATTACAAATTTAAAAGGTTATCGGTGTATTAAGCCTGCAATTAATGACTATATGTATCATGTTTATTTAATTAGCTAGAATATTTACTCTTTATTTAAGTAAAATCAAATTCAAATAATTTTTTTTGATAAACATTTATTGATATCTTGATATAAAGTAGTAGTAAATGATATGCTAGCATGTGCTAAAATTCAAGATGTGTTACCTTATACAACTTAAGTGGATTTCTCTTTCACTACTCAATTCACCTCAAAGCGCAATGATGACATCTTTTAGTTTGTTTTTTGTTAAAAATTTCACATCGGATATGAAATAGGAACATGAACTCCTTATATGAACTTGTACAATCCTCATCCTAAAAGCTAGCTTTTGGGGTTGAGTTAGGCCCAATATCCATTTTTATATGGTATCAGAGCCAGACACATTCAAATTCTTTATTCATCGATGTGGGCCCCCAAATTATATTATTCACACTCCAATTAATAAGATCTGAGCATGCGTGGGAGATGTAGAGATGTAGAACTCACAGAGCATAGCACCGGTCTTCCCTTTCTCATACGTCGGGGCTTCGACGGAGCAGTTCGAAAATTTGTGAAGAAACCGAAGGCTGCACAGAGACAGAGGTTGTCAATGCTAATGTTCTATTGTTTCTTTTTTTTTCAGGACCGGGTGTAAGAGGCGTGTCATTTTTTTCGAGTTAATTGCATTGGCCAAACCTAAATTTTTTTCAGTAATGGAGTAAGCTTATTTGGCATCAGATTTAGACAGAAAAAAAAGAAGAAATAACAATAATTTTCTTTTTCAAACTTTTTTCCTTTTTTTTTGTTTTTTATGTTGAATTGCGATGGCGCAGGTTCAGGTGCAGCAGCCACAGGGTGGGAATGTTGGTGGTGTGGACCAGTTTGTGACTCCTTATATGAACTTGGACAATCCTCACCCTACAAGTTAGCTTTTGGGGATGAGTTAGGCTCAAAGTTCATTCCTTCATGTATCAGAGTCAGACTCATTCTAATTCTTTATTCACCGATGTTGGGCCCCAAATTATATTATTCACGCTCAAGTTAACAAGATCTGGGCGTGCGGGGAGTGTTAAGAGTCTCACATCGGATATAAAATTGAAATATTGACTCCTTATATGAACTTCGATAATCCTCACTCTAAAAGCTAGTTTTGGAGTTGAGTTGACCCAATATCCATTCTTTATTGAAACTCAACTACAAATAGTTGTTCTTATGTTTATTTTTTTCTTGAGAGAGAATATATGTACCCCTCCCATCCCAATTAGTCAATGGCCTAAATGACTTTTATAATAGTGGTACGATAATGGTATCGAGTTAAACTAACTTAAAAGCACTTTTAACGTTGTATAATATTCTATGCTTCCAAGTTCCGGGAAACTCATGTAATTTTTCTCAAAGACCTCTCACATAATTAATAGTATTCAAACAACTTATATATAATTTTTTAAAATCAATTTTTAATGTAAAAATTTATTGGCATACTTAACAAATTAATTAGGTTAGAATTGCAACCAACAGTTGAAAGGGCAAGAAGGTCAGAATAAAAGATGGAAAGTACTCCTAGTAAAGTTTCAACTTAAAATTAAAGGTCCCCACGCGCTGACTTCATCACGCATTGTATTGATATTTCGAATGACAAAATTGAACTGTAATTCTGATATTATATCGTAATAAAATAAGTATGATAGGTATGCGTAAAATATTGGCGTCCTAATTATGATCGGATCAATTTTGGCTGTCCCCTCAAATTGTATTATCACACAATAAAACATTGGGGAAATTTCAGAAATATATACTTCGGTGATTTACATTGTAAAAATATAGCCCTAAACTTACATTACAAAAACATAGCTCAAAAACAATTTTATACAATGTTATACACATATACAAAAGACAAATGCATTATGTATATAGGTGTATGAAAGTGTATAATGTGTAGGTATATACACTAAAAAAATATAATTATATAATATTATACATAAAAATATGCAATTATATACATTTATACACAATTATACATTATTGTATAAGTGGATATAAACATAGATCTGGACTGATTCTGAATAAGAATTGCACAACACATTATGTATATAGGTGTATAAAAATGTATAATAGTTGTTTATACACTCATACACTATTATTCAACATTATTCAAATGAATCCTATCAATGAAGCTTCTCAGGTTCATCTTCTTCCTTGAGCCTCTTCTCCACCGGTGACTTCCCCAACGCCGATAACTTCATCTCGACCATCTGCGCTCCACCACTGCAGAAAAAGAAGGTCGACGAAGAAATACCTTAGTGCAGATTCCAACAATTTCATCTACAGAATTTTCATAGACATCCTTCTTCTTTGGAAGTTTCTTAAGCAAATAATCTCTAAACTTCTCCTTTTCCTAAAACCCCTCACAAAACCCAAGAAAATTCAAAATTTTATAACAAACAAGGGAAATAAAAGAGACTCAGTTAAATAAATCGAAGAAATAAGAAAGAAAAACTCACAACATTAGCAAACTCGAGAATGGGGTTGAGAAATTTGTATTCAACAGGCACCAGCTCTACAAATAAGTTTTTTTGGGTTTCTACTAATGCTATGGCTAATCGTTTAGGAGAAATTTTTAAAATATGTATATAGGTAGGTGGAAAAAGAAGAACGCATAGAGGATGCGAAAAAAAGAAGAACGCGATAGAGAGAACGCAAGGGAGGTGGAGGAGGAGGATAGTGGATTACTTTTTGTAAGATTTAAAAAGGTGGATTAATTTTGATAGTATCCTTACTCATTTATTACACAGCGTAATTATTTCATAAAACATACCCATCTCATCAATTTTGGCTGTCACCTTAAATTGTTCTCTTATGTTGATATGTTACCACAATGCTCCACTTATTAATTATCACCTTCATAAAACTTAGCTTTCGTTTGGCAGATTTTGAAGTTGAAATTTGAAAATTTGAGTTTTTGATATTGTGATTTTTGAAACTTGAAATTGTGTTTCGACATGCATTTTATTTTTAAAAAAATTATAAGTTTTGTGAATGGAAGTCCTGAAAATTCAAAAACTAGTATGTACCAATTTTTGGAATTTGAAAGTTTTTTAAAGACAATTTTTCAAGTCTGGCGGGCTCGGGTCTAGGGGTGGCCAGTGGGCCGGGTGTAGGGGTGGCCAGTGGGCCGGGCTCGGGTTTGGCGGGGTCGGGGTCGGGGCGGGACGGGAGAAGGGGTCGGAGTCTGTGCAGCGGGACTTGCTCGATCCGATCCGATCCGTCGATATCAGACGGTCGGGGTCGGCCTGGTCGGGCGGTCCGTGGGTTTTCCTTTTTTAAAAAAAAAATAACATATGTATAAAAAAAACTCAATAAACAAAACAAAATAGTGTAATAAAAACATCTCAAGGCTGTTTTTGTGCCTCTTATATTATTTAATAGACATATGATTTTTGTGTAATACAAATACAATTGTCTAAAATCTAAATTGCAACTTTGTGGTGCTGTCCAAAAGTTGCAAATTACATAATAAAATTGCAATTAAAAAAATTACATTCTCAAAAAAACATGTTCTAATTGCTTGATGATTTCCTGTGGTTCTTCGGTCGGAATTGGTATTTGTTGGTCAAATTGATCCACGTCGCTTCCACTACCTTCGGTTAAGATTTCGTTGTAGTTTTCATCTTCTTCTTCGTTGATCTCCGGTTGACCGCACCTTCTCCGCTCCGCTCGTATCCAATCTCTGAATAATACTGCAATTTCCAAGCTATCTCCGGCTAATGAGTGTTTGGGGTCTCGTATTTGATATCTGCCGGCGGAAAAAGCGCGTTCAGACGGAGTTGATGACGCTTGGATGTTCAAAACATCTCGGGCCATCATTGAAAGTGTCGGAAAGGTCTTCTCATTCACCCTCCAAAGATTTCACAAGTCTTCATGTCCATCTTCATTGATAACTTCTTGTCTGATGCAGAACCCTGCAAACTAAAAATATCCAACTCGCTAATTTGGTTAGTAGTAGAGGTACGACCGCACATTCTATTTCTGAGGCTTTCAATACTAACCGCAGAAACAACATGTCTTTTGTGAGGTTGTGTTGAAGATGAAGAAGATGGTATGGAATCCGGTAAGTTACTAGCATTTTCTTGTTGATAAAATCTATATATTTTTTTGCATTGGTGTTCTACGCTAGACAACACTTCTTCTTTAGTTTGACTTTGTTCAATAGGTGGTGGGTGATTTAGATTTTTGGGACTTGGAGGTGGTAGTACTTCTAAACAATCGTAAATAGTTTCAATTAGTGATTTAGTACCGTCTATTTTAATAGTAGGATTTAATACATAACCAATAATATAACTAGTGGGAATAGGAATAAAATATTTTTTTATTTTGACAAACATTTTTTTAATAGCTGCCTTATAAGCTGGTTTTTCCGTATATTCACTAAGTAATAAAAATATTAGACTTATATAAAACAACATAGTTGAAATAGTAGGATAATATATACCGGAAAATTCTTTTGTTGCTTGAAAAAATTTCTCTAAAAATACAATAAGTTTGGAAATTTTTACCCAATCACTATCTAAAATCATATCAGCTGGATTTTTATTATGAGAGTTAAAAAATAAAGTTATAGGTATTCTATAGTCATAAGCAACAAGTAGTTGCTCGTATAAAGAATTTCACCTAGTGGATACTTCTTGTGGAATTTTTCTATAAGGTAGTCCACAATCGTGACAAGTTTTTTTATATTCTTTTCTACGTTGTACTTTATTACTTTTAAAAATAAAGTTTATAGCAAATTGTATTTTACTAAGAATGTCTTCAAAAAGTGATAGACCATCCTTTACAATTAAGTTATATATATGGCACGCACATTTTTTATGAAAATGATCTGAAAAAGATGGAGTTAAACTATTTTTTAAAATTGTAATTGCGTAATTGTTAGAAGAAGCGTTATCTAATGTAATAGTCATAATTTTATCGGTTATTCCGTAATAATGGCACACTTGATAAATATTATCTGCAATAAAAGTACCAGTGTGCCTATCATCTATATATCTATACGCTAAAATACGTTTTTGCATAGATCATTTATAATCTATCCAATGACAAGTTACAGTTAAATAATCATGGTCGTTAGTACTACGACCTATATCAGACGTGATAGATACTTTACCATTAAAATGATATAATGAAAAAATGTAAATATTATTGATATTCATGCGTGAATTTAAATACATCTCTCTTAACAGTTGATCTAGGAAAACCGTTAAAAGCAGGATTATATATATCTATAATGTAATGAATAAAACCGGGAGATGAAGGAAATGAAAAAGGAAAACCCTCCACAGCAACTAATTTTGATATTGCTTCCCTATCTCTATGTTTATTGTATTTAGAGCCTACAATTCCCCCCGTCATAGGGTTAATTTGACCATGTACTTGGTCCGGGACAATATCAATATGTGAACCTTGTCCCGATGGAGCGGGCGTTTGCGTTCCCGGTTTTGAAGCCTGGTATTGGGCATACCTAGATGGATGAACACTTACTACGTGTCTAATTAAACCCCCCGTCCCACCGTGACCTTTTCCAGTTTTAAATTTTAAAATATTTTTACAAATTTTACATATAGCTACTTGATTCTCTACGTCCCTATCAAAAAATGTCCATGCATCTGATTTTAATGGTCGTTTTGCTGGACCTCGTCTCATACTAGGGGGAATAGGAGGTATTTCAGTTGAAGGTGCACTAGTGGGTGTGTTGTCATCAACATTAGTGGGTGTATCATCTAGATCATCGTCTAAATTAAAGTCTTCTTGAGTTCCAGAAAATAGCTCATGGTCTAAATCTAATGGTATTGTAGGAAAATGTTGAGTATCAACAAAATCATCCTGTGTAGGAATAAGATGACCAGAAGAAGTACCATTGCTCTGGTTGCCCCTACTAGAAGAAGCACCCTTACCCTTACCCTTACCCTTAAACATACCTTTTAATCCTTCAATTTTAATTATGATAATAAATAATTAAAGAAAATAAAATTAAGTGCGCTAAATAAAATAAACAGACAATAATAATTTAATGAAGGAACGAATGTACCAAACGCCGACGTAACATCGACGTGTAATCGAGAGGTTGAAAATTGAAACTTTGCTCGATGGAAGATCCTAAAGCTAGTTGCCAACTTCACTCCAATTCCCAAATGAATAAATAAAATTGAATATTTAGTAAACAATGTAGACTTGTAGAAAGATATATTGAGAGATTAGAGAGATTGTAGGAAGATTTGTGAGAAAGATGAAGAGAAAATGAGTTATTTATAGTTGGAAAATTGGGTTAAAGTGTAAATATAATAACTTATGGGTTAAAAATAAATATTAAGGAGTAGGGGAGTTGGGGGAGGGGGGGAGGCCTAAAATGGTCGTTGGTGCAACGACCATATTTGCAAAGGGGGGACAAAGGGCGGGGGCGGGGTTGGGTCTGGCGGGACAAGACATTGTCCCGTCCCGAGTTCGAGGCCCGCCACCATTTTTTTTAGCGGAGTCGGGGCGGGGTCGGGATGGGGTCGGGACGTCCCGGCCCACTGGCCACCCTTAATTAAAAGTCATTCATAAATTGTCCCGCTAAGTGATTGTGAAAAGAAAGGCCCCGGCCATATGGGCTGAACTTTATTGTTTTAGCTACTCCCTCCATCCCAATTTTTATGTCATCCATTCTTTTTAGTCATTCCCAAAAATAATGATCTCATTCTATATTTAGTAACAATTCAATTTTAATTTTACTTTTATATCTGAAAGTATACCGTGGTATACACGATATATACAATGCCTTGTGTATATCGTGTATATCACGAAAACACAAGACCAAACAATCCGTGATATACATGGTAAATATATCACGGTTTGGAGAATATTTTGTAACATAGTATTTGTAATTAATTAGCATTTTACACTTACCATATTTGTAGATTCTTGTACAAATAGAATAGAGTTTTGGGAGTAGAATAGGAATTGAATTTTTCATATTATGAAAATTGTAAATTGTATATATACTCATTCATTAATGAAAATAATCAAGGGATTATTTCTTTCATGGCATCAGAAGTCTAGGACTAAATTACTTCCGCTCCTCTCCCAAATTTATTCTCGATTTTTGACTATCCCTTCTATGCCGAGCCTGCATCGGAATCTGTGCCCTTTCTCGGATGTCGTGCCTCTTTTACCTCCTCTTCCCAAATTTTCTTTCCAATCCCTTTGGTTTTTCGTTATGTTGACGTCAAAGAACCGGTTTCACCCTGCCCTTACTGTTCCTAACATCAAGAACCACATTCCTATTGTTCTTGATATGGAAAACGTCCAATATGCGACGTAGGCAGAGTTGTTCAAAATTCACGCTATTTCGCATCAAGTCCTCCATCACATAATTTCTCTTTCTATGGATCACTCTTGATGCTACCGTCCTTCAGTGGATTTACTCCACTATTTCTACCGATCTTTTACAGACGATCATTGAACCATACACTATGGCTATGGCTACCTGAAATAGATTGCGTGATATATTCCAGGACAACCAACATTCCCGAGTTGTCACCCTTGAGCAAGAGTTTTCACAAGTCCGCATGGAAGATTTCCCGAATGTTTCGATCTATTGTAAACGACTCAAGGAATTAGAGGACCAACTCCGTAACGTTGGGGCGCCTGATACCAATAATTGTCTTGTTCTAAAAATGGTTGCAGGCCTATCTGAGTCCTATAATGGCGTTGGGACTCTCCTTCGTCAAAGTAATCTGCTTCCCCTTTTTTATCAAGCCCGTTCGATGCTCACGTTAGAAGAAGTCGGCTTGGCAAAAAAGGCGGCTACTGGCGCCAGTTCCGTGGCGATGATGACATCATCCAATCCCTCTCACGGGTTTGTTGACAATTTGGGCCAAAACCGCAACAACGGTGGCAGCAAGAAGAGTCAAAACCATAAAAATAGTGGGAAAAATCGCGGCGGCAATAACAGTGGCAGCCGAAACACTGGCACCACCGGTGGGAACAGTACCAACACCGGGGGTGGGCCTCGGGGTTCTAGGTCCCAGTCTTGGGCCCCGTGGAAGTGGGCCTGGACCAGTGGCCAGAGGCCCAATCTCTCCTACTGCCCTCCTCCCAATTATTTTCAGTCACTTTGGGCCCCAGTCCAGCCTAATAACAAGCCCAATTTCTTGGGTCAGAAGTCCGGTGTACTTGGGCCTCGGCCCCAGCAGTCCTTCCATGCAGACAACCCAAATTCAATGCCGAGACCCACCGATATTGAGGTCGTCATGCATACACTTGGATTAAATTCTCCAGACGTGAATTGGTACTGGACACCAGCGCCACTTCTCACATGACGTCCGACCAAGGTACTCTCTCGTCTTATTCCAATTTGAGTAAAAAATATGGCATTATTGTTGGTAATGGCAATACAATTCCAATTCGTGGTTCCGGTAATACAACTTTGTCTCCCCCACATCCACCTCTTGTCTTGAAAAATACCTTTCATGCCCCGAACTTAATTAAAAATTTGGTATTTGTTCGAAAATTCACCATTGATAATTGGGTTTCTTTTAATTTTAATCATTTTGGGTTTTCTGTGAAGGGTTTGAAAATGGGGATACCTCTCATGAGATACAATAGTAGGGGAAATCTTTATCCAATCACGCCCGCCTCAAGTTTCTCAAGTCAAGTCATGCCATCGACATTTGCAGCTCTAGCTCCTTCCTTGTGGCATGCGCGTTCTTATCACAACGGAAGTATGCCACTGAGATAATTGAAAGGGCTGGTATGTCCTCGTGTAAGTCTACTTCCACTCCGGTTGATACTAAACCCAAGTTGGGTGTTGCGGCTGGCTCACCTTACGAGGATCCCACTCACTATCGCAGTCTTGGTGGAGCTCTTCAGTATCTTACGTTCACGAGATCAGATATTACATATGCAGTACAACAAATGTGTTTGTTTATGCATGATCATAGGGTTGAGCACATGAGTGCGCTAAAATGCATTATACGATACATCCATGGAACATTTGACTATGACTTGCATCTATATCCGTCGACGTCTTCTACGCTTGTCTCATATACAGACGTTGATTGGGGTGGTTGTCCAGATACCAAACGCTCCACGTCTGGCTATTGCATGTTTTTTGGTAATAACTTTATCTCCTGGTCTGCGAATCGACAGTCTACATTATCACGCTCTAGTGCGGAGGCCGAATATCGAGGGGTAGCCAATGTGGTCTCTGAATTATGTTGGTTACGTAATGTTCTCTTAGAACTTCATTGTCCCATTCAGAAGTCTACATTGATTTATTGTGATAATATCAGTACCGTCTATCTTTCTGATAATCCGGTTCAACACCAGGGCACTAAACACATCGAGATGGATATCCACTTTGTTCGCAAAAGATAGCTCGTGGACACGTACGCGTCTGCCATGTCCCTTTCAGGTATCAAATTGCAGACATCTTTACAAAGGGTCTTTCCTCGATTCTATTTGAAGATTTTAGGGACAATATCAGCGTACGAAGACCACCCGCTATGACTGTGGGGGTGTGAAAGTATAATGTGGTATACACGATATACATGACATATACAATGCCTTGTGTATACCGTGTATATCACGGAAACACAAGACCAAACAGTCCGTGATATACATGGTAAGTGTATCACGGTTTGGAGAATATTTTGTAACATAGTATTTGTAATTAATTAGCATTGTACACTTACCATATTTGTATATTGTTGTACAAATAGAATAGAGTTTTGGAGTAGAATAGGAATAGGATTTTTCATATTATGAAAATTGTAAATTGTATATATACTCATTCATTAATGAAAATAATCAGGGGATTATTTCTTTCAATATCTCTAATGAAATGATTTCTAGCCATACAAATTTCTATGAGTTGTTTTAGACTACAAGTTTCAAAAATCTTCATTTATTTCTTAAATTTTGTATTAAGTCAAAGATCTTCATATAAAATGGGACGGAGGGAGTAATAATATTGGGGTTGGGGTTGGGGTTGGGGTTGGGGTTGGGGTTGGGGCAGAGGTGGGAGAGGTGGGGGTGGGGGCGGGGGCGGGTAAATCTAACTTATTGTTACTTTAAACATGTCTCTTTTCGGTTCTAGCTCAGGGCAACATAGATCAGTCAATTAAGTTTGTAGCTCGTTATAATTTTTTTTAATTTATGTCTTTTTTATCAGAGATATTTATTTTTTTGTATAAGAGATCTGAAAAATAACATAAAAGAGATCTTTATAGGATCATTTTTTTTCAAATTGTAAATCATTATTTTCATCCATTCTCTCGAGATTTAAGCAAACGTAATGAATTTAATATTATATAGTATATTTTTAGTTTTCTTCTTCTTCAATGTTAATGTCGGATATTGGTAAAGCAGTATGAGAAGTAAATAAATATTACAAGTATTTGAAAGGATAAACAAATAGTCAATCTTCAGAACTGCCGCAAAGTTGTTGAGTCTTGACTCTTGATAACCTGAAATCAAGAAACACTAAATCTGGATTGTTACAACTGTGTGCTGAGTCGAGTGATCGCACTCTGTCCTTAAGACAAGATTGCCCCGTATATATGCTTTTACATTAATGGGCAATAGTCTCCCAAGATAAAACAATACTTTAATTTCAACACTACAAAGCAAATAGGTTGAGTCTGATGAAGAAAACAAACACGAAACGCCTTGCTGAAGAAATGGAAAAGGAAGGAATAGTTTCTGTTTTTCGTCCCAACGTTACTGCTCACGTTGAGGATTATTTTTTACTCTTCTGTTTATCTCTGTGTATATATTTCTGTCTCGTTGTTGTTGTGTATATGTTCTGTGTTTTTCGTGTAACACCATTGAGCAAAACAACTCCAATATATAGCATAAGAGAGGCTGCTCAACTGCCCAAGACATGGTTGTTAATGGCCATTAGGGAGGGCTGTTAATGACAGGTTTAAGACCATTAGTGAGGTTGTTTATGATCATTGAAGGAGGGCTGATTATGGAGGAGTTAATCAGCCAAGTAATAGCTGGTTAATGCACATTAATGCCCCAAAAATCAACTCCAATGGTAGGCATAAACTTTCTGCCTTTCGTCGTTTCCAAATTCAACTTTCCAGAAACTCTAGGGACCAAACTGTAAATATTAAGCAATCAGGAGAGGTAGCTTCTGCTTTGAACCTTACCTAGTTGAATACCACCGGACTTACTTAGTGCGCGGTGAACGTGATGTCTTGAACCGTCAGTGTTTAGTGTAAGCCAAGACAATGATACAAACACAATAACTCTCCTTATTCGTTTTCATTTTTATGGTTTTGTCCGTTGTGGCCGTGGACACACTTTGATTCTTAAGTGCGTTCATTTGAGGCGGCCTGTCCTCGCACTTAAATAGGTGATCTCCTACAAAGTATCCTGCTATACCCCATTTCACAAGTGTTAGGAATCATTAAAAGTTTCCTCAACCTTAACCTCAACCGTTTGAGGATCATTAAAGGTTTGGAAGCTTAACCTTTACCCACCATGCAGGTAGCACTTTAATGTCTATCGCGGGAACAACTTTGGATTCATGTTTCCCTACAGAAATCATCATCTGAGGTGCTCTTGCTTCCACCGAAGCGCTCAACCGAACCTTTTGCAGCTTAGTTTTCCCATTGAACCAAATTCATGGGATCTCCAATCAGTATGGTTGGGTTACCACCACAATGGTTCGTATTGTTTGGGTTTTAAACCCATTCCCCTAGACATGCAAAACATTTGATCTTCGGGTAGTCCCTTAGTCAGTAATCAATGAAGTGACACCCGTGATGATCAACTGCCATATGGTCTTATGTCTCTGATAGATCCTGACAGATATGTCCAGACGCCGTCATCTGTGTCCTTCCTAAAGCCGACCGGCTAGCCACAGTGTATAACTGCTGAAGGCACAGGTTTCTCCTAATAAGGGACGTCCTCTAAGGAGTCGTGAAGTTACTCAACTTCTTTCATGCTTTGTATAAAGCGATAAACTCTGACTCCATCATGAATCAGCCGATGCAAGTTTGCTTAGAGTTTTTTCCCAAGACCCACCATACACATTTACTTGTGGCTTTGGTGTTCTTCACATCTGATGTCCAGTTTGCATCATTGTGTTCTCCCAGAACCGCTGGACATCCAGATTACTATAATCCGTAGATAAGTGAATATTTCAGATATCGTCAGGGGAGCACATGTACAAGTAGCTGAGGCTTTATACTCGTTAGTAGATCCATCTACTCACTTTTGAGTATCCTTTTTCACAACCCAAAGGTTCTTTTCCCGGAGGAAGATCAACCATTACACAAGTATAGTTCTATATGGTGGAATCTATTTCTCTCTTTAGCTTCTTTCCAAAGCAGCGATTTTGGAGATGACAATTATTTATTAATTGTCCATGGTTCATTCTTAACCATACAAGCTAGAATGCCTGGAACAAGTCTTTGTCCCCTCTTTGCTCCGTCTCGGTTCAACATCTAGAATCCCTGAGTTCTGTAGATCTGGAATATTAAGTTCCGGATAATCAGTAACTTTCGAGTCCTGTAGGTAAGAAACGTCTAGTTCCGGACAGTCAGGCCCTCGCGGGTTCTTGTTAACCTCGAGCAATTACTTCTTTTTCCTTTTCAAGGAAAGTTATTTTCAAAGAATTCAGCATTCTTTGACGCCAAGAGGCGATAAGCACTACTGTTATTTGCCGATCCAGTGGATATGCAATTTACAGTCTTAGGTCCAACTTGACCTGTTTCGGTAGTCCAATTTCTATCAAGCCACCTCACATCACAACATTTGTATCTGAGATCCTTTCCATGTCTCACACGGGGGGTTATCCTTATCCTTATGTGTATTTCTGTTAAGAATCGCTTTAGCGATAAAGCGATAAGGATCGCCTTGCCCCACATATTTTGGGCGTACGGCTTTACGCTTGGCTAACACTGTTGGACTGAGGTGAGTAATGAGCAGTCATTTAATGAACGATGCTTCATATTCTCCCTCCTCTATGACTATGAATTCCTCAATCTGTAGGCTTAGTTAATTTTCAACTTCTGCTTTGTAGCGCTTATCCGCTTCAACAACTTCATCTTTGTTTTTCAACAAACAAAAGATACAATACGTTGTACCATCATCAATGAAGGTCACAATGTACTTGTCTTCCCCCTCTATTTTGTATAAACTTCAAATCACCCAAGTAGGTGTTACTAAGTTCTAGAGGAGCGATGCTTCTTTCACTATTCCTTTGACGGAACTTGGAAAGGTAATTTTGCCTCTTCGCCTACCTCACATTCATTTTGAGGGTTTATGTCGACAGAAGGCAACAATCTCAACATCGTTAGCTTTTGAATGACTTTCTATTTAACGTGTCTTAATCTATGATGGCATAGACGCACAGATTACAAATATATCATTCATTTGGCTACAGACATACTGTACCATTCTTAGTTATTATAGACCTGTTGGACTAGTCTCAAACCAGCTTGACCAACAGCGTCCCTTAAACCAAGTTTGGGACATGTATCACCTCATCTGAGAGTGATCTCATTCCCTGAAGTCCTATTGAGGACAACCTCTCCAACCTCTTCTACTTTAGAGGTGGTGTTGCTTCACATGAACAACCTCTTGCCCGTGGTTAGGGCGTAATCGAATCATATTTGATCTGGATACTCTGGCCCACTCCAGTTGCTTTGGCAGACTGAGTGTCCAATTTTTTTTCTGCCTTTCTTTAGGCCTTCAGATTATTTAAGACCTGGATGCTCTGGCCCACATTACTAGGTGTCCATTACTTTTCCTATGAAATGAATTCTGGCCCCACTCCAGTCACCCGTAGGTTTTGTATGACTGAGTGTCCAATATCATCATATCAAATGAATTTTGGCCCACTCTAGTCGCCCGGAGGCTTTGTATGACTGAGTGTCCAATATCATCCTATGAAGGATCTTCTGCCAAATAGTGTGACAGGCTCAACGTCTTTAGCTTTTAGACTTCTTCCGTTATGATTAGTGCCCAGACAATTCTTGTCGCTTACTTAAGAGTGGTAACAGTTTTCGCACAGTTAGTGGATCTTTCTCCCTCGTATGTGCGAACATACTTTACACACTTTTAATAATTACACTTAAAAGAATGGATCTTTTTAAGTCGTTTACAAAATCCAATCTTTAAACGGGAAGGAAGATGAGATTAAACTTCTGATTTTAAAGCGTAAGGAATATAAATTATTTTGTGAAAACATTTTCATATTCCTCCTTACTTTAAGCCCTTTTTAATCAGACATCATTTAATCTTATTCTTGACAAGGAAGAAAAACTACTTATCCCAATTTCGGATTCTGGCCCACTTCAGTCACTTCATCGGACTTAGTGTCCATTTCCTCCTTACCATAATTCGGATCCTTTGTCTAGGACAGATATAGGCCTTCTGCTACAAGATAGAACCACATCTTCAACCTTCTTCTCTTGTCCCAGTTGACATCCTCAGCCTCTCGTGAGTGCTTGTTCCCACCACTCTCGGGAGCGGTGACATCATGAACACGTTGACCGTCAACAGCATCATCATCACTCTCTTCTACCAGAAAACCACAATCATATCCAGATTTGGTCACACAACTTTTGACCGACATCTTTCGAACACTAATACAAATCTTGTCTTAAATTGTCCGATATTGGTAAAGCAGTACGGGAAGTAAATAAATTATTACAAGTGTTCGAAAGGATAAACAAATAGCCAATCTTCAAAACTGCCGCAAAGTTGTTGAGTCTTGAATCTTGATGACCTGAAATCAAGAAACACTAAATCTGGATTGTTACTAAACCCACGACCCGTGACCAGAGCCCGAACGGGACGGGAGGGCGGCGGCGGCACCCGTGTGGGCTTAGCCTTGAACCCAAGCACATCTAGGTCATCCCTCCTTTAAACACATGGGATACCCCTTGGGGTCCCAAACCCTTAGCCAATTATGAGACTTATAAAGAGAGCAATTCTTCCTTTTTCCCACCGATGTGGTAGATTTGTCCCACACCATATTTTCATGCCTCAAACACCTTACTCCGTGGACCAATATTTCTTTCATTTCTCAACAAAATTTGACGATCCTTGGCCCTACGGTCATCTACTCACTTAGTAGATTATGCATGTGTGAAGAGACAAAACCTCCAATATGCGGAACACTAGTACTTAATTCATTAAATATGGGTGGACGCATCTCCCCGCCAAAGACAAATTTCCAACAGTTAATTCAACGACCAGCAACAAAGTTGTCGAAAATATAGATATTTGTACGTACTTTTAACTTAACTGGACCACAAAAGTAAATGTAGCATGCGCGAAACTGATGAAGCAGAAATAATATGCTGAATTTGAAAGTGGGGTGAAATTGTTGAAGTGTTATAGTCATCAAAAAGTCCCAAGACATGAATTAATATTTGTCTTTTTCTCACATAGGCTTCGACGAAAAAATAGGCTGCTAGTATGATAATAATTCACGTCTGTTGTTTCACAAAAATAGAATCGAAGCATACCATACAGTACTCAATACTAAACGCCAACGCTTCTTTCTTTTTCAAGGAATAATTTAAGTTGTCCCGGAATCGAAGATATTCAAGGATTTAAAGTTCAAATAGTTAATTACATGTATCTTTATAATCTTTAAATGGAATACTATATGGAGAAACCAACTTCATTCCATGACTTATATTTTATATCCATAATACTTATAATAGTAATAGATCTTGTCTCAGAAAATGTCTTTAGATTATTAATTAGCAGAGAAAAGTTTATGTGTTTTGCATACCGTATATAAATAATCATGATATTTAATATTATCTCTAATCCTTAACCTGTTATAAAACTTTATATTCAGTAGTTGTACTAGGAAATCGTGTAAGATTAGACTATTTAAAATATTTCATTTTACGTCTTAATCGTTCAAGGTTTAATGGCAGTTCAATCCTTATATAAACACACTTTTATCTATCTAACTAAGAATCAATAACCATAAATGAGTCCGAACAATTATGCAATATTCAAATACCTAAAAGGATTTACGGTCTTTTTGAAAATTACAAATAGTCTGTTTTACTGTTATATTGACACCACCACAAAGAGAATGAAATTTAGTTATACATCAAGTCAAAGTATCATGTTTGATGTACAAATTTTCATGTTAAATGGCTAATATCATATTTTTGTTATATCGGCCTAAAGAAAAAAAAAAATCTAAACACACGAATTGCTGTGTTATAACCCAAAAAAGAAATAAGAAAAAGGGAATAGTGCTATTCTGTGCTAACCCAATTCGTTCACTTGATATTATAATTTACACCAATTGGCCGGGGTAAAAAAAAACTGACACGTCAAATGTGGTAACATCATATATATATATATACACACACATACACACTATTATATAAAAATATACATTTATAAACAGTGTAAAAATTTCAAATCTAAAAGAAGGAAAGTGAAAATAATAAGAAATGAAATAGTACTGATAGTAGTACCAAATAAAGCGGTAGCTGGGCAGTGAGCAGTATACATTTAGAGGGCTTTCACGTAGGCTGGGCCCCGTAGGATTTAGCTTTATGTGCAAGTTGCGCTGATGGGCCTTGTCTCTTTTAGGTTATCATAAATTTGACTAATTACTTTGCTTGGCCGAATCAAGTAAGAATGAGAGGCATTTAAGGTTGTCTAAACTTGGTAGCCATATTCTTCCCTTACTTTCTTCTTTATTATCCATTTATATTCAAGTGAATTATTAATTTCTGTCCCGAACAATAATTTTAATAAATTGCCTTATTGTCTTTGTAATGAATGAACGAATGAAATATCATGCTCCATTATTCACTTTAAAAAGCACGTGATAAATTCTTTCTATATTCCAAGTATTTATCGAGTAATTTAATGATCAGAATCTTATCTCCTGTCTAAAGGACTGTCGAAAAAGAGTGAAATACAGTAGGGAGCCCTTGGCCTTGCAAAGCCCAAACAAGGAAAACATTCTTATCTTTAGTAGTGTTGACAAGAATTTCAATTCGAATGTAGCATCAGAATTCATCATCCAATTAGAGGTTAAATCCGAATTTTTACACCATCAAATTACTTTTAAAAGATAACAAACCTCACATTTAAAAAGACTTACGTGTAGAATCTTTGATATAACTTGATAGTGTATATATTTTTTACAGTGGATGTGTATATAAGTTTTAAATCGATTGATTTGCATTATGAGGTTTTAGAATGTCTTTGCAAAGAAAAATCATACTTCCAATTATAAGAAGCAAGTAATTAAATTGTTTAATAGAACTAGACTAAAGTAGGCTTGATCTTGAAGAGAAAGCTTGAAAGACAAATTTAAACTGTAAATTCTTGGAACCTCATATATTCTTATTCCTAACGCAAATGTCGCTGTGTATAAGTAAATATGTCTTTATTGATGCCTGTTGGAAATTTGCCTTTGGCGGGAGTTGCGACCGACCAACTTTAACGGCTTAAACACTAGTGTAACGTATGTTGGAGAATCCGGTTCTTCACACATGCATGATCTACTAAGTACGTAGATAATCGTAGGGCCAAGAATCGTCAAATTTCATTGAGAAATGAAAGAGATATTGGTTCACGAAGTAAGGTGTTTGAAGCATGGAAAGTGTGGTATTGTGTGTAATTCTCCCTCATCGGTAGAGAAAGAAAGAATTGTTGTGTATATAAGATTCGAAATTGGTTTGGGGTTTGGGACCCCAAGGGGTATCCCATGTGTTTAAAGGAGGGAGGACCTAGATGTGCTTCGGTTCAAGGAAAGACCACACGCGCGCCGCCGCCGCCCGCCCGTCCCGTTCCGGTTCCCTGAATTACTCCTCCTATAATGGCCAAAACAGTTGGTCTTTCTCCCATTTATGTTGGTGACTTTACTACCTCCATAATGGCCATTATTTGGCTATTATGGAGGCAGTTTTCAGGCAGTAAACAGCCCCTCCCTCTCCTATATAAACACCCCATTACACCATTGTTGAGCACTAAGAGATATGCACTAAAAATACATAAACAGATGCAAAGAAACAAAGGTACTAAAAATACACAACCAAAACAGTTTCTTCCTACACCTTCCAAGCCATCATTTCGTTACTCAATATTCTTCACGGTAGCTCTTGAGTTTCCTTTGCTCAAGTGTTCCATTGCTGTTTTATCTTGGGAGACAAATTGTCCAGGACGTATAAAGGATACATACGGGGCAATATTGTCTTAAGGACAGAGTGCTACACTCGACTCAGCAAAAACAATTTACATTTTTTCGTCTTCTACAAAACTGGAATTTCCAGTTTTTACTTGTGTAACAATTGTAATTTCAAATTACTAGTTGAACTATTGAACATTTGTTTATCCTTTCGAATACCTGTAATAGTTATATACTTCCCGTATTGCTTTATAAAGTACCATAGAGCAAAAATACCCAACAATGCCTACATAAAGTAGATGGCAATTGAATAAGATTCTCCAACATAATCTGGTTGGAATTATACTTTACCTATTTAAAGTAATAGGGTTGAATTAGTGGTCTTCTTTAAACTCTGTGATATGTGTCCATGACATAACTCGTCAACTACTCGATCTCTTTCAATTGATGTGATCCTCTTATATTTTTAGTTGTTCCAATTAACATAATTTTATTTTTATATTTAATAAGAATATAATTTTAAATTTATCATTTTACTTTTAATTATATATTGTATACTCACGTTAATACTTATGATTTGTTTTAGACTAGATATTTCAAAAGTCTCTTTCTTTGAGAAACTCTATGCCTATAATCAAACAATATCACATAATAGGAATATTCCTTCATGAACATCAAATGAAATTGGATCATATAAATTGGGAGAGGAGTAAATCAAAATTTTGCTTGTCTTTCTTTACTAGTTATATCAATCAATTAAAGAGGAAAAGAATTTCGACATACATACCTCATTCTCAAGGTGTCAAATTAGATAGTAAAAGTTTTTCGTTTGTAGAAAAACAACCTTTTCAATTGTCCATAAATAACAAAAAGCCACAACTAGGGCCAAGTCATTGGATTCATCACAATTCACAACGAATATCGCTCATTTAGATCATGTACTATAGATAAGCACATTCTGAAATATTGATGGAAGAGCAACATGAATATATACAAGATAAGCATATGATTCAAAGACACAAAAACTACAACAATTCCATTTAATTACATATTGGGATACAAGCAGAAATGCATAGTCAGGACGGTTCAAATGTTATAGTAGCAACTTATGCATACATTATATTTATTGTCCTCCGTAGAGAGTTTCTAAATACAATTTGCAACAAAACAAAAAGGATAATGCAATACATTATACTGTATACTGGTTGAACCAAAGATGGACAGCTGCTTCAATTTATCAGATTGATTAGAGCATCCACCCCGGAATAAAACCATTCATATTGTGAGCAGATGCTGCTGCATTCACCTCATCCGTATCGACAGGATTGTAACTGGAAAAGTTTAACCAGAAAAAACAATCAAATGTAATAATAACAAGGTAATTAATAATAATAACATGAGAATTGTATAAGCAAACCTAATTTTAAACCCATTATATGTGAATGCAGGTCCGTGATGAGCAAGATTGAGCACATACGTACAGAGAGCAAAATAAGGTTGCTGTTATTATTACAATTGATGATTATTAATGAAAAGAGGATGAGTGCAGTTTGTCGCGGACAACTCTACCAGAACAGGATAATTCCAGCTAAGAAAGGAGAGGAACTTTTTGGGTACATAGTACATCTGGTAGTTCCTTCTATGTTGTTGATGCTACCTTTGAATTAGGAATTACTTTTGTTAAAAAATATTTCGACATGTAATAGTAATGATTTACCCGACTCTGAAACCTTAACTATTTTGGTCTAGCGCGACCCTATATCTTGTTATGATGCATGATATATGATACTAAATAAGTTTTTACCCCAAAAAAAAATGTAATGTTGGTCATCACTAGATATTGGCCTTTTTTATAACAGTTGAATCTCGTCCAACTTGTATCAATTTTGTGCCCATCAACTAACCAAGTAGTAAGATATATAGTACCTCGCATGAGCACAAATATCAAATAATATTGCCCGTCAAGGCTTTTGAAGCCTTTCCCACATTATTAACTATTAGAGCACACCTTGGTGCACACTGGTCTATTAATAGAAATAGAAATTTAAAGTCAAATTTATTTTTAATAATAAAATAAGGGATTACCCAAAATGTGGAGAAGAAGAATGCAATCCTAGAGGCTGAAAGAAACCCTCTGTATGAGGGAGACGACTGTGTTGATGCATGGCTTGATCAGCTCCATCTTCCCAACACAATCGAAGTGGAAATCCAGCTGCACTTTCTTCTAGCTGACAAATTTCATAAAACAAACACAACACGAATTTCAAATGATTTTACATTACCAAATTACCCAAAGAATATTTACAAATAATTGTCTTAATATTTGAGATTAGAAATAAAACATGTTACTTGTCACAACTGGTAAATAATGGTGTAAGAATTTCAATGAACAATTTAAACACTTGTAAAGTGAAAGAGAATAATTCCTTGATTATTTTCATTAATGTAAAGGGTTTATATACATGATATACAATAGTAAATCTAACCTATAATTACGGAAATCAAAAATACATTTTCTAATACAAGACTACTACCATAATTACACATGTACAAGATCTCTAATAATATCAGGGAATATACATAGTATATTAGGAATATAGTACGTATATTCTATGACACCCCGACAGTCATAGCGGACGGTTGTCGTACGCTGAGACTGTCCCTAAATTATTCAAACGAAACTAAGGGAAGGCCATTAGTAAAGATGTCAGCAATTTGGTACCGTGAAGGGACATGCGAGACACGTACTTGTCCACGAGCTACCTTTTCGTGAACAAAGTGAATATCCATGTCGATATGTTTAGTGCGCTGATGTTGGACAGGATTCTAAGAGAGAGATATCGCATTAACATTATCGCAGTAGACTAAGGTAGCTTTCTAAATAGGAAAGTGAAGTTCTAAGAGGAGGTTACGTAGCCAACAGGACTCAGACACCACATTGGCTACCCCTCGATACTCGGCCTTCGCACTGGAACTCGATAAAGTAGCCTGGCGTTTAGCCGACCAAGAGACAAGTTATCACCAAGAAACATACAATAACCAAATGTCGATCATCTGGTATCTGGACATCCACCCCAATCAACATCTGTAAAAGACACGAGAGTAGATATAGAGGATGGATATGGTGTAAACCATAATCAAGAGTGTCCTGAATGTAACACACAATGTGTTTGAGAGTGTCCATGTGTTCTTCCCTCGGATCATGCATAAATAAACACACATGCTGCACTTCATAAGTAATATCAGGACTCATGAATGTAAGATACTGAAGAGTCATTGCAAGACTGCGATAGTGAGAGGGATCCTCGTAGGGTGTGCTAGCATTAGCACTCAGCTTCGGTTTGGTGTCAACCAACTGCATATTTTCTCTGGATAGAAATAGACCACATGCATGATGAGTTACAGTTATACCCAAAAAATAACTCAAAAGCCCCAAATCTTTCATAGCAAATTCGGAGTTGAGAAGAGATATGATATACTTGCGCAGTTTATGAGAGAAGGCAGTTACCATTCACATATAACAGAATGTATGCCAGAGAAGTACCGCAATGGTAGATGAACAGAGAATGATCAGACATGCTGTGAGAAAATCTAATAATAGACACATAATTTGCAAACATTTTGCACCAAGCACGAGGGTCCTGTTTTAGCCCATAAAATAACTTCTTCAGCAAGCACACATGATTAGGATGATCGGGGTCCCTGAAATCCAAGGGCTAATGCATGTATACAATCTCCTTGAGGTCACCATGTAAGAACGCATTTTTCACGTCCAGCTGATGAATAGTCATGTTTTTAGAGAGCCAGACTGAGAACAGTGCGGATAGTTACCGGTTTGGCTACCGGACTAAATGTCTCTCCACAATTCACGCCAACCTGTTGAGTTTTGTCATCACCAACAAGATGGGCCTTATGCCTCTCAAAACAATCATCATATTTTTTCTTATGAGTAAAAATCTACATAGAATGAATTACATTAACACAAGGCGGATGGGGCACCAACTCCCACATATTATTTTCAATAAGAGCATTATATTCATCATCTATGGCCATTTTCCAATTCGGATCACGATGGGCAGACACCGGGCTACGTGGTAGGGGAGATTTAGTGACATTAGAGCTGAGATTAAAATGTCGTTTTCATCTAAAGATACTTTGTTGGCTACGAGTAACGGGTCGTTGACCTGAAATAGAAGTGGGTCGGACTTGGGTTGGTGTATGGACGTCAGAAATGACTGGACCGAGAGGCGGGTCACGAGTTGGGCCAGCAGGCAGTGGGCCTGCTGGTTGAAATTGATCACGGGAAGGGTCTGGGCTAGTAGGCATTGGGCCTGCCGGTGTTTGCTGGTCCAAATCTCGAGATGTGGGTCGGACCAAATGGTGGACCACATACAGTGAGAGCCCATTATTCAGAAAATTATAAGAATTAGACACAGAATCATATAACTTAGCAAACAGAAATTGGGTTTCTTAAAAAATGACATGGCGACTAATGATGATTTATTATAGGATAAATCATAACATTTGTAACCACGATGATTAGTCGGATAACCCAAAAATACACAAGCGGTAGATCGGGCTTGTAGTTTGTTCATTGTAGTGGAGGAAAAGAGAGGATAGCATAAACACCCTAAGATGAGAATACGACAGATCTTTGTGATAAAGAATTTTGAGTGGAGATTGGTATGATAATCCTTTGCTAGGGAGTATGTTAAGAAGGTAAGTGGTCATTTATAATGTATGATGCCAAAATTAAGGTGGTAATGAAGCATGGGCTAGTAAAGTTCGAACAATATTATTAATGATGCGTATTTTTCGCTCGACTTTCCCATTTTCTGAGGTTCCATTATCACATTAAAATATTTTTAATTTCTCGTTAAAATGGGTACAGATGAATGCTCTAAATGATAGAAATGTGGAATAAACTTGAGACTTTTTAGATAATGGAAAGGTCCACAAAAAATTAGAATAATCATCCAAAAATAACACATAATAACAGTGGCCCAAAGAGCTCAAAACGGGAGATGTCCACAAATCACTATGAATAATATCAAATAACATAGTACAACAATTGGAGGCAACAAACGGTAATTTAACATATTTTTCAAGCTGACAAGAAGGACAAACATTAGTACTACACATACTATTACACTCAATAAAATTATTATTTTTAAGAGAGGAAAGAATAGACGCCCCCGGATGACTCAAACGCGCATGTCATAAGGAAGGTGCTAAAGCGGCAAACGTTGACGATGTGTGGCTTGTTTAGTGGTGGTGGTGGTGGTGATAGGATAGAGCTCGCCCCAACTATCACATCTCATTAGAGGTATCCCCGTCAAAAAATCCTTCACAGAAAATCCAAAAGGGTCAAAGTCAATAGAAACCCAATTATCAGTAGTAAATTTCCGAACAGACACCAAATTTTTA
This sequence comes from Anisodus acutangulus, assembly GCA_029783415.1. Lineage (NCBI taxonomy): Eukaryota > Viridiplantae > Streptophyta > Magnoliopsida > Solanales > Solanaceae > Anisodus > Anisodus acutangulus. The sequence continues at coordinate 8,291,544 of CM056506.1, read as the reverse complement.
ATTAATTTAGGAGCATGAAGGACATTTTTCAAGGCTTCGGGTGAGGTAAATTTGTGTGACCATAACCACGAATTGGAATTGAATGACCATTATCAACAATTATGCCATGATTTTTGCTCAAATTGAAATAAGACGAGAAATTACCTGGTGCAGATGTCATGTGAGAAGTAGCACCAGTGTTCATGTATCAATTTGCATTCGGAGGATTTAATCCAAGTGTATGCATTGGTGCCTCGATATCCGTATGGGTCGGGGTTGCTGCTGGGCCTGCAGCAACAAAGTCCTGCTGAGGTCGAGGCCCAAGCGGGCCAGATTGCTACTGGGCCTGGCCCAAAATTGAGGAGCCGGATAGGGTGGAGTAGCCACTGCCCACTGGCCCAAGGCGGCCAGTGGTACTGCGGCCAGGCCATTGCTGTCCACTGTCGCCGCCTCGTCCTCCGCCACTGCTGCTGCCACCGCCATGACTACCGCCGCGGTTTTTGCCACCATTTTTATGACTTTGGCCTTTTTTGCCGGCCACCGTTGTTACTGTTTTGGCAAGCATTTTTCGAAAATGAGTGAGGGTCTCCGGTGTTGTCCATCATCAAGGAGGAATTGGCTCCGGTTAGCCAACCCTGCCTTTTCTAAGGTGAGTATGGAACGTGCTTGGTAGAACGGTGGGAGAAGATTGCTTTGACGAAGAAGAGTTCCATGGAACGTTTGAGTTGATCCGACAACTTCTTGAGCCTTTGACAACAGACAGAGGCATTCGAAAAATCTTCCATATTGATGTGCGAGAATTCTTGCTCAAGGATTACGACAAAAGAATTTTTGTTATCTTGGAATAAATCACGCAACCTATTCCAAGCTTCCATTGTCGTGGCGTCGGGTTTGATAATTGTTTGTAAGAGGTCTGTAGAGATGGTGGAATAGATCCATTGGAGGACCGTAGCATCAAGAGTTGCCCACAACTCGATTTCATCATCTGTGGAAGACACTTTCTCCTTGCCTTTTTTTCGGTTTGACGATGTGATGGAGGACTCTATTAGACCTTGCGTGAATTAGATGTTTTCCATCTCAAGAACGATAGGGATATTATTCCTTATATTGGAGACTGCAAGAGCATGATGAAAGGTATTCTTTGTGATAGACATGATGGAAGAACAAGAGGAGAATTAGGAATTCAGAAAAATTTGAAGGGATGGGGGTCGGCCGAGAAATAGGGTTCGAGTAGGGCGGCGGAAGGAGTATATTATTGGAGAAGAAAAAGTTTGCCCTAAACTGCTGATACAATTTTCCTAATACAAAATTACTACTATAATTACACATGTACAAGATCTCTAATAATATCAGGGAATATACGTTGTATATTAGGAATATACTAGGTATATTCTATCATAAAGTATATGTTAAAGTAAGAGATTTGATCTGATTGGTCATTCTTTTTACCTTTCTACGGAGTAGTTTATTAGATTCTGCCAACATTTGCTCCTGCAAATTAAAATTCATACGAAATTTGAAACAGGTAAATATCTCTCGCTTATTTCTTTTATAATTGGAATGAAGTAGAATTCCATAAATGAGTACCCTTTGTTGAAGATCTGCAAGCTGATCCAGCATGTATTGTGTCTGCAAATTAAAGGGCGAAAGAAACAATGCTGTTGGACAAAACTTCTATATTGTAAATAATCTACTACATATATATTTTTCAGCAGCATTGTTTATTATTGTGAGAGACATCTTGTTGAAAAAGCATATAAGCCCAAAATTGTTATTGATTAACTGCATTAATCAAAATAATCACAACATAAGTTTCACAAAAGTAATACAATGTTTGATTGGGTAACTCATTAAAGACAAAAAAGTAACTCATATAGTAAGAGTAACTCATTAAAGATTAAAAAAAAAAAAAAGAACTCCTCTTAAAGTAAAGCAATCCCTACATAACAATATTGTTATTCAATGCATAACACAACCTATGCTATTATTCACCTAATTTACAATATACATATTATATGTCATAATCTACATATAACTAGTCTGTAAACCAGGAAAGAGATTAATCTTCCCACAGCCAAAGAAAATCATAAATTGTTAGGAAAAAGGTTTGAAAGAGAACTATTATAGATTCAATTGTGACTTTCTTTTCATCTATGTTTCTCGGGCTCTCCAAAAATGTTGTCTCACCCCTGTTTGATCCTTTAAAACTACACTACTTTTAGAGGATCCGATATACACCAATGACATTTTTAAAGAGTTTGAACAATATAATTTTCATGCTATTTTTCCTGTTTCCTTCTCTCTTTTCCCCATAAAGTCATGATAAGTTTAATAATAAACTAGTTTATTAGGTTTCTAGTATATATCTTTTTTAGAATTGATATTTGGTTCTTCGGAGTAGTAAAATATAGAGTTTAAGGGTGTGTTTGGAACAAACGATATATATGTTCTGGTGTTGATAAATAAACAAAGTACATTATTTAAAAGCGATATATATAATTTAGGCAAACTTTAGCGGTAAGGGTGGATAGTATAGAGTGTGGGGGTGGTGTGGTTGGGGATATGGGGTGAGGGCGGAGGTGGGGTGTGGAGGAGATAATTAATCTGGAGTATCACTTATAAAAACTTATTTTTTCTACTTTCATCGGAGAAGTAAGGATTTTGCTTATCATTAAGGAACTTACTTTATGTAAAAAAAAAAAATCAAATTTTTTGAGTAGGCAAACGTGGAAAAAGAAGAAAGTACATATAAAGATGTCCAGCTATCTTCACTTGTCTTATTTAACATCAAGAGAGGTCCCTCTTTTTAAAAATTAAATCACCCAACACAAGGTAGGATGATGTTGTATTAACAAGAGGAAACAAATATGGGGGCCTAACATGTAGCATAGAGTTTGGATCACAAAACTCACGAGAGGTCCCTATAATGACATTTACTCAAATAAAAGGAAACGTCTATTAGAAATACATATTCAACTAAAGGGAAACAATCTATACTCAAACTTGCTAAAAAAGAGGCATTTTAATTTTTTGGCTATTCAGATGGGGGATCAATCTAATAAGTCCTCAAAAATAACTAGTATAAAACAACCTGTGGAGCCAGCAATCAAAGTATCATAGTCTTGAAAAAAGTATTACTACAACCATTCATATAAAACTCATCATTTACTTCATTAAAACTATAACGCTTGTTTTGTATTGAAAAAAGATATGTAACTTGTTAAATTGCATTAATAATATAAATGTACTGTTAGTGTATATATCTTAAAATACTTGAATAATTTACCTTCCTTGACCTAATTTGCTTTAAGGATCCCTCTAATTGATTCTCAAGCTGCTCGAGGTCCTTCGTGCTTAATGTCCCTAATTCTTCCCCGAGAAGGATTCTGTGTAATTTTCATATAAGTTACCAAAATAAATCAATGTGTATATAAAGAGTATTAGATAATGGATTTAAGCTATATATACTGATAGTGAACAGAACTTACCTCTGAGATCGTTGAAGGAGCTCAACTCTAGCTTTTAGCCTCAGATACTCGTGATAATTATTCTGTCAATAAATAATGACGTTTTAACTTTGTCATAAATTCACAAAAGTTGAGTGTAATCAACTTCAATTTTAAATTTGAACACTATATACAAGATTATTAATGATTCCTATATTCACGGGATATTTTGAAATGAATAAAAGAGTGTCATATAAATGAAAACAAAGTATATGTAGTTGCAGCCAAGGAATGAAGGGCCAGTCATGAAGACATCAAGAACAAGAAACATTACCAATAAGTAGGAAAGCAAATTTGTGTTAATTTAGTTCAAAAAATTGAAATTCAATTAGTTTTTGCAAAAAACAAATAGATTAAACTAATGCAAAAAAAACGTCTCAACCAATCTCAACTTGAAGAAAAATGCAAGGATTCGAAGGGTGTGTTTGGTAGGGAGGGATTTTTTTTTTCCTATGTTTGGTTGGTCAAAATGTTTTGAAAATCATTTCTCTAAGAAAACAAATTCCTTAAAAATGAGAAAATGATTTTACTAATGAAAGTAGGAAAAATAAGTTCCATAAATGACATTGCAAGTTTATAGTCTCCTCCCCTCCCACCCAACACCACGAACCCACACTCACTGATCATCCCACTCCCTACCAACCCGAATGCCCACTTCCCTCCCCATCCCACCACCCTTCTGTTTTGCTAGATTATATATAATGCTCTTGAGATAATATTTTGTTGCTTACTTACCAAACACTTAAAATAAATAAAAAACTCACTTGTAGAAAAATATTTTCCTTCGTACCAAACACACCCTAGTTCTTTCTTTTTGGTTGCAACACCGTTACTAGCAGAACTTAGAAGGGGATTTGGTTGAAACAATTCTTGCAAAAACCCTTTTTTTCCTATGAAAAATAACGTATATCAAGGGACCAAAATGTTTAATTGAAATGAAACGGTCAGAGAGTAGATACATACCTGAGAATCAGTAGCTGATTGGTTGGCTTCCAAAGTTGCATAGCTGCAACGTTGATACTTCTCAATTGTTTTCACCATGCTGTAAGAATTAAAACAGAAATGAAATGTATCTCCTACTATTAATTAATAGTTCTGTTTAATAGTAACATTTTGCAGTACAAGGCTGCTGAACAAAAAGTTGTCATTATGAAGGTACGATCCACTTGATCATGAAGAAACACTTCAAAGTTCTCTGGTAGCTCATTTTACATGTTATGAAGAATATCCTAAAACAAAAAATAGGAAAAGAGTTTTTTTCTATCAATTAACAAACAGAAGTCAGTGCTAAACAAAAATCCCAAATATTAATTATTGAAATAAAAGAATTGACTCGTCCACAAAGTTGTTTGTTGTTTGTAAAATAAGATTGGGTCAAATAAAGTTATATGTGTTCTTGGAAAATATTTTGAGGCTATAGATAATGAAGGTGCATAAGTTCAAATATGTAAAGGGTCTGGATTAACTCGTGTAATCTTGATTTTTTGGCTTACGAAATATTAAACATTTATAAGTGAAAATGTAATTTTTATAATAAAAACATATTTTGCATAACATGGTTTAAGCACCAAAATTACCAATATATATGGACTCCGGGTCACAAATTTTGACAATTATCTGGTGGAAGTACTCCTTCGAATTTTAAATTAAATACTAGTACTATATTTTTTATATAAGTAATCACTAGTACTCCTATTAATTATCTTTGCAATAAGATTTTAAGCTTTAGCTGCTTATTGGAAACTAACATAAGCAGCCTTTGCTCATCCATCTTGGGAATCAAAGAACAAAATAAAGTAGCAGTTTTTTGCACTGTCAAACATGACACCTCTGCAAATCAAATCTTTACAGTAAGAAAATTGTAACGTGGAAAATTGCTAATTAGGTTTTCAGAATTTTGGCAGTAAATTCCTTCACAAGGCGTTAAGTGCTCAATAAGTTTATTCAAAAAATGAATAGGTTATAGCTAGAACTCATCAAAATCATCCTGCAGGTCGAAAAATGACTCTATAGGGAAAAGAAAATTAAGAAAAATAAATCAAGAACAGTCTGTTGTTAGCGCAGTCTGTTAAAATAAATTAAGACAAAAAATCATCAATTGTTTTCATATGCACAGTAGTTCAAAAAACAAATACTGCTCCATAGTACTAGTATATAATAACAGAAATAAGTAGATCTTTCAAAGAATGAAGGATTAATGTTAAAATCGTATATAAAAATGAAATATCTGAGTATATATATATATATATAGGCAATTGATCTTATATATATGTAGTAAAAATACGGTACATGTTCGTATTAAGAGAAGTCAGATCTTGCATAAAAATTAAAGTGAGAGAGAAAATACAAGTCTGATAACCAAATTTAATGAAGTAAGAATAAATGAAAGTACACATTAAAGACCAGAATTTTGCAAACTATCTTCCATAGATAACAAGGGTTTCGTTAATAGCACTAGACCTAGCTAGAAAACATTAAATATATAGACACATCTTGTGAATATATATCAAATTAATTTGATAAATACCTTGAAGTGCTGCAGAACTCGTAGAGTTTACCGCGATTAGAGAAAATGATGAGAGCAACTTCAGCATCACAAAGAATAGAAAGTTCATAAGCTTTCTTGAGAAGTCCATTTCTTCTCTTAGCAAAAGTGACTTGTCTGTTTATTTTGTTTTCTATTCTCTTCAGCACAACTCTTCCCCTTCCCATTTTTAATATTCTATGTTTGCCAGAGATAGATGAAAGAAGAAAGATATATAAAGGTATTATACCACTCTTGGTTAACAGCTGAACTACTCTTGGATAATAAAAGGGGTACAAATTAAATTAAATTAAATGAAAGAGTAGGAAACCCTGGGGATTTCTGTATCTTTGCCCCCCCCCCCCCCCCTCTCCTCTCACTATAAACCAAAAAGGCAAAGAGATAAATTAGGTTAATGATGTAGTATTCTCATACCAACCAACTCATCAGCACCTGAGAAATGTACATTAATGTTTTACCCCCATAGAGTCAACTAGTCCTTCATTCTCACTCACTCTATTTAGGCAATTTGTACACCAAATATTCTTTTTATTTGATTTTAAGTTTTATGCATTTTTAAAAGGTTTGGGATTTTTATACTAAACAATAGCCCAACAAAGACTACAGCAAAAAATAACACTCATCTTTAAGTATTTTTAAATATAATTTAGTCAATATTAGTTTGTACAATGAATATACACTTAATTAACACCGAAAATGGCTACAAACTTGTGAAATTTTGGCTAAAAAGTTCAAGATCCCAAAAGTAATTACTCATTTAGGTCACTTTTAAGTTAGGTACATGTATTTGTCTTGAGCCAATGGTCTATCGAAAACAATCTTTCAACTCCTACATAAGTAGATGTAGAGTCTTCGTACATCCTATTCTCCTCATATAAATCTGTATGATAAACATGAAATATTATGTTAAACATTTCTGTTGTTAAGGTATTTACATATAAGTCTGTATGATAAACATGAAATATTATGTGTCTCACACAACATTAATTATGTCAGGTTTCTTTTGTCTCACAGTTTATAAGTGAATTCAAATCTTACACTTTAGGTTTACTAGTTTGTCAGACAAAAAAGAATCTCACACAATTAATTTCAATTGGTGTGAAGCACATAATAAAATTTCTCAATAAACATTAATTGCTAAATTGATATATACTAAGTAGGCATTTGGCCATAGAAATTAAAGAATAATTCACTTTTAAAAAAAATGAAGTTGGAGTTTGAGTTATGTTTGGCCATAGTTTTTACAAACAATATTTGGTTGTTGGAATGTACTTTTTCTTAAAAATATGAAATATGATTTATACTCTCAATTTTTAAAAACTAGCAAAATCACTCAAAGCAATTGATAAACATAACTAGTGCGTAAACACTGTCCATCAATTATTTCCTATTACATGGCATGATTTATATAGACTTTCTTTAATACAATGATATAATCAACTTCACAATTATTCGCATCTTCAACATGTATCGTCATTAATCATGGCATGAGCTTGTTTACTGATGCATACGAGCTACAGAAACTAAAGTGACTCTGTGCATTTCTTTTCGCCTACGAGTTACTATATACTATTACATTTCATCAATTCTAAATATTATTACAACGATTCATTAGTGCTAAAAATCAACAACACTCGTAATAGCTATTCTTTAATATAATTCTCCCACATTGTTTGAACAAATTTTATCCCTTCAAGCATGCATTTTCCGATCAGCTAAATTAAATGGGGTCAAATTTATAAAAATAAATAAATATAGGATAAAATTTAAAAAGTGAAAGACAAAAGAAACCATCAAAAATAAAAATTAAAGAAAAAGTGAATACAAAGCTTTGGTTGTTACGTTGTATTTGGAATTTTCATGATTAAACGATAATTTTTGAAAAAAAAATCCAAAAAAAATTGAATAATATTCATGGCCAAACGGTCCTAAAATGATAATTAACCAACTGTCATGACATCCAATAGTCTTGAATTTTTTTCACCCCGATAATTTACACAACTTAATTAATGTGAATATAAGTATATCCATTGGAGCAGGGGATGAGGACACCTGGAGTTACCCTACTTAGTTACAGACTTACAGTTAGTTACAGATAGTCTGTATTTTTACTTTCCACATACTTTGCTTTTTGTGGGCTTTGGGTAAATTAATGTTTCGCATCCTAATACCTATTGGACATGAACAACAACCTTAAAAAGTGACGTTTTCCGCCTTTTACTCTCCCCTGGGTGTCGACGCTTCATTGGTTCTCTCCCAACTAGCTATTTCCCCTTCCCAACGTTCTTCTTTAACTTTCTTTAATTTTCCATTTAAATTTCTAACATTACAGAATTTTAACACTACTCAATTTTTGGGATTCTGGTTTTAGCTTTTGTTATTAACGGTCAAATTCAGGATTTCAAAAAGATTGGTGCACTATTATTTTTAAAATCAAATTAAAAAAATTATAGCATAGCAAGTTGGGTTTGATCCCTCAACCTTCGAAAATTTAACTCAACATCTTAACCAGTATATCATTCAATCTCTTTTAATCATGAATTCAGATAATGTAAGACATATTTTAAAAATTATACACATAATATATCGAGTTTAGTCGGGTGATCGTATGTTCACGTGACCCAAATTTTGGACCTAGATTCGGCTCTAGTACTACGTAATAATTGATACGTCTACACGGTATAATTTTTCGGGGTAAGATGTTCAATTAAATGAGTTTCAAGATTTTTAGGCATAAAAGTGGATCTTGAAATAAGTGATATAGCACTCCACTTCAATATTAATGTGCAAAAAAATTAATGGATATTATATATACTTCTTTTGATGAAGAAAATTCTATTAAGGTCAAGCCGGTCCATATTAAAATAATTAAATACATATAGTTATATTATAATTTAAGAAAAATGGAGAAATGACACAACTATTGGGAGAGTCTCTGAACAATTGTAACTCTTCATATAATACTTGTAACTCTTCGTATAACATATGAAAAAATATTGAATGTTAAAACTTCTTACTTCTCTCCTGAAAAAGAAATAGAACGCTTCCTTTGGATTATTCCAACAAATTGAAAAACTCTCATGAACTAATGTGGTAAAAAGAAAATGTGAAAAGATTTCTTAAGAAAAACTAAGCGATCTTCTACAAAGTATAACGTTCTTCTGTAATATTAGTATAACTAGACTATAAATCTATATAGTCTAATTCGTGTTTAATAGTATAAGATTAAACCATCATATAGTAAAATAAATAAATGAATCTTGGGGAATGGTGTGTTCTTGGTGTGATTGAGTTTTCCATTCATTTAAATTTTTGATTACTGAAACTTTTAAATTGATTGGTGAATAATCGAATAACATTTATTTGAAAAACAAAATAACGAGTTTCCAACAATAGATCAATATTTGGATGATTTTTTCCCAACCTCCCTCCCCCGCTGACATTCTCACTTCAGATTAGTGACGTGGGATCTTCTCGTTGGTTGATTATCTACTAGCTTACTGTTTCCATTCCCCAAGATCTGTTCACCTTTTTTAAAAAAAATTACCCTTATGCTTATTTATACCATCTATGAGATTACACGAAATATATTGTTGTTGTACTCTCCTGCTTATTCATTTTCCCATTGAACCTGGCTTATGGAATAAAAAATTATGTAAGCTCTTCGAAAATTAATTAGGGATCGTTTGGTAGCTAGTTAGAAGACAAGTTGTTCATGTACATTAAATTTTGCATAAGTAATATAACGTTTGGTTGTTGATTAGGAGGTAAGTTATTCATGTATAAAATCAATAGGATGTTTAGCTTTCAATTTAGAAATATATTATACATGTATAAGTTACGTAGAAATCTATGTACTTATTTTGTACATGATAGAAGATGGAACAACTATACCTTGCATAAAATAATACGTAGATTTCTATTCACTGCAAGAAATGTTGGAGATTTATCAATGTGGAATTAAGTTTATCCCATTATTTATGACTCAAACGATTGGGGCCCCGCACGTCGGAAAACGTCGTTTCCACACACGTGCATTCGTAGTGCCAAGTATCATAAATTTCGATAGTGAAAGAGATATTGGTACGTAAGTAAATGTTTGAGACATAGATTAAAAGGAGGTTATTGGATAAATAACAAGTGTTCCACGTCGGTAAACGAAGGAAGGATTGTGCAAAGTGTAAGATGGTGTGGGTCGGGAAGGGTCGCGGCACCGGAAAGGATTGTGGCACCACCCGGACGGAATTCCAAAAGTTTGGCTAATTATTGAGAGGTTTTGGAGCATTAAAATGACAATTTTTTCTCCATAAATCAGTCATTATTTGGCTGCATTAATTGGTGAATTAAAGGGTCATTACATGGGCACTTGAAGAGGCCATTCTTACACTACTATAAATTGAGGCCTTTGGATCAATTCTACACACACTTTTCAAGAACAACAATTCAGAAATTCTTTTGCAAATCCTCTCTTCTTAGCAATCTTTTGTTATTTGTTTTCTTTGCTAGAATCACTTGTGTTTGCTTTGCACAAATGATAGTTTGTTGTTTTATATTGGGAGACTATTGCCCGCTAACGTAAAAGCATATATATGGTGCAATCTTGTCTTAAAGACAGAGTGTCATCACTCGACTCAGCACAGTTGTAACACTTCCAGATTTAGTATATCTTGATTTCAGGTTATCAAGATTCAAAGAGCTTTCTGCAAATTGGTATTAAGATTCAAGACTGATTCAAGAACTCAAAAGATTGTTGTTGTCATAATTCTTATTTACTACAAGCTTATTACTATTGTAATCTTTATGGTTTATCATTTCGAAGCACTTGTAATAGTTACTTACTATTCCCGTAATGCTTTACCTCCAACAATTATAAGACAAGATTGCATTAGTGCTCGAAAGAAGTCGGTCAATAATTGTGTGACCAAATCTAGTTATGGTTGTTGTTTTCTGGTTGAAGACAGTTCCATTGACAGTAACTTTATTTGTGTCAACAAACTAGACTATGGTTCTAATGCTGAGGTTTAGAGCGCCTATGTTGGTCATGTTGTTGACGGTCAAGGTGTTGATGGTGTCACCGCTCCCGAGAGTGGTGGAAACAAGCGCACATGAGAGGCTGAGGATGTCAACTGGGACAAGAGGAGAAGACTAAAGATGTTGTTCTATTTGTAGCAGAAGGCCTATATCTGTCCCAAACAAATGATCTGAATTATGGTAAGGAGGAAATTGACACTCAGTCTGACTGAAGTGGGCCAGAATCCAAAAGGTTTAAGTTAATTATCTTTCATTGTCTTTAATGTGTTTAGATAATATCTGAATAAAAGTGTGTAAAGCAAGGCTAGGAATATGAAAGTGTTTTCATTAAATACTTATATTCCCTACACTCTAAAATCAGAAATTGAATCTCCCTCCTTCCCGGTTAAAGATTGGTGCTGGAAAACAAAACTTAAAAGATCTGTTCTTTTGGGTGTAATTATTAAAAGCGTGTAAAGTATTTTCGCACATATGAAGGAGAGATATCCACTGACTGTGCGAAAACTGTTACCACTCTTAAGCAAGCGCCAGGAATTGTCTGGGCACCAATCTCAAAGGAAGAAGACTAAGAGATAATGGCTTATCTTAAGACGTTGAACATGTCACACTATCTGATAGAAGATCATTCATTTGATAGGATGGTATTGGACACTCAGTCGTACAAAGCATAAGGGCGACTGGAGTGGGCAAGAGTTTCCAGGTCTTAAATGATATGAAGGCCAAAAGAAAGGCAGAAAAGAAATTGGACACTCAGTCTGCCAAAGCAACTGGAGTGGGCCAGAGTATCCAGATCATATATGATGTGGTTACGCCCTAACCACGGGCAAGAGGTTGTTCATGTGAAGCAACACCACATCTAAAGTAAAAGGGCTTAGAGAGGTTTTCCTCAAAAAGACTTCAGGAATGGGATCACTCTTAAATGAGGTGATACATGTCCCAAACTTGGTTTCAGGGACGATGTTGGTCAAGCAGGTTAGAGACTAGTCCAACAGGTACAGTATGTATGTAGCCAAATGAATGATATATTTATAATCTGTGCATCTATGCCATTATAGATTAAGACACGTTAAATAGAAAGTCATTCAAAAGTTAACTAAGTTGAGATTGTTACCTTCTGTCGACATAAACCCTCAAAATGAATGTGAGGTGGGCGAAGAGGCAAAATCACCTTTCCATTCCGTCAAAAGAATAGCGAAAGAAGCACCGCTCATCTAGAACTTAGTCACACCTACATGGGTAATTTGAAGTTTGTACAAAATAGAGGGGGGGAGACAAGTACTTTGTGACCTTCATTGATGATGGTACAACGTATTGCATCATTTGTTTGTTGAAAAGAAAAGATGAAGATGTTGAAGAGGATAAGCGCTACAAAGCAGAAGTTGAAAATCAACTAAGCCTATGGATTGTGGAATTCGTAGTGATAGAGGAAGAGAATGTGAAACATCGTTCATCAAACGACTGCTCCTTACTCACCTCAGTCTAACGGTGTTAGCCAAGTGCAAAGTCATACTCCCAAAATATGTGAGGCAAGGCGATCCTTACCGCTAATGCGATTCTCAATAGAGCTCCGCATAAGGATAAGGATAACCCTCCATGTGAAACATGGAAAAGATCCCACCTACAAATATTGTGATGTGGGGTGGCTTGGTAGAGGTTGGAATACCAAAACAGGTCAAGACTGTAGATTGCATATCCACTGAATCTGCAAATAACAGTAGTGTTTATCGCCTCTTGGTGTCAAAGAATGTTGAGTTCTTTGAAGATAACTTTCCTTGAGAAGAAAAAAAAGTAATTGTTCGAGGTTAACAAGAACCCGCGAGTGTCTGATTGTCCGGAACTAGACGTTCCAGATCTACAGAACTTAATGTTCCAGATCTTAGGGATTCTAGATGTTGAACCGAGACGGAGCAAAGAGGGGACAAAGACTTGTTCCAGGCCTACTAGCTTGCATGGTTGAGAATGAACTATGGACAATTAACAAAAAATTGTCATCTCCAGAAGCACTACTTTGGAAAGAAGCTACAGAAGAGAAATAAATTCTATCAGATAGAACCATACTTGTGTAATGGTTGACCTTCCTTCGAGAAAAGAACCTTTGGGTTGTAAAAGTGGATACACAAATTGAGTATATAGTAGATTGATCTATTGACGAGTATAAGGCCTCGGCTACTTGGACATGTAATCCCCTGGGAATAGCTTAACATCCAGGGCTATTGTAGTCTTGTGTGACATGGATGTTGAGACAGCCTTCCTAACCGGAGAGTTGGAAGGGGAGAATCAGCGTTGGTTTGTTGGATTGTTGGGCTTCTTCCTGAACTTTCTTTTTGGTCCTTGAAATGTTTAAATTTTGGTCCTAGAAGGTTCAGACGAAACAAAAACAATGAGTCTGACAACAGAAATATTGACTCTGAAGTTAGAAAGCCAACAATTAGAAAACCAACAGTCTGAAAGTGGAAGTCATATTAAAACAAAGTCTCGATAATGAACCGAGGACAGTTGCTGAAGCATTTTCTACCCAGAAGCATCGCTCTGGAAAGAAAGTATTGAGAGCGAAATAGACTCCATCCTGCAAAACCACATGTGTGAGTTGGTTGATCTTCCTCCGAGAAATAAACCATTTGGATGTAAATGGATACTCAAACGGAAGTATTAAAGAAGATGGGTCTATAGATAAGTACAAAGCCAGGTTGGTAGTCAAGGGCTATCGACAGAAGGAAGGCCTTGACTATTTTGACACGTACTCTCCGGTGTCTAGAATGACGTCCATACGAGTATTCATTGCAATCACAGCATTGCGTGATCTTGAGATACATCAAATGGATGTCAAGACAGCCTTCCTAAATGGTGATTTGGAAGAAGAAATTTATATAGAATAATCCGAGGGGTATGTGGTTCCAGGGAAAGAGAAGAAAGTTTGTCGACTTGTCAAATCTCTGCACGGGCTGAAACAAGCTCTGAAGCAATGACACAAAAAAATTGATAGTATCCTACTATCGAAGGGTTTCTCCATTAATGAGTGTGACAAATGTGTCTACATGAAAGGTAACTCTGATTCGTTCGTCATGATATGTTTGTACGTAGATGACATGTTGATCACGGGAAGCAATCCTAGCTTGATCCTAGAGACTAAGAACATGTTGAAACAAATATTTCGACATGAAGGATATGGGTATCACAAATGACATCGTAGGAATTGGGGTTTCTAAGACATTTAACGAACTGGTCTAATTCCAAACTCATTTGTGAGATAGTTGACAGTCTCGTTGAAGCCACCAATGGATATGAATCATAGAATTGATTGGAATCACGGTGTACCCATATACAATGAGCGATATGCGCAGGTCACGTGTAGTTCAATATATTTTACACACTACAACCGGCCTGGTATCGACTTACAAAGTAGATCATTTGAACTAAAGTTCACTTGTGATTCTGGAAATAATCGATAGAAGGCGTTAAATCGGATATGATGATATTTGAAATATTCGTTTATCTAAGGATTATGATTTTCTGGATGTCCAGCTGTTATGGAAGAACACAGTGATGCAAACTGGACATCGGACATGAAGAACACCAAAGCCACAAGTGAATGTGTATGGTGTGTCTTGGAAAATCCTCTAAGCAAACTTGCATCGGCCGATTCATAATGGAATCAGATTTTATCGCTTTAAACAAAGCATGAGAAGAAGTTGAGTAAACTTCATGACTCCTTAGAGGACATCCTTTTTTGGGAGAAACCAGTGTCTTCGGCAGTTATACACTGGCTAGCCGGTCGGCTTCAGGAAGGGCACGGATGATGGCGTCTGGACATATCTGTAGGAGACATAAGACCGTATGGCAGTTGATCACCATGGGTGTCATTCCCGTCGATTACATCAAAGGATAATATAGCGGACCCTTTAACTAATGGACTACCCGAAGATCAAGAATTCTACCCGTCTAGGGGAATGGGCTTAAAACTCAAACAATACGAACCTTTGTGGTGGTAACCCAACCATATTGACTGGAGATCCCATGAATTTGGTTCAATGGGAAAATTAAGTTGTAAAAGGTTCAGTTGAGCGCTTCGATGGAAGCAAGAGCACTTCGGATTATGATTTCTGTAAAGAAACGTAAATCCAAAATCGTTCCCGCGATAGACGTTAAGTGCTACCTGCATGGTGGGTAAAGGTTAAGTTTCAAAACCTTTGATGATCCTCAACTATTGAGGTTAATGTTTGGAAAACTTTTAATAATTCCTAACGCTTGTGAAGCATGGTATAGCAGGATATATTGTAGGAAATCACCTATTTAAGTGTGAGGACAGGCCGCCTTAAATAAACGCACTTAAGAATCCAAGTGTGTCCACGGCCACAACGGACAGAACAATAAGAAGAAATGAATAAATGGAGGTATTGTGTTGGTACCGTTCTCTTGACTTACATTAAATACTGACGGTTCATGACATCACGTTCACCGCGCAATAAGTAAGTCCGATGGTATTTAACTAGGGAAGGTTCAAAGCGAAAGCTACCTCTCCTGATGCAATATCTTTTCACTGAAAGATTGGTGAAAGTAGGCACCTTGTGTGTGCGTCAAAATCTCTTTCAAGAGGGGATTGTTGGAAATTTACCAATGTGGAATTAAGGTTATCCCATTATTTATGACTCGAACAATTGGGGCCCCGCACGTCGGAAACGTCATTTCTACACACGTGCACTCGTAGTGCCAAGTATCGTAAATTTCGTTAGTGAAAGAGATATTGGTACGTAAGTAAATGTTTGAGACATAGAATAATGGACAGTTATTGGCTAAATAACAAATGGTCCACGTCGGTAAACGAATAAAGGATTGTGAAAAGTGTAAGATGGTGCGAGTCGGTAAGGGTCGCGGCATCGGAAATGGCCGTGGAACCACCCGGACGAAATTCCAAAAGTTTGACTGATTATGGAGAGGTTTTGGAGCATTAAAATGACAGTTTTTCCTTCATAAATTATGCATTATTTGGCTGCATTAATTGGTGAATTAAAGGGCCATTACATGGGCACTTGAAGAGGTCATTCTTACACTACTATAAATTGAGGCCTTTGGCTCAATTCTACACACACTTTTCAAGAACAACAATTCAGAAATTCTTGTTGCAAATCCTCTCCTCTTAGCAATCGTTTGTTATTTGTTTTATTCGCTAGAATCACTTGTGTTTGCTTTGCACAAATGATAGTTTACTGTTTTATTTTGAAAGACTATTGCCCGCAAACGTAAAAGCCTATATACGGGACAATCTTGTCTTAAAGACATAGTGACATCACTCGACTCAACACAGTTGTAACACTTCCAGATTTAGTATGTCTTGATTTCAGGTTATCAAGATTCAATGAGCTTTCTGCAAATTGGTATAAAGGTTCAAGACTGATTCAAGAACTCAAAAGCTTGTTGTTGTCACAATTCTTATTTACTACAAGCTTGTTGTTATTGTAATCTTTATGGTTTATCCTTTCGAAGCACTTGTAATAGTTATTTACTATTCCCGTAATGCTTTACCTCCAACAAGAAACATAGAATTGGCAACAAAACTTTAGCAACAACAAATATATTGTTGCTAAAAAACGTAAATGGCAATAAAAATTTAATATATTGTTGCTAAAAACGTAAATGGCAACAAAAAGAATAACGTGTTGTAATGAAAACGTTTCGCATTGGAGGTTATTGCAACGGCATGAAACAATTTTTGTTGTTGCGAAAAGTATTTTTGGCAACAATATCCAACATATGATAATAAAAAATGTTGTTGGCAAATGTCTTTCTTCTTGTAGTGATTCTTGCATTACTAGCTAATACCTGCATAACTCTAAAATAATCCATAAATTTCCTAATAACTAATTACTGCATTACTAGCTAATATCTGCATACCTATAATCAGCTATCAAACTACCCCTTAATACCCAGTTATCAAGGTTTAATTTAACCAAAGCTACTCTAACCTATATGGACTCATCATATTGGCCTCAATTGATATAGAAGTTCAAGGATTAAATTAACCCCACTGAACGGCATAATTGATATCTGAGATATGGGATAAACGGCATAATTATGTATAGGGATTGGGAACAATATGGAAAGTTACATTAAAATACTTTACTGTAAAGTGAAAGAGACGAATCATAAGGTACTTAGAAACTATATCATTTTATGTTCATCATATTCATATGTCATTGTCTATGGCTTGCAAATTAATTGTGGTAATCTTTTGCACCACTAATATATTATATAGACACATGCTTAATTAACTTGGAGCCTGTTCCAGTTGAGTAGGTCTAGGGAGATATATACTCCTTTGTTTTGTACACATGGTTTTGATAATGGAAAGGCAATCACTCTTGAAGTGGTTGAGTTAATTAAAAAACATGCTTAATTAACATGTTGTGAGCGTGAATAAAGTTTTTGTTAAATATACACAATATATATGTGTATCATGTATATTGTGTATATTGCTCTCGGATTCTCCCTCTCGGTCTACGTGACATTACCATATATAGAGTATATAATTTAGGTAATATTTAGTATCCTAGTTTAGGTAATGTTGTAATGTAATTAGTATTGTACACTTACCATAATAATTGTATTATCATAAATGTATAAGTTAGTATCCAAGTAGAATAAGATTTTAGGAATAGGATTCTCCTATTATGGAAATATGTAACTTGTATAAATAGTCTTTCAATTAATGAAAATAATCAAGAGATTATTTCTTTCAGTTTTATATTGGTGAAAAGATTGGGAAGTTACATATAACGTGTAGAATCTCTTAATGGTGTGAGGTCTTTTGAGAAAAATCATGCGGGTTTTGCCCAAAGCGAACAATATTATACCATGTTAAAAATATTTTGAGCTGATTTTAGTCCAACAACTACTACAAAAAAATAGATAATTTGCGAAGGTTGAAAATGCAATTTGCACAGGTTAAGCATCTCTATGATTTGCTATCATCAAATAGCGCAGGTTAAGTGAATTGCACTTTCATCCTCCGCAAATTAACATTTCTTTTTGTAGTGAACTGATATCAGAATCCAGGTTCAGCGGGATGAGGAAGACGAAGGCAGATGGTGATATGAGGCTCGGCTAATTTTTTCTTACGAGCTTAGAGACACACACATACAAAAAGAAGCTAGTTTCGGCTTAGATTGTCATATAAAAACTCAGTTGATGTGGGTGGAACCCGTGAATTTCAAAAATTGGATTGTGAATGGTGGTAATGGGCCACATAAAACTTTATTCGATGGGAAGAATCGTTAATCGTGGTGACGGATCACGTGGAACTTAGTTCGAGAAAGAAATTATTAGGTGTGCGAACAAAGTTCACATTGATAGCTGAAAAGATTGAAAGCTACATATTAGGCGGGATCTCTTATTTGTGAGGCCTTTTGAGAAAAATTGTACAAGCTTGACTTAAAGCAGACAATATCATACTATGTTAGGAGTATCTTCGGACTAATTTAGTCCAACACTACAAAATAGAAAATAAAATATTAACTCTCTACATCCAACTGTAGGTTTTATGACACAAAATATCACTCAACAGATAGTATAACTGCATTAAAATGGTCAAACATATTTTACTAACCACAAAATCACTTAGATTTCACTTAATGTCCAAAAATATCATTCTTGCCAAAGCATGGTAAAGTTGGTTGAGTGTTTTCCACCACACTTGTTGACTGGTACATTAGCCTTATTATAAGAATTCCGTGACCAATATATCTCGCGATGTTATGCTCCACGTGATATTTATCTTAGGATAATCTATATAACTCTAAAAGAATCATTCTTTACGAATTAAGTGTGTATCATTTAAATAAAAAGTACTTTGCTTGAGCATGCTTGCCAGCGAAAGAATCTACTTGGAACTTAGGGAGAAAAAAAGAGAATTGTGGAAATTCTGAGATCAAATTCAAGTATATATACTTGGGGAGTAATTGCGTCGAGGTCTTCGCAACAATAGGTAAAGAAAGGTGTCGCAACTGCTTAAAACACCCCTTTCCGTCCAACACAACGTGACAAAGATAGTCGAGGTTAGCACAATTAATTTCATTAATTTTTTTATTTCAAGATAATTAAAGAACTCCATGACCCGAAAAAATTACACAAATTCAAAACCGTATCCGTGAGATTTAAAAACACAAATCCTTACGCTTGAAATAAAGAAACCCATATCCTATCATCCTTTTAAATTATTGAAAATATGGAGGACTTTAATTAAACTTTTAAGATGATATGATGAATTGTGGAAGGAAGATAAACTTAATTTTAAGAAAAAACTCGCTGGAATTTGAAATTCAGGCCACTTAATAGTAGCAATCACAACAACAACATTAATATACCCATTCTCACATGTGAGCTCTGAGAAGGTAGAGTGTATAGAGTGTACGACCTTACCCCTAACTCGTACAGATATAGAGATTGTTTTCAAAAAATTATCGGCTCAAATAACCTATAATAAGGCAAATTTAAGCTACTTAATAAGGCAATTATTTGGAAGAAAAACTATTGCAAATAGAAGGCTAATGTATTGATGTTGGATCGTAAGTCAACGCATACTCATCAAATGATGCTCGAGTAAATTACAGATCGTAACTTGGGTCACGGAGCTTTGTTAGTTTAAAAATAAAATAAAATAAAAATATATACATTGTAATGGGATGGGGTGATTTTCCGCCAACTTCAACAGATTTTTGCAAGTATTATTTTTTAGGAAATTAAGTAAAATTTCATAATTTTATGGTTAAAGGATATGTTTGATTATTTGACTATAGCTATACAAATTAGCAGGTGTATTCTGTGTGATTAACCCTTTCATGATAGCTAGACAACCTATTGAAATTTTGAATTGAACACCACGATAATTGGATTAAGTAGGTATTTACTTTGGTTAGAGTTTTAACAAATAACAATCATATATGTTGTAACGAACTAACTAAATATTGAAGGAAAATGAAGAACGGATCACTAAAATTTACCTACAATCAGCTGAGGCAATTGATGAACTTCAACTACTCCTACTTACTCTAGTTTTTAAGAGCCTAATCAAAATGATAAAAGATTAAAAACATAAGTATTTGGTCTACTCTGTAAAATTAGGATAACAACCCTCTTGGTTCTAAATATCGTCCACTTTTGGCGTGACTAATAAAATAATTTTTTCTATGATTCATAAATATACTATTCTATCAATATTCTTTTTTTTTTCAGAAATAGATTAAGCGTATTCGAATTAGAACTGAAAATTGCCTAACAGATCATTGAAAAATGAAAAAAATAAATGTAGAACTTTTGGGATGTGAGAACTAATAAGTTGACATTTGTGACACTTCGTAATGGTCCATAATCTGTTAAATAGAGTTATAGAACACTCATCAGCGAGAAGAAAATAAAATATAAAACCACTTTGGCTAAAACGTGCCCATTATGATTTGATGTCACAATAAGCTCAATGAGGAGAAATTATTTGATTTAACTAATCTGTTCTTCGATACAGTGAATTATCTAGGGGTTATTTAATGAATACAAAATATTCTTAAGTGCTCAGTGAAAAAAAAAAGAGAAACATTAAAGATGTGATTAGACCTGTGAAGAGGAAGGAATATTGATTGCTCTCTTTTGTGAGTGACATATGTGTACAGTAGGAACCAAAAACTGAAACAGTGAAAAGTGGTGAAAGACTGTCAATGTATATTACTCCATCCATCTTAAAATGTTTATTTATTTTTTATTCGATACAAAATTTAATAAAAAAAAAATTTAAATTTTGTAATTGTTAATTAAAAATATATATAATATACTAAAATGTCATTTAATCTTAAAATTTAAATATATCATGTGAAAAATTGTAATTGTAGAATTATCAAAAAAGAAAAATATTTTAATAGAGAAGACTAGAAAATTTGTTGCATTTTTTGGTGAGTGCTTTTGAAAACTGCGAGGACAAAAGGAAAAGGAAGCGAATAATATATAATTTAAAAGACACTGAAGAAACAATGATGATTGATGAGATAGGAAAGGGAAAAAGAACGGACATTGTAATAATATAAAATACAGCTGCAAGGAAAAATGTTAGTAGGAGTATATAATCACTAATCAGTTTCTCTTGGAACGTTTTATATTACTCCAAAAAAAATCCTCGGCACTTACCAAAATTCAATTAAAATTTAAGGTTTTAAATATGCATGCTCATAGCTATGGGAGGTTTAAAATTTAAATATAAACAATATCATTGTTTTTAATTCAAAGTAAGAATATAACGAAAATAGAAGAAAGATAATAAGTAATTATTTTCTGTAGAACCCAAGGAAACAAATCAAAAAGTGACAATTACAAAAATTGGGAAAGTCACGTCCAAGTAATGAGTGCTCGATTTAAACTCGTGCATTATTTTTCCATAATTTGGAAAAGATCCATATATATATGAAAAATAAATTAAAAAATTTACCCAAAAGGATTTTCACCAGTTTATCCAAACGCCACCCATGCCCTTTTATAAGTGATCGTTTGGCCATGAATATTTTTTACTTTTTTCCGACTTGATTTTCAGAAATCATGTTTGACCATAAATTTTCAAAAAAAATCAGAATTTGGAAAACACCAAAAAATTATTTTTTATTTTTTTTATTCTAAATTATTCATAAAAAATTAAAAGCAACTCTAATTTATATTTATGACCAAACACAACTTCAATTTTTAAATATTATTTTTCAGTTTTCGCTCGAAAAATAAAATTACTTTTTTCAATACTCACAATTTTCATGACCAAAGGGGCCTCAAATGTGGTAAAGCTAGAGGATCGGTGGACGGGTAAGGTCAAATTTTAACACTTAATGAAACAGGTTAATAAGTCAATTAACATATTATCATTGCACAATCTGTTGATGAATGTGATTCGGTAAGATATGTTGGGTCATTTGGTATTATGATTAATGATGGGCCGTAATTTACTTGTGTCAAAACTTTATTTATTCGTTTGTTTGTTTGACAATTAAGTCGATGAACACAAACGAATGTTAACAACAAAAAATTCATAATACAACAGTTTTCTTATGAATTAATTGATACTGTGTTCAAACTAATTAACTCAAATTTTTAAGTGGGTTGATTTGCACTGCCCAAATTGACATATGTATTAATTACTCTCAACTCAAACTTTCATAATTGAAAGGATTATATTTCTATTAGCTAAATCTGAAAAGCCCAAAAGCTATTCATAGTTTGTCTGCTGGTGATCAACATTATTACTAAGCTTGAAACAACACTAATTTTGAGGAGCCTTGGTGCCTTATTTCATCTCTTTTCTCTTTCTTTCTTTTTTTCCCATCTATTTCTTTGATCTTTAGTCCGTACATTTTGGACTATCCATATGCATTGCACCTTTTCAAGATCTTTATCTATTTGGGTAGCTTTTTGATTACTTATTAGAATCTAAATCTGTGTTACCTCAACATTCATGATGTAACTAAAATCTGTAACTAAACCTAATTACCCGTAGGATAGCTAGGTGTAATGACACTTGCATTTTGAATAAATTAACACTCGTGAAAGCTCAACTACTATTCATACATGATAAATTAACAATGTGGATCTAGTAAATTTGCAATTTAGACCCATTTTGAGACATAAGTGATAAGACAGCTCAAGGGAATTTAAAACATAGATGTGGTGAATTAAATCTATTTTTTTTGTGGTGATCAAAAATAATTTTAACCTTGTGATATAAGTTAGTTGTAGGTATATTCGGGGGCAGAGCTAGGTAGGCATCAGGGGTTCATCCGAACCCCCTCGGCGAAAAATTACAATGTATATATAAGGTTAGAAATATTTTTTTTATGTTCGTATAGTAGATGTTGAACCCTCTTGACTTCTTCGTGTAATTACTTCTTTATATTTTTGAACCCCTTAAGTGAAAATGTTGACTCCGCCACTGGGTATATTATGTCCCAATGTAGTTATTGTTCAGAAAACTAAGCTTTCGAACACCAATACCCAATAGTTTATCAATTTCTTTATATAAACAACAACAACATACCCAGTGTTATCCCACAATGTGGGGTCTGGGGAGGGTAGAGTGTACACAAACCTTACATCTACCTTGGTAGGTAGAGCGGTTGTTTTCGAGAGACCCTCGGCTCAAGATAAAACACAAGCCCAAGCAAAGTAAGACACACAAAGTGCGTAAGTCATGACAGCGCATTCTGAAAAAGAAAGAAGCAATAACTAATGCAAGTAAATAAGACAAACAAAATACACATAGCAACATAAATCAAACGACAAGGGACTATAATGCAATATGATAGGCTAAGCGAGCCTACAATAATAATACTACAATTACCAGTTTGTAAGCGTAGATAGGACTACGCTGGACTACATACTATCCTTCTATCCTAATACGCGTCCTCCATAATCCCCTATCTAAGGTCATGTCCTCAGTGAGTTGCACCTGCATCATATCCCGTCTAATCACCTCTCCTCAATACTTAATCGGCCTACCTCTACCCTTATGCATCCGTCCTATATCAAGAATTATATTCTCGGCTTGCCATGTATTGGGTAAAAGTTTTTTTTGGACCAAATTACTTGTGTCACTTGTTTTTATAAATTGTTGATAATGTTTCCTCAATGAGAAAAAATTATTTGCTTCATTTATAGGTGTTTGCATATTTTTCTTTACACGTATCTATACTCTTATTCTGCATTACTTGTTTTAAACTTTCATGAAACCATTATTAATTGTTAGTCTTCAGTCTTCACCACATAGAATCATGAATCATCACCAAAGCATTATTCTCATACTGTATTCCACATGCATGTCCCTTAATTTTGTCTGACCAAATGCAAAATACTTGCTTATAAATTGTTCTCCAGAGAAATATTTTTTTAGAAAAGCGCGAATTTTATTGTTAAGAGTCCCACATCGAAAATGGAATGGGAACATGGACTCCTTATATGGACTTGAGCAATCCTCATCCTACAAACTAACTTTTGGGGTTGAGTTAATTTTAAGATCCATTCTTTACATGATATCAGAGTCAAGCTCATTCTAATTCTTTGTTCACCGATGTTGGGCCCCCAAATTATATTGTTCATGCTTCAGTTAACATGGTCTGAGCGTGCGCAAAGTGTTAAGAGTCTCACATCAAAAATAGAATGAAAACATGGACTCCTTATAGTAATCATATATGAATGCACCATTCCACGACTAATAATAAGTGGTTGCTAAAAGGATTATGTGAAACATGAAAACCATGAACTTAATTCTAATCGTTGTTTGAAAAATTGACAAGATACATTCATGCACCGCCGTTACACATAATATGTAGACCCCATCATCAATGAAAAAGCCCTTCCTTGATGTACAAGATTCCGACAAGGAGGATGCATGTGTATATCTTCACCCACATAATGTTTCAAGACCTAATATATAGTATACTCCCTCCGATCAATTTTATAAGGAGCTTTATCTTTTACATTTAATTTAAAATTAATAAATTTTACATAATCAAAAAGGTATTGATTTTTTTAAAAGAAAATATCCCCTTATTTAATTAAGTGAACTCTTACATAATCAAAAAATTATACTTACGAAATAGTTTTTATTTAATATTTAGTGAAAACACCTCATACGTTATAGAAAACATTAGATAATATGGACGGGAGCAAGTTTAGGATAACGTAATCTTACTCTTACTGTAAAGACAATTTTGATATAGAATTTAAATTTACATTCCTGATCTGATAATATAAAAGATATTATTACAATCAATTCACACATAAAGTAATAATAGGCAAATATTTATGATAGCTAGTAAATAATAATCTAATAAAAATGATAATTAATTTGTCCTGTATTATAAACATGATAGGTGTTCGTGGTCTCAAGCAAGTGGAGCATCTAGTTTGTTTGGCCCAAGTTTTTGATAAGTCAATTTTTTTACAAAAAATAAATACTTATTTTAGAGTTTTGAGGTGTTTAACTACGCTTTTAGAAGAACATAATTAGTAACTCTGGTAGTAGCAGAAGTCTTTTTCAAAAACTAAAAGAGTAAATTTTTCTCTTTAAGCATTTTTAGAACCTTGTCCAAGCGTATATTGTTGTTATAATACCGACAAAGTATGTCTCACATTGATTACAACAACAACAACAACAACATACTCAGTGAAATCCCACAACGTGGGGTCTGGAAAGGGTAAAGTATACGAAGACTTTATCTCCACCTTGGTAGGTAGAGCGGTTATTTCTGGGAGACCCTCGGCTCAAGACAAAGCATAATCACAAGCAAAGCAAGCAAGGCAAAGCAAAGCAAAGCAAGAGAAACGGTCAGACTGGGACGGGGAATTAAAGCAGTATGGACAGTATGAACATGCTGATAACAAAATCGAATATGTCATGGTAACGCATTCTAACAACATGAAGTAGTAGCTAGCACATCTAAATAGGATAAACAAAACACTAAAGAATACATAGAAGCAGAAATCAAATTATAGAGGACTATAAAGCAATATTGCGCATATAAGTGTGATAGGCTAATCAAACCTACAGTAATAACATTACAGCTATCATTTTGTAAGCGTCAATAGAACTACGCTCAACTACCTACTACCCTTCTACCCTAATTTGTGTCATTCACAACCCCCTACCTAAGGTCATGTCCTAAGTAAGTTGCACATGTGCCATATTCCTTCTAATCACCTCTCCCCAATACTTCTTCGGCCTATCTCTACCCTCTTGAACCCGTCCATAGCCAACCTCCCACACCTCCGCACTAGCGCATCTGTGTCTATCCTCTGCACATGCCCGAACCATCTCAACCTCACTTCCTGCATCTTATCCTCAACCGAGGCCACTCCCACTTTATCCCAGATATCATCATTTCTAATCCTATCTCTCTTTGTATGCCCACACATCCATCTCAACATCCTCATCTCCGCAACTTTCATCTTTGGATGTGCGAAGTCTTGAATGGCCAACACTCCGCCCCATACAACATAGTCGGTCTAACCACCACCCTATAGAACTTGCCTTTAAGTTTTGGTGGCACCTTTTTGTCGCACAAGACTCCAGATGCGAGCCTCCATTTCATCCACCCTGCCCAATACAATGTGTGACATCGTCATCAATCTCTCCATTCCATTGGATAATAGACCCTAGGTACTTGAAGTTTCCTTTCTTTGGAATGACCTGAGTACCAAGCCTTACATCCACGTCTGTCTCATGTTCGCTCCCGTTGCTGAACTTGCACTCCAAATACTTTGTCTTGGTCCTACTCAACCTGAACCCTTTAGACTCCAAATTCTGTCTTCAAACCTCCAACTTGGCGTTCACTCTGCTGCGAGTCTCATCAACCAGGACTATGTCATCTGCGAATAACATACACCATGGTACCTCCCTTTGAATTTGTTGCGGCAGTTCGTCCATCACCAGGGAAAATAGGAATGGGCTAAGAGTTGATCATTGGTGCAGCCCATCATCACTGAAAAGTGCTCCGAGTCTCCTCCTACTATATGTACCCTAGTCTTGGCTCCATTAAGGATCGCCCTAGTGTATGCCACAGGTACACCTCTCACCTCCAAACATCTCCATAGAACCTCTTTAGAGACTTTGTCGTATGCCTTCTCGAGGTCAATGAAAACCATATGTAAATATTTCTTCCTCTCCCTATACTGCTCCACCAACCTCCTAATAAGATGAATGGCTTTAGTAGTCGAACACCCCGACATGAATCCAAACTGGTTCTCAGAAATAGACACACCTCTCCTCAACTTAATCTCCATGACCCTTTCCCAACCTTTCATAGTGTGGCTCAGCAGCTTGATACCCTATAGTTGTTGCAACTCTGGATATCACTTTTGTGTTTTTGTACAAGGGAATCATTGTACTACACCTCCATTCTTCGGGCATTCTTGTCGTCTTAATAATAATGTTAAACAACTCAGTTAGCCACTCTAAACATGCCCTGCATACGCTCTTCCAAAATTCAATTGGATCTCATCATGCCCGGTCGCTCGTCCCCTGCGCATCCTACGAACAACACTCTTAACCTCCTCAACCTTAATGCTTCTACAATACCCAAAATTCTGGTACCAACCAGTATGCTCCAGATCTCCCAGCACAATGTTTCCATCTCATTTTTCGTTCAAGAGTTTATGGAAGTAAGACTGTCACCTCCGCCTAATATATGCTTCCTCCACCAGTACTTTGTCGTCCTCGTCCTTGATGCACCTTACATGATCCAAGTCACGGGCCCTCCTCCCTCTTGCCTTGACTAGTCTGTACAACTTTTTATCCCCGTTTTTCTCCTATAATTTCACATACAAGCATTCAAAATCCATTGTTTTCACCGCCATAACCGCTAGCTTTGCCTACTTCCTTGCCATCTTATACAATTTCCTATTCGTCCACTTATCTACCTCATACTTGCTTTCTACCAATTTCACATACACCGCTTTCTTCGCTTCCACCTTCTCATGAACTATACTATTCCACCACCAGTCCCATCGATGCCCACCACAGTTACCCTGTGAGGCCCCCAGCACTTCTATAGCTACCTTACGAATGTAACTGGATGTCCTGTCCCATATACATGTCGCATTCCCACTACTCCTCTAAGCCTCATTTGCTTTCAACCTCTCCCCATCTCTTTTGTACTAGCCATGGTCAAACTCCCCCATTTGATTTTTAACCTGTCATCCACAACCATCTTCTTCTTCACCAACTTGATCCCCAAATCCATCACCAAAAGCTTATGTCGGGTTGTAAGATCCTCCCTCAGAATAACCTTGCAGTCTTTCCTTTATCAACCTTCCTAAGGAGCAAAAAGTCTATCTGAGTCTTAGCCACGGAACTACGGAAAGTCACCAAGTGTTCCTCTTTCTTTAGGAACCTCTAATTGGCTATCACCATCCCACAAGCTCTAGCGAACTCCAAAAGTGAGACGCCTCCCCCGTTCATGTCCCCAAGTCCAAAGCCTCAATGCACGTCGTCATAACCCCCCGGAAGTGACCCGGTATGTCAATTGAAATCCCCTCATACTAATAACTTCTTAGTGGGTGGTATACCTCCCACTACTTTATCCAAATCCTCTCAAAAGCGTCTCTTCTCCTTTTCGTCCAAGCCCGCTTGCGGCGCATAGGCACTAATAATGTTCATAGTGAATCCTCTAACTACCAATTTAATCGCCATCATCTTGGCATTGACCCCCATCGCCTCTACCACCTGATCTCTTAGCTCGCTGTCTACCAAAATGCATACCCCATTCCTATACTTCGACCTACCCGAGAACCATAACTTATACCCGTCTACATCCTTAGCCTTAGGTCCTACCCATTTGGTCTCCTGGACACATGCTATATTAATCATTCTCTTCTTAAGAATCTTAACTAGATCTATGGACTTTTCCGTTAAAGTCTCAATGTTCCAAGACCTTATTCTCAATCTAGCCTCTCCCTTACCCCACTTACCCCCTAACCCTCGCCCCCGTCCTCGACCAAGAATATGACCCTAGTCTACCATCATTCACCAAAGCCACTACAACAAATATAAAATAATAAACTACTCAAACGTTTATCCTAAGACATGAAGGGATCAAAGTGCAAGCACAATTTAACAAGAATCTAGAGACATGTAAAATCTCTACGCCAAGAATTCTATAACTAAAGACAAGAAGTGGCAAAATTTAACAACAAGGTTAAGGACAAAGAATGGATACGGGCAACTGGAGGTATCCACTCCAGTTGAATCAAACCTGTTCTTGGCGAAAATCAACATTGTTGCGCAGGAAGTATTGTTTGTCCATCGCCACGACTGCTCACTGATCGTCGTGATCTTTCACGATCGTCATGGTATTGTTCACTGCACTAAGTACTATTCACCAGAGTTTTCGCCCAAAAAATCGAGCACCTGCGTAGATCTAGGAGAAAAAGAAACAAGAACAAGCAAGGAACAAAAGACAACAAAAACAAATGAAATTTTGTTAGAAAATGTTTTTCCGTCACCGCCGTTGGGTGGTCGGAGCGGTGTTGTTAGGTCTTACCGTCGCCGCCGGTGAGTGGTCAGAGCGGCACTATTGGGGGGTCTTATCGTCAAGAATGGGGTGGGGTTGTATGGGGAGGGGGTTGGTGATGTTACCATTGGGGAGGAGTAGGTTAGAGAGAGAGTGGCCGTGTCAATGTCAGTTAAAACTAAATTACTATTTTTTGAAAAAAAAAAATCAAAAAATGCTTCTAACAATAAATACTTCTAAAAATTTGGGCAAACGTAGGAGTAATTAGTTAGGCTAATGTCGAGTTATAGTCGGCCATATCTAGTATAGATTTCATGATCCTTCACCATTCTCTCTTCAAAATCGAAATCAGCTTCGCTGTGACTCTGGGAGAGCCAGGTCTAATTCGCCGTCAAAGGCGGCAGATGCACATTGCTATCCATCATTTTGTTTACATGGGAAAATGATGTGCGAGAATCGAAGAATTGCTTTTTTCTTCTCTTTTAGCTTAATCTCTTTTTCCTGGATAAAATCATGGTTCTTTATATTAGATCAAAATAACAAAACGTCATAAGAACGTTAATAAAATAAAAATATTTCCTCCATCCCAAAATATGACCTTAGCAAAAAAAAATTATCCTAAAATAAGTGTCACTTTAGAAATTCAAGATAAAAATTAGCAAGTGTTTCCAACTATGCATTTAACATTAAAGAAGTAGTCATCTTTAAATATTTCTCTATTCTAAAGAAACATCTAATAAATAAAGGTAGTTTAGTAAACTCCATATCATATTTATTAAGTAATTTCTTAGTGGATGTAATTTTCGTTAAGATGACACTTATTTTGAGACAGATGGAGTAAATGATAATAAATTAGACAACAAAAAAATAATATCAAAAAAGTCCTTGATTGGTCAATTGATCAACACAAGAGAAAACTAATATAAAAAAATTATAAAAATATCGAGAAGAATAATTTCTACTTAAACAAGACTCTTTTAATGACTATATTATAAATGTTATTGTATATTAAATTTGTAAGTTGTAAGAAGAAAATATCCTCAATTTGTAAGTCAAAAGCTTTTTTCAAACTTTTCCACTAAAAAACGTAATTCTAATTACTATAAAATATCAAGGTAAATTCCTAACACTTTATAATAGGCACTCATCGATTAGCTAATAGAGTATTTATTTTTCTTAAATTCCTAACACTTTATAATAGGCACTCATCGATTAGCTAATAGAGTATTTATTTTTCTTTCACTTACGTTGGTTTCTTTACTAAAACACAACTGTTTTAATTTGGGGGGGAAAAGATAAAATTTGTTTTAACATTCGTTATTTGGTATATGCTCTTTGTTTACCTATCAATCCATAGGAGCCTCCACCATTCGAATATAATCCCTTTACTAATGGTTTTATTCCACATGAAAAAATTGATACAAGGTGAAAAAATTATTGCGTGGGGTTACGTACGAATCCATTGAACGTCTAATTTTATGCGTAAAAATCCCTTTTTAAAGTTAACGAAGATGAGAGTGATGTAGAAATTACAACACGAGTGGATCCCTCAGTTTATCACTGATGAACCATACTATTGGTCTCTCGATGGGTGGTGTCACATGTTATAGGACCACCTTTGACAACTAGTATATAATTCATTCACTTGAAACGTCACTTCTCTCAACTGTTTCTATTTTGTTCTTCAACACCCCCCTCCCATTAGCGGAGCCATACTTTTCATTGAGAGATTGAAAATATGAAGGAGTAAACACACGAACAAGTCAAAGAGGATTCAACATCTATTATATATAACAATAACAACAACAACAACAACATACCCAGTGAAATCCCACAACGTGGAGTCTGGGGAGGGTAGAATGTACGCAGACCTTACCTCTACCTTGGTAGGTAGAGTGGATGTTTCCAAGAGACCCTCGGCTCAAGACAAAGCACAAGCACAAGCAAAGCAAGAGAAACAGCCAGATCCGGATAAGAAATTTAAAGTTCTATGAAAATGCTGGTATCAAAAGAGAATAAGACATGATAGCGCATTCAGAAAAAATAAGCAGTAACTAACGCATGTAAATAAAATAAACAAAGTACACTAGAGAACACATAGCAACAAAAATAAAATGACAGGGGACTATAAAGCAATATTGCGCCTACTAGTATAATAGGTTAAGCAGGCCTACAATAATAACACTACAACTACTAGTTTGTAAGCGTAAGTAGGACTACGCTCGACTACCTACTACCCTACTACCCTTCTACCCTATTATGTGTCCTCCACAACCCCCTATCTAAGGTTATGTACTCAGTAAGTTGCACTTGCACCATATCCCATCTAATCACCTCTCCCCAATACTTCTTCAGCCTACCTCTACCTCTCCTAAACTTGTCCATAGCCAACCCCTCACACATCTGCATTGGGGAATTTGTATCTATCATCTGCACGTGCCCGAACCATCTTTGCCTCGCTTCCCACATCTTATCCTCCACTGAGGCCACTCCCACTCTATCCCGGATATCATCATTTCTAATTCTATCCCTTCTTGTAAGCCCACATATCCATCTCACCATCCTCATTTCCGCAACTTTTATTTTTTAGATGTGCGAAGTCTTGAATGGCCAACACTCTGCCCCATACAGTATAGTCGGTCTAATCACCACCCTATAGAACTTGCCTTTAAGTTTTGATGGCACATTTTTATCGCACAAGACTCCAGATGCGAACCTCCATTTCATCCACCCTGGCCCAATACAATGTGTGATATCGTCATCAATATCTCCATTCCCTTGGATATAAACCTGAGGTACTTGAAGTTTCCTTTTTTTGGAATGACCTGAGTACCAAACCTCACCTCCACGTCCGTCTCAAGGTCGCTCCCATTACTGAACTTGCACTCTAAGTAATTTGTCTTGGTCCTACTCAGCCTGAACCCTTTAGACTCCTGAGTTTGTCTCCAAACTTCCAGCTTAATGTTCACTCCGCTGCGAGTCTCATCAATCAGGACTATGTCATCTGTGAATAACATACATCATCACCTCCCCTTGGATTTGTCGCGTTAGTCCATCCATCACTTAGCCAGATAAGAATGGGCTAAGAGTTGATCCCTGGTGCAACCCATCATCACTGAAAAGTGCTCCGAGTCTCCTCCTACTGTCCGAACCCTGGTCTTGGCTCCATCATACATATCCTTGATCGCACTAGTGTACGCCACATATACACCTCTAACCTCCAAACATCTCCATAGAACCTCCCTAGGCACTTTGTCGTATGTCTTCCCGCGGTCGATGAAAACCACATGTAAGTCTCTTCTCCTCTCCCTATACTGCTCCACCAACATTCTAATAAGATGAATGAATTTTGTAGTCGAACACCCCGGCATGAATCCAAACTGGTTCTCGGAAATAGACACGTATCTTCTCACTCTCATCTTTATGACCCTTTCCCAAGCTTTCATAATGTGGCTTAGTAGCTTGATACACTTATAGTTGTTGCAACTTAGATATCACATTTGTTTTTGTACAAAGGAATCATTGTACTACACTTTCATTCTTCGGGCATTCTTGTCGTCTTAAAAATGACGTTAAACAGCTCAATCAGCCACTCTAAACATGCCCTGCCTACGCTCCTCCAAAATTCAACTGGGATCTCATCAAGCCCGATTGCTTGTCCCATCCGCATCCTGCGAACAACACCCTTAACCTCCTCAACCTTAATGCTTCTACAATACCTAAAATCCCAATACCTACCAGATTTCTCCAGATCTCCCAGCACAATGTCTCTATCTCTTTTTTTGTTCAAGAGTTTATGAAAGTAAGACTGTCACCTCCGCCTAATATGTGCGTCCTCCACCAGTACTTTGTCATCCTCATCCTTGATGCACCTCACGTGATTCAAGTCACGAACCCTCCTCTCTCCCGCCTTGGCTAGTCTGTACAACTTTTTATTCCCATTTTTTTTCCTCTCATTCCATATACATGCGTTCAAAAGCCGTTATTTTCACCGCTGTAACTGCTAGTTTTTCCTCCTTCCTCGCCATTTTATACAATTTCTTATTCGTCCACTTATCCACCTCATCCTTGCTTTCTACCAATTTCACATACGCCGCTTTCTTCGCTTCTACCTTCTCTTGAACTTTACCATTCCACCACCAGTTCCCTCAATGTTCACCACGGCTACCCCGCGAGACCCCTAGCACTTCTCTAGCTACCTCACGAATGCAATTGGTCGTCCTATCCCACATACCGACCGCATCTTCACTACTCCCCCAAGCCTCTTTGTCCATTAACCTCTCCCCCATCTCTTTTGCACTAGCCATGGTCAAACTCCCCCATTTGATTTTTAACCTGTCATCCACAACCCTCTTCTTCTTCTCCATCTTGATCTCCAAATCCATCACCAAAAGCTTATGTCGGGTTGTAAGATACTCTCTAAGAGTAACCTTGCAATCTTTACAAAGTTTTATACATCGAACTACAGAAAGTCACCAATTGCTCCTCCTTCTTCAGGAACCTTGAATTGGCTATCACCGTCTCAAAAGCTCTAGAAAGCTCCAAAAGTGAGACACATCCCCCGTTCCTGTCCCGAGGGAAAAGTCTCCATGCACGTCGTCATAACCCCTGGAAGTGACCCGATATGTCCATTGAAATCCTCTCCTACAAATAACTTCTCAGAAGGTGGTATACCTCCCACCACTTCGTCCAAATCTTCCCAAAAGCGCATCTTCTCCTCCTCGTCCAAGCCCGTCTGCGGTGCGTACGCACTAATAATGTTCATAGTGAACCCTCCAATTACCAACTTAATCGTCATCATTATGTCATTGACCCTCCTAACCTCTACCATCTGATCCCTTAGCTCGTTGTCTACCAAAATGCCTACCTCATTCCTATACTTCGACCAACCCGAGAATCATAACTTATACCCGTCTACATCCTTAGCCTTAGGTCCTACCCATTTGATCTCCTCAACATCTATTATATATATATATATATATATACTAATTTTAACCATATATAAATAATCTAATTTTCTGCCGAAAGGAGTTCAGATGAATCACCTTGACCCTACCTAGCTCCGCCCCTGTCGGCTCCCACCTTAAAGAGGAAACTGTAAAAATATAGGTTACCCCTTTCCAATTTTGAATTGGTGATATGCATCGTTCCTATGACATTTTAAAAGTATATATATATATATATATATATATATATATATGATAATGTTTTTTCAGTGTGTGAATTCCCTTTCTCATGATACCTTTAATATACGGCTGATACCTACATATTGTCGATTTTCATAATCATCTAATATTAGTAGCATAACTTCTTAGAACTCCAAACTTAGGATTAGGTGGTTATTCTAAAAAGAAATGATAAAATTGCACGACTTGTTCTTCAAATGGGTTGGTCTTCAATTTTTTCCCGCAAACGAACTTATGTCAAGTGAGATATAAGTTCTTTAAAGGAAAAAAACATGCGAACATAACTTGTATGATATTATGATAAAAAAATATAAATTTATATCCCGTAAAAAGGTTGTTATTATGAGGCGCAAAAATTAATCACAGCACAAAATAGGGGCAAAACTTCAAATGACCCAAAAGAAATAGAATAGATCTGTCGACCTATTTGTAGTAGCCCGAGTGTCACCCACATAGCTAGCTGTAACCGTTTGTAACTATCGCCATTGTATATTCAGTATATAACAGGTGTATAATAGGTATATAATTAGTGTGTAGTGTATAAATACTGATTATCCACAAATTATACAGTTATGCTGGCTAAAATTTATTGAAGAAATAAAAAAATCAAGATAACTTTTTATTGTGAACTGTACTGGGCTGCTGTGTATTGTAATAATTAGGAAAACTAACTGAAATACTCCCGAAAAATAAACTAATTACCCACCCCATGCCCCTTTTAAACTAATACCCATCGTACCCTCTCTCCCAAAACTATTTACCCGACATACCCCTCGCCCAAACTTCTTCCTTTGTGATACCATCGCAGTATATTTATATACCAGGATGGTATCATGAAGGACTAAGAGAAGGACTGAAGCAGTCTTTCATGATACCATCTCAGTATATTTATATACCACGATGATATCATGGTACTGGGGAGTGTCTCATTGAAGGACTCAAGCAGCCCTCCATGATACCATCACAATATATGTATATAAGACAATGCTATCATAGAGTTTTTTTGATAAAAGTGTCTTTTTTTAATAAACGGACATGATCATCCATGATATACCATCTCAGTATATTTATATACCAGGATGGTATCATGGAGGAATAAGAGAAGGACTGAAGCAGTTTTTCATGATATGATCTGAGTATATTTATATACCATGTATCATAACTGAGAGGGGAGGCATCTCGGGTAAATAATTTTAATTTTTAAGGGGTACGAAAAGTAAGAATGATAGAGGCGGATAAATAGTTTGTTTTATGGGATATAAGTTATATTTTCCCATTAATTATCATGTCATTTCCAACTTGGGCTATAGTTTCGCTTTCTTATTTTGAAGGCCCAGGAAATGACAAAGCTTAGTTTTAAGATCCTGGCCTTTATTATTTTAGGAGCCGTTTGGACATGATTGAAATCATGATATGAAATCAGTGATTTGAAGTTGAAATTTTGTCTTGATATGTAATTTGGATTTTTAAATTATATTTTTTTTCATAGACATAAAAACCCACAAGTTGTGAAAACCATCAAAACTTTCCCAATTCTCATACAATCTTACCAAATGAGCAAATCATAGTTCATAACAAAATTAGTACGCTACTAGAAAGGCTTTCTAAAAAATACAACATAAATTAATCGAATTTTCGTTTAATAAAAAAAGAAAATTGAACTTGAGTTGTAGTGTAACTATTCTTTAATATAATCCTCCCACGTGGTATGGACAATCTCTTAATATACTAGCAACTTGCAAATTCTTTAATATTTGATAAAATGATTGGTAAACATGATTAGTAAATATATCTACTAACTTATGGATCTATTTTATAAAATATAAATTTATGGGTCAAGTTTTACATTTAAAAAATTTGAAATCTCAAATCACACTTTTTGGATGATTTGGAATTTCACATTATGATATGAAGTTAAAGTTGAAATTTTGTTCAAATTACATAAACAAACGATGATGTGAAATCAAATTATGAAATCGTGATATAAAAACGCATTGCCAAACGCCTACTTGATTTCATGAATGTTGGGCTTCCTTTTGAACCACAAACCAGGTCAACTTACAAAGCCCTTCTTGCATCTTACTAAGAATTGAAGAAATAATATGAGATGGAGTCTATGAATATGTAGTGTAATTTGCATGCCCAAGATTATTTTACCACACCAAAAGCAAAACATTTAAAAGCAAATGTGTCTAAAATGAAGCTTGAAAGTAGTAAAATCATCCGGGAGTGTAATGAAATCGATAAGATTCCTTCACCTTTAGTCACTTAAATTTTAGTTCTGAAAATAAAAGTGCTCTTTTTAAACCTTGTATAATATGAATCGGAATTTAATTGAATGCCAAGTTAGAGATAAAGAATGCATAAAGAAGAAAAAGTAGGGAAGTTGTGGTGGTTGATTACATTTATATGTTCACATGGGGAACATCCACATAAAGGGAGGAAAGGGACAAATCAACTCCGTTTCATTGGTTGGGATAGAAGTGGCTTCATATAATACAATTCAATAAAGATGGATAGATCATATACTACGATTACGGTAAAAATTTATTTATACCCCATATTTGTATCAAATTGATATAATTTACTACGGTATTAATATAATTTGCTACACTCAAGCAATTTAATAAATGTCACATAATTATAATTATAAATAAAAAAGCTTTATATTCAAAGACATAACATGTAATACGTATTAGTTTTGTATAATTTATACACTTGGGCCAATTAATTTCTACATTTCAACCACCCTCACAGAAACAAGGACTGTTGCACTTTTCTTAGCTTTGACTTATTCTCAAAACCGTGGGCCTTCCTTTTCTTGAATTATCCACACACCCTCGCTCCACTCAAAATACGGTATTCTATATTACTCTCTCTATCCTAATTTATGTGACATCATTTTATTTTATATTAAATTTAAAAAAAAGTTAAATTTTTTTAAAATATGTGATTTAAAATAAGTCTTATATAAATATGTGATTATAAATCATCTTATAAAGTTAAATTATTTCTAAATATAGAAAAGTGATGATAAGTTATGTCATATTGTGTTTTGATAATTTTTCAAACTTTCGAGGAAACAGATAGGGACCCGGTCTGCGATCCGTTCCCTCGGCTATCATACAGTCAACAGTTACAACTGTAAATTGTATTGTTCACTTATAGAAGTACAGCATCACTGTTGCAACTCGCAAGTGTTCAAACCAAGGGCTGAATTGTTCTTATCTCTTCACACATGCTTCCTAATATATATACAACATGTTACGAGGTTTAAGGTAACACTTAAAAGCCTAAAATCACTTTGAAAGTGCAGCCGCCACAAGTCTCCAAGTGCTCTCAAGAACAAAGTTGTTTGCAACCGAAGGACCAAATCCCGATACTGAAGATGTCTAAGTCCTTTAATTTATTTTGAGTTTGTCATTTTGTTCTTTATTGTAATCCTACATTACTTTTAAGAAGTGTCATTATAGGATAAATTTTAACTTTTGTTGGTTTGTGTTATTGGTTAGAGTTAGTCAAGGATTGTAGTTTTATAATAGAGTTATTGTAAAGGGATTACAATAGAGGTATTGGAAGGGGTGAGAGATTAATAGGTTAATTACTAGGTTTCAATAAGTTGTAATCAAAGTTGCTCAGTTAGTGAAGTTGAAAATCCTACTTGGTAGGTCGTGATTTTTAATCTCTTGAGCAAGGAGTTTTTTACGTAAATATCGTATATTATTTACTTTTTGTTTTGCTTGAGATAACAGATAGAGAACCTGATTCTCTATATTATTTTGTGGACTCTTAGTTTCTATTAAGTGACATTTTTTTGGGATAGATCAAAAAGAAAATGATGTTCCATAAATTGAGACGGAAGAAGTAACAATTTTACTAATATTCAACTTTTTATACTTTTAAAGTAATGCTACGCGTCTAGAATATTTGGATTCAGATAAAACTCAATATCTTAAGACAGTATATATCCGCGGGTTCGGTGAAAGGTAGACAAGAGGGGTTGTTTTAATTCTTGAAATTAAGCATGGATTTCTTAGGTATTTGATTTTGGAAAGTGGTTAGTTGAGAATCTTTGGACTTCAAAAGTACAACATTTGTGGCTTGTCATACACTACAAGAAATAATGCTTTTTGTGGCGAAGATCTGCGGCGACCCTTCTTGTCGCCACAAAAAGTAAGGGTTTATGTGGCGACTGACAAAACGTGATACTTTTAGCGGCGACTGTTTATATCGCCACAAAATGTGAGGTTTCTATGGCGACATGACATAATCGCCACAATAAGTGATTGTTGTAGTGGCGACTATACTTAGGTTGTCCCAAAAATATACTAATTTTTCTTTTCCAATGATACAAAGTTTTGGTGGCGACTTACCTCGCTATGAAAAAGGTAGCTATTGTTGCGACTTTTCGTTGCCACTGTTATAAGATATAGGAAAAAGTACTAGTAATTAATTAAAATTCAAATAATAAATATGAAGTTACTTAAATCAATTTTAATCACGCATAGAGGCTATAATTATGATTTATATTTACTAAAAAATTAATCATGATTTATTCTCCTAAATAAAAAACATCACATTTCATCAGAACATTTATTCTCTCAAATTTCTCATCAAAGGAGTATAAATTAATTATAATTTAGTTAATGTAAAAATAAATACAATAAAAGTCATATGTGAATATAAGATATTATTACATTCTCCAATTTTGTAGAAGGTAATCACACAGTCATAAATTAAAGCATCGCCAAATTAGAAACCCTTTACCCCATACTTTTCTTACTTTAAATAATTTAAAAATAAATAAATAAAATTTACCAAATTAGTACTCAAAAGAAACCCCAAATTGCTCTCCATATACGTTCATACTTCCCAACCCTAGCAGCAAAGCCGGTCTTCAATTTTGGGTTGGTCGTATCCTCCATTTCTTTAAAGCCAACAAGTTCCGAGCGTGTCGGTGCTAGAGCTCTGATTACATCGACGCATTACAGCTGAGGTTAATTTTGCTATTTGCCTCTTTAGTTCTTGCATTATTGAACAAATCAAATTCTAGGGCCTGGAATTTCCTTGTTAGTAGTGGAATTTCACCTATCATTTTGGAATTTGAGGTGGAATTATCCAACTTTTGGTTAGTCCTGATATTAGTTTCTTATTAGTTTGAAATATAATTCATATATTTATAACTATGCAGATAAAGCGTACTAGAAACTACAGTCTATTAGGATTAGTAGCATCTTTTGAAAGATTCACTGTCCAAAGAATTAAATCAATTCTATGATTTCAATACTAAGGTTTAGAATTCCTTAGTTATTAATTAGATTTTAGCTAACATTCTGGAATTTGAGCTTGAATTATGTGATTGTGGTTAGTTAGGATAGTAATTTCTTATTAATTTGTTACTGTAACAGATCGTTTGTCAAATAAAGTCACGGACTTTATTGATAAATTAATAAATAAATGTCGATAAGTTTTTGAATTAGTTAGGATACCATAAAAAGGATAGTAAGATGAAGGACTGAAGATTTACTAATGCAGGACATAGTAGTTACTGAAGTTGTGCATTCCATAAGTCTATCTTG
The DNA here is from genome assembly GCA_029783415.1 of Anisodus acutangulus. Taxonomy (NCBI): domain Eukaryota; kingdom Viridiplantae; phylum Streptophyta; class Magnoliopsida; order Solanales; family Solanaceae; genus Anisodus; species Anisodus acutangulus. The sequence continues at coordinate 8,251,698 of CM056506.1, read as the reverse complement.
TATACAAGTTGATATGAACTTTAGTTGGATTTGGCATGAACTTCAAATATTTAATCTAGATTTGCTCGAATTGATGTGTTATATATAAAACATTCATGATTTTCTTAAAATTGTAGGAACAAGGTTCTTCAACAAGGAAAATGATGTTGGCCAAGGAATTCGAAGACATTTGATTTTCTTTTTTTCCATGTGTATACAATTAAACTATAGTATGAGTGTTTTATATTTTTTTGCAGAGTAATTGGTTATGAAAAGTTCCTACGCCAATCTGTTTAAGTGTATTTAGTGGTGTTTGTTACATGTTAATGTTTTTGGTAATTAGTAAAATACTATAATTAATTATTTTTTTGTCGAAAAAAGACCTTCGGTGGTGATCCTAGTTGCCACAGAAAATTATCTGTAGTGGCGACCATACTTGCCAGGAAAGAGTTGTCTTTTGTGGCAGCTAGTCTATCGCTACTGTAAATATTTCACGGCGACTCAATCGCCCCTAAAAGTGATATCTTCCATGGTGACCCATTTTTGAAGAACTTCCGTGGATGTTTTTCCTGGTGATGGTAGTCGCAACAAAAAAATGGCCTTTCATGGCGACACTTTGAGGTTGCCACTAACAACTATCAGCCACCTAGTATAGCCAACGACCCTTGAGTCGCCACGGAAAGTTTTTTTGCGGCGACTTTATGGCTTTCTGTGGCGAAACCCCTTTTTCTTGTAGTGATAATAGCTCAAAGTACAGGCAAAACGTTAATTAACATAGTAATTTCCGAAGCATGTCAAACTAGCTATAGCATTACATTAATATCTAATGCAGTCATGCATGCATTGAAGAACTGGCACGCAATTGGCTTATCAAACACCATAATTCTCATTGATGACAGTGCTATTAAGACACACGGAAGAGTTTAGATAATGAAATGTACATACATGATTATTGCATGCCATTTCACAAAGGGTTAACTGTACATGGAGCAGTAACAGAAACAACATTGATCGGTGCAAGTGATTGCCACCTCATGCATGTGAGAGGGGTGAACCAGAATTTTTGCTAATTAAGGATATCCAAGTAAGTTTTAACATATACTTATTATAATTTTATATATACGTAATAAGTGTTGGAAATTTGTTTTTGACGGGGAAGTGCGTCCACCCATATTTAATGAATTAAACACTAGTGTTCCGCATGTTGGAGGCTTTGTCTCTTCTCACATGCATGATCTACGAAGTGAGTAGATGACTGTAGGGCCAAGAATCGTCAAATTTCGTTGAGAAATGAAAGAGATATTGGTCCACGAAGTAAGGTGTTTGAGGCATGAAAATATGGTGTGGGACAAATCTACCACATCGGTGGGAATAGGAAGAATTGCTCTCTATATAAGTCTCTAATGTGGTAAAGGGTTTGGGACCCCAAGGGGTATCCCATGTGTTTAAAGGAGGGAAGACCTAGATGTGCTTGGGTTCAAGGCTAAGCCCACACGCGCGCCGCCGCCTGTGGGCTGTGGGCTGTGGGGACTTTCTGATATTATCTTTTTGGACCCCAAATTGCTTAATATTTACAGTTTGGTCTCTAGAGTTTCTGGAAAGTTGATTTTGGGAAAGACGGAAGGCAGAAACTTTCTGCCTACCGTTTGGACTATTTTTTGAAGCATTAACCAGCCATTACTTGGTTGTTAACTACTCCATAAACAGCCCTCCTTCATGACCATTAATCAGCCCCTCTTCAATAGCCATGAACAGCCTTAAACCTGTCATACTAATGGCCTTAAATCTGTCACACTAATGGCCTTAAACCTGCCATTAACAGCCCTCACTAATGGCTATTAACAGCCTTGTTTGTGGTTGTTGGGCAGCCTCATCCATGCTATATATTGATGCCTCCTTTGGCTCAATTTCTGTCACAGACAGATTTTACACGAAAATAGCAGCACATTTCAGTGACGAAATAGTGCACAAAACAATGAGAAAAACACACGAAAATACCACAAAAACAGTGACGAAATACAGTGTGATATACACGAGATATACACAACAGATACACATTATATACACAGAGACAAAACAGGAGAGAAGATAGAAACTCTTCCTTCCTTTTCCATATCTTCAACAAGTTGATTCATATTTGTTTTATTCGGCAGGCTCAACCTATTGCCTTTGTAGCGTTGAGATTAAAGTGTTGTTTTATCTTGGGAGACTATTGCCCGCTAACGTAAAAGCATATATACGGGGCAATCTTGTCTTATATTGTTGGTACTCTATTGTACTTTATAAAGCAGTACGGGAAGTAAATAACGATTACAAGTGTTCGAAAGGATAAATAAATAGGCAATCTTGTCTTAAGGACAGAGGGCAATCCCTCGACTCAACACACAACGTTGTAACCATCCAGATTTAGTTGTTTCTTGATTTCAGGATATCAAGTTTCAAGACACAACAAGCTTGCGACAGTTCTCAACATTGGCCTTGCAAGGTTATCAACATTCAAGACACAACAAGTTTGCGGCAGTTTTGAAGATTGACCATTTATTTATCCTTTCGAACACTTGTAATAGTTATTTACTTCCCGTACTACTTTATAAAGTACAATAGAGTACCATCAATAAATTCGACAAAAAATGTTCAACTGACCATCCTTATTTACGTGGAATTGTGCCAATATGTGAGATCATTTTATATATACGTAATATAAGTTTTCGACAACGAGTGTTCAACTAACTATCCTTATTTACATGAAGTTGTGCCAACATGTGAGATCATTATGCATGGTATAGTCATGTCTAAGATTAAGATATAAATAAAAAAAAAGGTCACAAGTCACAACTTTATTGAGTTTCAACAGCACATTTTGTCAGCAAGGGAAAAGATATGTATACCCTACCAATGCACAAAAAGCTACTTCACAGTTCACATTCAAAGAGCTAATAATAGAGGAAAGAAGGTGGTATTGGATAGGCGGTTAGTGTGTGTGTGGAGTGGAAAGCCCAAAATTTAAACTTCAAAGGCCTTATATAACAAGCTGGACCCCGAGCTTTTAATTTAAGTAGTAAATCGAATTGTTAAGTTTTGGTTCAAATGAAGTATGTCATGAAAGCATGAACAAAATTGACATGATTATATATAACAAAATGTCAAACTGCATTATTTTCAATTGTCAGTCTTCAAAGTTGGAATGGCAAAAACGAAAACAAGTATCAATTTCTGACAGATCGGATCTGGGTCTAGATCCGACCCGTGAATCCATTTTTTATTAAATATATTCATAATCTAGAATATAATTTTATAAGTATTTTCTTAAAATTGCTAAGCACATCCTTGCAAGTTTAATTCTCAAAACAAGTTTAATTTATCCCCGCGTTAACTCAAAAACCAAAAAATAAAGAGGTAACTTCGATAATAAAATCAATGTTATATTAGTGAATGACTAACATCTCCATAGACAAGTAGTTAAAATTATATTCACTTCATTTGTGAAGATTCCAAGCACATGTAAGTTCTGCATTGTGAAAATACTAGTCAACATTTTCCACAACTATTGTCATTGTCCAATATTTTCAATTAATAGCTCACAATCAAAACGAGACAACGAACAAAATATCTCATATGAACATTTCAAAATTGAAACACAGTAAACTGTTAGCTAACTAAAAATCGTTTGTCAGTTCAAAAAAAAATTCTTAGCAATGTTACATTCTTAGCAAGACAATTTTTTTACACGTGGATCCAGATCCGATTCGTGGATCCGGTGGATTCTATGGATCCGGATTTGGATCTGATTTTTATGGAGCCGATAGACCTGGATCCGGATCCGGATCTGAATCTAGGTATGAAATACGAATTTGGATCTGGACCTAGTAGGATCCGATCCAAATCCGATCCGCTGTCATCCTTATCCACAATGGTGCACTTATATGCTAAGGGTTAGGGGATTGGAGGACAAACTAATAGGCTAACTAGCACATCTTATAGGTGGATTCGAAGCAATACCTATTTCTAATAGATAGTGTAAATGTTTTTATGCTAGGTAATTTTAATACGACAACCCTGCTATCATTTAACGGGTTATCAAATATTGCGTATCAAAACATATGTAATTGTCTAATAAGTAATCTGATTGTATAATATTTTTAAATGCTTTAAATTAAGAAAGGGGGGACTTACCAACAGTGGATGCCATTTAATAAAAGCTGAAAGGCAGAAGGCTTAGCATTTCAGAGAAAGGGGGCCGGGCCCTGAGAAATACTTGGAAGTCATATATAGTGGGGGAGGGTGTTAGCTTCATCCATCTTATCTCTGCTGGCCTGTCTTTAATATCTCTACTTTAAAAGCCACATAAAGTTGGCATACACGCTTTACAATTCCTATTTTCTTTTAACAACTTTTTTTTACTGTAACATATCAATAATGACTTGATCTGGAGAAGTTTTATATTTCCGAATATAAAGTTCTTGAGAAAATGACCGAGTAGCTCAAAATAGGAGTAACAATTTAAAAAATTAATCGAGATATGCATAAGTTTTAACTTAAACACCAATCATAAAAAGAAATGATGGAATAATTTTGTAACGTCCTCTTCTAAAGACGCCTCCTTAATTCAAATGATTTTGATGGTCAGTTTTTAGCCGCTTCTCTGAGCCGCAATTCTCCCTATATGGTTTGTTTTTAATATTAATAATATATAGTATATCTTTTGGACCAAGAAAATGAAATGGTGGAATACATATATAGGACATGAATGAAGACGGAAATTAAAATTATTAAATTTTTGACAAACTTAAAAGGATTAAAATTGGTCAGTGTATACTTAAGGGATTACTTTAAATCTACTTTCAAATATAATGGACCATTTTTGTTATTTTCTCTATGAAGAATACACATATTACGGGGTGCTACTAACACAAGTACTTTTTAATGTGACAAGTCAAATTCAAATTATAATAAAAAAAGGGTAATATAACAGCTCTCTCATGTATTCATGATAAATTAAACATCCTTTGTCGTATAATATCCCGCCATAAACAGAATGGACAGTACTAATCATAGAGAATTCGACAACAGTTTCAGTACCTGTCTTGCTTTTGCGCTTTGACTTTTAGATAACCACTGCTTAATTTGAATGTCCAAAATCTGATTTTGCAACAGAGATGGAACACAGGAGGAAAGTATATATTTTATCATCTTTCTTCTTTCCTTTTTGTTGGAAATCGAAATAAGAGAGTAATGCAAAATTTAATAATTATAAATTTTTAATAACGATAAATTGGACACATAAAAACTATAAAAATATTTTATGATATGATATGAATTTGGTCAATTGACCTACATGTGATAGAATTAATATAAAAATATTTTAAAGCTATTGAGAAAAAAATATCTCATAAACAAAACTCTCTAAATGACTACAGTGTGTATGTTTTTCTATGTGTTATGGTTGTGAAATGATGTCTTCAATTTATAGATGTCCAAAAAATTTCCTCTAAAAAAAAAAGAATAGCCAAATATGAAAGAGAATAATATAAAGTAAAAATATTTATGATGATACTTTGACTTTCTTTCTAGAGAAAAGTAAAACTCAAATATGATAAAAAAATCAGAGCAAAACATTAATACTTTTCATATATTTGACAATATAACTTTAAATAGTAAGGTGACAGTAACTACCAATTCTATTTTTTAGTGCGAAAGGACGTGGTGGGGTGGTAAATAGTTGTTCATTCTTAATAACAAGCTTCATTTTCAAATTCTGAGAATGAAATCGTTTTTGACCCTCCAAAATGAATTTTTTGATGTGAATTCAAATTAGTTTAGCTCCAAACTAAAGCGGGTATCAGACACCGGAGGTAAAAACAAAAAAAAATCTTACTTTATTTTCTTCTTTTTTTAATCTAGCGTTTGGCCATAGATTTGAAGCATTTTTGAAAATATGTCTTCAAAAAAATTTCAAGTTCCAGGACCAGTTTCGGGATTTTAAAAATTTTTAAAAGTAAAATGAATGTCCAAACACAACTTCAAGTTTCAAAAATCACAAGTGCTATCATTTGGTGATCCGCTCCACTAAATCGACCCATGACCCAATTTTTTATAACAAAACACTAAGGACTTAAAAATTACTAGTAATCTTTTACTGGTAACATGGTTGGATTCTCCTCCCTACCCAAGTCTTAAAATTTCATCACGTTCGTGTGATTACTATGACACTACTGCTAAGCTATTTGCAAGTAGTAACAGTTCCTCAAGAAATTTATACATTATATTCACAAAATATTATGCAAATCAACTGAATCTAGTTGTACCTTTGTTCTTCTTTTCATCTATGATGTATTCAAAATATAATTCCCTTGAACAAACAACTTGAATTTTAAGAACACCAAAAGAAGTTGGTAATGATTGTTGGGAAAGTAAATGTCACATCGATAATCAACGTTTCAATTCACCTAGTTAATGCAGAAGCCAGAAAGTAATGATTTTGTTTAAAATTACTATATTAATCATCTGCTCTACAAAATTTACATTACTGATCAGTTTTCAGACATCATGATCAAGTCATACACTAAATGCATTGGATATCAAGTCAGGTTAATAGGGTGTGTCACTAAATGATAAAAAAATGAGTTTATATTAAATAACAATTTAACTTTTTTTTAAATGTCACGTCAACAAAAGTTGACTAAAATGAGTTGAGTGACTTTTGTGTTGCAAAAATGAAAGTTAAGTGACTTTTCAGTTACAAAATAATGTTGAGTGACTTTCCAGTTACAAAATAAAGTTAAGTGACTTATCGATCGGTTCGGTTCGATTTTGTGTATTACCGGTCCAATTTATTGATTTTTGGTTCATAACACATTAAACCGATAACCAAACCAATAAGATATTTGTCATCGATTTTCGGTTAATCGATTTAGGGTTCTTAACGGTTTGGTTTTCGGTTCAACCGATAAGAAAATGCTCTAACTTATTTTTTGCTTTCTCATATTTTCATTTGTTCATATATACATTGCCTTCATACATAAAAGTCTACATAAATTACGAACATAAGCAAATTCAAAGACGTTATTGCTAAAACAAACTTGTATTCTTTCTAGTCGAGAGAGGCAGAAAGGCAAGAGCCTAGTTTTGAGAGAACTAAAGTGTGCCTGTGAAATTAAGGTCCTAGAACGAAGTAAGAATTTAGGAAATAGGATTTGTATTTAAAATTTAAAGGCACTAATTTAATTATGGATAAAAAGATAATTTTAATATAATCTTATTGGATTATCAGTTTAACCATTAACTAAAATTTAAAAAATGGAAACCGAACCGTTAGTCTAATAAGAAAAATTTATAAAACTGTCTAAAAATTATCAACTCAATAACTCAATATTAATAAATTAATAATATTTTTTTTCAATTCGACTTATCGAGTAAATCGGTTTTTGCACAAACCTAGATAGGAGTATCTTTTTTCTAATAATGCGCTTCATAAAAGCTTTCTTGTGTTGCTCGCTCGCTGATCTTATCTTCTATATTCTATCCCTCCGATTCAAATGATTAAATAAACTCCATAATAGTTAAATCACCTAAAAAAAAGAAAATATAGGGTAAGACTGCATATAATAAACTCTTGTGGACCGATTATTTTTCGGACTCCGCGCATAGCGGGAACTTAATGCATCAATCTATTTTTTAGTAGTCAAATCACCTAAAAGGAATGAAAAAGAAGGGGGGGGGGGTTTGGAGATAAATTTAAAGTCAATTACAAAGAGTATTATTTTCAAATTCAATGTAAATCATTAAAGAAGAGTTATGTCTTCAAAGCATGAAATATTAATACGAGATATAATTGTCCTCTCTCACATTAAAATATGTTCCAAGAAACGCGTAACATTTATTTAATTGAAGCACACAAGGTTTAAACTAAAAAAATCTGTAAAAACACAACAATTGTGAAACACGCGAGGCTTTTCTCTGCATATTATACTCTGTGAGTATATCTTTAGATTATTTTCATTTGCTTTTTCTATAAAGATAATGGTGTCTACCTGTCTGGTGTCCGCTTTATTCTTTTTCTATATTATCTTCATATCTTAAATTTAAATAAAAGGGGAAAAAGTGCCTGGATAGCAAATTACCTACTGGCAAAGGAAAGTAGCAAGTAGTGGGGGCTCTTAAATATCTTAAATATAAGATATGGATAGCATATCTTTTATATATATATTTATATATATATATATATATATATATATATATATATATATATATATAAATTAGATAATTAATCAATATAATTATAATAAGAAATATAATTCTACCTAAAATAGGAGACCTAATTACAATAGAAATACAATTCTACCTAAAATAAGAGATATACAATTAATGAAAGAATATTCGGAAAATATTCTATTACACCCCGAAGTCGAAGCGGGAGGTTCACGAACACTGAGACTGGCTTGAAAATCATCAAATAATATGCGTGGAAGTCCTTTGGTGAAGATGTCGACAATATGATATCTGGAAGGAACATGAAGAACACGAACTTGACCACGAGCCATTTTTTCGCGAACGAAGTGAATGTACATCTCAATGTGTTTAGTGCGCTGATGTTGGACGGGATTGTCGGAAAGATATATCGCACTAATATTATCGCAGTAGACCAGTGTTGCCTTTTGAATCGGGCAGTGAAGCTTAAGTAGAAGGTTACTGATATAACAAGTCTCAGAGACGACGCTGGCGACACATCTGTACTCTGCTTCAGCACTAGATTGGGATAGTGTAGGTTGCCTTTTGGAATACCAAGACAATAGGCTATCTCCGAGAAAAATGCAGTAACCAGACATGGAGCGTCTGGTGTCAGGACATCCACCCCAGTCAGCATCAGAATAAGCTAAAGTAGAAGGTTACGGATCCAACAAGACTCAGAGATGACATTTGTGACACCTCTGTACTCTGCTTCGGCACTGGATCGATATAGCGTAAGTTGCCTTTTAGAAGACCAAGACAATAGGTTATCTCCGAGGAAAATACAGTAACCAGACGTGGAGCGTCGGGTGTCAGGACATCCACCCCAGTCAGCATCAGAATAAGCAGTGAGACCAGTGAGCAAGGACCTGTATAGATGTAATCCAAAGTGAAGTGTACCTTGGACGTATCGTAAAATACGTTTAAGGGCATGCATGTGTGCTTCCATCGGATGGTGCATGTGTAGGCAGATTTGTTGCATGACATAGGATATGCCAGGTCTCGTGAATGTGAGGTAATGCAGGGCCCCAGCCAGGCTACGATAGTGAGTCATGTCTGAGTATGGGGGCCGAAATCAGCGATGAGCTTGGAATTAGTGTCTACTGGTGTGTGGGATGGTATGGCGTACTTCGTCTAACACAGAAATAGACCACCAAAATGTCGAGTGACATAGATGCCCAAGAAATAACTCAGGACCCCCAGATCCTTCATAGCAAATTTAGAGAAAATGAGAGACATAATGGACCGACAGAGAGAATTAGATGATGTGGTGAGGATGATGTCATCAACATATAATAATAGGTAAGTCATGTTTGTACCCTTGTTGTAGATGAAAATGGAATGATCGGATCTACTGTGTGAAAAAATGATAGAGAAAACATAATCGGTGAACCGCTGGTACCATGCTCGAGGAGCCTGTTTCAGTTCATAGATCGATTTCCACAATAGACACAAATAATTCGGATGAATAGGATCCCTGAAACCCATAGGATGATGTATATATACCGTTTCATGAATATTTCCATGTAAGAAGCCATTCTTCACATCAAACTGATGAATGGGCCAACATTTAGATAGAGCAATATTGAGGACGGTATGGATAGTTACGGGCTTTACGACCAGGTTGAACGTTTCATCACAGTCCATTCCCACCTGTTGAGACATGCCATCACCTACAAGATGAGTCTTGTACCTCTTAAAAGAACCATTAGATTTCTCTTTATGTCTAAAAATCCATATAGAACGAATAATATTAGCATCATGTGAACAGGGTAGTAGGTCTCATGTCTTATTATCAATAAGAGCATTATATTCGTCAATCATTACGGCTTTTCAATTAGGGTCGGACAAGGTATCCTTCAGATTTCGAGGGACATGGGAATGGACAACTGAAACGGATAGGTTAAACAATCATTTAGGTTTATGAATTACGTACATGGCATGTGTTTCTATGGTCTGGGAGCGTGTCTCGGGATGCAGGATGGGAGGTGTGTGTGTCGCGGGACTGCCGGGAAGAGGATGAAGGGGAAGGGTGGCAGGATCAGTTGGCCGATGCTCGATTTGCATAGAGGTGGCTGCGAAATCACCCTGATGCGGGCTGTTCTGGGCCACCGTCGATAGAAACAGGTGGGCAGTGTGTCCCGGACTGTCCGAGGTGGGGGTAGGTGTCAGGGTTTGGGACGACGGACTATGTAAATGATGAATTAGAAGAGGGTTCATGCCATCATCTAGGAAGTCGTAGGTATGCTGAGGTGGCAAGTTTATGGAGGTAAAGAGGAACTAAGACTCATCAAATAGGACATGGCGTGAAATAATAATTTAAAGGCTTGACAAGTCATAGCACGAGTAACCACGATGATTGGCGGGATAACCCAAAAACACACATGGAGAAGATCGAGGTTGGAGTTTGTGAGTGGTCGGATGAAGATGATAACAGAGACATCCAAAGATACGCAAGTGTTGGTAGGAGTGGTTCCTACGAAACAGAACTTGAGTGGGCGACCGTTGAGCGAGAGACTTGTTTGGGATTATGTTTAGGAGATAGCTGGCCATGGAGAGTGCGTAATGCCAGAATTGATGGGGAATTGAGGCGTGAGCAAGTAGGGCACAAATTATGTTGTTTATGGTTCAGATTTTTTGTTCGACCTTATCATTCTGGAAGGAGGTGTGGGGGCAGGAAAAATGAAAGGTAAGACCATTGTTGCAGCAAAACTGTTTGAATTGATTATTATTGAATTCTCTGCCATTGTCACATTGAAAACATTTAGTGCTCTTTTCAAATTGTGTTTTTACGATAGCACTAAATGAGGAAAACATGGGGTAGACCTGAGATTTATTGTCAATTGAAAAAGTTCATAGAAAGTTGGAATAATCGTCCAAAAACAACACATAATATCGATGACCAACCATACTTAAAATAGGAGACATCCACAAATCACTATGTATGATATCGAAAGGTAGTAAAGTATAATTTGTAGATGCAGAAAATGGTAATTTAACATATTTCCCAGAACGCAGGATTCACATATAGGAGTCCTAAAAATACGGTTGCAATTAATAAAATTATTTTTTCTAAGGGAGTGTAAAATAGAATCTCCCGGATGTCATAATCTAGAGTGTCATAAGGAAGACGAAAGAGCAGCAAAGGTTGATGAAAATGAGGCTGGATTGTTGACGGTGTTTGAAATAGGGTAGAGATCTCCGGTGCTATCACATCTCATTATTCGTCTCCGTGTCGTAAAATCCTTCACAGAAAAACCAAAAGGATCAACGTCAAGGGAAATATTATTATCAGTTGTGAAATGTCGCATAGTGATTAGATTCTTAATGAGTTAGGGACATGTATGACATTTTTTAAAGATTAGCGGTGGATGTGGTGGAGATAAGGATGAATGACCAAAACCGCGAATGGGAATGCCTTGTCCACTACCAATAATAATATTTTGATTTAAATTACTCAAATTGGAATAAGACGAGAGAGTACCTTTTGATATCGTCATGTGAGATGTGGCGTTTGTGTCCATATACCATATTTTGTCTGGAGCGTTGAGTGACATTGTGTTCATAGTTGTCTTAATGTCAGTCGTTGCATAAGTTGAGGGGCAGGGGGCCTGTGTTATGTAGGCATGTTGGGGACATGGGCTGAGTATGCCAGGGTGGACTCAACGAGGATGTCAGATATGGGCTAGGAGGAGAGACCCATGACGGTGGGGTCCACGCTGCCCACGCCGGGTAGACAACCTAAGGCGGAGGGCCACTGCTGCGGTAGCTGCTGGTTGTTTCTTGCCGGCGGGGACTTCCCCTTCCCGGTGCCGTTGTTGCCAAAATTTCATCCGAGCCACGCCAGGTACTGATCTGGCGGTTGTTCTGGTGAATGCGAGAATTCTTTGTGTGTCCTCGGGCAGCGAGTGCAGTTGCGAGTTGGAGGCTTTGTCATCGGCGGAGTGCCCGATGGTGGTGGTGAGGGCGGCGTCGGCAATGCTAGCCTGAGTTGTGTTGTGCTTAATTTTTCGGGTTAAGAATAAGCTTTGAGCGGGCCTCATAAACCGGAGGTAACGACGTGCATTGCTGAAGGATGGTGGAAACGCCATCATAGGATTCGTTCAAGCCTGCAATAAGTTGCATGACCAATTGCTGATTAGTGACTGGTGCGCCGATGTTGGAGAGTTGGTCGGCAAACATCTTGAATTCTTGACAATATGCAGAAACGTTTGGGAAATCATCCCGATGAACGTTCTTGAACTGATTTTCAAGGTATAACGCTCGTTGAGTTTTGTTGTCATGGAAAATACTTGCAAACGTTCCCACGTTTGGTGGACAGTGACATTGGTCTCAATGATGGTGTGCAACAGATCACTAGAGATTGTGTCGTAACGAGACCAGAGTGCATCATCAGAAGTCGAAGCCAATGGTAGGCCTGTGGACTTCGGTGTAGGAGGGATGATGTGGTCAATAACTTCGTAAACACGATAATGGATCTTAAAAAGCTCCGCCCACGAGGAGTATTGACCATTTTCCATCTCAAGGGTGATAGAGATGAAGTTTTTGATGTTGTTTATTGCAAGTGCAGAATGAAATTTGGTTTTGGCAACCATGGAAGATGAAATTTAGGAGGAGAAGGGAGAGAGAATGACTGAAAAAAATACTAGGATTCCGTGGGGGTGGCGGCCGAGAGCTATAGTCTGCGGCGGTGGAGGTATTTTTAGGCTACTGATACCATAAAATAATATGTTACTTGATTGTATTCATCAATACAACAACAACATACCCAGCGAAATTCACAATGTGGGGTCTGAGATGGTAGAATGTACACAGACATTACCTCTACCTTGTAGGTAGAGCGGATATTTTCGAAAGACTATCGGCTCAGGATACATTGTATTCATCAATAATGTATAATATATATAGTAGTACAAAAATATTTAAATTAGGTTACTAATCAAACTAATTATAATAGAAAATATAATTTTACTTAAAATAGGAGACCTAATTATCATAGGAATATTCTTGATATAAAATTAATGAAAGAATATTTTATTAATAACAATGGAGAGAAACTATTCAATGGAGTTACTAGTAACCCAAAATATATAGTGTCAAATCTCTTTCGCTGAATCATATCTTCATCACCAACTCCATTTTCTCATATTTACACAACTCTCCACTAATAATCTTTGTGCACTTCACTTTACTCCATTTTTTTCCTGTTATTTTGGAAGCTTTCTGTTTTGTATTTTTAGTATTTGGACCACTTCTTTTTCACTCACACAACTGTACTACTACTACTACTACTTTTGCTATAGCTCCCTTTGCTTCCAGTAAGGGGGCAAGTATTTAACTTGTCTACTTCCCTTTTTGAGCGCTTCTTGATTGAAAATAAAAAAATAAACAGTTATTATGGCCTTCCTCATTTTTCTCCTCCTCTGAGTTGTCTTTTTTGACTTGGGGTTTCAAGAATTATTAAGTTTTTCAGTTCTTGAGCTTGGTGAAAAATACAACATTTACAATTTTTGACTTAGTACACATGGGTTTGTCAAGTGTATTTTGTGTTATGGAGCTCAAGATTCAACCTTGTTCTTGTGTGGAAGAGTAAAGCAACACACTGAAATTGTTGAAAGAATAATAAAAATTCTTGAAAAAAATGGAGTCTTGGAGTTATTTCTCTGGTGGAAAGGGTTTAGTATCAGATGAATCAGTTTCTGTAAATGATGGAATGGGAAGAGCAAAAAATGGAGTAATGAGCTGGGAATTAAAGACCCCAAGTAGCTATGGAAGCACTATGATGTGTTCAAGTCAAGAAAATAGTGATAATCAAGAATTTCAAGAATCGGGTTCTCCAGATCTGATGAGAAAAGTAATGTTTAATGACCAAATGAGAGGTGGGGGAAACCTTTTTGGTTCATTTTCTGGGGAAGATAAGTCTAGTTCAGCCGTGGAATCAAATTATAAAGAATCATCACTGATTGATTTGAAGCTTGGAAGGTTTCCTGATCATAATATAGATGCAAATATTTTCAAATCTCCCAAAAGTATGCCTAGTTTCACTTCTGCTGAGTCCATTGTTCCAGCAAAGAGAATGAAAACTGGAGGTGTGAACTCACAGAAACCATTTTGCCAGGTTCAAGGTTGTGGGAAAGATCTCAGATCATGTAAGGACTACCATAAAAGGCATAAAGTATGTGAGGTTCACTCAAAGACTGCTAAAGTTATTGTAAATGGCATTGAGCAGAGATTTTGTCAGCAATGTAGCAGGTACAACTTGTCCCCATAGGCAGAACTCTAAATTTGTAAACATTTTGTATTAGTCAATCGTAGTTTCAAATTTGTGAACTATATATGTACAATTTCTTTTAGGGCATACTTTTTCAACCTCTGAATAATTTGATTGATGATAGCATCTTTATTTGCATATCTTGTATAAGTGAGATGTTGTATCTCTTTTGTTTTGTTGCACTAAAATATGTTCTCCTCTTTGCAGCTCATGTAAATCAGTCTTTGCTACTTTACTTGTAGGTTCCATCTACTGGCTGAGTTTGATGATGGAAAACGGAGCTGCAGGAAACGTCTTGCAGGTCATAATGAGCGCCGAAGGAAGCCCCATACTGGTATGCACTCGGGCTGTTTCAGTCATTTGCTGTCAAAGTAGAACTTAATTTTGCATATTATAGTTTCCCTCTCTAATATGAAACTCACTAATATGCTTGATATTAGTTTCTAGACTATTCAGTGTAATCCATTTTTTATTAGTACATGTTATTGCCAAAGCAGCACCTAGAGGGTGCTGAAATCTGTCCATGATTGAAAGACTTGATCTCCCACAGCAGGGAATCAATAATCCCAGAAAAAGTTATCAAAATGATTTACAATCTTTCATGTTTCACACATGTAATATCTGCTGCAAGTGATGATCCTCATCCTGTGTAGTTTTTCTTGAGTGAGACTTGCTTTATGCCCTAGCAATCCAAGTGAAACCCGCCAATTTTAGTGGTGCATTGTTTTTACTAGATTCTCAAGGCCACTGATTCTTTCTGGCAGCTCTAAATAGAACACTCTGACAAGACTTAAAAGAAACCACCGTCCTTTTCTGCTTTCCAAATCAAAGTATCTGGTTTTGGAGATAGCTCTCTGATTCCTCAAGTTTTCCTCTGTAGCTGAGCTAAAAATTCTAATTCCCAATCATTAAAGTTCCTCCTGAATTTGAGACCTCATCTACCCCTAGTCCTACTTTCATCGATGGTCGATGGTAACATCATGTTCTATAATTGCAGTATGGAAGAGAAAACATCTTTTAAATGGATGTGTTTCAGCCACTAGTGTAATTAGTCAATTAGAGGGTTGCAATATTGTTCTTTATGGTTATAAAAGTTTAGAATGTTGATTTGTTTGCACAAGATGTGTTAGTCCTTGAAATTGGTCCGAGAAATTATGCAGTCTTTTAGATGCTGTCTTGCTTATTTTAATACTTGGAAAGAACATTTTCCATGCACGCGAATATCGTGTTATAGTAATACTATTCTAGTAATAAATCGTTTATTTTGAATGTAAAACAGTATTTGTAGACAATTTAGATATTTGAGCATAATTTTTCATGAAAATAGAATGATAGAGGAAGTATTGAAATATTATGGACCCAAATAGAGCATTTATAATAATGAGGATTCATACATTTGATTCCAACAAGCTTGGTATTGATGCATAGTTGTGGTTATTGTACATCAAATAGTATAAATTTGTTTCATCTCAATATTGCTATATATCATGGATTTTATGTAGAAGATAGTGCTAAAAGGTTTAGAGAATGATAATGTCAAACTCTATATAGATATATGCAGCATTAATTGTTTTAAGAGAAAACAATGTCATTTTTATATATGTAACAATTTGTAGAAACTTTCTTCCAACAAATAATATTTGAAAACTGTGATAGTGAATACATTATTATTGTTATAAACTTCAGAATTTGTGTTTACTCTCACACGCTATGAATAATACTTATCTATTAATCAACAAGTGCTAGACCTAATGCAAGTTTTAACAAGTAAGCCATAATTCCAACTAGTTCCTATACGGATCTTGACTTCATTGTGTTTGTATTTAGTTAAGCTCGTATTATTTCAGATTGTAGGTCATCTGAAAGGTCTTCCTCCATATGATTTTAGGTCTGCCATCCTCATTAGCACATTCAATCATCATAGCGTGACACCTATTAGTCGTTGGTACATAAGGATATCTATTTAGTCCATAAGCAAACCATCTCAAGTGACGTTTTATCATTTTATCCTCCATGTGCTTGCACCTATGTCAGATGTGGTCATTTTTTATCTTGTGCAGTCTTGTATGAGTGCTCGTTTATCTCAATACTTGTATTTTAGCATACCATGCCTCGGTGTTTCTCTATTATGTGAAATGTTTTTTAAAAAAAATCATATGTGCAGTACCATAACACACCACGTTTTGGCAGGTACCAGATTTCGTGGAACTTCTTTTGCAACTTCATCCTTCGCGTGCCAAGACATTCTTGGTGGCCGCTTTCTGCATCAGCCTAAATATGAGATGAATGACTGGTATAAGAATGTAAAATTTGAAGATGGTGTTGATTATAGCCCTCAACTTGCCGCGCCCTTTACAAATGGACAGTTACAACCAAAATCTGTTTTCACGTCATATCATTCCAAGAAAGGGTGTCAACCTGAAGGACTACCTGCTGTAACAACGAGCAGAATTAACGAGAGTACAAACTCATCTCTGCATGATATGCGAGGACTGGATTTTGTTTCCCCTTCTCTGTTCCACACCACCTCAACTGGATCTGAAGTCTTGCATGTTTTGGACACATCTTCCACCATTCAGGGGCTATCAGGGATATCAAACTCCAGAAATGCTCTCTCTCTTCTGTCATCTCAATCACAGGGCTCGTCAAATCATTCCAATGTTTTTCCCGCTGCCCGCCCCCTGATTCCACCAAGCAATAATTCATATTACAATGTGACTCAAGCATCTAAAAAAGTCCTGGGACTTGATCCTCAGGCTTCAGCAGGTAGAATGTCCAATACGTTCAATTCATCTGGGGTCAATTCTTCATGTGGACTAGACCAGATGCTGTTTCCTAGCAACACTTGTGGCATCAATGGGATCATTCAAGGATCAGATTTGGTGAACCCCAACAAGAATCAACTTTCTTGTGAAGATGGACCCACCATTGATTTGCTCCAGTTGTCGTCACAGCTTCAGCATGTGGAGCATCAAAGGTTTTCCATGCAAGTGAAGCAGGACAGCAATGCTTTTCCCGGCCTCAGAATCACTTGAGCAGGTAGAAAAATGTGCTGTATCACTATCAGTGTTTTGCTTAACTAACTACATCTGATGCTTCATTCTGGTGATTACAGAAGGATCCTTTATCTTTTAGCTTCAATAATTGCTTCAACTATATCTCATGCTTCAACTATATTTATGCTTCATTGCTTAACTACACCACATTCTTAGATATTCACCTACAATTTTTATTCATATTTGTTGGTTCCAAGACTGTACAATGAAGGCGTCAGGTTAATTTCTTGTTGTCAACATCCAATAATGGCTGATCCTATCTTAGTATTGGATGTTCCATACAGATGGTTATCTTGTATACAAAAGCAGGACTGTAGATTTTGTAACAATGCAGCTAGGATCAAGTTGCATGAGTAATCAATCTTGCGTTGTTATGTTGCCCTTCTTGCCCTAAGTTAAACTTGCTGTTTGTAGATGCAAATATCTGGATTATCGTCAAAATTGGTGGCCGCCGAACAGCTGAAGTGCACAGCAACTCATGCTAGAACCAGCCAACCTTCTTAGCTTACAGAGGTGGGAGCATCAGGGAGCAAGTCTTTGGAATGTTCACTTCTTCATTGTTGTTTCTTTTTCGACACTGACAACTATTACTCATGGTGACATTCAATAATAATGTATTTCTTTCTCTTGGATAATTAACAAAATAATCATGACTTGGTAGTCAAGTTAATTTGTGTACAAATTATCTACCCTTTTCATTCCTTTCTTATGAACTAGTTGCTCAGGTATTTCATGAAAATGTGATGAAATGTTATGTACTCATTACAAAGAGTGCATTATTTGTGTGCAAAGTTTGCCCTGGAAACTGATTTGGCTCGACCTGTTCAAAAGAGTATATGCAGAAAATCATGTTATGCTTGGCAACTGAGGAAAGAGGATGAGCAAGGATAATCATAAAGAGTGAAAAAGGGTGTGAATTTTGCTTGTCAGCTTTGAGATATTAGTTGTGGAACGTTAATTGTATGATATCTTCAGTGAAATTAAAGGATCAGAAAATCGATTTCTTTTATCTGCTTCACTATCTTTCAAGTTGAAAGTCGCCACGTCATCGATGAACTGCAAAACCTTTGGTCTCTATTTATCTGTTTTGGCGTTATTGTGTACTTTGAGAATGTAAATAAGAACCATCTAGGCTGAAAAACTAATTAATAAATTTAGAGGGGTAGGACTCACAACCAAGTCGTTGTAGTATAGTGGTAAGTATTTCCGCCTGTCATGCGGGTGACCCGGATTCGATCCCTGGCAACGCTGTTTTCCTCTTTTCTTTACCACTTTGCTTCTAACATTCTAAACTTTGAATCTCTAAAAGCGGATTAAAAGTGTAAATCCCAGATATCTATTCGAACCATTCTTCTTTATAGTCTATATTTAAATCAGCTTAAAAACTTTCCTATTTTTAACCCTGTTTTGCCTATCCAGTTGCATGTAAAAATGGAGAAATGCCATATTATTTGCTGCAGTATCTTATAAGTACTAGCTATTGTACAAAAGAGGAGATTCAGTTTAGTGATGGTAAAAAAGCATCTCCCTGATTATAAACAACTACTATTACATGTCTATTTCTTAATAAAACGTATATTTCCTTTCAGTTTTAACAATGTTACTATTATTCCTAATTGATTGGCAAGTCAATCGAGTACAAATCTAGGGGTATTCAGAAAGAGTAATTGATATTATGGCATCCCAATGTGATGATTTTTCTTAGGTCAACCTGTCTTAACTTTTGACTTTTCCACTCAGAAAGTTGCTCTAGACCAAACATTATGGAAATTTTGAGATAACAACAAAAGACAACTTGCTAAAGAATATGCTTATGAAATCCAATAACAGCCGGCTTGTCCAGAAAAATATAATGGTTTTGATTAAATTAAATGGCATAGTCGCATAGATATTGTCCTCAACTCTCCGGACATAACAAGACTAACAGCCTCCTTAATGCAAAATATAATTAAATAAATAAAAAACTCGAACGAAGCAAAATGATGATTGTAATACAAATGCCTATAATCAAAGGGGAAGTATGCGTGATAATACTATATTTTTGTCTACTTTGAGCTACCATTGGGTAATTTTGGCAGGCAGCAGTCGAGGCTGCTGATGGATTAAGCTCGTCCCATGCTTCAATCCATGTGATCATGGCATCAGCCAGCTTGTTAAAGTAATCATCCACCTTGCCAAGCTTTGCCTTCACTTGTTTTGAGAGTTCAAGGTAGCATTTTTGGACAGAGGTGCAGTCCATTGGAAGAGCAACAGATTGGAAGAATGGGATCAACTCCTCTTGCCAGTAAATATCCTTGTATTCTTTCTTCAGGTTCACAAATGGATTGCTGGCTTTGCTGTGCCAAATGTATGGCAGACCTGTCTTCACTCCCAGTCCTAAGTGATCACATATCACCTACACACACAAAAATGATAGGATGTATGTGTGAGAAATCACTAAATATGACAAATGTTAAATTATGAAATCATTATTTCAAAATCACAATAAGTTCAGTCTAGAAACTTTAAGGAATAAAGTTTTCACAAGTTCAAATCATAGATCTATACAATCTCAAAGCAGGAAATGCAGGCCATGGAACTAGTACTAGTAATACCTTGGTGCACCAGCCAGCCCACATGTCGTCGTAGCGCCAAATAGGCTGTCCATCGCCCATGAGTCCAAAGTACATAGCAGGGCCAATCAACTCACGGTCGAATGCCAAATTCATGCCACATGGGGAAGAGGGTCCCCTTTGGGATTGTCATAACAGCATCAACATACGTTAAAAAAGACAACAACACATGGTTAGGGACCACATTAAGGAGTTAAGATCAAGAAAATGAAAGGGAAAGTTACACATTTGGCCGGTCGGCCAAAAGAAATTACATTCTCTAGCCAATTTACAAAAAAAATGTGTGTGTCGGCAATTATTTTGGTGGGAGGCTATACTAGGAAGGCGATGCTACCTGGTGTTCCTTTCAAGAGGCTTGACAAGCTGGGTAGGTGCATCATAATCATGGATGTTGAGCCTGAAAGAAATAATCTCTTGATTATTTTCATTGATTGAAAAAGTATATATACATTTACATATTTTCATAATAGGAGAATCATATTCCTATTCTACTCCTAAAATCTTATTCTACTTGGATACTAACTATACAATTATGGTAATACAAATATTATGGTAAGTGTACACTACTAATTACATTACAACTTTACCTAAACTAGGATACTAAAATATGTTGGGATACAATTGTTGTAGGGAACGGGAAGTAAGTAACTATTACAATAGTAGAAATGATAAACAAACTATTACAATAAAACTGGAAATCAAAACCTTAACAAACTGCTTGTGTGATTCACTGAGTCGAGTGATGACACTCTTTCTTTAAGACAAGATTGCCCCGTATATCTCCTTTTACGGTGTTGAGCAATAGTCTCCCAAGATACAACAACAACTTTAACAAGTGAGCAAAGGAAACTCAAGTGTTACTCTTGAAGAACTTTGAGTATAGTTACTTTGCTAGAGAGGAAGAATATGAAATCAGAAATTCTGGAGAATTTTCTAAGTGTTGAGTGTTTTTCAATTGAGCCAAAGGCCTCAATTTATAGTGTAAGTAGAAGACCCCCCAACTAGCCAACTAATGGACTTCAATAGCCATGTAATTGCACTTGAATGAGGGGTTACATTCAGCCAAATAATGGTTGAATTCATGTGGCAAGTAATGGAGAATCAATGCTCCAAAACCAACTCCAATGTCAGATTTTTCCAACTTCTCGTTGCAGCTTTCTGCCTCCGAAGTGCCGCGGCGCTGTGAATCAGCGCCGCGGCTCCAACGGTTGTGGCGTCGTGGCCCTTCACGGCTCCGCGGTGATTTCCGACTCGTTTCATCTTACACTTCGTATACTTCTTCCTTCCTTTACCAACGTGGAATACTTTGTCATTTGACCAATAACCGTCCATAATTCTATGTCTCAAACGTATTACATACGTACCAATATCTCTTTCACAAATGAAATTTGCGATACTTGGCACTACGTGTGCACGTATGTGGAAATGACATTTCCGGCGTGTGGGCCCAATTGTTCGAGTCATAAATTAATAGGATATACTTAATTCCACATTTAGTAAATTTCCAACAATCCCCTCTTGAAAGAGATTTTGGCGCACACACTTGGTGTCTTTTCCAGTAATCTTTTAGCGGACCGATGTTGCATTTGGATAGGTAGCATACGCTTTGAACCTTCCATAGTTGAATACCATCGGACTTACTTACTGCGCGGCGTGATGTCTTAAACCGTCAGTGTTTAGTGTAAGTCAAGTCAACAGTACTAACACAACAACTTCCTCTACTCAGTTCTTCGTAATGTTTTGTCCGTTGTGGCCGTAGACACTTCTTGGATTCTTAAGTGCGTTCATTTGAGGCGGCCTGTCATTGCACTTAAATAGGTGGTCTCCTACAAGGTATCCTGCTATACCCCACTTTACAAATGTTAGGAACCATTAAAAATTTCTCCAAACCTAACCTCAACCGGTGAGGATCATTAAAGGTTTTGAAAACTTAACCTTCACCCACACTTCAGATATCACTTATAGTCTATCGCGGGATCGACTTTGGATTTGGTGTTTCTCTACAGAAATCACTATCCGAAGTGCTCATGCTTCCACCGAAACGATCAACTGAACCTTTACAGCTTAGTTTTCCCATTGAACCTAATTCATGGGATCTCTAGTCAGTAAGGTTGGGTTACCACCGTATTGGTCTTTATACTTTGAATTTTAAGCCCATTCCCCTAGACAGGCAGAACATCTGATCCTTGGGTAAGCCCTTTGTCAGTGAGTCAGTTATGTTATCCTTTGATTTTATGTAATCAATGGATATTATACACGTGGTGATCAACTGCCTAACGGTCTTATGTCTCCGTCGATTATGATGAGACTTGCCATTGTACATAGAATTTTGTGCCTTTCTTAGAGCCGACTGGTTGTCGCATTGGATCATTACAGAAGGTACGAGTTTGTTCCAACAAGGAACATCCTCTAAGAAGTCATAAAGCCACTCAACTTCTTCTCCTGCTTTGTCTAAAGCGATAAACTCCGATTACATCGTGGATCAGGCGATGCAAGTTTGCTTAGAGGATTTCCAAGACACAACTCTACCACCAATTGTAAATACATACCCACTGGTGGACTTGGTGTTCTCTATATCAGATATCCAGTTTGCATCATTGTACCCCTCTAGTACAGCTGGATATCCCGAATAATGGAACCCGTAAGTTAGCTTGTATTTCAGGTATTGAAGTACCCGATTCAACGCCTTCCAGTGATCATCACTCGGATTACGGGTAAACCTAGCCAACTTGTTGACTGCATAAGCAATATCAGGTCGGGTGCAGTTTGTTATGTACATCAAACTTTCGATCACCTGTGCATATTGCTCCTGGCATATGGGTGCACCATGATTTTTATCAAGATTTTGATTTCTATCCATTGGTTACTTTATAGGCGAACTGTCAAATATCTCAAACTTTCTCAAAACATCCTCGATGTAGTGAAACTGAGATAAGATCAGTCCGTCAGACGTCTTAGAGATTTTAATCCATAAGATGACATCTGTGATACCCATATCCTTCATGTCGAAGCATTGTTTCAACATGTTCTTAGTCTCTAGGATTATCCTAGGACTGCTTCCTGTGATCAACATGTCGTCTACATACATGCATATCATAACAAATGAGTCAGAGTTACCTTTCGTGTAGACACATTTATCACACTCATTAATGGCGAAACCCTTCGATAGTACAGTACTATCAAATTTTTCGTGCCCTTGCTTCAGGGCTTGTTTCAACCCGTACAGAGATTTGACAAGCCGACATACTTTCTTCTCTTGCCCTTGAACCACATACCCCTCGGGTTGGTCCATATAAATTTCTTCTTCCAAATCACCATTTAGGAAGGCTGTCTTGACATCCATTTGATGTATCTCAAGGTCACGCAAAGCTGCGATCGCAATGAATACCCGTATGGATGTCATCCGGGATACCGGGGAGTATGTTGTCAAAGTAGTCAAAGCCTTCTGTCTGCCGATAGCCCTTGACTGCCAACCTGGCCTTGTACTTATCTATAGACCCATCTGCTTTATACTTCCGTTTGAGTATCCATTTACAACCTAACAGTTTATTTTTCGGAGGAAGATCAACCAACTCCCAAGTATAGTTATGCAGAATGGAGCCTATTTCACTCTCAATAGCTTCTTTCCAGAGCGGTGCTTCTGGAGTTGACAATGCTTCAGCAATTTTCATTGGTTCATCATCAACCATATAAGCTACAAAGTCAGGACCGAAGGATTTATCCTTCCTGGCCCTTTTACTTCTCCTTAGTTCCATCTCTGGAATCTCCAAGTTCTGAGAATCTGGAACACTAAATTTCGGATATTCAGCCACTTCGAGATCCACTAGATCTGAACCATCTAGATCCGGGCCGTCAACGACTTCCGGTTCTTGAGAGCTTTGTTCATAACTTCGTTTGCGAGAGATTATGTCTTTTTCCTTTCTAGGAAAGATACCTTCAGAGAATTGAGCATTCCTTGATTTCATGATTGTACCCGCGTGCATATATGGAATATCTGACTTATGCACTAAGAAGCGATAAGCACTACTATTATTTGCATATCCGATGAATATGCAATCTACAGTCTTAGTCCCAATTTTGACCTGCTTTGGCTTGGGTACTTCAATATTTGCCAGACAACCCCACACTTTTAAATATTTATATGTGGGTTTCTTTCCCTTCCATGATTCATATGGAGTTATGTCCTTACCCTTATGTGGGACTCTATTAAGAATCGTATTAGCGGTAAGGACATCTTCTCCCCACATGTTTTGGGTAAGACCGAAATTGATGAGCAAGACATTTATTATTTACTTCAATGTGTGGTTCTTACGTTCTGCCACACAGCTCGATTGATGTGAGTATGGAGCCGTCGTTTAATGAACAATGCCTTCTTGGGCACAATATTCCTCAAATGGCGCTACATATTCTCCCCCTCTATCGCTACGAATGAATTTGATCCGCATGCTTAGTTGGTTCTCAACTTCGCTTTGTAATATCAGAACGCTTCAAAGGCTTCATCCTTACTTTTCAACAAGTAAAGGTAACAATACCTTGTACTATCATCAATGAATGTCACAACGTACTTGTTTCCCCTAGTTTGTGCAAACTTCAAATCACATATATCTGTGTGAATAAGTTCTAGAGGAGCGGTATTCCTTTTGACAGATCAAAAAGAAAGCTTTGTGAGTTTTGCCTCTACGCACACCTCACACTTATGTTGAGGTTTAACGTCGATAAACGGCAGCAACTCCAACTTTACCAACCTTTGTATGGATTGTAGTTGACATGTCCTAATCTATGATGCCATAAATTAGAGGACTCAAGCAAGTAAGATGAAGAGGCTTTAATATTATTCATTTTACGTAATATAAGCATGGTGTTCACTTTGAAGAGACCTTCACAGACGAATCCTTTTCCCACAAACGTTCAATTCTTAGTGACTACAAATTTATTGGACTCAAACACTAGCCTAAAACCAGCATTAACCAATAAAAGACCTGAAATTAAATTTCTTCTAATCTCATGAACATGCATCACTTCCTTCAAAGTGAGCTCCTTTCCAGAAGTCATCTTCAGGACTACATTTCCTACCACCAGCACGTCAGAGGAAGCATTGTTGCCCATGAACAACTTCTTGTTTGTAACCGGTGTATAAGTGGAGAAGGCATCTCTGTTGGAACAGATGTATCTTGTAGCACCTGTGTCCATCCACCATTGCATAGGATTCTCAACCAGGTTTGCTTCTAGCACCACCGCTGAGAACTCCTCAATCATGTCGTCCAGAAACTGGTCCTTGACGACGTTAATGTGTGCCTTGCCCTTAGCCTTGGCCTTCTCTTGTTGCTCGGTCTTGAGCTTGCGGCAGTCCTTGATCATATGACCAGGTTTCGCACAGTGGTTACAGTTTCCTTTGAACTTTTCTGCTGCTTGGGTCTTGCCGTCTTTCTGGAACTTGTGCTTCTTGATTGGGTTCCCTTTGGCCTCATCCAGATTTGCCTTTGCTTCACCGGGTTGTTTACCCATAGGCAATGCCTTCTTATTATCTTCCTGAATTTGGAGTTTGATAATAAGTTCTTCAAAGGTCATCTCTTTTGTCTTGAGCTTTAAGTAGCTCATAAACTCATTCCACAAATGAGTAACTTTTCACTCAGGTGATGTAAAATCAATTGGAATTCCTGGACTTGGGACATCACTGTCTTACTATCCACCATTTGAAATTTCAGAAATTTCCCAACGATGAATTTCTTAGTACATGCATCTTGTGCGTTGTACTTTTTTTTATAGCTTCTGCCACAACTCTTTGGCAGTGCCAACAGTAAAATACACCGTGTAGAGAGGGTCTGACAAGCAGTTCAATATGTAATTCTTACACATGAAATCACTATGACTCCATGCATCAAGAACCATCTCCATGCCATTAATGACATGGATACCTAGGCCCCCTTCACCCATTTCAGAAGGCGAAGGGTCTATTTAATCTCCAGCTTGTGGAGGATCTTCTGTTAGGAACCGTGCCATTCCCATAACCGTCAGATAGAAAAGCATCTTTTGTTGCCATCTTTTAAAGTTTGACCCCATGTACTTTTCAGGGCGTTCATGGTGAAATCCAACGGGTGGAGGAGCGACAACATTCCCTTGAGCGGCAGCAAAGGCGTTGGATGAGCCTTGAGCAGTGGGGAAGGCAGAGGGATTACCTTGAGCAGCAGCAACATAATCAGAAGCAGTTTGATTTATACTAGTCATCTTTCTAACTTAGTTACTTACAACAAAATCTTGTCTTAAAATTGTTGGAATATAATTGTTGTAGAAAACGGGAAGTAGGTAACTATTACAATAGTAGAAAGGATAAACAAACTATTACAATAAAACTGGAAATCAAAACCTTAAAAAACTGCTTGTGTGATTCACTTAGTCGAGTGATGACACTCTTTCTTTAAGACAAGATTGCCCCGTATATCTCCTTTTACGGTGTTGAGCAATAGTCTCCCAAGATATAACAACAGCTTTAACAAGTGAGCAAAGGAAACTCAAGTGTTACTCATGAAGAACTTTGAGTATAGTTACTTTGCTAGAGAGGAAGAATATGAAATCAGAAATTCTAGAGAATTTTCTAAGTGTTGAGTGTTTTCCAATTGAGCCAAAGGCCTCAATTTATAGTGTAAGTAGAAGACCACTCAACTAGCCAACAAATGGCCTTCAATAGCCATGTAATTGCACTTGAATGAGGGGTTACATTCAATCAAATAATGGTTGAATTCATGTGGCAAGTAATGGAGAATCAATGCTCCAAAACCAGCTCAAACGTCAGATTTTTCCAACTTCCCGTCGCAGCTTTCTGCCTCCAAAGCGTCGCGGCTCCGACGGTTGTGGGGGCGCGGCCCTTCACGGCTCCGCGGCGATTTTCGACTCATTTCATCTTACACTTTTTCCTGCCTTTACCAATGTGGAATACTTTGTCATTTGGCCAATAACCGTCCATAATTATATGTCTCAAACGTATTACATACGTACCAATATCTCTTTCACTAATGAAATTTACGATACTTGGCACTACGTGTGCACGTGTGTGGAGACGATGTTTCCGACTTGCGGGCCCAATTGTTCGAGTCATAAATTAATGGGATATACTTAATTTTACATTTAATAAATTTTCAACAAAATATACTACCTAACTATACACGATAGAGGGGAATTTGAGAATCAATATACATAGGATATACACGTGTATATCCTTTGTATATTTAACACACACCCGCAGTCATAGCGGGCGGCTTCGAACGCTGAGACTGTCCCTAAAATCTTCTAAAAGGACCGAGGGAAGACCCTTTGTAAAGATGTCGGTAATTTGATATCTTGACGGGACATGTCAGATGCGTACCTGACTACGAGCAACCTTTTCGCGGACAAAGTGAATGTCTATCTCGATATGTTTAGTGCGCTGGTGCTGAAACGGATTACCAGAAAGGTATATAACACTAACATAATCGCAATAAACCAATGTTGCCTTTTGAATAGGACAATGAAGTTCCAACAGTAAATTACGTATCCAACATGATTCCGAGACCACATTAGCTACCCCGCGATATCGGTCTCGGCACTGGATCGGGATAATGTCGACTGATGTTTTCCAAACCACGAGAATAAAGCTATTGCCAAGAAACATACAATAGCCAGACGTAGACCGTCTGGTGTTCGGACAGCTACCCCAATCAGCATCCGTATACGAGACAAATGTGGACGTCGAGGAATCATATAAATGCAAACCATAGTCAAGCGTACCCTGAATATACCGAATGATGTGTTTGAGTGCATTCATGTGCTCAACTCTGGATCATGCATAAACAAACACATTTGCTGGATAACATACGTAATATCTGATCTCGTGAATGTAAGATACTGAAGGGCCCCTGCAAGACTGCAATAGCGGGTCGAATCCTCGTATGGTACGCCGGCCGCGACACTAAGCTTGGGCTTAGTATCAACAGGAGTGCAAGTGGACTTACATGATGACATTCCAGCCCTATCAATGATCTAAGCTGCATACTTCCTTTGAGATAAGAACCACCCACCTGCATGACGAGTGACAACAATCCCCAAAAAATAGCTCAAGGGCCCCAAGTCTTTCATAGAAACTCAGAATTGAGCATTGTCATGATAGACTGGTGTAAGGCATCATAAGAGGTAGTCAAAATAATATCATCCACATATAACAGAATATAGGCCAAGGACGAACCACGATGGTAGATGAACAAGGAATTATCTGACTTGCTGTGAGTGAACCCAATAGTCGAAACATAGTGTGCAAACCGCGTATACCAGGCTCGTGGAGACTGCTTAAGACCATATAAGGACTTCTTCAACAAACAGACATGATGAGGATGTTTGGGATCCCTAAATCCCAAAGAATGATGCATATAGATTGTTTTCTTAAGATCACCATGTATGAAAACATTCTTTACATCTAACTGATAAATAGGCCATGCTTTCGAAAGAGCCAAGCTAAGCACAGTGCGAATGGTAGCCGATTTTACCTCCGGACTAAATGTCTAACCACAATCTACACCAACATGATGAGTCTTACCATTACCCACAAGCCGCGCCTTATGTCGGGCAAGTGAACCATCTGAATTTTCCTTATGAGCAAAAATCCACATAGACCTGATAATACTAATACCAGATGGACGGGGTACCAACTCCCACGTCTTATTATCAATAAGAGTATTATATTCATCGGTCATAGCAATTTTTCAATTCGGGTCATTTAAAGCAAACACATGATTACGGGATAATGGTGATTTAAGGACATTAGAATGTAAATTAAAATGTCTTTTTGGTTTAAAAATACCTCGTTGACTACGAGTGACCGGTCTATGACTCGAGGAAGAATTGAGCGAATTTTAGGAATTTTCTGGGCTCGGAACGGACTGGCCAGCAGGCAGTGGGCCTGCTGGCCCAACCCGGTAAACAGACGCAGAAATTAGACCAGTTCCAGAATTAGGCTGCACTGGCCGAATCGTTGAAACTGGCCCAGTGACTGTATTGGGAATCACAGTTTGTGACGGACCAGTAGGACCAACGGGCAGTGGGTCCGATGGAGAATTTTGGGTGCGAGATACGTCCAAAAAATGGTGAATAATATACGGGGATATACCATCATTCATCATCCAAAAAATTATACGAACTAGGCACGGGAGTACTAACCTTAGCAAATGAAAATTGGGATTCATCAAAAATTACATGGCGATTAATGATGATTTTATTGGAGGATAAATCAAAGCAGTTGTAACCACAATGATTAGACGGAAAACCCAGAAATACACACGGAGTAGACCGGGCCTGAAGTTTGTTAATTGTGGTGGACGGAAATAACGGATAACACAAACACCCAAAAACCCGAAGATGTGAATACGAATGAGTCTTATTATATAAAATTTGAAGGGGAGAATAATATGTCAAACCTTTGAAAGAAATTATGTTAAGGAGATATGTAGTCATTTGTAGAGCATGATGCCAAAAAGATGGGGGTACGGAAGCATGAATCAACAAAGTTCGGACAATGTTATTTATGGAACGAATTTTGCGTTCGACTTTTCCATTTTGTGAAGACGTATGAGGACAAGAAAAATGAAAATTGATCCCATTATTAGCACAGAATTCTCAAAACACCTCATTGTCATATTCTTTTCCATTATCACACTGAATATTTTTTATTTTCCGTTCGAATTGCGTTCTAGTGAATGCTCTAAATTTTAAGAAGATGGAAAAAACTTGAATTTTTTTCGCTATCGGAAAAGTTCATAAAAACTTAGAATAATCATCCAAAAAGAGAACATAATACCGATGACCCAAAGAACTAAGAACATGAGACGTCCATAAGTCACTATGAATAATATCAAATGACATTAAAGTATGAGAATTTGAGTCTACAAATGGCAACCTAACAATTTTATCTAAAGAACAAGACTGACAATTTGGAGTACTACGCATACCCTTACATGAAATAAAATTATTTTTATCTAATGACGACAAAATAGATGATCCCGGATGATCAAGATGAGCATGCCACAAGGAAGGAGAAAGGGTTGCAAATGCGGATGGCAAGGCTTGACTCGATGGACCAGAACTGGGTGTGATAGGATAAAGATCTCCCATACTATCACACCTCATGAGAGGACTCCCCGTCTTGAAATCCTTCACAAAGAAACCAAATGGATCAAATTCAATAGAAACGGAATTGGCAGTAGTGAATTTACGGACAAACACTAAGTTTTTAATCAATTTGGGGGCATGTGGGGGGGTGTTTTTCAAGATAAGAGGTGGATGAGGGGGAGGTAAAGTTTTATGATCATAACCACGAATTGGAATAGAATTACTATTACCAATAATTATGCCGCGAGGGTTGCTTAAATTGGAATAAGATGAGAGCGTACATGAATCGGATGTCATGTGGGTAGTGGCACCGATGTCCATATACCAATTTGGGTCCGGAGGATTTAAACCAAGCGTGTGCATTGCGGCTTCGATGTCGGTAGACGTGGGTGCCGCTGCGTGATGGGCCTGCGGGAGCTGGCCCAGTACCCCCTGCTTTGCCTCGGCCCGAAGGCCGGCGTAAAGTGGACCAGGGCGTGGTGGGCCTGGACTGTTGTTGGGCAGCCCACTGCCAGTGGGGCGAAATATGGCTTGGCCCAAACTGTGGTTGTAGGGCCCACTACCACGGCATAGGGGCCCATTGTGGAGCCCAGAACTGCTGACCACAGCGAGGGCCACCACCGCCACCACCATTGTGTCGGCTGCCGCCGTTGTTACCGTCGCGGTTCTTGTCATTATTTTTCTTATTTCCACCCTTTTTGCCGCCACCGTTGTTGTGGTTTTGGACCGATTTGTTGGAACCGGTAGGATAAACCGTGGACTCGGTCATCATGACTACGGGACTAGCACCGGTAGCCGCCCTCTTTGCCATGCCTGCTTCTTCGAGTGCAAGCATAGAACGAGTCTGATAAAATTGCGAAAGCGGATTGCTTTGCCGAAGAAGCGTTCCAACACCATTATAGGCCTCGGAGAGGCCGGAAACCATTTGGAGGACCAAACGATCATTCGAAACTGGCGCGCCAACGTTGCGAAGTTGGTCCGCCAATTCCTTTAATCTTTTGCAATAAGCCGAAACGTTAGGAAAATCTTCCATATTGACGTGGGAGAAATCCTGCTCAAGAGTAACAACTCTAGAATTTTGATTATCTTGGAATATATCACGCAGTCTATCCCAAGTCGCATGTGCCGTAGCGTCAGGCTCAATAATCGTTTGCAAAAGGTCGGTAGAAATTGTGGAATATATCCACCGGAGGACAGTGGCATCAAAAGTCGTTCACAACTTAGGATCATCCTCGCGTTTTGGCACCTCCGTATCCTCAGGAGCCGCGGGAATTATGTGATGGATGACTTGATGCGAGCATGCGTGGATTTTGAACAGTTCGGTCCACATCGCATATTGAACGTTTTTTATTTCAAGAACAAGAAAGATGTTATTATTAATGTTAGAAACTGTAAGGGCAGGATGAAACGTGTTCCGGGATGTAGACATATTGATAGAACAATATGTGATTGAGGGATTTGGAAGAAATTTTTTGGGAGAAAGATGAATCGTCGGCACAAAAAACGAGATGGAGGGCTCGGATTTCGAGGCTTAGGACGAGAAGGAGGAAGAAATTTTGGAGAGGATTTTAAGACCTAGACTTCTGATACCATGAAAAAAATAATCACTTGATTATTTTCATTGATTGAAAGAGTATATATACATTTACATATTTCCATATTAGGAGAATCATATTCCTATTCTACTCCTAAAACCTTATTCTACTTGGATACTAACTATACAATTCTGGTAATACAAATATTATGGTCAGTGTACACTACTAATTACATTACAACTTTACCTAAACTAGGATACTAAAATATACTACCTAACTATACATGGTAGAGGGGAATCCGAGAATCCGAGAATCAATATACATAGGATATACACGTGTATATTGTGTATATCCTTTGTATATTTAACAGAGCACCATGTGAAACTGCAGTAGGTACACCTTCACGGAGACTGAATGGGTACCCACGGACAAAATCTGCACGCTCTCTGTAGGGATCATACAAAGTGTTGAAGAAAAATGGACTTGACGGGGACAACAGATTTTTAATGTGTTGTTCAAGCGCATTAATTTCCTTTCCAGTTGGGTCTTTAGCTACCTGCGAATTAATAACAAATACCATCCATTAACACCTCATAAACATTGAGATCTGATCCTTCACAAATGTTATTTTAGTTATACAACCCTTTCCACACATGAGATCTTTGTAAGACCATTTTCTTCTATTAAAATTATAACCGCTAATACGAGATCATTTACTTACAATAAAACACTCAATATAAGCAAGATCACTTTCAAATCTGGATTAAAGAATTTATAATCTGAAACGATTTAAGTTACTGTTATCTATAAGCTGTCTCAACACTAATGTAGAGAGATTTGATAAATTCATCACATACACCCCCCAACACACACACACCCCAGAGCAATTAGAAACCCAGCAATCAGCAATGCAACAAATTTTACTGTAATGCCACCTGAATATACTCACAATGTAGGAATTCATATCAGATCCAGTATTTATATCAAAAAAATAACAAATATCAACATTATTCCAAACTCTTATATAGGTTATGTCGACAATATAATCAAATAATTAAAATTTGTTCTCTCTAACCGCTTAAGCTTTTAGATGATATGATAACAAAATTTAAACCCAAACCCAATTTTTATAACACTTAAACAACATCAAACCAGAAATAAAAACTCAATCTTTAACATCCAAAATTCAGCAGATCAAGAACATATTAAAGCAGTAAACACAACTAAAAATAATTTCAAAAAAAGGTAATCTTACAAAGCAATCATCGTCAATAGTATAGATATACTTCTTCTTGGAGACCATATAACCAAAGCAACGACAAGCAGAATCCTTGAACGAAATGCAAGAAGCCTTAGGACCCAGAATTTTGTTAATATCATTACGATTATAAAGCTCATAATCAAACCCTTCAGGAACCTTAATGACCTTAGAAGGGTCACCATCTTGAACAATGATAAGATGGTAAGGCTGGAAAAACGATCTCCACATCTCCAAGAAATCAAGATTTATAATAGTGGGAATAACTATGTCAAGTTCATCTTTCAGAAGAGGAGTTGAAGCAGGAGATACAGAAGCAGGAGCTCTTGCCATTTTTGTGTAAATTGAACTGAAAATGGAAGGAGCGTTTATGAATTAATTAGGAAAGAAATTAAAAGGGAAGGAGGTGGTGCCTAGGCATGTTCATCCGTATGTTTGGATCAGGTTTATCACATTTTAATTATAATTTAGATTTTCAGATTTGACAACATGTAATTCGAATTAGATTCAAATATATTCGGATTTGATCAGATTTTTTAAGTTTGGTTTCGGATATATCGGTTTGGATAATTTGAATTTTTGATTCGACTTATACCAAAATGAATAATCAAATAAAATATTTATACCACATTACCTTAATACATAGTTCTTTGTTGCTATCACAATCATATAAATAAAATACTTATACAAACAATAAAATCATTACCAAAGATGAAACAAAAGCAGTACTAGTCTATCAATGAACAAGTCTATTTTAGTAAAATCATTAGAATATATATTGACAATGAAAATATAAAAAAAATCTACTTAAAGATGACTATTTTTTAGATTAATTTTTACAGTGAAGATATAAACAACATTAATTTTTTTCTTCCAAATTTATCTTAATTTATTTAAATAAGTGGAATTTTATAAAATCATTAAAAAGCTACTACTTCTTTTCAAGGTATTTGATTAAAAGTAAGTTAGTAAAAACACTTCTTACTTTCTAATAGACTTGTCCAAAGCTTGGGTCGGGTGAGTTTTTTTTTTCTGCTTGCCCGACCATGACCCCATTTTTTTAAAAAAATTCGACCCTGGCCCTGACCCTTCGGGGACCCTAGGGGTCACGGGTCGGCCCTGACCCGTAGGAATAGGGAAGGGATTTGGCGGGCCGGGCGGGGTCTTTATTTTTTTAAATATTGAATTTCCAAAACTGAAATTGACATTCATACCTACACTATCATGAAATTTCGACGTTGAAATCTATTATGTATCGTGAGATGTTTACTAAAAAAAAAAATTAGAAATCGATTTGAGGGAAAACACAAATTGATGGGGAAAACAGACGTTTTCGTAAAAATTGACTGAGGCGGTTTGGTCGGCCGCGTCTCGAAAAAATACGTAAAATAAAAAAAATCGAGTAAAACGGACATCCGAGCGCAGATTTATGACCATTTAAAGTTTCACCAATTTACATTTCTCTCCTACATTATGCTTCCGTGATATTAACAGAACGACCAATAATATAAACATATAATTAATAATCAACTACCGTTTTTATTTTATTTTATGTCAAGCTAAATGTAGATTAGAGCAATACATATATTATAAAAATATGCATTATATCACTTAAATATTAATGACAAAAATATATATAAGTACAAAATAAATATTAATGAAGGAAAAATAATGTAAATTATATTTAAAAATACGCGGGTCGGGGTCGGGTCGGGGTCGGGCCGGGCCGAGCCGAGTCAGACGGGTAAAATATTCTGATCCTGGCCCGACCCTACATAAGATCGGGTCCCCGCTTTTTCAGTTCCATCCTATGTGTAAACTCTCAAAATTAACTGACCTTATCTTTGATTGATGATGACTTGATGATTTTCTGCAAATGAAATATGAATACTATCTCTAGAGTTATGGAGGCACTCAGGCATTTCAGTGATGTAACAGATTTGGTGGATAATTTAGATGTCAGTGGGGAGAGTAAATGCGGATACCCGCCCCATTATATAGACGGTGCGGATATGGGTGGTGCAGGAACGGGCGGTGCGGGCAGTGCGGATACGGTGGTGATCTTATATGAAATCCACCCCGCCCCACTACCCATGGCGGTAACACTTTTGATATCCATACCGGCCCCACCACTCACCAAACCATCTTTCATACCCGATCCAACTAGAACGAATGCGGAGCGGTACCCGCATTTACCCGCCCCAATGACATTCCTAATCACTAAGATAGTTGAGTGATAATTTTAACTTTAATATTTAACCGCATAGATTAATTTCAGGGTATGGTACCCTGGTGCGAATAAATATTTAACAACCAACTTCGCATTTTGAACTAACACACAAGATTTACATCCTAACTGTTGGCATGGTCGAACTTTTAGTAGGCCAATTTATGGGTTAAAAATTTGGTGAAATAACTCAAACATATCGCCCACACATCTAGTTTACAGCTATGTAATCTATTGTATCATCGTAATATATATGTAATGTATAGCTACATATAAATTGCTCAATTTTTTTATAACTTTATATATACATTCTTATACACTATATATAATGTATATATTTTGTATAATAATATATAAATATTATATAACTATTTACAAACAAAGTATTTCTTAGAGACCCAAAAATTCATCTCAAACCACCACCATCCAAAATATCTCCATTTATAGTGGTTATTGAGCTAAATCTAATGGAGCTGTCAGTTTGAGAAGGGATTCGTGGGTAAGCGTAAAATCACCATTGTCGGCTTTCGAAGTATAGAGATAGACAAGTATCAGGAACAACAGAAACGAAAACATTTTCCTTCATACCAAAAGACACCCTTTTAGAATAACAACGCAACAGTTAACAACCATCCAAACAAGAGTAAAATTGAAGCTCAGATGTGTCTGATAAAACAAGTAAATAAAGACATCGCCATAGCTGCGAATCTCGGGTTGCATTCCGGGTCGCCTCGTCAAGATACGGGTCTCTTAGTTTCTCTTGCAACCTCATAATTCTCTCAATTTCTTCCTTCTGAAATGAATTTAGCTCAACTACATAACATAAAGAATCATTTCGAGTCGAAATTTTCAAGGGTTATTTGATTTTATTTTCCTTTTTTACATATGAGAAATCATTGGAGTTGTAGAGAAGGGCAAGAAGCAACCACCCTTAGCAAAATTCTCCTCTCTGCAAGACTCCTCTTTTCTCTCTGAGCTGAGCTGAGCTTCCAATTAAAGTCAGTATAGCAGTAACGTTTCTAAATTTGCCATCTTAGAATACTTTATTGGAATAATTACAAACGGGGCAGAGAGAGAGAGAGAGAGAGAGAGAAAGAGAGCGGAAGAGAGAAGAAAATTAGGTTTTGGGTCTAAACTGGTAAGTGCAAGGGAGTTGGGCTGAGTTTTGGGCTAAACTGGTAAAATTATTCTTAAAATTTTAACATAAGCTCAATCCTTAATTACAAATAAAGCCGGTCAATCTGAGGCCCACCTCATTTTTGGGGAGAATACCTATATGTACAATACATAAGGATAGGATATATTTACAAAATATGACCATACTTTTCAGTTTACAAAATATACCAATAGATTTCTTACAAAATATATACAAAAATTTTGTGTATGAAAACTGTATAAAATGTGTATATCTCGCTCAAAGCTTAAATTTTTTACTCAGAATTTTGTGTATGAAAACTGTATGGAATATGTATATTTCGTTCAAGGCTTAAAAATTTCGCTCACATTTTTGTGTATGAAAATTATACTATGAAATATATATGTCTTTCTCAAAGCTTAGAATTCTCACATTTTTCATGTATGAAAACTGTATAAAATGGTATGAAATATGTATGTAACTATATAAATTTTGTATAAAGTTCATGTTAGATTTTTGGAAATTTAATACAACTACAATATTTTATACAACTTTCATACAAAATTAATACAATTTTATATCTCACTTCAAAATTTGGATAAATTTAATATAACTATAATAACATTGTATACAACTTTCATATAATATTAATACAAAATTCAATACAATTTTGGATCTCGCTTCAAAATTCCGATGAAATTCAAAATATTCAACTAACAGCTCGTGGAGATTGTCTTGTTGTTGCTCTAACTCTGCCTTATCAATATGAGAATGTATTAGAAATTTGTAATGAGAGAATACAATGCGAAAGAAGTTTCCAAATAGTCCAAAATCAGAATAGAAGTTTTTGTTTCTTCCGAATTTCTAGAGGGGCAATTAACTCAACTGTCTTGTGTGCACCTGCAGGTTCACCTACTACTTCAGTTCTACCGCCCTATCATCTTCTTGTTCCAAATCTTGATTACATTATATTGGTAAGAAACGATTAAATCCATTAAATCATACTCCACATATCACACTTTATTATTGGTTGAAGAATTTCATAATTGGGCGGGGTTTTGCCGGAAAGCATGGATGAAACAGAGCATCGGGGAACAGTTTCTTTCCCATAGTATAAGAAGTTAATGTGATTTAATAATTGGATAGTCATAGAGAATTTTGACGTCACAATGTGTTAGGGTCGATTTCGAGTGAGGAACGGGCACTTCAGTCCTTCAGTCCTTCACGACAAGTCTCTCATTCTCCAACAAAATTCAAAATCCTACGTCTCTTCAGTCCTTCACGCCGTCTCTCCTCCCTCTCTCATTCTCGACGTCTCTGCCTTTTTCTTTAAAGGAGATGCTGATCGAGAAATATTGTTGTCTTTGCTTTGTGCTTTGGGGTCGTCTTGGTGAGGTCAATTTTTGTGCATTTGTTAAGTTTTACCTATTGGGTTTGTGGAGTTCAATTGAAAAAGTTGAAAAACTTTAGCTTATATAACTGAAATAATATCTGAGTTTTGTCTACATTTGTAATATATAGCTATTTGGGTGGATAATTTTTGGGGTTTCTTGATTCTTTGCTGTGCAAGGGGAAGAAGTGAAAAAAATGGGGAATTCTGATGGTGAAAAAACCTGGAATTCTCCTCCCTCTCTCCCAAAGAAAATGAGACTGTAACAGTATTGATTCTTGACTCAAAATTTTGGGATAATTTTTGGAATTTGAATTTTTGTGATCATGTTGATCACTAATTGATCACAAATGAATTGATTACAAAATATGGCAGGTAACATGCGGGTGACGGATATCCACTTAAGTGATAGAGCGGGTGTGGATTTAGGAATATACCCGCCTAGGCTGGTATGGATGTTAAAAATTGTACCCGCCATGAGTGGCGAGTATAAAATTTTCTGGCGGGTACGGGTGCGGGAATAACAGCACTCGCCCCGCCCAGTTGCCATCCCTACCACTAATAAAATAACAGACTCTGCCTAAATAAATGGACCATCATTAAAGCTGAAAATCCTTGACCCAACTTGGAGCTCGTTGGGTTCGTTTGGGCCTTGTATTCTGCTGATTAACTGGGCCTTGAAAGATAAGAGTGTTGATCCACATCAATTCCATTCCCTTCAAAATGGGCCTTGTCCTCAAGGTCCATGGAATTAATAATTTGTTGCTGGCTTGCACTAGCAGAATCATTCCTCTGCTTCCAATTAGTAATCTATTCGAACAAGTGAGGATGAGCTGATTCCATCAATTCCTTTGATTCCCAAGTCCGGTCAGCAGGTAAGGAATTCTCCCATTGAACCAAGATTTGGTTTTTCTTTCTCCCTTCTTTCCATACCGTGCGCTCATCAACGATAGATTCGGGCTACAGGTACAATTGCTCGTCCTCGATTATGCTTGATAAATTCGCAATTGTGGTGGGTGTTTCTCCAAAGTAAGGTTTGAGGAGTGATATGTGGAAAACGGGGTGGATGCGACACCCGTCTGGGAGATCAAGCTCATACGCCACTGCGCCAATTTTCCGCAGTACTCGAAACGACCCGTAATATTTTTTTGACAGCTTGGCGGAATTGCGGCGGTGCAGAGTCACTTGTATATAGGCGCGGAGCTTAACATAAACCCAGTCCCCTAAGGTAAATTTCTTTGTCATTCGCTTTTTGTTTGCTTGGGCTTCCATTTGTTGACGGGTTTTATGGAGAGCTTCTTTAAGTTTATCTAGGAGGTTGTTTCTGTGGGTGAGAGTTGAGTCAATGGCAGCATTTTGGGAGTTTCCAGGTAGATATTGAGTCATTGTTGGTGGTGGGCGGCCGTATAGGGCTTGGAAGGGGGTGGTTTTGATGGCCGTGTGGTGACTTGTGTTATACCAATATTCCGCGAGAGCTAAGTACCTGGTCCAATTGTGGGGTTCGTCACTGACAAAGCAACGTAGATAGGTCTGGAGGCTACGATTAACGACTTCGATTTGCCCATCTGTCTCCGGATGGTATGCACTGTGTTGTAAGCTAATTTAGTACCCAACTATAAGAAACGTTCTTGCCAAAACTTGCTTAGAAACAACGGGTCTCGATCAGAAACTATGGTTTTGGGTAATCCATGAAGTTTATGTCAGTGAGGAATATAGAAGCTAGGTATGAAGCTGTGTATTTGGTGGGTAATGCGATAAAATGGGGGAATTTGGATAAGCGGTCAACAATCAACCAAACAACAGTTTTGCCAAATGACATGGGAAGGTGGGTTATAAAATCCATACTAATGTCTTCCCATACTTGATTTGGTACGGGGAGGGGTTGGAGTAGGCCGTAAGGTTTGTGGTTTACTGGTTTGTTTTGTTGGCAAATGGGACAGTTGTGCACAAATTGCTCAATTTTTTTTCTCATTGCAGGCCACGCAAACGCAACCATATGCGACTTAAAGTCGCCTTGACTCTTGAATGACCACCACAGGGAGAAGAATGATATTCTTCTATTAATTGCGACTGCATCCCTGTTTCATCAGGTACATATAATTTCTTATCGAGAAAAAACAAACCATCATGTACCTTAAATTTTCATTGACCACTGTTTCAAATCCCCTATCACTTAAAGCCACCTCGTGAGCCAAGGAGATCTTCTCTACTTAGTCCTTTAACAAAAGTTCTGATGTGATTTTGTTCAGGAACTCCGTTCCGGCCTTAGTGGTGGCATAGAAATGAGAGAGTCAAAATGTTACCCTTATAAATGTTTCTTTAAAGGACATGCAAATGAAGAATGTTACAAATATTTTGGGACGGACGGATGGAGTAATATATTAACTGTAGGAAAGGTTTTGCGGATAGCATGTTCTTCTTTAATTAGCTCCTTGCTTATCAATATACTCCTAATATTTTGTTAGTCCGTAGCTTTTAATGGGGTTTCTGGAACAACAATCCTTTTCACGAGAAAGATCTAGCAAAACCACATTTACATAGGATAGAGATTGATGGTATACTAGTTTTTAGGTTCGGACAGATTATTTAAGAAATATATCACATCAATTTTTCGTTATCCTATCATGTACAACCATAATTAGACTTCTTGAAATGTCTTAATCATCTCAATTTTCTTCAATAGTACAGTTCTACAGTACAATTATTATTTTCGGCAATTTTATTTTTGAATTTTGGCGTAAGAGTCACACTATTATTACAATATTTTGTTTGTTATGTAAAATAATTAAAACTTTTAATATAGTATATAACATATAAAATATGTATTAGGAGCATTATATATATATATATATATATATATAACATGAATACATGACACTCAAACAAGATTTTGATTTAGGGGTAGAGTTAATAATGCATGGAGCATAGGACTCTCTTCGAAGAATAAATGAAATTTCCGTATACGCATAAAGGAACGTCTAGAGGATTGCCCCAAGCCAACCTGTGACTCCCAACTCATTTTATCAACAACATTCTATTGGAATTAACAAATGGAACGTGAGGCATCTACATTCATGGACGACCTCAATTTTTCGCAATCAGCTCAAAGTGTTTTATCGCTGTAAAATAATGATTGACTATAACTGGAAATAAAATTCCACTTAATACTAGTAGAACAATTCTTTCACTTTTTTGGCATACAATAATTGCAATTCACTAGAGCACGCTCCAAAAAGTTCTATAATGACAGTAATTACCGGAATTAGCAAGCATTTTACCCTTGACTGCAAAGCAGTAAATCGATGATTTATTAGTTGTTGATGACTTATTTGGTCAAAGCTCATTTGCATCAAATATTCACACCAAATTAATGAATAAAAATATGTACTTTTACATACATGTATCACCATTTGCGTCAACCAAGGAACCGTGGGCCCTGAAATAGCGGCGAAATGGGGCTGCTCAACCCGAGATAATACATCAACGACTTGGTTTTGCCGCCCGAGCTTGTATCGGATTTCATACTCAAAATCGATCAATTTAGTGAACCACTTTTGCTGTTCCGGTGTTTGAATTGCTTGAGAAAGTAAGTGTCGTAGGCTCCTGTGATCCGTATAGATAATAAACTTTTTCCAAGCAAATAATGCCTCCACTTTTTGACCGCTTCAGTAATAGCATAAAGTTCTCTTGTGTAGGTGGAAGCTGCTTGCATACGAGGCACTAGTTTCTTGCTGAAAAATGCCAAAGGGTGTTCCAATTGAGACAAGACCGTACCAAGGGCAACCCCGCTAGCATCCGTCGTGACTTCGAATTCTTTCTTAAAAATCGGGGAGAGCAAGAACCGGAAGGGCAGTCATGCATTCTTTCAATTTCCTGAATGCTTATGTGGCCTTGCAACTCCATGTAAACTCTCCTCTTTTTAACAAGTTAGTGAGAGGCGAAGCCAAAAATGCATAATTCCGCACGAACCGCCGATAATAACCGGTAAAGCCTAGAAATCCCCGTAAAGCCCTAATAGTGGAAGGTGTGGGCCATTCCAAAATTGCATGTATTTTATCCAGATCCGCACTTACCCCGTCGCTGGAAATTATACGCCCTAGATAATGAACCTGTTTCTCTCCAAAAACACATTTTGAAAATTTGGCATAATATTTATGAGTGGAGAGTAAGGAAAATACCTTGGAGAGGTGTTACATGTGCTCAGCCCATCCGATACTATAAATGAGTATGTCGTCAAAGAAAACCAATACAAATCGCCTCAAATGTTTCCGAAATAAATCGTTCATCGCTGCCTGAAAGGTGGAAGGGGCGTTGGACAGCCCAAACGACATCACTGTAAATTCGTAATGCCCGTCGCATGTACGGAAGGCCATTTTGTGCGCATCTTGAGGATCCATCCGAATTTGGTGGTATCCGGACCTCAAGTCAATTTTAGAAAACCCTCATCTAGAATTTCATCCACCGTAGGAATTGAAAAACGATCACGAACGGTGATTGCATTCAAAGCCCGATAGTCAACACAAAATCTCCAAGTATCGTCTTTCTTGTGAACCAATAACACCGGTGACTAATACGGACTTTTACTCGGCATAATCACTCATTCATCTAGTATTTCTCCAATGAACTTAGTCATAATTTCTTTCTGAAAGTGAGGGTAACGATATGACGTACATTGACGGGTTTGGCATAGGGTTGGAGGTGTATTTGATGATCGTGCATGCGGCTAGGTGGGATTTCAGTGGGGGTTTTGAAAATGTGTTGGTATTCTTCCATCAGTTATTGTAGTTCAGGGAGTATATTTGGACTATTGGTCTTGAGTGTAGGTGAAGGAGGAGTGGACTCGTATGTAATGACATGTAGAGACAAAATAGAACCTGTTGTGATCATTCTAGTTAGTTGGGCCGGGGTGGATAAGGTTAAAGTGGGCTCATTGGTTAACTGGATTTCTTTTCCGTTGTGGCTAAAACTCATTTGTGGTATGGAGAAATCTGCCGTAACAGCCCCTAATGTGCTTAACCACTGAACTCCGAGAACGACATCGGCTCATTGAATAGGTAAAATAAAAAATGGAATAATGAATTCTTGTCCTTTTAAAGTTACCTTAACATCGAGGCAGTGACCCGTGCATTCCAGAAATTCTCTATTTCCTACCATCACCTTGACATCTGAAAGCATTAAAATAGGCAATCCGAGTTGCTCCGCAATCCGAGGTTGTAAAATATTATGTGTGCTCCCGGAATCAATCAAGGCTGTAAACTCCCTTCCCTTAATAGTACAATGGGCTTGCAAAGTTCGTGGAGCCGAAACTCCTAAATAGGCCGCCATGGAGAGATGAAAAGTACATTCATTTTGTTCCAGCGAGCTAAATTCCGTCGGCCTTGTTTCTTCAGTTTCAACTTCTCCATTTTCTTCTTCTTCTAGGGCCTCCATAGTTGAGAATAATGGGTCAGTAGCCTCATTGACCATAATAATGAGAAATTGAGGCTTTTTGCATATATGACCAGGGTACCATTTATCCTCACAACTAAAGCACAATCCCTTAGCTCGCCTCTGTTAGACCTCAGGTTGGGTGAGTCTTCTAACGAGTAGATTTTGTGGCGGTCGTGAGGGTGCGGGTAATTAAGGGAGTGGTGTGGGTTATTTGTTGGGCCTTGTATAGTTGGGGTTAGGCGGGTAATTGGGTTGGGAAAAATAACGTGGGTTTTGATTTATTTTGGGCTTGGATTCTTTCATTTTGACTTCTACTAACTTGGTAAGCCCAATTGCGTTGGTGACGGTTCAGGGTTTTAAGACCGCGAGCTCTTGTTGTATTTCCTCTCGCAACCCTGAAATGAAACAATTTAAAATTGCAACAGGTGGTAACCCATCCACACAATTGCAAATTTTTTCAAACTCTGCTTGAAACTCCATAACAGATCCTCTTTGTTTGAGTTTAAAGAGAGAGGCTTGATGATTTTCATACGAACTTGGCCCGAATCGCACTTCTAAAGCTCTCGCGAATGAATCCCAATCGCTAAGTTGGTGATTTGAGTGCATCCACTTATACCAACTCAAAGCTGGTCCTTGCATGCAAAATGATGCCGTCATTAATCGTTGATCAGGAGGTACGTGATAATAATCGTAATATTGATCAGGTTGAAAAAGCCAATCCAAGGGGTTGGTTCCATCGAAGAATGGAAGGTACAATTTGGGCGGCTTTATGGCGGGCGAAGGAGGTTGGAAATTTCATAGATTTGCGGTAGGAGGTGAATATGAGGGACCTTCTTGATAATATGAATTCGAATGAACGGTGGGGGGAGGTGGTGCGAATGGGTTTACGTCGTCGAGTCGGGCTCGAAGATCATTTACGACCTCGGTTAGAGAAATCACAGAGTCCTTCACCGCATCGAATTCTTCCGTGGCAGGGGTTTTGTTTTGCTTGGGAGGCATGGTACTCAATGAAAGCACCAAATTGTTAGGGTCGATGTTCCAATTACGAGTGAGGAACGGGCACTCCTAAATTATGTAAAAGGAATACGCAATGTTTTTGGCCAAACAAAAAAAAAGATGAGCCTTTTCATTATAACACACACCTATTTATGTACATAGATAATCAATCACCACTACTGTCACTACGCTACTTGGGGAAGCATAATCCCACTTGTTTGAAATAATGAACCACTAACTCACAAAAAACAAACTAACGACACCCACTAAAATAAGGAATTAAACTTAACTAGTACCACTAATAAAATGACATACTCTACCTAAATAAGTGGACCATTAAAGCTGAAAATCCTTGACCCAACTTGGAGCTCGTTGGGTTCGTTTGGGCCTTGTGTTCTGCTGATTAACTGGGCCTTCTTGAAAGATAGAGTGTTGGTCCACATCACAATGGATAGTTAGTGATGCATAATCATAATCGCATAAATGGTTGAATCTTCTATGGCTGAAGCCATCGGGAGACACCTATGATTGGCAACATTTTTCATT
This sequence comes from Anisodus acutangulus, assembly GCA_029783415.1. Taxonomy (NCBI): domain Eukaryota; kingdom Viridiplantae; phylum Streptophyta; class Magnoliopsida; order Solanales; family Solanaceae; genus Anisodus; species Anisodus acutangulus. Next base: position 8,206,906 of record CM056506.1, on the reverse strand, counting down.
TAAATATCTTAACTAAATCTGGCTGGTTTCATTTGGACACCTAAACTAGGCTCGTAGTGTGTCATTTAGACACTTTTTGCTGACTTGACAAGTTGGGTGAGTTCCACGTCAAATAGGCGTGTGAAAATGCTATTTTGAAGTGGGGAACATATTTTTCTAAATTTTTAACTATTTCTGTTTTGGTTCTTCTCTTTATTTAGTTATTTTGAGTTTAGGGTTTCAGGAACTTTCCCTAGATTACTGATACCATGTAAGAAATATTCTTCTTTGCTCATTTCATTAATGATTTACACTATATATAGTGGTACAAAAATATTTACCTTGCTACAAATTAGGTAACTAATCAATCCTAATTACAAGAGAAATCTAATTCTACCTAATATAGGAGATGTACAATTATAAATGCAATATAATTCTATTAGTTCTATTTGAAAAGCAGATGCAAGTCACACTTGACAAATTTTGACTTGATCGATATATAGTGACTTGATTAATTGTGAGTGTCCAGATATGAATTTTGGACCATAAGTTTCTACTTTCTACTGTGCATTGATCCAGATCAAGCAGGAGTACTTTTCAATTTGACAGTACCATATGTTGGCATGCCAATTTCAGTAAGCAATTACATTATGAACAATGTGAATAAAATAATTGGTGGGTTGGCCAATTCCACACTTGCCAAAATCAAAGACCAAAACACGAAAGATGTCACTTTCTTCCTTTTCCACTAATTTCCAATTGCATTTATGGGCTGGACCGCACCAAAACGTGAAAGATGTCCAGACCCTAGTTTCCAGACATTAGTGATAGAATATTACCATATCTTGTATATTAGCATTGATAGAATATTACCATATTTTGTATATATTTTATATTAGGTAAATATATATTCCAATTGTAATTAGGAAGATTTAATTACCTAGTTTGTAATTATGTAACGCTATATATATTGTACAAAATAATCAATTAAAGGCAAGGAACATATTCCTACATAGTATCAGAAGCCAAACCCTAACTTCTTTTTCTCCTTAAGTCGCTGCCCCTCCCCCCTCGACAACCCTCTCCCTTCTTTCTTCGACTTTCCTCTCTTCCTCTCTAATTTTCAATGGTTGAACAACCTAAATTCCATCATTCTCTTGCAGTTAACAACATAAAAAATTTCATTCCCATAACTCTTGAGATAAAAAAGGTTCAGTATTCATCTTGAGCGGAATTATTTAAGATTCATTGTCGTGTATACAAAGTCATCGATCATATCATCCCTCCAAAATCAAAGCCCCTAGAAAGACCTGATGATTCTGGCGATGAACTTTGGTCCCGCTTAGATGCAGTTGTCCTACAATGGATCTACGACACGATCTTGAATGATCTATTGCATACAATCATTAAAATCGATGCCACTGTACGATAAATGTGGGAGCGCTTGGAAAGTATTTTTCATGACAACAAGACACAATGTGCCTTGTATTTGGAAAATCAATTTCAGGCCATTCATCAGGATGATTTCCTAATGCGTTGGTCTATTGTCAAAAACTTAAGATGATTGCTGATCAATTCTCCAACGTCGGTGCCCCGGTCACTAATCAATGATTGGTGATGTAACTTATTGCGGGTTTAAATGAAAATTATGACGGCGTCACCACCACCCTCCAACAAAGCACGTCATTGCCTCCATTCTAAGAGGCTTGTTCGAGACTCATTCTTGAAGAAACCCGAACAACAAAGCGGGCAACGACTAATGGCAGCACAATCGACGCCGCCCTCATAGCCACCGGCGGCAACCATGCTGACCTGAGAGGCTCGGATCCCGCCCCATCCCACATGCAAGCCAACAATCCGACACGTGGCTTACGCTCTTGGAATAACAACAGATGAAGAAATTTCAGAACAGCGGTAGCGCCGAAAACAGTGGCAGCGGTGCCAGGAGGCAGCCCCCACTGACTGGCATCAACAGTGGCAGCAGCCTCCTCCGTAGGCTGCCTACCTGACATGGGCTGCGTGGGCCCCACCGACATGTTGCTCAACCTTGCCCCTACCTGACGTCATCCTGGGCCTAACCTTCGGCTCGACATGCCCAGTCTGGCATCTTCAACGCACGTCCACAACAGGAATGCAATGCACATGTTTCTCCTCCTTCAACCTACGCACCGACGGATATTGAGGCAGTTATGAACACGATGTCTCTCAACATTCATGACAATAGTTGGTACATGGACACTGGCGCCACATCTCATATGACGGCATCCCTAGGTATTCTCTCGTCTTATTTCAATATGAGCAATTTAAATTGTAATATTATTGTTGGTAGTGGACAAGGCATTCCCATTCGAGGTTATGGACAATCATCTCTTTCCCCACTACACCCCCGTTAGCCTTAAAAATGTCCTACATGCCCCGAAACTTATCAAAAATCTAATCTATGTGCATCGTCTCACAACCGACAATAATGTTTTCCTTAAATTTGATCATTTTGGTTTTTATATGAAGGACCTTATGGCAGGGATGCGAATATTGAGATGTGATAGCATCGGGGACCTTTATCCTATCACCACCTCCGTTAGCCATCCAGCCTCCTCTCCATCAACCTTTGCATCAATTTCGTCTCCTTTATGGCATAATAGATTAGGACATCCGGGAGACTCTGTTTTACGCTTCCTTAGCAAAAATAAATTTATTGCTTACAAATATGTTCATTCTCCTCATGTTTGTGAATCTTGTGTTTTCTGGAAACATATCAAGTTGCCATTTTATTCTTCATCTACTCGTACTTTAATATCTTTTGATATAATACATAGTGATTTATGGACTTCTCCTATCTTAAGCACGGTCGAGCATCAATACTATATGTTGTTTTTAGATAATTATTCAAACGTCCTATGGACGTTTCCCATTAGTAATAAGTCCCAAGTATATTCTATTTGTTCGTCATTCAGCACTTTCATTAAGACACAATTTGAAAAGAATATTAAATGTTTCCAATGTGATAATGGGAGGGAAGTCGATAATAATCAATTCAAACTTTTCTGCACCAAACACAACCTTGTTTTTCATTTTTCCTGTCCCCACACCTCTCCACAAAATGGCAAAGCCGAACAAAAAATTAGAACCATAAACAACTTAGTTCGTGCCCTCGTTGCTCACGCCTCTATCCCCCAATTTTTGTCATTACGCTCTATCAATGACGACCTATCTCTTGAACATTCTCCCAAACAAGTCTCTAACACAAGTCTCTCACTCAAGTTCTCTATCTTCGGGATCCTTTCTATAAGCATTTACGAACTTTCGGATGTTAGTGCTACCCCTCCATCCCTCTACACAAATCAACAAGCTGCAACCTCGATCATCCCCGTGCGTCTTTCTTGGCTACTCCCCCAATCATCGAGGTTACAATTGTTACGACTTGTCAAGTCGAAAAATAATCATTTCTCGGCATGTCATATTCGATGAGTCCCAATTTACCTTTACCAAACTCAATTCTCCATCTCGAAATTCCTATGAATTTCTAAATGATGGCATAAATCCCCTTCTAATTCATCACTTGCAAAATCAGTCATTACTGACATCGGCAGTCGTCCCCACCACTACCGTCCCTAGGCGGGCAGTCCACCCAGCTCCGCAACGGGAGCCTCGGAACAACCCATCACGGCCTTCCATCTCAGCTGTCTCTCGGCCATCCCTCCCCTTCTCGGCCCCACCCCTACTCCCAGCAGTCCACCCAGTCTTGCCTCTACTTCTCGGCCACCCTATCCCAATCCTGTCCAACCTCCCGCGGCACACCCACGGACAATGGAAACACGTGCTATGCACGACATTTCCAAACCCAAATGACTATTTAACTTGTCCACTTCGGTTGCCCCTTCCCCTGTTCCTCGTAATCCGAAAGATGCCTTGTCCGATTCTAAATGGAAAAATGCAATGATTGACAAATATAATGGTCATTGAAAATAATACGTGGGATCTGGTACCTCATCCTCTTGATGCTAATATTATTCGTTCTATGTGGATTTTTCAACATAAAAAGAAATATGATGGTTCTTTTGAGAGGCACAAGACCCGTCTTATATGTGATGGCATGTCTCAACAGGTGGGAGTGGATTGTGATGAAACTTTCAGCCCGTGAAACCAACGAATATTCAGACCGTTCTCAGTATTGCTTTGTCCAAGTCTTGGCCTATTCATCAGCTTGACGTCAAAAATACTTTCTTGCATGGAGACCTTCATGAAACCGTATATATGCATCAGCCTATGGGATTCAGGGATCCGATTCATCCAGATTATGTGTCTTTTGAAGAAATCACTCTATGGACTGAAACATGCTCCTCATGCATGGTACCAACGGTTTGCTGATTTTGTATCCTCTATCGGGTTTTCACATAGAAAATCTGATCATTCACTGTTCATCTATAGTAAGGGTAATGACATGGCATACATTCTATTATATATTGTTGATATCATCCTCACCACATCTTCTGATGCACTTTGCCAATCCATGTCACTCCTTGCCTCTGAGTTTGCTACGAAGGATTTAGCCCTCTAAGCTATTTTTTGGGCATTGTTGTTATGAGACATGCATGTAGCTTATTATTTTTGTCAAAGGAAGTACTTCGAAGAGATCCTTGACCGAGCAGGCATGACGTCTTGCAAACCGGCCCACACCCCGGTGGACACTAATTCCAAACTCAGTGCCTCTTCAGGTTCTCTGTATGCCGACCCGACTCACTATCGTAGTTTAGCAGGAGCGTTGCAATATCTCACTTTCACGAGATCAGATATATCCTATGTCGTGCAACAAATATGCTTACGTATGCACAACCCGACGGATGAACATATGAATGCCGTCAAACGTATTTTGCGATATGTACAAGGTACTCTTCATTTCGGCTTACACCTGTACAAGTCCTCACTCTCTGGTCTCACATCTTATTGACTTATTCTGATGCTGACTGGGGTGGATGTCCAGACACTCGTCGATCCACGTCGGGTTACAGTGTGTTCCTCAGAGATAACTTGCTTTCTTGGTCTTCTAAAATACAACCTACTCTGTCTTGATCCAGTGCCGAAGCTGAGTACAGAGGTGTAGCGAATGTTGTTTCTGAGTCTTGTTGGATACGCAACCTTCTACTTGAACTTCACTGCCCACTTCATAAGGCTACAATGGTTTACTATGATAATATAAGTGCTTTATATCTTTCCGGCAATCCCGTTCAACATCAGCTCACTAAACACATTGAAATGGATATTCACTTTGTACGTGAGAAAGTTACTCGTGGACAAGTTCATGTTCATTCCTTCCCGATATCAGATTGCTAACATATTCACTAAAGGACTTCCGCGCATACTCTTTGATGACTTTCGAGCCAGTCTCAGCGTACGAGAACCTCCCGCTTCAACTGCGGGGGTGTGATAGAATATTACCATATCTTGTATATTACCATTGATAGATACCATAGTTTGTATATCTTTTATATTAGGTAAATTTATATTCCAATTGTAATTAGGAAGATTTAGTTACCTAGTTTGTAATTGTGTAACACTATATATATTGTACACAATAATCAATGAAAGGCAAGGAACATATTCCTACAATTAGCTCTCAACATTCAAAATTCAATCTGAGTCATGCTGTGTTAATTTACTGATAGCTTCTGTATGTAGTCTAAGTTGCGTTTGGGGCAGCCTGGTGCACAAAACATCCCGCGTTAGCAGGGTACGGGGAAGGGCCACACCCCAAGGGGTGTGATGTAGACAACCTATCTAATGCAAGCATTAGTGGCTACTCCCAAGGCTCGAACCGGTGACCTATAGGTCACACGGAGACAACTTTATCGTTGCTTCAATGCTACCCTAATGCAAGCATTAGTGTTAATTTACTGATAGATCTGTATATAGTGTAAGTTGCGTTTTTTACTTGTACATGTAGCTGCTTATGACGCATTGGATCCGAAAGGAAACATAACAATCAAATGGGATGTGATTTCTTGGACCCCTGGTGGTTATGTGGTAAGTATATTTGAACTACTATTATGTTATATTCACATTCTAATAAGCAGTTTGAGATCTTTGGTTCATGAATGTTCCAAATTTCAAACAGTGGTGACAATGAACAATTTCCAAATGTATCATCCGATAATGAGCCCTGGATGGACTTTAGCATGGACATGGGCAAACAAGGAGGTAATTTGGGCCATGATGGGAGCACAAGCTACTAATCAAGGGGATTGTGCAAAGTTTAGATACAACATTCCTCACAGCTGTGAGAAAAATCCTGAAATAGTTGATTTGCTGCCAAATACCCCTTATAACCAGCAATTTTCTAATTGCTGCAAGGATGGCATTTTAGCATCGAGGGGAGAGGACCCCTCTGCTTCTGTCTCAGCATTTCAGATTACTGTTGGCTCTGCTGGGACTACAAACAGAACTGTCAAACTTCCCAAAAAATTCACTTTGGTCGCTCCAGGTGGTGGCTATATCTGCAGTGCTGCTAAAATCACCCGTCCCACTCTTTTCATTACACCTGATGGTCGATGAGTAAGTTTGATTTTCAAGATTTTCCACAAGATTGGAAGCAAATAGTAGTACTATATTTGGTAAGCCTGATTTTTATGCTCAATATGCAGTGACATGGAGAGTGATTTGCACTTACTCGCAGTTCTTAGCCTCTCGCACAACAACATGTTGCGTCTCCTTGTCTTCTTTTCACAATGGAAGTATCACCCCTTGCCCTTCCTGTTCTTGTGTCTTCCCAAACAGCAGCAACTGAGTCATGTAAGATTTATATGCATCTCCCATAGTCCATATCTTCACAATTAGTAGTAATAATACTATTCTCTTAAGACAGCGCTGATGTGCATAGTACATTAAACAAGTAAAAATTGGCCCTCAAGTAGATATTAAAGCTTTGAACAATTCTTGGACGATTCTCCTTAACGGATCATTACGATTGCAGGAAGACACCGAGTAGAAAAGGAGTAAATATGCCAAAGAAAGTAAATAAGCCAGTGCTGCATTGCACAAAACACATGTGCCCCATCAATGTGCATTGGCATGTGAAATCGAACTACAAGTAGTATTGGAGCGTGAAGATCACCATGACAAACTTCAATTACCAATTCAGCTATACACAATGGACACTCGTCGTTCAACATCACAATGCTACTCAAGTCTCTGGCTTTTCATACAAGCCTCTCATGCCCTACACATCAATCAGTAAGCCCTCTATCTCTTTATTAATTTGATTCATAAGCAAAACAGACACATTCTTGGCTATTAGACTGCCAAGGCGTTCATCAGGCTGATCATATTCTATCTATGCAGATGATACTGCCTTGTTTTATGGGAGAAAACCATATAATGATGTCCTTATGCAAGCTGGACCAAAAGGAAATGTCCACTCAGATTTAACACTTAACAAGGATGGAAAAAAACTTGATCTAAAGAAAGGTTGGGCTTTCCCCCGGAGGGTCTACTTCAATGGCAATCTGTGTGTGATGCCAACTCCGGATTCTTACCCATATGTTCCAAATCCTCCCGCACCAGATAATTAAGAGCATTGCCAACTCTGTTGTTCTGTTTCTCTTGGTATTCCTAGCCTGTGGTAGTAATTGGTGATAAATATTCAAGTACTGGGATGTAATAATGAAGTATTGTAATTCACTTTACAATTTCCAGAATTTGCGAAGATTTATAATGAAAAACTATGGTATTTAGTCATAGCACATTCAAATCGTCCAATTTTCTTGTAGATATCAAATGAGTGTGCCATAAATATCAATGATTCATACAACAGGTTTTAAGGATATTCGTTTGGGCATGAAAGAAGGAGCACCTCTTGTAAGGACTAACTCTGATCCTACTCTATTTTATTGTCAACAACCAGTATGTTGTTTCACTTTGTAGTCTGCTACTTAACATGAGAGTAACCCAAAAGACTAGTTTATTAGATGGGAGAACCCACTCAAGCCAATAAACCCATTCGTATTTCTCGTTTTAATCAACGAGGGACAATTGACATACAACTATTACCCCTCGCTTGAAGATCAATGACCTCGTTGGTCACGGCTTGGCACTCCTAACACCCATCTGGCCCCGTTGATCAAACGGCTGGTACCTTTTTTGTTTCTTTTTTCGGTCCTCCTCTTGGATACGGGCCACCACTCCTAGTGCCCTACTAGTCTCTCACGACTGGCAGCACTCAATCCTCATGGGTCCAGGCCACCACTCTTGGCATTCTACGAGGCCACCACTTCGAGTCGTGGGGCTTAGGCATTGATCAACCTGCTCTGACTGAACAAGAAAGTCCAACCCTTTGGTACTATGTTAATAAGTTCTATGTTTTTGTAATTATTTGTGAAAATATAAAGAAAAAGATAAATATATGCTAGCCATCTAAATTGGAACAGCTACGTCGCATTCATCAAGTCTTCTATTGCAGATCACTGGAGCAATTAGTAGAACTAATTTAGTACTGGAGTAGATCTGCTCCCTTTGCCATGTGCCCATTAATTCCTTGTACTAATTGCTCCATTTTCTCGTTAATTTGTAAGAGTCAAAGATTAAAGTATCGTGATGTCGAAATTGCATAGAAATAATTGTATCAACGTCATGCCGACACTTGGAGGAGCTGCAAAAATCTCAAAGAATTTTGCACTGCATAATTTTTTTTTTGGAGCAGGTGTTGTGCTAGTTGCACCCCTGGATAAAATAAAATGATAGGAATTGCCTGTATACTAGCGCCTTGTTCTACTTCGTGAGCAACGTAAATAACATTACTTATTAAGTTTCTAGCAACATTGATTTACTAATTAAGTCTTCTTTCACAATGCTGGGTCAATTCTTTCAAAGTTGTAGTTTGACAATTGCATATAAAAATCAAGAAAGAGGGGGTACAGTGCTAAACAATTTAGAGTCCCTTTCTAGGAAGCAGCCTTCTATGCGACCTTTTCAACAATTTTTTTTTAGATATGTGAATTTGCACTCTCTTTTTTTTCAAACTACTTTAAATAAATCACCTAAGTTGTCGAGAAAAGTGGCATAATTTTCCACCATGGTGTCCAAGATTTCATGGAACTCAGCTACCTTAACAGTTCTCCTTTTTGTGCTATGTTCTGGTGCAGGTATTAGATTGAATTCGAATAGTAGCTCTCCTTTACTGATAGGCTCTATATTCTAGTTTGAGTTTCTTACTTATAATTGCAGCTGCCTATGTCGCATTGGATCCAAACGGGAACATAACAATCAAATGGGATGTGCTTTCTTGGACCCCTGATGGTTATGTGGTAATTATATTTGGAGTACTATTATCTCATTCACCACTAATAAACAGTTTGAGATCTTTGATTCATGAATGTTTCAAATTCTTCAGGCAGTGGTGACAATGAGCAATTTCCAAATATATCGTCCTATAATGAGTCCCGGATGGACTTTAGGATGGACATGGGCAAAGAATGAGGTAATTTGGGCCATGATGGGAGCACAAGCTACTGATCAAGGGGATTGTTCAAAGTTTAAAACCAATATTCCTCACAGCTGTGAGAAAAATCCTGAAATTGTTGATTTGCTGCCAGATGCCCCTTATAACCAGCAAGTTGCTAATTGCTGCAAGGGCGGCGTTTTAGCATCGAGGGGAAAAGACCCTTCTGATGCTGTCTCTGCGTTTCAGATTACTGTTGGTTCTGCTGGGACTACAAACAGAACTGTCAAACTTCCCAAAAATTTCACTTTGGATGCTCCAGGTGGTGGCTATATCTGTGGTCCTGCTAAAATCGTCAGTCCCTCTCTATTCATCACGCCTGATCGTCGACGAGTAACAAGGGCTATGAGTAAGTTTGGTTTTCAAGAAATTGGAAGTAAACACTATATTTGCTAAGCCTGAATCTTTATGCTCAATATGCAGTGACATGGAGAGTAATTTGCACTTACTCTCAGTTTTTAGCCCCCTCTCCAAAACCAACATGTTGCGTCTCCTTGTCTTCTTTCTCCTTGCCTTTTTCTCAAAATGCAAGTATCACACCTTGCCCTTTGTGTTCTTGTGGCTTCCCAAACAGCAGCAACTGTGTCATGTAAGATTTATTTTTATATCTTCACAATTAGTAGTATTAATACTTTCTTGGACGATTCTCCTTAACAGATCATAATGAATAACTGTAATTTCAGGAAGACACCGAGTGGAAAGGGAGTAAATAAGGCAGTGTTGAAATGCACAAAGTACATGTGCCCTATCAATGTGCATTGGCATGTGAATTCAAACTACGAGAGGTTTTGGGGAGTGAAGATCACCATCACAAACTTGAACTATGGATTCAATTATACACAGTGGACACTCGTCGTTCAACATCCATTCCTCAACAATGCTACTCAAGTTCCTGCCTTTTCATACAAGCCTGTCATGCACAACCTATCAACTAGTAAGCTCCCTATCTCTTTACTTGATTCATATTCTTGGTCATCAAGGCGTTCATCAGGCTGATGATAATCTAATTATGCAGATGATACTGCCTTGTTTTATGGGAGAAAACCATATACTGATGTCCTGATGCAAGCTGGACCAAATGGAAATGTACGTTCAGATTTAACACTTAACAAGGATGGGGAAAAAACTGCACTAAAGAAAGGTTGGGCTTTCCCTCGGAGGGTCTACTTCAATGGCAATCAGTGTGTGATGCCATCACCTGAATCTTACCCAGTTGTTCCAAATCCTCCTGGCCCCAGATAAAGAGCGCTGTCCAACTCTGGTTGTTCTGTTTCTCTTGGTATTCCTGGTCGATGATTGTTACTAGTGATAAATATTCAAGAGCAGGAATGTACTAATGAATATTACAATGCACTTTACAACTTCCAGAACTCGCGACTTATAATGAAAAATAAGGTGCTTAATCAGAGCACATTCGGGTCATTTCATTTTCTTAATGATACCAAATGAGTGCCATGAAATGTCAATGATTCATACAGCAGGTTTGAAGGATATTCGTTATGCTCATGAAATAAGGAGTACCTCTTATAAGGACCAAGTCTGATCCTATTGTATTTAAATGTCAACAACCAGCTGGATATACAAGAGTTCACAAAATTATGTTTGTTTCACTTTGCAGTCTGCTACTTGAATGTTATAGAATGAACAGGAGAGTCTAACCCAAAAGACTAGTCTATTAGGTGGGAGAGCCCACTCGAGCCAATGAACCCATTAGTATTTCTTCTTTTAATCGACGAGGGACGATTGACACAACATTCACCCTGCTTAAGGATCAACGACCTCGTTGATCACGGCTGGCACCACTTCTATGATCTAGGCCAACACTCCTGATACCCATCTGCCCAGTTGATCAAATGGTTGGTATCTCGTTCTTTTTTTTTCTGTGGGTCCAGTTGGTCATGGCTGGCACCCCTCTTAGATCCAGGCCACCACTCCTAGCGCCCTACCAATTTCTCATGACCGGCACCCCTCCTAGGTCCAAGTCAACACTCCTTGCACTCTACCAGGTCACCACTCTGTGGCCTCAGGCGTTGATTGACCTGTTCTGACTGAACAAGAGAGCCCAACCTGAAAGACTAATCTAATAGGTGGGAGAACCCACTCAAGCCTATAAACCCATTAGTATTTCTTGTTACATTAAATTGGCTCTGCTAGAGTGAATTACTTAAAGAAGCATAACTCTGAAGAGCCATGTTCAAAGAGTCGGTGTCATTCAAATTTGTAACAGATCGTTGTTCACTTGTGTAACATTGTTCAAGAAACTTCAAACTCGCAATTCAAAATACTTTTATTCGAGGCATTTGAGCTCACATGCAACTTCAATAGAATTTCTTCAACTTGAAATACAGCTGCCCTACTCTTATATGTAAAATTCTCTCCTGAAGATTAGATTAAGTTTAAAGGGAAGACATATACACAGAAGAAAAAAAAGTCTCCTCTCTTTGAATTCATTTTTACAACTGCAAGGGTTCGGTTGTGGACTGTTATAGCTAATGATTGCTTAATGTTCCCATCAAATTAGGATTCTTTCACTGTTAGGTGTAGTAGGCTTAAATTTTTTATTATACATAATCAAGAACAATTATGACTTAACATCTACTACAAAGGGCCAGTTTTGCCTACAATACAACATGACTCGGGAAATCACACATCGTGGGGTCTGGAGAGGGTAGAGTGTACACAGACCTTACCTCTACCTTGGTAGGTAGAGCGGCTGTTTCCAAGCAGTTTTGCCTACAATGACCTTACTAATCAGAACTGATTATATATCACACCTAGGAAATGACTGCTTAGCTATTGCGTTCAAATGTCCCAATTATCTCCCGCCTTTCTCAACTTCATTGAAAGATACCAAAATAGGTGAGAGAGAATTATAGAGTTGGAGTGAGAAAATGAAATTATGGCATAAAGCACCCAACAACCATTAGGTGTGGCATCATCATGGGCTAAAATTCCCTCTCTTTTAATACTCCAACTTCACCTTTTAGTAAAAACATAAGATCCAAGATATACTATACTAAGGATGTCTCAGAAAAGAATATCTTTTGAGGGAAAAGATTACTCCCATCAATGCCAACTCTTATTTCCTCTAGCAAAGTTAGATTTTTTCGCAGTCGTCTTGTCTTCTATCTTGCCTCATGCAGGTACTATACAATCTTATAAATATGAAATTATATATTGTAGCCCCTTTCCCATTTATTGCCTGGTAATCAATTACATGTTATTTTCTTCCTTTTGGACCTTCAGATGCATTTGATCCATTAGGTCCATTTGGTAACATCACAATAAATGGGATGTCATGTCTTGGACACCAGAGGGCTATGTGGTAAGTATCTTCATAAAACATTGAATGACACGAAAGATTATACGAGTAATGACAATCTGAAATATATGCTCAGGCTGTAGTAACAATGAATAATTTCCAAATGTATCGGCACATTATGAGCCCTGGATGGACTTTAGGATGGAACTGGCCAAAGAAAGAAGTGATATGATCAATTGCGGGAGCACAAACAACAGAACAAGGTGACTGTTCCAAGTTTAAAGGAAATGTACCACATTGCTGCAAGAAAGACCCGGTACTTGTGGACTTGCTTCCTGGAGTTCCCTATAACCAACAGTTCAGCAACTGCTGTAAAGGTGGCGTGCTTGCTTCTTGGGGCGAAGATCCTTCCGAGTCAGTATCTTCCTTTCAATTAAGTGTTGGACTTGCTGGAACATCAAACAAGACAGTAAAACTACTCAAGAATTTCAGTCTGCTTGGTCCAGGACCAGGCTACACTTGTGGCCCTTCAAAGATAGTTCAATCCACTGTTTTTCTCACTGCTGATCATAGGCGAAAAACTCGAGCATTGAGTAAGTATACCCTTTTTGCTTCTACAGTCAGACCTCTCTATAACAGTCATCCCCTGTAAGAACATTTCACTATAACATCCATGTTTTTGTGGAACCGATCTTTCATGTTATGTTATATTATATGTTCTGTATAATAGCATTCGCTATAGCAGCCAGAAAATATCGGAACAAACGACGTTGTTATAGAGAGGTTTGACTGTATAGTTTCCTCTGTTTTTTGGCATTTCAATAAGCAATCAGGTTGATGTAAAATTACTTGCAGTGACCTGGAATGTGACATGCACCTATTCTCAGTTTCTTTCGTCCAAGTACCCGAGTTGTTGTGTTTCCTTTTCAACTTTCTACAACGACACCATCACCCCTTGCCCATCATGTGCTTGTGGTTGCCATCATAAACACAACTGCATGTAGGTATCCTTTGCATACGTCGAGCTTTCCCATTTATGCTAATTAGTGTACTGGGATTTTGATGATGCAGGACCGACTCAGAAAAACTGAAAAGAAAGGGAATAAACACTCCAAAAAAGGATAATGAACCATTGCTACAATGCACACACCATATGTGCCCAATACGAGTGCATTGGCACGTTAAGATCAATTACAAGGATTATTGGAGAGTCGAGATTGCTATCACTAACTTCAATTACAGATTGAACCATACACAGTGGACACTTGTGGCACAACATCCTAATCTCAACAATGTGACTCAAGTTTTCTGCTTCAACCACAAGCCTCTCGTCCCCTACCAATCCATTAGTGAGTGCATATGAATGTCAAATTTTAGTTTTTCTTCTCAAACTTAACTTAACAATCATTTCTTGATACACAGATGACACTGGCATGTTCTATGGTATGAAGTTTTACAATGATTTGTTGATGCAAGCTGGACCTTCGGAGAATGTTCAGTCTGAGGTGCTTATGCAAAAGGATAAGAATACATTAATGCTGAAGCCAGGATGGGGATTTCCCCGGAGAGTCTACTCTAACGGAGATGAATGCAAACTTCCCCCTCCGGATTCATACCCAATTTTGCCAAACTGCTGAAAAAAGACCATTTTTGTTTTCAAGCACTGCAATTTCCACGATTTTCCTCACCTGGTAACGCAAAAATAATCATTCGATGGCAGCAACAACATATTTTACTGGGGATTCTCATAACATTTAGATTGTGTTCCATCATCAAGAGCTTGCTTAGGTTGTTATATATTGCATGCATGCGGAGAGAGAAGTGAAATTGAACCTTGTTCATTTTATTGGGAAATAAGAATTTCCTTATGTATAAGATTCTTGCTTTCTGCCACTTCCAAGTTATGAAGTTTTCTCAACATCATTCAATAGTGTACATCAAGATTCTCAAAGTGTAGGGCACTAACGCTTTATCATAAAGTGTTACGATGTGTGCAAAGATATACAATGCATATGTTGAACCTCAAGAAATCAAACTGGTGATGCATTTAAATTTACTGAAGACATTTAGTGTTGATATAAACAAGAGTAGAGAATTCTCTTCATTGGAAGCAATGAAAATTCTCAATTATATTTCTTACAATTTTACAAGTTATGTGAATATAGTAGTATAAGAGATATCAAAATTGCTGGCAAAGCGTGAATTAGAGTAAGCGCACTGTGGGCACTAGCATTTGGAAGGTACGGATAGGCATCCGAAGGTGGCATAACACAATTGTCACCATTAAAGTAAACCCTATGAGGGAAAGCCCATCCATTTTCAAAGGTGAACTTCGATTTATCCTTCTGAAGTATGACCTCTGATTGCACATTTCCAGAAGGTCCACTCTGCATTAGCAGATCATTGTAATATTTGATTCCCCAAAACATAGCAGTATCATCTGTAAAAGATCATTTTCAAAAGATCGAATCAGTTAGAAAGATAAAATATAAACGAAAAGTTGTATTTCAATGTCAAGGGCAAAGATTACTCACTAATGGAACCATACGGGACCAGCAGGTCATAATTAAAGCTGAATATCTGGGTGAGATTGTCAAAGTTGGGGTGCTGAACAACAAGATTCCACTGGGAATAATTCATTCTGTAGTTAAAATTTGATATTGTGATTTTACCCTCCAGTAAGCTTTATAGTTTGTCTTAACATGCCAATGAACTCTAATGGGACACATATGAGGAGTACATTGGACCAGAGGTCTGTACTCATTAGAAGTGCTGAAGCTAAATAAGGGGAGTCCGGTCTGTCAGAGAGCATAAAAAAATATCGAATGAATATTAAGAACTTCTGGAAACCAAAATAAAAGAGAAACTGAGAATTTGAGATTAAAGATGGTGTTCACTCACTCTACGCATGTTCCCGGATGAGTTAGGTTATTTTGGCAACTACATGCGCAAGTCGGACAGTTTATAATATTGTTGTTGTAGAAAGAGGACAGTGAGACACAACAAGTGGGTGTCTTCTGAGCTAGGAACTGTGAATAGGTGCAAGTAACATTCCATGTCACTGCAAGGAAAAAGAAACAATTTAATATGATTATACCTTTTACTAGTGCAAACTTGGAAAATTTCATGATCAAAGAGGTATGCATCATTTGCGGATGTGTCATGTCACTAATGTCTTGAAAAAGTAAAGACACATAGTAGAAACAACAATATACTTAATTGAAAAAGAAAAATATGCAACCACCGAAAGAAACTATTATTGCATACTCATAGATTTATAACCAACTGTAACTTACTCAAAGCTTGAGTGAACCTCCTTCCATCTGGTGTTGGAAACTTGGTTGGTTTCCCCTTTGTTGCAGGCCCACAGGTATATCCAGGCCCCGGTGCCTTGAGGGTGAAGTTTTTTGGCAACCTCACTGTTTTGTTACTTGTTCCTGCTTGACCAACAGTGAGTTGGAATGCGCTGACAGCTTTCTCCGGGTCTTGAACCCACGAGCTAATTACTCCACCTTTGCAGCAATTTGCAATTTGCTGGTTATACGGAGTTCCTGGCAACAAGTCGACAATGGTTGGGTCCCTCTTGCAGCAATGAGGGATGTTTCCTTTGAATCTTGAACAATCTCCTTGCTCTGTAGCTTGACCTCCAACCGCACCCCAAATTACTTCTTTTTTGGCCCATGTCCAACCCAGTTTCCACCCCGGTGCTTGAATATGATGATACTTTTGGAAGTTATATATTGTAACAACAGACTACTTAATTCAAAGGAGAAAACAGTTTTTTAGTCAAACATAACTGTGATAAGCTTGATTATAAGCTATGATTGGTATTTTAAGTGACAAGTGACATTCCTACCAAAAAGAAATTGAACTTCCATGTTTGCACTAATTCAAATAAATAAGGAAATAATGCAAACTCGACGAGAACTTAAAAAAACAAAATATCAGTTTCAGCTTAATTAGTCTTATGGTTCCTCAAACCTGTGAGTGTTGGTTTGTGAATCCAATTAGCTTGGAAATCAGACAATGATACATCTGAAATCATGCTCCTTCTACATAGAATCATATTTGCCTTTGCTGAGAGATATTGAAGAATATGTCATTAGTAAAATAAGAGTATTAGAAATATACACAGATTATGTAAGAATCTGTGTATATTCAATAGTGTATATATTTAGTGATTTGATTAGCACCAATTAGTGATTTGATTAGCACAAATTAGTAATCTGATTAGAGATATGATTAGCATAATTTCAGCTTGTATACTGTGTATATATTTCCAATATTGTAAATGAAAGACACAAAATATTTTATCTTTTATGGTATCAGAGCCTAGGTAATCCATACCTTAATCCTTCGACCAACTCTATTTGCCGTCGACCATTTTTGTTTCTCCGTCTTCTTCAAGCTCCTCTGTTCCGACAGTAAGCCATGTCTGTTGAACAAACATTCGACCCAAAAACACCTTCCCCTTCTATTCTTCCTCCTCACCCTGCTCTTGCAGTGTCGAACATCAACAACTTTATCAAAGTCACCCTTCATATTGAAAAGGGTCAATATATCACATGGTCGGAATTATTCAAAATCCATGCTAGAGCTTACAAAGTTCTAGACCACATCTTTCCATCGAAGAAGCCGGGTTCCTCCCATATCTTAAAGAAACAGATCCCGAGTTGTGGTTACGTATTGACGTCATTGTTCTACAATGGATCTACAGTACCATTTTCGAAGATTTTCTCAACACCATCCTTGAACGAGACTCCACGGCCGAAATCGCATGGAATCGGCTAAAAGACATATTTTTCGACAACAAGAATTCCCGAGCCCTCTATCTCGAACAGAAATTCTCAGTAGTCCAGATGGAAAATTTCTCGGATGCCTCTTCATTCTGTCAACACCTCAAATCCCTAGCAGACCAGCTATCCAACGTCGGCGCCACCATGTCGAATGAAAGATTGGTACTCCAACTAGTTTCGGGTCTAACGGAGGCCTACTCAACATTTGGGTCTCAGATCCACCACGGCGACACCCTTCCCCCCTTTTACAAAGCCCGATCAATGCTCATTTTGGAAGAAACGGCAAGGGCGAAAAGGCAGCCGCAAACACCACCGACAACTCT
This sequence comes from Anisodus acutangulus, assembly GCA_029783415.1. NCBI lineage: Eukaryota > Viridiplantae > Streptophyta > Magnoliopsida > Solanales > Solanaceae > Anisodus > Anisodus acutangulus. The sequence goes on along the minus strand of CM056506.1, from coordinate 8,189,056 downwards.
GCCTTGCACGTGACTCACGATGATGAGGCTGGAAATCAGGGCGGAAATAGAAAGAATAACAATCGTACCTCCACTAATCGCGGTGGTAGAGGTGATGGAGGAAATCATGGCGGCAGAGGGAAGAGAGCAAATGGCGGTGGCCGTGAAAGACAACCGCCACATATATCGGGAGGGCAACAAACTGGTGTAGGGCGACAACCCAATTTTTATTCTGCGAACTGGGCCTATCCGCAGGGGTATGGGCCTTGGCAACATTGGCCCAGTCCGCCTTGCCCATACCCAACTGCACCAGCCCAATTTCATAATAGAAATGGGCCACGCTAACAATCAATTTTATGGCCCAGACCACCTCAGGCCCACATAGCAGCAGCCCAGTCGGCCCAATCCACATACGCACCAACCGACATTCAACAAGCCATGCACACTCTCGATTTTCCCTCCGGATGATCAATAGTACATGGATACCGGGGCTACATCTCACATGACTGCAAACGGAGGTAATCTTACGTCTTATTTAAATAAGAGTAATAATCGTAACATTACAGTTGGTAGTGGCCATACAATTCCAATTATTGGCTGTGGAAATGCATTGTTACCCAAACCCCATCCTCCCTTAACCTTAAAAAATGTGTTGCATGCCCCACAATTAATTAAAAATCTTGTTTCTGTCAGAAAATTCACAATTGATAATTATGTTACTATTGAATTTGACCTTTTCAGATTTTCTGTGAAGGATATTCAGACGGGGATGCACTTAATGAGGTGTGATAGCGTGTGTGACCTATATCCAATAACCACAACGCCTTATTTTGGACTATCAACACCTTCTACTTTTGCAGCTTTATCTCCCGAATTATCGCATAATTGTTTAGGACATCCGGGAGCTCTTGTTTTAGGCTCCCTTCATTGGAATAATTTCATTATGTGTAATAAATTTCGGGATAATTTTTTCTGTCATTCTTGTCCCCTTGGGAAACAAGTTAAACTACCATTTTATGACTCGTTATCATTAACCTCTTTGCCATTTGATATTGTGCACAGTGACCTTTGGACGTCACCTATCCTCAGTTCGGGTGGTCATCGTTATTATATTTTGTTTCTTGATGACTTTACAAACTTTTTATGGACTTTTCCAATTGCTAATAAAATTTCAAGTATATTCCATGTTTCTATGTTTTCACACGTATATCAAAACACAATTTAAAAGGGAAATTAAGTGTTTACAATGTGACAATGGGAGAGAATATAATAATAGGCCCTTTCAAAAGTTTTGTGAACAACAAGGAATGAGCTTTAGATTTTCTTGCCCTCATGCATCTTAGAGATATGATTAGCATAATTAGTGATTTGATTAGTACCATATTATGTAAGAATCTGTGTATATTCAATAGTGTATATATTTAGTGATTTGATTAGCACCAATTAATGATTTGATTAGTGGTTTGATTAGCACAAATTAGTGAGCTGATTAGAGATATGATTAACATAATTTCAGCTTGTATACTATGTATATATTGCCAATATTGTAAATGAAAGACACACAAAACATTTTATCTTTTAAAGAGAAAATACACTCACAATATATCCATATGGAGTCCACGATTTAACATCCCACTTGACAGTAATATTTCCATTGGGATCGAGTGCATCATAAGCGTCTGCAACAATATCCAGCAAATAGTGAACTTCTTTATTCAAGCTCAAGGACACCAAACAAATAGTATAAACAGCGGTTTAATTTCTATTATTTCTCGGAGTTTATTTTGTTACAAGTACTGAGCCAACAACAAATCAGTAATCTGAAGTATGAACTAACTCATTAACCTGGCCAACAAAAAATGCATAAGCCACAGATCACGCTACTATTTTGATGTCCCGAGCATTATAAATGTAAAAGTGAGGTAATTTAATATTACAAATGTAAGATTATGTAGGTGAATCTAATATCGCCAATGTGAACTAACTCAGCAATAACCAACAAAAATTCAGTAAAGCCACTGCTTGATGAATGTACATCAGATTGCTATAATCTCAATGTTCAGATCATTATGAATGCAAATCTTGACTTAAAAAACATTAAGCGAGTGAATTTAATATTACAAGGTAATATTGGCTAAGTCAAGGATCCTAAGACAACAGAAAATATTAATAACAAATATTTGTTGCTTCTAAACCAACTTTTTTTGGGGGTTCCAATCTAAACCACCTACTTGAAGTTTGACTATCAGATTTAGAGAACCTCAGCTAAAAAAATGGGGGAAAGATAAAATAAAATAAAAAATATAGTCATTTATTTAATAACATGGTCAACTAAAATGCTCTAGAGTGTTCCAGTGCGCCGCGGAGTATACAAAGCTGAGCATGCACATCAACGTGCATGACATTCTTATTCCATCAATAAAGAAACTCGAATATCCAAACTATCTTTGACCAAAAAGATTAATCAAATCAAATCCACGAATGACAAATAAATGAAATTACTTCTATGTCCACCCACAAGGATAAAAGGAAACAAGAAAAGAACAAACTTTTATTTTCAAGATTATCGTAATCCCTTTATGTGTAAATGTAATCTTGACTCTCTTCTTTCCGAGTCAATGAGACAGTGTTCAAGAATTCACATTAGCAATGTTACATTTGAAGCAAACCTAAGATGCCCATTTCTATGTCCAAGATCAGCAAAACAAGCTGTCAGAATTGAAAGACAACAACAACAACATACCCAGTAAAATCCCATGATGTGGAGTATGAGGAGGGAGCGTACACTCTAATTCTACTTGATAGATAGAGCGGTTGTTTTCGAAAGACCTCATGCTCAAATATTTTGAAAGATAAGCACAAATATTTTCTTTTTAAGGTAACACTTGAGTAGGTAGTGGTAAACGAGATGATGATAGATGGAATAATTAAACACATTAGGCACTCACTCACCTGTAGATGTAAAGCATATAAGAGAAAGCAAGAAGGCTATCAGAATAGAAAAAGTGCTAAATTTAGTGATTGATCTTGAGCTGGAAAAGAGACAGAACTCCATTGCTGAGCCAAAAAAAAAACTTGGTGGAGAGTTTGTGGATTCTTTAACTTGAGAAGGGTGACAACTGACAAATGCTATTTTGTGTTTGGGGGATGCTGGTTGGCAGACTAGTAGTAGGAAAAAAGAGGAAGAAGTGCATTTAAGCGTGGAGGGGGATTAGAATGTGTAGTGGCATGGAATTAGCCTCCTGTGATGTTCAAATGGGAATAGGCAAAAAAATAAATGGGGAGGGGTGAAATAGACTTTATAGAGCCAACTGTCAACAGATGATCTTATTATTCCCCCCCCCCCCCCCCTTTTTTCTCAGTGGTCACCTGTGATTGTGATTTACTCGAAATTTAATTTAGGACACTAATGGTAGCTTCTAAGGCAATTTTTAGCGTTTCCCATTAAATTGCACATAAAAAAGAACCTTTCCAAAAGAGGGAAAATAAAGGACCATTGATAGCCCTTATTTGCAAATTTGAAAAAAAAAAAAGGAATCTTTGTTGAGTCGTGGAGCCTAATTTTAGCCGACACTATGAAGACCCTACACAAAGGGTTGAGATCAACCGATTGTGGGGACTGACATTAGTCGGTGTAAGGTTATTAGTGGAGGGTAATTTAGGAATTTTAGGCTTGTATTATGTTTGCCCTAGTTTTCTCTATAAATAGTCTAGGGTGTCGTTATTCTCTGTGTGGCAAAGCAAAAGAGAGTGAGTTTAGAACTGCAACAAAAACAGTTTCTTTCTTGAGAGAAAAAAAGGTTAGTCGTGAGACGGTGTAGCCGACGAGAGAGAAAGAGAGATTGTAAACTCAAAACTCCATTATAGTAAAATATGCAGCGGCAAGTGGACGTAGCTCTTGCATTGAGGGTGAATCATTATAAATCTGTGTGTGTTATTTGTTCTTCGCATATTTATTATTTTCAGTTCAAGTAGGGTTTGAGACGTTAAAAATCCTAACAACTGGTATCAGAGCGACATGTTGTGTTGCGATTCAGAAAACAATAGGAGGCGAAGATGGTTCGGCGCACGGCATCGGTAAATTCGATGGTACAGATTATGCGTTTTGGAGAATGTAGATTGAAGACTATTTGTACGGCAGAAAGCTTCATCAACCTTTGAGCCCAAAGCTAGAGGAGATGAATAAGGCATATTGGAATCTCCTTGATCGACAGGTTCTGGGAGTAATCCTATTGACGTTGTCGAAGAACGTTGCTCATAACGTGGCGAAGGAGAAGACCACCGCTGGCATGATGAAGGTTCTGTCCGACATGTATGAGAAACCTTCGGCTAACAATAAAGTATTTCTCATGAAGAAACTCTTTCATCTAAAGATGGAGGAATATGCACTTGTTGCAACGCACGTGAACGAATTCAACACGATTGTCAATCAACTGTCATCGGTTGCAATCGAATTTGACGATGAAGTGCAAGCCCTAATTTTGCTGGCGTCTCTACCGAATAGCTGGGAGCCTATGAGAGCAACAATTAGTAATTCTGTCGGCAGTGATAAACTGAAGTTCAACGATGTTAGAGATCGTATCCTTGCCGAAGAGGTTCGCATGATAGATTCTGATGAGGCATCGACTAGTTCTGCTCTGAATGTTGAGAACGGAGGCAGAAATCATGACAGAAACTACAACCGAAATAGGGGCAGGTCAAAGTCAAGGAATGGCAGAGGTCAATCCAGATCCGGGCGAACTCTTAAATGTTGGAACTGTGGAAAAATAGGTCACATCAAGAAAAATTGCAGGGCACCGAAGAATGAGGACAATAAGGGGACTGGAATCAATGCTGCCGCCGAAGACATTGGTGATGCACTGTTGTTATCGGTTGACAGCCCGATCGACTCTTGGGTGCTCGACTCAGGAACATCTTTTCACACCACCCCACACCGACGAATTATGTTACTGGGAATCACGGCAAAGTTTATTTGGCCGATGGTGAGCCGTTAGACGTTGTTGGCACTGGAGACATTAATTTGAAGATGTCAAATGGACACGTGTGGAATATCACAAAGGTCAGACACGTGCCGAAGCTGATGCGTAATCTGATCTCAGTGGGTTAACTTGACAATAAATGACATAATGTTAACTTTGGTAACGGGTCCTTGAATGTGTTGAAGGGTGCCATGGTGGTTGATCGAGGCAAGAAAACTGGTACTCTGTATATGACGACTAGTTGTCGTGATATAGTCGCGGTTGTTGACAACACAAAGAAGACAGAGTTGTGGCACTGCAGGCTAGGGCATATGAGCTAGAAAGGGATAAAGTTGTTAGTGACTAACGGTTTGATTCTGGAGCTGAAGTCGGTGGATCATCATATGTGTGAGAGCTGCATTCTTGAAAAACAGAAGCGAGTAAGTTTTTCAAATGTCGGTAGGGAATTAAAGACCGAAAAACTCGAGTTGGTGCCCACGGACGTGTGGGGACCTGCCACTGTCCCATCACTCGGAGGATCACATTACTACGTGACCTTCATTGATGATTCAACCAGAAAGCTATGGGTTTATTTTATGAAAAATAAATCTGATGTGTTCACTATCTTAATATGGTGGAAAGCCATGGTCGAGAATGAGACAAACCTCAGGTTGAAGAGCTTGAGGTCCGACAACGGTGGTGAATACATTGATGGTGACTTCAAACGATATGGTGTCGATAATGGGATCAAGATGGTGAAGACTATTCCTGGAACGCCCCAACAAAATGGAATAGCGGAAAGGATGAATCGAACATTGAACGAGCGTGCACGGAGCATGAGAATACACGCTGGACTGCCCAAGATATTCTGGGCAGATGCAGTCAATACCGCAACCTTCTTAATCAACATAGGACCGTCTGTTCCCTTGGATTTCAGAATTCCATAAGAGGCTTGGAGTGGAAAGAAAGTAAATCTTTCTTTTCTGAAAGTGTTCGGCTGCTTATCCTATGTTCATATTGATGCTTCAGCTAGAAGTAAACTTGATATGAAATCTAAGAAGTGTTTTTTTATCGGCTATGGTGATACCGAGTTTGGTTACCGATTCTGGGATGACCAAAATCGGAAGATCATCCGAAGTAGGGACATCGTATTAAATGAACAGGTTATGTACAAGGACAAGTTGCGGGAGAGTTCAGAGTGCAAGAACAAGGAATCGAAAATAGTCGATTTGAGAGACTTCTCGGCAGCCGAGACACCCGAGCTACAACCAGGTACTATTGAGGCAGAGGAACAAGCTAATGATGGCGGGGTTGATAAAAATGCTGATTCTGAAACAAATCAGCAACTACGTAGATCATCCAGGATCAGTAAGCTGGTTCACATGTTCTCTTCATCCCTCAACTACATTCTGCTCACTGACAGAGGGGAGCCGGAATATTACGAAGAAGCAATGCAAGTCGATGAATCGATTAAGTGGGAGCTGACAATGAAAGATGATATGGACTCACTGTTAGCAAATCATACATGGGAGTTAGCCGAGTTTCCAGAGGAGAAGAAGGCATTGCAGAATAAATGGCTTTATCTGATAAAAGAAGAACACGATGGAAGCAAGTGATATAAAGCTAGGCTGGTTGTAAAGGGATTCCAACAGAAAGATGACATTAACTACACGGAGATCTTCTCTCCCGTAGTCAAGATGGTAACTATCAGAATTGTTCTTAGGCTGGTAGCAAAGGAAAACCTGCATCTCAACAGATGGATGTGAAAACTGCTTTTTTTCACGGTGATTTAGATAAGGAAATCTACATAAAGCAACCTGAAGGATTTGAGGTCAAAGGGAAAGAGAATCTAGTGTGCAAGCTTCAAAAGAGCATGTACGGACTGAAACAGGCTCCAAGACAGTGGTATAAGAAGTTTGACAGCTTTATGAAGAAAGTCGAGTTCGTAAGGTGCGAAGCAGATCAATGTTGGTACTTCAAGAGATTTGAAGACTCCTACATGATATTGCTTCTTTATGTTAACGACATGCTGATCGTAGGAGCAGACCTACATGAGATCGATCGGCTGAAAAGGAAGTTGTCAGAAGAATTCACAATGAAGGATTTGGGAGCCGCAAAGAAAATCATTGGGATGAGAATCATCCGAAGTAAGGAGGGCATCAAGCTCTCACAAGAAGAATATGCGAAGAAGGTTCTCAAGAGGTTTAACATGGATGATTCCAAGCCAATCAGTACTCACTTGGCTGGACACTTTCATTTGTCTAAAGACCAGTCGCCGATGACCGAGGACGAGATGAAACATATGGACAAGGTACCTTATGCATCGGCTATCGACAGTCTTATGTATGCAATGGTTTGTACGAGGCCAAACATTACACATGCAGTGGGAGTTGTTAGCAGGTTTATGAGCAATCCGGGAAAGCAACACTGGGAGGCTATGAAGTGGATTTTCATATATCTGAAGGGCAGCTCGAGTTCAGCTTTGTGTTTCCGAAAGTCAGAGACATGATTACAGGGATATGTTGATGCTGACAATTGTGGTTATGTTGATAGTAGAAAGAGCACATCCAGGTATGTTTACACCTTCGGAGGTACTGTGATTTCCTGGGTTTCAAAGTTGCAGAAGATAGTAACTCTCTCTAGCTCTGAGGCTGAGTATGTTGTCGTAATGGAGGCTACGAAGGAGATGATGTGGCTATAATTTTTTCTGCGGGAATTAGATCAGGACCACGAGGGGAGTGTTCTATACTGTGATAGTCAGAATGCCATTCATTTGGAAAAGAACCCGGTTTACCATGCTCGCACGAAGCACATATAACTTCGGTATCATTTCATCCGATCAGCTTTGGAAGATGGAGTATTAGTGCTTGAGAAGATCCCAGGGAGTCAGAATCCAACCGACATGCTGACGAAGGCCGTGCCGAATAATAAACTGAAGTTGTGTGCAACTTCAGGTGGACTTCTTGGATGAGGATCGAAGTCGCTGTTGCAGATGGAGACAGATGATTGAAATTAGTCTCCGATTGTTGAGTTGTGGAGCCTAATTCCAGCCAACACTATAAAGACCCTACGCAGAGGGTTGGGATCAGTCGATTGAGATCAGCCGATTGTGGGGACTGACATTAGTCGGTGTAATGTTATTAGTGGAGGGTAATTTAGGAATTTTAGGCTTGTATTATGTTTGCCCTAGTTTTCTCTATATATAGTCTAGGGCGTCGTTATTCTCTGTGTAGCAGAGCAAAAGAGAGTGAGTTTAGAACATCGACAAAAACAATTTCTTTCTTGAGAGAAAAAAAAGGCGAGTCGTGAGACGGTGTAGCCGACGAGAGAGAAAGAGAGATTGTAAACTCAAAACTCCATTATAGTAAAATTTGCAGCGACAAGTGGACGTAGCTCTCGCATTGAGGGTGAACCACTATAAATCTTGTGTGTTATTTGTTCTTCGCATATTTATTGTTTTCGGTTCAAGTAGGGTTTGAGACGTTAAAAATCCTAACAATAATTCAGTTCTCACCTTGTTTGGCTTGTTGAAAAAAGAAAAGGGAGTAAAGAGAGTAGTAAAAAGTAAATGCGTTATTTAATGTAACAAGTTTATTGTGGGAGAAATGCAGTGAAAATTGGCAGAGGAAAATTATCCTTCTCATAAATAGGATAGGAGTAGACATTATGGGATTGACTTTAGGCTGCTTTGATTTAACAATTGCGCTTCATCTGAAAAAAAAAAATTCTTCGCTTTTATCTGAAACTAAGAGGCCTGTTTATTGTACTTCTTTAAAACTTTTTTTCATTTACTAAAAGAATATATAAGGTGACCATGTTTTCCTCTTAATATCATGGAGTACTTTTTTCTTCTTTGTATAAATCATTTTCTTCTATTGGAAGGGAGGGTAGCTGAAACCCCAAAAAAAATAAGAGGATGATCAGGCCATTACTAAAAATCCCTATTTTCACTAAATGTTGGTAAAAAAATCTAAATAGTAATATTTTTAGATGAAAAAATTTAAAAGTTTTTCAGCATTTTAAAGGAACCAGTTTCTCACCATGTATTTTCCCAGTGAGCTGGTTTAGCCGGAATGAGGTGAAAAAAATTATATTTTATAGCACATATTTTTCACTCAATGTCAGTGGAAAAAATCTTTGTTTCTAGTAGCGGGCGCATGTACGATTCTGAGTATGAATTCAACAGAATTAATATTCGTTTAAACTCTATATTTGTCTTAAAAATTCATTTAGTACGTATATAAATCCAATAAATTAAAAACATTAAATCTAGAACTCATAAATTTCAAATTGTGAATCCGCCCCGAGGATGATATAGGTTCGGAGGAACGAAACATAGGACTCCCCGTTTATGTTGTCCATTTTTAAACATGAAACAGTGGAGAAACACAACATGCCATGGTAATTGCGAAAGTGAAGGTCATCTAATACCTGAACAATACTTAGGTGTTTATACATGTTACAGTTAAATATTTTTTATATTTAACTACTCCTATTATTTAGCAATAAATATATTAAGTATCATTTTAATTTGTACTTAGCTATTACAATTGTTTGACTTACCGAAAACATCCGTGCGAATATATATCTTCCGAACAACAACCCTTTCGCGAAGTGCAAGGTGTTCAAGGCAGATTGTGAATCTGTACTGACTCAACATACATGAATGAAATTTACATTTTTAATGGGAATACTTCGTGGAATATGATTGGCCATTGTATGTGCATATTATTATGATTAATGAAAATCCAAAGTGGGTTCAATTAAGTTTTAGGCAGCCTAAAAGTGGATAATTAAGCTGACGTGTTGACATCTTCTTTCTTTCTCTTTTCATTCTTGATACTTACTTGACTTGGAAGGTTAATTCACAGGCCCTCGTGGCATTTTTGGGCTTAGAAAGGCAAACCAAGTCAATGTCACACCATTAGCAAACGACTTAAAATAAATTATTGAGGTTGTCAGTTTCGTTTCTTTATAGAGACTACCTTTCAAATGCCCCCCCCCCCCCCCAAGTAAAGTATTTGTGAATAGTTTATACATTGGGTTTTTAATCGTGTCGTTTCTGGTTAGGCCGTGGCATTTATCAGTTGTACCTTAATCGTCAGATTAAGGTTTCATTATCATATTTGATCAAGAAGTTAGGGGAGGGGTGGGGTGGATAATTACTTTATAATTATATAGAGTTCTCAATAAACGTTAATATATATATAAAAAAAATGTATCATTATGATGTGTGATTGTGAAGGATAGTGGTCGCAAATGGACAGAATAAGTTGGATTTTGACATAGTTGAAAATGGACTGGACGAAAAAAGGTCAAAATTGCAATCCGCGTCAAAAACAAGTTGGATGAATGATGGGCAAGTAAAAAATGAGTGACCTAAATTTTCTTACTGTTGTTTCCCAAGATGTATTGAGTGCTTGTCTTCTTATATGCTCTATTCAAAGTGTATTAACGCTTAGCAATGACATCATTTTTCATTTGTTACTATAATTTGTTAGTGAGCTGTATAAAGAATAGTACTAGTACGTCCTCCGGGGCATAGTCCAGTGGCAAAGTCTGGGCGCTATAAGGCGCTTGGCATGGGACAGTGTGGGTTCGATTCCCCGCAAGCACGAAGAAACTCTGCATGTTGGGGAATTTGACCTTGTCTCATTGATCAGTTGTACGCTCCCAGAAAACTGGCCACCGGAGCACATCCCGCGATTTACCTGGTAATAGTGTTGAAGGACCGATGCTATTACCTCCAGGACGTAGTCATGCGCAAGCCTGGAGACCTGGATTATCAAAAAAAAGAATAGTACTAGTACAAACCACAAAATCCAAGTTGACGAATAGGTTATATCTCAGTCTCAATAGCCTGCTGCCTCTGGCAGAAGGGCATAAACCAACCAAACCTCAAATAAACAATAGATAATACTCCATTACAGCCAAGTTCAGTACATCCTCCATAATGCTACCCAACCTAGCTGAACTGTGAGTGACACTATCCCTAAGTCATTTGTAATAGCAGCAGTTGAAGTGTAAAGTCCCGAATGTTAATAAAAAAATATTTAAAAACACTCTCTTATTTGAACTAGAAGATCTATATCTAACTTAGACTTCTACTGGACCTGGATATCCCTCTAGATCTTCCTTACTTGGGGGTTTTATAAGACTCAAACACACTCAACTTTTCACTATATCTTCAAAAGCCAAAAACTTCAAAGAAAAACCTCTCCTCTCCCCTCACCTTCTTGGATGAAAATTTGCCTTTTTGGTGAAATTTTTGTCTCTTTTTTTTTCTTTCTCAAAAGCAAGGTTGGGAAAAGATAAAGTGTGCAAGAAGGAGAATAGTGGCAGTGTAAATAAATTGTGAAGAAATAAAGGTGAGTTCTCTCACTCACAAATTCTTAGTAAAATCCTTTGTTTTTGAGTTACAATGCATGTTAAAACATAATATGAATGTTGGAAGAGAAATCATGAAAAAAAAAGGGGTGTAGTATAACTAGTGATGAATTATTGATATAAAATTATCTTGTAACAAGTTTGAGTCGTGATGATTGCGGATTGTTTTCGATGAGTTATCTTTGTTAGAATGGGACGAAATTTTCCAGAGTTGTATATCTCTCTTTCACGGTTAGATTGAGTCCAAATGAAGCCAAAATCGACATACAGTTTGAGAGTTATCGTTGTTTAAAGTTTCTGCCTCTGATCGATTGAAATACGGAAGGGTAAAATGTATAACGAAAAAAAACTGTACAATCCAGTAACGAATCTGAAAGTTGGTGATAAACAAAAGTTCTAGTTTTCTCTGTTCTTGACAGTTTGAGACCTTACGGAGATCGATCCGACTTACGGATAAAGAGTTATGACTGTTTTAAGATTGTCTTATTTTACAAAAAAAATCTGACGAGATAGTTTTCATATGATTGTTACTTTCGTGAATTTGTACTAGTTAAACTAAGTATTTTCAGAAGAAACTGGATATAGTGATAGGTCACTGTGTTACCTTACGGTCTGAGAGTTATGACCCTTGCAAGTGAGAAAAAAAAGGAGTTGAAAGAATGAAATATTAATTGAATCTTCTGAAAATATGATTAAGTATGGAAGTCTATTATTGTGATATGCATGAATTCGTGATCTTATGTTCCCAGCATTTTAATCATGTATGATGTGATTTTTATTGACATTAAAATCTTCTTTCCGGTAAAGATTTCCTAGGGTGAGTTGGGGAGGACCAAAAGTATAACTTCCCTTCTAGGTAAAGATTCCTGAAGGTGAGCTGGGAGGAGATTATGCATAATGTGATTATTGTAGACTTGAAGGCTTCTTTCCAGTAAAGATTCCCTAGGGTGAGCTGGGAGGATCAGAAGTATAGCTTTCCTTCCCGGTAGGAATAAGATTCCTACGGGTGAGCCGGGAGGGCCAAGAGTAGTTTTCCTCCCCAGTAAAGATTCCCGAAGGTGAGCTGGGGGAGGAGATTTGTAGGTGAATAATTATTATTGGCCTGTACATTGAAGGTGTTGTAAGATGGTTTCATAACGTGCTTATTGTGTTTATAGTATGATTGTACTTAGAACATTGCGAGGTTGCTTGAATTATAAGACGAGGTTCTCACTCAGCCTCGGATGGGAGGGCCGACTCTTTTTATCTAACATATTTCAAGAAAGCATGACAAAGGGAAAGCTCCGCAACAAGGCTAGCGATCGTCCCGCAACCTCACTATTCCACCAATCCATTACTTCGGATTTGGTGAATGTCATCCTTGAATGAATATGTCTGAGAGACTAAGTTTTGTTATCTCGGGAAATGCCCCACATGAGATTGTTTTCTTTTAATTTCGAATTTCTCATTCTATATCTGAAACTTCCATTGAGTCAAGATAGAAATTGTAGTGGCACGAGTATGAGCTCGAGCGTTTATTAAAGAAATACACAGATGGAGCTAACATGATTATATTATTTCCGCACTTAGATACATGCTTAATTTAGAAAGAAAAGATTTTTAATGGTTCGCCGGGATAGTTGCCCAGGTAACATCACACCATAAGGGAAGACTTGAGATAAGTCGGGGCGCGACATGAAGATTGCTTAAAGTTACAATATCGCTGAAAACTTGATCATACATATACCCAAAATGCAGATATATAACACTTCCTTATACTTGATCCTGTATAAGTCATCACACAGAAATTCTACCTCGTCTCATCCATATTTGCTGCACAAGAGACATCCTCCTCATGTTCTGGTCTTTTTCCATGATCCATGCACAACTGCCAAGCATATTCACTATATTCAACCACAACATATTGAATATTTTTATCCATTCAGTCTCCATCATTCACAGCTTTCATTACCAGCTTCTCCATGATCGTGCAACACAAACCCAGTTAAGGATTCGTGTAGATGTGAAGATGGCTCCAACTAAGTTATGTATTCAACTCAGATTCTACATGTCTCCTTTGTAAGGGCATATTTTGCTAATATAACTAAATGTCTATAACAGTAGGAAACACTCGACCTTCTTAATTGACAGGGATATCAAACAATCTTACACAGCAAAAACACATGACCTGTGTTTTCTAAAGAGTTTCCAAATACAGTTAATACCATGCAAATCATCAGTTCTCTCTTACAAAGTACTCCTCTATCCCAATTTATGTGGCACCATTTGACCGGCACGGAGTTTAAGAAATAAGGAAAGACTTTGTTATGTTTACCAAATTGTCATTACTTTAGTGCCTACTTTAACTTTTCTTCACAATAAGTAGTACATCTTTAAAATTAAGTGAGACCCAACAAGGGTAAAATATAGATACAACACAACAACAACATACTCAGTGAAGTCCCACAACGTGGGGTCTGGGGAGAAGGGTAAAATATAGATGATGTCATTAAATAGTTGTTAAATAAGAAAATGTGACATTCATTATAGGACTGACTAAAAAGAAAATGGTGTCACATAAATTGGGACGGAGGGAGTACTGATTTTGCAGCTACAAATTTTTTTAAGTACCTCCATCCAAGCAAACAAAGAATTCTTTTTTTTGGAACTCCTGCTTTCGTAATAAGAATCTAATTTAACCTTGCTCATTTACAAATCTTACCCAAAGATGAAGCATCAAAGGGGCACAAGGGATAGGAATCTTGCATCAGAGTAACAGATTAACTATTATATTTGACAGCATAGAGGAGAAAGTTAATGTGCAAGATATGCTAGAAGAAGCAGCTTTAAGACTTTAGGGCACCGGAGGTGAGGATTCCGTTCAATATATGTGTGCCTATACAGACAAATGCACAACTGAATTCAACACCAATGACTGCCAATTAATCTAGTCACAAGTAATATAGAGTTATCCGTCACAAAAGAACCTATACACTCATGTTCATACGAAGCATTTCAGAATGTTACTATTTGTTAAAGAGAGATGATGGCAAGTTTGATCTGTAGGCATCATTACGAGTAGCAGGAATAGACACATTCAGAATTTGTAGTTCTAAAACAATTCATGAGGTACAAAATTTATAAGTTCATTCATGAGTTACAAATTTAAAAAGCAATAAAACATAAAGGAGCAAGTATTTCTGTTAGCCAAAAAATTTATTTCTAATGTTGTCGAGACATATCAAAACAAGGAGGAAAAACTTTCAGCATACCACTGGAAAATCTCGCTCAAAATCATCCAATACAGAAGGGATCAAAATGCTCGGCGGGCCATTTTCTTAGGTTTCTTCACAAAACTTAAACGAATTTTCTTTAGCTTTGTCCTCTTTTTAGCCATTTTCTCTGGCAATGTCAACCGCTTCTTCTCCTTCTTCACAGCGGTGGATTTCTTCTTTGCAAATCTAGGATGCACCATATAGGCCTTTGGCTCAACTGCCAATCCATTGCTCTCAGCTTCCTTATAAAGTGCATTTGCTTTGTCAACACGATTATGAGCAACCAGCCTTCCCATCAACAAGTCGTATGTCTTTAACCCCGGCTTGCAACCATCCTCTTTCATCTTTGCGAAGACACTCATAGCGTGATCAATCCTCTCAATCCCACATAATATCTTCAAGAATTCATAATACACCTTCTTATCAAGCGCATCCCCAAATCCAGCTGATTTCATTCTATCGATCATTTCATCACCCTCTCCAACCCTAGCAGCCTGATACAAGCTCCTAATAAGAGTGAGAAAAGTCGTCTCATCGGGATTACAACCCCACTGCCCCATCCTATAAAACAGATTCAAAGCATCCTCTGTTTTCCTGATCTTACATAGGTTAGTGATCAAAACATTAAAGGTTTCCACGTCTCTCGGAACACCCTTCTCCTCCATTTCCAGTAACACATTCTCCGCCTCGTTTTGAAGCCGGAAAGGATCCTTCTTCCTACACAGCTTACAAATACAATCAAGAATTGCATTATACGCCGAAGTCCCAATCTCAAATCCTCCTCTATACATCTCCCCAGCTAACCGCTGTGCCTCATCGAGTTTCCCATCGATACACCAACCCTTTATCAACATATCACATATATATTCATCCGGGAAGAATTCACAAGCCAAACTCTTCACCATTTTCTCAGCATAGCTAGCAAAACCATGCTCACACAACTTAGCAACAACCAACTTCAAAGAATCCAAATCCCTAACTAACCCATAATCTTTCTCCATATTTTCAAAAAATGCCACTGTCTGAGTGGGTCTCCCAGCCCTTACAAGTCTATCAACCATGGACTCCAACGTCTTCCTGCCCGTTATCCCTACCCCATCAATAAGCACATCATTGGCAGCTTTAAAATCCTTTCTCCTCCCAAAATAATCAACAAAGTAAGACACAACTTCATCATCAAGATTGAAACTTTCCTTAGACTTAACCCATTTAAACAACCCTAAAACAGTTCTGCCTGAATCTGGGGAAAGATTAAGTGTGGTGAGGATCACGGTAGGGGTTAAAGTGATGTGGGAGAAGGAAAGATCGAGTCTTTGTGGAATGGAAAGAGATTCAGCATCGAGTTCTTTAGCAAGCTCAGATGAAAGTGACTGAGCAGTTGTTTCTTCTTCATTAATTTGGGTAGAGAAGGATCTGAAACTGGTGGAATAAAGGTATAAAGAAAATGGTGAAGTGAATAAGTGGGGTTTGGAAAGGGAAAGGGATAGTTGTTGGTGGTGGGATTGATTGGTTGCTGATGAACAAATGCAACGACAGACAAGTGTACGGAGGTGGAGGCGTGTTAATGGGGAAGTGAGACGACGCATTTTTACTGTGTGTAGTGAGGGAGAGAGAAGGGGAAAGTGAGACGGCTATGGCGCAAGTGTTAAACCCTTTCTTACTGCTACTACAGCGAGTCTGGTTCTGGCTTCTGGGCTTTGTCCTATGGGTTTTGGGCCTTTCGGCCACCTATTCGCTGGACAGCCCCTAAAAAATAGGTACTAATTTTTGCATTTTAATAACTAAAAATTTATCGAAAATATTTTTGATATCGAAAAAATAAAATTAAAATTTTGGATTCGAATCCCAACAAAGTCAAAAAGAAAAAAAATTCATAAGACATGATTTCATAGAAATTACGCTTATTCGGCCAAAATTACATAGAATTTCTATGTAACTATGTCTTAGGCTTAGTTTCGTAGAAAATTAAGCGTAGTTTTTATGTAATTTTGGCCGAATAGACATAATTTTTATGAAATTTTGCCTTGCAATTTTATTTTTTTTACTCTGCTGGGTTGAACCCAAAATCTCAAATTTTATAGATCAGCAAATAAAGGATATTTTGGCCATAATTTTTTATTAAATGAGAAATATGGACCAAAATTAAAGACCAGTCCATACTCCATACGAAGGGCAATCCGCGTGGAAAAAATAACCTATTTGATCATGAAATTGGCAGATAGCAACGTTTTGGAGTAAGAATTTAGAATTGCACTCAATAACCAACTTTTTCCCGGATACAGTATTTAAGTTATGCTTAGCTTTTATTTAAAATGTACTCCATCCTTCTCATATTACTTGATTACTTTTTATTTTACATGTCTTTTAAAAAATCATAAATAAAAAGAATATTTTTACTACATTACCCTTAAATCTCTTCAATTAATTGCACTTTAATCAATATTGGTTACTTTAAAAAACAGTTAATGTTAAGAACAAAGTAGGAAAAAATTTAATTATTCTATCTTATTTTTAGAAAGTGACCAAATAATTTGAATGAATATTTTTAGTAATGTGACCAAGTAATATGAAACGGATGGAGTAACTAATATCGACAAACTTCACATAAAAGTATCCTTGCTGCTTCCTCTCTTCTCCTCCTCTTTAATTGATTTAAAGCTAAAATTGTAAACAGTGACCAAAACATATTCTTCATGCTGGACTTGGGTATTCATTGGCTAATCAATCCACAGAATTCAATCCTATTTGACAATTCAAGTTTTTGGCATCTGCTATTTGAATTACTAGGACGAAGGTTGTTAAAATATATATCCATGAATACATGGTGACGAAGTGTCTTCTAGACACATGAATATATTTCAATTTAAACTTGTCAATTATTCGAATATAGCTTTGTCTTAAAGCTACATGTTAGTTGAATGCATCAACATACCCAGTATAATTTCATTAGGTAGAGTTTATGAAGGATAAAGTGTATGCAGATCTTACCCCTAACTTGTGAATGTCGAGAGGTTGTTTCTGATAGAGTTTCGACTCAATATGTTAATTAAATAAAAAAAATATCGTAAAACTTATTTAAAAATTATTTGAATCTCGATATTATAATGTCAAACATTCGAGTCTTCTACTAAATCGTTACTTCAGATAAAAATGTCTGATATTTGCTTGCACAATAATTATGCCAATTTACTTAAAGTTGACTCGGTAAACACTACTTTAGTCTCGTATAATTGAAGTTTTTTTTTTTTGCTAGTAATCGTATAATTGAAGTTGATTATGCATTAGTACAAAATAAATCCAAACTATCTTTAACCAAAAATACCAAACGACCAGCATAGAGTTTAAAATTAGGAGGGTATTTAAGTCTTTCTCCACATAATAATGGGTGGAGAGGATGAGATTGGAGGATGTGAAAATTGCAGAAACTGAAACCAACTGTATTCTTCTTCCTGTAGGCGCGTGGCAAAGACGCTCCTTCACGGATAGCAACCTTGTAAGGTAACTGTATCGATTACTGAAGTTTTGGTCCATGTTTTACTTCCTTTTATACCTCATATATCGTCGTAAAAAGCACGTAAAACATACCAGAAGCACTGATTGTGTCAATGTTTGTTCTCTGAGAACCCAATTGGAATTGCATTTGAGTATAACTTTGATTGGATAAATAATGTGTATATTTGTTTTTATGATTTCGCAATTTTTTTCAGGTTTTGCTTAGAATTTGAGAGATGGTATTAGTTCAAAACTATACCACTCCGTATCATGCATACTTGCCAAATGCATCATTTCAGGTAACGTGTCGCGTTCTTCTTCCATCTTGCTTAGCACTGATAGTGTATCCCCTTTTTTAAGACTTCACTTTCACTCATAAAGGTGGATGTGATGTATCAACTGGGGTGGTTTAGGAAGAATCGTCACAACCGTAGGGCTACTGGCTGTGTTATCAGGTCAGAGCATGTGACCGAAACTTCCACTTCCTCTTGCCAAGGTTAGATTACTTTTGAATATCTTAACATAGTCCGATCGAGCTGTCAAATCAGATAAATCCAAGTCAGGCCTTGACTAATGAGATGAATTGATGAAATGTGGACTGAGCATTAAGCTTTTTAGTTCAAAGACTTTACTTAGAGAGCGTCTTAATTAGTGTTGTCAAAGGCGCGCTTAAGCCCTAAAGCGAGGCTCAAAACATATTGAGCTCTTCGCCTCGCTTAATGTGCACTTAAGCGTCGTCAATAAGATTTTAAGACATATTTTTCCTTGCCAATGAGCTGAAGAGGCGACACTAAACAATTAATATTTCACTTTATTGTTATTGCTTTTTGCTTTTGATAACACTGGTCTTTATTATTTCTACTCTGAATCTTTTAGTTTTATGATAACAGTACTATGCATAGTGAAGAAAGAGTACACAGTTTCATAGTTCCTGTAGACTTCTGTGAAGGATCCAATTAGGGCTGTTTAATTCTATATATAGTGTAATCTCCAGTGGTTTTTTATAGGAATATATTAATCCGGTTCGCTTTAACCTGCTGTCTTGATGAGCATAAAAGGAATCTACCTCCAGCCTTCCAGGTGGATTTCTTAATGATGAAGAGAAGTGAATCCAAGATGCTCCCTTATAAAGGATTTTGAAGTAAATTAAATTCTAATTTGAAGGACAAACCTTTAGTAATAGTGCATGATTTGGTTGATATTAGCACCTTTGCATCCATGGACTGCAATGTTGTTTGTTCGATGACCTTGCATTTGAGTTTTTTGAGCTTGATCTAAGTGTCATCCCAGATTCTGATGACACTTAGTTTTGAGTATATAATGTGGGAATAGTGCTAGCAGTACATCATATTGTCCTGTG
Organism: Anisodus acutangulus; assembly: GCA_029783415.1. Lineage (NCBI taxonomy): Eukaryota > Viridiplantae > Streptophyta > Magnoliopsida > Solanales > Solanaceae > Anisodus > Anisodus acutangulus. The sequence goes on along the minus strand of CM056506.1, from coordinate 8,169,626 downwards.
CTGATTGACCTTTTGGCACCAAAGTCGCTATTTTCCTCTATTTGTTTCCTTACAGATAGACCTGGGAGGCGTTAATTTCTTGTAATTGGATCAATTGCCCCTTTGTTGCTGATGACTTCTCAGACACCAATATCATGTAAAAATCTTCATGCAGTGTCTTAATCTTTTGATTCCTTTTACTTTTGATTCAAAGTTGTGATGTATCTCACACAGTTATCTTTCTTGTATCTTGTTGATTCTTGAAATTTTAATGGCTGATATCCTAAGAGTACACCCTTTGATATTGCTCAGTTGCTGCAGAAAATAAGAAGGGCTTTCTGCCTGTCACAGACAAGAAGGATGGATACTCTTTCCTTTATCCTTTTGGGTGGCAGGTCATTCTGCACTTGATGACTATAATGTTCTCTGTTGGTTTACTTTTACGGTTGTCTCTTGTTCTAATGTCTAGTTGTATAAACAATCTTCTGGAGAAACGGGAATATGGAGTTGCATTTGTGGGTTTAGCAATTTCAGATCTTTGCTCCATATATTCCTTGGAAAATTTTAGTCCCCTTCTATATAATTCAACTACTTTTTTAAGAAATACTACAGTGGCAATTTTCAATTCCTGAACCACTTTTCGCCCATATAAATTAAACTTGTCTTATCCATTGATTCAGTTTTTCTTTAACTGTTTCTTTATTTATTTTTACCCTTGCGCAAGAAGTTGTTGTTGAAGGTGAAGATAAAGTTCTCAAAGATGTTATTGAACCACTTGAAAGTGTTAGCGTAAATTTGGTACCAAGCAATAAAGAGGACATACGAGATTTTGGTTCGCCACAACAGGTTTGTTGAAATGCTAGATCATTTATCCCAGATATGTACATAAAAAGTGCTACATATAACTTTCTTTCTTTTTTTTTGGATTTTTTGCCCCAACGGGTGGTTAAATTTTTAGTGGATTTCTTGTTAATTTGTGATTGTGGGCACTCATGAATGTGTCCTAACCAGAAACTATTCATACTGCAGGTTGCTGAAATTTTAATAAAAAAGGTTTTAGCATCACCTTGTCAGAAAACAAAACTGATTGAAGCATCAGAGGTGTGTAATTTGATTTTTCTTCCATCGCTGAAAATTTATAATTGATCTTTGAGTGCTTGTCGTGCTGAACTATCATTGGTGTTACTGTTGAATAAACCTTTCAGAGCGTTAGCATCTCTGATGTAACCCACTTATATAACTTCATTCTGGATCGAGTGAATTGGTTACACGTTTTGATGTCTTGGGCCCTTAAAAGTTCATTCGGTCTTATGAGAAAAAGAGCTTATGTATTGTAAAGCTATGTTGATGCAACAATAAGTATACCTTAATCACAAGCTAGAATCCATGAACTTAGAACAAGAAGCGAATTATTTCTTAGCTCAGTGCTACTTAAGTTAGAAGAACATGATTGTTTACATTCACAATATGGGCGCCTCTGTTGCTATTTTCGATGAACTTAAAACAAGAGGTAAAAATGTTAATATGCTCAATTCACAGATGTCAAGTTACAGCTCTACCTTTTTTGTCCTTTCTATCCTTTTTCCTTACTGCGTAGCAGTTGCTCATGAAATTTGAGCATTCTAATTCTAGTTCAGAGAACCTTCTCTACAGTAGTTTTCCTTTATCTTTGCTTGAAAGGGCATATAATTATCTCCATTTTTTTTTACAGTTCATGGTGCGATAAATATGATCTAGTGCACTATTTTGACTGGTGTCCTGTGTTCCAATATTCTCATAGCTCTGTATTGGCACTCAGGTCTATTTGGAGAGCACGAGTATAGGAGGAAACTTTAGTTTACAGAAAACTGGTCTTTCTTCATTTTCTACCAAAGAGTGATTCTTTTGTTTTTCCTTCCTTTTTTTGGATAATTACCAAGTAATGACAAACATTAAAAAATAATTTCCATTTTACTGGCATTATTGAACTGCAAAATTCCCTCCTATGCTTGAGAACATAAGTTCTTCATTCTCTGTTGCCCTTCTAATTAGTATTAAATGCCATCCACTTCATAATTCTTGGCATATTTTAAGCCATCATTGGTTTTAAATTTCTGGCAAGCTAGTTATTATATGAGATACAGAAGGATGTCTGCCAAGGATCATCTGTTGACATCGTATGCCATATAAGATAAACTAGAAACCGTGATCAGCATTTTTCCAGTGCTTCAGTAGGGCTTGAGCTTCTTGTTATATGTATTTTACTGGCTAGGAAGACAAACTATCAGTTTCCGAATCAACACACATAAATGATTCACTCTTCCCATGATTCAATTTCTTTTTAGTCTTGAATTGAGGTCATAAATAACTTAAATTGGTTTCACTGGAGCAAAGCTAAGCTACTCCTGCAACTGCTATCATATGTAGAAATGACATATAGCTATTACAAGATAACTTATTTACATATGTTGGTACGTGTCACCTCGTGTCATACTTGAAAGATATCACAAGGAAATATCTAAACTCACTAAAATAAGTAATCCCACCTAGTTCTGCTCCTTTTTGCAGTGTTTCCAGAAGATAATGAGATTTTACTAAAACTATAAAAACAAAACCTCAACCTACAGAACTCCCAAAGAATGAAGAAGAGAGACAGGGGCTAACTCACAGTCATGAGGTGAGAGCCACACTGTCATTTAGTCGTCTAGCTCGTCTTGTTCCCTTTTGTACTAATGAAAGGAACAATTTTTTATCATATCAAGAAAAGAAAATTAAATTCTGAAGAACTTTTACATCTGATAGACGTGGAATGTTGACATTTCCAGCAAACAGCTCGACTCCTGCTTTACTTCAAAAGTACATAGATTCTTTATAAAGAACTGGTGACGCTTGGCATGTGGTTTTGTCAAATGATAAGCATCTTCTTGGTGCGCACTACTGACTCTAAGGAAATGATGGCTTTGTTAGAAAAATGAGAATTGGGATAAAATTGATCACGTGTTTGCGTAGTTCTGCAAGCTGTTATTTTCCTCACATGCTTACTACTTTTTATCATGTTTGTATTGTCTAATATCAGCTTTTACATACCCATTTGATGTATCGAAATTTATTTCATGATCATTTTGTAGCGTGATGTTGATGGAAAAACCTATTACACATTCGAGTTTACTGCACAAGCCCCAAATTATACTCGGCATGCTCTCACTGCAGTCTGCATTGGCAATGGTATTAAACGTATCTTAGGTTTTCATTGATGATCCGTATGCTATGAAGAAACTTTTACTTCTTTGCTGACTTGGATGTCTCAATTCCTTCGGCAATCTGATTTAAAAAGGGGGTCTCATTTCCCTGCCTCTCTGGAGTAGAACTTGGTTACCTGCCAAGTTCTTGCACTACTGTAGTTTTAGTACTAATTACTTGACAGATGCAAAAATTTAAACCTCAAAGACATTCCTCTGAGCCTGAAAAGCTGATCAGTGATTTTCTTGGTAACCTGCGGGATCGTCAACTTAGCAACAACTATTTCAGTTTCCTATATTCTCATTTATCACCTACCACCATAGTTTTGTTTCCATCAATTAATTATATGATAACGTATATAGATGGTTTTATCTACATTAAAAATAAGGCTTTTTAAGATAACTTCTACCTCAAAATTCAGCATGCAAGTGATCGGACATCAGTTACCATCTTTGTTGTCAGCATGTTAGTTGATTTAGGCCTTTTTGTTTTATTAGGGATAACAGAGAAAGAAGTGAATTACAGAAACAGGGTTCAAACCCCTGAAAACCAAAATGCTGATGCTGTCAATAATTTCTATTATTCAAGCAGTATAACTATCGACTCTTAAAGTTGTTCTGTTTATCTGCCCTCTTCGAAGCCTGATTGCTTTATATCTAGAACTTTGAATCTTTCATTCAGTGAAAATCAACTTGATGGCAAGTTATTACAGTGATTACCTCATGAATGTCTTGAATTGATGAGATGCTTTTTATTGTTTAATTTAAATTTAAACGAGAGGTTAATGCCGGCCAGACCCAAGACTTCCCTGGTTCCATTTTTGTGTATCCTGGTCCCCTACTCCTATTGTATTTGCTACTCACGCGTCTAAAATCACTGTGTCATGCCAAGTTCTTTCTTCTCTGCTTTGACATGGAATTTGAGTATGCATAAACTTCCTAATATTTCCATTTGAATGATGAATCCTATTGCAGAAAAGTTCTATACACTAACAACTGGGGTAAATGAGAGGAGATGGGAGAAGATGAAGGATAGACTACATACCGTGGTTGATTCCTTCCAACTTTTCAATGTTTAGTATAGTTCAATAACACGGTACTTTTTGGTTAAATCCCAGTTTTTCATCTTTAAATAACTAAAATTAGAGGTTGTATAATTAATGTAGATATGAGTGTTGTGCCTATTCTCAGTCATTGCTTGTCAAAATAACAATGCAGATTTTATGACAGCAGACTTTGTTGGATACTCATTGTTCTATTTCAATGTTGACTCTGTATTTTCTTTTCTTTACTGCCCTCATAGTTAGTTATGTGCCCTGAACCACAGTTCCTAAGCCAAAAGAAAAATGAAATAGCAAACCTACTCTTCAACGACTATTTTTCTTTCTGATAAGAACAAAGTTGGCAAAATTTCACAAGTTTTGTAAGAATTGTTACGTTGATTTTTGGTTCCATGCAGAAGAAAAGGCACATTATGTGCATCGCATGTATAAGCCCTGAAATCATGCGTAAAAAGCTGATTGGTTTGGTTTACCATTCACAGCAAATGTGCTCCAAATTAACAGATAAAGAATGAGAATAGCATGCAATTCTATCATTATCCAAATTTCCCAAGCATGAACGGCATGATTCTTCTCTTTCTCTTTTATTATTTCTAATTATCAGTAACTTTTTGAACCCATATTTTATCTTTCTATATTGAGCCAATTCTTGGTTGGAGCTCATCAGGAAATAATGCTCTTGAAGAAAGATGAAGTTATGAGATCATATTAAAAGAATGTGTACACGTATATTAAATTACCCTCTAATTAATGCATAAGAAAAAAGCAACTTTTGTGTCATTTTCATGGGCACAAGATCATGTTTCCTTGTTCCACGCAACAGTTCTTTCGTGTATAATAAACGTTACTTTATGGAGGTTTCTTTAAGATGAAGCATGTTATCTTTAAGTTATGCCCGTAAACATCATTATTTGTCATGATGCTGGCATTAGTTAAATGCAAAAAGTTAAGTAGAAAGAGGCCATATTAGGCAGTTTCATGGGAATTTTTGTGGATCCCCATTCACACTAGCAGCCATTAGCACAAACTCATGTTTAATCAAATGATAATTAATTAAAAATAGTACATGCAAACGTCCTACAATATTTCAGCCGGATCTTTTAGATGTGTCAAATATGGTTTAAACACCACACAGTGATAGCTAAATACTATATGATATTTAATTAATCCTCCTTTTGCAGTTGGCACATAATTTGTATTATAAGGGTTCTTTCACAAGCAGAAACATACACTGTAGGAAAGATAAGAAGCGAGGATACGCCTTGTTTATAGTTTCTTTAACATGTCCTACAATCACTAACCACTTGTGTACGCAATAATCACCCGCACATTATTATTAAACTAATAAAAAAACTGCCTAACTATCTAATGAAACTATAGATATGATCCATAATCAACAAGACCTTGGCTTAGAGTCTCCCCAGAGATTTGGATAGGCAGTCCATTACAAATGTTATTTTAGCTTATACGATCCTTTTTCACAGAAGATCAGTAAATACTAAATAATAACATTGAAAAGATGCAAATAAAATACATGAAATCTTTGTAGGATCATTTTCTTCTATCCAAGTCGTACGTGTACACAGAAGATTATTTCCCTGAACATTCTAAATTCAGCACATACTACAAGAAAGTATAGAATTGACAGCACAACTTTAGCAATAATAAATATATTGTTGCTAAAAAACATAAATGGCAACAAAAATTTAATATTTTGTTGCTAAAAACATAAATGGCAAAAAAAAAAAAATAACTTCTTGTTGTGAAAAAAATTCACATCGGAGATTATTACAACGGCATGCAACAATTTTTGTTGTTGCGAAAAGTACTTATGATAACAGCATCCAACATATGGCAACATATATGTTATTAGCAAATGTCTTTCTTCTTGTAGTGACACATATATTTAAATGACCATTAATTAGTTTATATGAGGTTGGCAAAATTCAATAATGAATAGTATCATACTTGTTGAGATAAGGGTTTAGTGTGTGTTTGGTTCTGCGGTGGACATAATTGATTTTGAAAGAATTGATTTTGACAGAATTAAGTTTGACAATAATTGATTTATGTTTGGATGCAACAATGTAAAAGTGATTGTTATCAATTCATGATGTTTGGATAGTTTTGATCAAAATTGCTTTTGAATGTAGAATTACCAAAATGGACATAGTCAAATACATATAAATAAAAATTACTAAAATAATAGTGAAATATGAAGTGTAAATAAAAATTACAAATAGATAATAGAATTTAAAGTGTAATATAGTACTTAAATATTAGTAGAATATTATTACAATACTAATTTAAAATGCAATATAGTACTTAAATATTATTACAAAACTAATTTTGCACCAACCAAAAAGCAAAAATTAAAGAGTCATTGAAGGAAGAATTAAAGAGGGGACCTGTAGCAACTTTAAAGAGGGCAATGAAGGTGGATAAAGTTGTTGATGAAAATTAAAGAGGGTAATGAAGGAAAAGGTAAAAATTTAAATTGAAATAAATGTAGAATTAATTCTACCCACCTTAGAAGCTAGAAATTGTGGCTTCTTCCCGAATCAATTTTGAAGAGGAGAATTGATTTTGGAGAGGAAATCCAAACACTCAGATTTTGCTCATTTTCACGAAAGTAGCAACCCATAAGCACTTCTGGGTTGCCAGAATCGAAATCAAGCATGCACTTAATTAATAAATTGATATTTAGTACATGCACAAATTATCATGGGGTCCAAGATGAGCCTCAGAATCATCATACTGTAGCCCTAGGGCATCTCATGACTAAGTGACTGTCAGCTTCAAATATATGATAAGAAATGTGCTTGAATTGATCATCAGCAGAATCAGTATACAGCTAAGTATTAACCACTTTTTAATTGCCGTGCCTCTTGATTTTGATTGGACTTCGATATTTTTTCATTGGTATATTCACTAGCACTTCCGATTGTTGTGTTTTTATCATTTATAGTAACTTCACAATGAAGGACTTATTCTCCAGATTACATTCGAAAGGGAAATAATTTTTCCATTATTTGATTTTCACCATATTCATGTTAATCCATTGCCTGGAAAACGAAAAAGAGTACAATAGATTTTTTGTACGAAGTGACTATGCTTTGTCTTGAGCCGAGGGTCTCCCGAAAACAATCATTCTACCTACCAAGGTAGAGATAGGTCTGTGTACACTCTACCCTCCACATATCCCACGTTGTGGGATTTTCACTGGGTATGTTATTGTTGTTGTTGTTCACTGTGTACTTAGGGGTGGAGGCAGAGGCTCATGTGCAAGTCACTGAACAATTTACTTATGTAAATAGGGCAAAAATATTTTTTTTGCATATATAAGTTGTTGAATTCCCTTGGCATAAAAATTTATTAATTTCCTTATTTGAATTTCTAGTTCCGTCGTTGAGTGTAATAATCTTTTATATATCAATGTAATTCAACATGTTATAGACAAGTTGTTCCCTTATTTTTTAAGTTACTAATCAAAATTATTATGGATAGTTCCCTTTAATTTTAACTTATTCTTTCACTGTTATTTTACTTTATACGATGATGACATAAGTTGAATTTAAATGAAGCCGTAAGGATTCATATAGCCAAATACACTTGATTAGGATTGTGGGTATGTTATTGTTGTTATCGTTATCTTTGATTACCTTTAAATAATCTAGTAGTGTAAATAGTATTTAGACCATCAAATCAGGGGCCTCTATAGGGTGGCGGAAGAGGGGTTCTTTTGAATTATTTTATCAAAAAATTATAGTACTATATATTATATAGTAGATATTAAACTCCTCGATAAAAATCTTGCCGAGGTTATTATCATTGAGTAAAAGTTAGATCCAAAAGCAAATAATCCAGAGAAGGCGTCACAGGAAAAGAAAGGAATTCCTTTGGGCATTTCCTTTTCTGCATCCAACTTATGTATTATTGTTCCCCCTCATATGGTAGTATGTGGATTCACCACTATTCACGGTGGCTACACCTCCACTTATAGCTTCAATTAATCCACTCTTAAGATCTTGTTCAACCTTTTGATGTAGTTTAATTTTGGATTAAGCAGCGCACCTAGGTAGTATTTGTACTCGAACAGTTAAAAAATAGACAACATAGTACATGTTACAACTCCATGCATATTAGCAAGGTTATCTTCTCATCAGAACTGGACTATATTAAAGAAATATTAGTTTAATTTGAGCTTAATTATTCCTTCGAATTGGAACAAGTTATTAGTCATGTTGTAACTTTAGTACCGCAGAGGTGAGTTAATAATATTAAATGCAAAGGGAACCTTAACAAATCTATTAAAGTAAATAATTAATCAGCACAATCCCAAGAAAGAATCCATTGGAAGCATTCAAATGTGGTGTGGGTAGCTAATATTCGAAATTAAAGGGGAAAACTTGGAAGAGAAGTTGGAGAGATAAGAAAATAATATATGAAAGAAAAAAAACGATTGGTGGTCAAAGGAATAATTACTCTTCCTTGTCCACTTATGATATATTCACTTCGCCTTGCAATTCCTAGCTACATCATCGTATCAAATATATATGGAATAATAAGGAGATGTTGGGCCATGTAAGTTAACTTTAAATTATTTGAAGGTTTTGATTTAAATTTGTGTTTGTTTATGATTTTTTAACAAAACTTCAACTTCAATTTGGATTTTTAATTTCAAGTCCCAAGTTCACCTAAATGGTAGAATTTCAATTTCAAGTTTGTGATTTCATTTTTAAAATAATTTAAAACTTATATCATAAATTTATATTTTATAAAAAGATTCATAATTTTAAATTTTGTAAAAAAAGACACATGATCGACGCGAAGAGATTTTTTGTACTATGTGGGAGGATTATACAAATGAATAGTTACTGCGATTATTGATTTGTTGGACCAGTGGTCTTTGTAAAATTATTTGTATATATTTGAAAGTTTGTAATAATATGTAATTGCAAGTTTTTATTTAAAAAAGAAACATGGAGATGTGGGTTCGAATGTTATGACATTTGTCCCAACATTTTTATGCATTCAAATCAGTACTTCAGAAGATATGTTGGGTCAAATGTCACAACACCAAATCCAACATTAACAATCTTCCCCTTTTTGTCTTTCTTCACAAAACACATTAGAAAATGTACAAGCGACTTAGTGTATTGTCACAGATGTTGTCCAACACCTATGATTACTGACAAGCTCCCCCTTAACTTGTGATGGCATACAAGCAAAACTTGTGTATACCAGTGTATATCAAGTCATAGGATTAGTGATGTGTGCACATATATATACACATATCATTCAATATACACAATACAAAAAGAAAGAACTCATTGTCAGAACAAACCATTGTCAAACATAAACATCCACAACAACCATTAACCAAAACAAAAAAGGTTCATAATCCAAACAATCATAAACCAAACATTAAAAGCTCATGGTGCAGCACATCAGTCCGCTTCTTCCTGGCTCATTATGCAGCAGCAGCAGCTTCCGGTAACTTTCTACTTCTGCATAACAGCTTCAGCTTCAGCCCTCAGCCTTAGCATGTTCAGCAACACCTTCCTCCCAACAACTTATTCCTTTTGCACATCAGTATCAATAGTTTCTTCAGCAGCATCAACATCATCTTCCCCCTGCACAGAAGCATCTCCCCCTTTTTGTGAAGAAATGAAGAGCAAGAAATGGTCTCTGGCTTGAACCAAGGCATCCCTGGCAGCATCAACCTCTGAAATTTGTTGGTTGATTTTTGCTATTTGACCCACTAACCAGTCTGTTGATAATGTAGACTGTCTTGAACTGTTTTTGCCCTGAATGTTTGTGACATTCCTGGCAACATTATCACATTCTGCTTCCTTCTTCCAAGCAAGTCAATAACTCTTTCTTTGCTCTTTAAAATTATTTTGTTCACTGTCTACAGTTCAGGAGTATTTCCTATAATATCCTCTCTCTTAGGTCCAAAGTCTTGGGTAGTCAAGATTTGGTATATTAGAGAGGGAAATGGAAGGATTAAAGTTGATTCCTTATCAGCCAAGTTGGCAACTTGATAAAATATCATGTTTCCTAAATCAACTTTTAAGTCTTTCCCAATTTAAATAATAGGAAAGCTTGTTAAGATGTCACAACTGACTCATTTAAGAAAGGAAGCCAATTGTGAATAGCAATTTTGTGGATGGTGAAAAATAAGGCTGTTAGTTTTGAAGCTGGACATCTAGGGATCCACTTTTTCATTATACCTCCAGTGAGCTATTCAATTATTTTATCCCTATTTTCTGTCACTCGTACTGCACCTCTAACTCTCTCTTCAGCATCTAGTCTCATACATTGATTTATAACAGAGGGTGTAAATTGATAAATCTTGTTCTAGAGATATACCTTCCCATAATTTTTTGAGGAGACATCCTTTATAGCAGGACTCGGATTAGCATAAAATAACTTAATCACCTCATCAACATAGGGTTCTTTATCTGTGACAGATTTGAGAAGTTGTTTATCCTCGAGGAATTCTATTAAGCCATATTCAGCACACGAAGTAATATCCAACACTTTCTTAGGTCTAATTGCTCTATTCTTGTACCAGTCCCATTTATCATATTTAGCTTTAGAATAGAATTTTTCTGAAAAGGCAGATACCTCAATGTCTGAATCAGAACTCTCGAATTTGGTACTGTTGGAGGATATTGGTGTTTGTGTCTCTTCTGATGTTGGCTGAAATGTTGTGTGCGATGTTGTAGCATTAGTGGCAACATTTGGATCAACACTTGATTTGGCATACCTGGGAATTCCCTACGAAAATAATTGTTTCAATGGAGTTTCATCAAGGATTTCTTCATCTTCTTGAGACACATTTTGCGGTACTAAGGCAGTTGGTTCTTCTTCACTCTCTTCAATTGAGAGAACAAAGTTTGTGTTGTCACCGTCACTGCTCGAGCAAGCAGGAATATATATATATCAAATCTGGACCTCTTGTTGCTCAGCTCTTCACGAACTGTTCTCTCAAACATTCTACTCGATCAACGAGTAGGGAAGGTAGATGATCTTGGTCTTTTACCCAATACTGAAATATCAGATGTTTCATCAACATCTATTGGATTATTGGCATCACCTGGGTAGCTAATGTCTAAAGGTTCATCTAAACCTTTAAATACTATATAGCTTTGGACAAGTCCTTTGTGGATGGTGAAGAGGATAACCGACAGGGTTGCTGCAATTCATTTTGCTCAGATGATTCAGTGTTCATAGGAGGACTTGTACTCATTGGGGTGTTGGTTGGAGTGTTGGTTGACATTGGTGTTGACATTGGAGAGGTTTCCATTTGGGAGTATTATGGAGAGAGTTTTGGGAATTTAGGGTTTGTTATTGATGATGGAGTTTGATTTGGTGAGTCCATCGGTTAAGAGAATGTATACACGATGTGATTTTTCCCCTTTTTTAATTTTTTTTGGGAAAATTCAAAAATAATAAAATTATAGCAAATGAGAGGAATATTTATATATATGGCTAACCTTTCTTAGCAACAAAAATTCATTAGTTTTAGGTGTTTCATTTTTACACAATGACTTACATCTAAAATATTGGATAAAATAAATAAACATCACGATAAGGATAAACTTTAATCTCATCATTTTAGCTCTTGAAAGTCCTGCGTAAAAGGCATATAATAGGGAGTAGGATCTGATATTTCAATGATCAGATAAGCACAACATCCCAACATATATTATATTCTGAAACTGTCAACAACAATGTTGGCAACATTTTGGACGACACAAATATTTTGATTTCATAAGAACTTTTCGTTTTGGCAACAAATCAAGACACGTTTTATATGTATTTTATGAGTTTGATCACTGGACCAATGTAACATTTTTGCATCGTGTCCTTGATCTAATCATATAACACATACAAAGAATTTTCCATGTCAACAATAAGAATACTTATTTAGTTTTCTCAAAAAAAAAAATTGAAGCACTCGATACTCCTATAGAATAGGAACGGTATATTTTTAAGGGCTTTGCCCATTTTGCACAGTTGCCAAATATTTGTATACGCTTTGCCTTATTTTGATACTCCCTTTTTTATGATATATATGTATTTATATATCATCGCAGAGAACGGTATCACGTTGGAATCACATTCTTATTGAAGGATCATGCTTGTGTGACCAAACGTTATGCACTATACAACAACAATAATCAGTTAGTGATATAACATAGGTAAATGTCAGCCGAAATGTTAGACAACGTTTCAGTCGACATTCACCAAAAATGCCTTCTTTTTAGAGATTACAAAGACCAAGAGATTTCTTCAAACTAAAAAATCTCTCATGGTCCAAAGCTTTTGTAAAAATATCATCTAGTTGATGAAGAGTGTCAATATGTTCAATTTTAACTAGTTGTTTTTCAACTAAATCTCTTAAAAAGTGATGTCTAATATCAATATGTTTTGTACGTGAGTGTTGAATTGGATTTTTTGAAATATTTATAGCACTCAAATTATCACAATACAAAATCAAAATGTTGCTAGAAAATTTGTAGTCGTCTAACATATGTCTTAGCCATATTAATTGAAAGCAACAACTTCCAACGGCTACATAGTCAGATTCAGCAGTTGAAAATGAGACACAGTTTTGTTTACGACTATACCATGAAACAAGGTTATTGTCAATAGAAAAACATCATCCACTTGTACTTTTTCTATCATCCACGTCTCCAGCTCAACCTGAGTCACTAAATCCTATTAAGTTAGGATTAGTGTCTTTGGAATACCATATTCCAAACTCACATGTGCCAGCAACATATCGAATAATACATTTCACGGCATTTAAGTAGGACATTTTGGGACAGGCTTGAAAACGTGCACAAACACAAACACTAAACATAATATTTGGGCGACTAGCAGTAAGATAAAGCAGGTTACCTATCATAGATCGATATAATGTTGGGTCGACATTTTCTCCAACATTATCCCTACATACCTTCTGCGATGAACTCATTGGTGTCTTCATTTATTTAGCGTTCTCCAATCCAAATCTCTTAACTATATTCTTGGCATATTTACTCTGTGAGATGAAAATTTCATCATCACTTTACTTTATCTGCAAGCCTAACAAAAAAATTAATACCCCAATCATGCTCATTTCAAATGTTGGTGACATAGTTTCAACAAATGAATTTAGGTACGACTGTGAGGTCAACCCAAAAACTATATCATCCACGTAGATTTGAGCAGTTATAATATCTACACCATGTCGTTAATAAATAAAGTATGATCAGCTTCGTAAGGGTTAAAATTAAATTCAAGAATAAAGTTAGTTAAACGACTATACCATGCACGAGGGCCTTGTTTCAGTCCATACAAAGCCTTCTTGAGCTTGTACACATAGTGTGGATGGTAAGGATCTTCAAATCTTTTTGGTTGTTCAACATAGACTTCCTTATCTAGATAACCATTTAAGAATGCACTTTTCACATCCATTTGTTGTAAAGTAATTTTCAGACAACAAGCAATAGTAAGTAAAAGTTTAATTGACTCAATTCTAGCCACATGTTTGAAGGTTTCATCATAATCGATTCCTTCAACTTGAGTATAGCCTTGTGCAACTAGACGAGTTTTGTTTCTAACAACTGTTCCCGATTCGTCTGATTTATTTTTAAAAATCTACTTAGTTTCAATTATATTTGTATCATTTAGACGTGGAACTAAGTCTCAGACTTTATTTCGAGAGAATTGTTCAAGCTCTTCTTGCATTGCTTGAATCCAAAAATTATTTTTGAGTGTTTCTAAAACATTTTTTGGTTCTGGAGTAGATATAAAACAAAAAATACTAACCTCTTGGTATATGGTAGACATACACACATACCTTACCATTTCTCTGTAGTTGAGTGGTTCTTTCCCTCTTGTTTTAATTCCTTTAAAAAATTCCCTCTATCATCTGGCTCGTGGGATGGTTCTTCCTAATTCTTGATGAGGGATCCCTTCTAACTCGATCTAGCAATTCAGCATTTGACTCCTCATCCATGGACTATGTGGTCTCTGCTTCAGGTTCAGATGGTGCTTCGGGTGTGGCAACATCTGATTCTTCTGCAATCTGTGGACTTTCCATTGTATCTATAATGTTATTTTCAATAAAAAAATTTCTAAAACATCAGAAAGATCATCAAAGATTACATTTACAGACTCTTGTACAGTTCTGGATCTCAAATTGTATACTCGATAAGCATGAATATTTTGTGAATATCCAACAAAAATTCATTTGTCACTCTTAGAGTCAAATTCTGCCAAATAATCCCTGTCATTTAAAATATAATAAATACACCCAAAAATATGAAAGTAACGCGTGTTTGGTTTCTTTCCATTTATAATCTCATAGGGTGTCATCTTTGTTCCTTGCCTTAGATAGACTCTATTAGCTATTATATTAGCAGTATTCAAGGCTTCTGCCCATAAACGTTTTGACAAATGTTTAGAACTAAGCATTACTCTAGCCATTTCAAATTCTTTTCCATGGTCGGATCTAATCCGAAAAATAGGAGAATGGAATAAATTTCTAATTCAAAAGTGCAAGATTTTAAACATATCAAACGTTTGTGGTTTTTCTTTCAAAAAATATATCTAAGAATATCTAGAAAAATCATCTACTATCACAAAGGAATACCTCATGTCTCCTAGACTGTCTACTTAAATTGGACCCATTGAATCCATATGTAGCAATTGAAAACAGTGAGACGTACCTGAATGTTATCCGTCATGTTGGACACCATTATGAGAGACACGGATTTGCTTACCTTTCAAATAATCTTCACAGACAATTTTATCTTTATGGCTAAGTTTGGGTATGCCTCTAACAGTTTCATATGAGACCATTCTTTTCTAAATTGCGGTAGTTGACATGCCCCAACTTATAATGTCATAGTGTTGTGTCATCGATCTTAGCATTATTGCATGTTTCTTGTCTTACAACAAGATAGCAATTGTCACATGTTCTTGTACCTATCATGACACATATATTAGCTTCATTCGTAACTTTACAAGCATTCTTATTAAATTTTCCCCCAAGGTCGTCATCACACAGTTGACTAATACTAATCAAATTAGTCATTAAACCCTCAACATGTAAGACATTCCTTAATGCTGGAAAACCAGGAACATCCAAGATCTCTTTTCCAATTATTTTGCTTTTACTTCCACCTCCATAAGTCACGTTTTCTCCATTGAATGACTCATAATTCCTTAGAAATCCTTTTGTACCTGTGATGTGGCAAGAACATCCACTATCAAAGTACCAAGAACCTGAAATGTTAGTTCTTAATGCAGTTATACAGACATTACAAGTTAAATCCATTTTAGAAACCAAAACTCTCTTAAAATATTTTTTACCTTTGGCTCAGAAATGTTTCTTCGATGTTTATCCGGAATGTTGGACAACAATTTAGGTTACATTTTGCTCACAGAATTTTGAAGTTTGAAACAATATGGTTTTAAGTGTCCATGGAAGTTACAGTGATGACATACAAACTTCATATTCTTTGACATATATGACAACCTATTGTTCATCCATTTTTCTTTACAAAGCGTATATTCTCATTTTTACCAAAGAGATTAGAGCATATGGTTTTACGAGAGTTTTCGTACTAAATTCCTGCATGTGAAGATTTACTAAGGTTGAGTATCTCATTCAATTTTGAAGTCCCTGTATTGAGCTTGCGGAAGGTTGCTTCGGCTAAATCTAATTTTGCACGAATCTTACCAAATTAAATATCATTTTTGGTAAGTGCAACCTCAAGTCGGGTTATCGTGCCTGTTAATTCTAAATTCTCATGAGTTAACGATTTTACCTTTTTGTCAAGTTGCTTGAATTCTATGATTAAGGCTTTACAAATACTTTGTAATTCATTAATCATATGATCTTTGCATTCAATTTGATCCATACAATCATCCTCACTAACAGAAATAGAACCATTAAAGCAATAAACATCATAATAGTTAAAGAATGTATACCTTTCGGATGTCGTTGAGGATGTTGATGTCGTTGTTGATGTTGGAGCAAATGTCGTGACATCTGAGACAATATTATATATAATATTTTCATTATCCGATAGAGATTGTTCGAAAACAGTGGCCAGTATTGCTTGTGATTCGACTTCTTGATCTCCTTCCTCTTCTCCTTCGTCATCACTAAGAGAAATCCTTAGACTCTTACTAAATTTTCTAAGAGTGTTTGCACATTCGTTGGTATAATGACCCCAACCCGAGCATGCATGACATTGCACGGACTCAAGTTGTTTGGGATCAAATTTGGTACGATCTGAGTTGGTTCTTCTTAGTTGATTTCCTTTTTGTACATTATGAAGAAATCTAGTGAGCTTTTGTTTGAATACTTGGTTATGGTGCTCATTAGATTTAGATTGATTTCTCTCATTGTTGAACTTCCTCACCATCGAAATGTATTTTCAAGTGAGTAAGGCAACATTTGCACCTTCACCAATTTCTTCAAGATTCTCATCATCTTCTTCAATTTGACTCCCCGAGGATTGAACTTGAAGTGCCGCATTCTTGCTTTTATACAATTGCTTTTTATTCTCAATTTTCATCTTATAAGTTTTGAGTATGCTCATCAAGGTATGAAGGTCCATTGTGGCAAGATTGTGAGCTTCTTCAATAGCACAATTCTTTAAATTGAACTTTTCAGGAAGAGAATGGAGAGCTTTTACAACAAGTTGAGTGTTGGTTAATGGTCCACCAAGCACTTGACATTCATTTGAGATGTCAATCAACTTTTCAAAATAAGATTTAATATCATCCGTTTCTCCATCCTTAAACGTTCATATTTACTCATAAGCATGCGTAGCTTTGTTCGACGAACACTTGAGCTACCTTCGCAATGAATTTGTAAAGTATCTCACGCGTCCTTAGCCGTGGCCCGTGGGGCAATTTTGAATGAATTTGAACATGTAAAGACCAACTCATCCAAATATTGCATTTAGAGCTTTTTCGTTAAAGCTAGCATTATTGGTTTCTTCGGTAGTCCATTCGGATTCAGGTTTAGCAATAATGTCACTTTCCTTATCCGGTGGCAACATTGAAATAACATATCCATTCGTTATAGATCTCCATGCACAAATATCAATTGATTTGATATGCGAACGTAGACGGATCTTCCCATAGGCATAATTTGATCCATCTAAAATAAGAAGTCTACCAATAGTCGGATTTGCCGGATCTATAGCTTATGACAACAGGACCAATCACTTATTGTGTTAAGTGTCGGCTCTGATACCACTTGAAGGGTGTCACAGGCTACGAAAAGTAAAAACAAGAGATGAAATAAATCGAATGTCAATTCTATTTTCGAATATCATCAATTATGTCGTCTGACACCAGTAACAACACTTTAGCAAAACAGAAACTTTAAAGAGTAAATGCAGTGGAATTTAAAGAACACAAATGTTTAAAATTTTCATAAGTTATATATATTATATAACTTATGGTGATCAATGACCAGATGTATTGTACATATATTATATACAAAAATACAAATTACTTTCTTTACAGATTTACAATATAAAATGAAAAGGAATTAAAAGTTGAAGTCGCAAATGACTTCTTCCTGAAAAATCTAACTAAGTAGACATAGACAACCGTTCATTACAATCGTTCCATTAAAAACTAATCTAGAATCTAAACATCAATTGTAATTTTGGACAGAATGTTGTCGACACACTCAGCCAACACTTGTGATCCAGATTTATGAGATGAAATCCCGATTCTTGGTATTTCTGCAATCTAATTCTGGATATTAATTCATTGTTGTGGCGTCTCTATTTATAGTACAGAGATCCCTTGAAAGGCTCATCGATCGGTTGTGGAAGTTGAGGAAAAGATGGGCAGCTTGTGGTAGATGATTAAGGAGTGAAAATCTCAACAACTTTGACGTGTTCCTTTCTCGACTTTTCCCCCAAGCTTTGACTCTTTCTCCCACGTTTTACACAGCTCCAATTCACCACGCCTAAGTCGTTTTTACCTCACAGTAAAATACTATTGCTTAACGTGAAGTAAGGCAAAACTGTTATTCAAAGATGTTGGTTCGAATGTTATGACATTTGTCCCAACATTTTTATGCATTCAAATCAGTACTTCAGAAGATATGTTTGGTCAAATGTCACAACATCAAACCCAACATTAACATTTTTCACAGATTATGAGATTTTCATGTTTATGACAAAAAAAAATATAACTTTTGAAATTCAAATTGCATATTTAAATAAAATTTTAACTTCAAGTCAATGTCTACCCAAATGAATAATTTCAAATTTATGTCCAAACGCTACTAAGAGAGAATTCCAAAACAAATATTCAACACATGCCAAAAGGATAATGGAGATTGCCTCTTTCCTTGCAATATTCTACTTTCTTTCTCAAGCTTTTGCCCATATCTTTTCATCGAAAGGTCCAAATTTTGAATAATCATTCAAACCATACAGGTTCTCGGATAAAGTTCTGTACGGATATGCGGTTTGGTTTTTCATGTACTCCATGAGAAACCCAAGGCTAAGTACTTAGTAATAACGAGAAAGATAAAAGCATGAACAAAGTTGGCAAATGAATGGGTCATCAAAAAAGTGGTCAAATTTAGCCAATCTAACTAACTGTTCATGTTTCAATTCGTCTAAGCCTACTTGAATTGAGTTAAATAAATACTTAATCATAACTCAACATGACGCTATCAATCTCCTCTACTTTTTTTGCTTTTCTTTTTGAAAAAGAAATACGAAAGCTAATGTAATTTATTTTAAATTATTAGCTAAAGTTCTTCAAAATTTACATAATTTGCCATCCTAATTTCGATTTTGTTTGTTTGGATTTGCACTGGCAGATGTAGAAGGTAATTTATGGATTCATTCGAACCTCATACGCATGCTAAAAAATATTCATCAAATAACTATAAATACTAATAGATTTCTAAACCAATAAATCAAATAGATTGTGGTGAAATTTTAAACTCATATAAAAAAGGTCAAATTCTGAATCCGGCCTCTGTGACTTGCATTTTGATCTGTCTTAACCAAATAGTTTGATGAATCGTTTCACATTCAGCTCGTTGAACTAAGCCAACAAACGAGTCATGTGTCAACCCGTTTGAAGTTTGAACCAATTACTCAAAAATAGGTACATTATTAGTTCATGGAAGAGGTGAGAGGAGCAAAGGAATAAATAAAAGATGAGAATTAATGGCGTGGCTGAGAATCAGCACAAGAGAAGAGGCTAAGGCAAGTTGCGTTTGCTTTTGATGGAAAAAAACTGTGAATATTGGATATTCAAATCCTGAATGCATCTTTCTTTTTTATACACAGGTGGGAAAAAGGAGAAAAGCTTTATAATTATAGAGTGTGTTTGGTAAATGTTTTTCAATATTTTCATATTGGTTGGTCAAAATCTAGAAAAATAAGTTATTTAAAAATAAGAAAAATGATTTTCTCAATGAAAATAGGGAAAACAAGTTTCAAAAGTAACATTCCAAGTAGATTATAATTATACCCTCCCCACCAATCCCAACCCCCACCTTTTGACCATCTCACCCCACCACCCCCATTTCCCACCCCGTCTCACCCCCATAGATTACATATAACTATTCTTGGATAATATTATTTTTGATTACTTAAGAAACACTAAAAAATAAGTAAAAATATCACTTATTTTCCATCTTACTAAACACACCCATAAAATAAAGGAAATTATTCTGCTAGTACAATTTATAGCTTAGCTAGTTAGAATTTAGATACCATTAAAAGAGGTGAACCATATCATTCTTTTTTGTGCTTTGGGGTTCTTATTCCTCAATCATCTGTTTGCTTCTACCACATTTTTGTTTTGTTTTTGTTTTTGTTTTTGTTTTTGTTTTTGTTTTTGTTTTTTTTTTTGTTTTTTTGTTATTTTCGTTCGGTGTTCGATATCCGTATTGAAGTTCGATTATATCCGATTTCACGCCTAGTAGAGCCTGTTCGGACAAAGCGCTCTATGTCAGGATTTTTTCATATCCAGAATAAGATATCAAAACCTTTAATTAAAAGAGGAACAGTCACATTCACTACATCACATCTTTTTTGTGGTTTCAGGTTTGTTGTTTTGTTATCATCTGATCATAAAACCAAAATTCCCCTAAGCAATAGAGCAAGAGAATCTTAGTAGTTTGCTTTACTTTAACATCAGCCATAGTACTTCTCCTTTTCTTCTCCATTCAAAAGGCTATGCTTTCTAGCTAAGAATTAATAGAGCACAAAATAAAGATAGCAAGAATAAAGCTGATAACAGGGACAAGGTAATTTAGCATAATTTATAAGTTTAGGAGAGTATAAAGGCTTTTGTTTATTATTTAAGTAGATCTTATGACGATCTTGTTTCATCAACGTGGATTAAGGTATAATTATAATACTCTCTTAATGTTCAAATACAGCAAAGGTTTTCCAAATTATCTCTTTAATCTTTGTTAGCGCTAAATCCCCCAAAAGATACATAAATGGATTTTAACATTATTTTTATACTTCTAACACTACTTATTATGGAAAAAGATATACTGAAAATTTACATATAGTGTAATAGTTGCAGAGTGAACATTGATATAAATTAAAGCACAAACTTTTGCTAATACAACGATTGATTCTCTGTATAAAAGACACTTATTCATACTGCATAACTTACACATACGTTATATATCATTATATTGTATTAATAGAACATGAAATAAAAGCAAGTATTAAAACTTTAATAAGAACATCTAAAATGCCAATTAACTCTGAAGTAGTGAAGTGTCTTATTTTACTGAATTAAATAATCTGTCATAGATAAAATAAATATCACCACGGTATTATATAATTAGTAGTCTAAAAAAGCTAAAGTACATCGTGCAAATTAATTTATATGGAGTACATAGTTATTCACACTAAAGTAACTCATGCGTTATATCATTCAGTCATACAAATCGTCAACTAATTAAATTACTTAACCACTACTTAGTCTTGTGATTTATTTCTTGGATTCTCCTTGTAACTTATCTTTCTACTCCAGCATACATGTACCGTATTATGTTGTCTGCTTTAACAGTTACTGCTAGTACAGGACACTAATCACATGATAGTGAGAAATTGAAACGTTTCCTTAATCAGGAATAATAATGATCAGTCCCTTAATATCCGTGATAATTATGCACTATTCATCAGTTACTTGAAACGGATTATTATTAATTAATGGTAATAATATGAAACGCCATGAATTAGTTTTCCTCCCCATCTTGTCAATGTATAGCAAAACAATGCATGGACAGACAGTCCAAGAGGATCAATACTACATTCTCTTTTTGTTTACGGGGTTCTAGATATGTTATATGTACATATCAAATGTTAATATAGGACAAATGAAGGGGAGAGATAGCCCAACATGGAAGAACATACTCCCCCCTTGGGGAAAAAACCATTTACACTTGCATGCTACTGTTTACTCAAATTAAGCAAAGTTAACACAAAAAAGATAACAAACAATTGTATCCGCATGTGTTGTTAGATCAAGATGCACAACAAAATTATGTCTTCATAGCAAATGTAGAATACAAATCAATTGAGCAAGTGGGACTTGCTTAGTCTTTAATAGAAACATAGAAATTATATTGCTTTGGATATGTAGAAAGGATGCTGTTTACAGTGCACGTTGAAATCACACCAAAGACAACAAACAAATTAGCATAAAGGACCAAGTGAACGGTACCATTGGTTAGCCTAATCTTCCATAAGACAATTAAAAAGTACTGATATTAGCACAACTTATAAACAAGTCTGATCACTCCGTCAAAAGGTCCAAAATTCATGGCTAATAAAATCAAGGAAGACCAGCATGCATAGGCCAACAACCAAAAACACAACAAACAAAAAAACTTTCAACGAACCCTAGAAACAGCCTTGCAAACCAATGGATGTGTCATTTCCATTGACAATTTCAAGCACTCGGATAAGTCCACGCCATTATCAGGAGCCCATTTGAATTCTTGAAGCAACTGAGCTAACCAAAGCTGAACAGTAGCAAGTCCCAATGCCTTTCCCGGACACACCCTCCTCCCGGACCCAAACGGCGCGAGCCTTAAATCAGAACCCATGATGGCTACATCTTCCTCCAAGAACCTCTTGGGCATATATTCTTCGGGTTGTGACCAAATCTTTTCATCATGAGTAATAGCCCACATGTTCACCATAGCCGTGGTTCCCGCTGGGATCAAGTGCTGACCAACGCTTGTATCATGAATTGCAAGCCTAGCCCAAGAAAGTAATGGACCAGGTGGATGCACTCTTAGAGTTTCTTTCACTACGGCTTGAATGTAGGGCAAATTAGGCAAGTCGGAATCACATACAGCTCTATCAGTTCCAACCACGTTGTCCATCTCACATTGAACTTTGGCTTGAATGTCTGGATGAAGTACCATTCTTGCAAGAATCCACTCTAGCAAGATGGTCACAGTATCAGTCCCCCTGAATATCATTTCCTGAAGAAACAAATGTATTATTATTTAAAGTTGAACCAAAATCAAATAAACAAGCATATGATGCTGATGAAAACAGTTAGAAAAAGACTGGAGGAGAATATCAGTAGTGCCTCTATCATACAAAGTTAAAGCTAGCTAAAATTATTCAGATTCATCACCACCAAAATACCAGATAGAGACAATTTAACAGATGTATTTTAGCATTTATGCAGAAGAATCAGGTAGTATTAAGTATTAACAACGGGAAAAGGTAATGAATGATACAGCAAAACAGAAAGAAGTGAAGCAAATGAAAACCGAACATTAACTACTAGCTTGACACGTTCTTATATAAGTAACGTATTAACCATTAACAATAATCATGTAACGATATAATACTGGAATTAGAGAGATAAAAATAAGGAATGAATCATTGCATATATTAAAAGGCAAATATAAAAAAAATACCCAAAGAACAGCAATCATGTCTGAATCACTGAGCTTATTTTCCTTCTCCAAATCAAGCAAGACATCAACGAAGTCGTGAAAACCTTCATCTGCAGATTTTCCAGCACTTTTAGCCCTCTTAATCTTGTGTTCGTCAATGATCTTCCCAACAAATACGTTCACTCGGGCCACCAACTCTTTGCATCTTCTTCGAACACCTTGCAAATCCAACCACCCCAACAACGGAAAATGGTCACTCCAGTTAAATATCCCCAGCAACGCGTACCCTTCACTCACCAAATACTCCAACTCCCGCCCATCTTCTCCTTTAAAATCATAACTCTTACCGAAAACTGTCGTCATCACATTGTTCAATGATCCAAAATGCAAAACCCTTTTCACCATAACATTCCCATCTATCTCCATCAAACTCGCAATTTCATTCACCATATTTCTACCTATCTCTCTTCTAAACTCCCCAAAACACGCTATTCTTTTCGGGCTAAACAAATGGGTAGCCGAAATCCTCCTTAAGTTCCTCCAATACTCGCCATACGGCGCAAAACCCATCGCTCTGTGAAACAAAAGCTCGTAAGCAGACTCTTTCACTGGTCTATCAGCAAAAGCCGAACTGTTGAGTATTTCCTTGGCAGTTTCCGGATGACTAGAAATAATAAAACGAGTAAACCCAACTGAAAACGCCATTAACGATTCAGCTTTCAAGCTTTTACAAAGCTTTGTTAGAATTCTATGAGTGAGCGAACTAGTGAAAGTTAAGACCAACCCAAGAATAGGTAAACCGGAAGGACCAGGAATGGAAACGCGGGACTTTGAAAAGGACCAAGCAAGTCCACCAGGGGTAAGCCAAAAGGCAAAAACAGCAAGAAAAAGGAGAAAAAAGAAAACAAGTTCATAGTTGAGAACAACAGTAGAAGGAATGAAAACCAGAGAGTACTCAGAATACATTTTTCGGTGCTTCAAAGACTTTGAGTAGTTACGATGTGTAATAGGTTCGGACAGAGAGTGTAGGTGAAGAGGAGAAGGTGGCAGGAGAGGTGTGGAGAAGACCAAGAGCGTGAGACAACGGTTAAATAGAGAGTTAATAACATGGGTTAATTATTCTTTATCATGAATTAGATACATCAAAGAAAAAATTAACAATTCTTTTAAAATATTGATACTCAATCCAAGGAAATGATAATACTAATGAACTTTTTCCGTATAACTATCCAAAAATAAGCTTTTTATGTCATTTATGTGATATTTTTCACATTTTGTGAAGTTAATAATAATTCGATCGACTTGACGTTTAAGTACTATATATTTTAAAATATAATTTACATATAATTTGAATTGAAAAAACAAAAAGTATCACGATAAATTAAAATTGAGTGAGTTGTTTGTTTCCCGATCCTTTTGGTTAATCATTTCAGAATTTCCCGAAAACGCCAACTTTTTGGCTTCCACTTGCTTTTAACCGATCTTATTAGGTGTATTAAAAATAATAAAAGATGATTTTATGTAATTAACAAATTCAAGTATTCTTTCTTTTTAGTTTTTACCAAAGTAAAGTACACTCTAGGGGCAATTTTGACTTTCTGGTTGGAATGAAGATTTCTTTTTAGCATGTACACTTAAGGGGTCGTTTGGTTTGAAGTACTAGTATAAGTTTTGCCTTCACACTCCTAGTTAATTTGGTTATTGATAAATTAAACTTTGCAAAATAATATGCCGAATATCCTTCGGATAATTAAATGATATATAATTAATACGAGTATATGTTATACGGAACTTTTGTTTTTTGGAAAACATTCATAAGAGCATCTAAAGACAAATATTTTTACCATATGTAATCCCTAAAAAATAATCACTATATTATTTATTCACGGTATAGTATTACATAATTTATTTGTTCTTCATGTAACGATTCTCGTATTATTTATTATCCACATACCATTTATTAATCATCGTTCAAACAATCCTTATATAACTATTTTATCGACCAAACAACCACTTATTGTTGATTCAATTGGACATTACTCCTAATTAGTATAAACATGAATGTTAATAATTATATACAAACCCTTCAAGAAAGTATATCTTTTTTCTCTACCGAATACATAATTCTATTTTATTTTAATTATTTGTAAAAAGATTTCAGCCAAGTGGAGTTTACGAGCTTTTCTTTTTCAGATTTTTTTCTTGGAACAAATCAAAAAAATATATATAATAACAAACTAAAATTACTACTCGAATACTTTTAAAGGCATCGGACTTGTACCAAGACTATATAGAAAAATATAAAGCACTATTATTATTGCTATTATTTCTGTAGTTTTAATTTTTATTATTATTATCATTAAATTTATCTCTTGGGACCTCACCTCCCTACCTTTACAGAGAACACAAGGGTATCGACTTTTGGTCCCTCTCCCAAACGAACAAAATTCCTCCAACACACAAAGCTAACTTGATATATATACCTTTTAATTATGGCATATTTTTGTTCGTTCTCTGCTTTTCATTTTGTTAGTGAAGTTTATTCTGTGCTATATTTCTCTTGGAAGCACATATAATATTTATAGAGGACAATACAATGCCAGATATAGATTGAGGCAAAAAGAATGAAGGCGAAAAGAGAATACTTACGTTCTTACTATCATGTAAGTGGGGCGAATTTTTTTCTCTTTTATTTTCTTGTCAGTTGGAGAGACTCCAAATTGCTGCACAAAATAAATATATATTGTTGCCCAGTTCATCTGCATTGAGAGGTTGATTCTGAATTTCAAATTGATGAATATTAATTTATTTTTTTTATTATTAGATTTTAAATTAATAATTTATTCATACTAAATAATTTTTTAAGACAAATACTCCCTACATTTCAAAATAGTTGTCATATTTCGCTTCTCGAAAGTTAATTTAACTAATCTTCTAATTAAATTTTATTAGATTAATTTAAAATTTTGATATTAAAATATAAATATTGAAAAACTATACTAAAAGTTGCAAGTTTTGGTAAAAAGGTAAATTTTAAAATGTCAATCAAAATTGACGTGATTCGACTATCAAAAATTAAAAGATAACAAGTATTTTAGAAGGGTGAAAATATATAATTCGTGATAAGCTCTTATTACGTTTCAGAGATTCATGCACATTGCTTCCTAGCACTCTTGAAGCATTGAGAAAGACATTATGTCCTCGACTAGGTTCCAAAGGTTCTATTCCACCACATTAGTAAAATTAATGAATTCTACCGAAATTGTACCTTTTACCCTATCTACGCCTCAGTTGACGATGACTTGATACTAAATTAAAGAGAGGCAACTCTCGACAGTGGCAATTGGACTTGTTTATGATTTCTTGAAATAGTTAAGCAAATTTAAGTATTACAAATTCATCTTTGAATAGGTGCATGTGTGCTACATTTTTTAAGGAGTTTTTGTTAGAACTAGAATGGTTCTAAACGGAACAGATTCTGAACTCGTTTTACAATTGTTGAAATGAGAAGAACAATATAGTTCTTGAATGCTTTTCTTGGAGCAAACAAATAGTCACGGGCTATGTGTTAGCTTTAATTGTTCTCTTTCCTTCTTTTTGGATAGTTACATTAATTACTTTTGGTATGTTTCTTTTGACTTGTCTTAAGAGATTGTTTACTTACGAGTTAATTAGAAATTTAAAATTATGTAGTTATTAATAATGCAGGATTAATTATGCTATTTTGTATCATGTATAAAATAAATTATAAAATAATAATCAAACACCGTATTTAATATGTTGAATTTTATACCAAATAACTAAAAACACTACTACCAAACATGAAATTAACTATATTTTTTATTAAAAAAATCAGACAACGCATCAAAACATCATCTTATCAACTATCAAGATGACACCAGTGAAGAAGAAGTATTTCAATCCAATGATTTCGATTAAAGTTTGATATATTGACACTTGATGCTTGAAATTTAAACATAAAAAGGATCATTGATGAAGTCGAGGCCCTGATCTTCATAGTAGATGAACAAGTTCATTAACATTGCTCAGGAGCCCGAGATAGTAGAAGAGCTCCTCCTCCACTGCTGGATCCAGCACTTCACAGCCAACCTCTCAAAAATGATGGGAGTAGTTTTGCAATTGGGTGGACTGCAAGTTCAGTAGAGACGTGAACTGCATGTTAGTAGGGACATAGATTTCAGTTTTTCTCCCAAAGTCATTAGTATACCAACAACTTCTGGGCAATCTAATCGACTCTGCTAGCTGTTGGATTCATATTAATCTTATACATGACTAATTTATTTTCTAACCATCAAACGATCCCTAGAGTATTAAGAATATAAGGCAGAACAAAACAAAGTCTCGCAATCCATTAAAATTTGATCTCAAAGTAGACCATCACTGGCCTATGAAAGTATATGTATGTCCTAGAAACAATCTGTATCGGGACAAATGTACTTTATACACATTCGTATTATTATTAATGGAGATTAATATTTTAACATTTGCAATTATTTAATTATTAGTTGATTGTTTATAATATTCTATAATATGCATCCCTAAAGATTACGTTGTTATTAATAATGTGAGATATTAATATTATAATGTAACTCTTAAAATAGTCTCGACTAATGATCATCGAGAATGTGATATCGATGATATGTGATAAGTCGACATATGGTCTACATCACATCCTTAGAAGATGTAGTATGTCTCACCTGCTACGAGTAATGGCTACTCGTGATGAACACATGGACACTTTGGAAGTATTTGTATACTCTGGTGATATATTATTTGTTATACTTATCTAAAGTATGATCAGCGTGTGGGAGATAGAAGTCCTTAGACTTGAGGTCAATGCGCACCTTGTCTACAAAGTAATATGTTTTGATGATGTCCTAAGCTCAAATGCCTTACAGGTTGAGATACGCTTGTATTGGGTACATTACGATGTGGATTAAAGGTGGTAGTTGAGCCAATATTAGGATTCATTCCTCGAATGTATATTCGAGAGAACACTCAGTTTCTCAGTGATATTATGTTGACTAAGTCGTTGGCCAACGCAATAGACATATTTATAATATGGTTTAGTTGTCAACTAATATAGACGAGATACAATGATTAAGTCATTTGGATAGACACTTGACAAATCCTAAGCTTGATCGGGTGTGTCGTGAATTAAAGAATTTTATCTTACCACATAGAGGTTAAGTTTACTGGATTCGTGTAAACGTACTTCACATATTGAATTCGTCTTGCGGCGCCGTCTAGGAGTTTCGCGTAGACCTTAATTTGATTAATGTCGATCTGTGAAGACTTGTAGGGTCACACTATGTCGATTGTCTTTTCGATCTAAGGATGTATTGAGAGAGTATTAAATATTCTATTTAGAATCGAGATATTTAAATGAATAATTATTGTTTTAATTAAGTCAAAATTGGATTTTGAATTTAATTAAGAATGTGCGAAAAATAAAATGAGACAGTGTAGGGCCACGTCAGCGCCGCGGCGCCCACACCATAGGGCCCCGGCACCATGACCTAATCTGTCTCGAATTTTGGGTCAGGCCCAAGGTCAAACCCTAATCCGGTTTGACCTAATTTTCACCTATAAATTCAGACATACACTTCATTATTTAATACACTTGATTTTCATATCATTATTCTAAGTCTTAGAGACTCAGACTCAAAACACTCTCTCGAACCTCTGTCGGATTTCCTAGCTTTCCAAAGGAGGAATACATTGAAGCTTGGAGCTTACAATCGAAAGGGCATTCACGTGCGCACCCACAGTTGATAAAGATTCCAGATATTGTAAACATGTAAGTATCATTCAAGTCTTATGTTTACAATTTAAAATTATTCTATAGTCAAACAGTTCTACATTTATTGGGTTTGAAATAAGTTTTTAATATTCATTGCGTATAACAAACCAACAAAAACCTCTAGCCTCGTCAAAGCAATTAAGGTTGCACAACCTTACATCCCCCCACACACACACATAAAAAGAGACCTTTTCTTAAGCATCCCATTTGATATATGACAGAATGCATCGCAAGTAGATAAAATGTTATCTATTCAAATTTTTATTGATATGTATCGAAAAATTCTATACACTTGCCGCATATCGTCTTCCACATACCTCGAATTTTTCTTAAATGTTGATAGATTATATCAACAAATAGCAAGAAGTTCATCTTTATCTCTAGCACGGTGGTTCAAGGAAAGGCTACTAAAACATATGCGTTAGGCTCTCGAAATTCAAAGGCCTCTAAAAAAATTGTTATTACTTCATCCGATCCATTTTTACTCGTCGCGTTGTGTTTACATGTCCCTAAAAGTATTAATTAAAAATATAAGTTAACTAAATTATTTTTATTTATTTTTTAATCTCAATTTAATACTACCTTCTTTTTCCTTAGCATTTTCTGGATGACTCGAAATAATAAAATGAGTAAACCTAACTGAAAGCGCTATTAACGATTCAACTTTTAAGCCATTAGAAAGTCGTTGTTTATACTTTATATACATGGGAAGCTCAAGGGTAAAGGCAACTTTAATTCGTTTAGGGGTAAAGACCCCAAAAAAATTTGCTATTATTATATAACTAATCATTGGTATGTGTTTATAGTTTATAGTTTATAGTTTTATATACAAAAATTATGAATCACATTCATTAACTTTGGATAGTTTTATATACAAAAAGTATGCATCACATTTTTTATTACATAACTTCGGATGGGATATCTCAACTTAAAAAATATTAGTCATTTATTATAATACAATACCTTGATTCTTATAGTCAAAAATCTTATTGAGAGACACGAAGATTTAAGCAGTTTAACTCAAAGTTCTAAAACATAAGACAAAGTTCATGACTATATAAGAAAATAATAATTTATTTATGTGTAACTTTGTGATATATATAATAACTTTTTAGTGGTTATAAGAAAACTTTTACTCAAATATTAAAATTAATAGTAACTTGAAATATTGGAACAAAAACTTAATATATATGAAAAAAAGATTTAGTGCATTACTAGTCACTATACAATAAAATTATAATTTTTTATATTTAAAAGACTTGAAAATAATATTCAATATATAATTTTTTAATTATCATGAATGAATAAAAACTTAGTTCTTGTAGATTTTAGTTCGAGTTCATCAAATGAGTTAAAAAATGATGTTAGGTTTTTATTTCCCATTAAGTAGTAATACATATATCTACGTTTTTTTCCCTCTTTCCATACATTTGTTCTTTTTTTTTTCTTTCCCCCCCCCCCCCCCCCGTTAATGGCGATTTTGTATTCTTGTTTATACTTATTTTTAAAAATCAATTATTTTTATTTATTCATTAAAATGATGTCCGAATAAATTAATCCTTAAATAGATAAATTTATAGTTTTGCAGCTAAATGAATAAAAGAGTTAATTTTTTAAAAGAGTACATGAATTTTATTTAAAATATTTATGAATTCTCATTAAGTTTCGGCTTTATAAATTAGGGGTCTTTTGGTAGAGTGTATAAGAGTAATGCTGAGTAAGATGTATTAGTAATGTTGGTATTAGCAATACTTGTATTAATAGCATTAGTTATGCATGCGTTCTTTTTTATCCATAGTTTGATTTTATGCATTAAAAATAACGTGCATTGCATAATTTCTAAAAGTAATAGGTTGTTTATAAAAATATCCTCCATACTATAATAGGTGAGGAATTTTATGGGCAATTGTGTCTTTAATCATACTTATGCATGCATTAAAACTATTATATTGCTAATAACATAATTTGTTAGATATTAATTATGCGTAGAATAATAACAAATAAAATATATAACTAATTCTTGTATTAGTTATACATAGATTGAGAAAAATACTATCAAATAAAGTAATAATAATACATAAACCTAATGAATATGTTATTTTTCTCTAATGCGTCTTACCAAACGATACCTAAATTCTATGCATGAAAATAATCACGTCAATTAATGTGAATGAATGAAGTAATAAATAAAGGAATAGCGAAAAGCAATTAAAACGTTAAAAAATACGCCGGCGCAGTATTGGTCACGAGGAGGGTACAGTTAGAAAGTGGGAAGGCGTTACTTATGGGTAATGGAAGTGAGGGGGGAAAGAAGCGCATTGTTATTGTTCATCTGAGTAACGGCGCCGCCTTCCAAATCTGATGGGTAGATTCCGGGTTGCGTGCCTTCACTATTAGATTATTTGTCGTGTTATTTAAATTGATTATGTCAAATTATTTATTGTTTTAAAAGTAATATTTATATAATTTAATTATCATTTATACATTTTGATATGTGGTTATTTTGCTTGATAGATCAATTTGATGATTGATGTAAACTTTTATTAGGTAAATAATTAAAATTTTGTAAATCAAAAACACTATTTACTTGAAATAACTTTCAAACAAATATTTTAAATTTCACAATAATGAAAATTTATGTATAACCAAATCAAGAACTAATGATTTTAAATATTTGGAATGATACATTAACAAGCCCTTGAACTTGGTCTGAGCTGACAATTATGTTCTCCAATTTTGGGTGTGCTCAAATAGACACATCAACTTGTATTAACTTTGTCAGTTGAACACTCAAACTTACAAAATGATCATCTAAACACCTCCAAATTTATGTTCTATGTCAATGTCAATCAGTGTCACGTCATCATTTGTGTTTACGTGCTCAACTTTGTACGATTTAAGGTGTCTACTTGTACACAACTAAACTTGAAGGACATATTTACCAGCTGAAGTCAAGTTTGAGGGTCTATTTATATATTATGCCTAAATATTTTTTTATCATAAATAAAGCATGTCATTAGATATAAAAAGAAAAATACTCTAGTACTACTAATACTAAAAACTAAATATAAATGGATTGAGTAATTTAAACTAAATGTTATATATATATTTTCCTTATTTAAACTAAATGGATTGAGTAATTTGAACTAAAAACTAAATGACACATTTCCTTATTTAATAATAATTTAATCTTAATCTATATATTTATCGAAATAATTTATAATCACACAAATATCAACTTATTTTAGATTACAAGATTCAAGTAGGTGTTTGGACATGCGATTTCATCTCCTTAAATGAAATCTCAAATCATCCAAAAAGGCATGATTAGGAATTCCAAATTATAATTTCAAAAACTTTAAATATAAAAGTTGACGTATAAGTTTATATTGGGTAAAAATAGAGCCATAAGATGTTATATATATATTTTCCAATTATATTTACCAACTATTTATATCAAATATTGAAAGATCTACAAGTTCGTAGAATATTTATAACAAATTTATTCTTACCATCTATGTATGATGATTATATTAAACAGTAGTTACACTACAACTTATGTTCAATTTTTCATTCAATGATCTAAAATTTGATAAATTAATATTGTATTTATTAGAAAGGTTTTCTAATAGTTTATTAATTTCGTTACGAATCATGACTCGCTTATTTGTTAAGATTATCTAAAAATTGAGAAAGTTTTAATAATTTTTACAATTTATGAGTTTTTATATCTATAAGAAATAATATAACTTAAGAAATTTAAATGGCATATCTAAACAAAGTTTAACTTCAAATTATTATAATTTCCTCATGATTTCAAATCATATTCAAACCGCTTTCAAAAATTTTATTTTATTTTTAAAATTTCGTATACATTACATATAATTAATTATTTTTTTCCTTTAGAACGACAACCCACCATTGTACTGCTATTGATCTGACTCTTGGTTCAAGGTGTATCAGAGAGTCGCCTCCCAGCTTGGCAAATGGCAGGGCAACAATAGTTGTACAACAACATTGCTTTTTATACCAATAGAGAGAGAATTGAATTGGTCAAAAGACATCTGCTGTTTTTCTGATTTGAGAGGACAGTGAATCTCTGAGACGCCGTCTGCATGATCAACGTTATAATCAAGTCACCAATTAATAGCCTTTTAGCTCTTTTTTCTCTATTCCCCTGACCTCATCAACCATAATGTCCTGGGATATCCTAATTTATTTGATACTTTTTATTTTTTTAATAATTAATAAAAAATAATTATCATAATTTTTAATATATTTTTTAAATATTTTAAATTATTAATTATAGTGATTTATAATATTTTTTACGCAGTATCTGAATATATTAATTTTATTTCGAATTTTTTTAAAATTCTATGATCAAACATAGGTAAAATTTTAAAAAATCGAACTTTTAAAAAGTAAAAAGTGTCAACCAAATTGAACTTATATACGTACTCTTATTCATCACAATTTTCACTTTCCATTTTACAGTCTGTATTATTGAAACAGACTTCCTGGGAAAGCTTAATAGAGTGAATACTCGACCGTCAAAAAAATTGCATCACCTAACAATAAAATTATATCTAAAAATCTCAAATTCTCTTAAAAACATCCATTTTACAGTCTGTATTAAATTTCAAAAGAAAGTGAAAACTCGACCGTTAAAAAATATTTGCATCACTAACAATAAAACTATATTTTTAGATACACTTTTTGTTTTAAAAACACTAAAATCTTAAAAATCCATAAATTACGGTGTTTATTTTATTTTATGTAATATGACTTTTTTTAAGAAATGACATACATGGCATAATTTTTAAGAAATTGTGTGTTAATAAAAAAATCCACCATCTTATTTTGTAGAAAAAAAGGTTTGGGGGACCCACAGGTATTTTTGTCATATTAATTTATTTTAAAATAACTAATCTCTATTTTATTATTCTACCATCAGGCAAAAATAACGAGTTCCGATATTATTACAAATATTGATATAACTTATTTTAGGACAAGTAACTAAATAAAGGATAAGATAGTACTAAGTTTCTATATTAAAACTATTCATGTTTATCCAGCATACCAAGCGAATTCTTAACATATTGAAGTGTAGTGGAAGATATCTGTTAGATTATGAGTGGTTTGTTAGTAGGTTAGAGTTAGCATGTATTAATAATATATGAATTAGTTACGAGTGAATTTATATATTATTTTATATAGAATTTAATTATTCATGTAGTATTAGTTAGATATATACTTTTGATTTGCATAAAATAATGTATATATTCTCTCATAATTTATACATATATCAATTATGTCGGTTTCTAATTTCAAACCAAACACCGTACTAATTTTATATATAAATAATTCACCTCATTACTAGCTAACAAATAAATTACTCCTTCCGTCTCAAGTTATATGATGTAGTTTATCAAATAAATAAATATATTATTATTTTTAAGATTAACTAAAAAATATATATTATATAAATTAAAAAATAAAAAATATTACTTATGTAGAACGAATAACTTACTCCTAACCATCTACGGAACGACTCCGGTTCTTTTCTGGTTTGTTGGTATCTAGTTGAAAGGGAATGAGTGTTTTAGAACGAACCTAAAACATTAGGGTTTTGTTGGAGTAATGAGATGGTACATGTTACTGGCACCTACAAGAATCCTCAAACTGGGCCTATGGAGATTGTGTTTGCTTAGGTACCATCACCCATTATATTATAGGGGGAGACAAATACTACAGAGACTCTATAACCTCCAAGTACATACTCTCTTTCCATAGTCCACATAGTCCAATAGTCAACTCACTCACTCATTTAATTTGACCCTCCCTTTCATACATGCTTTTATCGATGGACGGACTAAAGACCCCACCAAGTACACTGTCCTCTAAAGCAATACGCCATTTCAAACTGTACTATAAATTTGCATATTTATAAACTAATAAAATGAGTTACTCCATAAGTTATTTGAGGTCTCTGCCAGTAATAATATCATATGAACTGAAACAGAAAACTAATTCATAAAAAAATTCATAAACTAAAGATGAAATTAGCGAAGATGCCGATATTAAGATGGATGTATGACCATGCTAAAAGAGATATTATAAGAAATGAAGATATATAAGACAAGATTGGAGTGCACTTCGTGGAAGATAAGATGAGTGAAGCGAAATTGAGATTGTTCGGACATGTGAATAAGAGGTGTGAGGATGCCCCAATTAGTAAATGTGAGAGATTGACAGTCGTAATAGTTAGGAGAGGTAGAGGTAAGCCGAAAAAAAATTAAGAGAGGTGATTAGAAAGGATATGACTCAGCTCCAGCTGACTGCGGACATGACCTTAGATAGGAAGATTAGGAGATCGAAGATTAGGATATAAGGTTAGTAGATTTTTGAGTTTTGTCGCGATGTGCAATAGAGAGGTGGGGGGCTAGCTTTTCCATCTCTTCTTCTCCTTTTCTTAATTGTATATTTTTGGTATCGCGTAGATCATTACTATGTGTGTTTACCATGTTACACCATTTGTTTTGTATCTTATTTTTTGTTGTCCTATTTTCTTTGCAATCCTGCAATGACTTACGTTCCTTTGAGCCGATGGTCTATTGTAAACAACATCTCTACCCCGCAAAGCTAGAGGTAAGATCTGCGTACATCTTATCCTCCCCAGACCCCACTTATGAAATTACACTGTATATGTTATTATTGTACTTTTACCCAACATTCAAGGGGTCGTTTCACAGTTGATTAGGATAAGTTAAGTGGGTATTAGATCATGCGTAAATAATTTCATGTTTGATAGTAATATCGTTTACTATATATAAAATTCAACACCTAATATCGTATTTGGTTTGCATATATTTCCAGTCATTTTAAAATGTACCTATTCCTAAAGATTTAAGTTTGTTGGTTTGACCAGACATTTAGATATTATAAATACTTACATGATTACTCCAAGATAAAAAGAGGAATTAGATTACTCTCTCTTTCACTTTCATAACAAATAACAACATTATGTTCTGGTAAGAAATTCAAATTAATTGCTGAAATTTGAATTTTATTGGCTTTGTAAATTTTGGAAGAATTCTATCACCATTCCTGAAGCAATAAAGTGGAAGGCTTAAATTTCTTTAAAACAGAGATTACTCTATCAAAGCCAGATTATTTCTTCCCCACTTCTCAAACCTATTTTTCTAACTAACTAACTAACTAACTAACTAACTAACTAACTATATATATATATATATATATATATATATATATATATATATATATATATATATATATATATTATAACTCTAAACAAAGTATAACTCTAAACAAAGTATAACTAATTCTTATAACTCTAACCAAATTGTTATGCTTTTACCTGATAATAAATCGTAATCAAGATCGGAGCCACATGATAGTTATGAATTTTAAAAAACTAAATAATTTTGACTCAGACTTTATACATTATGTTCAAAATATTAATTACAAATAATATATCAAAAGTGAGTAGGTAAAAAGATTATGATCCAAAATTATAGATTAAAAATTCTGAATCAATCTTAACGAGAAGTAACTTTATATGGCGTTATTTTCTCTTTTGTGTAAATTTGTCGTGTATCTTCTGTATCTCTTTTCTCAGTATCAAATCGTGCTATAAATAGGGAAATTCTTTTCTTGACCGCAATATAGGTTAGTGGCGAAGGAAGTGGCTTTTTAAACTCTCAATCACAATAGAGGAGCATAATTTCGCTTTTAATTATTTATTTGGTAATTATCACTTGTCCTTAATTACTTAATAAGCTACTTTAAAAGCGGTAAAATTAGTCCATAAAAATATGATCTGCTCAATCCGTTCAAATCTGAACGGATATTGATCGCCTATTTATTAGCCCAGGCCATTTTAACACAATATGTTTCAACCCATCTAAAAATTGGCATGATATATAGTTCAAATTAATTAATAGAAATCTTCTTAAATATTTTTATTTAAATAGTTTTATTAGATGCTTAAAAAATTATTAAAGAACAAACAAAGAAATTAATAAAATTTAAGTAGTAAGAATTTGACGGATTGGGTTATGACGCATTTTTAGCCTATTTCAACCCAAGCAATTTTTGGGGAGTCATTAACCCGCCCATTTTGACCCTTTCAAATTCCAAATCCAGCTTAACCCGTCCATTTGACACTCCTAAGTCCTAAGCTACTTTGATTAAATTAGAGTAGATCAATTTGTTTATAAGAAAATAAACGTAGATATTCAGAAGTTACAAAAGAAAATACTACTTATTAACTCTATTATTTAAAAAAGGCCCAACTCCTTTGTCAAATACTCTTAATGGTGAAAAAAGATTATGAATCACTACTAATTATATAGTAATCTCTCACTAGGTATATGTTTTTTATAAAAAAAATTGCAGCGAAAGTTTAGATGTATTATATATAGTATGATGTATCTTCTTGTTTGTGCAGCTTGAGATTATCTATGAACAGTACCATAGTTTAATTTATTGTAATGTAATACCTAGTAGTAGTTCTTTATAAATGGCTGTTGTTTCAAGATCTTTTCTAGTTCTTCTCCGTAATTGTTTTTGACAATATTTTCAACCTTATTTTTCTACAAATAAGGACTTGAACATCAAAATCGAAAACAAAGGACAAACATTAAAACGTAGAAGTCCTAACCAACAATATGGTTATGGTTGACTTCTTCCTCCTTTTTCTTTCATTAGTTCATTTTTTAAGGTTAATGCTTGTCCATTTTTGAAATAATTGAGGTCAATATATCTGATGGTGACTATGTTCTCATCTCATCTCAAACTGGACATTTGTTTGTTCATCAAGGCAAACACCTCCCCTTCGTGCAAAGATCCATCCTGTGTTATTTAAAGTGTCACGGTCCAAATTGAAATCCTATAGTTCATAGGTCGATCTAGCATGTAACGGTAGGCAGATACTTGATTTAAAATTTATTGGTTCCTATAGTGATCTCAAGTTAATATTACGATATTAACTAGGTACACACTCAAATATTTATAAATGTTCAATAGAATTTAAAATTATATACAAAATTTAGGTAAAAGTTACTGAGTTCATGTGAACTCGTAACCAGACATCTAGATCCGCCTTTGAATGTAAGATATAGTTTGCAGAGGTGGATCGATCTAGAATTTAAGTTGGTGTGTTCAACATTTAAGGTCGTTCTTATCTTGAACCTATTATATCGTTATGAGTTCATATATGTTATGTATAGCATTTTTTGTGAATTTTTACATGTAAATTTATGTTTTGTCACTAAAGTAGTGAGTTCATATGAACACGATTCCGGTGTGTTACATCTGCCCATGACAGTTCAAATTCACGTGAACTCAATAACTTCCGTCAACTCATGTATATGTACTAAAAGATTTGATTGATGGTAAAGGTTATACATTATTATTGTATATTAACTTGAAGTGGTTCCATAAACTTCATATTTTTGTTATGCTATACTATAGTTCTATCAAAAGAAAATCTTCGTAGTCTAACCCAAATAGGAATCGGAATCCTATATATCTGATCAACAAGTTCCATCCACTTGCAATTCAAAAAAATGTGCTTGCTTGGTCTCGTCAATAAAATTTGATGATCAAGCGAATAGAAAAAAATAGTACTTCTCACAAAGTTGCAAGTGATTAATAATATCGGTAAGAATTCATTGATTATTGTGTACAATATATATAGTGTTACATAATTATAAATTAGGTAACTAAATTTTCCTAATTACAATTGAAATATAAATTTATCTAATATAAAAGATATACAAAATATGGTAATATTCTATCAATGATAATATACAAGATATGGTAATATTCTGTCACACACACGCAGTTGAAGCAGGAGGTTCTCGTACGCTGAGACTGGCTCGAAAGTCATCAAAGAGTATATGCGGACAGTAACCTGACCTTGATTGACGAGTATCAGGACATCCACCCCAATCAACATTAGAATAAGATGTGAGATCAGAGAGTGAAGACTTGTACAAGTGTAAGCCGAAATGAAGAGTACCTTGTACATATCCAAAATATGTTTGAGGGCATTCATATGTTCATCAGTCGGGCTGTGCATATGTAAGCATATTTGTTGCACGACATAGGATATATCTGGTCTCGTGAAAGTGAGATACTTCAATGCTATTGCTAAACTGCGATGGTGAGTCGGGTCGGCATACAGAGAACCCGAAGAGGCATTGAGTTTGAAATTAGTGTTCACTAGTGTGTGGGCCGGTTTGCAAGACGTCATTCCCGCTCGGTCAAGGATCTCTTCGGCGTACTTCCTTTGACAAATAAATAAGCCAAATGCATGTCTCGTAACATCAATGCCCAAAAAATAGCTTAGGGACCCAAATCCTTCATAGCGAACTTAGAGCCAATGAGTGACATAATGGATCGGCGAAGTGCATCAGAAGATGTGGTGAGGATGATATCATCAACATATAGTAGGATGTATGTCATGTCATTACCCTTGCTATATATGAACATTGAATGATCAGATTTGCTATGTGAAAACCCGATAGAGGATACAAAATTAGCAAACTGTTGGTACCATACACGATGAGCATGTTTCAATCCATAAAGTGATTTCTTCAAAAGATACACATAATTTGGATGAATCGGATCCCTGAATTCCATAGGTTGATGCATATATACAGTTTCATGAAGGTCACTATGCAAGAAAACATTTTTGACGTCAAACTGATGAATATACCAAAAACTTGGACAAAGCAATAATGAGAACAGTCCGAATAGTCGATGGTTTCACCACCGGGCTGAAAGTTTCATCACAATACACTCCAACTTGTTGAGACCTGCCATCACCTACAAGACGAGTCTTGTGCCTCTCAAAAGAACCATCAGATTTCTTTATATAAAAAATCCACATAAAACGAATAATATTAGCATTATGATGATGTACTAGATCCCATGTATTATTTTCAATAAGAGTATTATATTCATCAACCATTGAATTTTCTAATTAGGATCGGACAAGGCATCTTTCAGATTACGAGGAATGGGGGAAGAGGCAACCGAAGTGGACAAGTTAAATAGTTATTTGGGTTTAGAAATGTCGTGCATTGCACGAGTTTCCACTGTCAGTGGATGTACTGCGGGAGGTTGGATAAGATTGGGATGGGGTGGCCGAGAAGTGGAGGCGGGACTGGGTGGGATGCCGGGAGTAGTGGTAGGGCCGAGAAGGGGCAGTGGCGCTAGGGAGAGGAGCGCTAGCCAGGAGACAGCCGAGACAGAAGGTCGTGATGGGCTATTCCGAGGCTCTCATTATGGGTTGGGTGGACTGCCCACCTCGGGATGGCAGTGGTGGGGACGGCTGCCGGTGTTGGTAATGATTGATTTGCGAGTGATGAATTAGAA
Organism: Anisodus acutangulus; assembly: GCA_029783415.1. Classification (NCBI taxonomy): domain Eukaryota; kingdom Viridiplantae; phylum Streptophyta; class Magnoliopsida; order Solanales; family Solanaceae; genus Anisodus; species Anisodus acutangulus. The sequence continues at coordinate 8,129,189 of CM056506.1, read as the reverse complement.
GGGGATTTAAGCCACCATTTAGGAATTTGGGGATGGAGAATTGAGTCTGGCAAATAGGAATTGGGACTCATTGAATATGACATGTCAAGAAATGATTATTTTTCAGCTTGACAAGTCGTAACAATTGTAACCTCGATGATTGGGGGCAGCAAAGAAAGCCGCACATGGATGACCGAGGTTGTAGCTTGTTGATTTGTGTGGAGGGATGGAAGGGGTAGCATAGACATCTAAAAGTTCATAAATGCTTATAGGACGGATCTCGAAGATAAAGAACTTGAGTATGAGATTTGTGTTTGAGAGACTTGTTTGGAAGAATGTTCAAGAGATAGGTTGCCATTGATAGAGCGTAATGCCAAAAATGGGGGGGGGGGGGGAATAGAGGCGTGAGCTAGGAGAGAACGAACTAAGTTGTTCATGGTTCTAATTTTCCCTTCGACTTTGTCATTTTGTGGAGAGGTGTGGGGATAGGAAAAATGAAATACAAGGCCGTGTTTGGCACAAAAAAGTTTGAATTTATTATTATCGAATTCTTTCACATTATCACATTGGAAATATTTAATATTCTTTTCAAATTGTGTCTTAATGAAAGTGCTGAATGACGAAAAAATAGAACATACTTGGGACTTATTACCAATGGGAAACGTCCAGAGGAAGTTTGAATAATCATCTAAAAACAACATATAGTATCGATGCCCGACCTTGCTTAAGATAGGAGAAGTCCATAAATCATTGTGTATTATATCAAAAGGCATTAAAGTACAAGTGGATGAAGAATAAAATAACAACTTGACATATTTCTCAAAAACAAAAGGACAAGGGACATGTTTGTAAGCAATAAATTTATTTTTTATGAGGGAGCGTAAAATAAAGTTTCCCAGATGTCCTAATCTATTAGGTCAGAAACAAGACGAAATTGCTGCAAAGGTTAATTGAGAGGAGGCTAGATGACTGACGGAGGTGGTGATAGGATAAAGGTCCCCGGTGCTATCACATCTCAGTATTCATATCCTTGTTATAAGGTCCTTCCCAGAAAAACCAAAAGGATCAATTTCAAGATTATTGTCGGTTGTGAAACGACGCACATATATTAGATTTTTGATAAGTTTAGGGACATGAAGGACATTTTAAGGCTAACGAGGTTTGTGGCGGGGAAAAAGATGATTGTCCATAACCTCGAATGAGAATGCCTTGTCCACTACCAACAATAATATTACGATTTAAATTGCTCATATTAAAATAACAAGAGAGAATACCTTGGGATGCCGTAATATGAGATGTGGCGCCAGTGTCTATGTACCAAATATTGTCAGGAACGTTGAGAGACATCGTGTTCATAGTTGCCTCAATATCCGTCAATGCATAGGTTGAAGGAGGAGAAACTTGTGAATTGTAGGCCTACTGTGGACGTACGCCGAGGATGTCAGACAGGGCCTGCCGGGCCGGAGGTTGGGCCCAAGAGGACATTGAGTAGGGGCAAGGTGGATCAACCCATGTCGGTGTGGCTCATGCAACCCATGTCGGGTAGGAAGCCCCCAACGGAGGCTGCTGCCACTATTGTTGCACGTGTTTGTGGCTGTTAGTCGGCGGGGGCTATGTCTTGCCGCCGCTGCCACTATTTCCGGTGCTGCCGCGGCTGTGTCCCAAAATTTGTTCCTCTATTGTTATTTCGGGAACATGAGCCACGTGTTAGATCGTTTACTTTTCTGTGGGATGGGGTGGGAGTCGAGCCTCGCGGGTCAGCATGGTTGCCGCCGGTGGCTTTGAGGATGCGTCGGCTATGCTGGCATTAGTTGCTGCCCGCTTTTTTTTAGGGTTTCTTCAAGAATGAGTCTTGAACGAGCCTCATAGAACGAATGCAATGACATGTTTTATTAGAGGATGGTAGCGACATCGTCATAATTTTAATTCAAACCCGCAATAAGTTGCATCACCAATTGTTGATTAGTGATCGGTGCACCGACGTTGGAGAGTTGATCGGCAATCATCTTAAGTTCTTGACAATAGGCCGACGCATTATGAAGATTGTCTTGCTGAATGACCTGAAATTGATTTTACAGATACAAGGCATGTTGTGTCTTGTTGTCATGAAAAATACTTTCCAAGCGCTGCCACGTGCAGTGGCATCGATTTCAATGATTGTATGCAATAGATCGTCCGAGATCGTGCCATAGATCCATTGTAGGATAACCGCATCTAAGCGGGACCAAAGTTCATCGTCAGAATCATCAGGTCTTTCTAGGGGCTTTAATTTTGGAGGGATGATATGGTCGATGACTTTGTATACACGGCAATGAATCTTAAATAATTTCGCCCAAGATGAATACTGAACCTTTTCCATTTCAAGAGTTATGGGAATAAAATTCTTGATGTTGTTAACTGCAAGAGCATGATGGAATTTATGTTGTTCATCCATTGAAAATTAGAGAGGAAGAGAGGAAAGTCGAAGAAAGAAGTGAGAGGGTTCCGGGGGGAGGGGCGGCGGCTTAGGGAGCAAAAGAAGTTAGAGTTTGGCTTCTGATACCATATAGGAATATGTTTCTTGTCTTTCATTGATTATTGTGTACAATATATATATATATATATATATATATATATATATATATATATATATATATATAATGTTAAATAATTAAAACTAGGTAACTAAATCTTCCTAATTACAATTGAAATATAAATTACATAATATAAAAAATATACAACATATGATAATATACTATCAACGGTAATATACAAGATATTATAATATTCTTTCAATATCTTCATCGAAATCCACAAGTTGCAACGTTCCTAGTTACGACAAATTTTTGTGAAGGTCGACTCCTGTCGGGTCCGTTCCTTTTACAAGAATAGTGACGTTCATTATGTCCAATAATATTTCGAGGGAGGGGTTGGAGACAAAAATTTAATCACTCATTTATCCCTAATTTTGATTTTAAAATTTTGAATTGTAAATATATATTTATTATTTTAATTTTAAGTTTAGAATATGAAATTCAGAAAATAGGTTTAAAAGTTTTTCAACATTTTCCAAGTTTTCGTTCAGAAAATTTCAATTGTGTTTTCAAGTTCAAGCACAATTTTAACTTACAAATATTCTTTTATAATGTTTGCCCATGTCCGTTTCTTTTTCAAAACTTACAACATGATTAATTTTCTTTATATTACTCCTACTATATTCCTCCTACGTAGCCTCATGTAAAGCATATGTTACAGTCCGTCTAAATTAAATGCCAAAGTGATACTAATATAATGTACAGTTGTATTGATATTCCTTGGAAAGTTTTTCTCATTAATACAATCTATATATAAATGTACAATGTTGAATCCTTATATAATATGAATCCTAGTTCTATCATAATTATATAAGACTAAATATGATAAATTATAAAATAATGTACACGACTAATACACCCCCTCAGTTTGAGCGGGAGGAGACCGAATGCTAAGACAGGATCTGAAGTCAAGAAAAAGTTGTTTGGAAAGGCCCTTTGTGAATATATCTGCATACTGATAGGAAGAAGGAACATGCAATACCTTGACATGACCGATGGCAACTTTCTCACGAACAAAGTGGATGTCCATCTCAATGTGCTTGATTCACTGATGCTGAACCGGATTATGAGATAGATATTTGACAGATATATTATCACAATAAACGAAAGACGCCTTACGTAATGGACACTGAAGCTCCAAAAGAATGTTGCGGAGCCAACAGATCTTATCAACAACATTAGCTACGCCTCTGTATTATGCCTCTGCACTCGGACGGGATAAAGTGGCTTGTCTCTTGGCAGACCAAAAAACAAGATTATCCTTAAGAACACACAGTAGCCTGAGGTGGATCGTTGCGTGTCCAGACAACCTGCCCAAACAACGTCCGTATAGAATAATAATCTGGTCGGTGCTGAGGGGTATAGATGTAAACAATAATCAAGTGTGCCCTTAACATATCGGATAATATGCTTAAGAGAAGTAAAATAAGGCTCCATGGGGGCATGCATAAATAAGCATACATGCTGAACACCATAAGCAATATCGGGCCTGATAAAAGTGAGGTATTGCAGTGCACTTGCTAGACTCCTGTAGAGGGTGGGATATGACACGAGAGTACCATCCAAAGCACTTAGCTTAGATTTAGAGTTAACAGGGGTAGACATGATCTTGCTATTAGCCATTTGAACATGTATACAATCTCCTGTACATACTTTCGCTGACAAAGAAACATTGTATCTGCAGATCTGGTCACTGAAATCCCCAAAAAATAGGTCAGCTTCCCTAAGTCAGTCATAACAAATTTTGTTTTGAGCAGTGCAATGATCTCATTTTTCAACAAGTCAGATGAGGCAGTAAGTACAATATCATCGACATACAACAATAAATAAGCAATGCTACTATCTCTATGAAAAATAAAAAGTGAATTATCACACTTGTTGCATACAAATCCAATTTGCATGATATATTGTGCAAATCGATCATACCACGCTCTACGGGCCTGTTTCAAGCCATAAAGTGACTTACGGAGACGACATACATACTGTGGGGCTGCTGGATTGACAAAATCAGGCGGTTGATGCATGTAGACTGTTTCTTTCAGATCCCTATGTAGAAACACATTTTTCACATCAAGCTGATGAATGAGCCAATGCTTATCTATAAATGCGAAGAACTGTACGGATGGTATCCGGTTTAATAACCAGACTGAATGTCTTACCACAATCTATGCCCTCCTGCTGATTCGTGTCATTAGCCACAAGTCTGGCCTTATACATTTCTAACTCACCATTGTCTCTGTATTTGTGACGAAAGAGCCACGTACATCGGACCACATTCATCCTCTAGAAATCAAATCTCAAGTGTGCTGTTTAGTTAAAGCATTAAATTCCTCACACATGGCGGCATTTCAATTGAGATCTGTAAAATTGTATTGATCTATCTTGAAGAGCATTTTTCATTAATATAATCTATATATAGATGTATAATATTGAATCCTAGTTCTATCATAATTTACATAAGAATAAATATGGTAAATTACAAAATAATGTACACGTCTAATAGATAAACAAGGAGTTCAAATTGATAGTAAGTTTTTTGCTTTCGGTCATGACTCATGATGCAATAACTATAAAGTAAAATCCAAATATTTGCTTCTCTTTTGCTAGTCCATCTTTATATAGGCCTCGTATCAGCATAAATATGAGAATCCAAATCTAACTTTAATTTTGTGGGTATAATTTCTTCACTTCAAATCAATTTCTTGATCCAACCAGCAGTATTGAAATATGCATTAAATGCCAAAAAGAAAAGTTGTTCTTAAAACAAAGAATTAAAGGGCTTGTGCTTTTTTGTGGCAGCCACACACACCAACTTCCGACGCTTTTCTTTTTGACGAAAATATATGATTTGTATCCATGCAATATTTTCTATTTGAAGAATTTATGCTGCAAATAAAGAGGTGAAGTAAGGGTTCGAACTTTATGATTTTTAATTTTTAGAATTACTACTTGGTATTAGTAGTTGGTTTTTGAATTTTACTTTTATGCATATTTAGTGAATTTATTAATATAAATTTAAATTTAAAATTATTGAATTCGACCGAATCTAACCTTCTAACTTTGCTCCTGACAACAAGTGTAGTTAGCAGCCTCGTAATACAGCTGCTAAGCACTCTTAATTATAGCATCCATCACCTTTGTTTCCAACTTATATTCCTCACCTTTTATAAACACTAAATTATTAGATTCCTACTTTGATGAAGACAAATCTATAATTTAACATGTTTGATACTCGTGTTTTAGTTAAAATTGTTAATTTACGTTTGACCGTGTGTTACCAAGACAACATGCCAAAGAAGATCTACTTTTGTTCTTCCAAATTTAGATATAGATTTGCTTCCAATAATTATAAGTTTGAACCTAGTGGAAGTGATCTTGTCGGCTTCTAACGATTTGTGGATGAGTTCGTGCATAAGGGAAGGGGGCGAGGGGGGGGGGGGGTTGGCGGAGAATATATATCAGTCTTGTTAGGCCAATTTTTAAAGAAAGGTGTTTTCGAGTAAATAATTTAAAGTATTTATGATGAAAGATTTCAATTAACTTTATCAATCTTATTTTGATTAAGGAGAGTGTAAGAGTCAAATGGATGAAACCAAGAATGGATAAGTTTGATAAATATAAAATTTTATTACATGTATTTTTGTCTTGAAATTTTTAGAAAAAACACACAAAAAAATTAAGGTAATTCAACGTATATGAAAGAAATAATCCCTTAATTATTCTCATTAATGAAATAGTATATATACAATTTATAATTTTTCATAATAGAAAATTCATTCCTATTCTAATCCCAAAATCATATTCTAGTAGTACAAGACTCCTATAATTATGGTAAGTGTACAACACTAATTAATGTAAAACATTACCTAAATATATTACCTATATACATTACCTAACCGTGGGTATACATGGAATATACAAGTTGCCGAGACACTATATACAAACAACCGAAACCATACATATACATATGATATACACGTGTATATCTTATGTATATTTAACACACACCCGCAGTCATAGCGGACGATCTTCGTACGCCGAGACTGTCTGAAAAATCTTCAAAAAGGACCGAGTGAAGACCTTTTGTAAAGATGTCTGCAATTTGATACCTGGAAGGGACATGACAGACGCGTACTTGTCCACACGCTATATTTTCGCGAACAAAGTGAATGTCCATCTCGATATGTTTAGTGCGTTGGTGCTGAACCGGATTACCAGAAAGGTAGATGGCACTAACATTATCACAATACACCAAGGCAGTCTTCTTAATAGGACAATGAAGCTTCAAAAGAAGATTACGTAACCAACACGATTTAGAGACCACATTGGCCACCCCTCGATACTCGATCTCTGCACTAGAGCGGGACAATGTCGACTGACGCTTTGCAGACCAGGTGACCAAGTTAATATCAAGAAAAATGAAATAGCCAGACATGGAACGTCTGGTATCCGAACAACCACCCCAATCAACATCTGTATACGAGACAAGTGTAGATGTCGAAGACGGATATAGATTTAGGCAAAAGTCAAGTGTCCCCTGGATGTATCAGATAATGCGTTTGAGCGCATTCATGTGTTCAACCCTGGGATCATGCATAAACAAGCATACATGATGTACGACATACGTAATATCTGATCTCATGAAGGTAAGATACTGAAGAACCCCTTCAAGACTGCGATAGCGGGTCGGATCCTCGTAAGGTGAACTAGCCGCAACACCCAACTTGGGCTTTGTATCGACGGGAGTGGAAGTGGACTTGCACGAGGACATTTCAACACGCTCAATAATCTCAGTTGCATACTTCATTTGTGATAAGAACAACCCACCTGCATGACGAGTGACAACAATCCCCAAAAAGTAACTCAAGGGCCCAAGTCTTTCATAGCAAACTCAGAACTGAGCATTGTCATGATAGACTGACAGAATGCATCAGAAGAAGCAGTCAAGATAATATCATCCACATATAATAGTATATAAGCCAGGGAAGAACTACGACGATATATGAACAATGAATTATCAGACCTGCTGTGAGAGAACCCAATAGTCGAAACATAGTCTGCAAACCTCTTATACCAAGCCCGTGGGGACTGCTTAAGCCCATACAAAGATTTCTTCAATAAACAGACATGATGAGTATATTTGGGATCCCTAAACCCCAAGGGCTGATGCATATAGACTGTCTCCTTGAGATCACCATGTAAGCAAACATTCTTCACATCTAACTGATGCATGGGCCATGCTTTCGAAAGAGCCAAGCTGAGCACAATGTGAATGGTAGCTGGCTTGACCACCGGACTAAATGTCTCACCACAATCCACACCAACCTGCTGAGTCTTACCATCACCTAGAAGACGAGCCTAATGCCTTGCAAAAGAACCGTCAGAATTGTCTTTATGAGCAAAAATCCATATAGACTTAATAATATTAACCTAGATGGACGGGGCACCAACTCCCACGTCTTATTATCAATAAAAGCATTATATTCGTCGGTCATAGCGATTTTCCAATTCGGGTCATTTAAAGCAGACACAAGATTACGGGGTAAGGGTGATTTAAGAACATTAGAATTTAAATTAAAATGTCTTTTCAGTTTAAAAATTCCCCGTTGACTACGAGTGATTGGTCTTTGACTCGGGGAATAATTGGATGGATTTTGGAACATATCGGGACACGTGATAGACAGACAAGCATACAGTGGGCCTGCTGGTCCAGAACTGGAAATGCGAGCACTGTCTAAATGAGCGACTGGGCCAGTTTTTGGATTGGGCTGGGCAACTGGCCCAATTACGGAAACTGGAACAGTGGACGGCCCAACAACGGTGTTGGAAACAGTAGTGGGAGAGACATTGTCATTCAAAAAATTATACGAACTAGGCAATGGACTACTCACTTTAGCAAACGGAAATTGGGACTCATAAAAAATAACATGACGACTAATGATGATTTTATTAGACGATAAATCAAAATATTTGTAACCACGATGATTAGACACAAACGGGGTAGAACGGGCCTGAAGTTTGTTAATTGTGGTGGATGGAAACAACGGATAACATAAGCACCCAAAGACCCTAAGATGGGAATACGAAAGAATCTTATTATATTAAATTTGAAGAGGGGACGAATACGCCAAACCTTTGGTAGGAAAAATGTTAAGAGTCGTCCACAACTTAGGATCATCCTCGCGTTTAGGCACCTCCGTGTCCTCAGGAGTCGAGGGAATTATGATGGATGACTTGATGCGAACGTGCGTGAATTTTGAACAGTTCGGCCCACGTCGCATATTAGACGTTTTTTATTTCAAGATAAGAGGGATGTGATTCTTGATGTTAGAAACAACAAGGGCAGAGTGAAATGTGTTCTTGGAGGTAGACATAATGAAAAAAAAATATAATAGGTGATTGAGGGATTGGGAAGAAAGAATTTGATGATATAAAATTATTGCACGGAAATCGATGAAGGGAGCTCGGAACTGACGGCAATATGGGGAGAAAAAAAAGTTCTCAACCTAGACTTTTGATACCATTAAAGAAATAATCCCTTGATTATTCTCATTAATGAAGGAGTATATATACAATTTATAATTTTTCATAATAGAAAACCTATTCCTATTCTAATCCCAAAATCATATTCTAGTAGTACAAGACTCCTATAATTATGGTAAATGTACAACACTAATTAATGTAAAACATTACCTAAATACATTACCTAACCGTGGGTATACATGGAATATACAAGCTGCCGAGACACTATATACAAACAACCGAAACCCCCCCCCCCCACATATATATATATATATATATGTACCATGTTTTTGCGCGAATTGTCCTTCAAAGGCTTTGATCTTTAATTTTTGTCTCTCAAATTGTTGGTCTTTAATTTTGCCCTTCCCTTAAAAAAGGGGCTGTAAATATCCCGAGGTCCTGGGTTCGAACCCTTGCTTACTTAAAAATTTAAAAAGAATTCGCAAGGCAGATTTTGTATTTCACAAGGCATAGTTTGCCTTCAAACTCTAAGAGTTTGCCTTCAGTAGAGTTTGCCTTATGCCTGAAGAAGGCAGAGTTTGCAGGCAAATTATGTCTTGCGAAATCCAAACAATGCCATGTGATTTTTTATTAATATTTGACTGAACTGAGGTTCGAATCCAGACCCCCGGGATTTTAGGCGAAGGACAAAAATTAAAGATTTTCAATTTGAGGGGTAAAAATTTAAAGATTTTAATAGGCAAAAATTAAAGACCACCCCGAAACAGGAGCATTTGCGTGAATTTCCCTATATGTGCAATGTAATTAATTTTCAGCAAAGGAGATTCAGATGAACCCTTTGCACCCCTAAATTCGTTTAAGGGTGTCAAATAGACGAATTGAGCAGAATTTAAGCGGATCAAGATGAGACGATTTAATAAATGAGTGGATTATTAACCCGGCAAAAGTTATTTGGGCTATAATAGAATGTGTCAAGCTGCATAGACTATCACAAAGTCACAAACCAATCTATTCAATTCTTACCAAATTTTAATTTAATAATTTATTTAATCACTAAATAAAATTATATTATTACTTAAATCTAACGTAGGGGTGGAGCTAGGTGGTGATAAGGGGATTGACCCAAACTCCCCTATATACAAAGTTAAAATTATTTTTTATGTATATATAATAGATGTTGAACACCCTTGACTTCTTTATTTATTTATTTATTCCTTCATTTTTGGAATCTCTTAATAAAAATTCTAGCTCTTACATTTATAACATATAAAACCAAAAAATGTTTTAAAACATTTCTACTGATACCAAATCACGAGAGTGAAAAAAACGAATTGGCTGGTACTCTACAGTCTACAATTTTGATAATGTTTAGGCAACTGCGGCATGTTGAGATCTCATGCAGTATCTATATTTGAACTTTGAAGTACACTAAAGTTGGTAGTTCATAAGTTTATATACTAATAACTTGAAGGGAAAATTGCCCACTTTGGGCAATACTTATCCTACTTCACAGTTTGATACAAAAAAAATCATTTTCATTGTACCATACATTAATTTTGTACTTTTGTCTCCATTGTGAAATTTCTTCAATAAGTATTTTCTAACATGAGATGGAAACTGGGAATTTGAAAATTTAGAGGCATAACAATTTAAATTTTTTATCTCGCATTGACTTTGTCATTTCCTTTTATTTTATTTGTAAGGTTTTGTTATGCAAGTAACTTAATTAATTTCCACTCCTTTAGCTAATGGCGCCGCGGAGCAAAAAAAATTATTTAGGAAAATAAAAATATAAAGAAAAGAAAATCAACATCTAGTATATATATATAAGTTCTTTTTTACTTATATATACAATGTAATTTTCCTAAATTTAGGGTCACAAAATTTCATACTTGAAGGAGACAAAACTGATTTAAACTACATTACTTAAATCAACGTTTCATATTTTTTAGCTATACTTGAATATTTACACTTGCTTTTCACCCCACTCTTGTTTTAGAGTAATTTTCTGAGATGGTATTAGGATAATTTAAGTACTATTGAACCATCAAAGGATGTGGTGTAGTGGATGAAATTGTTCCTCCCTTAACCAGAGATTTCGGGTTCGAGCTCTGGGTATGGAAAAATCTCCTTAGTAGAGAGCGCTTCCCTCAGAAATGGGCTCTGCCCAGCGCGAATCCTAATATAGTCGGGCTTCAATGCGGTACTGGACATCAGGTGAGAAACCAAAAAAATTTAAATACTATTGAAGAAAAATGGTAGTGCAGAACACTTGCAATTTCAGCCCAATTTAGTTCCTTGACATAAGCATTGGATTCTCACAATGGGCTTGTCGCAGGGAGCAGCAAGTAAGTGCGAAAGCCCAGAGATGTGGAGCCAAAAATACTCTGGACATAGGGTCCAATACTCGCAATGTAAACAGACCAATGGGCCTGCATGTAATTGTGTTTAGGAAGAGGCCCAATTCTAAATGCTAAAGGCACAAATGCCCCTATTTCAGGGTGGTCTTTAATTTTTATCCTTCAACACTTTTGGCGCGGATATAAGCTTAGATTTCGCTCGACAAAATTTATATTAGCCCGACATATGTATCATAATATCCCACAAGTTATGTCGAACACGACGAAACTTTCAACAATCAACATAATTTGAAAAACGACATAAGTTTAGATTTCATTCCGAATGTGTATCATAACATCTCACAAGTTATGCCGGACACGACAAATTTTTCAACACTCAATATATTCTGAAAAATACTACACAACTTTTGTTGCATAACTTAATTCCCACGGAACATATGCCGAGCGGGGCAAAAATTTAGTTTTCGAAGATAAAAATGTTGCAGATTCATTAAATGAGCCGCAGAGACAAAAATTAAAAACCACATATATGAAGGGAAAAATTAGAAAACCAGTGCGTTTGAACGGCAATCCATGCAAAAACTTCCATACTAAATGCAGATCTTCATTTTAATAAAGATACCGTGCTTATTCTAACAAGCTACTTATTTAAGTAAATAGTGAATAAGCATGAAATTTTATCCTATAGGCTAATAATATTTAGGTAAAAGGTGTAAGCCACGAGTGTTATATGCGGAAAATTGATATTATATGAGTAGACTTTACTACTTTAAATTTAAAAACCTTGTGCGAATAGACTTGAGTCAACTCATAGACTTGCCGCATAGACTACTCATTAAAAATTATAGGCCATTTCCGTGTCTTTCTGATTTCGCACAAAATTTAAAATCCATAATTATTACGTATATACATCTCATATTTAGTAGTCAATAAGTTGTAACTGAACCGATGTATCACAAGTTTAATTTAGTAGCCTTTGTTATCCAATGAACTACCATATTCTTTCAAGTGACACGTGGAAAATAACAACACTAAAAAGTACAAACCAATAGATGCATATCATGTAATTATATAGAATCTTAATATTAAATATAAGTAATTAATTCATATTTTCATTTCATTACGTCATGTAATCAGAGTAAATTGAATTGCTTTAGGGTAAACTTCCTGCTTATAAGTACTTATTACTCTCTTTGTCCCAATTTATATAACACACTTTATTTTTTAATCAGTCCAAAAAAATTAGCACATTTTTTTATTTAATAATAATTTAACTTTAAACTTTACATTTAACGAGATTATTTAAATTGAGACTAGGTAGCTTCGTATTTTGTAGATGCTGAAAAGTCAAAAGATCCCAACAAACAAATGCAGGCCAGGTCGGGCCACATGATATCACGGCCATTTAAACAACTTATTTCGTCTTTGAAAGAAGTTCGAGGAAGCAACTCATTTCTTGTTATTTTCAGCCGTTTGTAGTGGTTAATTTTCCTGTGGCTTACAAACACAAGGCAGTAAAATCTCCCAAAATACACCATTTGATAGAAGAAAAAAAACAGGCAAAAGTATATAAAACACAACTTCTGTATATTTCTAAGCCTCGTAATGGAAATTTTCAGAACACTTACACTTACACAATTTGCTGTCTTATTTTCTTTTTTTATGGGCGTCGAATTTCTTTACTTTTAAATTATTTTAAAAATAACTTCTCTGTCCTATAAAGTTAGAGGCGGCTTAAATTCTAAACTTTATATGCCGGAGTAACTAAGCTGAATATATTGTTGTTGGTGTGTGTTTACAGTTTACACTGCAAAAAATGTTAGTATCTCAAATGACATAAGCAATTACCTAAAGAAAAAATGTTTTTATTCACATGGGGTCATGCGTCTTGGTACTAATAGAGTATAACCTATCAATACTAGACGACAATTTTATTTTTCCAAATTGGAGTATATATATATACAAACAACATCCACTAATTTCACCATTCCCTCGCACACTTTCTTCGATTTTTGATTTTCAGTTAAAATTTGAGCTCTACGCCACACTTGACTCATCCATGGACTACCATTCAGGAATGCATGGCCATGGCTTGGGTAATGCGAGAACTCCTCTGTTAGACAGACCTGCTGTAAGTTAAATCCCCTTTTTATTGTTGGGTTTTCGCAAATTTGGGTTCATAGGCCTGTGCACATCCATCATTTTTATGGCTTTGAAACGTAAGTAGCACTTATTTTACTGTGTCACATCGCATGAGTAGAAATTTTCGGCGAATTTAGGTAGTTAGGTCATGATGTTCTATAATTGTCACCAAATTAATCCAAGTTTTGATTGTATTTGCATGGGGATTTATGGTTCAAGATAGAGTAAATTGAAAGTATACTCGTAGTCAGTGGCGTAGCCAGGATTTTTCGGTAAGGGGGTTTAAAATATGAAGAATTAAACACACGAAGAATCCAATCCTAACGGGATTCAGCATTTACTATATATACATTAAAAATTATATATACAGTGTAATATTCTGCTGAAGGGGTTCGGATGAACCTCCTTGCTCCTACCTGGCTCCGTCCCTGCTCAACCACACCGAACGTGTTTGGGTGTTGGAAGCGTTGCAACCATTGTCGAGTCACGTCTGATCTGTCACTATTTTCCACGTGTTATCTCATGATTCGGCCCATTGTTGGATCGGTGGTTTACATCATACACTAAAAATGACTTAAAGGGTTCGTTGTGACTGTTGCTTAACTGTATCTTAAATTAAACAATAAATTGATAAGCTTACGTCACGACATTTAAGTGTAGAGATTGTAAACAAAATATTTGTTGTGTGAGAAGTAGTTTATCTTAAACTTGACATTAAAAGTTTGTTATGATTTATGACTGTTGTTTAACCGTATTTTGAACACACTTAAATGTAGAGAATATAAATAAATTATTTATCGTCTGAGAGATACTCTATCCTAAACTTGACTTCAAAAGTTCGTTATGATTGTTGCTTGAGCATATTTTGAGCTAAACAAAATATTGATTAGCTTATGCGACAAAAATTAAATATAGAAATTATGAACATAAATTTATTATGCGAGAAGTAATTTATCTTAAACTTGACTTCAATAGTTCGTTATGACCATTTCTTAACTGTATTTTGAACTAAACAATATATTGATTAGTATACCTTACGATATTTAACTGTAGAGTTTATGAATAAAATTTATCGTGTGAGAAGTAATTGATCCTACACTTGACTTTAAAACTTTGTTATGACAGTTGCTTAACTATATTTTGAACTAAACTCAAAATTAATCAGCTTACGTCACGACACTTAATATAGAGAGAACACAAATATTTATTGCGGGAGAAGTAACTCGACCTCAGCCTAACTTTAAAAGTTGCTTAACTATATCTTGAACTAAACAAATTATAAACCGCAACTTATTATTGCTTTATTGTATTATATAATTTGTTTTACCCATTCTAGAGTGCTATTTAACCCCCTAAAATAAAAGAACACACAATAATGATTCTCATCATAGTACTTGATTCAGTCTGTCATAGATAACTTATCTTTGGCCCTGTCACTGCAAGGTAGTGTTGAAAATTTGCCTTTTTGGTGGGGGTTGGCGTCCATCATATTTAATGACTTAAATACTAGAATTTCGCATGTTGGACGCTTTGTCTCTTCACACGTGCATAATCTACTAAGTGAGTAGATGACCGTATGGTCAAGGATCGTCAAATTTCGTTAAGAAATGAAAAAGATATTAGTCCACGAAGGTGTTTGATGCATGAAAATATGGTGTGAGACAAATCTACCACATCGGTGGGAAAATGAAGAATTATTCTTTTTATAAGCCTAAAAAATGGATAAGGGTTTGGGACCCCATGTGTTTGAAGGAAGGAGGACCTAGGTGTTCTTGGGTTCGAAGCTAGCCCCACACGCGCGCCACCTCTGCCTCTTAAGCTGGTGGTTTTGGAGCATTGAATCTCCATTACAAGGCACTTGAATTCGGCCATTATTTAGCTGATTGTAACCCATCAATGAGTGTCAACACTATATATCACTAATCACTATATATTGAGACTTTACTCTTATTTGACAAAAAAAAAAAGAGCACCAGAAACAATAGAAAGAACATAAATTTTTCATTCTTCAGCAAATGTTTCATGTTTGTTTCTTCGTCAGAATCAAACTATTTGCTTTGTAGTGTTGATTAATTGATGTTTTATCTTGGAAGACTATTGACCGCTAACGTAAAAGCATATATACGGACAATTTTGTCTTAAAGACAGAGAACCATCTCTCGACTCAGTCACAGTTATAACAATCCAGATTTCTTGATTTCAGGTTATCAAGATTCAAGACTCAACAAACTTGCGGCAATTATAATCTTTGCTGATTGTTTATCCTTTTGAATACTTGTAATATTTATTTAATTCTCGTACTGCTTTGATTTCAACAATTATATCCAACGGTAGTACAACTTACAATAATCTCAATTCTCAGCAAATGGGGCATTATAAATACGCCATAAACCCCAATTAACCTTGATCAAATCTTAGCATACCATAGCAAAACACTCTCCTTTCTCCCGCCCACATTATCAAATCAAGAATCTTGGGTTTTGATTAGATTAGATTATTGCTGTTTGTTTGTTTGGTTTTTGAGTGGAGTTGTTAAGCATGATAAGATGGGAAAAGGTGGCTGGACATGGAGGTGGTGGGCCTGGGAAAAGGTACGCTGTACAAGGTGGTGGGCTTCTCTATGTCTTTGGTGGATAGGGCAAAGACAACAAACATACCAACAAAGTTCACGTTTTTGACACTATTGAGTTTTTATTTTTCAAGTGAAATTTATTTACTTGCATTCTTGTTTATGGTTTTCCTTGAAATTTTTTTGTGTTAATTCTTGTTTTATTGTGGCATTTTTCAGTTTTGCTTGTTTAAGTTTGGTTCTTTATGATTTTTTTTCTTCGAAGATTTTGGGCTTTATGTTCTTGATGGTTTACAATTTCAGTGTTGGTTCTTGCATGAGTTTCAGGAGTTTCACCTTTATGGGTTTTCCTTGAAATTGCTTGTGTCAATTCTTGTTTTCTTGTGGCATTTTTTAATTTTGCTTTGTTTAAGTTTGGTTCTGAAGATTTTGGGCTTTATGTTCTTAATGACTTACAATTTTAGTGTTAGTTCTTGAATGGGTTTCAGGAGTTTCACCTTTCCATTGCTGTCACTGATCAATGTGTGTTGAGTTCATTTAGTTCTGTCACTGATCTATGTGTGTTTAGGGTTTTCTTATATGATTTCTTTTCCTGAATATTTTGGGCTTTATGTTCTTGATGGTTTACAATTTCAGTGTATCAATAATCAATGTGTGTTTCGAGTTCATTTAGTTCTTGCTATTGGTCTTACTCATATAAATCTATACTTACATTGTTCTGTTCTTTTCAGTTAATAGAATGTGGAGCGAGCCACTGATGAAGGGAACATTGCCCTCACCCAGGGACAGCCACAGTTGTACAACCATTGGAGATAATCTGTTGTGTTTGGGGGCACAAATGGGAGAGAGCCTCTTAACGATTTGCATATCTTGAACACTTGTTAGTGCTTTTGATCTTAAAGACCATTTATTTTATTGCTTAATCTTTTAATAGTTGCCTCTGTTGTCTGTGTAATGCTAAATTAAAATTAATCTATAGTCATAGTATGAGGACAAACCCTTAAGTCATTACATTTTATGCTGCTTTATCTGCATTTATTTGTTGCTGTGTAGTACTACTAAAAAAGTGGACAAAAACAATTGTGTTGATAAGAATTTTTTTGAAGAGCAGTAATTCTGGTTATCTAGGAAGTTATGTTGCATTTTGTTCTACGAGACTGGAAAGTCACCTTCAATACTCCTGTTTACCGATTCAGATCCGAGATAGTCCTTTATTGCATAGAACTGGGGCTATTTACATGATTTAGGGTGGTCTTTCATATCAGAACCACTTGTGAAGTTGGCCGGGGGAATTGAAGAACTTTATCTCTACGACCTGTTTGAGGATATTTTTGCGTGAAGATTCCAATGGATCATATGATTTATAAGCAACAAAGTAGTATCAAATACCATCTGGTACCACTGCCCTGCCACTCATATTCACTGTGGTGTGATCATATCTAAGCTAATAGTAGAGCTGTAGAGGCTTTACTTTCACTAAAGCTGGAAGGACACAATTTCCAGTCTAATCGACTAGCTGTCTTTATCAACTATGAAGTGCATCCACCTCCCTGTTTCATAATCATTTTGTGCAGTTTACCATGTTCTGTTCCTATAAGAGCACTTACTAAAGATATTGCACGACTCACTGTTTGTGAGTATACAGATTTTTGGACTGAGAAACAGCTTCTCTACCCCACAAAGGTAGGGATGAGGTTTGCGTATATCCTACTCTCCCCATACCCCACTTGTGGAAATACACTGGGTATTTTGTTGGTTATACTAATACATCTAAAAAATGAAAAGAGCAATTGATTTAGCATAATACATGTTCATGATCACTTCGGGAGATTATGTTCAGTTTTTAAAAATAATTGCATCTTAAAACAAGAGTAGTGCGAACTAAAAGCTTGATTTCCTTAAGCATGCATTGAGGATTGTTCACAGTTGAATAGGAAAGGATTATCATGTTACAATTGGATCATCTGAATGCTGACACTGTTTCCCCAGACACAAAATAAACACACATAGAGTAACAGCAGTCTCATCATTTTTCATGACTACATTTGGACAGAAGGAACTAGTTCTTGCCATCGCCAAACAGGTAACCCAGGGAAGATCCACCACCTGGGGCAGCATGCACTTTGGTAGATGGGCGATCCTGAAAAGAGAACAAAGGTTCAAACATTTAATTGACAAGACAATGTCACACCGTGAGCTAGACAAGGGAATAAGATGGGAGAGAATTAGCAACACAATAAGCATATCGAATGAGCTAGATGAAGAATGGAAAGAATATCTTCAGAACAGAATGGTTCAGTCCTCATATTTCCTTCCTGAAAGTTGGTAAAATGTTATGATGGCGGCAGTCCCAGATGATTGGAAAGCGGAAGTGGTACAACTTGGGCAGCAGCAATTGACAGAAGTGTGATGTGACAGAATCAAGAATGCAAGAAGCATGTAGTACTGAACTAAATAACGAATGGAAAAGAACTCCTTCAGAAATACTTTTTAGATGTTTTTATCCTCAATTGACCAACTTGGAAAGCGGAAGTGCTACTACTGAAGCAGCAAGAACTGAAGGAGGTGATAGAATCAAGAATGCAAGAAGCATATAGTACTGAACTAAATAGAGAATGGAAAAGAGATTTCTTCATTGAAAAATCTGCTTCCATGTGAAATTCACTTTCTGAAAGCAGTCATTTCAAAACTAATTCATTTGATCAAGGCATGATGTAAGGTATACGTACACACTACCCTCCCCAACCGAGGGTCTCTCAAAAACAGCCCTCTACCTACCAAGGTAGAGGTAAGTTCTGCGTACACTCTACCCTCCCCAGACCCCACATTGTGTGATTTCACTGGGTATGTTGTTGTTATTATGAGAATCAAAAAGAAAGAATCAATAAGTAATCTGCAAGAACGTTGTATAACCAATTTTGAAAGAAAGATGATTTGCAACTTACAGTGAGGAAATTCCCAGTGTTTTGTCCATCTGCACGGAAATAGTTATTGGCATTGCGCCCCTGCTGAATGCCAGCTGGAATCTGCTTATTAACATTTGGAGCTGGTGCAGTTGCAGTTGCAGTAGGCTTCTGTGGATCGCTTGTAGTAGGTCCCTGATTCTGTGGAGCTCCTACCTTGTTGGTAGTAGGTTTTGGAGCCTCACCATCTCCGAAGAGGTAACCCAAGGAACTCTGTCCTCCACCACTGCTGACTCCACGACCCATGATCTCTCAACTTTTAAATGATTGATTCTGCTCAAGCAGCAGCACATATTCTCAGAAAAGATTACAAGTCATTATAAACAAAACATATGAAGTACAAGTAAGCTCTATGACCCACTATAGTGTACCTTATAAAGATCAACTGTAATATGTGTATGTGTGTGACATGTAAACCTTTTTTTTTTTTTAAATGGTAAGGTATTATAGATATCAAAAAACCAGCACTAAGAGAGTGCTGTGTTTACAGTTTGACATGTAAAGTAAATTAACAGAATCACATATGGGGCTTAAGTCTGAATGGATAGCTCCAGGTTCATAACAAGATGAAAGTTGAGAACATATGACTACAGTGTAGGATAACATTAAGACTGGCCTTCTTATTGAGAAATCAGAGATAATTCAGAACTTTTCTTTTATCAGTACACAGACAATTCAGAACTTGGTAATATATGACTACTGTATAACAACATTAAGACTGGCATAAACATTGTGAACAGAAACACACATATAAGTTTGTCCTATTAAAATCCACGTCGATGCATAACAATGAAGCAGTGACTGCCGCAGAAGTAGTGCTCATATCTATCTGAATCTATGCTATTAGAAGTTGTAGCTCCTATTACACGCCTGTTACACAACTATCTTTTCTTTCTTTGAGCCAGATTTAATATTTCATTGATTCATCTACTGAAATCAGATAACATCCCTCAATTAGCAAGCAAACCTTGCAACCAAGGAAATCTAGTAGTACACTAAAAATTTAGACAAAAACACAATCTCCAGCACAATACAGCATTGTAGATTGCAAAAGCAATCTCAGATTACGGGAAATGCACGTGTAGTACTTGTTAAATCATCTAGAACCAAAAAAATCGCATAATAACGCTAGTAACAACTGTAAGGTCAATTAGTTGATTTGTTCTATCAAATTTATCAGTTTCTTCTAATTCCTTTAGATATATTTTTTGGAATTTCATCTGATCGAAATTTATCAGTCAGCGATGTACATTGCACATACATATATAGATGCATGATATCAACTACACATAAAACTGTTTATCATGAATGAAAATCAACTGACAAGCAATCATAAATCGCTAAAACTTGAACCTCGTCATATTAGCAGCATTCTAAACTCAGATCCGAAAAATGATGACTTAGAAAAACAGGGGAAAAAATGAATAATGCAGAAATTCCTCGATTGGCAAACAAACCTTGGAACCAAGGAAATCGAGTAGTACACTGAAAATTTAGACAAAAACACAAGCTCCAGCACAATACAGCATTGCAGATCGCAAAAGCAACATCAGATTACGGGAAATGCAGGTGTAGTAATTGTTAAATCATCCAGAACCAAAAAACATCGCACAACGACGCTAATAACAACAGCCTAGTCAAATATTTGATTTGTTCTATCAAATTTATCAGTTTCTTCTAATTCCTTTAGATTTTTTTTTGTTTGGAATTTCATCTGACTGAAACTCTGAGAGTTACACGGAAAGCCAGGCAGTCAGCGATGTACATTGCACACACTTATATAGATGCATGACAATCAACTACACATAAAACAGTTTATCATGAATGATAATCAACCGACAAGCAATCATAAATCGCTAAAACTTGAACCTCACCATATCAGCAGCATTCTAAACTCAGATCCGAAACAACGATAACTTTGAAAAAAAAACGAGTGATGCATAAATTCAAAACAAAAAACGCCGATCCAGACGAAGACGAACAACAACAAAAATGAAATTCAAATGAGTAAGAGCAAAAGGAGAGATAGAAAGAGAGAACAAGTACCTGAGTAGTTTGGATCTGATGTGTAGAGAGAAAATGCAGTGAAATTGATTGAAGAGCAGTAGGGCTTTATAGGTACAACTAACGGCACGGCAGCACTGGAAGAATATTACTAACAAATATCTTTGAAATACTATTCGGTGTATAGACTATAGTGGGTGGCTGGACTGATGTGCAAATAATAACGGGATAATGGGAGGTCGGTTTCGTAAATTTTTGAATTTTCTTTTTGACCCCTGCTTGCCAGCATGTCTTTTTAGCTTTGGCTAGTCTAGTTCACGTGATTACTATGTGAAGGGAAAAGTCCCGAAGGCGAAAATTCACATATGTACCAGAGGCCTCTTGACCAGGTGAGATGTAAATTGAGGGATATGCGCGAGTGGCAGCCCTGCAAGGGAGAGGACCAACGGGACACGAATCCAGCAATAGCTCTTGCAATATTTCAGCAAAGACTGTCACCACACGAATTCGAACGCGCGACGTCGGAGTGGTTATACCCCAATCACCTTGCCACTTACCAACTCGCATGTGATGTGCCCCTGGGGGCTAGTTCACGTGATTAAATTAGTCGTAAAAGCTGTAGTTAAAGCAAAAGTGATTGCTTAAATCGTGGTTGAACGCTAAGTCACTTTATAAACTCACTACTTTTCACAATTAAAGTAGAGGGTTCAAATTCCACAGCAGTGTAATAGTATGAGCGACAATATTAACACAATATGTTTATTTAGGGTGCCAAATGGGCAAACTGAGTTAAATTTGAGCGAATTAAAATAAAATGAATTAATAAATAAGAGAATTATTAATTCATTTATAATTATTTTTACTGAAATGGACTAAATTTTGAAAGGAAAAAAATAGATTGGTGAAATGCCTCAATTCACGAATAGACTTTCTTCATTTTTCTATTTAGGTGATTCTTTTTGTCCATTGTTAATCTTATTTGGATTATAAACGGAAAAAGTTTATTCATATTAAGTGTTTATATCTTAATAAATGCAAGACACTTGATAGATGCTTCTTTATTACTAAGTGATCGGCAAATGATATGTATTATTACTTTAATATTTAATTTTAAAAAATAAAATTTTAAAATTTGTATAAATATCGAATGAATACGATTAAATATTTTTATAATTAAAACTTCTACACCTTAAATTAAATTCAAACTCAAGACACACCATTTTTATTGGTGACATTTTTCTTGCTAAACTGTTCCCTTCAAACACACAATCATTAATTTTTGGAAACTTTTCCCCAGCTAAACTGTCCTCTTCAAAGCTATAGCATTGTCTATTTTGGACAATTAAGTAGAAATTCTTCAATTTTCTTCTTTTCTTTCTTATCTCTTCATTTTCAATAACCAATTATTTAATTTTCAAAAATACAAAGATAATACTTACGTCTCGTCTTTAGCTTAATTTGTGAAGTTGTCGTTACATTTTGTGAACTATTGTCATTGTAAAGCTAGACTAGGCATAGCAAAACTTGGTGATTGGTGATATATTCCATTTTTATTTTAGAGTACAATGTTTTTTTATTTAATTTCCATTTTTTAAAAACAAATTATAGGAAGAATTTCATAAATCTCCCTGCGTCTTGGACTTGTAGCACATGCCTCTCATATGGTCTCAAAATGTATATGAACCTCACTCATATGAGTAGTATAACATAACTATTTTATACTTAACATATAAAGTAAAAACAAATAATTTTAACCTTTGATATGAATTTTATCTTTTCTTTTTGTTTCATATAACAAGACTAACTTAGTAAATTTAATTATTTAGGGAATTCACCCTTTATTCGTTCATTTAAAATAGTTCTAAAATTTCATCCATATTAAAAATAATGAAGAATGGTCTTTTTTTTAGTTTTTATTAGCTTGATCTATAACTGAGACACAAACAAAAAAGTTTTTAGAGTGACTTCAATAGCACACCACCTAGCTTTGAAGCATACATCCAATTTCCACTTGCTTTAAAATCACCGGCCAATATGTTTTTCTCTCATGCCTTTTTTCGTTTATAGTTTGATATTCTGGTGTCCTAGGCGTATCAGAAAGAGATATAACTTTCGCCCAAACAAGAGTTGTGAGTTGGAAGAAAGAAGTAAGACCCATGTGAAACTTTAGTTTCGTTACCAGCACGTGCTCTTAGCCCTTTTAATTTTGTTTTATCTCAATTAAACTCCATATCTCTGTCAATTCATTTTTTGCTACATATCTCTTTCTTTTTCTTTATTTGCCTTTTGAAGGAAAGCTCGTTTCACCAATTGGACAAAATTTTCAAAGCTATTTGAACTGACAAGATTGAAAAAGATTCCTTTTTTTTACAATTCACATTATGTATTTATTTATTTATCTTATTCAAGAGCAAAATTTACTAGCTTGAATTGAGTCTCGAAAACAATAGTAGATGTATGTGTCTATTCTATCATCTCTAACCCATATTATGTAATTTCAGTAGATATGTCGTTGTACAAGGTGCAAAATTTCTTTAAAATTTGACGACAGGATTAGATTCATAATTTGATAACATATATAAAGACATAGGTTTTCTAGATAAACAAATTAAAGAACAACGGCAACTTTGTGCACTGCTGTAAATTTAAAAATCATAGCTATGTTACAATGTCATGATATAGTTTTATGACAATAGAACTGAAAGAAGTGATAAGCGCCATTACTGGCGGTGCCCAGTTGTAGTCGAACCGGAGGAATTCATTTACTCTTGCGTGTTAATGAATGCAGACATGTTAGATTGGACGGAGAGACCCGAATCTCTTTGGGAATAACAAAATTAATTTTTGAGACCCTCCGTTTCCTCAGATCCTTCGTACTCACTGTGTTGAGACAACAGGTATTCTTTCGTCATATGCTTCAGGTATCCTAATCCGCATCCATTCCTCTAATTTTTAGCTGTTTCTGCAACTTATTTATTTATTGTTCTGATGTGATTGAAGTGCTTGATTTTTATATTTAAAGTTTTAGGTTTTATTGGCTCATAGTATACTTCTTTCTGGAAATTGTTCAATAATCTGAGTGTGCTTGTTCATGTATATGTAGTGCTTGAAATATAGTAATGCTAGAAACTGAAGGTGTATTGTGCTCTTAAAAAACTTTCCTAAACACATCTTACTTTGTTTTGCGTGTGCTTAATAAACTGCACCTGTTAATTTATACTCCCTCTGTCCAATTTATGTGATATATTTTGACTGGACACAAAGTTTAACAAATAAAGGAAAACTTGAATCTTGTGGTCTAAAACAAGTCAAAAATATTTGTACAGTTATAAATCATCTCGTTAAGTGTAAAAGGTAAAGTTTAATGTTAAATTATTGTCAAATAAGGAAATGTGTCATTCTTTTTTGGACTGACTAAAAAGGAAAGTATGTCATATAAATTGGGACAGAGGGAGTATATATTTTCTCTTTTTGGAACCGTGACGAGGTATAAAGCAATTTTATAAGTGGACAATTAAGTTGGCGAAAACTCTAATACAAGGACTTGAAGAAATTGGACAGTGAGGTGACGGTTTGTGTTTACTAATCGTAGAAAGTATGTGTCTTTTTGAAGTATTGACTAGGGAGTGTTTTGTTTGCTCTAAAACTCATGTTAGATTGATAAGGAAAAGAAAAAAATAAACCTAGTTTATCCTTTTCATTTGTTATATTATTGTTAGTAAACATTGCTTGATATATAGTTAGTATATATATTCAATTGTTAGGGATAGATACGTAACAACGGGAATTTGGCTACTCAATCTTCCCATCCTGGTACCGCCAACGCCTGGTCGACCTCTCCTGATGTATCTGTCAGTAATGGAAGCATCCATAAGCCTCTGCGTCTGCTGCTATTGATGTGTCCGAACCTTGACTCTTCAATAGATTAGATTCAATTCTTGTTGTTGGTGATGTTTCACTTGGTATTGAGGTGACTAGTCTGTGAAAAGATGCATATGAATAAATTAGTATCCAGGAATTGGCTGCTCTCAGGCCCCCGGATTATGTAGATGCTAAAAAGAGAATTAGTAAGGATGTGGTCAACTGAGAAATAATGAAACAGCAGCGCTGCGTTTTAGCAGTGCTGCTTTCGTTGAAGGGAAAACATAACAAGTATGTTGCTGCCTTCATGACATGCAGTGGCGGATGTAGCTAACAAGCTATAGTTCAACTGAACCGTGTAATTTTAATATGGAGCTTGGCTATATAGGCAAAAGATCACCAAAATTTCAATAAACACATTTTGAACCCGTAATTTCAGAAGTGCAAAGGGTTCAGTGGTAAAATATTAAAGATTAAACCCATCAAGTCAAAATCTTGGATCCGCCATTGATTACATGGAGGGCCCAAAAAGGAAATAGGCAAAGTAGGAGAGTAATTCTTTTGTGATATTTATAATTGATGATGACCATGCTTTAGAGGCTCCATAGAAATACAATCCTAGAAATGAACTCGCATCACTTGTCTTCTTACTAAACTAAACCAGTTCATAAGCAAGAAGTTGCTTTGTGGATACGAGTCAACAAAAAGGTAAAAGAAAATGAGATACAATCTGAAGAGACGAATCTGTCCCTTGAAAATAATGCAGTTACTTACCAAGCGAAAAGAAACGAATAGTTACTTGTAAACATGCACCTTTTGTTCCAATAGCAGGGAAGAGGCCTTTCATATAATGGTGTAAGTTCAGAATTGCAAGTTGACACATGCTGCGAAGGAGATATGGTGATAAGCAATAGTAACATCGATGTATATCTTCTTAAGAACATATGCGAGTAGGAAGTAGAAAGTAATTCTCTGACCCTAGTGATGCTAGTCAAGATGTCAAACCTAGTGGTGGTCGCTACATTGGCATGTATAAGGATTGCTTGTCTGTTACTTTGGATTTGATGTTAAACGAGTTGCATTGTGATGAGAGTTTGCCATACATAGACATCACTTTTCCTGCTGATAGCAGTTAATTTATTGAGGTCAAAGATTTTGCAGTTGAGACGAGGTCCACAAATATATCCAAGACTAAGAGTGCTAATAATCTACTGCAGGAAGCAGAGAAGGAATTCTATTGCTCTTGCATGAAGTATACCAGCAATCGTGGAATATGTTGTAATTTCAGAGAACAAAACAAAAGCCACTAATGTTGACATCACTTTTGCTTGCTGAAAGCTGCGAGTTTATTGAGGTTAATGCTTTTGAAATTGAGATGGGGAATCCACAAATATGTACAAGATCAAGATAGTTGATAACCTACTGCAGGATACAGAGACGGAATTCTATTGCTGGTGCCAGCAGATAGCAGCAATTGTGGATTTATTTTTGAGAATAAATACCAGCAATTGTGGATTTTTTTTTGAGAATAAATACCAGCAATTGTGGATGATATTGTGATATGAGATAGCAAAATAAGATCCACTAACATAGACATTATTTTGCCTGCTGAAAGCAGTGAGTTTAATGAGGTTAATTTTGCAATTGAGACGAGGAGTCTACAAATATATTATAGACCAAGAGTGCTAATAACCTATTGCAGGAAGCAGAGTAGGAATTCTATTGCTCTTGCCAGCAGTATACAAACAATTTTGGAGGATATTGTGATCCAGGAGAGCAAACAAAGTCCACTAACATAGACATTTGCTAGCTGAAAGCATTGAGTTTATTGGGTTAATCATTTTGCAATTGAGACAAGGAGTCCAAGATGTATCCAAGACCAAGAGTGCTAATAACATATTGTAGGAAGAGAAGAAATTCTACTGCTCCTTCAAGCAGTATACCAGAAACTGTGGAGGATGCTGTGACTCAGGAGAGCAAAACAAAGTCCACTAACATACACATCACATTGCCTGATGAAAGCACTGTTTTTGCATCTGACACAAGGAGTCGACAGATGTATCCAAGACCAAGAGTGCTAATAACATATTGCAGGAAGAGGAGAAGGGATTCTGTTGCTCTTGAAAGCAGTATACCAGCAATTGTGGAGGATGCCGTGATTCAAGAGAGCAAAACAAAATCCACTAACATGGACATCACTTTGCCTGCTGAAAGCAGTGAGTTTATTGAGGTTAATGATTTTTCCATTGTTACAAGGAGTCACCAAGTACATCCAAGACCGAGAGTACTGATAACCTATTGCAGAAAGAGGAGGAGGATTTCCAGTGTTCTTGGAAACAGTGTACGAGCATCCTTGGAGAATGTTGGCTCCTCTGTTGTGATTCAAGAGAGCAAAACACCAGCCACTAACTTAGGCCCATTGTCTTTATCATTCTGCTCTGAAATTTTGCAAGAAGTGATAACCAGAGATGGGATCACTTCAGTGGGAGCGCGGCAGATTTTAGTGAAGGCAGCCTGTGAAAGTTCATCTGTTGAGCATCGGAATGAAAAGATAATACTTGCAATGGATAATTCAAGAGAAAACAGTAATAGTTCTGTATGCGACACCATCAAGAATGTGGCACATCATGTGGAATTTGCTAAAGATGGTTATGTGAGGGCTTGCGCTTTTGGGTCTTCAACCAATGAAATTTTGGATGGAGAAAGACAATCTTTAGCTGAAAGTAATTCTTCTCCCTCAAGATTGTGTGCTTTCATAGATGAGAAAACTGAAATCACAAATGTCGGGACCGTCCCTCCATTGAGCAGAACACTTAATAGACGTTCAACTAAGAAGCTTCTAGTGCTTGATCTGAATGGACTCCTTGCTGATATTGTTCCGCTTCAACATGTTCTGTATGGTTTCAAAGTGGACACCATTGTTTCAGGGAAAGCAGGTAGAAGTTGGCAAATAATTTCATTCTGAAGTCTACTTTGTCTCTTGTAAAATCTTCTAACTGAGTTACCATCTGTTCTACCAGTTTTCAAAAGACCTTTTCATGATGATTTTATGCAATTCTGCTTCGAGAAATTTAATGTAGGTGTTTGGTCATCGAGAATCAGGTAGTTTCTGAATTTTGTTTACTTAATATTTGAGAAGTTTATGTGGAATCATATTAATGTGCATTTTCCAAAAAATTGCAGGAAGAATGTGGACTTGGTTCTTGATTTTCTATTGGGGAATGCCAAGGAAAAATTGCTCTTCTGTTGGGTAAATTCGTTTTTCCTCAATAACATAAATTAGCGTCAGTGAAGTCGGCAAACTTTAATCTGAAAGCACCGGGAACAAGAAGAAAAATCTTGTGAGCTTGAATTTTAATATACGGTTGAAATGACCATACATTGTCTGGTGCATGGTCAGTTATATTTTCTTTTGTTGGCAAGCATCACTAAATGCCTGGTTGCTCAAATATGGAGATCATCCAGCCGTAGGAAATTATACCTATTTAGAACAAGAATCAGGCCATGTGAAAAAGCACAGTGATTTCATTTAATTCTACTTAATGTTGGTCTTTCTCATATGAGCACCCAAGATTATATTATGCTTTCTTCTTCCATTCACTATTTTTCTTGTATCTTTCTATAGCATATATGAAGCTGTATATGATCTCCCATTGATGGGTTGTAAACTAATAAATTTGAGCGACGTCAACTACATGCATTTTAGCTTTCTTGTTTCATTGAAAGATTGTTTCTAAACTTTGATAATGCATTGGACAAAAACAGTCTGTGGTTGCACTTTGGGTCAGGTAGCAAATAGCTCTAGAATAATTATACATGGACATAATCTTGTGTGTGTGCTGTTTTTGGATTGGGTGGCATAATCTTGTTGTTTCAATGAATATTTATGTACCACTTTGTGGGATTACACTGGGTTTGTTGTTGTTTGTAATGAATATTTATGTCTTTATTGTATGTTATTTGGGATTCAGCTGTACTTTAGGTGGTCGCCATTCTTTTTGTCGTTGTAAGGACTGTATTTCTTTAGAGTATGATATTTTGAATTTTATCGTTGTGTTGAATAACTGCCTTTATTTTCTGATATCTGGAATTCAACCACCACTTATTAGGCTACATCAGCCAATTGAGCACTACCCAAAATCTATCCAATTCAATGCTGAATGCTCCAGTATACATCTATGAAGGAAATAATTGGCATTGCCCTTTGAAATTTGTAGTAACTATAGCTTCACAATATGGTGACTGTAGGTGTGGAGTTTCTTTCTTTCTCTTTCTCCATTGGTCTTCTTCAATTCATCTCTTGTCTATCTCTCGATTTCTTGAGGACCGAAAAATATCTTAGAATCCCTGAGGACTGGTTTAGTAGGCCTCATGGAGGACATCTCGGGATAAAATAACGTAAGGAGATGATCTAATGCTTGGGTAAATTGGACTAACGGAATATTCGATGAATAATCTTCCCTACATTTGATTTGAAATTGACAATTTAGTACCAAAAATCCCTTGAAGCGCTTTGTTCTAGTTTTTCATGCTACATTGATCAAAATTTTGTTTCCCTCAAAATGTTTTTCATATATTGGCATGTTTTCCTACCAAATTCAAGGAAATAAAAGACAAGAAATACTTGTTATTTCATAAACTTTGATAATGAATGTGAACTAACTAAATTGACAGCCTAGCCTTTTCCCGTTATCGTTTCTTTCATTCATATCTTTCAACACAGTACAATAACTTAGAATGTTATGCAGGGTCAATCCCACTGCACTGATACTGGTTTCCCTATTGTTGGTAAGAGGAGAAACACGTCTATTATTTTGAAGAAGCTTACAAAATTATGGGAGAAGTTTGAACCAGATCTTCCATGGGAGGGGTGAATATGATGAGTCAAACACACTTCTGTTGGACGGTTCTCCTCACAAAGCCTTGTGTAATCCAGTGAGTTTTAATCCTTTCCTTGTTGCTGGGACCCTTGCTCCATTATCCTCAAAGTATATGATTTTGCTTGGTGTTTTCTTATTTTCAGCCAAACACAACAGTATTTCCAAATACATATTGCTACACAGATGAGAAAGATGACTCTATCTATCTCGTTCGTTCTATCGTTCGTTCTATCGTTCTATCTATCGTTCTATCGTTCTATCGTTCTATCTTTCTATCTATCTTTCTATCGTTCTATCTATCGTTCGTTCGTTCTATCGTTCTATCTATCTATCGTTCGTTCTATCGTTCTATCGTTCTATCTATCGTTCTATCTATCGTTCGTTCTATCGTTCCATCGTTCGTACATGATGAGTTAATCATACTATTAAGTGCAACTTCGGCTATTGGACTTCACTTCATCCATCTCTTGGTTGGTAAAATGATGGGGTTGGTGGGTCTTTCAAGATGTACATTTTCATATAAATTGTGCAATTTGATGCCGAATTCTGTCCTTGGATTTCATCTTTTCTTACCGGGTCTCAAGTTGTACTTGATAGTTCCCCTTGTTGCTTCTTCTCAAATCCTGACTTTGAATTACATCCGTAAGTGCTTTACATTAATGTGAATAAACTTGGTTCAAGTAATTACTCTATTTGTATGGGGTGGGAAATATAGTGGTATCCCCTGCGAGTGCATGAATATACGACTTGAATAGTACTATATCCAATCTTTTTGAATGATGTGGTATTACTATATTCAATCTTATGTTGTCAATGATTAACTAAGCTTCATCTCATCAATCGACAGCAGGGTCGGAGGGTGATCTACGTGTTTATCTTGATGGACTGTCCATGGCTGAAAATGTTCAGAAGTATGTAGAGGGTAATCCATTTGGTCAACGACCAATCACGGAGAAGAATGTATCTTGGCGTTACTACTGCAAGGTCATTGAAGCTGCTACATATTCCAGAACATAGTGCTAACAGATTCTCAACTTACCAATACTGATGCAATACTTGACTCGGCAACTGTTTTTTCCCCTTAATAGGTGGCCCAATCTTTTGGATTACTGTAGTTGGGATGCCTTCTTTGGTTGGTATTGGATATTTTTGCTTTTTTGGTACAGTTAGTGGATATAGTAGCCTCATCCCTAACCCAAAATTGTAATGTATTTGCTCCTCAGCCAAATATATTCTTATAGCAAGCTTTAATCAAGGAAAGTTAATGTCGTATTACTCCGTCTAAGAACAAAGATGTATTGTTAGTCTCGGGGCTCACAAGTACATAATTGTTTTGTTGTATTTTTTGGATGAAGTTATTTCATTGTCCCTTTCCCCCTTGGGGAATGAATGCTAATTTTTCATTGAATTTGGTATTTGATCACTCTCCTGTTTTGTCTTAGGTCACGACAAGAACTGTTTAACCTTAATGTGTTGTTAATTATGTAGATTTTTTGCATATTACTTACTCCGTTAAGGTTACATGAGGGGTTTCAACAATACTCTAAATTGCTAAGAAATGAACTAGGACGGTACTACTATCTCCAGAAATAGTCGGGTGGATATAAAAACAAAAAAGAACTAGGACGGTAACTCTCAATTACTTCCTTCACACAACACATTGCCAAATTTGATTGGTCAAATTTATCAAATTTTCAACCCTATTGAATGCATTTGTACCTTAAATTTCAGACTGGTGCACTGTGACCAGCAAAGCAAATTAGCTGCAATAATAGATGACAAAATATGTAGTCCTGAGGCATCAGGAGTCTGGCGTAAATCGGAAAATTAGATATAAAAAAAATAAAAAAAAATATGTAGCCAATGTTTGGCCCCTTTGAATTCAAGATTTAGTTCCTCACCTTCCTCGTCACGGTCAACATCACAATCTCTCTATTCTCTAATGAGCTAGCTAGGTAGTTAGAATTTATTAGTCCTGTCACTATCTAATAATACCCCTTAGATTAATATGTATATTCAACTCAACTCAACCGTAATATTTTAGAGTATATATATTTCAAGAAAATCCAACTCATAATCTTATATTTCATTATTAAGAAGCTATTATATATGTAGCCTAACATAATTATATATACCAACCATATGCTTCCATGTGCATTAACCAATTTCACCCAAAAAATAAACAAAAGAAGGAAATAGAACTTATTTTTTAATGATTCTCATTTCTGGAAGCACACAACAAAATTGAGCCCACAATTATGATAATCAACCAAATAATAGTCGTCGTGGTCCATAGTTGGGTCCTCTTGACAGCTATGAAGAGCCCAAATATGTTGAGGATAGTGTAAATTAATGTTTGTGGATAGGATGGGATAATAATTTTAGGTGCCTTGTCCTTCATCCAAACCAACTCAACTAATGAAGTTAACTAATTACAATCAACTTGTCCATGTGCTTTAGATTTGGAAATTTATTTATGATCTGGCAAAGCTTAATTACATTCATTTGTATATACCTTCCCTCCAAAACAATCTTTGCCTCATCTATCTATCTATCTATCTATCTATCTATCTATCTATATATATATATATATATATATATATATATATATATATATATATATATTGTATAATCCTTATTTCCTCGACTGCACGGTCCCTAATGTCACGGGCACAATAATTTTGGGTTGTCAATTTAAAGCAACTAGATGTTTTCACAATGAAAACAAAATGTGACACATGAATTGCAATTTAATGAAAGTGCCACAAATAGATAAGACTCTCCTGCTTACCGAATTACATTTATTACGTCTACTTGACCCCTTTTTGATGACCTAAAAGGTGAACAAAATCAAGGGCTTTATAAAAGTGCATCTACATGATATACTATTCTCCAACAATTAGGTTTAGAAGTTTGGTATTCAGAAGCAAAAAGCAAAAGGTTGTGTTTACTTTTACTTTAGAAATGATAGCCAAAAGTTTATGAGAGTAAACTTTTGCTTTCAAGAAAATATCATTACTTGAGAAGGATTAATGAGTTGCAGCCTTACTTTGTCTTTTTCTTCTTTTCTTGGAAGAAAATGACAAAAAGCTTTGTAAGGATAGCCCTTATATACACAATTGATAACTTTAATTATTGGATCGTGAGTCCTCCTTTAATAAGAGGTTTGGATTTGAATTCTAGTTGATTGAATTTTTTTTTTGATAGGAGTGTTTCCACTTTTGATGAGTCTTTCACTCTTTTGTAGTGTGGATCCAAATTATTGATCGGGATCCTAAAGTAAGTACCGGACATTGGATAGAAAAAAATACTGAACATTAGTGGGTCCTCTCTCGCTCCTCACAAGTTCACGATTGCACATTAATGATTGGGTTGGATAGACTATGGATGGTCGACCCCAATTTTTGGTGAAAAAATAATCTTATGCAACTCTATGAATGATATGTCATTTTATACTAAGATTTTTTTAATATGTTATGTAAAAGTAGGATTGGGGGGAAAAAGTTGTGCATAATGTAGCAATCAAAACATAGTAGGATTGAAAGAAATGTAGCTTAGAACATGGACTACGATGATTGAGATGGTTATTGCCTAAAATAGAGTTAAAAGGCACCTCACATGCATGTGGAGTGGTTTATTATTCACTTTATGCATGTGATCATCTTCTTCTTTTTTTGCCTTGATATAATATAACATTAACATTATTTCATCATGATGAAAAGTGCATAGGTTCCTACTACTATATCTCTTTATTCATGAACAAAATTTGCTCGATATGGTTATGATTTCTCTAACTTCAATTTCCGGTTCCTTGTTAAAAGTTATCCCCCCCCCCCAAACCATCTATTTTAAATTTATTTTTAGTTAAATAAATTTGATCCAAAATAAGTATTGGTTTTAGAAAATAAAAAAGAAAGTATTTTTTTTCAAATGTGCTCTTACTCTAATAAATGATTTATACAATATTCTATTAAATAATTTTTTTAATGCCAGGGTGAGAGTTGCCCTTGAGAGGCAATTGACAAACCCTTTTTGGAAATTATACTGTTTAGATAGGTGTATATATATATATATATATATTCCGACGGTATCGCCTGTGAAAGAACATTTAAAATGGATCCAAGACAGAGA
The DNA here is from genome assembly GCA_029783415.1 of Anisodus acutangulus. NCBI lineage: Eukaryota > Viridiplantae > Streptophyta > Magnoliopsida > Solanales > Solanaceae > Anisodus > Anisodus acutangulus. The sequence goes on along the minus strand of CM056506.1, from coordinate 8,095,244 downwards.
GGATTATTAATGTTGTTGATTGGTCACCATCAAACTTTGCTATTTATTCTTTCTTAGATCATACTTCAGAGTTCGAAAACATGATTTTCTTTTCATAATTCATACAAACGACAAGAAAAGAAATAAGCATGAAATTTCCCAAACTTTGGAGCCATAAAACATGTTGAAACAATGGGGGGGGAAACATGCTATTTCAAAATTAAGTTTACAAACACGCGCCAACAAACACAAAAAATGAAAAAAAAAAATTATTTGCTAATTGCGAAAGGTCAGTCAACGTGTTAGGATTTGAAAGACACGTAGAAGCTAATACATATTTTCAGTAGTAAGTATCATTTTGGGGTGAATTTTTAAGAATGTCAAATTGATACTCCCTCGTTCCATAATAAATAGTATTTTTAGCTTATGGACATCTCTTAAGAAATTGTTCACTCTTAGAATATTATGAATATTTTTACTAACTTACTTCTAAATTAATGTCTAGAAAAAAAATTACTTAATGATTCTTGATTATATAAATATGAATAATTTTAAAAGAATAAAATCAATTTCTTCTTAAAATTCTAAAATATCATTTATTTTGAAACAAAACGAAAAGCTTAAATCACCACTTATGAAAGGGAGGAGTATAACTATAAACGAGTAGAAGAAATAGGATTTTGACCGATTTGTACATGTGGCATAACCATAATATGGTAGGAAGAACTTAATATAATTGTCCTGTGTTTTTTAATTCTATGCTTAAAAGTCAATACGTACGACAGCTGTTATCTATTAATTTCTTGTTTAAATCAAGGTAAATGTAGGTTTGGCACAAAGTACAATTTACAAACATGGTTTGTTCATTGTTGGGTGACCACGGACCACAAGTTTATTCCTTTCCCGTTGTATTTTAATTAAGCTCCATACATATTCTAACACTATCTTAAAAGTCGGGCAACTTAATTAAAGGTAGTTGTAAAAGAAAAATGAAATCAGAAAGGGCTAATTTTCACTTGAAATCTGCAAATGAATTTTCTTAAGATATATATATAAATATATATTATACTCCCAAAAGCACAGTATTGCCAAATTTTAAAATCATGTATGGAAAGAATAGTTTTTATTACTTCAGATTTTAGATTCTCCTTGGGTGAAGTCCTTTCATTAATACAATATATATAATGTGTACAACTGAAATTTTAATGAAATAAGAATCTCTACTTTACATAATTACATTAAAATATTAATTACAGAATACTGCAGAATATACGGTGAATATATAGAAATATCTTCTCTATCACACCCCTCAATCGGAGCGGGAGGAGGTCAGACGCTGAGACTGGATCTGAAGTCAAGGAACAGTTGTCGAGGAAGCCCCTTAGTGAAGATATATGTGTACTGATACGAAGAAGGAACATGTAACACTCTAACATGACCCATTGCAACCTTCTCGCGAACAAAGTGAATATTCATCTCAATATGTTTGGTTCGCTGACGCTTAACCGGGTTATGAGACAAGTAGACAATAGATATGTTATCACAGTAAACCAAAGATGTCTTACGTAAGGGACAATGAAGCTCAAGAAGGAGATTTCAGAGCAAACATAGCTCTGCAACAACGTTCGCAACGCCTCGATATTCTACTTCTGCACTCGAACGGAAAAGTGTGGCTTGCCGCTTGGCATACCACGAAATAATATTGTCTCCCAAAAATACACAATAGTCGGACGTAAAGCGACGGGTGTCCGGAGTCCGGACAGTCTGCCCAATCGGCATCTGTGTAAGAGAGCAACTTAGTCGGTGCGGAGGGATATAGATGTAGTCCTTAGTCAAGAGTGCCCGTAACGTACCGAATGATACGCTTACGAGCTGTAAAGTGAGGCTCCCTATGAGCGTGCATGAACAAGCACACATGTTGAACAACATATGCAATATCGGGTCGAGTGAAGGTGAGATACTGAAGAGCACATGCGAGACTCCTATAAAGAGAGGGATCGTTCACCGGATTCCCGTCATCTGCACTGAGTTTTGACTTTGAGTCGACATGAGTAGGCATGATCTTGCAGTTTGCCATTTTAGCCCGGTAGACAACCTCTTCTGCATACTTATGCTAACATAAGAACATGGCATGTACGGATCTGGTCACTGATATCCTAAAAAAATAACTCAACTTATTCAAATTTGTCATAGCAAATTCGGACTTAGAGCAGGGGTAATGATCTCATTTTTTAGTGTATCAGAAGAAGCTGTCAGAACAATATCATCCACATATAGAAGAAGATAAACCGTGTAAGTACCTCGATGAAAAATAAAAAGTGAATGATCACTCTTGCTGCACACGAACCTGATCTGTATGATGTATGTAGCAAACCTCTCATACCAAGCCCTGAGGGCTTGTTTCAAACCATATAGTGACTTGCGAAGACGACCGACATACTGAAGAACCTCCGGATGCACAAAGTCAGGCGGTTGATGCATATAAACAGTTTCTTTCAAATCCCCATGTAAGAAAACATTTTTTACATCAAGTTGGTGAAAGGCCAATTATTCCCCATAGTTATGCTCAACACTGTGCGAATGGTGGTTGGTTTGACCACCGGACTAAAAGTCTCACCACAATCAACTCCCTCATGCTTACCAGTACCATTAGCCACAAATCTTGCCTTATGGCGTTCAAGCTCACCACTATCTCTGAATTTGTGACGATAGAACCACATACAACAAATCATATTCACTCCATCTGGTTTTGGGACAAGATCCTAAGTGTGCTGATTGGTTAACGCAATTAACTCCTCACGCATGACCGCATTCTAATTTGCGTCAAGTTTGGCTAATTTTGGGGTTTTAGGAATAGTTGAGATAGTTTGAGTTGATAGGTTAAAGTGAACTTTGGTTTGAAAATCTCTTGTTGTACACGGGTTTTCATTCGGTGTGTTGGGATGGTCACTGGTTGGGCAGAGGGATGGGTTGGTGGCAGGCTTGATGTCGGGGCAGTGTTGTTGGGAGAGGGCTGGGAGGGTGACGGGCTCATTTGACCATTTTCTCCTCGTATATATCTTGACTAAAAAGTATAAAAACTTACTGATACTTATTTGGATAAATAAAATATGGTAAAAACATACTGTGCAAGTGATATAAACATAATTTTAAGTTTTGAAAATCAATACAGTATTCTAGTTCAATTGAATTTTAGAAATATTCAAGGGTTCTGCTATTGGCTTCGGCTTTTTAATATGGTCAAACAGCCAATAATTAGGCTTAAATTTCATCATGAAATTGTGACGGCTTGTATTAAATTTCTGTTTCATGCATACTACACCCCACACCTCTACTAAAGAGTAATAACCTTCAATCTCAGACATTAACAGTTTTGGTAAAGTAAATTTATTTAGAAGTATTTGACGTAATAGAAAAATAAGAAGCTATATCTTATCATCTTTTTTCAAATTTACCTTTACTTTTTTGTTGCTCGGAAAATAGAAAGGAGATTACAAATGAAGAATCAAACCCTTATTAACGAGGTAAAAATTAGTTAATTACCAACTGAATTACTAAAATTTCTCATCTTTACTGTTTTAATTAGTAGAGTTTGGGGTAGTATTTCATTAGACAAGACATTTAAGGGGAAAATAGATAATAATTCATACAAATACTCTAGTGATAAAATACTAAATGTCTTTGTCCAATTGCTTGCAAGTTGCTAGAACCTTAAAAGGAAGAAAAGAACAGATTATATGGACCGCAAGAGTTCAGTTTTTCAGTTTGTACCCAAGTGTTAATATTAGCGGCGGAATTAGAATTTTCATAGAGATTTCAAAATACAAAGGAGTAAATAAATGAAGAAATCGAGTGGTTCAACATTTATTAAATATACATAATATAATTATTTTAACCTAATATACAAGAATTTTTTTCACTGAAAGAGATTTGGACAACCCCTAACCACCACCTGACTTCGCCTCTGATTAATATACATAGCCAAAACTAGGGGTGCAGGAGGTTCATTCTGAATCTAAAGGGTGTCAAATGCTATGAGAAATAAAAATAAGAGATGGAATAAATCAAATGTCAATTATGTTTCAGAATGTCGGTAATTATGTCGTCCGACACCAGTAACAACACTTAGTAAAACAATAACTTTAAAGAGTAAATGCAACGGAATTTAAAGAACACAAAGGTTTAAAATATATATAACTTATGATGGTCAATGAGCAAATGTATTGTATATATATTATATACAAATATACAAATTCCTTTCTTTACATATTTACAAGATAAAACAGAAGGAATTAAAAGTTGAAGTCGCAGATAACTTCTGCCTGAAAAATCTATCTAAGTAGACATAGACAACCTCTAATTACAATCGCTCCATACAAAATTAATCTAGAATCTAAACAACAATTGTAATGTTTGACAGAATGTTGTTGACACACTCAGGCAACACTTGTATCTAGATTTCTGAGATGAAATTCCGAGAGCTCACTTGGTATTTTTACATTTTGATTTTGTATATCGATTCACTGTAGTAGCATCTCTATTTATAGTAGAGAGTCTTCATTGAAAAGTTCATCGATTGGTTGTGGAGGTTGAGGGAAAGGTGGGCAGCTGATATGTTTGTTGGAGAAGATCATGGAGTCAAGATCTCAACAACTTTGACTTGTTCTTCACTCGACTTCTTCCTCAAGCATTGACTCTTTCTCCCACATTTTAGTACACAACTCCTAATTCACACGCCTAAGTCGTTTTTACCTCTCAGTAAAAATATTACTGCTTAACATGAAGTAAGGCAAAACGGTTGTATAAAAATGTTGGTCTGAATGTTGTGATATTTGTCCCAACATTTTATGCATTCAAAACCAGTACTTCAGAGGATATGTTGGGTCAAATGTCACAACACCAAACCCAACATTAACACATTTCAAACTCTTTCATTAGAAAATAATATTATTTAGGAGTAATATATATGATCACATTATTATATAATAATTCATATATTTTTTTATATTTTAAATTCTCTTAATAAAATTCTAATTTTGCCACTCTTCATACTATAGGCAAAGAACCCTCGAGTACCAATAAGATAATCAGTAGTTTCTTACTTTCTTTAGTACCGGCCGGCGATTTAATTTTGTGCCGGTTTGTGTAATCGCGGTACGCGTGTATTGTGTTCTTAGGCTGGCTAAAACCATGATTGAGGGCATTGATAATAAACAAAGATTAATCATGTTTTTAGGAGGAAAATTGTCCACTTTTTAATCTGGATTTCTGATACTTTTTCCTTTTGTTTATACGTATTTCATATGGAAATAAATAAAACAAGCTAGTCTGCTCATTGTTGTGCTAGTTGGGATTATTTAATCTCAGTAGCCAATATTAAAGATATGCCTTAATTACTCATACAAGTTTTTTTTCCGGCATGTCTCACCAAACTATCAATGTACTCTCCATTTATTGTAACACTTGATTTGGGACTTGTTGCAAATTGCTTTATTTTAGCAATTGCGACTGAATATTTTTGCTTTGTTATTCAAATGACTAATGAACTGATAATTGGGTAGATGGGCAGGCTAACGAGCCTTCTTATCCGACTTAATTTGCAAATTACAATCCAAAAAGCTAATCCTTTTTCCTTTTTAACTAAAAGTTTCTTCGTTTTATAGATGTTATGCTTAATGTTTTTACAGCGTATAAATATTTTTGAACCCCCCCTGCCCCAAACCTCAAAAAAAAAGAAAAAAAAAATAAAGCTGAGCAGCCAAAGTAAATTGTTAGGTGGACAATTTGTTGCTCCTCTTCAAATGAACTACTCCTAAGAATTACATATTCAAGATCAAATAACGAAACCAAACAACTTATTTATAGTTCACGTTGGACTCTCTCTCACACACATTTAAAATTGGACATTCGAAACGTGAATATTATAATATATGGGCTCAAAAATCAAACAAACTAAAAATATTGAGATAGAGTTTTGTTTTGATATTATGATATTAAAATGGATCTTGAAACTAATTTAAACTCAAAAAGCTCATAAGGTCGCGACCTAACAATCCATTCATAGCCGATGTAATATCTTGAAAGCATTAATGGTTAGAGTTATTCAACCTATATACAGACATAAGGTTCAGATGCGCGCAAAACATTATAACAAAAAAAATTGTAGTAACATAGGATGGTGAGTGACATTATAGACAAAATGAGGTTAATTAGATCCATGAGCTGACAGCATCACATGAAGTGATGAAGATGGAGACAGATTGAGACCCAACCCCATCCTCACATGGAAGAGGTAAGGAGTGAGGCCTGCAAGAGTAGACAGAACCCCTACTCTCTCCTCCATTTTCCATCCACATCAAAATTCTTAAAGACTACTAATATTATCAATTCTCTAATATTTGTTGCCAACTCTATCAACTCATTGGCAATGGCACCCACATGTACCTCTGCTCTTTCTATCTAATACTACAGTACCACTTGTTTCAAGCTCTCTGGGTTCTTCTTCCTCCTCCTTTTCTTCTCCAACATTGTAACATTTACCTCTATGGATCTACAGAGTTTTCTTGCACTAATACACTGATATTCACTTTCTTGGGTACTCAAGGTACTTGATGTTAGCATTGCTTTTTGCACAATTTTCTGGTTACTGGGTTCTTTGAGTTTTGTCTGGTGCTTTCAAGCAAATCAAGCGCAATTTGGTCTCATATACTGAAAAGAACTTAAATTTGTTCTTTTGGGTATCCCTGTTTGTTCTTGTTTTCACTAGTAAGAGGTTGAAGGACAAAAAGATGGGCAAATTTGTGAAGCTATTGGAGAAAACAAGTCCATTATCTTGATTTTCTGTAGTAAACATCAAATTCTTGGTTTAGAGGGTGTTTGTTAAATGATGAGAACTGAAAGATTTTGACATATCATAAGGTATGTACCCCTGCTAATTAGGTGAAAGAAAGTGAAAATTCATCAGTAAGAGTTATGTTGCATCAATTTGAAGGCTTCTAATTTCTAGCTGTAGGCTTGTGAAAGCTTCAGTTTGAGGTTTCATTGGACCGATTCCCTAGGTAAAGAGGGAAGTGGTGGTCTACATAGAATCACAAAGCATAGAATGGTGCCTAGGAGAGGTTTCCCAGATTCTTCTTTGCTTTGTGTTGTGTGGTGAAAAAGTGACTCCAGCTGTGTTGTGAAGAGCTTTGACTTTGACTAGCTGGAGATGAGTGATAATGCACTGATTGGCTTGTGAAAAAAGTAGAAGTTTTAAGAGGTCTTGACTTTACAGTTTGTGTTGTTGAAGAGGAGAAGGGACTACAACTATGGCTGCCAAGCTTTTACATTCATTGACTGAAGACAACCAAGATCTGCAAAAGCAAATTGGATGTATGACTGGGATCTTACAACTATTTGATCGCCAAAGTATGCTTGCTAGTAGGCGCCTAATCGGCGACAACCCCAAAAGGCTCACTTCTGGTAATATTTCATTGTGTCCAACTCTAATTTATGATACTGGTTCATTGTAGAATGTGTTTACTTTCTCTTATACCGAAAACATTTGAATGTTGTTTGCTTGTTTGTTGAAAATGTAAATCAATATTTCATCCTTCTACTTATGTTATCTTTTGAAAAGGAAGAGTTTTTATCTGTTTCATTCATGTTCTCATGTCAACACTTGGAACTCACATCTGGTTCTCAAAATGTGACAACTTCCTACTAGTCAAAGGAAAATTTTCTAGTGACTCTTCAAATGATATATTTGAGATATTGTACTTATATTTAACAAGTAGATGATAAAACAAGGGGCGATTCAGTACTTCTAAGATTCTTTGATTGATTTCTTATAGATTCATTTTGGTAACATCATGTGTATCCGATTTCTTACAGGCAGCTCTCACATTGGCAGTGGCACTTCTGAAAAGGAGTACACTAACACATACCAAAGATCAGCAACTATGGTAAGAGTATGAGTGCAAACTTGTCATCTCTCCTACCTTTCAAATTTGTAAATATTTATATTTCGCGATGGTAAGTATATGGTCAATAACACCAAACAGCTCATCTTGAATGTGATTAGCAAGGAAAACTGCTGAATTATTTGTTTGGATGACCAAGACTTCTGATTGATGTCTGAAAACAACTTGGTTTCTTTCTGTTATAAATTGTAAGACAATTTATCAAATTTTTGTAAATTTGTTTTCTTTTTAACTTGAAGTTTAAGATTAAAGTCCATTTATTTTGGCTTATCAAAAAAAAAGTCCATTTACTTCTTTGTTACTCACCAAATCTGCGAGTGTTTAATGACTCTTGTATCTTTACACAGCTGAATTTCTTCAATATCATATCTTGAAAGCTTGATGGCACTGATTTTCATTGCAGGAAAGCCACACAAACAAGACTGTACAAGATAAACAAAGATTGTCTACAGAATCGTCGAGACCATCATTCTCATCTTCTTCACGTTCGTCTTCCTTTTCTTCTCTTGATTGTAATAAAACAATTCAACAAGAGCCCTCAGCTTTTGATCGATTAAGTTTTGCTGAAACTCCTTCAAGAGACCCAGCTTCAGGTCAACAAAATGCATCACCACAACTTGGTCGGCAATCTCTTGACATTCGAGATGTGGTTAAGGACTCTATGAATAGAGAAGCTCAGAGGTTCTCAGCTGGACCTACAATAAAAGAAGAGGTGACAGAACTGATGTCGAAGCCCGGGGATTCCCCAAGTCCAGTTGATCTTAAGGAATCTCTCAGAGTACTTGCTAAACTTCGGGAAGCGCCTTGGTACTCAAGTGAACATAGGGAACTTACGAGATCATTATCATATCATTCAAAGGATAGTTCTTCGTTGTCAGTCTCAAAAGATGCTCCTCGGTTCTCATATGATGGGAGGGATACAAATGATTTACCCTTTGAATCGCGAGACATTTCCAATTCCAAATCCACTCTAAAGCTTAAAGAGCTACCGAGACTTTCCTTGGACAGTAGAGTTAGTCCAGTACGAAGCTTGAACTCAGAACCAAAATCTAATTTCTCCTCAAAATCTATGCAGAAGGATGGTGGTAATACCAATGCAAAGTCACCAACTCTGCTGCAAACATCTGGAACTCAGGCTCGTCCTCCTAGTGTTGTGGCAAAGCTAATGGGTCTTGAACCACTACCTGATTCCATGTCATCAACTGACAGCAAGACGGGGTTGAGCAAATCTTTGCAAGTTGAAGAAGCGGTTTCTTTTCCAAGGTCTTCAGAAGTATCTGAACTGTGCAAACCTATCCGAACTTCTAATAATTCTTCTAAGAACCTCTGGAAAGAACCTACTTCTCCTAGGTGGAGAAATCCTGATATGGCTATGAAACCTATATCCAGGTTTCCGATTGAACCAGCTCCGTGGAAGCAGCCTGATAGGACTCGAGTGTATGAGAAACCTATATCCAGGACAACAAAAGCTCCAGTAAAGCCTGCTGCCCACCCCTTTCCTTCTGTTTACAGTGAGATAGAAAAGAGATGGAAGGATCTAGAATTCACCCATTCAGGCAAGGATCTTAGAGCTCTTAAACAGATATTGGAAGCAATGCAGGCAAAGGGCTTCCTAGAGACAGAAAAAGAGGAGCAGGGTTCAAATTTTACTGGTCAGAAAGAGAAGTTTGGAAGTCCTGCACAAAGTGCAAAACTGGCAAACCAGAGAATGAGGCAGAGTGATCAAGTAACAAAGAGGGGGCTAAATTCTTCAAAGAATTTTGAATCCACAATAGTGATTATGAAGCCAGCAAAATTAGTGGGAAAATCTGATATTCCTTCTTCTTCAACGATTCCACTTGATGGCTTGCCCACTTTCCCCAGTAGAAAGGGTAATGCTACGAGCAGAACTGCTAAAGAACACGCTAGAACTAGCAGTCCAGTGAATCCTAATGAAGCAAGAAGAACTTCGAAACCTCCACAAATTTCAACAAGGTCCCAACAGCTTCCTAGAGAGAGCACCTCAGGCTCCATAAAGAGCTCAGGATCCATCAGCCCAAGATTGCAACAGAATAAACTGGAGCTAGAGAAAAGATCTCGACCACCCACACCTCCATCTGATTCCAACAGATCGAGGAGACTGTCAAACAAGCAACATACAGAGGCTAGTTCCCCAGGTGGAAGACGAAGGCCAAGACTTTCAAACATCCAGCACCATGATGACCATGTGAGTGAGATCAGTAGTGAATCAAGGAATATGAGTTACCGTGGGAATAAAATTTCTGGTCAATCCAATGGGAATGTGGTAGCAGAATCAAATGTAGATTCTGAAGTCACTAGCAGCCAGGGTTCATCTATTGATGCATCCAATTACCTGAGATGTGACTTGGTAGAGAAGGTAAGAAACTTCCGTTTACTCGTGCCATATATAGAGTATTTGAAGCATACCATAACATGTTTGACGCTTTGAATTCCATTTCAGAAATCAACTCTGGTGCTCTCTGAAGATGAAATATTAGCTGAACATGCCCCAGAGTATCCAAGTCCGGTCTCGGTTCTTGATAATGCTGTATATACAGATGAATCAGCCTCTCCTGTGAAGCATACTCCAAAAGTCATGAAAGGTGCTGCTTTCCCGTAGTATTTTTGTGAAGAAATTATAAGCACACCCACATAAGCAAATATGACTGGAAATAACAGAATTTATTGTTTCTGTTAGCATTACTACTCAAACGGAACTAGCACCTTATGTGGATGGCATGTTGGGGAAATAATTGTAGATCTTAGTGAACTGAAAAATAAACATCTGATGCAGATTCTTTACTATGCAACCATATGCAGGGATATTCACTCGATAGTGATTCACAATGGGTTAACTATTGGATAGTTTCCCGTTAAATTCCTGCTGAAAACTTAACTGAACAAGGTTGGGAACAGGGTTGAATGTGCTTTCTGTTTGAACCCCTGATTTTAGTGTAGTCTCACACTTGTTCAGTGACCAATATGTACCAATTCTTCTCTTGGGGGGAAGGGGAGGGGAGAGGAGGGGAAGAATTCTTGGACCAATATGCAAGTTCATGGCTTTACAAATAAGTGAATGCCAACAGAATTTTGAATAATATAACAGGAAAATAAGTAGAAGGTTGATTAAAACTCTGAATAAAATAGATGGACAGCCTTAGGAAAGATTGAAGTTAAGAAAGTCATTTAGGATGTGGAAGTGAGAATCTCTCTCCAGAAGAGCGAAAGCAAATGCACAAACTAGATCCTTAGGAGTTTCATACCCAACTACAGCAAGCAACTATAAGCACTTTGAGGGAACAAATGGGTGGTGTCGTTTAGACCATTTTTGAATTTGACCAAGCAATGAACAACAATATGAGATACAAAGGCCCCCGTCATGTCAGTCAATGAAACATGAACAATAACATGTTTAGCTAAAAAACATCTCTGTGTAATGTTTTTTTATGTGTAATAGAATATTTACCGAATATTCTTCTATTAATTGTATATCTCCTATTTTAGGTAGAATTATAATCCTTTTGTAATTAGGTTGATTAGTTATCTAGTTTATATCAAGGTAAATACTTTTGTAATACTATATATATTATAAATCATTCATCAATAAAACGAGGGAACATATTCCTTTATGGTATCAGTAGCCTAACCCTAAATCTCCCACCCTAGCTGCCAACTTCTTCTCTCGGCCGCCCCTTTCCCAAGACGGAACCCTAGTTTTTCTGACCATTCTCCCTCCCTCTCCCTCCTAAAGTTCATTTTCCATAATTGACAAAATCAAATTCCATCATGCACTTGCAGTCAATAATATCAAAAACTTCATCCCTGTCACCCTTGAGATGGAAAAGGCAATACTATAACACCCCGTACTTTCGGGTGATGGTTTGAGCACATAAACGTAGGCAAGTAGACCCGGGTCCCGAAAAATTTATGTTATATTTACGTATACTAATAAAGAGTTTAGCATATACAAGGATAAAACCCCGAAATAATTTTGGACTTAACAAGTGTGACAACGGGGATCGGAAATAAATTTGGTGCGTGCATAAAGAGACGATGTACCAAGTGTCATATTACAAAAATTATGACGTTGAGTATAAGAATGTTTTATAAATCATCAAGATTTAAGTGAATTGAAATAAAAAATTAATTGTGTGTAAAATGGATTAATTGTAGGATTAATTAATCTTAAGTGGGGACAATATTTAGTGGGGACTTATACGTGTAAGACTTAAATCAACCACTAGTGACTAAGCCTTCCAAATAAATCGGTGGCAGCTTGGGGAGATTCACAGGTCTCTCCAACCATTTCCTCGTCTACACAGCACATACAAAGCCTTCATCTCTTAAGCTTCTTGAAGAAAGAATTGTCACACTTCTATCAGAAGGAGTAAATTTCAAATTGGTAAGCTCTCTGAAAATTCTCGATCAAATTAGGAGATTTTTAGTAAGCTTTTGCACGCCCAAAAGAGGGAAAATTCATGGCGTTTTAGACCTTAGCTCCAACGAAATTGAATCCTTGAACAAGCTTGAACACTCTGAAATCAAGCGAAAGCCTAGAGTTTCGCTCTAGCTCAAGTCGATTTTGTGGGTCCTGTTTCTGCTTGTCGGAATCCAGTTCGGGTGAAAGGTTGTCCGACGACACTCGTCGCTGCGCCTAAAAGAGGTAATGCTTCTTGTTCCTAAGTTTATACAAGTTATAGAGCATGATTCTTGCCACTAGTTTCTAAGGGATTATTGGAAATGCCAAGTTTGGTTGGGTATTGTTGGGGCTGCCTACATGGAGTTGGAGATTGCATGTGACGTTGCTGGGTTGTTATAGATACTGTAGTAGTTAAGGAGGAAGGATTAAGAGGGCTGATTATTTTGCTACATGCATAGGTTTCCATATAGAAGAAACATAGATTCTACGCGTACAAGGTGTTCGCTAGAATGTCTCAATGAATCTATTACTAGCATATTGATACAATTGTGATTTAAATCACCCGTGTGATGTAGATAATCATTCATAGAGCTTACAAGGATTCGTGGAACTTAGATAACTTCGATAACAAGGTATGTAATGCTCTTTCTTTCTTTTGGCATATTTTATGTGCAAAACATAACCGGAATATTGTTCCATAAATTACTCTACTCTTAGTAGTTAAGAATGATCATGTTATTGACTCTTATGTTAAAAGGCCTGTTTAAATATATTCTCAAAATCTTTATTGAGGTGTATGGGAAGGATGTTGATGTTCCCAATGTTAGCCGGAGGTACAAAGATATTATGTCATCCGTTGAGATTGGAATATTGTATTACCATTCATTCATTTTCATGTGCTACTGGTCGGCTGTTTCTGTTTCGGTTTATGGTTATGTATCTATGTTGTGTTAATTCTTATGCCTGATATACTCAGTACACCAGTCGTATTGACGTCCTTTTTGTCGGGGGACGCTGCGTTTTATGCCCGCAGGTTCAGTTAGAGAGGGTGACGGTTCGCGCTAGTAGGTTGCTGGTTCAGCTGGTATTGGAGCACTCTACTTGTTTCAGAGTTGCAGTCGGATCGTGATATGTTATTTTACATATGCACTTGGGTATGGCAAGACCATGTTCCGCCCTTGTGATGTTATGTATTCCTTAGAAGCTTGTAGACATATGTCCTGTGTATAGTTGTCATGTATGACCTTATCGGCCTTGGTATGTATATATATAAGTTGGGGCTTTCCGGTTAAAACTTCATCTAGTCTTTTCTTCGGCTTAGTCCGTATCTAAATATGTTTAGGTGTGGAGTGCATAGTTAGTGGTGCCCGGCAGGTAGGGTCCGGGTGCCCATCGCGGCCTTCCGGTTTGGGTCTTGACAAACTTGGTATCAGAGCAGATCTGTCTTAAGATGTCTATAAGTTGTGTCTGGTAGAGTCTTGTTTATGAGTGTGTGGCGCGCCACACTTATAAGCAGGAGGCTACAGGGCATTTAGAATTGTTTCCATTTTTTTTCATAGTCTAGATCGTCCGGTAGAACTGAGTCGTAAGAATATTTGTTCCTAATCCAATCGTCTCATTTGAAACTGCAGCAATGTCTACAACGAGAAAGACCTCAGGTAGTAAGAGTGCGGGTATTGTTGTGAGGGAAGATATTAGACAAATACCACCCGCTGGCATGGGTCGGAAGGCTACAGAAGTGGAAAAAAGACATGAGTTGCACTATGGATTCAGACCCGTCGAAAATCATGGAATCTATTGAGGAGCATCCATATGAGTCACCCGCTCGGACACTCTCGGTTCTTCCAATGGAAGATGGGGTGAGGGGGGTTCCGGCCTCACCAAGGGCTTTAGTTTCAGTATCGGGCCCCATTGATCATGGTGTTAGTGGGGCAGCACAGGGATGGACACAGCCGGGTTCCCTTTAAAATACAACGCCGTGACCGGGTATTCATTTCGCTCACTAACCCCGACTCTTCTGAGGTTCCGGATAGTCCACAATCTTGGGGGTCCGTTAATCAGGGCTCGCCGGTCTATGTTATGGGATACACGGAAGAGGAAGAAAAGAGGCAGGTCAGGAGAAGGCGAGTGGTTAGTAAGGATAAGAGGGTTCCATTTCAAAGTGTGTCTGATCGAGGCTCACATATAGGACCAAGATAGGATAGTGCAGGTACACTAACTGGAGCACAACTTGCATATTTTTGGATCTCTGTATCATCTTCATCCGACCACTCACAAACTCCAACCCTAGTCTTTCTCGTGTGTTTCTGGGTTACCCCGCCAATCATCGTGGTTACTCGTGCTATGGCTTGTCAAACCGTAAAATTATTATTTCACGTCATGTCCTATTTGATGAATCTCAATTCTCCTTTGCCTCCCTAAACTCGCCACCTCGGCATTCCTACGACTTCCTATATGATTGTCTGAAACCCCCTTCTAATTCATCATTTACATAGTCCGTCGTCCCAGACCCCTACGTTCGCACCCACCGCGGTCAATCCGGGACACGCTGCCCACCCGGTTCCGCCGACGGTGGCCCGGAACAGCCCGTCTCAAGGTTATTCTGCAGCCACCTCTCAGCAAACCGAGCCTCGGCAAGCCGATCCCGCCACCTATGCCCTTCCTCCTCTTCCCGGCAGTCCCGCGGCACCCCACCCTCCTCTCATCCCACGTCTCGAGACATGCTCTCAAATAATAAAAACCTGTGCCATGCATGGAATTTCTAAACCTAAACGACTGTTTAACCTATTCGTTTCAGTTATCCCTTCCCATGTCCCTCGAAATCCGAAGGATGACTTGTCCGACCCAAATTGGAAAGCCGCAATGATTGACGAATATAATGCTCTTATTGATAATAAGATGTGGGACCTAGTACCCCGTCTGCCTGACGCTAACATTATTCGTTATATGTGAATTTTTAGATATAAAAAGAAATCTGATGGTTCTTTTGAGAAGTACAAGGCTCGGTTTGTAGGTGATGTCATGTCTCAACAAGTGGGAGTAGACTGTGATGAAACATTCAGCCCGAAATAATCCGGATCGTCCTTAGCATTGCCCTATCCAAGTCTTGACTCATTCATCAACTTGATGTCAAACATGTCTTCTTACATGAGGATCTTCATGAAATGGTATATATGCATCAACCTATGGGTTTCAGGGATCCTATTCATCTGGATTATGTGTCTGTTGCGGAAATCACTCTATGGACTGAAACATACTCCTCGAGCATGGTACCAGCGGTTTATCGATTATGTCTCCTCTATCGGTTTTTCACACAGCTGATCCGATCATTCCTTGTTCATCTACAACAAGGGTCCACACATGACTTACGTCTTATTATATGTTGATGACAACATCCTCACCACATCATCTGATGCTCTCCACTGTTCCATTATGTCTCTCATTTCCTCTGAGTTTGCTACGAAGGATCTGGGCCCCCGAGTTATTTCTTGGGCATCTCTGTCACTCGGCATTTTGACGGCCTATTTCTGTGTCAGAAGAAATACGCCGAAGAGATTCTTGACCATGCAGGCATGACATCTTGCAAATCATCCCACACGCCAGTAGACACCAATTCGAAGCTCAGCGCTGATTCCGGCCTCCGTATTCAGACCTGACTCACTATCGTAGCTTGGCTGGGGCCTGCAGTACCTCACATTCACGAGACCAGACATATCCTATGTCGTGCAACAAATTTGCTTGCACATGCACAATCCGACGGAAGCACACATGCATGCCCTCAAACGTATTTTACGATACGTCCAAGGCACACTTCACTTCGGATTACATCTATACATGTCCTCGCTCACTGGTCTCACTGCTTATTCTGATGCTGACTGGAGTGGATGTTCTGATACCAGACTCTCCACGTCTGGTTATTGCGTTTTCCTTATAGATAACCTATTGTCTTGGCCTTCCAAAAGACAACCTACACTATCCCGATCCAGTGCCGAAGCGGAGTACAGAGGTGTCGTCAACGTCGTCTCTGAGTCTTGTTGGATCCGTAACCTTCTACTTGAGCTTTACTGCCCGATTCAAAAGGCAACACTGATTTACTGCAACAATATTAGTGCGATATATCTTTCCGAAAATTCCGTCAAACATCAACGCACTAAACACATTGAGATGGACAAACTTATCTATGATCTGCTTATTTCCAAGTACGTATCATCCGCTGCGTTATCCGCCGTCTCTGCGGCCGCCAAAAGCCTACCCTCTCTCGGATATTGAGAGTTGCTTTCCCAGCAAGTATTGAATGGGGTACGAAAGATTGCTATTCAAAGCATCGTTAAGAGCTTAAGTAATACCTGGGGGGCGAAAAAGTGGCTCGTGGTGAAGTTCGTGTCCTTCATGTTCCTTCCAGATATCAGATTGCCGACATCTTCACCAAAGGTGAAGGACTTCCGCGCATACTATTTGATGATTTTCGAGCCAGTCTCAATGTTCGTGAACCTTCCGCTTCGACTGCGGGGTGGAATAGAATATTTCTTGAATATTCTTCTATTAATTGTATTAATTGTATATCTCCTATTTTAGATAGAATTATAACCTTTTTGTAATTAGGTTGATTAGTTACCTAGTTTATAGCAAGGTAAATACTTTTTAAATACTGTATATATCGTAAATCATTTATCAATAAAACGAGGGAACATATTACTTTAATGTGCATTAATTTTGTCAGTTTTGGCTTTTGTGCTTTTCATGTTTGGGAACATAGGAAAATGGTCGTGAACTAAAATAATGCTTCTCCTGTAGCGCATCACAATTCTGGCACTGACCTATGTACTGAAAAGAGCTTGCTTGCTCAAGATCATGCCATCAACATTGGACACAAATTTATTCACTGTACTTGGATCTCCTTTGTTTTTCAAAACTAAACAGATTGGAGCTCTAATTCTAGTAAGAAAATAAAGATCAATTGCAAATATTTTAAGGCTTCTCAAATGAATATTATAGTCAACGTTCAGCAAGAAATATCAGAAATGAGTCTCCATTATGCTGTCAGAGTCCCTTGACCTTCTAGAGATTAAAAAGGTCCTGACTATCCAGGATATATGCACTGCTTAAGAAGTTGGATACTATTTGTTTGTCTCATTTCTGTTATTTTGTGACAGATGAAAGCTGCAACATTGCTGATAAATTTTCCAGTCCGTCGCAGTGTGATCGAGCTAATATTCTTGTGACTGATGCCGCCAATTCCGGTCTCTCATCGGAAATCAATAGAAAAAAGTTGCAAAACATTGAGAATTTAGTTCAGAAGCTCAGGAGATTGAACTCCAACCATGACGAGGCTCGCACGGATTATATTGCATCTCTCTGTGAGAACACAAACCCTGACCACAGATACATTTCGGAGATCTTATTGGCTTCAGGACTCCTTCTCAGGGATCTCGGTTCAAGCCTAACAAGTTTCCAGTTCCATCCATCAGGTCACCCAATCAACCCTGAGCTGTTCTTAGTCTTGGAACAAACCAAGGCAAGCACTTTACTTAAGGAGGAATTCTGCAATGATAAGATGAGGCAGTCGAAGCCCAAGGAAAAGATACGTAGGAAACTGATCTTTGATGTTGTTAATGAGAATCTTGCTGGAAAATTGGTGCTAGTGGGACCTTCTTACGAGCCGCGGTTGAGTTCGCCGAAGCTAGCAAAGAGCACCCTGAATGCTCAAAGGCTTCTGAGAGATTTGTGTTCAGAGATAGAACAACTTCAAGCTAAACCATCAAAATGCAACGTGGAGGATGAGGAAGATGAGTGGAAAAACATATTGCTGGACGACGTGCTGCATCGGTCAGAGAGTTGGACGGTTTTTACAGGTGAGATATCGAGTGTAGTCCTGGACGTGGAGCGGATGATCTTTAAAGATTTAGTTGATGAGATAGTGAGAGGTGATGGTACTGGTTTGAGAGCAAAACCAACTAGGCGTAGACGGCTCTTTTCAAAGTAGTGCATTTCTACCATTCTATTCTTGACTTCTCTTTGTTTTCCTTTTCACCTAATTATATTGAGTAGTAAAATAATTCAGGAATACTCATTTGTGTCTTCGATCTATTGTAAAGGAACAAGTTCCACTTAATTGTATTACCAATATACCTAGTGAAGATCACCTCTCCAGAAAATGTACCATTGTGTATTATTTTGCATCCCCTTGTGCAAATTTTATGATTCCTTTACCAGCTAAGTCTAACATTCCTGTAGTATATATGATTCATTTGCAGACAGTTTTCTTTGTTTCAAACTTTCAAAGTCATACCCGATATATGGTATTGGACAATATTTACTTCATTCGTGGGATAGAAATTCGTCTCACGTTGAAAATTTGTCTCCTTATATGGTAATAGGCAATCTTTACGTCATTAGCTAATTTTTTGGATTGACTTAGGCCCTAAGTTCATTTTCTTATAAAAGAGAGAGAATAAACATGTTTTGAAACATCTTCCAAAAATTTAAATAGGAAATAACCATATATTACTTTAGAAGGCATATCAATTGAAATCTATTTTTGTTTTTTCTTATCAAATGTAATGGAGAACTTAATATGTAAGAATTTCTCGTCTTTTATGTTAGTTTGCTTTCTTATTATTTCGCTTTAGATATTTTAAATTTACTTCATTAGATAAACGTTCTTTTGTGTATGATTTATGAGTTTTGAGTTTTAAATTTTAAAATAAAAGAATATATTATCAACATTGATTTATATTACAAAGGTGATTAGTATAATGCGTGAAATCATCAGGCCTCCGTAGCATAGTGGTAGTGCGTTCGCTTCGTAAGCGAAAGGTCGCGAGTTCGATTCTCGCCGGGGGCTAATTTTGTTCCCTCTGGCTTATCCTTTTGCAGAATTTTGTTTTCATTTACTTTGATTTTTTCCAGATATTCTCCAATCCATATTTTGTTCAATCTTGAATTAAACATAAACTCCATATCTTATAATGTCACTACTACCTTTAGTGCAAAAACCAAACCAACCATTAATCCATTTCCTTCTTCCAATCCTAACAACCACACCTTAAACAAAGCAAAAAACAGACCTCAAATGTCCCTCAATTCCCACAACTTCACCAGAAGAACAACTCTAATTCTTGTGTCAACAACTTCATTTACTCTTCTAAGTGGACAACAAAGTGCCAATGCCTTAGATTTCAGAATCACAGTCCCTGACCAGACACTTGAAGAAGCATTGGATGGGATTCAAACCCATGCATTAAGTTTATTACAAGTCAAAGAATTGTTAGAGGAAGAGTCATGGAAAGAAGCTCAAAAGGCATTGAGAAAAAGCTCAGCATTACTAAAACAAGATATCTAATACTATAATCCAAGCTAAACCAGGTAAACAAAGGCCTGAATTGAGGAAGATGTATTTAGTTTTGTTCAACACTGTTTCAAGAATGGATTTTGCAGCTAGGGATAAGGATGTGCCACGTGTATGGGAGTGTAATGATGATATTGTCTCAGAGCTTAACAATCTTTTGTCAAGACTGCAGTAGTTTTATATACACTTGCAACTATTTTTTAATCAACTTTTGTTTACTATTTATGATGTAATTAACTTTAATCCTTGAGCTACTTTTAGTCAATCATATACGTAATTCCTTGTGGAATTGCAGTGGAGTTTAACTTATATACATCTATATGGTTTCTCCTTGAACTTTTTGTTCCACACATTTATCCCCCACTTTCTTATATTTAATATTTTATCTTGGACTAAAAATTAAGATACTTGTTTAATTCTTTTAAATTCATTAGATCCTTTTACGCGTTCGAAAATTTCCCCTTCTTCCACACTCCGTCCTAATGAGAAACTAGGACGACCCAATATCAAATACTGATAATAATATCAGAAAACATTCTCGTGCTTTCAGATATATTGAGCTGATTCACACGGTCCACACGTTGATTCATACAGTATGTCGACCTCTCATCCATGGTTGAATGAGTAAAGCTCCATTAGCGAAATCGCCAAAAATATTTATTGGTAACTTGTCTCCATAGAAAGTGAGATTTGTAACTGTAGAAGAGTGTAATTCTCATTGTTTGGAGTCTTCTCATTAATACAATATATATAGGTATTTACAATTGTAATCCTAATCGTATGAGAATATCTACTTTACATAATTACACTAAAATAATAATTACAGAATATATGGAGAATATTTACGTATTATCTATGGAGGTGAGATTCGGGTAGCATAGACAACCAAAAATCCGAAGGTAATCATAAGACGGGAATCCGACGGAAGAAAATTTCAGTTGGAGTTTTATTTTGAAGAGGGTGTGTTGGTAATATATTAAGGAGGTAAGCTGCCATGTGTAGTGCGTAAATCCAAAATAAAGGGGGGATTAATGCATTTTAGAGCATAGTGCGGGTCTTATTATTGATGGTGCGTATGATTCTTTCGGCTTTACCATTTTGAGGTGAGGTATGGGGGTAAGAGAATCGGAACACCATGTCGTGGTTTGCACAAAATTTATGAAAGGGGAGGTTGTCAAACTCACGGTCGTTATCACATTAAAACATTTTGATGGCTTTCTCAAATTGGGTTTTAACATATGCTTGAAATTCAAGAAATATTGTGTAAACTTGGGACTTAAATTTTAGAGGATAAACCCAAAGAAAATGAGAGAAATCAACCAAAAACACCAAATAATATTTGTGACCCAGTTTGCTAGTAATGGGAGATGTCCATAAATCCACATGAATAATATCAAAAGGAGAAAACGTTACACTCAATGAAGATTGAAAAGCGAGTCTAACATGTTTCTCTAAAGGACAAGAGTAGCAAGCATGGGCAAATTTCCCTTTATTACATTGAATGAAATTCTGATTCCTAAGGAAATTAAAAACTGGTGCTCCCGGGTGCCCGAGTCTACTGTGCCAAGTTGAAGGATAGATTGAAGCTAGAGAGGTTGGTGGATTGAAACTTGCAGCGGAATTGGATGAGAAATGATGTAGCCCCCCCACACTATTGCATCTCGTAAGAGTTTTCTTCGTACGTAGGTCCTTCACAGAAAATCCAAAAGGGTCAAACTCAATAGATACAAAATTATCACTAGCAAATTTCCTAACAGAGATTAAGTTTTTAATGATGTTAGGAGCATATATGACATTTTTAAGGTAAAGAGAGGGTGAGGTGGTGGTGTTTGAGTGGTGTCATGGCCCTGAATTAGAATGTGATTGCCATTGCTGACCAAAATAAATTGAGGATTGGTCAAATTAAATAGTTAAGGGAGATTACCAGAGTCGCGAGTGAAGTGGAATATGGCACATGTATCCATGTACCATGTGTCGTCGGACTGGTGGAAATTCATAGTGTTATAGGCCTGACTAAGTTTGGTATGGGTCATAAGACCGTATGCTTGCTGTTGTGGTTGGGCTACAGAGAAGTTGGCCTGGTTCGGTTGACTAATGTGATGTGGGCTAGGAGCAGGGCCCAATATACTCGAACTCGGGTGTTGGGCCGGGGCAGTTGGGTAAGGTCAACATGGAGGCCCAATTTTCGACGGTGGGCCACGACATTGGGCTGGCCCATGTATGTGAGGATTGGGCCTGTCGTGGCTGTCCACTATAATTAGACCTGCCCTCACGACCCCTTTCTCTGTCGCCGCGTCCGTTGTCGCGGCCTAGGCCTCGACCGCCATGCTGATTGTGGTGGTTGGTGGGTTGCCGTGGTCCATGAGTGCAATGGTGGTCGGCAGTGCATAAACTACTAACACTTCTGATTGTGTTCGTCTTGTTTGACACATCTAGTCTCCTCCAAGAGTAATTGTCATCGGACCTTGTTGAAACTAGGGAGGGAATCAACCTGTTGGATTATCATCACAAATGTGTCGTACTCACTCTTTGGCAGACCATTAATTAGTTGTAGGATCATCTTTGTTTCTGAAATAGGATTGTCAACATTAGATAACTGGTCCGCAACTACTTTCAATTGTTTACAATAGGCGGACATATTAACAAAATTTTCAAGATGGGTGTTATTAAATTGCTCCTCCAGATACACGACATGTGTGTGTTTGTTGTCTTGAAAGATTTTCTCTAACCTGGTCCATAGTTCGTGAGCCGACACACATGTGTTCATAATAATATGAAGCAAATCCTTGGATATTGTGCCATATATCCACTGTTTAACAATTGCATCTAGCCATTTTCACGTCGGGTGGACGAGGTGTGGTGGCATCAATGTTATCAAGGACGTTGTATGCACAAGCATGCATTTGAAATAGTTCAACCCACGATGAGTATTGTCCATCCTCTTGATCAAGAAGCAAAGGAATAAAGTTCTTGATATTTGTTACGGCGAAGGTCATATGAAAGGAGTTAAGAGAGGAGGAGGGAGGAAGAGGAGGAGGATGTGTGACATTGAGGTTAGAGGAGGAACCCTCGGGAGATTCGGGAGTAGCCATGAAGTGGCTGTTTTCGGTAGTTCAAGAGAAGAAAAAAATTAGGGTTAGGGGGAGGGGTGCTGCCGGACGCAATGAGAGGGTGGCGGGTGGCGAAAGAGTAGTAGGGAGGGTGTTTAGGGTTTGGCTCTTGATACCATGTAAAAGAGTGTAATTCTCCTTGTTTGGAGTCTTCTCATTTCTCATTAATACAATATATATATATTGAGAATATCTACTTTACATAATTACACTAAAATAATAATTACAGAATATATAGAGAATATTTACGTATTCTCTATCAGTAACATTAAACATAAGCCAGATTACTTATGACAATAATTCTAGAGGAAATATTACAAAAAGTCTTCAGTGCATAGTATTTGTTAAACTCTAGAGGAAATATTCAATCAGAGTCAATCCCCTCCATCGACTCTCTAATGGCTGAAAAATGTTACGTTTTCCCTATGATTTATTTAGAGCCAAAATTGATTGTTCTTCTTGTGCACTTTACATAATGTAAGAAAGGCAATTCGCAGGAATGTCCATATTTTGGGTGGTCTTTAATTTTTTTCCTCAAATTAAAAATCTTTAATTTTTTTCCATCCCCTAAAATCTCTGGATTCCGTGTTCGAACCCCCGCTCAGGTAAAAATTAAAAAATAATTCGCAAGACATAGTTTGAAGTTCGCAAGACATAGTTTGAAGTTCGCAAGGCAGAGTTTGTCTTAAGGTAGCAAACTCTATCTTAAGGAAGACAGAGTTTGTGAATCCAAACTCAACCTTGCGTTTTTTTTTATTTTTGACTTAGCAGGGATTCGAACCCGGAACCTCGAGGTATTTTTAAGCGAAGGACAAAAATTAAAAATTTTAAATTTAAGAAATAAAAATTAAAGACCAATGAAGGGAAATCCGCTCAAAAAAAAAAAGAAGATGTAACACCTCTTGATAAGCTGTGGACCTTGTAGCCGGTCTTGTGTAGTGATAACTTACAAAAATTGTTCTAGAGAGTTACAAAAAAGGAAAAATAAAATTGTCGTTGGAATACCATTTGGGCAAATTATTGGCACAAATAGCTCAAGTTTTAGCTTTTGACATAAAAAAATAATATATATCACACAATATAAATAAATATTGGACCTTTGTTAAATATATGCCAATAATTACTGAGGAATGTATAGAAGTGTCAATAGCTCAAAAAAATTGCTTTGGACATGATACCTAGAACAAATACTG
Organism: Anisodus acutangulus; assembly: GCA_029783415.1. Lineage (NCBI taxonomy): Eukaryota > Viridiplantae > Streptophyta > Magnoliopsida > Solanales > Solanaceae > Anisodus > Anisodus acutangulus. The sequence continues at coordinate 8,071,233 of CM056506.1, read as the reverse complement.
CCATATAAATTTGTAATAGGATCTTCAAGGTTCCAGTAGAATTTGGTGTGGGAAATGAAATTAGTTACTGTGCAACATACTTCAAGTGAGGGAAAAAGTAGTTTGTTTATCACTTTTTAGCTGTCCCCATGGCAGCTTTAATTCAGGCTTTACACAGAGGACAACCACACATTCAACATAGAAATACATCTTTCCATATTTGAGAATTTTGGAAGCAAAGTCACAATAGAGACTTTGACTGATATATGACGTGCTTAGTGGGATTGTTGAACCAAAACGTTTTGGAAATTTAACTTCAGTATCTAATGAAACTATTCAGGAAAACATAAGAAAAGATATAATGTATCGTATTATATATTAATATTGGATTGTTTTGATGAATATATTATTTGATAAAGCTATTATAAAAAGATAGGGTAAAATATAAAATAAAATTATTAGATAATAAACAAAGACAAAATGAGAAGAAAAATAAGGTAACGACATGCTCACACCAAATCGATTACATAAGATGAGATTTTTTGTTGTTACGTAAATTTAACGATACTGAAAAATATAATCCGTTGATTATTTTTATTAATGAAGAGGTCTATATATACAATTTACAATATCTAAATATGGAAAATCTTATTCCTACTATACTACTAATATCATAATTACACATTTGTATTAAAATTATGAACACAATGCAATACAATAGGCCAGTAACAACCATCCAAACAAACTGTGCTATCTTTAGTTCAGCTGTAGGGTTGGGAAATTGGGTACAAATATAGATGAATTTAAATTCACTTCAAATCTAGCAAAACACCCATTTATGGAATTTTCTCCCTAAAGTAATTTACTCCTAGTTATTTTAATTTTTGGTAATTGAATTTGGGTGTAACACAATTTTGGACTATTTGTTTAGCCTGACCACCATGAAATTTTATGAAATTTTATGTAATTGAAGGGGAGCAATTGCACTCTTCAATCCATACATGCACATATATATGTCACACATTAATTTATATCTTAAGTTTTTTTAATAATCATATAATAATATTTGTGCAACCAAATATAATACTGAGAATTATACTATGAAAAAAAATCTTTATAATTATTAAGTTGTATAATTAAATTATAGTAATTTCAAACACATCCTGGAACTATAAAATAAATCAGTACTGGACCACAGCCTCTGGTAACATTAATACTATCTTAGCCTTCTCACTTGAAAATAGTTTTCCTTTCGCCAGAGGAAAAGGAGCCATTAAATATCTTAACTACTTCTCTTACTAGTTTTTCTTCTTTTTTGCAGCCAGATCTCTTCTAATTTATCCACCGAAAAGAAAATATCTAAATAAATGCATATCTTTAAAGGGGATTTAACATCTAATACATGTACACATTAAAGAGTTTGAACTATTTATACAATGTAAGACGAATGGATGTCAATTAACTTCTTTTGGACAAGGATAATTCCGTTATGGAGGAAAAATGATTTTGGAACCCTTTGGCTATGAGAATTATTCATTTTTTTCTAGAATAAGTTAGAATCAGTAGTTGATGATAAAAACTTCAAATCAAATTGAAAAAGTGCTCCAAATTTATTTTTCAACTCCGTCTTCATAGATTTAAAAAAAAATACTCTCCTCTCCTTTGCAAAAAAAATATAAATAAACACAACTCTATCTTCCATTCCAACTTTATAAATTCCAATTAAAGTGAAAAGATTTATGTGCAAACGCCTATTTCATTTGTCACGAGCTACTCAAAAATAAATTGTCTCCTTATCACATGCATGTCCAAACTTATAATAAAAGCAATATAGTACTACTACATTTTATTTTCTAACAAGGACCACATAAACCTTTTTTCCACTTTAGAGAAAAAGCACCTTACCTCAAGTTGGAGTTTGCTACTGCTATGGCCATTCTTTTAAAAAAATTCTTGGATCTAGTGTCAATGTTGATGATAATAGAGTACTGATGCAATCCAATCTCTGTCATTTACTTATCTTCTTTCCCTTTCACCCACTGTTAATGCATAGAAGAATTATAGATTCCAAATACCTTTCCTTATCTAGCTTCCATGCTTGTACTCATTTCATATAACCTTCCTTTTCCTCTTTAGGTTTCTTTTATTTTTTTATTTTTTAGGGTTTCTTTTTAACTTGTCTGTAGTACAATCATACTTGACCATGTTGACCAACATTTTTTTAATTAATACATAGGGAAAATGACTCAATTTGCTCTTGTATTATTTAATTGAACAACTAATTTATCCCCTGTTAAGTTTTTGGTATATTATTTTATTACTCTTGCCCGTTAGGAAAAGTCTCATTTTGGACCTTGATCTGATCTAGCAGAGCTCTGATTTGAGGTCTAAACCATGCATAGACAAAAGGTGAGGGCTAAATTTGGACCTCTTTTTTCTCGAGGAATTTGGACACGATGGAGTTCACCCATTTCATGGTGGAGATCTATTAGATAAGGGTAGATACGTGATGATTTGCTAACGGTAATAGGTATAAAAGGAATAAAAGCATAATAGAGGAAAAAGTATGAAATTTTTTGAATAGTACGATGACAAGTTAATCTTGAATAGTAGGAGGGAATACATATTATAAACATATATGTGTGCATAAGTACATGCACTAGATACATAACATCTAGTGACTCATTATTGAATAATAAAATGGATTTAACTACTAAGTCTAGAAGAAAATGCAATTAAATGCTTCAATACCGATTTGAATTGCTTTTTGTTCTTTTATTGAATTGATCCCACCAATATAAAATTCACTCGATTGATATATGTATATACACCTACCAATCCAACATAAAATTCAAGATGTTTCACCGAATCATGAAATAAAGAGGTCCTACTTCTAATGGATAAATTGAGTAAAATTTCTAATAATACAGGGATAAATTTGACCTTTTCCCTTACAAATAACTCATTTTATATATTTATTGCACTGCCAGCAATACCATTGCATGCAGTTTAGTAGTTTAGTTGATTTTCCTGATTAAATTTTTTGTTTTGGAATATGAGAAATAGGAGTAATTAAAACGACTTGACCAAAAAGAAGATAACAACAAAAGGAGAGTTATTAGGACAACTAGGTTTAGCTCAACTGCTCAAGCAGTACTGTTGTATGATCTCTAGTTTAATGGCAAACTTATTTTGATATACCATTAATTAATGAAGTTGTTGATGATGAGCTAGCGTAGGAGCTGGACTTTATCATGCATGCATGGGTGTACTTATCTTCAATATGGCTACTACTATTCTACTATACTAACATGCATACTATCATCAATTAAGTTGGTTAATTAGTTGAAACTCGAGAGATTAGGTCGGCAAATAGGGTGTAGTACGTAATAATATTAGTATAACAATAAGATTAAGTTTTTTTAATTTGCAGGCAGTTTCACGGATGGAAGATCATAAAATTCAACTCCGTTAATACATTCTGTTCATAAAATCCCAGATCACTAGCTAATTATTGGATATACTGGAGAAGAATTAATGAAACATATTTTCAAGAATCAACTTTTACATGCCCAACTTCTTTTGTGGTCTCACAAACAAATAGGTTCTCTGCCAATCTAACTCAGATTCCTATAGGTTCTTAGTTCGAATAAATAACATAGCAAAGAGTACGTAGTGAAAAAACTGATGGCAAATTATATAGAAACAACTTAATTTATCAATAACAGTTGATTAATTACAAGATAAGCAAGTCATCGGTTCACTTGGTTCTTCTCTCTATTCTTTCAACTCTAAGTTGTTTTTTCAAAATCAATCATTCTGAACTATTCCCTCGGTCCCAATTTATGTGATGCACTTTCGTTTGACACTCATTTTAAAAAATAAAAGAAGACTTTTGAATCTTATAGTCTAAGATAAGCCAAAAATATTTGTGTAGTAATAGATCATCTCGTTTTGTGTAAAAGGTAAAGTTTAAAGTTAAATTATTCCCAAATTTTTGGACGGCCAAAAAGTAAAGTGAGTCATTCTTTTTGGGACAGATGGATAGAATACTTCATATTACTACTGCAAACTTGCCATGAGATGTGCTTTCGACATTTCTACAAGAAGAGAAGAGCACGTTCCTTTTTATAACTGGAATGGACAGGAGCAAAAAATAAACTACATAGGGCAAAGAAAGAGAAGAAAATTAAAGGGATTGCAAATTAGATACATGGTGTTCATAAATTTATAATCCATGCATGCTGCAGTATACAACCTTTTATTTTGTTCTATTGCAGAAAGCTTTGCACAATATTCAGGAGCCAATTTAACAGGAAATTTGTGGCAATTGCTCGTTCTCTATAACATTATTTGATAAAGAAGAACTTGTAACATTATTCAACGTTAAAGCTTTAATCAATACTCGCTTATGGAATCGCTAAATTCTTATAATTTAACTAGCGAAGTTATCCAACACTAACATGATTATAAACTTCTCATGTTTAGCGTATCTTGTCACTTTCCCCCCTAATTTAAATTGTGACAATTAGCATCTTCGAATTAGTTCTTGTGAACTATAAGTTGCCAAATGTAGTGAAAAATGGTTCTACTTCAGTTTAGAACTTGTAGTATTAGTCTGCACAATTTCTAAAAGGGATATAAATGCATATAAAAGAAGTAACAACTTTCATGAAACCATTAATAGTAAAATTCATACTTACAAGAGCAAAACTTTGAGTCAATTCTTGAGCAAAACTAAAAGATGAACTGGTTTTGTATCCACTTGTAAATGCCACCTTTTATTAGAAATTGACGAATTAACATAACTTATGTGATTTTGTTGGCTAAAACAAACCATGACATGAGTAATTACTTTTTTTTATTCAATTACCAAGCAGAATCTGGGTTGTGTTGTATTAGCTTAAGCAAAAGATGAGGAGGGCTGAACCATACCTCAATTACAACAGTAAGATGATGCAATCACCTTGAACTACAGAACGGGCACACAGCAAAAACTTACACTACCCCTTTACTTACCTTCAATTAAATGTAGCAAATCGCAGTAGCACTTAGAAAGGGCTTCAGTATGACAACTTCTTATTTAATAATTAAGCAAAATGCAAAAGCTAAAGACACTTTGAATATGTATAAATGGTTAATCCAATTCTAATGAAAAGAAGCTAGAGCCAATAATGTAAAATTTATACCGCTTAGAACCACAAAAGACAAACTACAAATTTAATACTCATCATTTAAATTACCACGCACTGGTAAAAGAAACTCATGTCTTTGACTTAACGTTTTGTATTTCAGAATAGAGATAAAACTTTAAAAAAGGTATATAGTGTACTAAAGATAGAGTGTCTTACTGTATTGTTGTACCCGGGAAGAAGGAATGTGTTTGCTCATTCCATTTGGAACAATGTTAATTTAATAACACTTGCGAAGTTTCTTGGACTTAGCCTCAACACCCTTCAATAGATACATCTAGAATTTCTTCTGCTCGATCGATCCAATATAAGAATTAATGTTCGCCACCTTCATGTGGTTGGCTATCATCATCTCCTCTCGAACTAATCCACCTGGGATCATCATTGAGACTGAAGGGTTTCATAGGAGAATTGATCAAGCTAAGAGTAGTTGGAAAAATTGGACTTGGAAGGACATGTTGTGAACTTGAGCTTAAGAAATTGAAATGATTGAGTTGCCTCAAATCAGTCTCATTGGTCATAGAAGGAGGAACTATAGGTTGAAATGATGTGGCTATTGGATTGAAATATAATTGATGAGAGCTTGATGCCAATGATAGAGGAAAATCATTTTGAGATTCTTCTATTTGGGACGACGAAAATGAATTGTGTCCGAATTGAGCTAAAGACAAATTCGAATCAGGCTCCCATTGATAGTACGAATTAAAGGGCATGCCTGGTAAATTAGAAGATCGATTGCTTAATGGGAAGAAGCTTTGCCCTCCGATAATTGGATCCTCATTTGAAGCAATCGACTTGTTTTTCCCCGATGCATCAATTGCCTTTGATTTTTCTCTCAAATTGTCCGCATCAAAATCATGATCACCTATTTTATCTTTCAAATAGGGGGAATTCGCGTTGAACAAGTGAGAACGCAGTTGCTGGAGATCATGAACAGACTCCAGAGGCGGTTGTTGGAAGCGAGTGAAGTATCCTGGTGGTACTGGAAGTGGTGGAAGCTTATCGATATCATGTTTAGTTGCTTCGAGTAACCAATCTACAACTTTGCTAGGTTGGCTGAGCCCAAGCCTGTCTTGGAGATCATACAATTGAATTGCAGTGGGCACTGAAAGTCGAATTCTCCTGTCTCTAAGTCCCCTTATTGTGCACACTTTACTATGCCTATCTTTCCCTCCAAAAGTACGCGATACGCGTACAATTCTTGGATTTTTGAATGCTCCCCATTGCCTTGAACTTGATGGTGTACTCTCTGAAAATTTGCTATTATCGTTGGTTCCACCTGATTCTTGCTTCGTCTGAAAATTATTTCCACTTGAATTCATGGTATCATCTATCGTTCTTCATCATCGGTCTACAAGAAATCAACAACACAACAAAAAGTATCAAGGATCTATTAGATCGAGAAAAAGATTACTTCAGAGATGAAGTTAAATTAAAGTCCGCTTGCAAATTATGTTGCCAAAAAAAAAAAGAAATATAAGGAGATCAATATCCCGTCAAGAGAAGACTGTGTGAAAATTTTCTTATGTAGATCCTAGCTTATGTGCAATTTGGAATTGTGAATAAAATTAGGGTTGGTCTTTGTGTTTATGGAACTTGTAAGTTCCATCAACAAATTGAACTCTAAAATAATTTCACTAAAGGCAAGACTTTATAAGAATGGCTAAGATCTAAGAAAATCTTCATATGAAATGGAAGATGGTTTAAGATTTTGTATAAACAATCACAAGGTTATACATTAAAAGGTCATAAGTTGAACTTACATAATTAGGTTTTGTAGAAGATAAAGTACAACAATTGTTTCTTTGATTTCTGAGCAGCTATCACAACCTCAACATCGAAGAACTCTTGATGACATTGAAGTTCTCTTATAATTCTCCCAGCGTTTGCATCAAAATGAGTTACTGGAGAAAATTGACCACGCAGAGAATAAACTTACAGGACCTAGTTTAGGTGTTTTTTGCTGTGCAGTTGTAAAGTCGGAGGTTTGGATGGGATTTGTAACTATCTGGTGTGAGTTCTTTTGGGATTAATACAAAAAAAACACCTACAGGATAAGTTATGGTTTGGGGAAAAAGAAGAAATGTTAGATTCTCACTATGCCAAATTTCAGAGAGGAATGTAGAAGTATGGCAAATTCGTGGCCAAGTGGCACTTACACTTGCTGACACGTAAATATGATCCTAGGGTTAATAAAAAAAAGAGTTTAAGTTTTCTGTATCGACCATGTATAGATTTTTAATAGTAGCTAGTATTAGTTAAGTTGCAGTAACTCTTTGCAGTAAGCTCAATAGGCAAGTTAAATAATGCTTATAATTAAATGCATTATAAGAATTGTCTTAACAGTCAATTAGTTGATAAGCTAGTTATTCTAGCAGTTTCACATTTTAATTTTCAGTTGACATAATATGATGAAGAAAGATTGGGAAACACATGAAAATAAGAATGTTCATTAATTAATTAAGTATAAAAAAGAAAAAGAATAATTAGATAAACTTGTGGACAGTGGTACTGGTACCCCAAAGTTGTGGTGCAATATTAGGTGGAAGAGATTTTATTGTATTGAAAGAAGAAGCTATGCTCTTGTAGAGAAGGGACCAACCAATAATATAGAAGCTCTTAAAAGACTTGCCACTTAGTACACACAGAGAAAGGACCACTTCTCATATATATTTTTGCAGTGAGATTTTTGCATGCAGCAGCTTGGACTTTACTTTGTGAATGGGAAAGTCCCGAAGGCGAAATCAGGTGGGATGTAAATCGAGGGATATGCGCGAGTGGCAGCCCTGCAAGGGAGAGGACCAACGGGACACGAACGCAGCAACATCCCTTGCAATATTTCAGCAAAGACTGTCACCACACGGATTCGAACCCGCGACGTCGGAGTGGTTGTACCCCAATCACCTTGCTACATAACAACTCGCCTGGACTTTACTTACTAACTTAAAACAGCAACTTAATTAATTAATTATCACCCAAATCTTCTACTTCACGTCTTCAAAAGCACCGTTCTTCAGCCAAATAATAATGAATTTCCAAGTAACTACTGTAGAAAGAAAAGGACAAGAATGGTCAATTCCAACTTTACTGTTCCATTGGGTATAACTGGCGAAGGAAAGCTAACACTGTATAAGCAGGTTTTTAATTTTTAGTTTAATTAGGCACTGCCTAAGAGTTGTATTTCATCATGAATAAGTTGGATACATCAGAAATTCAATATACATTTAAACTACACTCAAATCTCTCTATAATATAAGTGTTTGTCCGAAAATTTTATGGCTGCTATAGTGATGTGTTGTTATATATATATATATATATACTGACATTTGATGTTTAGATATCATTTAGCTGTTATAAACGAAAGTATGCAGAGAATTATTGTTCTGTACTTATTATGCTATAAACGGAAATAATATACTTGTTAATTTTAAAATCTCAATTGATTTTCATATATATATTAATTAAAAATTAAAAAGACTAATAAATTACAAATTAATCCATGATTAATTGTACCATTCTGATAAAGAATTGAAATCTAAGGAACATATGCATTTAAAATTAATTGAGAATTCAACTACAATTTCAAGTTTGATATAAGAATTCTACAATCGTAGGTTATTTCATAAATTTCAGTCTCAGCGATAATATAACGCTTGAATTAACGAAGAATTTTGTCCAAACTTTCAGCAAAGGGAATTCAATAGCTTTCCCTTGAAGGATGTCTAAGAGCTTAACAGTTGACTCTTTTATCTCACCCCAAGTAGCAATAGGTTGAGGCTCTTCATTAACACTTTCATTGTCTCCTTATGTATCCGTTGTGTCTTATTCTTCTACTACAATCACTTGTGAATTAATCTCTTCATCAGTGTAAGTTTCAAGAATTTGAAGAGTTGCGTCAAACTCCATATAAGTGGTAGCATCCATTGCTTGATCGGTTTTATGAGATGGGATTTGAGTCATAACTGATGACACACTACCAAATAGACTGATTGCATCTACCACAATCAAGTAAATAAGTATCAAATTTATACAAAATCGGTAGATAGTTTGTATATGATTTTGAAATTTTTCAAGTCTAAATCAGATAACTATGAGAAATATTTTTTTCCTTTAAGATATGCATACTTGAAATTTACTATGTGCATGACATTAATGATGATTATCATAAATATTTTGATATTTTATTTTTTTATACATAATATACTTCTTACAAATATTATTACACAATATTTGAGTATGACTGTTATAGAGATATAATTTTATAAAGACTGTACCGCTATAATGAATGTCATTGCTGTTATAAATAAGTAAAATATAACATGAAGAATTGATGTTGGAAAAAAGCAAATTATTACCGTGAAATATTATTATAGCGAATAGCAATTATAGAGAGATTTGACTGTAATAAAAAACTTAGCATGCTGCCCTGCCAGAAAGGTCGTTGGAAAGAAAAACATTCGGAGGCAAATATAGATTGGGCTTGTTTTCTGCTTTCAGTTCCAACTGTATAAACATAGTAAAAAAACAAATTAAAAGGTATTCTAAATTATGGATTTTGTTAAACTGTGTGATCATCTCATTTAAAGCTTAAGTGATTAGAAATATCATATTTTTATTTACTTAATTATGTCTTCAACGTGACTCCTCGTGCACATACGGGCTTGAATTCTTTTTTATAAGTCAAGCACGTGAAAATTCTTTTGATAATGAATATGAATGGACGTGAGACTTGAGCTATGATATTAAAGTGTGTGACCGTCTCATCTAAAAACTTAATTCTTAAAAAAATGACACTTTTATTTACTTAATCAAGTTTTCAAATTTCAACCGATTTGCATCTGAATCATTAGAACCGACTACTGGAGTACCCAAAGTCGTATTACACAGTTAATAGACAGGAAAAAAGGTAGAAATTGATGAGTTGACAGATAGAAATTGATATCTGGAGCTTACCTTTACCACCGCTAAACCCTAGGAAAACAATTAAGAAGATGTTTTTACAGGACTTAGGAGTTAGGATAGAGCTGGCTACAATCATAGCATGGCAAAAGCTAATATCATTACTGAACTTTTTAGTCATAATTGAGCAAGAAAGCACCTAATAATTATGTTTAGAACCCTAGCCACAAACCTCCCAAGTTGCTAGTAAAATTTTCAACAAGTAAACCCCAACTAATTTGGTACACAAAAACTAATTAACTCCTAGGTTAAGCTACCAAATTTCCCAATTTCTTCCTCTACCTTCCCCGGATCAAGAACTTAAAGTTTATAGATTCCTACTTTGACGTCTTCAAATTTATACTACAATAATAAGGAACTGAGTTCTATTTAGTAAAGTTTTTAATATATGAGAAAAAAATTATTGAATTAGGTGGACACATATACAGGCCTCTAGATCCACCCTAGCGAGGAGTAACAAATTCATCTAAATTCTGCTTGAATTATGTGAAGTGTCAAAAATAGAGCAAAGCAAGAAAAAAAGAATAGAAAGAATAAAACCAAATATAGGAAAGAAATCATAAATGAATGGGAGGATCGTCCCATAAATTGTATACTATATCTGTGATCTTCTGCAGAGAAAAAAAGAATGAATAATGGACTGTGCTACTGACTGCTAACTGCTGCTACTTCCAGCCCAGAAGGAGTACGTGTGACAGCATCCACCGCCATCATCACTTTTTTTTACCTCAAAAATTATAGGATACGCTGTCACTTACACTCCTACTACTTTCCTAGCTATTTCGGTGTCGTTATTTTTCTTTGATGCTTTGATTATACTTCTTTGGTCCACAAAAATAGAGATAAGGTCGGCATACATCCACTCTCTCCTAGAATTTTGTTGGGACGTTTGTTGTTGTTGTTACTTAATTTTTTACCCTTAACATATGATACAGTATGCAATGGTAGCTAAGTTGGTGTAGCAGTAGAGCGCAGGACCGCAAGGTCACGAGTTTGATCCCCTGCATAAACCTTCTTGGTTGAGCCTATCACACATGGCTTGACAAGTGTGGTTAATCGGCTGACGTGGTTTGCAGGCTATTGCGTCAATCCGGTGTTTACCCTGTGCACACTCGAAAGTTACGGGTTCCTTCGTCAACAAAAAAAAAATAAAAAAAATATGCAATTCCTCTCTCTCCCAAGTCAAGGGATTCATATTGATCAGTCCAGTCCTTAATTGCCGGGAAAATGTACAAATGCTTTTTCTCGACGATATCATAACCCCATTCGTGTTAATGTCCATAACTTGAACTAGTTTCATAAGCTCGAAACTGCTGTCCAATTCAATAATTAATTCTTTGTTGCTCTTCTGTTTATTTGTTAGAAAAAATAAAAACCCCTACGTTTTTTTGTAAGTAATTTGCTTTTGGATAAATTCTCTATCTGTCTCAATGTCGGATTCTGATCATATTTTTAATTTTGACCAGGGATTCAGCTGTGAAATCTTTTAGTAAGTTTTTTGAAATAAAATTTACCTATTTGAAAATGAATAAAATATAATATTTAATGATTTAAATATTTAAAAACATATGAAAAATCATGGTCAATGAAAAATTCGTATGACCCGTGATTTAAAAATTGTCACATAAATTGAGACAGATGGAGTAGCAATTTTGGTCTCTAAATTATTTATAATTTTTTATTCTAGTTCTTGTGAATTGCGATATATGAGTAAACAAAATAGATTTGAATCAATAAACTAGTCATTGTCCAAGCTTTGACTAAATAATGGGTTATAGATACCAAGCTTTGACTTTTGGGGAAAGGTACAGAAGTGATCATCTGGCCCAAACTAATGACCGCTGGATGGCTCAACATGCTTAAAACCCATATGCTAGTCCTAAAGTAATTTCAATGTCTAGCCAAAAATATTAAATGCAGTTTTTAAACTCAAATTTATCATTTTTTTCCTTCTTCCTAACCGATAGTTAACTCCCACTAAAAAAAATAAACTAATTTGACTAAACAAACTACAAAAGTTGCAAATTCAACAATTCTTAATTTTTGTTGCTTTTTTTTTCATATGAAAAGATTTCTTAATAGAGGGAATAAAAAAATGGACTGGAAATAATTGCGCGAAGGTAGAAATAATATATATACATGGGATTAGGATATCTCTGCAGATGTAAATTGTAATGACTTGTTTACTTTACGAGAAATTATAGTCACAAGTATGAGTGTTCACATTCCAGTATTACCTATTTTCAGTTTTAAAAACATTATTTTAGTACCTTTTATTTGTTTCTAATTATGAACTTATAATTTTATATTATTTATAAATTAATTGTTAAATGAAAATAAAAAATTAAGCATTTAACTCCTTTTTTTGCTTCTCTGTTCTCTTTATACAAACTAATTTTTAGCTACGCGTTTTGTGAAGGTACTCCATGTCAATGAGAACATAAATGTAAAAGTTATTTAAATAATGCGTTTGAGTTATATATAAAAATCAAAGATAAATGTATGGATTCTTTAAAATGATGAACGTTAATTACATATAACTAGCGAAGGAAGAAATTCTGCCTTAGGATTCTCAGATATCTTATTATGATTGGCCTAAGGGAATATTTTATAAAACTGTTGTTATTAGTTTATAAACTAATTTGACTAAACAAACTATAAAAAGTTGCAAATTCACACTATTTACCTCACAAAGCACACTTTAGAAGTTGTATAAAATATATATCAATATAGAAAATGTATCCTTGTTGTATAAAATATGTATACTACTGTATATATATAAAAAATATATCATTATTGTATAATTTGTGTATAGTAAATGTATAATCATATATACATACTAATTATACACATTATATGCATAGAATATGTATAGAAACTTTATCCTTGTTGTATAAAATATGTATCAATATATAAATTGCATCATTGTTGTATAAAATATGTATCACTATTGTATAAAGGGCAGCCCGGTGCACTAAGCTCCTGTTGAAAATTAGCCTTTGGCGGGAGTTGCGACCGACCAACTTTAACGGCTTAAACACTAGTGTTACGTATGTTGGAGAATCCGGTTCTTCACACATGCATGATCTACTAAGTACGTAGATAACCGTAGGGCCAAGAATCGTCAAATTTCATTGAGAAATGAAAGAGATATTGATTCACGAAGTGAGGTGTTTGAAGCATGGAAAAGTGTGGTATTGTGTTCAATTCTCCCTCATCGGTAGAGGAAGAAAGAATTGTTGTGTATATAAGACTCGAAATTGGTTTGGGGTTTGTAGATGTGCTTCGGTTCGAGGAAAGACCACACGCGCGCCGCCGCCGCGCGCCCGGTCCGGTTCCGGTTCCGGGTTCTCGGGTCGTGGGCTCTGATATTATCTTTTTGGGCCAGAAAACTTTTGCCAGAAGTACAGTTTGATCCCAGAAGTTTCAGATGTACAGTTTGGACCAGAATTATTTCAGATATACAGTTTGGTCCCTGGAGTTTCCAGAAAGTCAGAATTTGGACAGTCAAAGCGGAAACGCCAAACACTCAATTCAGCCATTTATTTTGGCTGAATTACTCCTCCTATAAATGGTCAATCCGTTGGTCTTTCACCATTTATGTTGGTGACTTTACTACCTCCGTAATGGCCATTATTTGGTCATTATGGAGGCGATTTCGATCCCTCCTCACCTATATAAACACTCCCCTACACCATTGTTGAGAACTAACACTAAGACTCACATATACACGAAAATACAGAAGCTTACACAAGCAGAAAACTCTTCTTCCTACAACTTTCAAGCATCATTTCGTTACTCGATGTTCTTCACGGTAGCATTTGAGTTTCCTTTGCTCAATTGTTCCATTGCTGTTTTATCTTGGGAGACAAATTGTCCAGGACGTATAAAGGATACATACGGGGCAATATTGTCTTAAGGACAGAGTGCCACACTCGACTCAGCAAAAACAGTTTTCCAGTTTTTCTTGTTCAACAATTGTAATTTCAGATTTCTAGTTGAATTATTGAATCTTTGTTTATCCTTTCGAATACTTGTAATAGTAATATACTTCCCGTACTGCATTATAAAGTACAATAGAGTAAAAACTCCCAACAGCTCCCGCTATGCGCGGGGTCCGGGGAAGGGCCGGACCACGATATATCACTATTGTATATGTGTAGAAAATGTATTATTGTATAGAATATGTATTATTACAGTATGTGTATAAAAAATATATCATTATTATATAATTTGTGTATAATAAATATATAATGAACATATACTTACTAATTATACACATATTATACCATTATTATTCATGTTTTGGGGATATTTCTTGATCACCATCATAGATGCAAATACACCATCTAATTTCCAACAAAAAAAATTCCCAAAAAAATAACAACAAATGGTTTAAAAGTAATCAGAGATCTCAGTTATAGATAAAGTAATCCCCATTTCCAATATGGAAATTTCGAAACTCGAATAAATTCTCTATTACATCATCAATCCCATTGTAAAAACATGAATAAAAATAGGAACAAATAATCAGGAAATAAGAGAAATGATAGGTTGATTCTCAGAAAAGTTAAATACCGAAGAATTGATATATCCTCATGTTGAATATTTCAGTCTTTATCGATCCATAGCCAAATAAATAAATAAAAAACAAAGATAAGGGCGTGGGTGGGTGGCGACTCTGAGTGGGGGCCCTTGAGATAGAGAGAGAAAGAGTGTGCTTGTGTTCTAATAAGATGGGGCGGAAAGGAGAGTGAGGGGAAGAGGGGGCAGCCCTCGGCCCGATCATCCAATTCGCTCCAACAGACAGGCATGGTTCTGTAGTCAAAGCTATTGTGGGGTTATACGTTGATTATAATTGGTGGGCCACTTGTGTCAATAGTTTGGGCTGAGGTTTATTTTGGGATATTTAGGTTAAATATGGGCCATTAAAATTTGTGATGGCTACACAATGTCTTTTTCCCTTTAACTTTTTGCTTATTTACATATAATTTGTTTAATTATCCAAAAAAATCAACAAAACATTTTCTCTTCTTTAGTTAACAACATATCAAAAAGAAAAATTGAAAATATTTTTCATGGATCTTAAGATAAAAATTTGATCTAGTATAGCCCAATTTTTAAAGGGATTGAATTTACGCGACTCAAGATGAACTGAGTTAACGAGTCATATTTTCATTGGCAAACACCCTTATTTATAGACCAGGGCAAACACCAGAAATATGAATAGACCAAAGAGACGAACAAAGTTGGAGTAAGATGATGAGAATTATAGAATATTTCCCTTCTAAGTTGTAACTAAGGAATTAAAGATGTTAATAGAGGCAGGGAAGTGTTAAACAAAGTAAGGATCTGAGGCTAGCTAGCTCTACTAGTATATGTGTATGTAGTGTCACTTTCACCTCAAACAGTTATTTCAGATCTCAATATTTCATACTTTCACATAGGGCTGGCCAGTGGGCCGGGACAGCCCGACCCCGACCCGAGCCCGTCCCGAGCCCGCCCCGGTCCCGCCCCGACCCAGCCAAAAAAATAAATAAATTACAGGGGCGGGACTCGAACTCGGGACGGGACGATGTCTCGTCCCGCGAGACCCGACCCCGCCCCGACCCCGCCCCTTTGCAAAAATGGTCGTTGCACCAACGGCCATAATCTAAAATGGTCGTTGGCCAACGGCCATTTTAGCCCCCCCTCCCCCAACCCCCTACCCCTTAATATTTATTTTTAACCCATAAGTTATTATATTTACACTTTAACCCAATTTTTCAACTATAAATAACTCATTTTTCTCTTCATCTTTCTCACAAATCTTCCTACAATCTCTCTAATTTCTCAATATATCTCTCTACAAGTCTACATTGTTTGCTAAATATTCAATTTTATTTATTCATTTGGGAATTGGTAGTGAAGTTGGCAACTAGCTTGAGGATCTTCCATCGAGCAAAGTTTCAATTTTCAACCTCTCGATTACACGTCGACGTTACGCTTGTTTGGTACATTCGTTCCTTCATTAAATTATTATTATCTGTTTATTTAGTTTAGATCACTTAATTTTATTGTCTTTAATTATTTATTTATTTATTTATTATCATAATTAAAATGAAATGATTAAAAGGTATGTTTAAGGGTAAGGGTAAGGGTGCTTCTTCTAGTAGGTGCAACCAGGGCAAGTGGTACTTCTTCTGGTCATTTTATTCCTACACAGGATGATTTTGTTGATACTCAACATTTTCCTACAATACCATTAGATTTAGACCAGGAGCTATTTTCTGAAACTCAAGAAGACTTTAATTTAGACGATGATCTAGATGATATACCCACTAATGTTGATGACAACACACCCACTAGTGCACCTTCAACTGAAATACCTCCTATTCCCTAGTATGAGAGCGAGGTCCAAAGAAACGACCATTAAAATCAGATGCATGGACATTTTTTGATAGGGACGTAGAGAATCAAGTAGCCATATGTAAAATTTGTAAAAATGTTTTAAAATTTAAAATTGAAAAAGGTCACGGTGGGACGGGGGGTTTAATTAGACATGTAGTAAGTGCTCATCCAGCTAGGTATGCCCAATACCAGGCTTCAAAACCGGTGCAAAGCGCGCTCCATCGGGACAAAGTTCACATACCGACATCGTCCCACCAAGCATTGTGGTCAAATTAACCCTATGACGGGGAATTGTAGGCTCTAAATACAATAAACATAGAGATAGGGAAGCAATATCAAAATTAGTTCTTTGTGGAGGGTTTGCCTTTTTCATTTCCTTCATCTCAGGTTTTATTCATTACATTAGAGATATATATAATCCTCGCTTTTAACGATTTTCCTAGATCACCGTTAAGAGAGATGTATTTAAATTCGCGCATGAATATCAACAATATTTACGTTTTTCATTATATCATTTTAATGGCAAAGTATCCATCACGTCTGATATAGGTCGTAGTACTAACAACCATGATTATTTAACTGTAACTTGTCATTGGATATATTATAAATGGTCTATGCAAAAACGTATTTTAGCGTATAGATATATAGATGATAGGCACACTGGTACTTTTATTGCAGAAAATATTTATCAAGTGTGCGATTATTACGGAATTACCGATAAAATTATGACTATTACATTAGATAACGCTTCTAATAACAATTACGCAATTACAATTTTAAAAAATAGTTTAACTCCGTCTTTTCCAAACCATTTTCATATAAAATGTGTGTGTCATATATATAAATTAATTGTAAAGGATGGTCTATCACTTTTTGAAGACATTCTTAGTAAAATACAATTTGCTATAAACTTTATTTTTAAAAGTAATAAAGTACAACGTAGAAAAGAATATAAAAAAATTTATCATGATTGTGGACTACCTTTTAGAAAAATTCCACAAGAAGTATCCACTAGGTGGAATTCTTTATACGAGCAACTACTTGTTGCTTATGACTATAAATTACCTATAACTTTATTTTTAACTCTCATAATAAAAAGCCGGTGATATGTTTTTAGATAGTGATTGGGAAAAAATTTCGAACTTATTGTATTTTTAGAGAAATTTTTTCAAGCAACAAAAGAATTTTCCGGTGTATATTATCCTACTATTTCAACTATGTTATTTTATATAACTCTAATATTTTTATTACTTAGTGAATATATGGAAAACCAAATTATAAGGCATTTATTAAAAATATTTCTCAAAATAAAAATATTTTATTCCTATTCCCTCTATTTATATTATTGGTTCTCAGATTAAATCCTACTATTAAAATAGACGGTACTAAATCACTAATTGAAACTATTTACGATTGTATGGAAGTACTACCACCTCCAAGTCCCAAAAATCTAAATCACCCACCACCTATTGAACAAACTAAAGAAGAAGTATTGTCTAGCGTAGAACACCAATGCAAAAATATATATAGATTTTATCAACAAGAAAATGCTAGTAACTTACCACTTCCATACCATCTTCTTCATCTTCAATACAACCTCACAAAGACATCTCGCTTTCGCGCTAGTATTGAAAGCCTCGTAAATAGAATGTGCGGTCGTACCTCTACTACTAACCAAATTAGCGAGTTGGATATTTTTATTTTACAGGTTCTGCATCAGTATCAAGAAGTTATCAATGAAGATGGACATGAAGACTTCTTTGAAATCTTTGGAGGGAATGAGAAGACCTTTCCGACACTTTCATTGATGGCTCGAGATGTTTTGAACATTCAAGCGTCGTCAGCTGCGTCTGAAAGCGCTTTTTCGCAGCAGATATCAAATAGGAGACCACAGACACTCATTAGCGGAGACACTTGGAAATTGCGGTATTATTGAGAGATTGGATACTGGCGGAGCGGAGAAGGTGCGGTCAACCGGAGATCAACGAAGAAGATGATGAAAACTACAACGAAATCTTAACCGAAGGTAGTGGAAGCGGCGTGGATCAATTTGACCAACAAATACCAATTCCAACCGAAGAACCACATGAAATCATCAAGCAATTAGAACAGATTTTTTTGAGAATGTAATTTTTTTAATTGTAATTTTATTATGTAATTTGTAACTTTTGGACAACACCACAAAGTTGCAATTTAGATTTTAGACAATTGTATTTGTATTACAAAAAAATCATATGTCTATTAAATAATATAAGAGGCACAAAAACAACCTTGGGATGCCCGACCCGAGCCCGCCCGACCCGAGCCCGACGGAATCGGGATTGGGATGGGACTTGCTCCAGTCCCGCCAGACCCGACCCCGCCAGAGCCCGCTCCGACCCCGACCCCGCCAGAAAGTTTCACACTTGATGATTCACAGTTTGACACCTTAAATTCTTCCTTTCTATTGAAAGAAACAAAATGAAAATGAAGAGAAAAGCCGACAGACGTGATGAATTCAATGATAAATGCATGCTTCCAATAATGCAACTACTTTGCAGAAAAAGGCCAACTGCTAGTCCTCCTTTATATTTCTACTCATAACCAATGGGTCCAATGGACCAATCACACCCACGCCCTAAAATTATTTTTGTTTTGGTTATTATTTAAATTTTTATTATATTGTATTGTATTGTTAAGTCAATTGCTATGTAATGAGAAAAATATTAATGTGATTTTATGTAACGATCGATTTAGTGTGATTGTATCGTTACCTTATTTTTAGTCATGCTCTTCCTTATGATTTAACAATTTTGTTTTACCCTTTACTCTATGTTTTTTAATACATATAACAACTCTACATGTAATGTACTTTTTTTTGTATTTGATCTTCAAATTGCTGATACATCGCATTATGAAATGACGGTGATATAATTTATCTAATTATTGTATTCATAAAACAGTATGTACTATTAAAAAAAATTGTTTTTCCACTGAAAAATATTCAGTGGTTATTTCCCAATGAATGTCGGTGGGAAAAACTTAAATAGTAGTGTTTTCACACAAAAAAAATAAAAAGTCTTGTTCCCCACCATGCGTTTTTTGAGTGAGCTGGTTCGATGTGAATGAGAGGGAGAAATCATATTTTATAGCACAAATTTTTCATTGAATATCGGTGGAAAAAATTTCTATTTTGATGATATATTAAAAAACAATATACATACATACATATAGATACATATATTTCAGTTTATTCACATCATATTCCTAGTATGTTGACATTTTTAATTGGTATATAAATAGTATTTTTGAATATTTGTTAATTTAATTCCTGCTGTGGGGGTTTCGGTTTATGTGTATTTTGTAATTATGGGTTAATTTATTTTTGAACCAATTTTCATTTAACAAATTATCTGCTAAAAGTGTAAAAAAAATTCTTCTAGTTTTAAAATAAATAAAAAGTATTGTTAATTATGTGAATAATAGTAAATAATGGAGGTACCATGTAAAAATTTCTAATTTGGGGGCAAATTTGATCCAATAGGTGGAAGAAGACGTTTTTAAGTCAATTCTTATACGTTAAGGACATTTTTTGATCCAATAGGTAGGAGGCGCAAATCATCAAACTAGTGGAAGGAGGACATTTTTTAATCATTTCTAATATGCAATGTTTTAAAAAGCGTTTTCTGGGCGAGCCTCGGGGCGAGGCGTATTGGTGGAGCGTAAGTATTGTGGGGCGTAAGCCCCAACCTTCCGGGCGTTTTCCTGGACGTAAACCCCAACATTCTTGGCATTCATTTGTGGTGTAAGCCCCGATAACTTTTCAAATTTGAACCAAAATTATTTAATAAATCTTCTTTTAAAAAGTTATACACATCCAAAAGTAAGCTCATAGTAAATTCTCAAACTAAAAAATCTCAAAATGTCAAAAGTTTTTTCTAATTATTTATCTTAATTTCATAATCTTTTCTCTTTGTTGTTTACAGAGTAACATATACACTTTAGACCTTTGTATGCAAAGTGCAAACTACAAAGCAAGGAATTTTATCCTCCAATTCTTAATATACTTCCATTCTTGCATTTTCCTTCTTTATGCTTTATTTGCTTCAAGACTTTCTTAGCATTCTTTAATTTATCTTTTTCAAGATGGTTTTTAGTTTTAGAATTGTTTAGGTGTCGCTCTAGTTTAGATTATGTTTTGAAAACTCTATTCTGGCCATTTGTATTATAATGAGTATTAATTTGTTATCTGATTTTAGGTTTTAAAACAATAACTTTATGTTATTTTTATTTTTATCTTTGAATTATTAGGTTAGAGTATTATTTTTATAACTCTAATTATATTTCATCACAGTCATGTTAATGGTGTAAGCATCTTTACGTTATTTATTTTTTCAATTATTTTTTAATGATTCATGCACATACTAGCACGTTAATAATAGATACATATATTTTCCTACTAAATTTATTATTATTTTTATAATATTAATGTATTTTATTAATTTATAAAATATGAAAAATTAAATACTTATGCCCCGTGCCTCGGGCTTATGCCTCACCGAAGCATATGTAAAATGTTTCGTCTTACGCCCACGCCTTTTAAAACACTGTTAATATGTTAAGGACAATTTGACCCTTTTTTGATTAATTAATATGGCCCGACTCTATCCTCATGTCAGGTACTTTAGTTATATAGATTAATCATCTAAAACTTATAATATCTTCAAGGTTTACGACTTTCACCTCAAAATAAAGAACTCAATCACCCATAGGTATATTAAATGGGTTATGACCAACCTGCCTAAAGTTTGCTCAGGTCTAAACGGGTTAGGATAAGATGGGTCAAATAATGGGTTGTAATCCAATCCACCTTATTATTACTCAAATCAAAACAAGTCTGTAGCAAGTTACAATTACTCAACATCTATTATAGTCGGATATTAATCTTAAGATCCAACTATTTTATCTTCTATAACTTTAATTAATAGGTATTTTAGTGCATAATAATAATTAAGTAAGACAGGTGTTATCATCGTTAAATTTTACTCTACACAAATATATATTTGCTATTGTATATGTTTTTTCACATCTTCCAATCATTAGTCTATAGAGATTCCAATATAATGATTTATCAAACACTATTGTTCAAAATGAAGCGTCAACAAAATCATAGAATATGAGAGAATTAAAAGTTTAATGACTTAACATTACCAGTTTTAAAGAAAGTTCAATGACTTTAACAATGTCTCCAATTAATATTTTACCAAATTAGTGTAGGTCATTTTTGCCTATAGAAGCTGCACAGAGGGAAAACATCATTCACTGAAGCTTTAAGGCATTTAAAGAAGCTCTGCTTTGTCTTTAGAAGATCTCAAGGGGATGAAATCAGATAGTTCACGGGTTGATAAATGGACCCATTGAGCGACCCAAATTGACCCGTTAGAGAGATGGGTTGGTTTGGGTTACAACCCAAATTGACCCGTCAAGAAAACGACACTGACCCAACCCGTTAAAGATTGAGCGGGTTGGGCTGGTTACACATTTATGGGTCAAATTTGCCAACCCTATCCATAGGCCATTGTATAATTAAAATGTATGTTAGTAGATAATCAAGACAGTGTCTCCTTAATCAAAAAGGCTAAATACGTTGTACTTTGCTATGTTATCTTCGGACACATAAAAGTTCGGTCGAATCAAATGTAATAATATTGTCTAACTTGTTTGTTGAGAACATTAATTACCGAATAATATGATCAAGTCTTTTTTGAGCTAGCTAATTGTGAGTTTGATAGCATTGATTACATCTAGTCTACATAAATAGTATGAATCGGGGCACCATAAAGACCGAAAACACATTTTGTTGAAATGATATTGTTAAACACAAGTCCGACAAGCTATTGGAATTTTCCTGTCCTTTCTTTAAGGTTCTGTTTGGATAGCCACCTGGTAATTGGAATTGGTGTAATTACTAGACAGCTAGTATAATTACACAGAATTGTAATTATAATGATCTATTTGTTTGTCATAACGTAATTACAGTGTAATTACAAGCGTACTGTTTAGTTGCAAAAGTGTAATTACACAGTTAATTTTATTTAAAAATAAAATTTAATTATCAAAAAATTAAAATTAATATCTAAAAAATGTGTGTCTTTATAAATGTTTTTAAAATTTATTTGGAATTGGGGCTTTTGCGTAATTATAAATGATATCAAATTGGGTATTTATCAACACATTGTTTCTTGAAATATATTAATTAATAATCATATGTTTGTAATTAATATTGTAAGAAATAATTGACATATATTTTTAAATTAATAATATTTTAATTATAATTAACTATACAAATTAAAGCAGGCTTTTTGTGAGAACATCATGAATTGGATGTTTGACAAAAAAATTAATATTATAAATACAATGCCATAACATTATTCAAATATTTGACCAAAAAAACCTATCAACTGTAAGTGAAAAATAAACAACATGCAATGTGAAATAAAAAGTCAATAGTACTAAAGCAAATAAATTAATATTGAAAATATAACCTAAATTCAAAATAAAAAAATTAACATAATACACTTATGTCAAATTTCAACATTACATAAGTTACAAAGTAACTTAAGTAAATATAATTTAAAATAAAGGAAAATATAAATCTATAACCTCATTCACAACTAAATTCTACTTTAATAACATCACTCATTACATGTCGAGTTTGTTAATGACTCATTTTTTATAATATTAAGAGTTGTAGTTTAAAAAATTAGAATAATAACACAATTATGCTAAATGAATAAAAACAATACGAGTAATTATATTGAATCACAAGAAGTAAAGGTCGGGAATGAGAACAAAGGAAATGAAAGATAAACATATAAAATAAAAATATATTTTAAAAATAAAAAACAATTTAAAAGTAAATAAATATAAAATTAAAATAAATTAAAAAGAAAATAAACTAAAATAAAACAAAAAATAAAGAAATTAAAAAGTAACTCTGTAATTACAGGGTGTAATTACACTAAATTCTCAACTCCCCCCCCCCCCCCATGAGAATTGGAGAGTGATTAAAACCTATCAATTATCACCCAATTTCCACCTAACCAAGTAATTACTTGATTAAACAAACATGTCAAACTGTGTAATCACACCCAATTTCAATTACTTGGGTGCCTTTCCAAACATGCCCTAAATCACATCTCCAAATCATTCATAAATACTCTTTCAATGCCCTTTTATTAGTCCCTTATATTAAAAATAGTTTTATTTCTTTTACTTATCTATTTTAGCAAATCAAAAGAGATTTATTATTTTCTTCTAATATCACCATTTTCATTAAGTAAATACATCAAATATTAGTAGTCTAATTTAAAATTTCAAAGAATAGTTAATATAGGTAATTTAATAAAATAAACTCTTAATAAATGATTACTAAGTTAAGGAAGTGTCAAATCAATAAAGGGCTAGTGAAAGGGAGCGGAGGGAATATTATCCTCTTGTTTCATTCTATACGATACTCTTTCTTTTTTATTCTGTACTTAATAATTGATGTTTTTCAATATACGGAAGATCTTTTAAATATTTTCATTTTATTATTACTAGAATGTTCATAGTATACTTAATTCTATAAAATAATAAAGAGTATCTAACTAAACCTTTTCATTTTGTTTTCTTTATCTTGTGAGTTATTTTGCCGAATTGATTACAAACGTCACATCAATTAATTAAATGAAACAGAAGGAGTATTAAAATGCTTTTTGAGAATGATGTGAATGGGGAAGACATTAGCTGAACTCTCCGAACATCACTAGAATTCCGAAGTCGGCAGAAAAAATAAAGCTCAGCTTGTCTAACTTTGTACTGCAACTTCTGTTGTTACTTTTAGATAAATATTTTTGCCTTCTGTCCAATTTTCCTCTTATTTGAGCTTTCTTCTTTGTCGTGCGCCTTTATTTCTCGTCAACAAAACTAATTTATTGGAACACAATCACCAAAAAGACTCATAAAATTAGAGTAGTAGGACATTAACTATTTTACCTTTTGAAGAAAAGGTTGTTGGAAATTTGTCTTTGGTGGGAGTTGCGTCCATCCATCTTTAATGACTTAAACACTAGAGTTACGCATGTTGGAGACTTTAATTCTTTACACGTGCATAATCTACTAAGTGAGTAGATGACCGTAAGGCCAAGGATCGTCAAATTTCGTTGAGAAATGAAAGAGATATTGGTCCACGAAGTGAGGTGTTTGAAGTATGAAAATGTGGTGTGGAACAATTCTTCTTCATCGGTTGGGAAAGGAAGATTTGTTCATTTTATAAGTTTCAAAATTGGCTAAGGGTTTGGGACCCCAAGGGGTAACCCATGTGTTTGAAGGAGGGAGGACCTAGATGTGCTTGGGTTCGAGGCTAAGCCCACACACGCGCCGCCGCCCACCCGTTCGGTCGCGGGTCCCGGGCTTCTTCTGATACTACTTTCCAACATCATTTTGTACTCTAAGTTTTTCAAAGAAACACTTGAGTTTTCTTTGCTCATTTGTTAAGTTGTTGTTTTATCTTGGGAGACTATTGTTCAGAACGTAAAAAAATATATACGGGGCAATCTTGTCTTAAAGACAGAGTTCAATCACTCGACCCAACAAATCAAAGTGATTGTAATTTGTAATAATTAGCGGTTAATTATTTTTCGTTTCCTATCATTGTTGTAACCCACAAAGTAAAGTTATATCCTAATTCCCTATTACAAAAGTGAAGTTCTGTACAACACAGAAACAATTAACATAGTCATAACTCATAAGCAAGGATAATACTCTCAAATCAAGTAATGGCACAACTTTTTGACAACAAAGAAAGTTAAGTCCTACAAAGTGAGAGCACCACGTAAGATGGTTTTGGATTTTCAAACCATTTAATTACACGCTTTGTCCTTCAAATGACTGGTCTTTAATTTATGGTCTTTAGCGGCATAAACTCATTAAAGGCGCAGAGCATAATTTGTGTAAAATATAAACTTATTCCATGTGAAAATATATTCAAACAATTTCTTTGTCATAAATAATAATTGCATCAAGTAAAAAGTAAAGAATGAAAATAAAGAGGAAACGAAAAAGAATTTATTCAAAAGATAGATGTCGGATTTAAAAGTCTATTAAACATTATTATTCATCTGATTTTGTTATATTTGGAAAGTTACATTAATTCTCTCTCATGTCCTCTCCATATATACTATATTTTCATATACTAATCATATACCCTATCTTTTCATGTACTTTTCTTAATATTAATATATTTAAATAATTTTTTAGTCACAAAAAAATAATTACATCAATCATCAAGTGAATATAAAAAAAGAAGAATAAAGAGGAGAAAACGAAAGAAAAAAAGTCTTTTTAAAATGATAGATGAAATATGAGATTCGAATTTGATTTGATTTATTTAGAAAATTACATTCTCTCTCGTGCCATTTTCATAGGGTTTTTTTTGGGGGGGGGGGGGAGTGAAAGAAAGAGAAAGTAACAAGTGGATATAAATTAATGGTAGTAACTCCTAATATCAGGTATTATTGATATTTTAGGATTGTGAAAAGTTGTAATTTTTGTAATTAAGAAGTTAAAATTTTGAATAAGTTATATTTATGTAATTCTTAAAAAGTAGTTGTAATCTTTTTAATTACCACTTTAAGAAGTTGTATTTGTGTGATTTAATTAAAGAATAACACAAAATAGGGAAAAAGTGCAAATGACCCAACTTTTAAACCTCAGGTTATGGACTTGGGTCAATACTGGTTCATTGAATGGGCTGGGAGAAAAGGGAAATTAGAATGAAACTTGAATCTATTAGCACGAAAGTGAAAAAACCATTCCGATTTTCTTTTTTCTTTGACGAGGAGTAACTACTTTTCTTGTTTATTTCCATGGATGATTTTACCAGTACAATAAAAATCAATCCACTATTATCTTTGCTCCTTAACATGGACTTTCCTAACAAAGATATTCTTTCTTCTTCCATACTGAAAGTAAGAGATTAATAAGGGAAAATTTTAGCAATATGAAATATGTACCTTAATATATCAGAAGAAGAATATTACATGAATTTTATTACCTTTAGAACGATAGAGCAATGCTTGCATACTGTATTCCTTTTGCGTCACTTATTAAATTTATGACCTAATAAATTACTTTTCAACACTCAATTTAACCGATTTCAACGACACAAATGATATAGTTATTGTTTATAGAGATAAATGTAGATAACTCAGAATTACATATATAATACAACAAGATGTAACTTTTTCACTTCTAAAAGTATTTTGAAAAGATAAGTAATTTAAGCCTTAACATATTTGCAAAAAGAGAAAAAGAATTAACTAAAGAAAAACCAAGAAGAGACACGAAAATACTCCTATTTCTTTTCCTTGGTTTAAAAGTGAGTTATCATCTGTTGAAGGACCGGTGCTATTACCTCCAGGACGTCTGGGTAATACCAGTGAAGTAGTCAGGCGCAAGCCTGAAAACCTGGATTATCAAAAAAAAAAAAAAAAAGTGAGTTATCATCTGTGATTGGACAACTAATCT
This sequence comes from Anisodus acutangulus, assembly GCA_029783415.1. NCBI lineage: Eukaryota > Viridiplantae > Streptophyta > Magnoliopsida > Solanales > Solanaceae > Anisodus > Anisodus acutangulus. Next base: position 8,044,165 of record CM056506.1, on the reverse strand, counting down.
AAGCCATCTAGCGCCTCTAGGCACTTGTACTATCAGTTGACAGATTTTATTTTTTCAGTTTCTTAATAATGGAGCAGCTTCATGCAACTTTAAATAAAATGTGATAATACTAAGCTACCGTAGCCTGTATCACCTTGTTCTTCTTTCTCGTCAAGCTTTTCTCCTCATCCTACCTTTTGCGTTATGTAAAGCATCAAAGACATGTTCATTATAATGTAGATGGTGGTACAAAGAGTGAAGAGAAAGTTCTGCTAAGCTTTAAACAGTATTAGTTATATTGTACATCATGTTAGTGTCAATCTAGTATCATCAATGATGAAATGAATTGAACACAATAATATAATAATAACTCAAAATAACTTGAAATCAACAACAATGAATTCAGCAAATTGAAAACACATACTAACTTGGTGTCGATAGAGGCCTGCTTGATGCAGTGTCCTAAGACAAAAATTCGCCCCACTTGTGCTGCACTTTTACGGACGTCTGTCTAGAGGATACAACTATCTAAGTGAGAATTCTAGCACAAGAACTTCACTTCTGGCGAATTTACTATATGTATTCTTCAGAAACTTGTTTTGAAGAAGAAGAAGTAGAAGCCACAATCTTAAATCATTAATTGTGAAAAAACTGATTTTTCTGTCTTGTTGTGTATGTATTCCAACCAAGTGGTCAACCTTCTTTATATAGAGTAGCATATGAACAGTTACAACCATTCATACCAAATGTTGTAATTGTTCAGAAAAGTTGCAACCTTTGATTCGAATTTTCTGTCCGTTGATCACTTTATTTCTTCTTAATTCCATACAAGTTTCAACACATCAGTCTTCGCAACTATAGTTTGCAAATTTTATCAAGATCCAAGTGTGTTAAGCCGCCTAGAACCAAATGGCACAATGTCTTCCGAAAGATAATATGTATGTGTATCAGCAATTCCCTACCATATGTACTTGTGAGTTATAAGTTGCATTGGGTGTAACCTCAGGTATTCACTCTCCACACTCTTTCAGTTGATTGATGGAAGATGATGGTTAATTTGGTCTTCAGAAAGTAAGAAAAAAAACTACTCACTTGACACACCTGGGATTGTCATTTACATTTGCCTGTAGACATAAGGCTCAGCTAAGGTAAGGAAAGACCCTGACCATCTAGGTCACAAATCTATATGACTCGACCGAAGAGCAGCAAAATACTGATATTTATGAAGTCATACAATCTGACTAGCTACAGTTTGAAATTGCAATAAGATCTAGATTACTTGACACCACTTGAATAAAAGACTGTGCAATAGTCTTTTAATCTCATTCTAATCTAATGCACAGATCATGCATTCATTAGTATAATGTAGATGGCAGTGCAAAGAGAAAGTACTACTGCACAGTTTCTGACCCCTTCAACTAGTTGGTGAAGGACAATGCCTTCACAGAACAGTGCAGTTATATTGTACAGAATTCTCACTAGCAAGTTTGCAAAGTTAATCAAGATTCAGGCTATCTAAAGGGGCAAGCATCCATAATGCAAGCATTAGTGACGGCAAGAAGTATGATGTAGACAATCTACCATAATGCAAGTATTAGTGACTGCTTCCACGACTCGAATCCGTGACCACAAAGACAACTTTACCATTACTCCAAAACTCCTAGTCTATCCAAAGGGATCAACAAAAAACAAGATTGAACAAACAAAACATTTATAGTATAATAGAGATTTTCTAACATAGAAGGTATTTTGCAGCTTACATATAAATTTAATTTCTCTGCAAAGTGGAAACAAGATTTGAGGCTCCAAAAGCAGAAGAACCAACAACAACAGAAAGCAAAGCAACCACAATCTGCAAAACAATTTGCCAAGGGTAATCTTCAGGCACCAGATACACACAAGCAGGACCTACAAACAACAATCCCAAGCTCAAACTGAACAGTGCAGATGGGGTTGCAGGGTCAACAGCTGCAGAAAGAATCCCCAATTCTTCGGCTTTCGAAAGAAGACCAAGTCTCTCAATTGTTGACAAAGAGAGTCCAGATTTCTCAGCAGCTGATAGTAAATCAGCTTTCTCTGCTTTAGTTAACAGCCTCAATTGCTCCACTCTTGTCAATAACTTCACTGGTGGCGTAGATGAAGAATTGCTTGGCCGAGGTTTCTCCCCTACTGGAAATACAGTTGTTGTCTGCATTAAACGTTAAACACAAATGAATTTCATCGTATATAAATATTAATTTCTCCCTATGTTCAAACTCTATGTATTCAGCTACATAGAAATGGCTATAACAGAGTTTCCCTTATTCGTTTTAGAAACTACTCTTCAATTGTCAACTACCCTTATTGGAAATAAGATTGACTATTGATTTCGAAGGAATTGGTGTTACATCTCTTTTCCATTCAAGAGTTCTTATGTGTTTCCACGCTCCTTTTAGACTCCGAATATATAAACAAATTCCTTTTCTTAGGAACACATACAATTAGCTATAGGTTACAAGTTCAACTCGTGGAATTAACCACTCAAACATTCCTGCATCACACCACATAAAATGCAGCCCTTCCTCAACCCTTGCGTGAACACATGATACTTCATACATCGTGCTACTTTCTGTTATGCATTATTAATTTCTGCAAACGCTGAGATATAATGTAAGTAAGTAATAAAAAAAATCAAACCTTTTTAGAAGTGACGGTTTTGGTAGCGGATGGAGTTGGTTTTTGTGTAGTCATGGATCGGATCAGAAGTGAGTTGTTTGAAGCAGAGAAACGTGTAATTGCTACCACTGCGTTCAATTATTTGGCGGGCTGAAAGAGTTCAAAGCTAAAGCATGTTTCAATCTTTGTGAGGCCACAACTCTAAGAAGATAGCATGACATATCTGATTAAATGCTAGCCGATCGGTTGTCCACGTCGCAGCACACCTCCACTCAGTTTCCTCAAAGGGAAATTGGTTAAAAATATTTGTATTTTACAAAATCAAAAGGAAAGTTTTATAGTAGTACTTTGTTTTGGTTTAATGGTTTCAAATATTAATCGTTTTGTTAAATCTAATTTAAAAATGTTTGACATTTCAGAAAAAAATATTTAATATATATTCTTATAATTAGGTTTTAAAAAAGAGATACATGATAATTTAATCAAATATTCTTATAATTAAGTTTATTTAATGTCTTTACTAAAGAATGTGTACATTTAAAAACAAATAATATCAACATGATGGATTTTTTTCTTTGTATTTATTATCTTATCTCGAATAGTTAAGATCCGCACAAATTGATTCAAAATTTAATCAAGCATAAGCTGTTATTTTCTCGTTATCTTTCATTCTGTCCAAAAATGTTTTAAAGAATGAAAAAATATGAGCTTAAAAAGTCATCAAAAAACATATTGCTTATATAGAGTACTTGCGTTTTGTCAACTCTTCGGATTTTTTTACCCTTATCGAAGTGAGATTTGATAAAGTAAAACCTTTTTCATCAATTAAATTAATTATAGTTTAATTTATTTTATTTATATTCACCGTGATAAAGACGAAGCTAGAAATTTCATGTGCTTTGATAACATATAAACGATCAATAATGCATTTTTCAAAGTTTGGATTCTTTTGCATAATTTGGATGATCTTAAATGATTCTAAAGTTGGTAATCTTAGAATATGAGTAGTTGTTATGGCAAAATAAAATATGGTTAAAGGAAAACCAATAGAAAGTACATTTTGAATGAAAATTCAAAAAGAAAAAGAAAATAGAAGAAAACGTAAAATTACATACTATACCCTTGCTGAGAGAAGGCGATTATTTTGTCCGCCCCATGTATCAAATTGGCTACTAAAACCCGTAAGGCCCTCGAGCTAAAACCCTAACCCTTTCCATTAAGAGATCTCTCTCTCTCCTTGTCTCAACAAGCTTCAATGGCGGCATCAGTTATATCAATGGACAAGATTAAAGCTTTCTGGCACTCTCAGGTTCATGACGAAGAAAAATGGAATCTCAACATGGTATCTTCTTTTCCTTATTTTCTCTATTGTCCTAAATACACGTTATTCATAAATACATATCAGTAACCTGAGAGGAATATGCCTTGGTCTTTGTTTTGATGGATTTTATGGATGATTTGGTTTATCGAATTGATGAATAATCAAAGTGTTTTTGATTCGTGTTTACTTGTCAATAGAAGTTAAATCTATTATTTTTGGGACATAAGAGATTTGAGATAAGATTAGAAAGAACTTTAGTGAAAGCTATGATCTATAATTTTGTTGGTTGGAGGATGTCCTTATATGACATTTGAAACATGTTACTATTAGAATCTATTAAGTTAACTAGTAGTAAACATTTCAGTTGCATTAGGTCAAAAGAACTGAGATTTTTTTAAAGTAATTTGTTAATTCTTGTAACAAGTGTTGACAAAACACATAAGATCATCCTCTTGAATATCTGGTTCTAGAATCAAATCAACTAAATTTTGAATTATAGCTTTCACTTTTATTCTTTGTTGCTCTGTAAAAATACTTTTATGTTTATTGTCCAAATCACGATTTTTCTATAATGCATATTGAGAAAATATTAGGGCTCTCTGAACATACACATACTTACACACACATAGAGACGAATTATTACTAGAGGATAGGAGCATTTTCAGCAAGAAAATCATTTCATTAGCATGTAGAAACATTTTTTTTAAAAAAGCAACCCCTGTTTTTCATCAATCAGACGGCTCAAATTGTCTGCTTCATTTTATTCTGCAACTAAAACATTACTAATGGAGGATAAGAGTATTATTTTGTATAGTAATAAAAAATTGATGAGTCCGAATAGAAATGACAATCTAATCATCCGTGTGAATATACTACTACATAGGTCAGAAACAAAAATTTATGGCTGTGATTTCTGTGAGAATCACCAAATTGTAGAAGCTTTAATGGTTGAGTCCAATTGAGAAAAGCAACAATTAACAATGCAAGAGCTTTGGTATGGGGTTGAATCTGAGAGTGAATAAGGTAAAAAGGGAGAGGGGGACAAATTTTGTGGAAAGGCAAAAAAGGTCCCTCACAGTAACACTTCTTAATTTGTTGTTAGGGACATTTAAGGAAACTAGAATGTGGCTACAATGCTAGCCTACTTCAGTCATATAGTAGGTTAGCATTGTACCCGTTTTTTTGCTTTCCATTAAAAGTTTCTAACAACACATCAACAATATTAGAGGATTCTTTTGTCTTCCCATCAATAACTTTCTTTCATTCCTTTCTATCTGTTTTTCTGCCCCTCTTTTTATTGCTTCTGCCCTCTCCATAAGTTCAACCAAAAGCCAAAACTTTTTTCCATTGCTCATTGTAGCTTTTCTCAAATTATTACCTTCTCCTTATGTCGTTTCTACATTCTGGAATTTTGATGTTACCTCCATTAAAGTTTTCATGACCCCATCCCACGAGAACTCATTGCTTCTGGGAAAAAAAGCATTACCACAATTTTTCGTCAGTTGAAGAAGAGATAACACTACAGATGCTTTTTTAGCTTGCATATTGCAAATAGGAGATTGAAGAATGCAGCAGGGATAGGAATTTTTTCCGCAGATATAGATGATTGATAAAATTTCCTTATTATTACTGTCTTGTTAGGAGCATTTTAACGGAAAGAGAAAATATGTGCAATGCTAACCTACCACCATGTAATAGGTTAGTATAACTTATGTATACACACACACACACACATATATATATATATACACACTATATTAGAAATATGAGTTAGAGTCCAGGATCGACATGTCTGTTTATTGGCATTAAAAATCATCTTAAGCTATGTTGCTCGAACTCTTAAAAATGCGACCGGTGTGTGTCGGATTCTCCAAAAGTAGTGCATTTTTGGAGGATCCGACACCGGTACGACAACATTTTTGGAGAGTCCGAGCAACTTAGATCTTAAGGGTGTTCTAGTCATTTGCTTCCTTTATTTAAGATATACACCGACTTAATAGTATTTTTCTTTTACCTTCGTCTTTTCTTCTAAATTTTGACACGTATATATATATTTTCAAGTACAAAACCTTAGAGATCAGTATATATCTTAAATTAAAGAAGCAAATAACTAAAACACTCTTGTCAATAAACAGACATGTCGATCCTGGACTCTCACTCATGCTTCTAGTATAGTAGAAATATATATATATATATAGATATATATAATAGGTTTTGCTAACCTACTATATGAATCTGTTGGTAATGGACAATATTGCAAGTTCATAAATTCAGACAAGAATTCATTGTGTGTTCATCATAAAAAAATGTTTGATCTTTATCCCTTTTTAGTTGTTTCAAGCTTGTACACGATCATATCCAACTCCTTGTAATGGACATAGGTTCAGCTGGGGAAATTATAGAAAATGTCATGCAACACTACTCGTACTCATATGTTATCTTCCCTTTTAAAAAAAGATCCAACTCCCTCGTTGATTTCCTCGTGAAATCTGCATAACTGTAAAAATAGAAATGCAAATCTCCAATTCAAAGTATGTTGTGTAAAAATAGAATTTCAAACTGACTGAAGATGTCTCGCCTTGCCTGGGTGCAAGTGTATTGTACACCAATGTATAAGCTGATTGAAGGTTGGATGAAACAGAGAATATCTGCCCGCCACTTTGGGCAAATAGAACTTATGTAAAAATTAAATTGTGGTGTTCGGTGGAATAAGTCTTTAAATTTGGAATCACGTATATGGTGTTGGAATGACTATTGAGTTTGATGTTTATAAGCCCCAAATTTAACCCTATTGAGCTGCATAGTTTCTTCAAAAATAGTCCATTCTACTTGATACTGTGCGATAATATAATTGCAAATTGGCCACTCTGCAGTCAGAATTTCCTGATATAAGGTCTGTTAAATGCTTCCATGATTTGCTAATGACTGTTTTATTTCATTTTGCTATATTGTTCTTGTGCTTTCTGGAAAATAACGAGTGTTCGAGTGCTAGCCTAAAGTTCTGTGTGGTTGGATTATTGTTTTTGTTTTTAATACGCCATAAGCTCCAAGTTGTAAGGCTGATGTGAAATGTAATAGTAATATTTTTTAAAGATTAACCAAGCATATGAAGCCGAATTAAGTCCTCTGTTTCCCCCTCATATAAGTTTTGCTTTGTTGTAAGAAGACTGAATTTCTCAAGTTATATTTTCTTATTTTTCCTTTCCTTCCACCCCTTTTGTCTGTGGACCGAAAATTTAGTTGTGCCCAAAAAATGCTTTTCAGGTTTGTGTTGTGTATGATTCAAACAGGGTTTCTCACTTTCTGATTTTTGTATATTTTGCTAAAAATTTTGTATCTTTGTCTTACTTCCTACCTGCCTTCCAATTTTTTCCATTTTTCTCTTGCAGAAACTGCTTCGAGCTACAGCTCTCTTTGGTGGTTCCATCATTTTGATGCGCCAGTATGGTGATCTCATGGCTATCTGAAGGATGATTGATATTCATTCTAAGCTTCAGATTTCAGTCGGATTAGGACCTAATCTCTGCCCTCCCCTCTTTCTGAATGAAGTGCGATTTTTTATGAACTAAAAGTAGTCATATTTGCTGATATGGATTTCTTATATTACCTAGGACAGTTTATTTCCTCATTCGTTTGTGTTGCCCCTTAGTATTTGAAATTCCTAAATACTCTATATATGTTTGTGACATGGATGGGAAAGAGCAGACTGAAGAAAAAAAGAAAGAATAAATTGAGCCTATTGTTCGTGTTTCCCTGTTAATTTTTTGGTAGGTGGCAATGAACAGAGCCTCGTTAGTAGGTCATATACCAAAATTTCATACCTGTGAAGAACCTCGTTAGTTGGTCATGTTTTTTGACAAGGTAGGGTAAACCTCGGTAGTTGGTCGTGTAACAAAAATGCCTGTTATTAACAGCCCTGAAAACCCTTCGTTAACACTTTGGCAGTGAGACTGTTTGGAACTGTTTTCACGCTCGAACCTGCATATTTATGCCAGAATTATTATTCAGTTGGTTCATTTCCACCCCAATCTCTTGCAAAAGGTTTTCCAAGAAAATCAGTAATCTGCTCAAGTTAAATCGAATGGTGTCATAGTCTTTGCAGTGAGTCATATAGAGATTTCCTCTCCAACAGGCGATCTCAACAAACATAATCTTAACTTCCGTCTCACAAGATCTGTGTTCTTTCCGAGTTCTCCTTCTTGAGCTTACTTTGTTAGAGCCTTCCCCATTAGCATGATTTATTCGTGGTATCACTTCAATACTGACTCTGCGGATCAGAGTGATGTGTGCCGTTCTCCATTTTGTTTGCTGGTCAGTGTATTATAATTTGGTAGTTTTATCAGTGAATTGTGTCAAATTAAGAATGCTTTTCCACTGGAGTTGCTTATTCAATCTTGAAAGAAAAAATTTGTTACCTGATACAACAATGACCTGAAAGTGTATAAATTTTGTTTACACTAACGTATATATTACTTAAACTCGTTTCTATAAGAGTTTATTTACGCACATATCAACATGAAACGCCTCTGCCGACAGAATAAGTTGGAAAAAAACCAGTCTATCTAATCCCAAAATATTTATTTATTATTGTTTCACAAGAGTCGGATGTTAAATCTTCGATCAAATATCCATATTAATATATTATTATTTATAATGAAGAGATTTGATCTTTATACTTTCTATGGTGTAGTTTTTCAATGTCTCATCTTTATTTCAAAAATAATTAAACGGAGGAGGTTCAATTTAAGATCGATAACTGATTAAACCAATAGTGTAAGAGCAAAGCGGAATAAGATTTTGAAATGCGTGGAGTATTCAAAAGTCAAATGTCAAATGTCAAATGTCAAAGTAGTAGCTGTCTTCCAGTTTTGCTGAGTATGCACTCAACTTGCTTTCTTCCTGGTCGACAATATGTATCTATCGTATCCTTTCCAAATCATTGACTTATTTAAATAAGATGAGGAGTTGACTTAAAAAAGGCTTCTATAAATCATAACTTAATAATCTTCATAATTTCAGTCTTCCACTTCACATCTTAATCTTGTATTATGGCTTTCACTAGCTATTATTTGATCCTCATTTATTCACTTCTCTCTATCTCTTCTTGCATAGGCCAAACTTCTTTCCAACCCAAAGGTGTCATGACCCAAAACGGAGGGTCATGAAGGGCAACCGGATCTTACTTGTCAAGCACCATTAATCATATATTTATCACCTAACCGTAATTAAGCATGGCCACGAGAGCCGACACGAGGTAACCTGCTGACACATAGAAATAATGAACTGGAAATGGGCTACGTAAAATCCTGCAACCAAAAGAACCCAACCTATGTACCGACAAGGCCATACACGACTACTATACACAAGACAACTGTCTACAAGCCTCTAAAGAGTATGTGACATCATAAGGTCGGGACAGGGCCCCGCCATACCCCTATGCATATCAAAAATAACGTACCACTACTAGACTGCAACTCTGGAACAAATAGAGTGCTCCAATGTCAGCTGAACCAGCAACCTACTAATGCAGACCGTCACGCTGTCTACCTAAGCCTGCGGGCATGAAACACAGTGTCCCCCAATAAAATGAACGTCAGTACGAATGATGTACCGAGTATGTCAGGCATGAAGAACAGCATAATAGAGACATGAAAGTAACATGAGACACGAAACAACCAACCAGTAGAGAATGCCTCCGAGGGCCATAATATGCCTAAGTGTCATACCTGTGCAGAATGCCTCTGAGGCCATAATATGCCTAAGTGTTAGGCACAATGCGGTTATACATATACATATGCGTATATAACGCAATCAAGTCTCTGTGGGCATCCCATCATATCATATCATATCATATCGGCCTCTGTGGGCATAATCATCATCATATACCAGCTGGTCAGGTGGTGGTGCGTATGTAACGCCGTATCCATTTTCCATCCCCTATATATATATAATGCATACCATATAGTAGCGTATATAACGCATGTGGGTCAAGGGTTATACATATACATAATGCATAAATGATACTAAGACACCCTGAATTTATCGGAGCGACGTAAGGTCGTTGCACCTCCGATTAACATTATGAATATTAACATCTTTCCCATATACCTCAATAGGAATTTAGGAACATATTTAGACATGCTTTGAAAATATGAATGAATAGCATGAACATCCTTAACTACTAAGAGTAGAATCATTTATGGGATAGTATTACGTTTACGTTTCGTTACATGAAACATGCCAAAAGAAGAAAGGATTTGTCGTAACATACCTTTGATATTAACCCTTCGATAGCTACTACAAAATCAACCTGTCCAGAATGCGTTAATCTTAGTTGTCCGTATGAGCCCGTATAAGGTCGTAGATGATGATTCGAACCTTGACTGCCTCCTTCATGGCGTCCCGCCAATTTAATTAATTATGAAGAAATCGCCAATTTGCTATGATCTAGAGGAAATCGATGTGGACATAACATCTATATCGTTCTTCGCATTTTGCTTCAACCAACGAGAATTTGCTAACCCGAATACGTTGCTGCCAACTTCTTCATATTGAAATTGCTCTAAATAAGGTGAAAAGAAATACATCTTCTTTGAATGATGACAACGTTGCTGCTCTACTAACTAAATAACATTTTGACACCTTTTTGTTAAGAAACAATGTTTAGCTAAATTGAGAATGTCTTTTATCTTGCTCCCAACGTTTCCATGTGAAAGTGGTCTAATTCATGTGAGAAGTAAGAGCTTCTAATTCATTGTGGAATTGGGGTCCGCCACTTATTTCATATATGCTAAAATCAATTCTTATCTCAATGGTATGAGTCATATGTTGATCTTTTGCCAAGGCTCCACGTGGAAAGGTGTACATATAAACTTATCCAAATTAAATACTCCATGGACCATGTGCCATTTTGTACACATATCGCTTATCCATGTAATCACTAATTATCTCCATGTCTTCCACTAATTCAACATTTACTCCATTACATACAATTAATTCTTGATCTTAATTCACTTAAATAATAGATCATTTTTGATACACCTCATATACTCTTTATCATAATCATGAAATATAATACCAGTCTGTAACCTCTTTTGGTACACACAAAAGATTATTTCTACTCACCGTCATCGCACTTTTAAGTCTGAATCATTTTAGGACTTCATCTTCTTATACAACGAGCCCTTTATTTACATGCTTGAATATGACCAAAATTCTTCGGGGCCCGGGTCTACTTTCATACGTCTAACTGTTCAAACCATCGCCCGAAAGTATGGGGTGTTACATCTTTTCCCCCTTAGAAACATTCGTCCTCAAATGTTGGGGATTTCACGTCTAGCTTTCTCATGATCACACTTAACCTCATACAACCGCCTTTTACCCGCGGACCAACCAATGACTACTACTTCCGTGCAGATATTCAATTCTTTTGATTTAAGCCTATGTAATTCATTCTAGTCTCACTTAATATCTATAAATCGGGCTCCTTCTTGGTTCTCAATGCAAAATTTATCTCTTGTCATTTCATATGCCCTTAATCCTTAACTTACCCTGAACTAGCCATTCTATTTACCTCTAGGCTCCTCGTCTGGATTGCCGGTTGTCTTTGTCTCCGTTGTGATTACACGCAAAAAAATATTATTACAGTTCTCCCGTAAAGAGTTAAACAACACATCTAACCTACCCCCAACTAGTTACTCAACATAAGGTGAGTCCGGGGTTTCTGAATACAAGGCACAAGGGTTCAAATCACGTATTAACGGTTCATCGGTGAAATCTCATATCTTATTAGCCTACTAGGACAATATTGTGGTCCTGTTACTTCTACTATGGTCTTTTTTTTACAATCTCGGCCTATTGCTACTAGAATATCATTCGTTCCCTTATAACAATTAATAAGTTGGTTAAGGATATTTGTGCTTCATCTCCTCTTCCGCCTCCCATGTCATCTCTCCTACATTCTTATTCTGTCATAGAACTTTCACGGGGGCAACTTCTTTAGTCCTCGACTTGCGGACTTGACGATCTAAGATAGCACTAGAAACCTCTTTATTGATAAGTCCTCTGTAACCTACACATCGTCAATTGGAATAATTTGGGAATGATTCCCAACACACGCTCTTAACATAGAAACATGGAAAACCGGATGAATAGACTAACTCCGAAGGCAAGTCCAATTCATAAGCCATTTGGCCGATTCATCAAATTATGTGATATGGCCCAATGTACCTTGGATTGAGTTTTCCTTTTTTTCCCAAATCTCATTACACCCTTCATAAGAGAAACCTTCAAGAAGACCCAATCATCTACTTGGAACTATAAGTCCTGCCGCCACACATCTAATTATGACTTCTGACGACTCTGAGCGGTTAACAACCGTTCTTGGATAAGCTTCACATTCTCTATGGCTAGGTGCACTAGGTCAGACCCAAATAATCCTGATTCGCCTACTTCAAACCATCCGATAGAAGATCTACATTTTCGTCCATACAAAGCCTCGTATGAAGCCATTTTAATGCTAACATGATAACTGTTATTGTACGCAAATTCAATAAGGGGTAAATGATCATCCCAACTCCCCTTAAAGTCCAATACACAAGCTCGTAGCATGTCTCGAGCGTTTGAATCGTACGCTCGGCCTGCCCGTCTGTCTGAGGGTGGAAAGTTGTGCTGAGATTAACTTGAGTGACCAAACCTTTTTGAAATGATGTCCAGAAATTAGTTGTGAACTACACACCTCGGTCAGATATAATAGAAATAGGCATACCATGAAGGCAAAATCTCCTTAACGTACAAATTTATGCAGTCCTCGGTAGTGTAGGTAGTTTTGACCGCCAAGAATTGAGCTGATTTGGTCAGTCTATCAACAATCGCTCAAATAGAATCAAACTTATGATAAGAGCGAGGTAAACCCGTAATGAAATCCATATTAATCATTTCCCATTTCCACATCGGGATCTCAATGTCCTGAGTCAAGTCGTCGGGCTTTTGGTGCTCTACTTTTACTTGCTGACAATTAAGACACTGAACTACCAACTCCGCAATGTTCCTCTTCATGTCGTTCCACCAATACATACCTTGGAGATCATGATACATCTTAGTAGATCCAGGGTTAATGGAATATCATGAGCAATGGACCTCCGTTATAATCTTATCTCGGAATCCTGCTACATTGGGAATACACAAATGGATCTTCCACCTGAGGGTCCCTCTCCCATTGTACTCGAAGGTTGTGGTTATCTTTTTGTTAAATATCCTTCCCGATCTTTCCTAAAATGGGATCTTCATCATGACGTTCCTTTTTTCCAGTATGAGGGATGACCCTACTGTGTTCTGAGTCATAGGGCTATTATTATTTGAATCCTCCAATCGGACTCCCACTTAGCTAGCTGATGCGTTCCCAAAGGTCAACTTCTCTCCTTAGTCCTCACATTAGTTAAGCCGTTTGTGGGTGAATGATTCTATTGTCAACTTAGCTTTGTTTACTAATTGGTGTGCTGAAAACTCTTATATTTGTACTATCTCAATTTTGAACACTTTATGGACAATGTTAAGGAATCTCCTTTACTTTCTCACTACTCGTAATTATAAACAACTTCTTTTATTTACTTTTTTTTGACACATGTTCACTCATTTTCTTACTTGTCGTACTCTTCTTAATTCTAGAATACTCTGGTATACATACGTAATCTCAAACATTGCTCTTGATTCCAATCCTTGGCGTTACTACCCCTTAAAGGATGAGTTGTTAACTTAATCCCTTATTCAGTACGTGGAAGATTCTGAAGAATTTGCATTACATGACATTGGCCTACAATATCCAAACCTGGTCATTATACTTAGATTCGAATTCCTTCACTTGCCTCATGGCTAAGACTTTCTGTCAATGGAGCTTTGGGAAAATATTTACTTGATCTCGTTAAGTTGTAAATCCATTACCTTATCTATCTCGTAGAACCTTTGGTCAATTCAAAAATGCTCATAGACATCTATATATGTCTGACATTTTATCTTCATTATAATGTAATTATCTCTTGACATATATCTTTAATGTCTACCTTGTATCCATTGGCATCATTGGCCCATTTTCACCCGTTTAGGTGCTAATCTCGAGCTTTACTCAGTGTTACTTCCGTTTATATATTTTCTGAGAGGTATGACTGCATATGTTGCGGAACCGATGCTTCGTATGTTTAGATCCAATTCACGGTGTTACATGACCCAATGACTTGTCAATCTTTCTTGTCTTATCATTATTAGATCTTCCATCGACCGAGTGCTCATTCGTCTTACCTTTGCATTTCCATTTTCAAGTTGCCGTGGGGGTCTCTTATCTCAAAGTATTTCTCATACTATCTTCCTGAACATCAGAGGTTCGTCACCTTTAGCCGAGAGTTCTTATTGTCCCTCCTCTACCATTGGTCATTACGTTGTTCTGGAGTAATCATACCTTTGTGAAACCTGCATAACTATAATCTCATTCACCTTTATCCTTCTTGTCGTAATCCTTCCTTCTATTCGTCATTAAACAAAAAACATTTCTGCCTTGATACCTGATCATACCATTCTATTCATACTTATTAACTGTTTTCATATTTCAACCATTCTTCGATTGTTCCATAGTTCTCATCCTCAATTGCCCGTAACAAGCTATTGTTATCCAGAGGTTATTTAGAATTGTAACATGCTGCACAATGAAGTCGAACACCTTACCAGTCCAATACCTATAGCATACCTTAGCTTACTAACATTGATACATGTAATTCTCAATAATACGCGGTATGGCCCTTTACGCACGGACGAGAGAATTATGTCCCCTTCCACTACCGTGGATAACTCGATCATTACATATGACTTGGGCTCACTATTTTGGGTACGTCACTTTACGTGATCTTTTTAAATTTACTGATGGTCACTCTTCAGACGATTCGATTGTGGCAATCTATTCTCGTTAATGATATCCCGGGAAAATTCCCAATCTATTCTAGGTAAGACATTACAATTTAGGTCACACATACATACCATATTCCCTCATTCTAATCAGCAAGAGTCACTGTAAAACGTGTAGATTTTCACAACTTACTAAACCTTCCAATGATGTCTTCTGTTTTTCATCTGTACAACTCATAATCATCTTATCCTTACATTTGCGCATCAATTTGGGACACTTTGGAACGTTGTGGCCATAGCTGTCACACTAAACCAACCCCTGTACCTTTGCGACATAATCCGGCATGCGCTCGACCATACTGACTACAAGATGGTCGGGACGGTCTCACTCGACCTTTACAACTTTGACCCTGAGATATCGGCATCTTTGAACTCTTTAAATATCGCTGATCCCTGACTAATAAATTCCCTAGGTTATGAGCTCTCTGATCCCTCAAGGGGCCTATCTCTATCAGATGCTCTAGGATGAAGTAGTGCCTGAAAGGCAACCAATTGATTCAATACATGCACCGCTCTCCTTACATCCTTATCAGATGGAGCCTGTGGTAGGACTGATGGTACGGGAGCTTTCCCCAACTCCTCTGGTACTATTAGATTCGTCGATACCTAGGAAAGCAACTTACTCATATCCTCTGACGGATCTGTCTCAATAGAGGACATACTACTCGCATTTACACTCAATCCAAACTCAATCTCCCTGCTAATCATAGCCTTGTTAGAAGAAGGCATTGATGTAATCATAAACACGATAAGGTTTACAGAGAGAATTTTTACAACTCAGCTCTATAGCACGATTTTAGATCAGGGAAGGTAAAAATCATCCTAAATGCCCTGCCTGTCTAAGGTTGAATCTGAACAGAACTACATCAGTTGGCCACTGTACCAAGTCATGCTTGTGACTATTCCTGGCCAGGTTCAACAATGATGGTTGTTGTAAAACCCCTGGAAACCTCTTCATTAATACTTACATTGGTTGTTACTGTACAGGATGTTTTTTCGTCAAATGAACACCAAATTGTTTCAATGCCAAAATTATTGTACAGTTGTGTTTAGTTCTTGCAAAAGGTTCTATAGGGACTTGAGGACTATGAAGGAGCGCCTCTCCTCAATTTGCTTAGGCTTAGCTTCCCAAGAAAATCTGTATTTTGCTTCAGATAGTTCTTCCAATACAGATGTACTCCCAGAGCCTCATCGACATTTCATTATCACAAGATCCGTCCTCTTACTTGATGAACTTGGTTGTTTGGTAGGGTGTATAAGAATAATGTTGAATAGAGTGTATTAGAAATAACATACATTGCATAATTTTTTTTAAAAAAAGTGGTTGTTTACAAAAATAACCTCCATACTATACTATATAAGGGACTTAAGGGAAATTGTGTCTTGAACGTGCTTATGCATGTATTAAAAACTCTTGCATTGCTAATAGTACCATGGTTTGTTATGTATTAGTTATGTATAGGATAATAACAAATATGATGTATAATTAATGCTTGTATTAGTTATCTATTGATTGAAAAAGAAAACCAAACAAGATATTACTAATGCATGTATTATTTTCTCTTATGCATCCTACCAAACAACCCTAGCTAAGAAGGGATGTGTTTAGTTGTTACGTGAAAATCTCAACTTCATTTTCCTTGACTAGTTTAATGCTATAGGGAGTTGAGAAATACATGCATAGTATTAGTTGGTGTCATGGAGTCGTATTTTTGTTAATAAAACTGAATTATACGCCGCGATTATGCAAAATTTAAGTATCTATTTCAAGTACTAGTATTATTTTTACAATGGCTTAATCAGGAAGCTAGCTCTGATTATCTACTTAGTAAATGCGTAGCCATGCTTATATTGGTCCTTCTACATCTAAATATACAAGTTTTTGTTTGTTTACTGAAAATGAAATCAATAAGATCTCGGAGATCTTCTTTCTAATTTCAGATTATTAGATTTGAAAATTTTTAAAAAGTTGTGCCGTCAATTGATTTTATAATTCTTTATAAATTCGTTTTTAGTTTTATATCTTTTTTCTAAAAGATTTTCGTATCTGTGCGTAAGAAATCTGAAAAAATTATTTTCTTCCATCGGGATATAAGTGATTATAGGTCATTTCCTCGTTGAGTTTAAGATGGGCAATTGATTAAACCAAGAAAGAGCAAAATAAATTTTGAAATGCGTGGAGTATTCAAAAGTCAAATGTCAAAGTACGTAGCTGTCTTCCAGTTTTTCTGAGTATGCACTCAACTTGCCCATCTTAAAAAATAAGCTGAGGAGTTGACTTAAAAAAGGCTTCTATAAATCATAACTTAATAATCTTCATAATTTCAGACTTCCACTTCACATCTTAATCTTGTATTATGGCTTTCACTAGCTATTATTTGATCCTCATTTATTCACTTCTCTCTATCTCTTCTTGCATAGGCCAAACTTCTTTCCAACCCAAAGGACTCATCCTTTCTGTGACAAAAGACTCATCTACTCTCCAATACATCACCCAAATTGGCCAAAGAACTCCCCTTGTGCCCATCAAGTTAACAATTCATCTTGGTGGACAAACTCTATGGGTAGACTGTGAAGATGGTTATGTGAGTTCCACTTATCGACCGGCTCGTTGTGGCTCAACTCAATGTACCGTCTCCAAAGTTAACACTTGTGGAAACTGCACCACCACTCCTAAAATTGGCTGCAACGACAATGCATGTAATAACACCCCAGAAAATCCATTCATCAAGACTTTATATGATGGGGGTGAAATTAATGAAGACGTTTTATCGATACAATCCACTGATGGATCAAATCCTGGTGAATTTGTTAAGATCCCAAGTTTCATTTTCACTTGTACTCCTACATTCTTGACTGAAGGTTTGGCTAGTGGGGTGAAAGGTACTGTTGGATTGGGAAGGAATCGTATCGCGCTTCCTTCCCAATTAGCTGAAATCTTGAGCTTTCCAAGAAAATTTGCTGTTTGTTTGAGTTCATCCACACAATCTCCTGGTGTCATATTTTTTGGTGATGGACCCTATATGATGCTTCCAAATATTGATGTCTCTAAAAATCTCGTCTTTACGCCGTTGATCACCAACCCTTTTGGTACTGGAGCAGTTCGTTTCCTAAATGAATCATCCTCAGAGTACTTCATTGGAGTGAAATCTATTAGAGTGAATGGAAAACCAGTGACAATTAACAAAAAGTTGCTCGCAATTGATAAGAGAGGAAATGGTGGAACCAAAATCAGCACGGGGAGTCCTTATTCAATCTTGGAATCTTCCATTTATGATGTTGTGACTAAAGCTTTCATTGACGAGTTATCTAACGCGACCAGAGTGGCTGCTGTGTCACCTTTTGAGACTTGTTTCAGCTCAAAAAGTGTTGGTAGCACGAGGGTCGGACCAGCTGTTCCTGCTATTGATCTTGTGTTGCAGACTACACGAGTTTATTGGAGGATTTTTGGTGCAAATTCAATGGTGAAAGTTGGCCAAGATGTGATCTGCTTAGCATTTGTGAATGGAGGGCTTAATCCTACTACTTCAATAGTTATAGGAGGATATCAACTTGAGGACAATCTTCTACAGTTTGACCTTGTTAGGTCAACACTTGGTTTTAGCTCATCCCTTTTGAGCAGCCAAACTACATGTGCCAATTTCAACTTCACATCTAAGGCTTAAAAAGCTGCCTTAGCACTATCTTTTCCCCATCCAAAATTGTTGTACGAAAGAGAAGAAACAAACAATGATGAAACTTCATAATAAATTCTTAGAACTAGTTTCTACAGAATTATGCAAACTTCTTTCAGATTATTATATTGTTGCCATATATCTAAGTTCCTGCAGATACACAGAATTGTATTGGTAAACAGTTATCATAGCTTATGGTGGAACCTTAAGCTCTGAATTGCACAGAAACCTTGCATAATCAATACTTGCCAACCCTCAGACCTAGTCAATAGGTCTGCAAAAGCTTCTTGAGTACACAAATTAATAAATAAACTACTCACGGATGATCAAAATCTAAAATTTTCCATTAGAGGGGATCCCTTAATGAAATGTTGCACCATCATTAAATAGTGAATACACAACAAAGTATGATAAACTACTAAAGGTGCAAAATGCTGAATGTCAATGAGACATTTACAACTACTTTACTAACCAATCCTAGTGAGCATTCAGACTTAAAAAGATAGCAAAAATAATCTAATATTCTCAATTCTGCTAGTCTCATTACATAGAAATATTCATCTTAGACATTTCTTCCAGCAAGTATTTGGATTCTGCTGCATAATCAACTGGAGCAACAGCCCTGACTGTTATCCTTTGCCTTTTCTCATTGTTGTACTCTTGTGGTGCAACACTGACCCGGAAAAGATGAGGAACCCATGTAGCTTCCTTCAATTTCATTTGATATGCAGTTTCTCCCTCCTGAGAAATAGGAATATTTAGATAAGTTAGCCACAAACTGTTGAGACACAAAACAAACACAACAAAAAAAGGTTCTGTGAACTATTTTACCTCAGATTTAAGCTTGTCGAGTTCATCAGCAGAGCATCCAAGTGTTTTCTCTGCTTGATCGTTGAAGACAGAGAGCCAAGCTTCGCCACTTGCATCAGAAACTTCCAATGCCATTATATATCTGGGATCAACACATAAAGGTAAGGACATAAGTAGGCATATTTACAGGTTAATTGTAGGTTTAAGATGACAAAATATCCAATTTTCACCTCAAACTACACTCAGCATCATTCTTTTGGCATCCTTCACACCAATACCCAGACCCAAGAGCATCAGTAACTTTCTTGTTACATGTCTTGCAAGCCCGATACCACATAGTTTGATCAGGCTTAATGAAACTTATATATGCCTTCATGCTGAAAAACACAGGCTGCCAAACAGGAAAAATAAACAGTCGAGTACAACAATGTTACATAATGCTCCGTGTATTAACAAGTCCTATTTCCTGGGTTAAGGATATATACCTTGTCCTTGCCCAAGGATGGGTTACTAGTTATATGAAGCAACGAGACTATCAGAGTACATAGATCGTGCTCCACTCTTGGTAGAGGGGCTCATACCAGAACCAATAGATGCTAGTGAAGTTATTTTCCTTCAGAATCATTCCTGAACAGAATAACAGTGTGGCCTTTAACAAACTGATACTATAAGAGAAAAGTAATACCCTAGTAAAGTCAAGTCATACCAAGATCTCAATTTTTTGGCCTCAGGTAAATCTGGATTCACAACAATATTACTTTTGCTTAATGCCGATAAAGATACTCCTGAAACACAATTAAGGAACTATGAGATTGGGACAAATAAGAGATCATGCATATATGAACAAGTTCCGTATGAAGAGGAGCAATTACCCTGGAAGTCTCCAACTTTAAGTGATTTGATTGCAACTACTGGAGATTTATCAGCCACGTCTAGCAGTTCTTGTCCAACGTTGGTGGCAAGATCATTCCAAAGAGACACAACAACAGTCTTATTCCTGATACAGCAAGTACAAATATGTTAAAAATTCAACTTGCTACAGAAAGTCAAAATATACAAGAGAATCGTACAGTATTAAAACATACGTCTCATCTGCAATAGTTATGTCATGCTTTGGAACTGTCTCATTGTTACTCTTCCTCCGTATGTTCATCTTAGGAGATACACTTTGGACCACCCCAATTACATCTACAATTCATTAATTGAAAATATCAGTCCATAATAAAGGGTATGAAAAGACAGCATAAAGCATTTAAGAGTTGGGTTTGCAATTTCTTACCAACAAGCTCCCTGCCATTGACATATGGACCCAATTCATCAATCGGGACAAAGCTAAATTTTGTTTCTGGAATAAAAGCTGCTTCAT
Source organism: Anisodus acutangulus (assembly GCA_029783415.1). Classification (NCBI taxonomy): domain Eukaryota; kingdom Viridiplantae; phylum Streptophyta; class Magnoliopsida; order Solanales; family Solanaceae; genus Anisodus; species Anisodus acutangulus. The sequence goes on along the minus strand of CM056506.1, from coordinate 8,023,410 downwards.
TAATAGCCTCTTCAACTTGGGAATTTTCATTCAAAGTCATCTCATAATTATTTTGTACAGTTTTGAACTGCTTATTAGCAACCCTAAGAGTACCCTTTGATATGTAATAGACTTTCCCCAATTCAAACTTGTCAAAAAACTTCCTTGCAGCTTCATTAAACATTGTAGCTTGTATTTGAGTACCCTGAATGTAATGAAATTAAAAGGTCAAACCTTGCTAGTTATACAATCAAATTATTAGATAATTAAAATTTTGCTTACATCTTCGTCTGTTAATTCAACATTGAACACACAGCCTTCTCCTCTAGCATTCTTGTACGTTCCCTTGCTAGTTACACGAACCTTAATTGCCCAATTTCCTTGGTAAGGATTCAAAGAAACAAGTGGCTAGATTGCCATTCGAGCAGATGGTGCCATACTGAGATTAACCCACACATTAATCAACCTTTCAGTACATACATATCATAACGAAAGTTTAGGTAACAAATGAGAAATATGAAAAGGAACAGAAAAAACTTGCTTTCCATGTTGTTCATGAACAATTTGAGCAGCCAATTTAGTTTGAATTTCCTGTTTTGGTTTCAAAATTTCATCCTGTTTCAGCTTCAAGACAATGTCAGTCTCTTCACTTTTCACTTCAACCTTGTACTCGCCTCACATTTAGTTACAATCAAGTACCTAAAGCAAATTAGTTAATTCATTGATGTCAAATATAAACAAACCTTCAAGATCGTAAAGACTCTGACTTTTCATTCTTGGTTGGGATGTCATTGAGGGTGTAATCAATAACCCGAATATAAGACGCCGGTTCTGTATGGACCCATATATAACTTCAGATGACAAACTGGATTGCAGATATTTTTTTAATTTTGTCAATAAGATATCATTTGATATTTTAAAGACAATAAAACTTAGATAAATCTGAATAAACAATTTGACAACCACAGCAAAAACAACCTTACATCTCAAAAGGACTGAAGGGGGATTTATATACTGGAGGGGTTTTGACTTTACTGGCGGGAAATGTGTAAAATTTTTGGTTGGGTCTGTATTTTGTTATGAAAGTGGAAGCGGGGGAAATTGTAAAGGAAGTGAGGATTTTTTTAGTATTATAAGCGTTTGTTTTGAGAAATACGCGCCATCCCAAAAAATTGTCATAGTTACTTTTTAGAGAGCCTATAATTTTTTCTAATATTTTCTAAATATTTTGAATTATTAACTATTACTTATATGACTTATAGTACTTTTTATATAGTTTCTATTGGATATAATTGTTGAAATCAAAGCAGTACGTGAAGTAAATAAATATTACTGTTCGAAAGAATAAACTAACAACCAAAATTATAATTGCCGCAAGCTTGTTGAGTCTTGAATCTTGATAAATCTGAAATCAAGAAACACTAAATTTGGATTGTTATAACTATGGTTGAGTCGAGAGATGACTCTCTGTATTTAAGACAAGATTGCCCCGTATATATGTTTTTACGTTAGCGGACAATAGTCTCCCAAGATAAAAACAACAACTAATCAACACTACAAAACAAATAGGTTGATTCTGACGAAGAAAACAAACATGAAACAACTTGCTGAAGAATGTAAAATTTAGAGGAAAATGAAGAGTTTCTGTTCTTTTCTTTCTACTGTTTCTGTATCTTTTCTGCTGCATTTTTCTGTGTTCTTTCCTCCCTCAAATATGTTTCAGGTCTCAAAATATATAGTGTATGAGGAGAGGTGTTAAGAGGTCCTTTAAGAGGTATAGTCATGGCCAGAAACGTTTTAGTAGCCCAGAAGCCCGAGACCTGAGCCCGGCCCGGACCAGACGGGACGGGCAGGCGGCGGCGGCGCGCGTGTGGACTAGCCTCGAACCCAAGCACACCTAGGTCCTCCGTCCTTCAAACACATGGGTTACCCCTTGTGGTCCCAAACTCTTATCTATTTGTTAGGCTTATAAAAAGAACAATTCTTTATTTTTCCACCGATGTGGTAGATTTGTCCCACACCATATTTTCATGCCTCAAACACCTTACTTAGTGGACTAATAACTCTTTCATTTCTTAACGAAATTTGACGATCATTTGCCCTACGGTCATCTACTCACTTAGTAGATTATGCACGTGTGAAGAATCAAAGACTCCAACATGCGAAACCCGAGTGTTTAAATCATTAAAGATGGGTGGACGCAACCCCCATCAAAGGCAAATTTCCAACAATCCCCTCTTGAAAGAGAATTGGTGCACACAGGGTGCCAAACTTCAGCAATCTTTCAACGGAAAGATATTGAATTAGGAGAGGTAGCTTCCGCTTTGAACCTTCCCTAGTTGAATACCACCGGACTTACTTACTGCGCGGTGAACGTGATGTCTTGAACCTTCAGTGTTTAGTGTAAGCCAAGACAATGATACCAACACAATAACTCCCCTTATTCATTTTCATTCTTATTGTTCTGTCCGTTGTGGCTGTGGACACACTTGGATTCTTAAGTACGTTCATTTGAGGCGGCCTGTCCTCGCACTTAAATAGGTGATCTCCTACAAGATATCCTGCTATACCCCACTTCACAAGTGTTAGAAATCATTAAAAGTTTTTTCAACCTTAACCTCAACCGCTTGATGATCGTTAAAGGTTTGGAAGCTTAACCTTTACCCACCATGCAGGTAGCACTTTAATGTCTATCACGGGAACGGCTTTGGATTCATGTTTCTTTACAGAAATCATCATCCGAAGTGCTCTTGCTTCCACCGCTCAGCCAATCGAACCTTTGCGACTTAGTTTTCCCATTGAACCAAATTCTTGGGATCTCCAGTCAGTATGGTTGGGTTACCACCGCAAAAGTTCGTATTTTTAGGGTTTTTAAGCCTATTCCCCTAGACATGAGAAATTTTTTATCTTCGGGTAGTCCTTTAGTTAAAGGGTCCGCTATATTATCCTTTGATGTAATCAACGGGAATGACACCCTTGGTGATCAACTGCTATAAGGTCTTATGTCTCCTACAGATATGTCCAGACGTCGTCATCCGTGACCTTCCTAAAGCCGATCGGCTAGCTACAGTGTATAACTGTCGAAGGCACGGGTTTCTCCCAATAAGGGACGTCCTCTAAGGAGTCGTGAAGTTACTCAACTTCTTATCATGCTTTGTTTAAAGCGATAAACTCTGATTCCATCATGAATCGGCCGATGCAGGTTTACTTAGAGGATTTTCAAAGATACACCATACACATCCACTTGTGGCTTTGGTGTTCTTCAAGTCCGATGTCCAGTTTGCATCACTGTGTTCTCCCAAAACCGCTGGACATCCAGAATACCATAATCCGTAGATAAGTGAATATTTCAAATATCGTCATATTCGATTTAACGCTTTCTATTGATTATTTTTAGAATCACGAGTGAACCTTAGTTCAACTGATCTACTTTGTAAGCCGATACCAGGTCGATTATTGTTGAAAAATACATTGAACTACATGTGACCTGCGCATATCACTCCTGGTATATGGATGCACCATGATTTCAATCAATTCTATGATTCATATCCATTGGTGGCTTCAACGAGACTGTCAACTACCTCACAAATGAGTTTGCAATTAGACAAGTCCGTTAGATGTCTTAGAAATTCCAATTCCTAAGATGTCTTAGAAATTCCAATTCCTAAGATGTCATATGTGATACACATATCTTTCATATAGAGACTTTTCTTTCAACATGAATTCCACTTTTAGACTGTTGGTTTTCTAATTTCAGAGTCAATATTTATGTTGTCAGATTCATTGTTTCTATTTAACCTGAAACTTCCAGGACCAAAATGTAAACATTTCAGGGACCAAAAAGAAAGTTCAAGAATAAGCCCAACAGTCCAACAAACCAACTATGATCCTCCCCTTCCAACTCTTCGGTTAGGAAAGTTGTCTCAACATCCACGTCACGCAAGACTGCAATGGCCCTGGATGTTAAGATATTCACAGGGGAGCACATGTCCAAGTAGCCGAGGCCTTATACTCGACAGTAGATCCATCTACTTTGTACTCAATTTGAGTATCCACTTTTATAACCCAAATGTTCTTTTCTCGGAGGAAGGTCAACCATTACAGTGGTATGGTTCTATCTGATGGAATCTATTTCTCTCTCTGCAACTTTTTTCCAAAGCAGTGCTTCTGGAGATGACGATTCTTTGTTAATTGTCCATGGTTCATTCTCAACCATGCAAGCTAGAAGGCCTGGAACACGTCTTTGTCCCCTCTTTGCTCCGTCTCGGTTCAACATCTAGAATCCCTGAGTTCTGTAGATCTGGAATTAAGTTTTGGATAGTCAGCAACTTCCGAGTCCTGTAGATATGGAACGTCTAGTTCCGGACAATCAGGCACTCGCGGGTTCTTGTTAACCTCGAGCAATTACTTATTTTTCCTTCTCAATGAAGGTTATATTTAAAGAATTCAGCATGCTTCGCTCCAAGAGACGATAAGCACTACTGTTATTTGCAGATCTAGTGGATATGCAATCTACAGTCTTAGGTCCAACTTAACCTATTTCGGTATTCTAACCTCTACCGAGCCACCCCACATCACAACATTTGTAGGTGGGATCCTTTCCATGTTTCACATGGAGGGTTATCTTTATCCTTATGCGGAGTTCTTTTGAGAATCGCATTAGCGGTAAGGATTGCCTTGCCCCAGATATTTTGGGCGTACAACTTTGCGCTTGTCTAACACTGTTACACTGAGGTGAGTACGGAGTAGTCGTTTGATAAATGATGCTTCACATTCTCCCTCTCTATCACTACAAATTTCTCAATCTGTAGGCTTAGTTGATTTTCAACTTCTATTTTATAGCGCTTATCCGCTTCAAAAGCTTCATCTTTACTTTTCAACAAACAAAAGATGTAATACATTGTACCATCATTAATGAAGGTCACAAAGTACTTGTCTCTCCCTCTATTTTGTACAAACTTCAAATCACACATGTAGGTGTAACTAAGTTCTAGAGGAGCGATGCTTCTTTTGCTATTCCTTTGATGGAATGGAAAGGTGATTTTGTCTCTTCGCCCACCTCACATTCATTTTGAGGGTTTATGTCGACAGAAGGCAACAGTCTCAACTTAGTTAGCTTTTGAATGACTTTCTATTTAACGTGTCTTAATCTATAATGACATAGATGCACAAATTACAAATATATCATTCATTTGGCTACAGACATACTGTACCATTCTTATTTATTACAGACCTGTTGGACTAGTCTCAAACCAGCTTGACTAACAACGTCCTCTGAAACCAAGTTTGGGACATGTATCACCTTATTTTAGAGTGATCCCATTCACTGGAGTCCTTTTTAAGGACAACCTCTCCAACCCCTTCTATTTTAGAGGCGGTGTTGCTTCACATGAACAACCTCTTGCCCGTGGTTAGGGCATAACCGAATCATATGTGATCTGGATACTCTGGCCCACTCCAGTTGCTTTTGCAGACTGAGTGTCCAATTTCTTTTCTGCCTTTCTTTTGGCCTTCAGATCATTTAAGACCTGGAAACTATGGCCCACCACACTAGGTGTCAATTACTTATCTGCCTTTCTTTTGGCCTTCAGATCTTTTAAGACCTGGAAATTCTGGCCCACATCACTATGTGTCTATTACTTTTCTGCCTTTCTTTTGGCCTTCAGATCTTTTAAGACCTGGAAATTCTGGTCCACTCCAGTCGCCCGTAGGCTTTGTACGACTGAGTGTCCAATATCATCCTATCAAATGAAGGATCTTCTGTCAGATAGTGTGACAGGTTCAACGTCTTAAGATAAACCATTATCTTTTAGTCTTCTTTCCTTGAGATTGGTGCCCAGACAATTCCTGGCGCTTGCTTAAGAGTGGTAACAGTTTTCGCACATTCAGTAGATCTTTCTCCCTCGTATGTGCTAACATACTTTACACACTTTTAATAATTACACCCAAAAGAACGGATCTTTTAAGTTTTGTTTACAAAAATCCAATCTTTAAACGGGAAGGAAGGTGAGATTAAACTTCTAATTTTAAAGCATAAGGTATATAATTTTTCTGGAAAATATTTTCATATTCCTAGCCTTACATTAAGTCATTTTAATCAGACACCATTTAATCTTATTTTTGACAAGGAAGAAAAATAACTTATCCCAGTTTCGGATTCTGGCCCACTTCGTCGGACTAAGTGTCCATTTTCTCCTTACCATAATTTGGATCCTTTGTCTGGGACAGATATAGACACTCTGCTACATGATAGAATAACATATTCAATCTTATCCTTTTGTCCCAGTTGACATCTTCAGCCTTCCGTGGGCGCTTGTTCCCACCACTCTCGGGAGCGGTAACATCATCAACACCTTGACCGTCAACAACATAATCAGAACTGTCTTCTACCAGAAAACCACAACCATATCCAGATTTGATCACACAACTGTTGACCGGCATCTTAAAAACACTAATACAATCTTATCTTAAAATTATTGGATATAATTGTTGGAATCAAAGCAGTACGGGAAGTAAATAAATATTACAAGTGTTCGAAAGAATAAACTAACAGCCAAGATTATAATTGCTGCAAGCTTGTTGAGTCTTGAATCTTGATAACCTGAAATCAAGAAACACTAAATCTGGATTGTTATAATTGTGGCTGAGTCGAGAGATGGCTCTATGTCTTTAAGACAAGATTGGCCAGTATATATGCTTTTACGTTAGCGGACAATAGTCTCCCAATATAAAACAAGTAATCAACACTACAAAGCAAATAGGTTGATTCTGACGAAGAAAACAAACATGAAATGACTTGCTGAAGAATGTAAAATTTAGAGGAAAAGAAAGAGTTTCTGTTCTTTCCTCCCTCAAATTTGTTTCAGGTCTCAAAATATATAGTGTTTAGGAGGAGGAGAGGTGTTAAGAGGTTATCAGAAGAAACCCAGAAGCCCGCGACCAGCGACCCGAGCCCGGACGGGCGGCGACGCGCATGTGGGGCTAGCCTCGAACCAAGCACATAGGTCCTCCCTCCTTCAAACACATGGGTTACCCATTGGGGTCCCAAACCCTTATCCATTTTTTAGGCTTATAAAAAGAATAATTCTTCCTTTCCCACCGATGTGGTAGATTTGTCCCACACCATATTTTCATGCCTCAAACACTTTACTTAGTGGACCAATATCTCTTTCATTTCTTAACGAAATTTGATGATCCTTGGCCCTACGATTATCTACTCACTTAGTAGATTATGCACGTGTGAAGAACCAAAGACTCCAACATGCGGAACCCGAGTGTTTAAGTCATTAAAGATGGGTGAACGCAACCCAATCAAAGGCAAATTTTCAACAATTTATGAATATGTAATTTTTACTTCAAAAAAATTTAAAGATTCTTTGTCCAAATCTCATAATATGAATCAAGATAATCTTTTTGGGATGAGGGAGTAAACTATTTTAATTTTTTTCCATTATAAATTGTTGGTTGAAAAAAAAAACTAATTGAGTTTTTATAAAAATAAAAAAGAAGACATTTTCGATGTATTTTTTAGACAAATATCAACAGTTTAGAAAGGATCTTGTTAGTCTATTAACATTTCCTTCCGAACTCTTAGCCGACTAGCTACTAAACCAAAAATTGTGTGTTATCTACTTCTGATTAAATCATAGAATACTCTGGGTAATTAATTATATCTATCGTTTCTTTTCTTTTTTCCAATATTACAGCACAACGAATAAATATATGAAGCTTTGTCTTATCTACTAAATCAAAAATAAGATGTCGTAGTCGTATATAGTTGGTGATTTGGTGGTATTTGCAATTTAAACCATAGTAAAAAATAGATGGATAAATTTAAATATTTTCTTTAAAGTGTTTTGACACGTGAAGTCATCTATCTTATGTTGGTGTTTTGTTAGTGATATGGGCAATAACATGACATTTTGTCAAGGATATGAATAGACCAAAGTAAACGAAAAATAAAATTGAATACTTTCTGAAAGACAATTTTGAATCTTTTTCCTTTTTCTCAATTTAGCATAAGACCAAAGTACATACGTATGTCGATCTTTATGTGATTTGATTTTTTCAGTGTTTTCTTGAAACCCCTACATTTTGCTGTGTCCCTTATTAGGACCTCGATTGAATGCATTAATCACCACAATCCTCATAAACCTATGCTCGATTTTTTTCACAGAAACAAGACTTTTATTAGTTATTTAAAGGATCGTACAACATCATTTACAACTCAACTTGAGAACATCAACCTATGCTTGATTGACATATGCAATCTCGCCCCTACATTTTTCTGTGCCCCTTATTTCTTTACGTATGTCTCATCAAAATGTAAAAACCAGATCAAGAATCCCTCTCCATAGTTCTTAGACAAGACAAAATAAAACTAAAAATGATCTTCATCAATAAACAGCCTAGTTTTACACAAAAAATAATCATCCAGAATAGGAATTACATAACTGGTGGTCACTGGGTTCAGTAAATGAAGCTTGACTGGGGCTTGAATTAGATTTTCTTTTGTTTTAACATGAAACCTGGTACAGCTTAAATAGCAGTAACTTAATAAAACTCAGTAAAGAGCCTTAGCTAACGAAGGTGAGGATTGCCCAAGACCGTATTAAAGATACCAAATGCCTATTAACCCACCGATGTGGACTCATAAAAAAATATACTACAGTTCTCTCATTTTCTCCTTGCATTCCTTTTTCCCACTATAAACAACTCAAGCTTAAACAAATGCCTGGTGCACGTTTCACCAGCAATGGGCATAATATCTTTTTTTCCTTGTTTGGTAACCAAAAGAATAGCAAACAGAAATACACATCATGATCAGTCTTTCAGATTACATTAAGAGAAAAAAAAATGCAATCTAAACCCCAGCACGGAAAAGGGAGAGGGAAGTGGGAGACAGCAAAATATTCAAGTTTCAGGACAAGATTGTAAATGAACATATAACACTCCTGAAAGTAGGAAGAAACAAGATTTCTCTTTCTCTATACAGTGAAAATTTTGATTTACAACTAACCGATCATGTCAAAATGGAAGGGGGAAACTTATAAACATGTAAGGTCTCTAATTTCTGACTCATCAGCATCAAACAAAATCTGGAAAAAGCTCCTGTTCATTTACCTTTGACACAACAAAATTCAAAAAATAGAATCCCATAAGTCCTTTCTTTGTTTTGCTTCATCCGACTTCTGCCTGGACACAATAACGGAAGCAAAGGTTTTTGATGGAGGCCTTCATAATCTTCTAATTACAACTCTTGGACCAAACTCAGCTCTCCAAAGGACAGACCAGTAAACCGGATGATCAAGTGTCATCATACTTCACGAAATGCATCAAAGTAGCGCTGTCAAACACAATCTATATACAAGAGTTTAATTGGTCATTGCTTTTTTTATTGTTATTCTCCAACCAATGTCGAAACTTTAAGTCCTTTTTATGAATGTTGTTGCTCCCTTACTACCAAACTAGCCAGCCATGCACTGCATCTGGACTAATCATATTATTCCGGGAACCATGCAACCACCATTCTGTATAACTCATCACTCAAAACCATGAAGATTCATTGCCAGAAACAAAGGGACTATCAGGAAAGCAATCCTAGGAACCGAAAGAGCAGCATGAGAAGCAAGGAAACCATTTCGTTTTCTCTGCATTTTCAGTTGCTGTCGGGGTCTTTTCCTCTGATTGAGGCAGCGGCTCAGTATGTGGCTCTGTGTGCGGTTCTGCTGATTCTAACTGAGGCTGCTTCTGCTCTGTGCTAGATTCAGCTGGAGCAGCCATGTGCACTGAATAATTTTTATCCAGGTCCCCTGCCAACCTTCATTTTATTCAGATGGGTAGGTCAATCTCTCATTAAAATTATATGAAAACACATCCTGAATACTGGCATACACATGGAAATTGCAAAGAAGCATAATGTTCACATTGATATCCTTCTGATAGTCATATCTATGCAGAGACAATTCATTTAATCTTTCAGTTTCTCTTAACATTTTATTCAAGTGCCAACCCTGACTCGACCACACAAATGAGGATCAGAAAAAGAAATCTATCAAAAGATACATGTCTATGTTACCTAGTGGAAGATCAGAGTCCAGAAATAAAGTTGATTGTTTAAATGATGAAACCACAATATATGTTCATAGTAAGTAGCAAACAGGTCATGCAGAAGTAATGTAGATGTCCCACTATACTTCTGTGCCCAGAAAGAGAGATAGAAAGAAGTAATGTTCCCATGAGAAATGATATTCGACATTCTAAATGAACAGTAAGGACAAAATTTTGCCAATGTATCATATGAGAGTTTGAGTATAGACTGCCTACACTGGAAATGCAAAAGACATTGTACTGGTTCCACTTTCCATTGACTTATGACAAATACGTCCCGCAGCACAAGGCCCTTCATGATTTAGATCTTCATTTCCTCTTGAGACATCCACTTCAGCTATTTCTATCTCATGACTTGACTGGCAAGGAGAGAAGTCACACATAGCAGGGGATGGGAAAAAGTCTCGAGGAGTTCCTACCTCACCCGACTGCCAAAAACTAGCATCTTTGGTAAAACTCATAGTTCCCATGTGAATGCTAAATAATGATTCATGAGAAGTTACACTCCACTGTTCTGTATTTGCAGACTCGTCTCTAGCAAACACTGAAGAAGGGATTCTATAAGATTTGTTTGCGGAGGGCTCCATTACTTGCATGGGAGGTGATTCTGTGGTTGACGAATTGCCAGAGCTTGACCTGGAAGAATATTGAGTCGCTTCTGACTGTGACATGGAGGGTGGCACTTCAGGTTTTAAGGGTTCACTACTCATGGTAGAGCTCCCAGAAACAGGCTTTTTGTTGTCTGAAAACCGCGATTTGTCATCCTTATCAAGTTTGGGTAAGTTATTAGTATTAACTGTGTAATCATCAGATTCACAATCAGCCTTTCCAAAGGGGTCATTCAGTGTCGAGTCAGGTGATGTATTGCAGAAAGAGTCTGAGGAACTTAAAGTTTTACCGCGAGGGGAGACTTTAACTCCTGTAACAGCAAGGGTAGGAGGATTCCCTGATTTTCCATCAGTTGCAGTAACATGCTTAGGCTCCATAGCTGAAGATGTCTGACTAAATTCATCATGCAAAGTTGCCATACCAAGCCAAATAGTTCAAACCTCTGCTGCCATAGAAAGAACTGAAATCAGAGTCAATTCTAAGTTCAAGTCAATCAATGATTTAAATTTCAAATCAATGTTTCAGCAATGAATTATCTACAATGAGCTATCTGCTTGGCCCTATGCTTGCAACAACAATTCCCATGTGAAAACTTTACTTTTTGTGTTACTGATTTAGGACAAAGGTCGTACCATTTTTGAGGTTTCAGTCCATCGAGGCAATCCTGCATTTTACAGCCCATGCTAAACAAGAGATTTGGAAAGCCAAACAGCGAAAACCAGAAGAAAAAGCATGTACTACTGAGTTTTTGTATGTACGCTTGTGCCATAGAAAACCATTACTCTTTCAGATTTGTTGCCTGTGGCATTTAGGAGTTCAACCCTTCTACCCTTGCTAAAAATTTTAATCTGCGGAAACTGTTAAACTTTAAGGGAAGTATTGCAACCAGGCCTAAAAGTTCCTTTAAAACCCAAATTCTTCCAATATAATGACAGCAATGTTTAACGTAAGAGCATACAATCAACAAAGATGTCTTAACAATTTGGTGGCAAACAAAATGTGCTTAGAGGGGTGTTGACACTCAAAAGTAATTTAAGTGTTTAGCAGAATTCAGTGACAGCCGAACTGTTCCAGAGCCGAATTTACTCTTAGCCCTCGACTACAAGAACTTCATCGGCTACTAAGGCATCTTAGCCGAGTTGTTAGTTAGAGGTACGACTGAGACCCACTCAGATGCAGACGCCTCAACAACCAAGTCAAAAGGGTTTTCGGACCACTAGAAGTGGTAACGGCCCACAACAACTAAAAGAAAGGGTCATTATCCGAGCAAGAGGAGTAGAGGGCGAGAAAATCGGCATCACCTCCCCCATAGTCGGCCATTAAACTTAGTAGGTTACTTGATGGCTAACATGTGGGATCACGTTGTACAGTTTTTTTCCTTTTCTGTACTATAAATAAGATCATTCTTTGTATATAGGAACACAACCAATCAATCAAATAACTCAATTTTTATCTATCTTTATCCTTTACTTTATTTATCCTTTACTTTACTGTACTCAGCTGCATTCATGTTTCTTACCTCTTAGTTTACTCATACCACCGTCCTAACGCTTTCTGGAGTAGTTGGGGAACCCATTGCTGGAAATTAGAGTTCCGTTTCCAGCCCAAGTCGCTTAAATTAAGGAATCAATTTGTCTCCCGATACGGTTAGCCGATAAAACGGCAGAGAACAGAATTCGGGGCGAGAACAAATTTGGCACGCGCAGTGGGACCATAGATGAATTAATAGCAAAGTTTGATTCTCCAGGTCAGGATCATTCTTGGTGTATGCGCCTAAGGTCCGGTAAGAAAATGAACCCCGAGTCCAGTCCACATCCGAAACAAAATCCTCCCAGAAGGAACAATGAACCAGCATCCTCCTCGGGTATGCCTACATCGGTTGATACCCCTCCACTTCCTCCATCAACCCAAGTTGTGGAAGAATCTAACCAATCTAAAGGTCCAACCATAATGACCACGTCTTTTATTAGACAACAGATCGACTTGGGCATCCACGATATTATGTACCAAGTTTCTAAACAGTTGGCTGACATTGTGAAGCCGATGGTACATAATGAGGTTTAGTAAGCGAGGGAGATGGAAACCAATCGAATGCACCCAGGAGAATGTTCGGCTAGTTCTGCCATCCCTCTGACTCCGGCATGAGACTGTGACTCCCGGTGTTGTTCAAAGATGCGATCGTGACTTTGGTGTTGTTCAAAGATGAGACTGTGACTTTGTTGTTCAAAGATGAGATCGTGACTTTGTTGTTCAAAGATGAGACTGTGACTTTGTTGTTCAAAGATAAGATCGTGACTTTGTTGTTCAAAGATGAGACTGTGACTTTGTTGTTCAAAGATGACACTGTGACTTTGTTGTTCAAAGATGAGATCGTGACTTTGGTGTTGTTCAAAGATGAGACTGTGACTTTGTTGTTCAAGATGAGATCGTGACTCTTGTTGTTCAAAGATGACATCAGAACTCCTTGTTGTTCCTCAAAGAAGATGTGCATCGGCTATGTTTACTCAGTGCAAATGTAGCGCACCTAGGAACACAAGACCAATCGTCTGGCAACCAGCACACTGCATGGTCGCCGCCGAACCTTGGGGGGCAAAATATGTCACTTGACCAAGCGAGTCTGCATTATGGGCAGATAAACATGGCTCGGAGACCAGTTCAGGCTCCAGGACACTTTGGATTGCCATCCGTTATGCCGTACATTTCTACGAACGGCCTTACGATGCAGCGAACAACGTTGGCCAGCTGATGGCCCCTGGCTATGACTTAGCTCGGCTATCTGGTGACGTTGTTTACAGTGGAATACCATTCTAGCAGTCATTGCCAGTACACAGTCCATACCTTCCAAGAAGCATAAATTTTCTAAGAACGGCCGATGTCCGAGGAGAGCAGCCATGGAATACTGTTCCACCTTATCCTCAAGCTCTGTTAGCCGTTCCAGGAGCTCAGGTTGCAGGCTTTGGTGACCATACCCAACAACATCAATGGGGCATTAACCCACCTATTGGTAATGGCCAGCAGACCACCTACAACCTTCAAAATCCTGTCCAACAAAGTGCAAAATGGAGGCCGCTAGTGCAGAACGCCTACCAGCCGAATCCAGTCGAGAATCGGCAGGGGACGTCACAACTGATAAACTCGAAAATTATTGCTAATACCATGCGGAGGTACTTCGGCATCCAACTGAAACCTTTGGACAGGCCTGCTTATAAGAAGTCTTACCCCGATTGGGTAGATCGGATAGCACCTTTGCCGAGGGGATTCAAAACACCGGAGTTTGCCATCTTCTCTGGCGACGACGACAAATCCACTATCGAGCACATCGGTAGATTTACTGCCCAACGCGCGAGGTCGCCGAATGAGTATCACAAGTTGCGCTTATTCTCTCTCTAATCGGGAACAGCCGCACGGTACTCCTCTTTGACTTCGATTCGCACATACCGGGCTGACATGGAGGGTTGCTTCCATGATAGATTCTATTGGCCCCAACCTCAGGTTATCATAACTGATCTAACGAATCTCAAGCAGCAGGTCGATGAATCGACTGCCGATTTTATCGAGAGATTTAGAAAGAAGGTTGAAAATGTACCGTACACTTCCCCGAGTCTGAGTGTGCCCACATGATGATCAACAACATGCACCCTCAGTTAAAGGAGAAGTTGGTGGGACAATCCCGCTCGACCGAGCCGCTTAGAAAAAAGGCTAGCCAAATAGAGCAGTACGTCCAGAAGAAGGAGCGGAGAAGAGCCAGCCGAAATCGAGGCTCCCACTTGGTATCCATCATTAAAGCGGATGAGTCCGACTCAGAGTAAGCCGACTGCGCGGCAGACGCAATGGTGGTCGAGATTGTTAGGGGTAAGGTTTACTATTGCCCAACCTTGAAAGCCGTAAAAGGCAAGGAGACGAGTTCATCCGATGACAGGGTTGGTTACTCGTTTGACATCACGAAGGTAGATCAGATCTTTGATCATCTTCTCAAAGATAAGCAGATTCGGCTGCTTGATGGTCATAGGATTCCGCCTGCCAAGGAACTCAAAGATAAGAAGTACTGCAAGTGGCATAATTCATACAGTCACTCTACTTCTAATTGGGTAGTAAGGCGATCCAAAAGGGCATCAAAGAGGAGAGGTTCAAGCTAACCGATAAGAGTATGGTTGAAATGTCCATTGATAACGACCCATTTCCCGCTGTACCAATATCTATGGTATCTTTTGCTAAGCCCGATGAGTCAAAGGACACTAAAGGACGATAGCCGATGAAAAGGGTGTGGGTCCCAAAGAAACCTACCGAAGGGGAGAGGCCACAAGGACCTCTGTGTTCAGCTGGTTAGGCAGCCTATATGACATTCGTGATGACAAGCAGTCAGCTAGGAACAGTTTTTATGGCCGCCCTAAATACTCGAGGGACGTTGAACGAGAACTTCAGGAATAAACCATGAGGTTCAGAAGGGTCCCTATAGGCGCCAGGCATAGGCCTGAGGGGCAATTACGGATGACAACCAACCGACAGCCGAGCATGCCTCGAATAGATGAAGAACCACTCCCTAAAACCAGAGGGTGGTCGAGTTTAAAGTAAACGAGGGTGTTTCGTCCTTACGTATCACGGCGAGAAATGAGGACCAGACGAGACCCTGGAGAATGATTAAACCAGCCGCCAACACAAAAGAGGGGAAGTGGTATCCATCAGGCTCCCGAAAAGAAAGAAGCACCACCGGGAGTCGCATCCAAGACTCAGAAAAGAAGGATGCAACATGCCAAGGCCTTGCGTAAGATGCAACAGACATTGCATCTAATTTCCAACACCAAGGCAACCGAAAATCATGAGATTCCTGAGTCTGCCGTAGCCGAGGCTATCGAGCGGACATTCGGCTCAGTTGCTTCAGGGGCAATGTCGCCTGAAAGAGAGACGTCGGGTCAACCAGAGCTGGATGAACAGCCTACCGACAACCCGACGGAGGACCCCGACTAAGAAAAGGGCCAAAGATTAGGTGAGAAACCTATAGGGGATACCTTTCCTTAAATAACCTTCAGAGGCGCGACTGAGATTAATTTATTATTTTCAAAAGCATGGCCGAAAATCATCAGAGCCAATTCGTGGTAATGGAGACGCATCGGTTAAAGGGGAAACACATTTCAAGAAGTGATCATCATTGAATGCACTGGAGACAAGACGATTGAAGTGACATGCGCGGTTGTCAGACTGAAACAACGGCTACTTTCGGATACATCAACTCAACAGTCACACTCGAGTTAATGTAGGGGACAATTGTTAACACTCAAAAGTAATTTAAGTGTTTAGCCGAATTCAGTGACAGCCGAACTGTTCCAAAGCCGAATTTACTCCTAGCCCTCGACTATAAGAACTTCATTGGCTACTAAGGCATCTTAGCCGAGTTGTTAGTTAGAGGTACGACTGGGACTCACTCAGATGCAAGCGTCTCAACGACCAAGTCAAAAGAATTTCCGGACCACTAGAAGCGGTAACGGCCAACAACAACTAAAAGACAGGGTCATTATCCAAGCAAGAGGAGTAGAGAGCGAGAAAATCGGCACCACCTACCCCATAATCGGCCATTGAACTTAGTGGGTTACTTGATGGCTGACATGGGGGATCACGTTGTACAGTTTTTTTCCCTTTTTGTACTATAAATAGGATCATTCTTTGTATATAGGAACACAACCAATCAATCAAACAACTCAATTTTTATCTATCTTTATCTTTTACTTTATTTATCTTTTACTTTACTGTACTCAACTGCATTCATGTTTCTTACCTCTTAGTTACTCATACCACCGTCTTAACGCTTTCTGGAGTAGTTGGGGAACCCATTGTTAAAAATTAGAGTTCCGTTTCCAGTCCAAATAAGTTAAGGAATAAATTTGTCTCCCGATACGGTCAGCCGATAAAACGGCAGAGAACAGAATTCGGGGCGAGAACAAGGGGATATAGTTAAAGTGATGAAAATGCAGTATTTTCTGACATTTCACCTCAAACTCTTGTAGACCAAACAATTCCATTACATCAAAGATAAAAATAAAAGCTAACGAGTCACCATGATCTTCATTAGAAAAAACAAAATCACCACATCTTGAAAATATCAACTATAAAAGAATTCGTGAGCCCAAGGGCTATGAATGCAAAAGTGACAAGCTCTGAATAGAAGGATAGGAACAAACAAGATATATGAGCTTCAAGTTCTAACATCTATGGAGTTTCTCTCTCCAATCACGAATCATCTCCTAGAATAAGGTATGGGGTCGTTTGGTAGGGTGTATTAGGTAGAATAATGCTAGTACTAAATTTTAGTACAATGTTTGGTTGCAAATTTAAGTCTGGTACAACTAATATCAGTATACGTATACACCTTATTCAGTATTACTCTTATACATAGTAAATCATGGCATTAACAATACTAGTACTATTCTTATACGTATACACCATATTCAGTACCATTTAGAAATTACACATTGCATGTTTTTTAATACAACAAACTAAATAATCGATAAAAAATAATGACAACATTACTAATTCCGGCATAACAAATCTCAACATCACTAATCAACATTACTAGTACACCCTATTCAATATTATTCTTATACACCCTACCAAATGACACAAGGTGACACTAAAGGTAAGGGCAAGAGGGGACAAGGTTTAAGGATGACTGAGCTTGAAATGCACTCTCGCATACTCATTGAAGTGTGATATATAGTCGAGACTAGTGTCTTTTATCTTTTCTTCTTTGATTAAACCAAGGTTCAAAAGTTGCTTAACTGTGTTTTTCATCTAAAATGTGATAAGCCTTCTTGATATGTGATGGAGTGTATCTTATTGCTTCACTTTCGACTCAAAAGTTCCTGGTCAAGAATTTGCAATACATTCCAATCCATTGGTTTCTAAGGGAAAAGCTTATATCAATTAGTCATGAACTTTAGTTAAAAAAAATAGACTCCACAATTAGCATATCTGGGGAAAAGAATAGCCTCCTTGGAATTGTCAGACAAGTGCACCAAATGGTACCGTTATGGTTCTGAATACGTTTATCATTGCATCACTTCAAGAAACTATTTGATTCTTTCTTCAAAGCCTTCCACACTACTGACTGTACCATCAAGTTACTAGCTCAAAAGAACAAATAAACAGAGTGAAAAAAAAATGTCTTATAGTTAATTACTTGTTTGATCTCTTATTTATCATTCTCTTCCATTACACTAATATAAGAGTTAACACAAATAACACAAAGGGAAATACTAGTGCAAATTCTCTCTTAAATTGACTGTACTCAGTACAATTACCCAGCAATTAGGTCTCTAACCTTACGAAAATCAAGACATAGAGATATTAATCCAAAAACTTTAACCAAATTAACAAGAATATCAGAGAGTAATCTCCATTGACCCTTCTCTCAATAAAGAATGTACAAGAATATATAAAAGTAAAAACACAATAACTTCAGAAATATGGTGCAATTTAGGACTTTTGTAACATTTGGGATTAAAATGAATAAACCGATAAATTACGAACCGTACAGCTATGGAGCCAGAGAAATGTTACAGAGCTTCAAAAGGAATGCGTCGTCGTCCAACCGGTTGCCGGCCGGCGGCGACTTCCCTAGGAGCTGATCTGAAAACCAGAAGACCCCTTTTACCCTCGTAATACATGTAGTCTCTTAATTGTATCAATCAAAATTTTCACACAAAAATTGAACGGCAACCCTCAGACAGGAGCGACATTGTCGCTGGTTTCCATGGCACACAGAGTTCCTTTTTGTCGGAGTATGGTTAGGAGATTAACGAGAAAATGACAAAAATGGTCCCTTATGTTTGGGGGTGGATTCAAAGTAGTCCATAATGTATGCTTTAAACAGTTTTAGTCAGTTAAACTTAAGTTGTTACTTTTAATCTCTACCAAATATTTAACAAATTATACCAGTTAGATTTGATCAGAATTATGGGGGGAAATTCCAGTATAAACACCAAGAGAAAATCTCATTAAATCCTAACTAATGCAATATAAAAAATATATTAAACACTAAAGATATATAATATAATACTATATATTATAGTATGTTTGTTCTAAAGAAACTTGATGGTTATAATGAAATTTGTTACTTTATGTGAAATTACAACTAGTATATTTCAAAATCACTATTACATATTTTATTGAGCACGAAATATATATAAAAATAAATTTTTGAAATTTGTGATTTAATATAAATAATAAATATTTATATGATCATAAATTATCTTAAATAAATTTATTAAATTATTATTTAATATAAAAATATATTAGAAGGCTAAAAAGGAAAAACAAATTCATACGGGACGGGGAGTACTACTCTTCTTTTAACATACGTGACAAGGAAAAAGCTGGCATAATCGACAGCAGAATGTATACCTAGTCACCTACGTTAGTCTGACTGAGTATATCATTAAATTTAATTGGTCACAATCTGGTCAGGTGGGTGAATCTTCCAACCGGACCGGTTTAGACAGCTCATCTCTCTCAAATCTCAATACTCCCACCAGAGTCAATAGTCAAAGGTAACATGAGTTAGGATTAGAACTAATTAATTAGAAATTCTGGTATTAGTTAATGAGAAAGAAACATCTTCAAATTCTCTTCCGAGGCTATGTTAGCTAAATTTGTTCTCAATTTACAATCCAAAATATGAAACCCCACGAAGTTTCTTCTTCATTTTTAATCATTTAAGTATTCCTGTATTTTAGTGGAAATTCAGCAACAAATCTCAAACCCAAATATCCTCCCCGTGAGACCGTTTGAATGGGCTTATCACTTTTGAGCTTAAAATACTTTTTTTTTTATTGTAGGTGAACATTATAAAAGTGGTTAAAAATTATTTTAGCTTAAAAACACTTAAAATCCAAACAGGCTTTATTATGTGCCCTTTTGTCCTTATTTTGTTTGGACCATTCTCTTCCAATAAAACGCGTAAAGGTGTAATCTTTCTATTCAGAAACTCTAGCTTTAATATCTTCCCATCTCATTCTCTAACTTTACTGTGTTTTCAGATACTTTTTTTACTCAAAGAATCAATCTTTGATGAGAGAGCTCAAAGAAACAAGCACAATCTTGGCTTGAGTTACAGAGTAACTTTAATCCATTTTATCCATATCTTTACCACTTAAACATTGTTTTTGTCATGTTATGGTTTTAACATTCTTTTTATAACTGTATTTGGTTGTTGATGACTAGGTACCATGTACTTTATATTGTTGCTATAGTGTGATTTGTGGATGTTTGGCTTAGTTTCTCTGGAATTTGATTAGTTTATGTCTGTTAATCTTTTAATGTTAGTCACTGTGAAAAGGTATAAGAGAAGTACATCCCAATTTTGTGTAAACCTTGAAATCCTATTTCACTATAGATTCTCGGTCTGTTGAGGAGTTGAGGTTTATCTATGGAGTATTTTCTGGTCATTAGTCTGAGTTTCTGAATTTTGCTTGCCGATGGTCTATCGGAAACATCCTCTCTACCTCTCAAGGTAGGGTTAATGTCTGCGTACACTCTACCCTCCCCAGACCCCACTTGTGGGATTACACTGGGTATGTTGTTGTTGTATATGGAGTAGAAGGAAGGTGGTGGAGAGTAGCCTTTTGGTCTTCTAATTACCTCTTTTATCAGAAAAATAGAGGTAGAGGCTGGTTTCAAGATTCAGGAAGGAAGGATCATCCAAAGTTTAGGTCTTTTGACTTTAAATCAATCTGCTCTACCTTTTGCCTGAAAATGGATGATGATAAATCGGCGGACCAACATGTAATTGCTGCAGCTCATCACCTTGTGAAGGCGTTAAAAGCCAGGACGAGCTTAAGCAATGAAGTAAGAAGAACTCTAGCCGATCTTGACACTCATTTGGCTGCTATGAATGAAGCAAAAGAGTATGAGACCACAAGTCTCAGAGAGATTGAAGGTAGGCTCAAGTCAGCTCAGGCAAAAATCATGACCTTGCATTCTAATTGTTTGAAGATATGGGATGCTGGTCCTTCTGAACTTCATGAGTATCTGCGAAATGTAGAAGAAATTCGGACTATAATAGAGAGCTTGGAAAATATGGTGCCAAACAAGAACAGGAAACAAAATAGACTTGCAAACCAAGCTCACAGTGTCTTGCAAATGGCAATGGTAAGGCTGCAGGAAGAAGTTATCAACATTCTTGCACAGAGTAGGCAATGTTATGGGCACGAATATGTGTCGTTCCACTCGTGTGAAGAGATCGTTGTGGATGAGGAGTCTATCGTCTCAATTGACGATGACTCAATTGAGGGAACATCTTGCATGGAGAGTACTAGTAGAGCTGAATCAGAAGAATGTGTAATGGATTTGGTCCATCCAGGTGTTGTTTGTCATATCAAGTCTATTGCAGATCTGATGTTCGCTTCACATTATGATAAGGAATTTTGCCAGGTTTTTATCAGATTCTGGAAAGATGCATTCAATGAATACTTGAGACTTTTGTGTATGCAAAACATCAGTATTGAAGATGTGCTGAGAATGGAGTGGACTTGCTTGAATTGCAGAATCAAGAAGTGGTGCAAGGCAACGAAGAGTGTCATTGCATTCTATCTCCCTAGTCAGAAAAACCTCTTTGATCAGATTCTTGGTGAGTTTGGATCTGTTAGTTCAACATGTTTCATTGAGGCTTCAAACGATGCCATGTTGTGTCTTCTGAATTTTGGCCAAGCTGTGGCAATTGGCCCCCTGCGTCCAGAACGTCTTTTTTGTTTACTTGATATGTATGACCTTCTAAGAGGTCTTTGTCAAGAAGTGGACGCCTTGTTCTGTGAAAACCATGGTGATTTCATTAAAATGGAGCACCATGAACTCCTGAGAAATCTTGGAGATTCTGCAAAAGCAATCTTTCTAGGGTTGGGGAATCGCATTGCTTCAAACACTTCAACAACTCCCTTCCAAGGAGGCGGTGTTCACCCGCTAACCAAGTACGTTATCAATTATTTCATGCTTCTGTCAGAATATTGTGATACCTTGAGGCTCCTCGTGGTAGAGAATTCGGGTGGAATTGTTGATGCACTGAACAGGCTCGACATTTCTTCTGAATTCTCATGCCCATTGACTCTTCACTTGCAGTCAGTAGCATCCATGCTTGAATCCAACCTTGACAAAAGGTCCAATTTATATAAAGATGATTCTTTGAAGCACATCTTTTTGATGAACAACATCCATTACATGGTCCAGAAAATCAAGAACTCCAAAATTAGAACTTGTTTCAGTGATGAGTGGATTAAAAAACATATCGTGAAATACGTGCAGCACGAAAAAAGCTACCAGAGAATAACATGGATTCCTATCCTATCCTTGATAACGGGTTATGAGAAGTCAGGAAAGGCAGTTCTGAAGGAGAGGTGCAGAAATTTCAGTATTGCTTTGGAGGAAGTGTACAAGAACCAGACAGGATGGACTATTCCGGACATTGAGCTTCGAGAGGATTTGAAAATTTCAACCGCGTTAAAGGTAGTTCATGCCTACCGGCCATTTGTTGGACAGGTGAAGAAATCTCTCAGTGACAAGCACATCAAGTACACTGAAGATGACTTGGAGAAGTATCTCCTGGATTTTTTTCAAGGTTCAGCCAAGTCACTTAATCATCATTGGAGGAAGAGGTGAAAGTTGAATAACAGTAGTACTAGTGTATGCTCTTTTTTCTTGCATTGGGCCTTATCTTGTGTAATTTATCAACAGTAGTGTCTTTGTAATTCGTACCCCCGCCCCCCTAAACACACACATACAAAATGTATAGCTGCCCATAGTTCTCAAATTCAATTTAGTATTGTAACTTTATGGTATATGCATTCCTTTTAATTTGATGGTTCAACTCTTCAACTCTGCAGCATTGTTTCAAGTGGAAATGTGTAAATCACTGAGCGCATTTTTGCATTGTGTTGTTCTATAGGTGGTGTAACTTAAACAGGCTCAGGAAAAAAAAGAGAGGAAGAAACCAACACTTTCTAGTTTTCTAAGCGACTATGACTCTACATTCTAAGTGTCACACAGGTTTAAGTCGGCCTTACACTTGGAATCAACCAAAACCACTATCAATATCTCCTAAGGCGGAGCTAGGATTTTTAGTTTATGGGTTCAGAATTCTAAAAATTGCAGCTTAATGGGATAAATTACTATACATATTAAGTGGATTTTAAAAGCAAAAACCGGGCTTGAACCAAAACTACTAGGTTCTGCCGAACCCATAGGCGAAGTTGCAGCTCCACCCCTATATATTTGTACGGTGGTCCAGTGATGCGATAAAAAAGGCATTTGTTTGAGGTGAGTTTCTATTGTTTGATGCTTACTTGTGTTCGTTGAGAAATCTAACTATTGATTTGTTTTCACCCTGCAGATTGTTTCCAATTAACTTTGGCAGAAGTTATGGTTCCTTTCCTCTGTGTCCAATTCATAATTTCTCCCCTTAGTGCTGACACAGTTAGTCGTCTTGTCCCAAATAATCTGTCTAGTTTAACAGTTCATATTTCGTGTGAATTAGTTGTATCATTCATTGAACAACCCTCAATCTTAGTTGGATCACGCTATTTGGTTCTATACTTGCTGAATTCAATAGATGAATTTGCGTTGGTTGTCAACCTACTCTAATTTTTCACTGCTCTCCGAGCTTGATAGACTGTAAAGCTCACATAGACGAGATTTTCATATCATATTTCTCTTTTTAATATACTGACCTCCCAAATAAGATTCTAGCTGTCCTTTTCCCGGCTTTTGAGCCTTCATTTTCAATTATCCTGTATTAACTACTGGAATGAATATTGTTGTTGTCACCTTCTCTGGAATTGACGTAGCTATGCTGAAAGTGGTCACGTTGGACCATAAAGGTTGGAAGACAGACAGAAGACAATTTTTAGTAATGAAGTCTGAAGACAGGCCTAACAAGTAAAAATAGCCACCAAATATATGACCAGTTCAATTGACTTTGGCCAAGTAAATATGGTCGGCTTGAATTCAAAGAGGATGGTGCCACAAGTCTTTAAAATTAGTAAGTTTAAGTCATGGCATTCAATAAAAGTAAAAGGGAACGCTTGTATCAGCAAGTGTTCTAGAGCAAAGAATAGGACTCACATGTGCACATCATCTATAAATGGCCTTCAATACAGGAAAAACAACATTTGTTTCTAGCTCAATTTGTGTGCACATTGACTATTCCATCAAAACTTGCTACATGACACAAGTATGAATAACTTTGTCCCCCAAGGCCTTAGGCAGATATGAAGATATCACCTTATCGTTGTTTGTTTCTATTGGGATGAAAACTTGGTTTTCTTCACCATCTGCATTGACCTTTAGGCCACATATTAGTTGCAACTCAAGGTATTTCAATGTACGCAGTGTGTTTTTCTTTTCTTAAGGTATGTCAATGTACTCGATGTATTTTTCTTTTCCTCTATTGCTTTTAGACATTCCGCTAAGCTTCTTTGTCAGCTACAAGACCAATCTCATCCTATCAAATCATTTTGATTTATTCCTTTCTCTTAGTTAATGCTCTTTTCGCTGCAGAAATTCAGTACTCCATGACTGTCACTGAGCATTTGTATCATTAATGCCTCATAATTAAAGTAAAAGTTGTTTCAAGTCTTCTCCCTTGTACGTGTATCTGTAGTTTTTGAAGTAAAAACTTCGTTGGTGTGAAGGTCTCGACTCTGTAGAGAGAACAGTGGTGCTAGGGGATAAAAAACTGGTGATTGATACATTTACTATTATGCTTACTTGATTTTCCTAAATAATGGATAAAGAACTAGTGAAGTTAGAAGTTCAACCTGCTGAGTATGAAAAAACAGTTTAGTAACTAAGCAAAAATCCAAGAGCACTGTTGCATTTAACACTCAATCTGCAGACTAGTGCTGGGAAGCCTAATGAACATATAATTGTAGGAAGTACTAAAAGCATGTATAGTTACTACCTTTTGCCAGTATGGAGAAACGTCAGAAAGAACGACAAGACTTTGCCACCACTGTTGGAAGTATTTCAGTAACAAAAACAAAACCTCGTAATCTGAGTAATCAGATCACTTAACTGATTATCTGGTAGACTCATGTTCAATCTCTCCAGTATACACGATGCACCATGATTCTTTTTCAAACAAGAAGGAATTGCAGGCCAACGGAAACTTGGTCATTTAAAGGCAACTACAGTTTCTCGAATGGAGTATACAAGAAATACACGCTTCTCTCAGTAATCATACTTTCAGTAGTGTCAAATAAGAATAAAATCCAATACTTCTCTGTGCAAGCAATCACAATAATGGAGGCAGAGCTAACATAAGATGCCAACTCCATCTTAAGACACTGCAGATTTTCCTTGGCATTTATCTTTTAATATTCTCCTTTTTTTTCTGTTTAATAAATGAATCACTCCTATCGACTTCATGGGAAAATTTGGCAGTAGAAGTGTAAAATAGTTGTTGATTTTCCATAGTACCTTTTCCCAATAAGAAAAATAAGGACTAAGATGTGCTAAGAGCTTCGTTTCGAGCCAAAGTTATTATTCCAATGACTGTCTTTCGAAGACCACGGGTTCTCCTAATTCTGTATCTACGTTCTGTCAAATGAAGCAAATTACTTCCTTCAAGTACAGCGGTCAGGTAAAACAGACGATCAAGATTCAAAACTTCCTTTAACATTAGAATAAACAATACTTTCTGCTGAAATTCTGATGATAAAAGTGCTATTTTTTCACATCCCAAAGTAATGGTCAGATGAAAAGTAACACAGTGAAGGCAAAAAAAGGACGCGAAGATGATATATCTTGTGATTTTGGTTCACCTTTGCGTTTGTGAAGGTCAATCATGAAAGACAACATTTAATTAGATTCCAGAAATGCATGTCTGTCTGCTAATGAAACTGTAAACTGCATCTGACTGAAACTAAAAAGACCAACCGAGATTATTTTTCCTAGATCGAAGATATCAATCACTTCTATGAGCGATCCAACAAAAAATAGAAAAATACTTTTAAGGCTAGTAGAGATGCGGGGGTCTTACTGAATCCAATACAAAGTGTTCAGAAAGAACTATAATAATTCCAGCCATACTTCACTTTCTTAGCCCTCCCTCTCTATTTAGCTTGACTCACAATTACTTGAGCATTGGCCCAAGTCACCTTGTGCTTTCCTAAAATCAATTTCTTACCTGCTTTAGGTTATTGGTCATTCTAAGCATGTGGGCAGACTGGAAATTCAAGAAAACTGATAGTTTATATGTGCCGATTATAATTGGCCTTTCTATGATATGCATGCACCACTATAAAAGGCATAAGCTATATACTAACCTGTTGGTGTATAATGGTTTTCTAAGGTCTAATTCTTTTAGTAGATAACACAGCTAGCTCGTATGTTTCGTATCCATGGAGTAGCGCTTCTTCATTTCAGACATCTTGAACCACTACCTGTTTTCTTTTTATTTCACAAAAGAATTTACCCTGCTACAACTAGTCTATCCACACTTGCAATTCAGCCAACTTAGAACATGGTCAAAATAATAAGAAAGATGTTATAACCAATATGAGTGAAGAATTATTATCAATTGAAAGTAATCCATTGTCGAAAAGGAAATCGTGTTACTAAAACATCAACAGGTTCATTGAACATTGTACAACAAAGGTCTCGAGCAATAGCCGAGTTAACAAATAAAACAAGACACCTAGCAGAACGGACACAGGAAGAGCAGGCAAAGCTTTCTGATAAAATGCAAGAAGCATTAGAGTGATACCTAGACCAGCTATAATAGCAAGATAGCATGCATAAACTGTCATGAAATCATACATGGCAGCCCTGGCAACTAATACACTGTAGAATATGAAGTCTCCTAGCCCCAGCTTAATAGCACCTGAGGATCCCAAACCAATTCCTTCAAGTGCAAAATCCTCACTCGACCCCCCTTCCTGTAAATTCATTCGGACATTAATCCTATGCTGAATTAGCGGTGCAGCCAGCTCAGAATCTGCTCTTGAAACTTGACCATCCTCCACATCAACCCCATTCCTCTCATTCTCATCACCGAGCCTTTCAAGACCGGAACTTGATTCCAAACTAGAATTGACAGTTGAATTCAACTTAGACCTAGCGTCTAAATTTTCATCGGAGCCAAAATCATTGTCCCGTCTTTCTCTCCAGACTCTCCTTTGCACAACAGCACCCCTTGGAACTGAGTCAGGATTGACAACCGGCCGGGCCTCATAAACCAAAGCCGGGATATCTTCATCCCTAGATATTGCAAGCTCAACAAGTAGCCTTAGAGGCCCACCGGGCAACAAAACAGCAGCAAGGTCATACAATGCCATTGCAACCAAAAGCACCCAAGTAGTCCATTCAGGCAAAAGTGTAAACCAATAAGCAACAAACACCCCAATCACAACCAAATATCCTTGAGTAACTATAATCGCTGTCTTCGACATAAACACAGCTAAAACCCCAACAACAGTGAAATTAAACAAATTCAAACCAAAAGTAACACAATCAATAGGGACCCTAAATTTCCCAATCAAGAACAAAGATATTTCACCACCCATGAATCCCAAAACAAGAAAAGACGAAAAGCCCATGTAATATTTCAAGAATTTAGTGCATCTGAAGTAGAAAAGTAACACCAAAAGGAATGTAACAGCAGTAACAACAACAACAAAGACTAAAGCATTCAAAAGGGCACCTTTTAATTTGTCCCAATTTGAGTCTGAGCTATTTTCAGTATAGGCATATGTGGCTATTGATGTAAATGAAGGGCCTGAGGAATCTGAATCGTTGTTTAGTACTGAAACTAAAATGACCACCAATAGCATGCAAATTGATACGGGTGTAATGATTCTCAGTATTTCTTCACCCAAAGAATCAAGAACGCTTCTGGGTTTTGGAGTTTGGTCCATTGGAACCAGAATTGGATTAATCTCCGGATTCCGGGTTTTTGGATTTTAATGGGTGTTGTTGAGGATTGCCTTTTGGATTTTCAGAGGGGAAAAAAGTAACCCGACCCGAATTGGACCCGGATTGTGAATTTGTGAGGCTGTGCTATAGTTTTTTTTATTTAAAAAAAATTATTATATATTAGTGGTTAGTACAAAGGGTGAAATGGGGAGGGATTACAAGGTGAGGATTGAATTATTATTCCAATAAGCTAAAAGGCCAGATAGTCAATCAACTGAGATATAAAGCTCATCGAAGCTATACTATAGGAAGCTAAATGTTACTACTTTTTTTCTTTTGACAAATCTCGCTTTAAATAATAGTCCGCAAACAACATGACAAAGGTAAACCGTACTAGATAAGTTATGTGGGACGAGCTCAATGGCTTGAGACCTCAATTTGAGAGATCACACGATCAATCAACTCGATCACCCTTTCGAGTAGGATGTTACTACTTACTACGTTGAATTGACCGTTCTTTAATCTTAATTCTATGAAAGACAAGATCAGTTGGATCTGCATAGTAGATGTAAGTGCTACATATTAAATGTAATTTTCAAATGAATTTAAGTTATATATATTGATAATATAGTAATAAATTTTACATGCTATATTATATTAGGTTACTTGCTCCTGGATTACCATTCAACAATGTTTATTTACGGAGGTACCTTAATTGCTTTGTAAATGCATACAACTTTAAAATGTCTGTCATGCCAAAACTATTGGAATTCGAGGATTTAACAATCAATACATCATTACATTGCTCATAGAAGATTTAAGGTCTGTCAAAGCACACATTAAATAAGGGATTATTGAAATGTTAGCCAACTGATCTAAAGGCCACATACATTACTTAATTCGTACATTAGAAGATTTGGACGCACACCAATACTCATCAAGACAATAAGCTACACTTTGAACTTAAATTTTTGAACAAAAAGTACTGCTAATTTGCGCAAACAAAAAAAATGATAAAAAAAAACTATTGTATTAATTTATCAGGAACTTTATGTCAAAAGAGGCGCAACCACACTACAATATTCCAATGACAACAAACTCCAAACATCAAATCTTAAGATTACTCTTTTTCAACTTCAACTCAACCAAATATTTTCCAAAGGCTACAAAAATGGAAGTTATAAAAGAAAACCTAGTGTTTAAGGGCTTGATTCTTCATGTCCTTAGTGTTGTCCCACATAATTAAACCGATAACAGTGATAACCAACGTGGGCAAAGTCCTTGCTTATAACATCAAAGTAGTTGACATAAACCCACAAGGGTAGACAAGTTGGTGTAGCAGTAAAGCGCGGGACCGCAAGGTCACGAGTTCGATCCCCTGCATAAACTTTCTTGGTTGAGCCTGTCACACATGGCTTGCCTGTGGTTAATCGGCTGACGTGGTTTGCAGGCTATTGCGTTAGTCCGGGGTTTACCCTGTGCGCACTCGAAAGAGTAGCAACAAAAAAAAAGTAGTTGACATAAATCAGGACGATACCAAGCACAATGACGAAGTCTGTCCTTCACTCTCTTTTCCTCAGTTTGATTTTCCAGCAATCGTTGCTTTTACAGCATAAAGATCCATTCGTCTTCTTCAACTTTCGACGAATTTGTCATATCTTGTTGCTTATTGTCCCGATTGAAAAAACTAGAAATCATATCGAAAGCCTTCTTCTTTTCCATCGTGCAGTTATTTGGAACAAAAGTAATCCCCTCCTTACCTAGTCATGAGAGAACTAATACATTAATTAACAAGTTGAAGCGCATTCAAGATTTTTATTTGATAGACTCAACTTTAGATTTTTAGCCTGTGGATCCATTATATATGTAACTTTTTACATATATATCTGTATTTTGTTTTGAAAATATTGATTTAGTTGAAGCCGTGGTTTTAAAAGCTACATCCGCCTCTGTCAAGAACATCAAATAAAAGTTTAAAAGAAAAAATACCGGGGAAAGAACTAAAGTAATTTAATTTGAACTCGATGTCTACCCAAAAAAGAAAAAAAGTTTGAACTCCAGAATGTGTGGATGTTGAACACAACATACGAGTTCACAAACACAGATCATGTATGTACATTAGGAAATTTACTAAATATCTATAGATTTTGGACCGTGAATCCATTATTATTGTATATTAATTTGAGATCGTTGTTGAAACTCATAAATCTCACATCATGAGTGCGCATCTGTTAACACGAACAAAAAATATTTCTTGTAATGAGGGGAGAGAAGTCTAACCTGTGAAGTCTAAAAGCTTTGCCAATTCTTCCCGGTAGGCGAAACCTAATGAATGATCATGCAGCAATATATAAATATATATAGGAATAGGGGACCCCAAAAGAAAAGGGAAAAGTCAAAAGTCTTTAATCATAGGAGATTTAGGACGCACGAATAGACCTCGTGACTTAATAATTGTCAGGTGGGGCTTAATTTTTAATTAGCTAATGGTCCACATACGATGCGTGAGTCTTTTCTTTATTTTTCAATTACTAATATCTACACAAAATTTTAAAACTGCAAAGTCAATGGTTACATTTTAAAGGGATTCTGGAGAAGATGTATTTGTGAAATAACGATCTAAAAGTAAGAGAAGAAACTTTTATGGGAAAGTAGGGGTGAGCGGGTCCGGTTACCCTAACATTTTTTAACTACCCGGACCCTACCCGATAAAAGATCGGTTCCTAAATTTACTATCCGGAACCTACCCGTAGCAATCATTACCCGGAACCTACCCGGACTCGCAGGGTCCGGGTAGGTTCCCGGGTACCCTGTAAATAAAAAACACAAATTAAGCAACAATTTTTAAGCCTATGAGAATAAAAAATAGTTCTAAAATAATTTCATCAAGTAGTTTTTTAGCTTGCAATCGGAGTTTTTAGTACCCTTATAAAAAGTTTTAGAAAACTTATTCATTTTAGAAAAGCTAATTCTGTAACCAAAATCTAAAATTGCAAGCCAAATTTGACACTCAATTAATTGAACGTGTTGATTTTAAAATAAATTTGAAAATATCTGAATTAAACTTATTTTCGTGTTCATAAGCTCTTCGATACAAAAGAAAAGCTTTATTATACTAGTAAATCCCTAAATTTCATCTTCACAACTATAAAAATATACACAAATTTTAAAAATAGATTTACATTTCAAATAAAAAAATAATACAAATTGAAGTTGAGTATCGCCTGAAATAGAACAGAAGCATATGATATTAAAAAGAAATTGAAGAGTTAGATATGAACCCATATGCATTTTAGGAATGACGTGAACACAACCAAGGGAGAGAAAGAGGCAAAGGTGAAGCTTCAATGACGACAACGATGAAAATACCTGAGAGAAAGCTTCAACAACGACGACGATGAAGCTCGGTGGTGTAGCTAAAACGACATTGTTATTGAGAGAGTTTTGAGTGTTTTCTCTTAGGGCACAAAGAGCATTCTAGAATAAAGGGGTGAAAAAGCTAAAATATTTACGTCTTGGGGTGGGGAAAATCAATGTGTAGGCGTGCAACAAACAATTTTGGAGAAAGTTAAAAAAGGTCCAAATGTTTCTAAAAAAAGTAAAAATATTTAATATTTTTAGGTTCCGGGTCCGGGTACCCTGTCTCTATTTGCCGGAACCGGAACCGGACCCGACATTGATCGGTTCCTAATTTTACTACCCGGACCCTACCCGTTATTATAATACATCTACCAGGAACCTACCCGTTAGTGTCGGTTCCGGTCGGGTATCTAGGTACCATGTACCCGTGCTCACCCCTATGGGAAAGAAACTAAATAGGAAAAGAAGGTAAATCCGTATGTAGTATGTACAGTACAAAACCTAACTTAATGATATGATCCTACTTTTGGAAGATACGGATTCAAATAACAAAAACGCGAAAACTAAAATAACAAGAAGATCGGGGATGAGAATAGAGGGATAGAAGCAAGACCCAAAGAATAATAATTGTATGGGCAAACTTAGGTATATGAAACTTAAATCCTCCCAATTGAAATCAACCCTAAGAACCTATACTATTTTATCTTCAATAAAGACTAATACAAATGAACAACTCTATATGAAAATCAATGGAAGGAGTTTCAATAGCCAACAATAGAATCCACCATAATTAACTATCACTAACACTAATCACTAAATTAGCACTACACTAAACTATCATACTAACTATCACTCTTTAAGAATATTCATCTCCACGTCATAAAACTAAGTAATGAAATGATCGAGTATGGTATTTATACTAAACAAGCTAAAGAAGACTAAACTAGTTATTACAATAATACCCTTAATGAAATACCTTAATGAAGTAAGAGTCTTGTTTGGTAGTCTTCTTTATGGATGATGGCTTGAATTTAGAAAATAGTCTCTTTGCATGGCTGGCCACCATCGTTCTCCTCCATCTCATCTTCACTCCACACGACCAAGCAATCACCCATACGTCATACGCTCTCCTATGAAGCTCCTCAAAGGTCTCCAAAGCCTCTCTTTGCATCAACATGGCTTGTAAGGCTTGAAGTTTCTTAGCTCGGCCTCGAGCGAAGCAATTTGAATCATGTGTGCTCCTCGGGATCGTATCACTTAAGGTGCAAGATAAAGTTACAATCTTTTAATTATAGTCTGTTTCAATGTTTTATCCTAATCAGCTACCAAACGACCCCTTACCGTTTCAATGTGTTTACTTTTTAGTCTGTTTTAGAATAATGTATGTTTTAATTCAAAGTTCAAACATTACATGTGGCACATTAAGACTGCAAAGTGACATTATACATTACATACTTTAATTTAAGATACAAAATTCAAAAGTCTTTCCCATTTTATTTTATTTTGTAAAATTTGTGTTTAGTTAAATTAAAATACTCAAACCGAGACGGGACAAAGTAAATTTTTCCCACGCACACTCATTTTCAAAAGTTATTAGTGCCCGTCTTTTATTCTTTTGACACCTTAGGGAGGTGCATATAGGTTGCAGCTCCAATCCATCATTTTTTTATTAAATATTGCCTACCCTTTTTATTTTTTTGGTAGGGGCCAGGAGTAGTCATTTTTGGTAGTTCAAGCTGATTACTTTGTACAAAAGCTCAAAAAATCTGCTAAAAAACCCTAGGTAATTAGAATTGCTAGCAGTGGGCAAGGGGTTATGGGGATCTGAAGAAGGTTTTCATCTGTCAGAATACAGCCAAATTGGCTCATGAGTGCATGAAAGCAGTCAATGAACTGCAAAATCTTTTTCCTCTTTTACTATATGTTGTGAATGTATCAATGTTCATTATCATCAAGTGAGAATAATGCTCTCTGCATATTTAAAACTGCTGGAGAGCCTTTCCTGGCTTTCTCCACAATACTCCTAATTAACAACTTTTCCATCTCATCATCACTTTCATCATTCATCCTATCATTTTCAATCCAGTGGAAGTTATGTTCACGTGAACGCGGGTTTTCTTGATGGTTGTTGTCCTTAATTCCTGATGCAACAGCAACATCCTCCTCTAAATTTAACCTTGTGAACACGTCATAAGCCTCGTTATAAGCATCTAAAGCATCCCCGTTTAAATTGATTACCATTGGCTGGTCTGATGTACGTTGTTCAGCTTTCATTACAGGACTGCCATGGGTGGAAGATCCTCCTTCACTATTTGAGGAGTCCCTCCAAGAACTTACAAGTTCTGCTCCCATATATCGAACTTTCCTTTCACTGTTCTGAAGTGCCGTCTCAAGCTCCTTGAGCCGTTCTTCTAATTGTGATTGAAGGACTTCATGCAGCCGTAAGCTCAGCTCTCTAGGCGAGACAGCATAGTTAACAGGATGAGGGGTCGAGGTCCCGCTACCATCCTGATCTGCATAAGCTTGACCTCCGGCTTGTCTATTAAAGAGTTCAGTTCTCAACTCCCCCTGGGGTAGATCTGTCACAAAGTCTGGATCAAGCTGCAAAATGTTGAACAGTCAGTAAAGTTTCTTTAACATAGAAGAGAACTGAGTATACATGTATAGCTTAATATGGCAGGTCTATTTCTGTTTTATCTTTACATGTGTACTGACTGATAAAAGACTTGACAAGAATTTCAACAAAAATCTGGAAAATGAAACATTAAGATCTCCAACACAGAAAGAAAACTCAAGATACACCTAAATTGCATACTAGATCACAAAGCTAACAGCAATAGCAAGCAAATTGAAGTAAAATAACTTATTCGCCAGAAACAACATGATGTAAAACTTTCTCAACCTTCTAAAGAAGGGCCCTCCTGACATAGTATAAGCTGACAAAAAGTTTCCTATCTATACTATCGAGATCGAGAAGGCTGCAAGAGGAAAAAAAAGAGCAAACCTGAAGAAAGTGGAGGATATAATGTCTAAGAGAACAACAAATATTTCACATAAAGTTTAATAAAGATATTAGATCTGATCATATGCTAATAAACATAAGGTACACATCCTACTAATAGAAGTATTAGAGACTAAAGAGCTCAGCAACAATACAAGAAATCAATAAGCAACAGAGAGATCCCCCTGAATAATTATTTCTAATAGCAAGACTGATGGAAGTATCTATCTTGCATAGCATACAAATTTAAACGAGTTTAGGGCTTGTTACGTGTCCAATTGGAGTGAAATGGATAGTGAGTATTCATAAAGGCGACCAAACTTAGGATTGAGGCATACTTTTCATTGTAGTGTTTGTTAAGTGCTCCATAGATGTTCCACCGGTACCTGTTACCTCCCACAAGCACAGGTATTGGTATCTATCCCAATTCTCACCAAGGTTTAGGTAAATGGGAAGAAACCACCTAGTGTCATTTTCCTCCACTGGCTTTTAGCTTGAGACCATGGTTCTCCTCCCACTTCATAGACCACCAGGCCACAAACTTCGGTGCTTAATTTAACCTTATGATAGTTCCAATATCCAAACTCTAAATTCTAGCATATGATTCTTTCCACTGTCCTTTAGTACCGACTTCCAACGCCCACTTTAATAGAAAACTCAAGCACTATATACCGATGAGACCCAAATCAAGCTTATTTGTTACCAACCATAAGCTCTAGAGTTTCCTTAAATAACATAAATCCATAAGCTGTCAAATTTAAACAGCTGGTAGAGCTTGGACTAATGAGATAATTGTATTTTCAAGAATGAAGTATCCAAGTAACCAATTTGTATAGCAAATTAGAGTTGTTTCGCGGGAAAAAGAAAAGGCATAGAGATGAATGAATCAGAAAGCATTCTTACCTCATCTAGTTCTGCAAGTTTTCCTTCTAACTTAGACGAGTTCATACCTAATTCTAACCTCTCCAGTTCAGCTTCAAGTTCTGCTTCAATTTTACTCATAGATTCTTCCTCTCTCTTCTGGCTTTTATAGTCCTCGTCGTCATTTGTTGGCGACTTATCCAACTTCCCTTTAGGGGAAGGTGCTTGTAAAGCTCCATTGTTTGAAGAATCATTATGTGTATCTTGTGACTCACAATCTTCAGTAGCAAGCTCTTTCACGGTTAGTGCATCTTTCATCTCAAGTTCCTCATGTAGATCTAGAACAAAATTTTCTGACTGTCTCAGCAACTCATTTAATTTATCCATTTCCTTTCTATTTTTCCAGAAAGAAGATATTATGCCCACAGATATTCCAAGACAGAAAAGAAGCACGCCATGAGAAGATCCTGATTCAAGACAACCATAAAGGGGAAACAAATAGGAGATGTCAGTATTACTTGTCCCAAAAAAGAGTTAGTAAACAGTAAAATAGAAGTTTTTATTCACTTATTGTGACATTAGCAGGAAAGTCATGGGCAGTAGAGAGCTTCGAAAATCTTAGCATCTCTAGTAGAAGTCTAAAGAAAGAAACAGACATGACTCTGATTAAGGTAAAAATGGTTTTTTCTCTTTCAAATTATTTTGTGTTTGATCAACTGTTGCAGGTAAAAGATGAATCATTCATGAGTTTCATTATGTTAAAGTTAACTACCATTTCCTAAGCTGTGCATTAGCATAATATCTTGATTGAAATATCCGGAGCTACAACCCTTGGCTCTACTGGTTTAAAATTCTTCCAAAGAATGTTGCTATCCCAGTGTTTAAAATCATGGAAAAATAATATGTACCTATTTCATTAAAGTTTACCAAAGGAAACCATGAAAAGATCAGACTCCATATAGAAAAAAAATTACCTTGTAAACTGTGGTGTTTCTCATTGTTCATTCTAATGGAATCACGAAATCTTCTAGAATGATCCTTCACCTTGTCTTTCTTCAGGAGCTCCATGGATCCAACACTAGGTAGTTGAGGGACTCCAAATACAGTATTCATTGGTGAAAAATCATCCTGCTGCTTATGATGTCCAGCACCTCTTGGGACATTCAAAGAACTAGAATTAGCTCTGCTTATAATTTTGCTTCCGTCAGTAACTACAAAAGGCCTCGCAGTTGGTGTCCATGGTGAAGATTTTGAACTGAAAATATAGTCTTCAACTTCACCATGTTCCTTGTATAATTGAGCCATGAGACAACTTTCTAGAGAATTTAGAGGCTTTATAAGATGCCCGACTTTTCTTCTACTCCTAAGGTTGCTGCTCTTTTTCCTCGAACCATCATAAGAAAAGGCCAATTCAGTCGTAGAAGGGACAAGTAAAAACTCATATCCCAGTTCATTGATGTTATCACATATGCTTCCACTCTGATCTCCTTGAAGTTCTTTATCACTTGCCAACTCAGAGGTTAAATTGCAATTATCAGAATCACCTAATTTCGTTCTTGGTGTTTCTACAGGGGAGGAACAATTCTTATCGAGAACTTGCTGTACACGCGAAAATGACTCAGTTCTAACAAAATTAGGACTCCCCAGAGATGATTCTAACAAATCATGCCTACTTCTTAAGAGGTTTTTCCAATGCTGGGCAATATATCCAGCACCGGCAGCAGCAGCCACAACCCAGATATCCATGCTCACTGCAATCCTCACAGCAGATATACTAAACCTAGTTCTACAATCAGAATCTCCCTGTTACAATCATCTATCAGAGAAATCAAATTGGCGGGCACTAATCAAAATGAACAGGAAGTTACCACTACGAAGTATCTCTTTGCTTTGATTCAAAAGGGTATAGGAAAAAAGTCAGAATTACCTCTAATTATCTTGAGTTGAGGGTCTCTCGGAAACAGCCTCTCTACCTCCCAAGGTAGGGGTTTGCGTACACTCTACTCTCCCCGGTCCACACTTGTGGGATTATACTGGATATCTTGTTGTTGTTGTTACTCAGGGTGAAACAAAGAAAAACTTATCTAGGTTCTCTAAAAAGGGAAAAGGGTCTGTTCTTGAGAAGCTATATTCAAGAACCCTAATGTCAATGGGAAAAAAAATAGAGCAAAAAATCGCCAAATGAGGAAAGATTACTCTTCAATGAAAACAATCAATGACCAAAAATATTCTGTTTTCTCAAATTTCTGAAGAACAATAAGAGGGGCAATATCAAGAAACACCAAAAACGACTTTGTAAAACCTTAAGAACAATCACAAGCCATGTTCAATAACCAACAAGCAACAACCCTTCAATCCCTGAAAAACATATGCAAAAACATCCTTTCTGCACCGCACGACGCATCAATAAAAGAAAATCAAAAAAGTCCGCATCTAATTAAAAAATATCAAAAGAATCTAAAGACTGCCCATTTCAAAGGCGCAGGTAAAGTGCAAAAGCCACCAATAAAAACCAACCAATTACGCCAGATAAGTTCACCCAACTCAGCCACCACTATAAAAGTAAGGGAGTGTAAAGTGATGTAAAATAAATAAGAAAAAAATAATCTTGAAAAGAATTTGGGCCTGTTGGAGATTGAGAAAGCTCACTGTTTTTCACAGGTTGGTGAGAAAAGGGTCATGTTGTTGGAGATTTGGGTCCTCTTATAATCTTGCCCCATTATCTACACTGAAAGGCGCAAATTTTTACAGTAAAGAAATTTCTCCAATTGAATAAAAATATGGGTTTATTGGTCTTTTGCTTTTTCTGTTAAAACCAGCTGGCTATTAAAATAGAAAATGGTACTTATTACTTTTATAGCCAAATGAAGATGGATGAATTAATTTTCTGATAAAAGAGTAGATTATTTGCGAGATTATATAATATAATAATAATGAGTAATAAATTATTGAAAGTAATAATTCTTAGATTTTATTATATTTGCTCGGATGTAGAATAATGTTGTGATTTTGGTTCACGCTAACATCGTGCGTGAATTTATTACAGGTTTATCTAGAGTTTAACAATATGATAGTTCACATGATTATCATGCATGATGTGTTGAACTTTGTTAAGAGCTTGACAAGTTTTAATCGTGCACGGTGTAATGAACTTTATTACGAATTTATCTAGAGTTTGATATTATTGTTCACACTGTTATTTTTTGAAATTTAATTATATTATCATTTAGCTGACATACATTTATAACATTAGTTTCTCGGCGTGTGCTTTACACGTGTATGCCGAGTTATGTACTATACAATTTTTATAAATAATATTATATTATCAAAATAAAGTATTGAGTAAATAATTATATATAAAAATATGATTTTATTTAATCTTTTATTTTTTTGCTTAAAATCAACCGGGCTACTAAAATAAAAAATGATGTTACTTTTATAGCCAAATATAGAGGGATGATAATAAATTTTCTATCAGAAGATAGATTATTTGCAAGATTAAAAGAATATAATAATAGATAATAAATTATTGAAAGTAATAATTCTTGAGTTTTTATCATATTTGCTTGGATGTAGAATAATGTTGTGATTTTGGTTCACGCTAATATCGTGCATGAATTTATTACAAACTTATTTAGAGTTTAACTATACAATAGTTCACACGATTTGTAGGGTTTTGTTGGGTACAAAGCACATCGGAAGTTTAAAAATTTTATTTCTTACTTACCCCAACAACATTTCTGGTATGGTTATACAACAATTAAACTTGTAACATAAAGCATGAACTTACAAGTTGTATTATCTGGAATCTTTATCTACTATAAGGTGCACACGCGGTTGCCCTTCCGATTGCAAGCTCCAAGCTTCAATGTATTTCTCTTTCGGAAAGCTAGGAAATCCAGCAGAGGTTCGAGAAAGTATTTGATTCTAAGCATTATTCTAAGCTTCTAATGCTTAGAATGTTTTTCAGAAAATTAGTGTGTGAATAATGAAAGGGAATGCCTCTATTTATAGTTGGAAATTAGGTCAAAAACGGATTAGGGTTTGACCTTGGGCCTGGCCCAAAAATCGATGCAGAGGCGCCGCGACCCTAGGGTATGGGCGCCGCGACGCTCGACGTGCACCTGCACTGTCTCAATTTATTTTCCGTGCATTCTTAATTAAATCCAAAATCCAATTTTCACTTAATTAAAATAATCATTATTCATTTAAATATCTCGATTCCAAATCGAACATTTAATTACTCTCTCGATACATCCTTAGATCGAAATGGACAATCGACATATTATGACCCTACAAGCCTTCTCATATCGACATTAATCAAATTAAGGTCTACGCGGAACTCCTATATGGCGCCGGAAGACGAACTCAATATGTGAAGTACGTTTACGCGAATCCAGTAAACTTAACCTTTATGTGGTAAGATAAAATTCCTTCATTCACGACACACCCGATCAAGCTTAGGATTTGTCAAGTGTCTATCCAAGTGACTTAATCATTGTATCTCATCTATATTAGTTGACAAATAGACCATATTCTAAATACGTCTATTGCGTTGGCCAACGACTTAGTCAACCTAATATCACTGAGAATTCGAGTGTTCTCTCGAATATACATTCGAGGAATGAATCCTAATTTTGGCTCAACTACCACCTTCAATCCACATCGTTATGTACCCAATACAAGTCGTATCTCAATCTATAAGGCATTTGAGCTTAGGACGGGATCAAAGTACATTACTTTATAGACAAGGCGCGTATTGACCTCAAGTCTATGGACTTCTATCTCCCACACGCTGATCATACTTTAGACAAGTATAACAAACAGTATATCAACAGGGTATACCAATACTTCCAAAGTATCCATGTGTCCATCACGAGTAGCCATTACTCGTAGCAGGTGAGACATACTACATCCTCTAAGGATGTAGTACATACCACATGTTGACTTATCACATATCATCGATATCCATTCTCAATGATCATTAGTCACATTAATGAATAATTACAAATAATCAAATAATAATTTAATAATTGCAAATGCCA
Source organism: Anisodus acutangulus (assembly GCA_029783415.1). Classification (NCBI taxonomy): domain Eukaryota; kingdom Viridiplantae; phylum Streptophyta; class Magnoliopsida; order Solanales; family Solanaceae; genus Anisodus; species Anisodus acutangulus. The sequence continues at coordinate 7,983,552 of CM056506.1, read as the reverse complement.
AAATATTAATCTCCATTAATAATAATATGAATGTGTATAAAGTACATTTGTCCTAATACAGATTGTCTCTAGGACATAAATATACTTTCACGATTATCGTGCACAATGTATTGAACTTTATTACGAGCTTATCTAGAGTTTGACATGTTATAATCGTGCACGGTGTATGAACTTCATTACGAGCTTATCTGGAGTTTGCTATTATTGTTCACACTATTATTGTTTGAAATTTTATTACATTCTCATTTAGTTGACATATATTGTATAATACTAGTTTCTTGGCACGTGCGTTGCACGTGTATCCCGAATAATGTACTATACGATTTTTGTAAATAATATTACATTAACAAAATAAAGTATTGAGTAAATAATTATATATAAAAGAAAAAATTTGTACAAAATTATGTGAAATATCAAAGTGAACTGTCGTATGATGACTTGTTTGTCGATGTGAAGATGATTGGATATTGTTTGAACCTACAAAGATGAACAATCAAAGTTTCCTAGTTCTTTTATCCGTTTTATAATCGTACATAATGTATGAATTTTATTATGAGTTTATCTAGAGTTTGATATTATTGTTCACACTATCACTGTTTGAAATTTAAGTACATTCATGATTAGTTAACATATATTGTATAATATTAGTTTCTCATCACGTGCATGACACGTATATGCCGAGTTATGTAGTATATGATTTTTGTAAATAACATTTACAGTATCAAAATAATTTTTATATCAAAAGATTGATTTTTTGAGAAATTATATAATATAATAAAAATGAATAATAAATTATTGAAAGTAATAATTCGTAGATATTATTATATTTGATCATATGTAAAAATAATGTGATTTTGGTTCACGCTAACATCGTGTTTGAATTTATAACAAGCTTATTTAGAGTTTAACGGTATGATAATTCACACTATTATCGTGCACGATGTATTAAATTTGTTACGAACTTATCTAGAGTATGACACGTTATAATCATGCACATTGTATGAACTTTATTACAAGTTTATCTAGAGTTTGATATTATTATTTAAAATTTAATTACTTTCTCAATTAGTTGACATATATTGTATAATACTAGTTTCTCGGCACGTGCATTGCACGTGATACCGAGTTATGTATTATATTATTTTTGTAAATAATATTACATTATCAAAATAAAGTATTGCGTAAATAATTATATATGAAAGAATAAATTTATACAAATTTATGTGAAAGATCAAAGAAAATTATCGTATAGTGACTTGTTTGTCGAGGTGAAAATGATTGGATATTGTTTAACCTACAAAGATGAAAAATCAAAGCTTAATTAGATACATGTAATTCTTTTATTTATTTTAATATTATGATGTATAAACATATAATGAATCATATCTCACTTAATAATATATTCCTAATTTACCTTTTATCTGTTTCAGTTGTTATGTCAGGACCATGACATCTTATTATCAATATTGATATCCCTATTTAATATCCAATAAAAATTGATTGTGGTTGATCCAACCCAACATTGGTGATCATTTGACTGTGTTTTATCATCATCACGAAACATAAGCGTGCATGAAATTATTTTCGAATGAATTTAAAAGAATAATTTTTTTCCTTTTTTAGTTAAAGAAAATTCGGATAAACACATACCTGATAGCAGATTAACCCGTTATAATTTCTGCATGTATAACATTATTGTCAATTCCTCTACTAATCATCCTTGTACCATTGCTTGTATAAGCCATTTGAAGGGTCCAAATTTCTAAATAGCATGTTGGATGTAATATTTTTTAAAAAAATGACAAGTCCTAGAAAACATAATAACTCATTTTTATTGGTGCTTGTAGCCACATAAGTATGCAGTGGCTTTTATTTGGGTTAAAAAAGTCTTCCACTTTGTGAATTGAGTGTTTTTTTAATAAAACTCTTGTTTTTTATTAGTTTAAGTTAAAAAAGAAAAATATAAAAAATAAGATGTTTAGATTAGTAGAAAAGATATTTTAATAATTTAATCTTTGATTTAAGAATTTTCTACTTTTAATATAATACTAGTTTTCCAGCATGTCTGTTGAACGTTTATGTCGAGTCATGCAATTTACAATTATGCATAAAAGAATAAAATATATTTTTTGTGAATGATTTGGATATGGTGATGATAAAAGTTTAGACTTGACATTGAAGCTTTAGATTCGTCCCAAAAGTTTTATTAGTCTTTTTCCTTGTCTGTATATTAGATGTCTTCTTGCAATATCCCACCCCACACCCCCTTTTTATTATTTTATTTGTCTCTTTAATTTTGATTTTTATTAAGTTTAAAATTTAAAAAATCGTTGTTTTTGTTACTCTTGATCAACGTCGTTATATTGAAAGAATGATGGAATTAGAATTTCAAAATAATAGCCACTAGTCAACGTGACTCAAAATTTAATTTTAAATAAAATTCAAGGCCTAAATCTGAATCTCTTAAATAGATCGTCATTATAAATAAATGTGAACCTCCCTTTGTAGTTATTAGTTTTCTCGCTGTAGCTCAAGCAAGTAAAATACTTAATACAAATGAATGTTAATAAATACAATAATTTCATGTTTTTTTTTCTCTTGAAAAAGTCAGAAGTCAAAAGCAAAATATCATATTTTGGAAATTCATAATTTGAGTTGATCTTGTTTATGAATTACAAATTATAAATGAAATTAAAGTTACTTAAATATTAAAAAGAGAAGTTAATATTTTATAAGACGATAATAAATTCAAGCTCTTAAACCCATCTCGAGATTATCTCTAATTCCCGTCTATCTTTTTATCTTCTGTTGCTATAAGCATCAGAGTCGGGTATCTACCTGAACCACTTCTTTCGCATTGTCTCTTCAGTTCTCGATCAAATTTGCATTTTTTGGTGCTGAAATGGGCGACGATTCCCCCCTACCCCTACGACTTCAATAAGTATCAGTGTCATATACCAATTTTTTATTTATTAATTGAGTGCATTCTTCATTTTCTCTCGAAGTATAAAAAAAGCAGAGGATGAAAATGGGAACAAAGCTAACAAAAAGAAGAAAGAAACTATCCTTTATTAATGCTTGAGTTCATAAAATCGACGTTCTTCAAATTATTAGACTTTCAGAGAAGGAAAGTCCGATCGCCATTAAAACTCTTCTGAGAACTAAAAGAAGCATCAAATATATTTTTAATTTATTAGATATGATCATTCCTTATTCACTAATCGTAACACATAAGATTAGTCATTCATTAATGCAAAACCCACCAATAAATATCAACCAATTTCACCAGAAAACTTCACCCAACTAAGCCACTTGTATATTAATCATACTGAAAAGGAAGTGTAAAAATGATGAAAATAAATAAGAAACAAATAATCTTGAAAAGGATCTGGGCTTGTTCAAGATATAGAAAAGCTCACTCTTTTTTTACAGGTTGGTGAGAATAGGGTCATGTGATTCAAACAAGATTGGAGCAGCTCATGGGTCATCTGTTGGAGATTTGGGTCCTCCTTGTAAGGTTAACTTTAGTGCATACTAGGATCTTAAACATGATAATCTTACGAGAAGACATTACGAGAACATTTGCCCTTGCCTTATATTACTACAACCACGAGTGATGAAATTGTGTAGAATATGTGGTAACCGTAATGGATGGAGAAAGGACCAATTTATAAATGTTCCATCAAGTAATTTATTTAAAGGACGACATATATTCTTTATAAATATTAGTTATGGACTTTACATGAATTAGGTCATACATAAATATAAGCCCTATCGGAAAGCCCCCTCCCAATGGTCCCTTGTGATGTCACTGAACGAAAGTCTTAGGGAACACTTCTCTCATTTTGCCCCATTATCTATACAGAAAGGCGCGAGTTTTTACAATAAAGAAATTCTCCAATTGGTAGATATAAATATGATTTTTACTTAAAAGCAGCCGACTAATAAAATAGGAACTGATGTTATTTTTATAGCCAAATGGAGATGGATGATAATTAATTTTCTATTAAAAGATAGATAATTTGCAAGATTATATAATATAATAAATATGGGTAATAAATTATTGAAAGTAATAATTTTTTAGATTTTATCATATTTGCTGAGATGTAGAATAATGTTGTGATTTGAGTTCACGCTATCATCGTGTACGATGTATGAATTTATTACGAGTTTATCTAGAGTTTAACGGTATGATCATTCACGTTGTTATCGTGCACAATATATTGAACTTTGTTACGAGCTTATCTAGAGTTTGACAATATTGTCGTCCACAATATAATCGTGCACGGTGTATGAACTTTATTACAAGTTTATCTAGAATTTGAAATTATTGTTCACACTATTATTGTTTGAAATTTAATTACATTCTCAATTAGTTGACATATATTGTGTAATGCTAGTTTCTCCGCACGTGCATCACACGTGTAGCCGAGTTTTGCAATATACGACTTTTGCAAATGATATTTACATTATTAAAATAAAATTTGAGTAAATAATTATTTATGAAAAAATAAATTTGTACAAATTTATGTGAAAGATCAAAGTAATTGTCTTATGGTGACTTGTTTGACGAGGTCAAGATGATTTGTTTGAACCTACAAAGATGATCAATCAAAGATTAATTAGATACATGTTCTTTTTACGTATTTTGATGTTATGATGTATAAACATACAATGAAGTATATCTCACCTAATACTTTCTTATATACTATATTTCTAGTTTATCTTTTATTCGTATAAGTTATTATGTCATGATCACAACAGCTTATTGTCAAATACAAGGCCGAAATCTGAATCCTAATTATATGTTGACAACTGAGGTTCAATGAACTATTGACTTGTGATGAACTAAATAGATCGTTGTTTTAATTAAATGCCAACTTCCCTTTCTAGTTACTAATTTCTCGGCACATGCATTTCACGTGTATGCTGAGTCATACAATTTATAATTTTTGTACAATAATATCAATATTATCAAAATAAAAATTGACAAAATAATTATGCATGAAAGAATAAAATATATTTTTTGGTGAATGATCTGCATCGTCATATGATGACTCTTTTTTTTTTTGCTTAAAACCAGCCAACTAACACAATAGAAAATAATGTTACTTTTATAGACAAATGGAGATGCATAATAATTAATTTTATATTAAAAGCTAGATCATTTGCAAGATTATATGATATAATAATGGACGATAAATTATTGAAAGTAATAATTCTTGAGATTTCATCATATTTGCTTATATGTAGAAATAATGTGATTTTGGTTCACGCTATTTTCGTGCATGATGTATGAATTTGTTATGAGCTTATCTAGAGCTTACAGTATGATCGTTCACACTATTACCGTGTTGATGTATGAACTTTGTTACGAGCTTATCTAGAGTTTGACAGTATTATCATTCATGGTACTATCGTGCACGTGTATGAACTTTGTTACGAGCTTATTTAGAGTTTGAAAGTATTATTGTGCACGATATATGAACCTTATTACGAGCTTATCTAGAGTTTGATAATATTATCGTTCACACTATTATTGTTGACACTAAATTACATCCTCATTTAATCGACATATATTGTATAATATTTATAATGTCAATATAAACATAACTTGTAGCGTGCCCTGTCAATGAGATATCCCTTGATGCAAATTTAACTTTTCATATTCTTTTCAATAAGCAAGACTTACCCTGTGAATAATTAAATAAGAAGTAAAAAGAATAGTAATTGAAAGTCTCAACCAATGTCAATTTCAGAAAACAAACATTGTTCAATTCTTTGAAGGTGGAATTTTCAATTATGTAAATGCAATGTCACATTCTTGCAATTGTCAATCCAGAAGACCAGGTCTATCTTTCATTTAATATTTATTTTTCAATTCTTTCAAGTTCAACCACAACATAAGTATATACCGAGTATAATAAACCTAGATCTTACTAATATAAATAAAGAACCGTGTGATTGGAATACTTTATATCATGTGTATTTCAAAATAGCTAACGGCTAACTTCTGTTTATTTGTATTATTTTTTTTCGGATTGAGATCTCAACTTAGTTGGAGCCATTGGACCTTGCACAAAATACATAAGGTCCTTGAACCATTTAAAAGTATATGATCCACAAGCATCACTAGTCGTTATAATGAGAGCAACAAGTGAACCCACAGCCCCTACTGAATTTGATGATAAACATATCTGGACATTATTATCACACCGCAACCAAAACTATAAAATGTTCATTAAATCCACCTCAAGGAAGTATTACAAAACACATGAAAATATGTGAAAACTTAATTAATTTGTCATATTACTTGAGCCGAGGGTCTTCCAGAAAACCTTGTATATCTCCACAAGGTAGGGATAAGGTTCTGCGTACACTCTATCCTCCCCAGACCCCGCTTGTAAAATTACATTGAGTATCTTGTTGTTGTTACAACACACATGAAAAATGTAAAATAAAATATCAACGTCGAAGAAAAAAGCGCCCTTTAAGGTAAAGTTCCAAACATGTTGTCACGTTGTGGGGGATCTAGCTAAGCATTCCTCTCTCATGGGTTGTAACGAACCTAGCAGGACAAAGGGACCATTACCATTCACCTCTTTTTGCTAACGACAAAGAGTCAGTAGAGATGATTCCATTTTACATCAAAACAATACCAAGAGTTATTGTAACATAGGGACAAGAACAGGCAAGAATTGACCTCATAATTTATTTGATAGATAAAATATCAATGGTTAAGATCCACCCTCTTGATTGAGTTTGAGACTTGCTTTCAAGAAATATCTGGGTTGCTTTTCCTGTGCTGAGATACATTAGAATACAGTTGGTAATTTTTAATATAGATAATAATATTTCCGATTACTCACAAATAATAAAATTTACTATTGAATAGAGAAGCAGATTTTTTACGGGAGGAAGCTTATGTGGCCGAGCTTAAACATTTGACAAGTAAACACTCTTTAAACGTACTACAAGAGGAGTTTGGCTGATCATGTGTTTAATTGTCACATAAGCTACCAGCATATCACCATTCCAATTGGCAATTTCCAACAAGTTTTCATTAGAAAATAGAAACTCGTCTTTGAGAATCTTTAAATTAAACCTTAAAAACAATCTCGTCTTAATTAAGTATTTTTACAGATATCGAACTCCATCTTCCTTTTACAAGTGAAATCTCTAAGATATGAAACAGTAGCTGGATTCTCAAAATTGGACAGGCCCAATATTTGATCAAGGACGAGGCATTTATTTGGGTCCAAATCCATGCGCAATCCTAAAAACAGCGATGTGCTTATTCATGATTACGAATATGAAAGCCAAAATACACATTTAGCTACACTACAATTGTCAATGGAGGCAACGTTGACAATGGAAGACTTCTGCCACAATATCATAGCAGAGTTATCTGCCGCAGGTAAAAAGTGAGCTTCGGTTTCTTTTTCTTTATCAAAGATATAGCAACAATACATTACAGTAACTGAACACTAACACAATTCTCACGTTTACAAAAAATTGAGCAATGGAATACTCAGTAGGCAAAATTTTGCCCATGACAAGTTCCACGGGCAGCTTTTGAGGAGAAATTTAGTAGGCGGTTTGGCCATGAAAACCAAATATTTCCAATTTATTTGAAAATTTTAAGTTAGAGTTGAAGATAGAGTTGTGTTTTATTATAATTTTTGCAAGGAATATTTGATTGTTTGAATGTAGTCAAAGTAAAAAACAAAAAGTGAAAATAAGGTTTTAGGTGTTCTCCGAATTCCAAATACAACTTCCAAGTCGCATTTGAAATTTTCATGGCTAAGTACTAATTTTCAAATAAAGTGAAAAATAGGAAAAGGGTGGAAAAATCTCATGGCCAAACGGGTCATTAGTGTACACTCCATCCTAAATTTTCATATTGGATGAAAAACACGAACTTAGGCTTCTCTCAGAAAATCACAACCATCTAAACATGCGCTTTCATTCTGGAGAAAATGGGTACCTTTGCAAGCGCACCAATATAAACTATACATATGTTTATATCGTCAAACTGTCATGGCAGTAAATGTTCCATAGCCAATTTTGAGGCTGATAGAACCAGATTAGATTTAGACACACTCACAAAGTCCTTACACCATACCAGAATATCTCACATAGGGTAAAAAAAAACTAGATGAAAGGGCCTTGGTGTCAACTTACAAGCCAAAAAACATGTATATAAAAATAAAGCCAACGAGCTTTTCAAGAAAATTCTCTTGAACAAGTTACAGCCATTCAGGCCCGACACACAAAATGAAAAGAAACAGATCAAATGGCATTTGGACTATTTTGTAACAGTGAAACTAATTTTCCCAGAAATAAAGTTAACCAGGAGATTATTCATAATTCAGAACTGATAATTGGTCACCCCAGGGTGCTAAGAAAGCCTACACATTTTTTATTGTCTCCGTCAGAAAAAAAGCAGTAGCTTGCCCAATTAACCCTCCAGTGCTGATGCTCCTGATATGATCTCTATCAGTTCTGTGGTGATAGATGCTTGACGGGTTCTGGTCACAGAAAAATAAGAAAAAGACTGGTTAAAATGACAGACAACAAAGAACTGATCAACTTTCTAAATTATATGTTATCCATTATACAAATGTCATCTGTGTAAATCATGACATATCAGCAGCCATTGGTCACTAAATGTGGTGTATATAGAGCCAGTAGATTAGCAAATCTGCAGTATCATGGCCATAAACTAAGATAATAACTATTTGTTTGTAGGTTCATAACTGCATAAATGTAGATATGCACGTGCAATTGGTACATAGCTTAGGGTACTTTTGAGGAGTTTTATTTCTTTAAATTTTTGGGGAAAGAAAGTGCATGCCCCCTCAAACCAAAATAATTACCCGCCCATACCCTCGTTACTTTCGTACCAATCAAAATTATTTAACCCGAAATGCCTCCAAAATTATGATACCAACATGGTATATAAATATACTAAGATGGTATCATGAAGACTGTTTCAGTCCTTCTCTTAGTCCTCCCTAATACCATCATGGTATTATAAATATATTGAGATGGAATCATGGAGGATCATATTCTTTATTCAAAAAGACACTTTTCTAAAAAAATACTTCTATGATACCATCATCTTATATATATACACATTGTGATGGTATCATGGAGGACTGCTTCAGTTCTTCAATGAGACACTTCTCAGTCATCCATGGTACTATCGTGGTATATAAATATACCCAGATGATATCATGGAGGACTGCTTCAGTCCTTCTCTTAGTCCTCCATGACACCATAATGATATATAAATATACTGTGATGGTATCACAGAGGCATGGTTTGGGGCGAGGGGGTACTCGGGTAAATATTTTTGGCCGGTTGGGTAGAAGCGAAATTAGTTTAGGAGGGCATGGGATGGTTAAATATTTTCTATTTTAGGGGTATTTGGTATTGGTTCCCCTAAAAAAATTCCTCTGGAACATCTCAAGGTTGGTGTAAGCCAAGTTTGAGTGAGATAAACATGTCTTTCTGTTTGATTGTATATGCATGTACGAGAGCTTGGTGTGCAAATGCTTGTGTGATAAAGAAAGGGTGAAAAGTAAGACCTGTTGTAAGTAAGAGTGAGACGATCAAGCATGTCACCAGCATTTCTGCTGGAGCTATCCATAGCAGACATTCTTGCTCCTTGCTCACTAGTAGCGTTCTCTAGAACTGCATTGAACATAACCTGGAGAACACATTATTAAACCGATTTTAGAACACACCTATATCATATTCATCACCTTGAAAGAAATGATATTATCAACAGTCAATATATCTATCTGAAACACAGTCAAGACTAATTTCATCCTCCCACTACCAAATCAATAGCTATTTAGAAGCTGTGAAGATCAAATAACAAGCTTATTAGAGGATTCTAACACTAAAAAGGCAAATCTTACGCATGAAAACTGAAATTCAGCTAGGTTCTGAAGAACTTCAGACTTTGTCTCAGCACCTTCAACTTCATATAAATCCAAATCTCCAAGCTTTCCACCAGATTCAGCCTCCCTCTCCACAACCTACATTAAACCACAAAGGACTTGTTCCAAGAAACAGATACTCACAATAGAAAAAAACATAGTGAACAACAAGATCTTCCAGTTTAGGCACCTCTGGAGATAGTACAGTGGCCACTGTTGGCAAAAATGAGACAACTGACTGGAATTTATTGAAAACAATCCTCAATGCATCAAATTCGACATTCTTCAAGATGTCATCTGCAATCACAGAAACCTGCAAGAGAAATGACATTAATCAGTAGAAGGAAAATGTTAGAGAAATCCATATAAATAGATGTTGGTATATTCTTTCAGTGCATAAGTATTGCAGCCACTATAAGATTTTCATTTAATTCACAGAAATTTGAAGTTGCAACAGTACAATCAAACTGTTTGCTTTACACATGTTTTTGAAGAAAAGGTAAGTTTGTTTTTTACTAGTGTAAAACTAACAAGAATGTAAATCTGCCAAAGTTGACATTCCGAAAAACGAAAATAAAGGCGAGTGGGACATAGCTTTCGAATATCTATTATTCTATAAGAAAATGCAACACATATTCATGTACAGATCAAACCAAAAAAATGTGAGCCCTATATTACACGGACTCGGCTAATGATCTGTTTCAATTAAGGTGTGCGAGTATCCGATACAGGTACATGCAATGTTTTGTGTGCAAGCATCCGATAAATGTAAGTGCAGTCCTTTTTCTCAATTAAAATACAGGTACATCCAGTCGATTGCTAATTTGCCTGTATTTTGAATATTATGCACAAAGTACCATCGCCGATGTCACACCAGTGACAAGGGTACTCTAAGGCAAATGAAAATCCACGTACCAGACAGTGAACCTACAGCAGCACCGTCTTCAGCAAATAGTTGCCAACAATAAGGAAAACAAATAGTGTGTGTGCTTCACACAAAGTTGTATTAAGGAAGATGTAAAACATCATAACCTGTGTATAGTTAAGAGGATTTTTCTGCAACTCAGTCACAACCAGTTCAATGTCCTTCTTCGAAGCTCGCACCAGCTGAACCTTTGCCTTTTCCCCCAAAACAACATACTTATTTTCCTTGTCAGGACCTAGCAATTACAAACAAAACAATATTAAACTAATTCCTCAAGATTAGATATACTCAATATTAAACAATCTTGCATTGTACCAGAATTCAACTTATGAACAGCCCTGCTTATCTTGACAGATGTAGAATTGATTCCACCACAAAGACCTTTGTCTGCGGAAATGGTAACAATAACATTCTTTTTGACATCAACACCTAAAGCAAACATTAGACGTGTTACCAGCCAAAGATTAAAACCTTATTGACTGCATAAAAGTTGAGGCACCAAATTTACAAACTTCGGTGTAGCTAAATATATTTCAGAAAGTCTCGTCAACAACACGCATTCCCACAAGATGTTGATTTAGTTGTTGCATCAAACACATAGAACATTGACATTAGATTGCAAATCAACAGGCAGGGAGAGATGGACAATTTCATTTTATCCTTTTCTCCACATTTATGAAGTATACAACAATAACAACATACCCAGTGTAGTCCTACAAGTGGGGTTTGAGGAGGGTAGAGTGTACGCATACCTTACCCCTACCTTTGCAGGTAGAGAGGTTGTTTCCGATAGACCCTCGGCTCAAGTACAACACATTTATGAAGTATCTCAACTCAAAATATTATGGGAATAGAAATTCTCACTGGTCCGGGAAATCCCGCTAGACAATCCTCCAGGATGCTGATGTTGCAATTAAAAATGCACCAAGGTATGACTAATTCCGCCTCAATGGTTCCTTCGGTCAAGACGGTGGGTGGGGTTGGGGGTGGGGGTGTTCTTTATTATTTTTTTATGACTACCAGTTACACAATAAAATTAGTAAAGATTAATTCCAGAATCAGGAACAGACAAGATAAGCTAAATAGGAATAGGCAGCAGCCGAAAGGATGCATGAAAAATCCATAAGGTGATTCATCCTTATCCTTCAACCACTTTCTCTTACTTAACTGATTCAAGAATTTGGTTAGATCCAGACAATCTAATTGTGAACTTACTAGGAGTGTCACCAAGAAGTGCAGTAAATGGCTGCCATAGGCCACGCGAATTTTCAGCTCTAGTTTGAATAGCTCTAAGCTTTGAAGCAGCAACCATCTTCATAGCCTTTGTAATCTTCTGGATATTTTTAACACTCTTCATCCGGTTTCTGACTGCCCAAGAGAATGCTCAATGTGAACACTTAATGTAGCAACAAGAAAATTGGTAGAGAAGTTCACAAGAACATAGGAGTGACAAAGGAAAGTGGGGTGCATCAAACGATTACGGCTAACTCTTACCAACTTGAGTTGAAATACATCGAACTCCTGACGAGACTGGTTCCCTGCAAATAAATGTATGTCATGAAAAAGTAGAAATGCTATGAAACAGAAGAGTATGTTTTAAAAAAAACAAGACAGGATATTGGATAATACTATTTTAAGCTAAGGGACTGATGAGCCTGTTATAGATGCAGATAGGGAGATCATCACTCTCCTGTTGATACATAAAGGCCCGTGGAACAAACTTCATGTCAGTGCAGCAACCCCCGTAATCCATCCAAAAGAAGTCACAATTAATAGATATTATTTGAACTTCATCCATTTCTACAATTGTTCTCATTACAACTTCTGTTCCAAATAATCTCTTAAACATTCTGTACTTCTTCCAAGTTCCAAAATCACTATCCAAGCTCGGATCATGTCGATTACAAGTCTATATAAGGTCAAAATTTAAGCCAACCTCTTTCTTTCTGCCCAAATAACTAGTATATTCTTAAATCTGAAAGAAAAAAAAGAACTCTATTTTTTGGATTTTGAGCTGCAGACCACTTTGGGGGGGAAGGAGCAGCAACAATAACGTTTTTGCTATTGTCCTGCTCATAGAATGAATAAAAAGCAAGCTACCTCCTTTGACTGAAGAGAAAAGGGGAAATACATCCTTGTCAAAGATAACAACATGAACTGTGCTAATTTGTCAAACCAAAACTTCACCAACTGAAGAATATACCTTCATAGATTTAAATATTGTTATCCAAAACTCGTGAGATAATTTCAACCCTAAATTGCTGGCGGATGCTTCATCGTTAATAAATGTTCTCTTGTACAAAACAAAGCAATTGCCACCAAGTGGTGGACTAGCCAGATACGGAAATTTATAGTGCACATGAACTCATGGTCTCTTCGATAAACTAGGTATGTTATGTACTATCTAATATTATTTGCTAACACCCATGCTCAAATAAGGCTAAATGGTGCACTTGGTTGAATGCTAGGTTATTTACCTAGAGGAATAGAGACCAATGCCCACATAATACTTGCCTTTTTCTCCTTTTAGTGGTGCGTCCATGCTATATAAATCCTAGATCCACCTCTGTGCCTAGCGGTTGAAGAGTTAAGAGTGGCAACCTTGGGGTACCAAGGTTCAAATTCCACCAGATGTGAAACTTGGTAAATCATTCCCATCTGCTAAGCCTTGGTTGGCCTAGGTGCCCACAAGCTAGCTCAGCCACCACTCTTATAACAACATAACAGAGCAATCAATCAATTACTTTCCCCTCTGTCCCAAATTAGCTAGGGTCGCTCTATCATTAGTATCCATTCCGCTTTAATCAGAATAAACTCAGAAGATCAAACATACAAAAAGAGCCAAACGTACATAACGAGATAACAACTAAAAAGCAATAACGGAGGTACATAAGAAAACAAAAAATTTTAAAATGCGAGTCAATACTGTCTACAGATTTTGATGCATATAATAAGTTTTTTTTTTTTAAGTTGTGTTGGAATTCCAGCATATATGAAACTTGGTGAATCCTTCCCATCTGCCTAAGCCTTGTTTGGCCTAGGTGCACACAAACCACCACACTTATAACAACGTAATAGAGAAATCAATCAATTAATTAATTTCCCCTCTGTCCCAAATTATATGGGTTCAGCTCTACGAATCATTATCCCTCTAATCAGAATAAACTCTAGCAAAAAAATTGAAAAAAATGCGACCAATCACTGACTACAGATTTCGATGCATACAATAAAAAAAGTAGCGTTGGAAGAAAACTAACTCAAAAGGAATGATGGAAGAACGAAGAGCAATGGAAGGATTGGGAGAAATCAGAGGTGTAGCAAAACGCCTTCCTTCACGCCTCAACGCAGCCATGGCCATTTTCGATCTGATCGGTATCTCTCGCAGATCGACAATTTACGCTAGGGTTTACAGTCGCTTGAAATGTCAGCTAGAAACAGTATAGTCCGAGTCGCTGTGTGTACACTTTTGTACCCCGCCAATGTTTTAAAGCTGCTCTGATACGACGTCGTTTTGGACTAATAAAGAAATAATTCTTTTTTTGAACGGATGATTACTTATTTTGCTTCATTTTATGAAGTGATAATTGACTAAACATATCAATAAAGACTTTTGAAACATTACCTTAGAATTTGTGACTTTAAATATGTCACATCATTTTTATGACTATAAAAGTGATATGAATTCTTAACGCATAAGTAAAATAAAAAGTAAATAGATTGTGATCTATAGAAAACTCAACAGAGAAGGAACTGTCACATAATGTAAATCAATTACCTAACAATATATAAGTTATGTGAACATAACAATATATAAGTTATGTCAACTTAACAATATAGATTTACGCTGAAGAGGAAGTCTTATTAGAAACCTTAGCACAAATTTGGATCAACAAGTTGGAAAAACATGTTCCTTTCAATTCATCGTCTTCAATTTTTAATACAAGCTGATCGAAAATGACTCATTCCTTATATATTTATAGTAGGTGTAGATAAGGTGAGTAAAGATACAACTTACAACTCCCCCCTTGATGATCCTATTATTATTCTCCAAAAAAATCTTACATCCCAAATAACTACTTCTCGCGATAGTGACATCGATCTCACTATCGCAACTAGACCCTCTCACGATGGCTCACAAAAGCAATGGTCACTAGCACCTTGAACCGTGGGCATGGTCTTGTTGTCAATTCTCTTATGCTCCCTAAATCGTTGGCATTTTTAATCATTGACATGGTATATAAATTATTGATACAATTCAACTCAATTTCTCTTGAACCGACTAGATGGACATAAATAAACCTTATTATCAATTTGTGGACACAATTAATCTTCCAACACTTCTAGTGAGTCACCAATAGTTACCCATAAAATATTGTGTTTTCAAAGAACCTCCAACTTGGTCTCCCAAAACTTCCTACTTCTTAGCAAAGAGGCGCAAGTCTCTTTAACTTCTTGGATTGTGATATTGTGGGATTTAGATTGTACTCATTACAATTACCAGATTCAATGAGCCTGATATTGTTATTTATTGTCACTATCTCCCCGTGTCAGGATTGGATAATTTGCGCGGTCTTGAGGCATGTTGCTATTTTTTATTTACATCAAGGAGCATGGTCTTAGGGATCATAATAGCATATCTAAAAATAAAATAAGAAATTATTCAAGAAGTATAAAAAAGATATATTTCTAGCAAATTAAAAAATAAAATATCATATCAAACGGAACATATGGAATACTATTTGATATCCGATTTGTCATTGGTTTTGTTTTGTAGGCTTGTGATATTGTCTTTCTTTTTACCCCTCTAGTATGATCTTCTTCTCTTTTATGGTATTGACTTTATTAAAAAGAATTAAAGAAATAAAATTAAAAAATACTTAGATGTTTGAAAAATATAGTATTTAAAATTAATTTTTTCACTTTCATTAAACAAAAATGATATATTTGAATCACTTATGTCACGACAAAGATATAAACGAGTCACTTTTAATAAAGAATATATTTGCTCTAAGTCATATAGAGCAAGATATATTTAACTTTTTCCGTATAATGAATTACAATATCAAATTCTTTTTGACAATCAAATAATTATTTTCAAATATGGTAGTACTCTAAATGGACAAAATACAGCCGTGTTTGGAGACGATCGTTGGAGTCCGTTCTAGACAAGGTCTATTAGACTATTACCCTTTCCATCCAAACAACCCGTAAGCATCTAACCTCCTTTACCCGATTGAAAAACCCTAATAAGCTCCGTTCAGGCGCTCGAGGAAAGAAAAGCAAGCCGTTCTTTCTTTCCCGTCGGCAATGGCGTCGTCGGAGAAACGATGCCTCTACGAGGTCCTCGGCGTGAACCGTGACGTCACCACCGACGAAATCAGGTCCGCCTACAGGAAGCTCGCATTGCAACGCCACCCTGACAAGCTGGTCCGATCCGGCGTGCCGGAATCCGAAGCAACAGCTGCATTTCAGGAGCTTGTAAACGCATACGAAGTTCTATCCGACGCGCGGGAGCGCGCGTGGTACGACTCGCACCGCTCTGAGATACTCTTCTCCAATTCCGGTCCAACGAATTCTTCGTCTAATACTCCTGTACCTGACCTGTTCTCCTTCTTTAACAATTCAGTGTATTCTGGATACTCCGCTAAAGGGAAGGGCTTTTATAAGGTGTATAGTGATCTATTCGAGAAAATCTATCAAACTGATTTGAATTTTGCGAGGAAGTTAGGTACAGAGTTGCCTAAAGAAGCTCCTCTTATGGGAAATTTGGAAAGTCCTTATGCTCAGGTAATGTATTCCACCACCTTTTTATGTTTTATTTAAAAAAATATACAGCTTTTGAAAATATTTATTCCATGTAGCCCAATATACAATACTATTATTCAACATTATACCTGGAAAAAGCATTATACATAATGTATCAACCTTGTATAAGGTGTATAATAGTGTACAAAGGTGTTTATACACAAAGTATGGGCTACGTGGTCTAAATATTTTCAAAAATAGACATAGAGCTTAATTTCCCTATTTCTTGAGCATGTACAGAAATTTTGAATATCTATATTGGATGACTAACTCTTGCAGAAATGCAAGGTAAGCCTGTGTACCATAGACCCTTGTGTCCGGCCCTTCCCCGGACCCCGCGCATAGCGGGAGCTTAGTGCACAGGGCTGCCCTTTTTATATTGGACGACTAAGTTATATTCATTTCCCTATGCATGTCCGTTGCTATTTGATCCTACACTATCGGTTTTTGCTGCAGTTTTAGGGCCCGTTTGACCATGAAAATTGTGAATATTTGTTTTCAAAGTGGAAAATGGTATTTGGAAATTGGAGTTGTGTTTGGCCATGAATACAAAATTGGAGTTGTTTTTGATGTTTTGTGACTGATTTGTAGTGAAAAAAATGAAAACAACTTTTTGGTGTTTTTCAAAATTCCAGAAACATGATTTCCAGAATTCACGGCCAAACATGATTTCCAGAATTCACGGCCAAACATGATTTCCAGAATTCAACCCGGATAAAAGTAAAAAATATTCATGGCCAAAAGGCTACTTAGTTTCACATGGCAAACTTCATTGTTATTTTTCCTAGGGATTAGAAATAAAATTTCTCATGAATGGAAAAATACAGCTTCTTGGTCCCATAGTAATAGAACAAGGTAGCCCGGTCGAAATTTGATTCCCTGGTTGATCTTTTCTAGGGCTTTCTGTTGTAAAATGCAGTGCATATGGCTGTATTAGTAAACTTTTAGTACATTATGATGCAGGTGACAGCATTCTATAGCTATTGGTTAGGATTTGTTACTGTGATGGACTTTTGTTGGGTAGATCAGTATGACGTGATGGCGGGACCCAATAGAAAGTCAAGGAGGGTGATGGAGGATGAGAACAAGAAGCTGAGGAAAAAGGCGCGAAGGGAATACAATGAGACTGTAAGAGGGTTGGCAGAGTTTGTGAAAAAGAGAGATAAGAGAGTGATTGACATGCAGATGAAGAGGAATGAGGAAATGGAGAAGAAAAAGGAAGAGGAACGCAAGAGAAGGAAGGAGCTAGAGAGACAGAAGGCTGAGAGAGCAAAGAAATATGTAGAGCCTGAGTGGGCGGAAGTGGAGGAGTTAGAAGATGAAGAAATTGAGAAATCGGATGAGGACGAGAAAAAGAAGGCAGATGTGAATGAATTGTATTGTGTGGCGTGTTCGAAGAAGTTCAAGAGTGAGAAACAGTGGAAAAATCACGAGCAGTCCAAGAAGCATAAGGAGAAGGTCGCAGCTTTGAGAGAAGCTTTTGATGATGAAGATGATGAATATGAAGTGTTGGTGGAGGATGGGGCAAGTGAGGAGCAAAAGGTAGCTGATGCTAATAGAACATCTGATTTATCTGCAGATGATGGGGTGGATGAGTTAGGCACACGAATTCAAGAAGATGAGGGTGAGGGTGAGGGTGAGGGTGAGGATGATGAGGTTCAGAGCAGCGAGGAAGACGAGACCACTAATTATCAAAGTGGCTGTGATTTAAAGGGAGTGACTGATGAACTTGGATTAGATGATGATGAAGCTAGTGTACTTGAAGCTATGATATCTGGCCGCAAAAGTAGGAAGAATGCAGGTCCAGGTGCTAATCGTCGAAGTCCAGCAAGGAATAGTGAAACTGGTGATAATGAAATGGACTTTATGGAATATAACAATCTTAGAAGTACTAGGAGAAATAGGGGTGGCCGGAGACAAAGAAATAGGAGACCACAAGAAGAAGAAGAAGAAGGAGGAGGAGGAGGAGGAGATGTAAGATCTTATGTGACTGAAGTTGGTATTGACACCGAGGTAAATAATGCATGTAATGATAGCTCAACTTGCCAGGAGCCGTCATCCCAGTCTTCCGCAGAAACTGCTAGTAATCACAAAGTAGCTGACGTTTCAGGAAATAGTGAAAAAGTTCAAAGTCAAGGTACAGACAAGAAAACTACCTCTAAGAAGGACAAAAATAACAAATCAAAAGATGCAACCAAAGGAAGGAAACAGAAGGTACTCAAATATTAATCTGTCAAAGATAATCCTGTCTTGTTTGATGTCAAGCTCTTTGTGATTCTCCTTTTCCTCTCGCCCTTCTTCAACAATCTTTGAGAGTTACAACTTCATTTCTGCAGTTATCTGCTCTTCGGATTTCAAGTGAATCTTTTAAAAGGACAAAGAACCTTATATTAGTTGTCTTGTGATGTGTTTGTGAATGTAATCAAGCTTTGACATTATGTATTGTAACACAGTTTCATTTGAATTCAGGCAAAATCCATATCTTCGAGCAACTTGTGTGATACCTGTGGGGAGGAATTCGATTCAAGGTCTGTGATGCAGGCTCAATCGTGAATCTTTATGTTGATTAATGATGAGGTTATATTTCCTTTTCTTTTCCATATCTAATTATCTGCATCTCCCATCACAGGAATCAGTTACATAAACATCTAGGATCGACAGGGCATGCTAAACTAAAATCGCGGTGATATTACAGAATCCTCATTGACTACAACTCAAGCTGATTGCTAGATGGTTGGGGGCGGATTATTTGTTCCTCTCCTTATTCTTTATGGTTTATAGATCATTGTCTACGATTTAGCATCATCGTTTATATACCATATTCCATTCAAATGAGTTAAAAAAAAATCAAAGAATTTTGTATCTTGACAATAGATGACTACATGATGTTCGTGCAGATGAAAGACCAATTCTAAATTATGTATATGGAAGGTGGCAAAACCGATGTGACCAGATAACGGAGCACTCAAATTTATTGAAATATAGGAGTTCACACACAGATAACACTTCCCTGATGGGTCTATATACTTGTGCTGAACCTATATTTTTTTCTTCAATTCCATGGAAGAATGAAACGAGCGGCCATAGGTAGTCAATAACATTGGTATAGATGAGTGAAATTTTGGTAAAATGCAACTGTATGCTCAGAATGCTTGATTTGAACCAATAGCCTCAAATTTATATTTAACAGGATCATTTACTTTATGGTTAAATAGTCTTTAGGGCCAATTCCGACATTTTCAAATATCGCACACATTAAAATGTACTGGCTTCTGCTTCTGACAGGCAAATTCAACGGACATGACCAGAGTAATCATTTTATAAGTTTGGGACAAAATACATTTCACTGCTAGGGCAAAACATTGTAACAAGAGCAGTATCCCAGAGGAGCGCTGAGAACAATTTACATAGGCAAAAATATATGTCGATCTTATAAGTTATATACACCCTGCCAAAAACACTGGAAGAGGTTGCTTCGTCAAAATATAATGGTACAATTAACATTTCTGGAGCATATGCTCCGAGGCATAGTAGTCACATAATTACCTAGCCTCTACCCCATACTGCATTCTGAATTTGCAACTATATAAATAAACAAGAAGGAAACTAAGTCACAATGCTCTGTTAGCTGCTTCTTGTATGTAAGTGGTGGCTTCTTCTTCCGAGAGCTGCTTTCCTTCTACAAGCCCTCTAATTATAGTGTTGGCATATTCTTTACATGGTTTGCACATACTTACTTTACCTAATTTGAAATTATCAACATCTGAGAGTCGGCATCTGACAGAGAAGCAGAAAAATGCTGGATGAGATTCAGTTGGACAATAAAAATACATACATTCGAAAGAGCATACAAAATAAAAGGCAACACTTACGTCATTGTCAAAATGGGAATACCATTCTCCTTCCCCAGGTAAAGCACATTATGGTACCAGCCATTCTACATGAAAGTCAAGCAAAATTATACCATGAGAAATACCATCTAGATCAGAGTTATGTCAAGCACCTTCCCCAGGTAAAGTCAAGCAAAGACCAGACCTTTGGGGCAGGGCATAACAATTAACACTACTAGAAGGGAATCATAACTGATTTCTCCAATGAAAAACGTCTCTAAGATAGGATATTTTCTTGATAAGTTGACAACACAGGCTAGAGTTGGAAAAAGTGCCTTCTTTTCATCAGAATGTAGTAATTTCACTAGGGTCTCCTTGAAATTAAGCAGAGCCTTGCATAAGACTACATTTTGTTGAAAATTCAGCTACAATATAATCAGGTAAGAGGTAAATGAGTGCCCAAAAGGTCAGTTAATATTCATCAATGACTCATAAGTCACAGGTGGATGTGGTCACTCGGGAATTCTAGTGAAAAGCTATGATCTCAAAAGCTATAAAGATGAAGAAAAGGAATTGTATGCCAAAGCACAATATAAGCTAATCCAGTGAGGCCATATGACATATTTGATTGCTTGGATTTGTCCTGTTATCAAGCTTTGATGTGTTTGATGCACGAAAGGATAAACATACTGTAGCCCCAAGATTCTTACATTCTTTTCAAGGCAATGCTCCTCATCTTTTACTATCAATCAACTACCTCTCAATCCTAAATCAGTTGGGGTTGACAATATGAGTCGGTTTTAACTCGTTAATACAGGTTAACGTAGCTGAAAGATATGGTTATATTTTATGCTACCATTGTTTAATGCCCATTTGAATCTTAATAGTTTTTATACCGTTATATGCTAGCTATTTGAGACATTAATATGGGAGTGTAGACAATAACGCTCATGAAAACAACACAGAGCTTAAAATCGCACCTTGACAGCCTCCGCTGAAATACATTTTCTGTTTTCAATAGATTGTAAGTCAGCCATGTCAAACAAAGGGGAATTCATGTCAAAGCTCGAAACATTCTCTTGAAGTAAAACATCATTAAATTGCTCAAGCCTGTCAAAGAGAAAAAAAGAATATTAAGTTATAATTTTAAATCAGCAAGAGTCGACAAAGGTCTTCATTCGAAAAAGCCAGCAAACTGGAAAACTCCTAATTATCATGAAAGGAGAATCATTTCAGATAAAGGAAAGAATGACATACGTTATCCTATATAGGCACAAGTAAGATTTTTCGTCACTGTTACTTTCAGGGTGAAGAAAAGCAACCCCACCCGGACCCCATGTATCTGTACACTCACGAGCAAAGAATAGACGATGAGGAAAAGTTTTCCATGTGATCTCCTTTGGCTTGCTTTTATCCGATGAACCAATACATGGCTTTCGCATGCCTTCCACCTGGAAGTTATTTTGTTGTTATGAAATGCATAAAAAGAAAAGAGTCACACTGAAAGCTCAATACTTTCACCTGCATCAATCTCAGCTTAACATTAGGCCAGTTTCTTTTTATAAGATGCCTGACAAATAGAGAATCATTAATGCTTTGTTGAATCATTATGACCAACTGCGTAAAAAAATTCAACTTGGAATATACATGGCAAACATTCTACATTATTAATCCTAGGAAGAAATGTTTTTCCATCATTCAGTTCTAATTGGACTAGGTCACTTTCGTTTTTTTTTTAGCTGAATACATAGATAGCCATAGCCCCTTAAACTTGTCAAAAACACCAACTTGAAATGGTCGCTTTTGATAAAATTGTTCAGTATAATTGTTTGAAGGAGAACTTCCTAAGGGACAATTGAGCAGCAAAACTGATTGTGGAACTGCAGGAAAAGAAGACAACTTGGTGGTAGGCGTGCCATTTTTTTCTGAATGAGGAATAGGGGAAAGAGATGAGTTGGGGATTATCTCTGGGAAGAAGAATAACAAATTTTTAATTAAGTGTTACTTAGGACTAAGAGCCACATGTCTTTCTTTAATCGGCTTCTTTGCAACGTCACGCGCGTGTTGTCTTCCCATGAAGCGTTTAGCAGGTACATTTTGCATAGACATTTAGTGGCCGATAGGTCATGGCCTCAGTTGAGGTGTCTGAATGAAAAATCGGGACTAGTTTAGGGGGTTCTCTATGAATTCAATTTTTTTTTGGAGAAACATATTTGGTTATTTCTTCAGAAATTTCTCAACATTAGAAGAAGTTTTGCATTTTTGCTTGCTACTGTAGAACACAAGTATTCAGTTTTTGCATGAGATAAGTTTTATAATCATTCTGAAATTTAAGAAGTTAAGGTTGTAGAAGTTCATGAAGAATAAAGGCACAAACTTAGTGAGGAAGTGAGTAAAAGGGCAGCCCGGTGCACTAAGCTCCCGCTATGCGCGGGGTCCGGGGAAGGACCGGACCACAAGGGTCTATTGTACGCAGCCTTACCTCACATTTCTGCAAGAGGCTATTTCCACGGCTTGAACCCATGACCTCCTGGTCACATGACATCAACTTTACCAGTTACTTCAGGGCTCCCCTTCTAGTGAGGAAGTGGGTAAGTGACCAAAAGTAGCACCGTTTAATTTTGTGTCACAACTCACTACTCCATGATGCAGAAGGTTTATAATGAAGATATGCAGTTCAAAGAATGTACGACAGCTATACCTGTCCTCCTGCAATATAGCAAAGGAACCTTGATAGATTCATATTTGACCCAAATGTGGCATACCAAATATCAATCTTTGAAAGGTCTGCCCTGCAAGTGTGAGAATTAGTGCTAGCTTGACCTGCATAAAATCAAAGATCATTAAAATCCATCTTCAGAGATGAAAGAACAACTTTTTGCAAGGTAAAATAATATCATACTTGTTATGCCCGTACCATCATTAACGTTCAGGTCTGAAAATGGTTGTATTATATTCTCAATATCCTTCTCCAGATCTTGTGATACCCTATGAGGGGTGGTATCATACTCATCTTCAGAGTCAGAGCTAATGACCTGAAGTAAAAGTACAGAATCTACTACAGTTAATGCAGAAACAAGTTAACATCATCTTTGAAAAGAATCTGAAATGAAATTAAAAGTAAAAGGAGCAATAAGCATTTTTCCTACATAAGTTTCCCTGAGGAACACATTGTGAATGAAAACCTCCTTTGTTTTGGGAAGCATAGTGAAGCTTAATAATCCATTTGAAATGTATATATCCAACTGATACTTGCACACAATGCGTCCATTGATATGTGTTTTCTCATACCTTAAGTCTTGCACAACGCCTTGCCAGCACTAATTCTAGGAACTGAACTTGTAATCAGTTATTTCACTCCAACCAATGAACTTAGGAATCATGGCACCATAACGATCCCAGGGGCTTGCCATCCAAGACATGGCAACCAAAAGTAGAGCTCGGCAACAGAGTCTCTTACTACTATGATTGCTAAACTGACATTAATGTAATCACAACAAAGAAGTGCAACAATTCCAATTTATATCAGCAATTCAAGTTCCATTAACAGTGGGATCCGCTCAAAACACTCCTATCATGATTTCATGCCAATTGATAGTTTCATCTATCTCTGTCGGTAATAGAACGTTTATGGGACCAGGTGCCACTTATGAACCTTGAGGCTACAGTATGTGGATGTTTAAGCAAAGTCTACATCCAATGGCAGACAATTCCTAATGTGCTAGAATTTTCTAAACCCAACACCATACAACTCAGTGCATCACAACCTTTTGGCCATCTCTTCTATTTCTTGCTTTTCATTGTAACTATATTTTTTATCTAAAAAAAGGTATTCTTACTTTATAATAATTACAAATAACAACTAAAAAGCACATAATTCAGTTCTCTCACCGTGACTTCCTAATTTTAAACACAGGCCACAACAATTAGTGCTGGAGAAATTGTTCTCGAGAAGGTCATTGATGATACTAAAATAACAAGAAAAAGAAATCTGACCTGAATGTAAGAAGTTCTCATGCTGGTTACTTTCTCCGGTAATCTCTCTGCAAGTGTTTGCCAAAAGGAACTCAACTCTTCACGTACCTGAACACATTTATGGTGTACAATGAGAAGTGAGAACCTAGGTACACAAGCCTTAAACCGTAAGGCCAAAATATTGATCTTAACGTGCAGGCAATTTGGCTCACTGACACAAAAATCAGCAAGGAAGATACTTTATGGCTATGAATTAGATAAAATGATTATTAAAAAGGAGGGGAAAGCAGGGCAATGGGCTAGGGCAGAAACATTCTTACAGCCTCTATCACTCGCCATGTGGATTCAAATGGATATGCCTCAGAGGATCCAACAATCGGTTTTTGCTGTAATAAAACTTCAATACAAGCTTGGACAGAATTTGCTATAGATTCCAGATTATATCCACCTTCAAGTGCCATTACAATCTTGCCTCCGGCAAACTCCAACAACTAAAATATGAAAATTAAAAAGGTAAATAAAGTTTCTAAATATGTAATTAATACTTACTCCAATAGAAACAAATCAATGGTAAGGAAAAAAAGAGCATAAATTCACATGCAATTGGATAAATGCAGGAGGAAAGAACAGAAGAAAAGAAAGACTATCACTGGAAAAAAAATCCATGACTACTAGCAACAGTCACTTAAAGCTCACCTTGTGCAACATTACAGAATACCCGTATGGACTAACACGACATCCACCAAGAGGATCACCAATAGCTATTCACAAGAAAACATCAAAACTGTTAAAGACTCCTGAATCAGACTAGTCTACAAAAAGACTATGATACACGTGAGCAAAGAATTTAAAAAGTAATTTAAATTGTTTCTGAGGGAATTTTACTATGTCTCATGTTGCCAAAGCTATTGCATTTTAGCTATGTTTGGCATCCAATGGAAAAAGGTCTTGACAAGAAAGCTACTGAAGATTCAAGAACCAACACGTATATAGGAAATCAATCTCCAAAAAATATCTTAACAGATGTACAAGATAGGATTCTGCATCAAAATCGGTGGGAATAGTCAATTAAAGTGAAAGACCATATCCTTTTTTTCATAATTGTAATATCTATGTGCCAATACATTTAGATTTAGTATTCTATTTCTATTATAGATATGAAGTTTTAACCCACTTTAAAAGATTCCTTAAAGTCATAAAAAGACCTTAATATGAGTTTTCTAGAGGCAATTTTTTCTCCGGTCACATTCTACGGCATTACTGGTCGTAGTCTTAGGAATCCCATTCATGACAAGCTAGAAGTTAAATAAGCGCTATTAGCCTTTTTCATGATAGTAGGATTTCAGAAGCTCTTCCCTTCTGCTAGACTTATACTAATGAAAAGGGTTAAATATTGTAATAAAAATTAAAGTGTTTGTCTGGAAATACAAATAGGAGTAATCATGCCACTTTTTCCAAGCAAAGCACATATTCCCAAGATCCTAGTGATGTTCAATACTTCATAGATATTTGGAAGGCATGTTGCATGAAAAAAAACCATCTTTCCATTTACAAGGACATGGCATCACAAACCAGACATCTTTAAAATCAAATATGGAACTACAAAGATCAGGTCCGAGGAAAATGATTTTTCAAAAGTAAATAGAAAATTGAAGCAAACACTGTATCATGCAGGCATAAAAAAGAATCAACACATTCGTAACCAAGAAATAACAATATGGTAAACTGCTGAAAAAGACTTTAGAATGAAAATTGAAGCTGAGGGAAACCTGGAGAATAAAACCAAGCTGTAGCTAACCTGCATCAAATCCTGCGGAGATCAGGATAATGTCAGGATCAAATTCTTTGGCAACAGGAATTAAGATATGATCCCACACTGCAAGATAGTCTGCATCACCACAGCCGCCATTCTCCCAAGGAACGTTTATATTATATCCTGCTCCTGGGCCTTCACCAGTCATGACATGTGACCCATCTTCACCACCAGGATAAAAACTTCCAAATTCGTGCCTAATGAACACCATAAATGATACACAATATATACCATATGAGACTAAATTCAACATCTTTTTAGACAAATAATCATCTTTGTCAGCATAATTACATCCCAGAGCCCTCAAGCATTAAAGAAATACCATAAAGACTATACAAGGAGTGTGAAAATGAGAGAATATAGATGGGTGAAGTTTGAGACAAAACTCTTTCTTCGATGCTCTAGATTATTTCTATCTAGAGTGCCACATTTGAATGAATAAACAAACAGCAATTACACGATCTCACTCGTACCTATGCACAGAAAAGAAAAGTACTCGAGGGTCCTTCCAGAACATCTTTTGAGTGCCATTTCCATGATGGACATCCCAATCAACAATCAAAATTTTGTTAATCACCAAATCAGGCTGCAAGGAAATTAACCGTACTATAAGTAAACCTTCTAGGTGAGTCAACAGAACTGATCAAAGATTTAAATCCACCTTAAGTTTCACTAACTGAAACTAACTCTTACTCTTTCATCCAAGAGATAACGTGTTGCTATAGCAACATTGTTGTACAAACAAAATCCCATTGGCTCATTTTCTTCTGCATGATGTCCAGGAGGCCTGACAATGGCAAAGGCAGAGTCTAGTTCTCCTTCGGCAACTTTCTCAGCAACCTATATAATACACTCAAGATTAAAGCTTTAAACAATATCATGGATGCAGCAATAGTCGGAGGACACTAACAATTAATCTTCAAAACTCGCATTAAATCAAGTAAAAGAATTGTCCAAAAAACAAGCTCCACAATACAGAATCCAAAGAGCAGCTAACAAAATATGCTTAATTGCACAAAGTTTAGAAGTCCCCCACCAAATACTCCACTAAAAATGAAGACAACATGCATAATAGTCAACGAAATGCAACATTTTCGGACATATTATAAAAAGAATACTACTCCCTCTATCTCAATTTATGTGATAACTTTGACCAATATTTTAAGATGTATTTTTCCACCAAATTGATATGACAAAAAATTGTAACTTATACTCCCTCTGTCCCAATATATGTGACACCATTTCCTTTTTGGTCTGTCCCAAAAATAATGTCATCTTTCTATATTTAAAAATAATTTAATTTTATGAAATGATTTACAGCCACACATTTATATAATGCTTGTTTTGGACAACACATTTCAAAAGTATTCCTTTCTTTCTTAAACTCCGAGCCAAGTCAAACGGTGACACATAAATTGGGACGGAGGGAGTAGTACTTTTCACGTAGTTTTCAAATATATAAATTTTAATCATAAAATATTGAGTTAATTCTAATACAATTTAGCTTCAAAGTTGACTCTCGAAAAGTGAAAGTATCACATAAATTGGGACAGAGGGAGTAAACACAGAGTAGTTAGTTACCTCTATAACAGAACCAGCAGAAAGATAAGCTGCTTCTGAAGAGCCTTCATTAAAATATATGGAATTAAACTTAGCAGCAATTCCATTTCTTCTTAAACCAATTTTCTTCGAACTTATATCTCTAATCAAATCAATGTGATATTTTGTATGAACCAAAGCTATATCTTTATCTTCTGCTTCCTTTCCATCCATAACAATACATCTAAAACAAAACAAAAAAATAAAATCATCAATTAATATTACAAATTAAATAAAACAAAAAGGAAAAATGAAGATATACCTTTGAGTAATTCCCGAAGATTGAAGCTTGTTCCATATAGAACGAATACGATTTGGGTTCTCGGGATGGTACTCATCGTTTGGATCAGAATGCTTACACATTCTTTCATCGTATATCAGCCCAATTCGTCGTCGTTTTGACGAACTACTGCTATTGCTGTTGCCATCAATGTTAGAATTGGAAGCCATTGAAGAGTACTGATTGAAAGTAAAATTCAACTACTGATACTGAGTACAACGATGGCGAAACAGACGAAACGATCTTTGACTTTTTTAAATAATGGGCCCTCCAATCAAGAAATAGCCCAGTATCTAGGCCCATTTGTTAACTATTGTTTTGAAAATTGAAACTATATGATGGGAAACAAGTGGATTGTGGTAGGTCTTCGTGATCTTTAATTTTTGTCTTTCGACACTTTTGATGCAGTCAGTTAAGAAAGCTTAACATAATTTAAAAAATATTACATAACTTATGACGCATAATTTAATTTTTATGGAATTATGGTACAAAACCTATTTTTTATAGAATTTATACCGAGCGAGACAAAACTTTAATTTTCCACATGTACAAGGGACAAAAAATAACGTTTGGAAATCCGTGCAAAAACTTCATTGCGGTATAAATTATTGAAAAGAGTTTGGGGTAAGTTTGACTCCTATTTACTAGAGAAGAAAATCTTTTTTGTGCTAATTTTTAGGAAAAGAATGCAAGTTATTCCTTCAGTTTCATAATAAATTGTGTTTTTAGTTTATACAAATCTTTAAGAAATTGATTACTTTTAGAAAATTATGAGTGTTTTTACTAACTTAGCTTACTTCTAAAAAAACTATGAGTGTTTTACTAACTTATTCCTAATTAATGTCTAGAAAAAGAAAAGTTACTTAATAATGTTGATTATGTAAATAAGAGTAATTTTGAAAGAATAAAATGAATTTTTCTTGAATTCTAAAACACCGCTTATTTTGAAACAAAATGAAAAGTCAAGAACCCCACTTATTACGGAACGGATAGATTACCATATAATTTCTTTCCTTCCGGAGAACTTTCCTTTGCAGACATAATTATCCATAATATTGATTATTTATAAGGCCAATCCAACTTTTAAATCTATATTTGAATATCTCGGGAAGCTAATTCATTTTTTATCTGTAGTTAGTGAAATATGAGAAAAATTAAGAACTCACTTGATCCTAATTGAGAAAGCAATTTAGTTAATAGAGGGAAGAGAGGAAAAGACGAGAATAAAAACAGTATAAAAAACGTAAATGCTTTTCTTAAAGTGAAAAATAAATGTGTAGCCTCAATGTTCAAATTCAAAATGAAAGACGAGACAGCTAACCAATTTCAAACAGAGACTTTATTATTTATTGATTCTTACAAATGTGGTAAAAAGTTTAAATAGGTGTAAAAGCAACTTGCTCTTTTTATTTTTGAAAATATAAGAACGTTTGATACCATTCTGAAATCTGAACTAGTTCACACATATTTCAAACATTTAAATATGCTTAACGATTCCATATTTAGTAATTACTACTTTAAAATTTTCTTCCACTGCTATAACATCATTAACATTTTAAACTTCATACTCTGATCATATGGTGCCACGTAATATGGAAATAAGGGAGTAATACTTATAGATAATTTAACACCAAAAGCAACATTTCATTTTGTAGTGGAGCCATTTGAAACTTCATTCATTAGAGATTACAGAATGAGTTTCTAGTCTCTGCCTACAGCCAGCCAACAAACATATTCACAAACTAGACCTACTTGCTGATCTCATTAACAAAAGTTAGTAACAACAGAAATACTTGCAACAATTTTCCATCCAATTGTCAGAAACAATCATCTTTGCTAAGCTAACATCAATTGATCTTTCGTGGTAGCTAGTCCAATACCTAATGCACTTGATTGAAACTAAGTTGATATTCACAAGAAGGTGGCAGCAACTATGATTTAGTTCCAGGTGACGCCGCTCATTTAGGAGTTAAACGCGGGATAAAACCTGGAGGAAAGTCATCAACAGGCTCCCTTTTGATTACCTGAGGCAGTTCCTTGCAACCCTTGGAGGTTCTTGAAACCAGAGGAGTA
The DNA here is from genome assembly GCA_029783415.1 of Anisodus acutangulus. Lineage (NCBI taxonomy): Eukaryota > Viridiplantae > Streptophyta > Magnoliopsida > Solanales > Solanaceae > Anisodus > Anisodus acutangulus. The sequence continues at coordinate 7,953,302 of CM056506.1, read as the reverse complement.
ACTGATCCAGACTGATCGCAGGTAACAACAGTGACAGTTTCTTTTAAAGATCTATCAAAGCCATTTCTGGAAGTAGTTGTTGAGACGACATTGTCCGGAATACCTACATTTTCTCCAGCCATCATGTCTATCTCCATGTCAACTTCATCTTGATAACCCTCCATGTCAATCTCATTGGCTGTACAGACATCTTCACCCCCTATCATGTCTATCTCCATATCTATCACTTCGTTGCTGCCCCCTTCAGCACAACCGACTGTATCTTGTCTCACACGGTAAAATAATCCCCACAGGAAGTGCTCGCTGTTCAATCCTGCAAGAACTTCCACAAGGTGAGATGCAGCGCCAGAATCATCAGATCATATTATTCTTTTTTTATGCAATTATCAGATAATCTAGAAGAATCATCTCCTGAAAGGTAAGTCAGCCTTCCAAAATTTTATTGAACCTCGATAGCTAAATATACATCAAGAAAAATCAGGAGTTACATTCTGCTGCACAGTCCTAATAGTTAAAATTCAATCCCTATTAAGTGGAACTGTTAAAGTGTCCATTCTCTTGCATGGTTACTTTCATTTCAAGACAATAAAATACATAAGAAAGCAAACTAGCAACACTTCTATACATCTCTTTTCTTTTTATGAAGAAAAATACGAAAAGGAAGTGATATATATCTTACAAGTGTAGGGTTATGCCAATGAAATCAACAACAACAACTACAGATATATATCTCACATTCAAGGCACAGAAACTACAGATAAATCAACAACAACAACATACCCAGTGTACAGATAAAGCAATCCAGATTACATATTTTTTCATACTTGGGTTTGTCTCTTGGCTGTAAGAATAAGGCAATGGAGGTTTGGAGTTGAGTTGTTGAGAAAGCAGAAAGGAGATTAGCTAGATGGAAAGTCAATATTTATCTTTGGGTTGGTAGGGTTATTTTGATAGATGTTGTTTTGGATCCCTTACCTACTTGTGTAATGTCTCTCTTTCCATTGCCTGCAAAGGTGGAAATGAAGCTAGATTCCTCAGAAGAAATTTCTTGTGGCAAGGAAACAGAGATAAAAAGTGTTTTCATTTAGTTAACTGGAAAGCAGTCATCAAGTGTAAAGAAGAAGGTGGCCGTGGCATTAAAAACTTGAGAACACAAAACAAGAGTCTCCTAAAGAAATGGTTATGGAGATACAACATTGACAGTTAAGCTCTATGGAAGGAGGTGGTGGCTAGAAAGTATGGACAAACTGGGGCACCAAGCCTGTTACAGAACTATTCTTTTAGAAGACTATTGAATGATAGGGAGGTCACTAGAGCTATTGAACTTTTCTTTCAGCCCCTGAGTGCACAAAATGAATAGATAATTGGAAGTTTAGGGTTATGCCAATGAATTCAGTGTTTTTGACTGTTAGCTTGTTTGGCCAAGCTTTTGCAAAACCAAAAGTGCTTATTTAGAGAGTTAAGTTGTTTGACGAAGAGAATTAGATAATTGATCTAGTCTTTCTCATGAGAATCAAAGAATGTAATATCAGTACTTCTACAGCTTGGCCTGATGACATAACACATTTATACTTGAAGGAACCAAACAAGTATCCCCAACTTAAAAAGGAATAATCTTCAAAGTAGACAGGTAAATTGATCTTCTACAGAGCATAGTCAAATATATATATTACGTAAAAACTCATTGAAAGGAAATAAGAAAATGAGAAAAGAATGTAGAGATTATGAATGTACTTTGAGAATCACCGCACAGGGCTGTGGATGCAAGTACAAGCAGCTCAACATCATTTATATGCATTCTCATCACCAAATCTTTGATACGCATGAACTCCACCAGAGCAGTATATATCTCAGACCTACATATAATGGGAAATGCAAATCAATTTCTAGTAAAAACCTTCCTAGGCAAGGGCGCCACTTCTATTTTGCCACCCTTACCCCTTCTTGGATAGATATATAAGGCAGAAGCTGACCTTTCTCTCTCACTTGCAAGGAAATACAGTCCTATATCTTCTTTACCCGGACAATGATTGTTGAATAGATTTGTCCAGATCTCCACACGCGGAACTAGTTCAAAGTTAAGAGTACCAGGCAATAGCCTTGAGAACTCATACACCTTACGTCTAATTCTGGAAGGAGGATAAGCCCGGATACAATTATTGACCATCCCAGGTGCAAATGACAGAGCACCTAAGATGTCAAAACTTCCCCTAAAATGCAAAGAGGAAGAGAAAAACTAATAAATATAGGGAAGAGAGTCTGTATTACTGTTCAATGTTGCAAATTCCTCAAGTAAAATAAATATGTTCAATACTAACTACTAGAAAACAAAGTAGTAACAATAATGAATAAGCAGTAATAACAAGCAGTAACAGCGTTCTAATACTAACTACTAGAAAAGATGGGCCATCCAAAAAGTTAGGATGCAAAAACAGAGATGAGCTGAATTTGAACTTTTCTTTTGGTGATCAGTTTACCATGTGTTTGTCTATCAGAAACAACCTCTCTACCTCACACATGGTGGGCCAAAGGTCTGCGTACACTCTACCCTCCCCAGACCCACTTGTGGGATCACACTGGGTATGTTGTTGTTGTTGTAGTTTACCCTGTGTTAACTTATGTTAGTAATTAATGTAAATGATGAAAGGTACTTACTTCCAGGAAGGAAGTAGAGCAGGATCACATGGGTGTGTCATAGGTGGATTCATCATTCGACTTGCATTCATAGCATCCGGACTCCTAAGCTCCAGAATGGTAGAACCACCAGGACCTAAAAAGTAGGCTACATCAATTGGGTTGAAGTACAGAAGTAAATAAAGTTTGCTATGAAAGCTTTACATATATTGATGGTGCAAGAGAAATCATTTTGAAAGTTAATATCTAACTCTAGATATATCAATGTCATTTTTAAAATAATTTAATTAGAGTATATGATAGAAAATGAAATTTCTGATGAATAAAGATAAAAGAAGAGGACAAATCAAAGTAATGAATACACGAGATGTTGCTGAACGCTTAACCTTTAGATGATTGTACTGGTTTTTTGCTCTGTTCAATGATTTTGGCATTTTGAAGATTCTGAGGTTTTGTATATCCTGCTGATCCTAAAGAATGCTGCCTTATACTCTTCTCAGTAAAGGAATTTGAAATTTGAGCTCTAGGCTTGTTAAAATTCCCTCGAGTCTGGGTTGCCATGGATTTGGTTTTCACAACTCTTGAAGAACCAGAAATTTTCAGCGGAGATCCATATTTCTTGACGCCTGGTGATAGACCAAGTGCTTCTTCAACAGGTAGATATCTCGTTTTACCGGTCTGTACCTCCTTTTCCCAGTTAATACAATGCCCACCAGGAAATGTCATACATTTCTTTGGTTGCACAGTACTCTGACAAATCTTTGCAGAGGCATGTAACTTGGATCCCTTGGAATACTCATTTTCTAGTCCACGTGATGAAGACATTACCCCCTTGTCAATATCACATTCTTCACAACACCAATCCTCTGGTGCATCTTCACAATAGCCCAGCACGCAATACCTTGAAAAGAAGAGAAAAGCAGAACTTCTGAAAACAGGAAGAGGACTACGTGTGCATAAACAATACAGACTGTACTCGAGAGAATTAAATGCCGCAACATGCTAATGAAAGAATCAATGTATCCTTTAGGTGGAACCCAATAGCCAATACCATTACGGATCCGGCAGTGAAGAATGCCAGAAAGATTAGACAACTCGAAGAGGTCCTTATTCTCCCTAAGAGATCATATCAATTCCATTTAGGCTTTTAGTTCTATTATACATTTCATCCGTATTTAAGATTTCAAAAAAGGGAAGCAAAGCTGATAATCCAACTAGCAATTTCCTTCGAAGAGGAGCAGCCCCTTGTGTGAAAAGATAAACTTCTCACTTAGATATGGCAAGTCAACCAAAAGAGAAGGGGTTGGGGATTGGGAAGTTTGGTTTCACAAATATCCTTTCTTAGGACAATGTTTGAGGTTTACAAAGAGCATATATTATGGCACAATTGATTAGAAGCAAGTACGGATTAGAGAGTCATGGCTTACAGCTTGCCTGCCCAATTGTCCAACCTTTCGTGCTAAAAAGCAAGAGAGAGAGAGCTTACTGATGCACTTGAACAGTTTTACACTGATAGCAGGTAATAATTGCATCTTGGAAACCTATATCACCGCAAGTGGCGCAAATTTTTTTCTGCAATTTCATACAGAAAACACAAGAAATTCAGAAGCTGGCTGACTCTTGATCCAACTTAAGTAAACTCATATTGCCTTCTGGTTTTGGCAATGAACAAGGATCTAGGTGCTATCAACGTGCTCCATTCAGCTTCTTTTGTTGCACAGAATAAGATTACCATATGAACAGAATGAAGAATGAGGAAATAAAATGTCATCAGTTACACAAAGCTAAATCATAATCAGCAAAATCAAGTTCTCGTCTTCTTTTAGCTCACATGCTTATATTTCATAATAAATCCCCCTTTTGCAGCAGAAGCATATCCATCAGTACATTCAAATTATTTTCCTAGCAATTCTTGGTTATATCTCATCCAGACAGAAACACCTCCGGTGCAACTCCTCAAAGAAGCACTTTAAAGAGGTAAAGGACAGTAAAAGCCCGTGGTACAATACCAGTTTCCTTCCTGCTATTGTAAATAATTGACAAGCAATTCGATCTGCTTCTCTTTTGGTTAATTAGAAGAGAGTTCATCTGTACACTTATCCTATTTAAGTTTGTTGTTTTGCAATAATAAAGGAAAAGACAGTGTTAGCTTTACAAAATGAAAAATCTAAAGTTAAGCAGGTAACAAAGTCCAAAAAGATATCAGGGGAAGTTACAGGGGATAGGTTGCTCCAGCTACACACACTTGTTAAACATCTGGCTTCTAGTTTGTAGCTTTGAGTAACAGTGCCTTCAAAGCATCTCATTCCTTTCAGTCCATACAACAACATACCCAGTGAAATCCCACAACGTGGGGTCTGGGGAGGGTAGGGTGTACGCAGACCGTACCAAGTTAGAGAGGTTGTTTCCGAAAGACCCTCGGCTCAAGAAAAAGCATAAGCATAAGCAAAAGCAAAAGAAACGGTCAGATCCAGAATGGAAATTTAAAGCAGTATGAAAATGAGAGTAACACACGCGAATAAGCCATGATAAAGCATTCTGGGAAAGGAAGCCGTAACTATCGCAGGTAAATAAGATAATCGAAGTACACAAAAGAACATACAATAGCAGAAATCAAAGGACAAGGAACTATAAAATAATATTGCACCTACTAATATGTTAGGCTAAGCAGCGTTACAATAATAATACTACAACTACTAGTATGTAAGCGTAAGTAGGACTACGCTCAACTACCTACTACCCTTCTACCCTAATCCGTGTCCTCCACAACCCTCTATCTAAGGTCATCTCCTCAGTAAGTTGCACATGCGTCATATACCGTCTAATCACCTCTCCCCAATACTTCTTCGGCCTGCCTCTACCCCTCATGAACCCGTCCATAGCCAACCTCTCACACCTCCGCACTGGGGCATTTGTGTCTCTCCTCTGCACATGCCGAACCATCTCAACCTCGCTTCCCGCATCTTATCCTCCACCAAAGTCCAAAGTCACTCCCACTATGTCCCGGATATCATCATTTCTAATCTTATCACTCCTTGTATGTCAACACATCCATCTCAACATCGTCATCTCTGTCACTTTCATCTTTTGAATGTGCGAAGTCTTGACTGACCAACACTTCGCCCCATACAACATAGTTGGTCTAACCACCATTCTATAGAACTTGCCTTTAAGTTTTTGTGGCACTTTTTTATCGCATAGGACTCCAGATGCGAGCCTCCATTTCATCCACCCTGCACCAATACGGTGTGTGACATCGCCATCAATCTCTTCATTCTCTTGGATAATAGACCCGAGATACTTGAAACTTTCTTTCTTTTGAATGACCTGAGTACCAAGCCTCACCTCCACGCCTGTCCATGGTCGCTCACGTTGCTGAACTTGCACTCTAAATATTCTGTCTTGGTCCTACTCAGCCTGAACACTTTAGACTCCAGAGTTTGTCTCCAAACTTTCAGCTTAGCGTTTACTCCGCTGCGAGTCTCATCAATCAGGACTATGTCATCTGCGAATAACATACACCATGGAACCAACCCATGAATTTATCACGTCAGTCCATCCATCACCAAGGCAAATAAGAATGGGCTAAGAGCTGATCCCTGATGCAACCCCATCATCACTGGATAGTGCTCCGAGTCTTCTCCTACTGTCTGTACCCTGGTCTTGACTCCATCATATACATCCTTGATCGTCCTAGTGTACGCCACAGGTACACCTCTAACCTCCAAACATCTCCATAGAACCTTCATAGGGACTTTGTCGTATGCCATCTCAAGGTCGATGACTATAATATGTAAGTCCCTCTTCCTCTCCCTATACTGCTCCACGAGCCTCCTAATAAGATGAATGACTTTTGTAGTCGAACGCCCCGGCATGAATCCAAACTGGTTTTCGAAAATAGACACGCCTCTTCTCACATTCCTCTCCACGACCCTTTCCCAAATTTTCATAGTGTGGCTTAGCAGCTTGATACCCCTATAGTTCTTGCAACTCTGGATGTCACCTTTGTTCTTGTACAAAGGAATCATTGTACTTCACCTCCATTCTTCAGGCATTCTTGTCGTCTTAAAAATGACATCAAACAACTCAGTCAGCCACTCCAAATCTGCCATGTCTGCGCTCTTCCAAAATTCAACTGGGATCTCATCAAGCCCGGTCGCTCGTCCCTGCGTATCCTGTGAACAACACCCTGAACCTCTTCAACCTTAATATTTCTACAATACCCAAAATCCTGGTACCTTCCGGATTGTTACAGATCACCCAGCACAATGTCTTTATCTCTTTTTTCGTTCAAGAGTTTATGAAAGTAAGACTGCCACCTCCGTCTAATATGTGCGTCCTCCACCAGTACTTTGTCGTCCTCGTCCTTGATGCACTTCACGTGGTCCAAGTCACGGTCCCTCCTCTCCCTTGCCTTGGCTAGTCTGTACAACTTCTTATCCCCGTTTTTTCCTCTAATTCTGCATACATGCGTTCAAAAGCCGTCGTTTTCGCCGCCGTAACCGCTAGTTTTGCCTACTTCCTCGCCATCTTAAATAGTTCCCTATTCGTCCACTTCTCCATCTCATCATTGCTCTCTACCAATTTCGCATACGCCACTTTGTTTGCTTTCACCTTCTCTTGAACTTTACCATTCCACCCCTTGATTCTTAGCCGGTCATCCACAACCTTATTTTTCTTCTCCATCTTGATCTCCAAATCCATCACCAAAAGCTTATGTCGGGTTGTAAGATTTTCACTCGAAATAACCTTGCGGTCTTTACAGAGACCGTTATCAACCTTCCTAAAGAGCAAAAAGTCTATATGAATCTTAGCCACCGAACTACGAAAAGTCACCAAGTGCACCTCCTTCGGGAAACGCGAATTGGCTATCACCAACCCAAAAGCTTTAGCTAACTCCAAAAGTGAGACACCTCTCCCGTTTCTGTCCCCGAGGCCAAAGCCTCCATGCACGTCGTCATAACCCTATAAAAGCGACTTGATATGTCCATTGAAATCCCCTCCTACAAATAACTTCTCTGTAGGTGGTATACCTCCCACCACCTCGTCCAAATCCTCCCAAAAGCGCTTATTTTCCTCCTCGTCTAAGCCCGCTTGCGGCGCGTACGCACTAATAATGTTCAAAGTGACCCTTCCAACAACCATTTTAATCGTCATCATCCTGTTGTTGACCCTCCTAACCTCAACCATTTGGTCTCTTAGCTCACTGTCAACTAAAATGTCTACCCCATTCCTATACCGCGATCGTCCTAAGTACGACAACTTATGCCCGTCCACATCCTTAGCCTTAGTACTTACCCATTTGATTTCCTGGCGCAAGCTATATTAATCCTCCGCTTCTTTAAGATCTTCACTAACTCTATGGACTTTTCCGATAAAGTCCCTATGTTCCAAGACCCTACCCTCAACTTAGAAGCTTCCTTAACCCACTTTCCACCCCTGACCCTCGCCCCGCTCCCCGCCCCCGCCGCTAACCCAGAACATGACCCTAATCTACTATCGTTCACCAGAGACACTAAAACAAATAGGACTACTCAAGGGTTTACACTAAGAAGCTCCTAAAGCAATATATAACAGTTAGGATGTACACAAGAGACAAGGTTTAAGAAACAAGAGTAAGAAAATAAAGCAATTCAAGCACGCAGCAGAATACGAAAATCAAAATGCTATAACAATAATAAAGGCTATACAAGCACAACAGATTACAAAAAAAAATAATCAATAACTAGCACTACATGTCAGTCCATAAACACCAAAATATAAAAGTAGGGATCATCTTCCAGACTTTTCTAATTGGTTCAGTTAATATTGTCTATTCTCGGTATGTGCAACATGTCATCCCTTACCTCTGATGAAATATATCAATTTTTTGTATATCTAGCTTCTCGGTTTACTCCAGACTATTCCTAGAAATAGTAGTCCAGGTCCCTCAGCACTACTACCAGTAAATCGTGGGATGTGCCGAATGACCAGGGTAAAGATGAATATATTATCCATCAAAGGTACCAAATATATGTACCACACAGTATGAACCTCAAATAACAATTCCTATCAGGTATTGGTTAAAGGGACCATATGAACATCTGAATTTGCTAAGCCAAGACATGTGAAAACAATGACCCAAGAAGTACCACCCCTCTTATATTTGATTAAAAAAGTAGTGATTATATTGATAGAGAAATAGTCCGGCACTAAGTTGGTGCTAGTACAATTAATAAAATTAGAAATTCCTATCCCTGTAACGTCTATGAAAGTTGCCATGCTATTTTCATCTTTAAAATCCTGTAGATTACATCTATATTTTATATCTTCTGTACTATCAGCTTTCCCAACTAAAAATTTAAAACATTAATAAGCTCAAGAAGAAGATGGAAGATAAAACGCACAGAATTAGAAATTAATCAGAGCTGATTCTGTCAATTGGACAAAGACTTAAAAGTATGAGTTTTCTTCGTGTTTAACTGATTTCAAATTGAAAATTGGCCCACAAAATTATTCATGTTTTCTTGGCCATTACTAGAACAAGTTTTTATATTATATACACACATAATAAAAATTATTATTTTTCCTTAATAGTATTATCATCTGCTGATACCAAAGAATCTACATTGAGAAAGCAAAAAAAACAATAGATGTGAGGGTTATTGAAGTTACAACCCATTCAAGTTAACACCTATTTATCATGGCAACTGCTAATCAATGCCAGTGGAACTTTCTATCCTCGTAGATATTCACCACTACTCTGACCGTTCCATATTATCCATATTTTAAAGTGTTGAACATTCCTTTAATTTTTATATAGTCATTGTATCCAGACCAGCTTGGACAGGTACCAAATTCTGTCCATCCTAAATAAAGATAATTAATGACATAAAAATGACATTTTATATTAATTATCTCCTTCCCAACCCTCGAACGCACCTCTCATAGGGAAGTATGAAAACTATGGATCTGCAACTAAGATTAAGGTGTGTTTTTTCCTGCTTTTGGCCTCTCATCTTTACTCCACCCGACCCCCACCATCCACCCCCACCCCATGGGTCCCCCGAGCCCGTGAAGTAAATCATCGCACCTACGATCCAATCAATTAGGAGAGAATCGATGACCCACCACGCCCCAGCCCCCCTCCCCAGCCCGCCTCACCTCATAATATTTTGCTAGATTATATGCAAATAATAATATTTTTTGCTTACTTAAATAAAATAAATTAAAAAGTTTACTTATTTTCCTAAAAAATATTTTTTAAGAAAACATTTTTCTTCCTACAGAACACACCCCTTATCTATGCTTTTATTTTTAATTTACTCATTTTCTATTTTAAAATATCCGAGAATCAGAAATACTCTACTAATTATTATTCTCTAATAAAGTAAAATGAAACACATTTTTCAGAAAAATTACTAGTTAAATAGCATATTTACAACCTTTCCTCTTATATTTTGCATTAAAAAAAAAAGCAGGCACAGGCTTAAGCCCACATTAATCATCCCGAAAAGAATGTCGGCCTTAAAGACACACATAAATCGCATCGCATGAAATACAATAAAATAAGTGTAATATATTTTATTCAACAAAAAGCTAGGGTTTTACCATGTGGGCCTTATGAGTGCTGTGTTGTTCGTTTTGCCTCGGAGAATGAGTGGCCATTTGCGCTCCACGTCGATCACCGACTAACAGAAAGAAAATGCGAAGGGATCCTACTAAGCACACAAACAACTTCAGGGGGTATTAAATTAATTTTAGATGAAAAATGATAACAACGCCGGTTCATGAGTACACTGCATTAATCAAAGGAAAATGTGGCACATTTCTCCCGTCTGCAGAGAGAATGGGAGATTCTTTCTCGTTAAGCTCCTTTATTTTTCATAATTGTTCGTTTTCACTATGTGCTTTTGATAATTATACTTGTAACTTTTGCTACTACTATACTAAAGTACTAAATTTGGGGCAATAAATGACTCATATTTTGGCAGTTACCTCTAAATGGAAGTTATGACTGTTCAATTCTATTTGTCCACCTTACTAAAAATAATTTACTTAAGTGAACGATGAGAGTATTTGTTAATAGAATTGCATTATATTGTTTAAGAAGCCGAGATCGACAAATTTATTATGAGAAAAAAGTTAGGGTGTGTTTGGTATTAATGAAAATATTTTCTACAAAAAATTATTTCCTTAAAAGATATTTTTCTGAAAAAATTAGTTATTTTTATTTATTTTCTTATATTTGATAAGTAAACAACAATAATAACTTATCCAGTTTCATCCTACAAACCGAAAATATTACTATATCAAAAGCATTTGTATATAAGGATGAGGGTGGGTTAGGGGGTGTGGGGTGGTGGAGGTGGGGGCCGGTGTGTTGGAAGGTAGGAGGAAATAATCAAATATGAAATGTCATTTATGAAACTTATTTTCTCAACTTTTAATAGGAAGTCATTTCTTTTTTAAAAAAAAAACTTGTATTATGGAGAAAAAAATATTTTTTAAAAATTTTGATCAACTAAATACGAAAAAAGTGAAAAAGTTTCTGAAATTTATTTTCCTCCATACCAAACACACCCTAGTAGAATTAATTTTCATGTCGGAGCAATATAAGTAAAAGAAGAAAGGTAACACATCATATATCAATTCTTGCAAGGCAAGAATGTTGCAAATATTTAGAAACTGCATGCTATTTTCGAAACGTTTCATTTCATGGTGGTAAACGCACACAATACTAATTTTCTTCTATTAGTGCATAGTACAATTACTATTCACTTTATAAAAGGACTAAAATAACAGGGTGGTAAAATGACTGATCGAGCGTATAGATATATTACTTAATACAAATGAGAAAAAATTTAAATCTCACTTGAGGTTATGATTTGATGCATAAGATCTCTTCACCTTTAATTAAAAATTTTGAATTCGAGCTCAATAAATTAAAGAAATTCTAATAGGAAGCTTTTTTCCTCCTTTACACAGCATGAATTCGGAAATATGCTCTGTTATTTCAAGAAAGTTTTTTTAAAAAAGGATGATTGTGGAAGTATTTATACTGTAAAATAGATATATGTATTCTCATACTTAACTCCCATGTTCTTTTTCATTCTGAACTAATAAAGTAAATACGACATAAGGTCACTTAAATTATAACAAATGACACATCTGCTAGTTTTTGTATGTAATTAGATCACACCAGCCAAGAAAAAATTCAACAAACCAAGACAAATACGTTTGGAATGCCTGATATATATACATTGCGAATCTTGACTATAATTTAAAAAGGAAATTGTAAGAGAATATGTACATGAATTAATTAATGAAGTCTTGATAGAACTTCACTTAGAATTGAAAAGATAAAAAGCGCATATATGAAATGAATAACAAAAAGATAAGCATGACACATTAAAATTAAAACTAGTCTCAAGCGCCCAAATTAAAGTGTATTGTTATGAATTTGGTACATATATATAGGTGAAATTATGCAATAGAGACAAAAATATAAAAAGAGAAAGTAGTAATTATAAAGCGCGATACAGTAAATCCAGAAGTATATATAAACTATAAAAAGTAACTAATTAATTGTAATATGTCTATAATAGGATAAATTACAGAGATGATCACTTAACTATAACTTTTTTCACAAAAAGTCACTTAACTATTTTTTCTAACACAAAAGTCACTTAACTTTGAGTAACTAACACAAAAGTCACTAAAATCATTTTCAGCTGTCATTAGCCCACTTTCCGTGAATAACTTATTTTTTATTAAAATTTAAAAAAATTAAATTTTAACTTAAAATTCCAACCCGACCCGACCCGACCCAACCCAACCCAAAACCCCTATGGAAAAAAGTAAATAACTCTTCATATTCTTCTCTTTATACTACATTTTAACATAATTGGTTTGAAATAATACTAGATAATTCTTCTGGCTATCAAAGTCAATTAAAATTATTGTTCTTACTTTTATTGGTCTGCAAAGCTAGATGAAGCTGTTTTTGCATATTTACCATGGCCACTAGCATTAAGCCCAATTTCTTTGCAAATTGAGCAGCTAATTTATATGGTGCCTTTCTTGGATATTCTTTGCCGTTTTCTTTTCTCTGCCCTTCTGTCCTTCGCACTCTGAGCTGCAACTTCTATTTGCTTTTCTAGTTCTTCAGCCTCCCTTTTCCTTTCGATTAAAACTTATAAATATAGCATCATTCTCGGTTAAAATAATGTCGTACCGTTTAATTTAGTCATGGTATAAAAGTAAGAACAGTAATTTTAATTGAATTAGATAGCTGAAAGAATTACATAGTTTTATTTCAAATCAAACATATTATATGTATGTGTGTGCAAGACCACACACGCGAGATATACACAACAAACAGTAATCTGTAAAATAATAACGATCAATAAAATATATTGTTGTTACTACAATCACATTTAGTGCATATGTTGGAGGAATTCATCTTTATATATTATGCCTAATTTTATGTATCAATGTTCCAAGTTGTTGCAACAATCTGACTCTAAATTTTAAGCATTAATACCCTGTTTAAAATTCGAGGTCTAAATTTACTAACAGCGGACATCGGAATGCACCGATAGAAATGAAGGAGAAATGCCCCAGGGGCACAGGCGAGTTGGTAAGTGACAAGGTGATTGGGGTACAATCATTTCGACGTCGCGAATTCGAATCCGTGTGGTGACAGTCTTTGCTGAAATATTACAAGGGTTGTTGCTAAATTCGTGTCCCATTGGTCCTCTCCCTTGCAGGGCTGCCACTCGCCTTGGCCTCTGATACCGGTGGGGGGTTTCACCTTCGGGACTTTCCCCTTCACACAGAAATGAAGGAGAAATCCAAGCTCAAATGCTATATCTGTCGTTTAGCACTTTACCAAATGTTCATTTACTTTCGACACTTTCCTTTTATAACTTTTCTTTATTTGTGTTTGGACGATTTATTAGAGAGGAGTCAAAAGGCTAATAACTTTTAGACATCAAATAGAGGGGAAGGAAAAGACAAATTCGAACCAGTCCTAACAATACCGACTTATAGTAATAGCATCACATACATATGCATATGCACATAGTGAATTTTAACATAGGCCACAAATATCCTATAGTACAAACAGTGGAACTTCTCTTACTAGCTCAGCTCAAAATAATGCAAGTGCAGAAATAATAATAGTAATGGTAATAAAGGAAAACAGGCTGGCCTTTTGCAGTGAAATCCCACCATGACTTATATCGGTGTTCATGCCACCACTGGATGGGCCTAAACCATTGTTGACACCTCCTAATACGCCCGTGTTTGGATTTGTCACGTAAGGAGATCCGCCTGTGGTGGTTGTGGTAGTGGATGGTGTTCGTGTGGTGGGGCTGGTAATCCCTGGAGTTGTTGAGGCACCGCTGCTAAATAAAGATGTAACTTGTCATGTGTTAATTACATATCGCAGAATTTTAAGTTTATGGATTCCTAGCAGAAGTATTCTAGAATACAAAAATGAGTTTAATTGTTCAAATTAATGACACTAGGGGGGATTTGATACGCCAACAACTGGCTTTAACACGATCAACTGGGCTTTGCCACTGAGCCAGATACCTATATTATTAGGGGTTCTCATCTAGAAGTTGTTATACGTTTAATAGATTTTTCAATACAATTACAAGGTCTACACCCGCTACTGTGATTCGCCCCTGCATATAATTAGGGGCACAAGTGATGAAGAGGTAAATAGAAGAAAAAGACACACTAATGGAACGTGTAGACTAGATTTTAAAGCAGAGTAAGCCATCAAATAATTCAATCAAATTCATGTAATTTGAAGCACACATTGCAACCTTTCAGTTTCAAGTAGTTGTAAATTACCTATGTCCAGTTACAATTAACTAGGGCTGGCCAGTGGGCCGGGTCGGGATCCGTTCCCGCCAAAAAAAAAATGAAACGGGACTCAAACCCGGGATGGGACCTGCGCTCGTCACGCCTGACCCACCCCGATCCCAATCCCCTTTGCAAAAATGACCGTTGCACAACGACCATTTTATATTTTGGCCGTTGTGTAACGGCCATTTTTGGCCTCCCCAATCCCCTTAATATTTATTTTTAACCCCTAAGTTAATATATTTACACTTTAACTCAATTTTTCAACTATAAATACCGAATTTTCTCTTCATCTTTCTCAGAAATCTTCCAACAATCTCTTAATTTATCTCTCTAAAGTTCTACATTGCCTGCTAAATATTATATTTTTTTGCTCATTTATATCAAAGTTAAAAAATTGGAAGTGAAGTTGACAACTAGCTTGAGGATTATCCATTGAGCAAAGTTTCAATTTTCAACCTCGATTACAAGTCGATGTTACGTCGGCGTTTGGTACCTTCGTTCCTTCTTTAAATTATTATTGTTACTTTATCTTAATTATCGCACTTAATTTCATTATCTTTAACTATTTATTTGCATAATTAAAATGGAAGGATTAAGAGGTATGTTTAAAGGTAAGGGTAAGGGTGCTTCATCTAGTAGGGGTAACAAGGGCAGATGTACTTTTTCTAGTCATCCTATTCCTAGGCAGATGATTTGATTGATTACACTCATATAGATGAAACTGAATTTTTTAATGATACACCATTAGACAATGAGATATATTCTGCAACTCAACCAGACTTTAATTTAAAAGATAATCTAAATGACACACCCACTAGAGCACCTCAAACTGAAACTGGAACGCCTCTTATTTCCCCTAGTATGAGACGAGGCCCCCCACAACGAAAATTAAAATCTGTTGCATGAGGTTTTTTTGATAGGGACCAGGAAAATCAAGTAGTTAGATGACAAGTTTGTAAAAATGTTTATAAAATTAAAATGGAAAAAGGTCAGGGTGGGACAAGAGGTTTATTGAGACATGTACAAAGTTTTCACAAAGCTAGGTGGGATGAATACAAGGCTACAAAGTCGGGTGCGCCAATGCGCTCTCAGTCGGGACAAGGTTCACATAGTGTCCAGGACCAAGTACATGGTCAAATTAACCCGACGATGGGGGGAATTGTAGGTCCTAAATACGATAAACATAGAGATAGGGAAGCAATAGAAAAATTAGTTGCGGTGGAGGGTTTGCCTTTTTCATTTCCTTCTTCTCCTGGTTTTATTCATTCCATTAGAGATATGTAACGGTTTTCCTAGATCAACTGTTAGGAGAGACGTTTTTTAATTTGCACATGAATATCAACAATATTTACGGTATTCATTATATCATTTTCCTGACAAAGTATCTATCACGTTTGATATAGGCTGTAGTACTAACAACCATGATTATTTAACTGTAATATGTCATTGGATATATTATAAATGGTCTATGCAAAAACGTATTTTAGCATATAGATATATTGATGATAGGCATACTAGAAGTTTTATTGCAGCAAATATTCATCAAATTTGCGAGTATTATGGCATAGCAGTACTTCCACCTCCACCTCCACCTCCAAAAACTCCAAATAACCAACTAAAGAATAAGTTTTGTCTAGCATACCCGATGAATGTAAAAAAGTATATACACATTATCAACAAGCATGTGCTAGCAATCAGCCGGCTTCCATACCATCTTCTTTTTCTTCAATACAACCTCAAAAAAGACATGTTTACGTGGCTAGTATTAAAAGCCTTTGAATAGAATGTTTAGTGGTACCACTACTAATCAAGTTATCGGGTTTGATATTTTTGTTTTGCAGGGTGTTGTACCGTACCAAGCAGTTCTCAATAAAGAAGGATGTGAAGACTTGCTGAAATATTGGAGGGAGAATGAGAAGACACTTCCGACACTATAAAAAATGACCAGAGATGTGTTGAACATTCAAGCGTCATCAACAGCGTTTGAAAATGCTTTTCTGCCGGAAGATTTCAAATAGGAGAGCATAGACACTCATTAGTGGGAGACATCTTGGAGATTGCAGTTTTATTCAGATATTGGATACGAGCGGAGCGTAGAAGGTGCGGTCAACCGGAGATCAACGAAGAAAGAAAACTACAACGAAATCTTATCTGACGGAGGTGGAAGCGACATCGAGCAATTTGACCAACAAATTCCAATTCCAATTCCAACCGAAGGACCACAAGACATTGTGAAGAAACTAGAAAATGTGTCTATAAATATGTGATTTTTTTAATTGAAATTTTAGATTTTACTATGTTATTTGCAACTTTCAACACCACAAAGTTGAAATTGTATTACAAAAAAATTATATTTCTATTAAATAATATAAGAGACACAAAAACAGCCTTGAGATGTTTTTATTACATTATCTTGTTCAATTATTAAGGTGTTTATATATATTATTTTTTTAAATTACATGCAAAAAAAAAAAAGGAAAACCCGATCCCACCCCACCCTCGGCCTGATAAGACCGGTCCCCTTTTCCGACGGGACCGGGACAGGACATCAGCGGATCCCGCCAGTCCCGCCCTCCCCCCTGTCCCGCCCCGCCCCGAACACGTCCCGTTGGAACTTTTTGTACAGCAACAAACCTATTTTGATGGCCACTTCTTTCTCAAATCTCAACCATACCAAACTCTAATACAACCCACAGCATATATAAGACTTCCTCCAATTCATATTAGTCGAATCGCATGCCTATTTTGAAGATCAATTCACTTAGCTAAATGCTTTTCTACCTTATAGATCCTTCCCTACACCCCATCCCCCACCCCACCCCCACAGGCCACATTCATGCCTCCTTAAAACAGCCCCAGTAGGTACCACTTTTTGGTGGTCTCCTTGGTCCCCCGGCCACCTCGAATCTGGCTAATAAAAAAATTATGCCTCACTAAATATTTACATCATATCAATGAACATAAATAAACTATGTGTTTTCATATCCCATTTTAAAAAGATATGCGTTCTCTCATATATTTTGCAAGTGCTAAAATTAAATTGCATGATTTGATGTAACACAAGATATAAGTTTTTCTTTTAAATCCTCGTTCCATAAGAGATCCATATTGAAGATTCTCTCCTCTACATGCACATCAAGGCTCTAGATGCAACAGCCGTACAAATCCCACCATCTTGGTTAGGATCCAACCGAATGTGCAGGGGCTGACCATTTTTTCAGATTCATAAATTCAACTATAAATGAGCTATAACTTGTATAGTATTAATATAAAATTATTGTAAAAGTTAATAAATTTCAAATCTTGTATGAGGTCAAGGAAGGAATGGTCTTTAGTTGGACGTCACATTATGTCAAAAAAGAACGCGCCCCTATCTAAAGCACAAGTTTGCCTTTACAGTTTTCAATTACTCATTTCGTAAATAATTTGCCAGCAAACACTAATTTGTTACTCTTCAACGCGGACAAAGACAACACACTACCTAATGGTCAGTGTCCGATGACATTTATAACCCCACACGCCAAGTTTTGACCACATGATTTTATTAGGTACGTACTACTATGATTTTTACTTTCTCACTCAACTAACGAGATCTATGAACAGTATTTACTTAGTATTCCATAATAATTGGATTTTTTGTTACTGAAAGTGTGAGAGTAAAAAGATGTGAATATTGTGATGTTCAAGAATTGCAGCATTGTGAAAAAGCTACCAAAATAGTGCAAAAGAAAAGAAAACTCAAATAAACAGTATAAGCAATAATTTTGTCAATCAGTCAAAAGCATCAGGATGTGAATGCATTACACTTTTCAATATTATAGACAAAAAGGGCTCAGGTAGATTAGATCAAAAGTGAAAAAATAATTAGAGGTGATTGGACTTGGTTTGGCATATTATAATTTCAAAAAGATGGAGACTTAACTGCTTTATTATGTTACTCTTTATCGAGACCCGAGAGATGCTCATCCCACAAAAGAGAGAAAAATAGGAGAAAAAACTCAAAAAGAAACTTGAGTCCAGAGTCCAGAGTCCAGAGTCCAGACAAAGGAATTGTACATCCTTCCCAAGCACTTAGCTCCCGTTTGGTCACCGATTTTGAAGTTGAAAACTTGAAATTTGAAAATAAACTTGAAATCATTTTACTTAACAAGAATTTGAAGTTTTGTGATTAATAGTCCCAAAAGCTGGTTTGGACCACTTTTTGAAACTTTGAATTTTTTTTAAAGACAGGTTTCAGAATTTGATCCAAAATCTATAGCCAAACAGATATTTAAAGTTAAATTTTCAAAAAGCTTAAAGAGTGATGCTTCTACCACTTGGTAGCAATAAAAAATTCGTAAGAGAAAATTCAAAAAAATGCTTGGGTGACAGTGACACATCTAGAATTTGAATTTTTAACCTAAAGTAATGAATCTCCTTTATTACTTCAATTATAATCTTTCTATATGTAAAGGAGATTCAACCATTCATAGTAGTTTTATACTAGTACTATATAGTAACCAAAAAAAAATCATCTTTATCCTATTTCTACCCTGGGACAGTAAGGAATTAAATGTGCATTAAATAAATGAAAAGAGTAATAAGAGAGAAAAAACAGCATATGGGATGGCCGTTTTGAGATCTGCAAATCTCAACATTGAAAAGCATTTCTTTAATTTTGCCTCCGAGTGGACAAAAAATGATCGAATTGCGCTTCAAAAAATAGACTGCACTGTAGTGTAGAGGATACTTACATCCTACAGAAATTACAACTACTAATATACTACTCCCTCCGTCTCATAATAAGTGTCCTTAGTAGAAATTAATAATGCAATGTGAAGTTTAACAAACTATTCTTATTTAATAAAAATAAATTACTTTTCCCTTTTGGTTTGAACATGCATGAGTATTAATCATTTATATCTTGAATAGATAACTTGACAATAAATATTTCTTGGATAGAGAACTTGTCAATTTTTGCCTAAAGAAAGAAATAGTCAATTTATGTCTTGAATTACTAAGATTACACTCATTTTGGGACAAATTCTTTTGCTAATGTGACAAGGAAGTATGTTTTATGGCTGCTTATATAATACTCCACGTGAAAGGTTTTGCAATTACACAACAGGACTACGTACATTACGTACAACTCCACCCTCCAGAGTTTTAAATTTAGAGTAACAGCAATGTCGTGCATGGACACCTTAAATATGTAGAAGCAGGGGCGGATTTATGTGTGAAAAATGAGTCACGTGAACACATGATTATCCGACTAAACTCGGTATATTATGTATATAATTTTTAAAATATATCTAGAATTATCTTAAAGAACTCATGGTTCAAAGAAATTGAGTAGTCCAGTGATTTGAGCATGGGTCCTTACCCTTAAGGTCGAGGGATCAAACCCCCTTTGTTGGTCTTTTGTTGTGTTTTTTTTTCTTTTTAATTTCTAAAGCAGAGTTTTTCTAAACCAATGTTCTTTTTCCTTTCTTTTATTTCTTCATTTATTTTCTTTCATCTAAACGTTTTCCTTTTTCTATTTCTAAACTTAATTTTCACTTTTTCTACTTTAACCAAATTTTTATATCTAAACTTAAATTTCCCTTTTCACCCTTCTTATGCAAATAAAAATGTAGTTCGGGTGAACACCCTCTCGCCCCCTTAAATCCGTACATGATGTTGCATTCATTCTCTTAAAATTCTGAATTCACCTCTATGTAGAAGTATATATATATATATATATATATATATATATATATATATATATATATATATATATATATATATATATATATATATATATATATATATATTGATTTACACATTATTTGTGTATTTTAACGTATTGTAGCACGTAAATCAGAGGCGGAGCTACCCTTATCCATGGGGAGTAAATTGAATCCCGTTATTAAAAAATATGTTGTGTAGATAGATTAAAATTCATTTGTTATATACGTATACTATATGTTGAATCCCCTCGACTCTTTTTTCTAATTATTTTTAAAAATTTTAAGATTTTCTAGTAATAATCCTAGTTCTGCCACTGCATAACTTGTTTTATTCTTCAGGATTTACTTGCATTTTTGTGAACAATACATACAAGTGATCGGATAGTATAATCTTTTTCAGCTAGGACTAACTAATATGTTAATGAGTAAGAAGCAATCACTAACTAAATAGACAAAACAAAATGATTGGCCGAAGTTATAGAGCACTTGTAAAGTAAAAATGGTAAGGTTCAGTCAAGAAGTGTTACCTTGCACTAGCAGGATAAACACAGCCAGCTGTGCCTGTATATCACACAGTAAGACCCAAAAAGAAGATCAGAAACATTTATTCCTGCTAAAATAACATCTTCCAAAATAATAGTAGACTCTGTAGGAGCCGTTTGAACATAATTTGAAATCATGATTATTTAAAGTTAAATTTTTATTTGGACATGCAATTATTAAGTTGTTATTTTTTTTATAGACATAAAAATCCATCAAGTTGTAAAAACGTCAAAATTTCCCAATTCTTTATACAACCTTACCAAATGAGCAAGTCATAGTTCATAACAAAATTAATACAGTACTAGAGTAAATTTATTGTAAATATATACTCTTTAATATAATATCTTTCACATGGTTAGTAAAAGTAAATTTATTGTAAATATACTATTAGATCTTTCATATTTGATAATAAATAGTTAATAAACATGAATGATAAATATATCTACCAATTATGATTTTTTTTTACAAAATATAAACGTATGGATTAATTTTTACCCAAATCATAATTTTTTGGATGATTTGAGATCTTATCTCCTCTCATGTCCAAACGCTGATTTCATCGGGAGATGTGTAGATGTCCTATAGTGTATGAAATAACTTCACGGTTTTTACTAAAGGGGGCAGACTTGCTTACTAGGGTCAGTGCCAGTTACAGTGGCGGTGCCAGAAAAATCACATACTCCAGCAGCTTGTCCCTTCTTCTGGAAATAGCTGTTCACAGCAAAATTGCAGTGAGCTCTTACGGTATCCGGATTAAAGCAAGGCCCATTTGTATGGATCGGGTTGCAATCCGCCCCTGCTCCACATGCATAATCCAGTGTCTTTTGCAACACTGCATCACTCAATCCTTTGCAAGCGCACCATGCAGCATCTACCAAAAATCCCAACAGAAATTCGAACAAAAAGTAAATTTAGTGACCATCGGTGAAATTAACCTGATCTAGCACTATATATCCTTAATACTCCCCGTTCCTCCCCAATCGTAGCATGTGAAGTGTATGAATAATAAAATGTACGACTCATTTATGCACGTATGGAAATTGAAAGACTTTTAGAGGATTGATTAAGCAGGATACACTTATAAGGTCCTGTTTTTTTTTTCTTTTCAAAATGAGAAGGTAAGAGAAAAATGAACTTACAGTTCAAAGACAGAGATAATTTTGAAAATGCAGGTGGATATCAGTGCCTAAAGGCAGACAAGAGGATTCGAACAACCTTTAAGTTAATATATATATAATATATAAATGGAGACTTCATAACATATATACATGGTGGCGGAGTGCACCTGAAACCATAACTGACACTGTGGATCCGCCCCTGAATTTATAACAGTAGATGCAGTTTTGGGCAGGAGAAGCACAATTGAGAAAGAGGAACTTACTTGAGTGGCCAGCCATGGCCAAAAAGAGGAGTGCAAACACAAAAGCAGACATGATGATAAGAGGATAACAGAGTGTGGGATGAAGATAAAACACTAATGTACGTTGTATGTGAGTGTGAAATGAGGAGTGTTTGTGTTGGGATTTTCACATAGAAAAATACAGTGATAATGAGGATTTAGATGGTGGGATAGAGAAGTGGCCCTGCTTGGTGGCCTTGCTGCCTCTATTTAAAAAAAATTGGGGTGTCGTGCATTAGCATATCCATTTTCTTTCTGTCTGTCTCTTTTCCCCCTAATGTAGCAACTCTAGGCCGTTAGGTGATATGAAATGGTTAGAAATTTTATTTGGATATATAATTTAAATTTTTTAAGTTATATTTTTTTATCTTCAACTTTATTTGGATGTGTAATTTAGATTTTTTAAGTTGTATTTTTTATACACATAATAACTCTATAAGTTGTGAAAATCACCAAAAAATTTTCAATTCTTACCAAATGAGTAAGTCATAATTCATAATAAAATCAATACGCTATTAGAATTTCTTTATAAAAAATACAATATCAATTGATCAAACTTTAGTTCAATAAAATAAAATTTTGAACATGAATTGCATTGTAACTATTCTTTAATATAATCCTCTCATATGGTTGATATGAGTAAATTTGTTGTAAATATACTACCAACTTGTAGATCTTTTAATATTTAGTATAAATGGTTGGTAAATATGATTAGTACATAAATCTACCAACTTATAGATTATTTTTTTACAAAACATAAATTTATGGATCAACTTTTACATTTAAAAATTTTGAAATCATGATTTGGAATCTCAAATCATATATTTTTGAATGATTTGAGATTTCTCATGTCCAAAGCCTACTAGGTCTATAGATTAATTAGGGTAGTACTCTCTATTTCTTTGTGTTTCTTTATATTTCTGACTTAATGTGATTATCACAGAGTAACTTAAAATATAAGATACTATAGAGTACTCTCTGTCTCAGAGAGCAAAATCTACCGGCCGAATACTAATAATTAAATTAGATTAATTTAATATTTTTAAATTTTATATTAATATAGTGAAAATATATATTTCAAAATATTAGTTAAAATTTATATAATTTAACTTTTAAAAAGGAAAATTACAACTAATATGGGACATAGGGAGTATGGAGTAACACTTAATCTGTTGAAACATAAGCAATGTGTATTTGAACTTTTGTAAGAAATTTATGCATGGAAGCAATGAAAGTAGGTCCCATAAACTTCTTTTTATAATAATAAAAGTTTAATTTAGGAAAAGTATATAGTAGCTAGAAAGAATTTAAATAAACAAGGTAGTAAATCATTTGACAGATGGAGTACCATTAAGCGACAATTATGTTTCTTGGTCGTAGCTAGAAAGAATTTCCTCTATGTGGTGTGGACAACGATAACTCCTTGCAAGCAACCTCGACAGAAAAGACAACGGCGGACGTGCTCCGACAACCTTGCCCGAGCCTCCCTCCCTTCATTCAATGCTTGACAGCTTTCTTCATGCGGCGTGACACGTCTATCTTTGACACTCATCAATCAGCTAAAAGACGACGGTTGTGAAGCAAGGGATGAGGTAGCGCTTGCCATGGGAAGAGATAGCCGGGAGAATGAAAGCATTAGTGGGAAGATCTTTTGTTCGATCTGGGGCGATGAAAAAAGTCTAGTTCATCCTCCCGAATGAAACACATCTTATGAAATATACGGGCCGGGTGGGTCCAGGGTCCAACAGCCGGATCGATTACGAGACTCCTATTACAAAACGAACTCTACCTCTAGGGTGGATGTAATTCAGCTCGAATGAAGTGAGAGGAAGCCGACGATGAGAATTTCGAATTGTCAGAAAAGAGTAGTTCCTGCATTAGTTATTCTCATTCTAGCAGGGCTTATTCCTTCAACACCAGCTAGGGCATTGATCCCTATAAATTAAGGAGTTCAATTACCTAGCCTTTGCTAAGCGTGAACTTCCGCTATTGCCAATACCAAGCGCTGAACATATCTATTCTCAGTAAAACCATTCTCAGAAGAAGCAGGTTTAGCGGATGGGAATGGCATTTCCGGGAATGCAGACTTCAGAACGAACCCGAGTCTATCAATGGAATGCCTTGAGTGTAACCATATAGAAAGACTTGCTAAAGAATAGGAAGAAAGCATACCGAGCGAAGAACTATATTGTAAAGTGTAATAGAGAAAGTTATCACTTTTTTTTTGTTGACGAAGGAACCCGTTGCCGCTACTTTTTCGAGTGCGCACAGGGTAAACCCCGGACTGACCCAATAGCCTGCAAATCACGTCAGCCGATTAACCACATTTGGCAAGCCATGTGTGACAGGCTCAACCAAGAAGGTTTATGCAGGGGATCGAACTTGTGACCTTGCGGTCCCGCGCTCTACTGCTACACCAACTTGGCTACCCTTGCGGGTAAAGTTATAACTTTCTAGTTCTTACTACTCTTGCTTTTGTCTTTATTTGCTTTTTACATGGTGGACGTTTGAACATAAAAAAGTACAATATTTGAAAAATAATATTTTAAAACCGTGCAGTATTTGGATATGCATTTATTTTTTTACAAAAGAAGTTGAATTTTTTTATTGACAAATTAATCGAAATCATTTTCAAAATTTAAACCCATCTTTAATTATTGTTTCTTCAAAAAATGAGTGCAACATATAGACGAATGCTGTTTTAATATATTTTTTAAGTGAAATTTTGTATGGACAGATGAGAGCTAAAAAATAATGATATCTATAATATAGTTTTCCAATAATGCCAATTTTGACGTTGCAAACTTTGTTTCTTTTTTAGGCTCCATTGGAAGATTAAATAAAATTGTCAAAAACTTTTATAAGCGATATGGCACAAATTTGTAGGAAGCCGAAACTCCAAATCCTAATTTCATGTTCCCAAATTAGCAATTTTGCTTCATGTCTATGATCTTCATTTATCAAAAAATCTGCACATCATTACCAACTGTATATTCGGATATTGGACATTACTCAAATTGCACGAGCAAACAAAGAGACATTTCTCAATTTAATTACAAAATCTTTTATTGATCATCACGATAAAAAGAAACACATAACATATTCTTTCCGACAATGGTTGATCTTACAATACAAACTACTAAAGATATGGAGACTACTACGTTTAGCGGATATGTCATCTCCTAACTGGGCTGTTCACCCAACGTATGCTTGGGCTTCTAAGCGAGGGTTTGGGTGCAGCACTAATGGATCAGCCCGTTGTAAGGTCAGCCCATATGCTTCCTCCATGTTTAGCTTCTCTGGCAATTGTCCACTGGGCAAAGCCCAGTTAAATGAATGAATTAAAGTTGAAGTCATCAACTGGACCATTCGTATGCCCAAACTCATTCCAGCACATATTCTACGCCCAGCACCAAATGGAATTACTTCAAAGTCATTTCCTTTCACATCAACTTTGGGCTTCTCACCGCCAGGCAAGAATCTTTCGGGCCTAAACTCAAGTGGATCAGCCCATTCATTTGGATCACGAGCAATAGCCCAAACATTGACGAGCAGCGTTGAGCCCTTTGGAATGAAGTAGCCATTGATCTCACAGCTCTCCGATGCAATTCTAGGGAGGGAGAGAGGGGTTGATGGATGAAGCCTAAAGGTTTCCTTAACTATGGCTTCCAAATATGTCAATTGGGCCAGGTCAGATTCCGTGACGAGCCGGTTCTTTCCAACTACTTTGTCGATCTCATGTTGAGCTTGGGCCAGTATTCTTGGGTTACGAATAAGCTCCGCAATGGCCCATTCCACTGTGCTAGAGGAAGTGTCTGTGCCAGCTACAAACAAGTTCTGCAGTAATTCACAAAAAAAAAAAAAAAAAAAAATTAAGGGCCTGTTTGAACATGATTTTTTCCCCTTTTCTCAATAAATATTTTTGAAACATTATATGATTATGCATTGGAATAATCTTTTTGTTTGCTTTTGGAGCTGAATTTTTCAAAATTGAAAAACTAAGCAAAGTGAAAAGAAATTTCACTCACAAAACTTCAATAATTTTAAGTGAAATGCATATACAAACACAATTTCCACTTTCAAATACTATTTTCTTAACTTTAGCTTCGAAATTCATTTTCCAAACTTTAACTAAATCTATGTCTAGACGCATATTAAATGATGCTGGTCAGAAGTATTCATGGGAGATCACCATCACAAGTACAGTAATTCAAATTCAAATGTAGGCAGCATTTGAGGCATTGAGGCCCAGTTGGACTGCTATTCCCAATGTAGTATTCTCATTTTATTAGAGGGTACTAGATTGATAGGGCAGGGGCTTGAGGAGGCAGTTCGGGCAGGGCAAATTAAAAAAGAAACAGAAAATGATAAAAAATATATTTTATTATGTGAAATTGAATAAAAATGTCCCGTTAATAGTTTAGTCCAATAGTATCCTTATAGTTACTTAATTAGATCAAAATGTTATTTTTCTAATAAACATATTAGTTTTTTCTTATTAGACATTTTTTTAATAAAAATATTATTTTAAAGATCAAAGTTTAAAAGAAAAGAAATAAAAGAGAAGTTCTTTAAAAATAATATTTTTAAAGTGAGATAATA
This sequence comes from Anisodus acutangulus, assembly GCA_029783415.1. NCBI lineage: Eukaryota > Viridiplantae > Streptophyta > Magnoliopsida > Solanales > Solanaceae > Anisodus > Anisodus acutangulus. Next base: position 7,926,554 of record CM056506.1, on the reverse strand, counting down.
TCTTCCAATGTAGAGTATGAGTGAACAAGTAAAACTTCAAGACATTCTAAAGTTCAAGATTAACTTATTAAACATTGTTTCAAGCCCAGAAAAAGGAAGCATGTTTTCAAGTGAAATATTAATATAGAAATTGGGATTCCCTTATTATTACTTTTTTTCCTTTCTTCCTAAAAAGAAAAACTTATTAACAATTCTCCAACTACTTCCATCCAATTTTACTTGTGACACATTGACTTTAAACGCCTATTATGAAGCTAAAAATATAATGAAAAGTATCATATTGTCCTTAATTATTGTTAATTACCTAATGATTGAAATCAATTAAAATTTACCAAAAAAATTGTGCAACCAACTAATTAAGTAATGCGTTCTAACAATTCACATATTCCCATAAAATAGTGTTGAAAAAAAGAATTAAAAAATTAATTATTAATTACTAAGGGTAAAATAGAATAAAAATAATAAATTATATTTTGATTTTTTAAAATAGACAACTAAAATTGAATAATTATTTTTAGTTGGACAAGTAAAAATGAACGGAGGAAATACTATATAACTCATATTTCGTTCAATAAAAGTTCTATCTATAAATAATTGATCATGGAACTTTAACCTCGAGTTGCTGTGAAACTAACGAGTAATTAGAAAATTGAATTAGCAATTTTTACAGGAATTTTCAAATTGATGAATAAATAGGCCACTTCTCTCTTAATTTTCACACAAAGTTAAATTAGTAATTCCACTTCAAAAGAGAGAGCGAGTAGTTTTACAGTCCATGATGAAACATGGAACTGAGAACAATTGTTAATTGCATGTTTAATTTGAGAGAGTAATTATCAATTGGACCTAATTTCATATGTTTAAGAGAAAAGAAGCGTACCAAAAGTAAAGCTTTAATTTCTGTATCAGTGAGCTTTCCTCCATTATCATCTTCATTTTTCAGTGAGAGCAACGTGCTCAACAAGTCTCCTTGCTCCTTCGCTTCTCCAAATTGCTTGCACTTGTGCTCTTCGAGTATTGATGTTAAGAACGCGTCGAAACGCGCATGGAGTTTCTTCATCTTTGCGGCTACACCTTGAATGTCGAAACAATCTAGTGCCGGGATAAAATCACCGATGTTGAAAACGCCGGCGAGTACCATCATCTCCACACACATTGATTTGAACTCCTCCGCCTGTGGATCAATACCGCTAGTGCCGTCGGCGAATACACGCTTCCCTAGCATCACTCGCGCAAGTGCATTCGTGACGCACACGTTCAACAACTGCCCTAATTTGACTGGCGTTTGGCCAGCACTTGCTAGGGAGCGCGTAAGTGTTCTGACTTCATCCTGCAGTTGTAATTAGGCCAACATTAAAAGATAAGTTAATAATTAGTAGTAGTAACTAATTAAGCACTACAGCCGATCAAAAAAACATTAAGCACTACAGCTGTAAAGTAGAGAATCCTATTTAAAGCATGACCTATTAATTTAAAATTTTAAGTTTAGTACGCTATCAATAAATAAAAGAGACAAAAATAGGTGATTCAATTCCCAATTAGACACGACTTAGTAGTCAATGAAGTTGGTTGACACCAAGTCTCAGATTCAAATTTTTTTTTTTTTGATAACCAAGGTCTCGAGGCGATTTGTGCCTTCATATCGCTAGTATCTGCACAAGTACTGGTACTAGGCTTTCTCCATGAGACCGGTCCTTCAGCACCCCACCATTATGTAAATCGCGGAATGTGCACCCGTGGTCAGTGTCTGCTTGCGTCCAACGGATCAATGCTACAAGATTGACCCCCTCAAAGGCTTGGCGGGAAACGAACCCACACTGCAACATGTCCGCGCGGCTTTTAGTGCCCAGGCTTTATCACAGGTATATGCCCCGGAGGACGATATTCACCGAGTTGAGAATCGAACCTGCGACCCGAAGATCACAAATTTGACTCTCTGCCAATACGCTGGCCTCTTTGGATCTCAGATTCAATATTCATAAGACGAAAACACTACTTCCTCTGTCTCAAATGATTTATTACTTTTTATTTTATTTTATTTTATACCTTCCTCAACAAATATTAAGTAGGAAGGATATTTAATTTTTTTATTTTTATTTTTATTTATAATTTTTTTATTAAATATTTACATTATTTATGTGTTGATATCTATTAATGACAAAATTCTAGTAAGTATAAAATGAAAAAATATTCAATTGTCTTAAACTTCTAAAACGATAAATTATTTGAAATAATTATTTTTAGTAATCACATCAAATAATTTGAGACGGAGGACATAAGTAATCTTTTATCATATAAATTAATCGAGGTGCGCGTAAGTTGACCCGTACATTACGGTTATATAAAAAAAAAGAAATTGTTTTTTTTTACTTCATGGAAAAACTCGAGAACCTCCTTTATTCGCATTAGGTGTTTAAATCAATAAATATACTTTATTCATGGTCAAGTAATAAAACACACGTTACTTAACCATTATTAGATATTTCTTCTGTCCTATTTTATAGGACACGTTTTAATTTTTAAGCAATCTAAGAAAGAATGATAATTTTATATATTTAGAAATAATTTAAATTTAAAAAAATTTCAACCCTACAAATATTCGAAATTTAATTTAGATCACAAATTTTAAACATATTTTTATATTTATTAAACTCTAAAATTAGTCGAACAACGTCATATAAAAAAGACGAATGGATTAATAAAGAATATATAGAACACATGCATATGTCATGGTATTATTGATTTGATATCCCATTAAAAAAATTGACGTTGACGTTAATATACAGTACAAATGCTACAGAGTCTCGCACGTAACTCTCATGAGATATTTCCCTATTAAAACAATTCTCTATCTTCCCAGATTTTCTATTAAAAAATATTCAATAGTTATTTTCAATGTTAGTAGAAAAAAATTAAATAATAATATTTTTACACAAAAAGATTAAAAAAAATTCATATAAAAGCTGTCATGTAAATTAATTTGAGTTATATTAACTTTATACATCGACAGGTAAGCTTTACATACCATACCAGATAATCTATTTGTTATCTCATTTTAAGCTATAAAATTTATATTTTATGCAGATTTATCTGCAAATATCATTTTTATAATTTTAAAAAGTACAACTTTTTTTTATATGGGCGATGAATATAATTTTGAGTCTAAATATATATACTGTCAACATAAAAAAAATTATATTATCAGATCACGTAAGAGACATAACAACATATCTACTATGTCGTAAGTGAAGTCAGAGAGGATAAGATGCATGAACTTAATTACTCAGGTCCTGCAAGTGAGAATTCATAAAATTTCTCATCTTTTCTTAAATTTCATATCTACTCAAATTAGATAACAAAAATGGAGACGAATGGAATACTAATACAAAACTTGGCAGGTATTAGTGTAAAATAGAAATTAAAACCTGGCGGACATGGCGGAAGTCATCTAAAGCCTTGGCAGAAAAAAGATGAACAGAGCAAATTTTCCTAAGCATACGCCACCTAGGTCCATAAGGTGCAAAAACAAGATCATGGTAATTATAAGCCAAGTGCTTCGCACCAGAATTCGGTGGGCGGCTCGAGAAGTTCGCGTCATGAGCTTTCAAGAACTGGGCTGCCACCGAAGCCGAGGCCGCAACCACCACGTCTACGAACCCCATGCGAAGGTGCATGAGTGGTCCGTAAGTTCGAGCCATGGCTGCAGTGGACTGATGCGGCTTGGGACCTAGATGGACTATGTTTCCGATTATTGGCCATGGTTTAGGACCTGGTGGTAGTGGCAATGGGTAACGTTTACGGAAAAATAAATTTAGAATGGAATGTAGAAGAAAAGAGAAAATGATAGTGTAAAGTATTAGGGATAAGATTTCCATTTGGTGATGTATAATGTAAGAAGGGAAAGTTGGGCACAAATATTATAGCTAACACGGATTATAAATAGAGAAAAATGTATAGATCTAGAGCTAGCGGTCCATGCTACTGTACTGGTAAATAATTTCCTGTCTTAGGTGTTTATATATACGAGATCAAATAATTATATCTAACTCTAATAGCTAAAAATAAAGTTAGAATACACGTACACTTATCTCACCTTTTGTTTGGTGACTCTTAAGACCATCTCATCAAAGTAGGGAAAAGTCTTAGGTTGGAAAACTCTTAAGTGTGACTCTTAAGTATTTTCGACAGTTTGGTCAGATAATCCTGCATTTCTGCCACACTGTGTTTGCCTTAATTAGGTTCGATTATGCTTTTGGATAACTGAAGTGATGAATATTTTGTCACTGTTAAATTGGAAACTCGAATTTGATTTTACGTACATTGACCAATTCTTGTGACAAAATTGGGGATTTAAAAAAAAAGAGAGAGAAAACGAAATAATTTCTCTATCTTTTTTTGTACTCTTGTTTCTTTGGGTGAAAATGTCTTGTAGAAAGCACTTCATGACAATTACGCTAAATAGTGTATTCACTGGCTTTACTAGGAAAAATAATGAAGGGACAAAAATTCTCTTGTTTTTCTTTCTTTTGACAGGATATGAAATGGTTGTTACTACTTATATTTGAGGAACCTAAGTTTGTTTCTATCTGAAGCATAAAATCACCGATTTATGCTATTAAATAATGTTGAAAATTTATTAATGTGGAATTAAGTATATCCCATTATTTATGACTCAAATAATTAGGGTCTCGCACGTCGGAAACGTCGTTTTCACACACGTGCACACGTAGTGCCAAGTATCACAAATTTCATTAGTGAAAGAGATATTGGTACGTATGTAATACGTTTGAGACATAAAATGATGGACGGTTATTGGTCAAATGACAAAGTATTCCACGTTGGTAAACGAAGGAAGAAGTGTGCGAAGTGTAAGATGAAACGAGTTAGAAATCACAGCGGAGCCGTGAAGGGCCGCGGCGCAGGAGCGTCGCGGCGCTAATTGGTTGGTTAGTTACTGGAACCGCGGCGCTAATTCACAGAGCCGCGACGCTTCGGAAGCAGAATGCTGCGACGGAAAGTTGGAAAGTTCTGACCTTTGGGCTGATTTTGGAGCCTTGAATCTCCATTACTTGACACATGAATTCAGCCATTATTTGGCTGAATGTAACCCCTCAATAAGTGTCATTACATGGCTATTGAAGGTAATTAGTTGGTTAGTTGAGGGGTCATCTCCTTACACTATAAATTGAGGCCTTTGGCTCAATTGTTGAACACTACACTTAGAAAATACTATAGAATTTCTGAAATTCATCCACTTCCTCTCTAGCAAGTTTACTATACTCAAAGTTCTTCAAGAGTAACACTTGAATTTTCTTTGCTCAATTGTTAAGTTGTTGTTGTATCTTGGGAGACTATTGATCGACAACGTAAAATAAGATATATGGGGCAATCTTGTCTTAAAGACAGAGTGTCATCACTCGACTCAGCAAATCACACAAGGAGTTTGTTTTGTTCTTGATTTCCAGTTTTGTTGTAATCTTTAGTTTATTCTTTCTAGCAATTGTAATATTTACTTACTTCTCGTTCCCTGCAATTGTTATATCCCACAAATAATACACAAAATAATGTATAAATTAAGGGGCGGTGGGGGGGGGGGGGCAAGAATAAAATGTTGCAATGTCCTCCGTCATTTTTCCTTTGGCTGGAGATGGAGAAATGATTTTTCTAGCCATTTCTAATTTTATTTTAGTTTTTTATGATATTTTTATAAGAAATCTTCATTTTTTTACTGAAAAAAGATATGAAATTTGAAAATGTTATTTTATTTTTTAAAATGGTAAGAGGGCAAAAAACCAGACGGACTTATTTATTATTAGCTGAAATCAGGGGAAACATGTGATAGTAAGGAAAAAATTGGCTGATTTGCTATATTCGCTCACTTTCGTTTTTCCTTTTTTTTCTGATTGTCACAAATTTATTTATAGTTTGTTATAAAGTTTAAATGTTCATTTGGGGCTACTTGATGATTAATTATGTACTTTTTTCATTTTAATTTGTCCAAAAAAATATAATATTTTTATTTAGAGATAATTTAACTATGAAATTTCAAGATTACCCTTAGCGAGATGAATTATAGTGACACAAATATCTGAGATTTGTTTTAGATTAAAATTTTCAATATTTATTTTTTTTAAACTTCATGACCAATCAAACGATGTCACATAAATTGAAACAAATGATAACAAATAAGAAAGCTACGTGCAATTCATTTCTATTTTTTATTTTTCTTTAGTAAAGATATTTATATATATTCAGGACGAATCCACAATATGTCTTGTGGATTCACGGAACCCATTATAGCTTTTGTCTGCACTATATATAAATATTAAAAAATTTATTAAGTATTTATAAATATTAACTGTGAATTCGATTATTAATATATTTACTTAGAATTGTTATATGAATTCATAAACCTCAAATGATCGGCTTCTGTATGTATTTACTAGGAAATGCTTTAGAAAACAGAACGTCTTAACAAACATATTGCCCATAATAATTTTGTGATTAAAAGTCAAAATTAATAAAATTCTTCTGTAGTCAGTAGAAACAATGGATATTATATTTTTGTTATCTAATCGGTTACGTTGCTTGGTGACAGGTGAAACACGAAACAGTGGGAACCACGGCAAATTGTGTTGAACAATAAGCTGTAATCAAGTTATTTTCAGCTCTCAGCTCACTAAACCAAATTACGATAGGTAACCAAACAAAATTTTGAAATATTATGTACATGAAAATTTCTTACTACTTGCTGCTAAACAAATATGCTATACAGAATCTAAATATTAGGTGATCTTTTTCTATCTATTCAAAATTTAATTGACAAGTGATTCAATATTTATGCTGATGAAAGGTAATAAATATTTATAAAATTAATTGAGGTGTGTGCAAATTAATTAATATCACAATTATTAAACATAAAAAATCATCTGCTCCTGGTCAGTGCATCTTTTGGAATCTGAAATATAAAAAGGTGCAATTTGTGTGAACCACACATTCTACCTACAACTAAGTTTGTGATGGAAAGAGAATAAGAGATAATGTAATATATTTATATATATATGATATACAATAATAAATCTAATATATAATTACATAAATTAAATATACATTTTTCTAATACTAAAGATCACTATCATAATTACAGATATACAATATCACTAATAATATTAAGGAATATACGTAGTATATTAGGAATATACTACGTATATTCTATCACACCCCGACAATCATAGCGGGCGGTTGTCGTACGCTGAGACTGTCCCTAAAATTTTCAAACAGAACTAAGGGAAGGCCCTTAGTAAAAATGTCAGCAATTTGGTACTGTGAAGGGACATGCAAGACACGTACTTGTCCACGAGCTATCTTTTCGCAAATAAAGTGAATATCCATCTCGATATGTTTAGTGCGCTGATGTTGGACAAGATTTCCAGAGAGATATATCGCACTAACATTATCGTAGTATATCAAGGTAGCTTTCTGAATAGGAAAATGAAGCTCTAAGAGGAGGTTACGTAGCCAACAGGACTCAGACACCACATTGGCTACCACTCGATACTCGGTATTGGCGCTGGAACGCGATAAAGTAGACTGGCATTTAGCCGACCAAGAGACCGAGTTATCACCAAGAAACATACAATAATCAGATGTTGAGTGTCTGATAACTGGACATCCACCCCAATCAGCATCTGTATAAGACATGAGAGTAGATACGGAGGATGGATATAAGTGTAAACCATAATCAAGAGTGCACTGAATGTAACACACAATGCGTTTGAGAGCGTGCATATGTTCTTCCCTCGGATCATACATAAATAAACACACATGATGCACTGCATAAGTAATATCGGGCCTCGTGAATATAAAATATTAAAGAACCCCTGCAAGACTGCGATAGTGGGAGCGATCCTCGTAGGGTGTGCTAGAATTAGCACTCAGCTTCGATTTGGTGTCAACCGGAGTAGGAGATGACTTACAGGATGACATGCCAACCCGGTCAATAATCTCAACTGCATACTTCCTCTGGGATAGAAATAGACCACATGCATGACGAGTTACAACTATACCCAAAAAAAATAACTCAAAGGCCCCAAGTCTTTCATAGCAAATTCAGAGCTAAGAAGAGATATGATAGACTTGCGCAGTTTATCAGATGAGGCAGTCAATATAATATCATCCACATATAACAGAATGTATGTCAGAGAAGTACCGCGATGGTAGATGAACAAAGAATGATCAGACATGTTGTGAGAAAACCCAATAGTAACACATAATCTGCAAACCCTTTGTACCAGGCTCGGGGGGGGGGCTGTTTGAGCCCATACAAAGACTTCTTCAGGAAGCACACATGGTTAGGATGATCGTGGTCTCTGAAGCAAAGGGCTGATGCATGTATACAGTTTCCTTGAGATCACAATATAAGAACGCATTTTTCACGTCCAACTGATGAATGGACCATGCTTTTTAGAGAGCCAGACTAAGAACATTGTGAATAGTTGCCAGTTTGACCACCGGACTAAATGTCTCTCCACAATCAACGTCAACCTGTTGAGTTTTGATATCACATACAAGACGGGTCTTATGCCTCTCAAAACAACCATCAGATTTTTCCTTATGAGTAAAAACCGACATAGAATGAATCACATTGACACCAGGCGGACGGGGCACCAACTCCCACGTTTTGTTTTCAATAAGAGCATTATATTCATCATCCATGACCATTTTCAATTCGGGTCACGAATTACAGACACAATGTTACGTGGTAGGGGGTGATTTAGTGACATTAGAGTTGAGATTAAAATATCATTTTGGTTTAAAAATACCTAGTTGGCTACGAGTAACGGGTCGTTGACTCAGAATAGAAGTGGACCGGACCTGGGTCGGTGTAGTGACATCGGAACTGAATGGACTGAGATGGATGTCACGTGTTAGGCCAGCAGGTAGTGGGCCTGCTGGCAGGGACTCACCAGAAGAGGAAACTGGGCCAGCAAGCAGTGGGCCTGCTGGAAGAATTGGATGACGGAAGGAGTTTAGGCCAGCAGGCAGTGGGCATGCTGGCTGAATTTGGTCACGGAAAGGGTATGGGCCAGTAGGCATTGGGCATGCCGGTGTCTGCTAGTCCAAAACCCGAGATATGGGTCGGACCAAATGGTGGACCACATATGGTGAAAGCTCATCATCCATAAAATTATAAGAATTAGACACGTAATTATGCAACTTAGCAAACATAAATTGAGTTTCATAAAAAATGACATGACGACTAATTATGATTTTATTAGAGGATAAATCATAACATGTGTAATCACGGTGATTAGACGGATAACCCAAAAACACACAAGCGGTAGAGCGGGCTTGTAATTTGTTTATTGTAGTGGAGGGAAGAGATGATAGCATAAACACCCGAACACCCTAAGATGAGAATAAGACGGATCTTTGTGATAAAAAATTTGGAGTGGAGATTGGTATGCTAATCATTTGCTAGTGAGTATGTTAAGAAGGTAAGTAGTCATTTGTAATACATGATGCCAAACTGAAGGTGGTAATGAAGCATGTGCTAGTAGTCCGGCCAATATTATTAATGGTGCATATTTTTCTCTCGGCTTTCCCATTTTGTGAGGATGTATGTGGACAAGAAAACCGGAAAGATATACCATTAACGTTGCAAAATTCTCTAATTGACCCATTATCAAATTCCCTTTCATTATCATATTGAATGTTTTTAATTTTCCGTTCAAATTGGGTATAGATGAATGCTCTAAATTATAGAAATGTGGAATAAACTTGAGACTTTTTAGATAACGGAAATGTTCACAAAAAGTTAGAATTATCATCCAAAAATAACACATAATAACGATGGCCCGGAAAGCTCAAAACGGGAGATGTCCACAAATCATTATGAATAATATCAAATGATAACAAAGTGCTGGAATTAGAGGTAACAAACGACAATTTAACATATTTTCCAAGCGGACAAGAAGGACAAACATTAGTACTACGCATACTATTACACTCAATAAATTTATTATTTTGAAGGGAGGAAAGAACACACGCTCCTGGATGACCCAAACGTGCGTGCCTTAAGGAAGGTGCTAAGGCGGCAAACGTTGACGATGTGCCATGTTTAGTGGTGGAGGTGGTGATGGGATAGAGCTCGCCCCGACTATCACATCTCATTAGATGTATTCCCGTCGAGGAATCCTTCACAGAAAATCAGAAAGGGTCAAAGTCAACAGAAACTCAATTATCAGTTGTAAATTTCCAAACAGACACCAAATTTTTAATTGAGGAGCATGAAGGACATTTTTCAAGGCTAAAGGTGGGTTCGGGGGAGAAATTTGTGTGATCGTAACCACGAATTGGAATTGAATTACCATTATCAATAATTATGCCACAATTTTTGCTCAAATTGAAATAAGATGAGAGATTACCTAGTGCGAACGTCATGTGAGAAGTTGCACCGATGTCCATGTACCAATTTGCATCCGGAGGATTTAATCCAAGTGTATGCACCGCTGCCTCGATATTCATGTGGGTCGGGACTGCTGCTGGGCCCGCATCAGCGAAGGCCTGTTGAGGCCGAGGCCCAAGCAGGCCAGCCTACTGCCAGGCCGAATTATTCCTCGGCCCAGGCTGCTGCTGCCTTTGTTGTCCAGTGGGCCTGGCCCAGTTCGAATAATGAAAGGGGCAGGGCGACATGGGCCACTACCCTTTGGCCCAAGGCATGGCCCAGGGCCCCTGTCCAGCGGCCCAAGCCTATTTCCAAATGTTCAATGGCCCGGTTCCCTGCTGATCGCCACTGTCGGCTGCTCGTCCGCCACTACCGTTGCCACTGCCACATCCGTCACCGCAATTTTTCCATGGGTTTGCCTTTTTTGCCACCCCGTTGTTACGATTTTGACCATAATTTTTGGAGAACGATTGAGAGTCATCAATTTCACGGGACGTGGCCACCATCATGGCAGAATTGGCTCCGGTAGCCTCTTTTTTAGCCAATCCTGCTTCTTCTAAGGTGAGCATGGAACGTGCCTGGTAGAACGGTGGGAGAGGATTGTTTTGGCGAAGAAGAGTACAAACTCCATTATACGCTTCAGAGAGGCCTGCAATCATCTGAAGAACGAGACGATCATTCGTGACGGACGCGCCAACATTTTTTTTTATCCGACAACTTCTTGAGCCTTTGACGATAGGCTGAGGCATTCGGAAAATCCTCCATATTTATGTGGGAAAATTCTTGCTCAAGGGTCACGACACGAGAATTTTTGTTATCTTGGAATATAGCACGCAACCTATTCCAAGCTTCCATTGTTGTGGCGTCGGATTCGATTATTGTCTGTAAGAGGTCCGTAGAGATGGTAGAATAAATTCATTGAAGCACCGTAGCATCAAGAGTTGCCCACAACTCTATTTCATCATCGGTGGAAGACACCTTCTCCTTGCCTTTTTCCTGTTTGACGATGTGATAAAGGACTCTATTAGACCTTGCGTGAATTTTAAATAGTTCTGCCCACGTCGTGTATTGGACGTTTTCCATCTCAAGACGATCGGGGTGTTGTTCTTGATATTGGAGACTGCAAGGGCAGGATGAAATGTGTTCTTTGTGGTAGACATGATGAAAGAACAAGAGGAGAATTAAGGTTTCGTAATTTTTTTTCAGAGAGGGGGAGGTACGGCCAACGGCCGATTAGTAGGGCGGCGGAAGAGGAAAATTTTTGGAGAAGAAAAAGTTTGTCCTAGACTGCTGATACCATGAAAGAGAATAATCTCATGATTATTTTAATTAATGTTATAAGTTTATATATATAATATATAATAGTAAACCTAGCATATTATTACGGAAATTAAATATTTATTTTTCTAATATTAAAAATCACTATCATAATTACAGATGTATAATATCACTAATAATATATGATATTATCAAGGAATATATGTAGTATATTATGAATATATACGTATATTCTGAATATATACGTATATTCTATCAGTGATATTTAGAACCAAACACGGCGGGCAGGCAAAAACTGCAACTTGTTTGGACAACGTGTATAGCCTTCAATTCGAGCTAGTCTTCAATTCGAAGCAACTTATTTATATTTTCTCTTCCTCCCTTTTTTTTTTTTTGATAATTCAGATTTCCAGACTTGCGCCTGACTACTTCACTGGTATTACCCAGACGTCCTGGAGGTAATAGCACCGGTCCTTCAACAACTATCACCAGATAAATCGCAGGATGTGCTCCGGCGGTCAATTTTCTGGGAGCGTACAACTGATCAATGAGACAAGGTCAAATTCCCCAACATGCAGAATTTCTTCGTGCTTGCGGAGAATCGAACCCACGTTGTCTCATGCCAGAGCGCCTTATAGCGCCCAGGCTTTGCCACTGGACTATGCCCCGGAGGACTTCTTCCTCTCTTTTTTAATAACAAAGACTCAAATATTTGTAAACAAAATACGTACTAGTACAATTTTTGTACAGTAAAAGATGATCATCAGCATAAACGTTGTTATAAAAATCAAGTTTTGGTGGACAATGTACCAAAAAAAAGACATTATTGTCACGTTTTAATTAAAAGGACATAAATTTTTGTTATTTAGTTTTGTCTTTTAGTGTTACTAACATACGTGTCTTTATAGCAGCCACACAATGTTATATTTCAGTCGAATCACTTCCATAGTGGGCAGGATAACCACATTATTAAGTTAATGCTCTCAATATTAAAAAGTAAAAATTAAAAAGAAATTAAAATAATAGAAATAAAAAAGAAATTAAATTAAAATAAAAGAAAAAAAACTAAAAAGTAACTATGTAATTATAGAGTGTAATTACACCCAATTCTCAACCCCATCCCCTTGAGAATTGGAGAGTGTAATTACACTCTCTCAATTATACCAAATTTCGATCTAACTGTGTAATTACTTTGTCAAACAAACAACCAAATTGTGCAATTACACCTAATTCCAATTACATGGGTGGCTTTTCAAACATGCCCTTACGGCATATTTCACGAACCAAGACTTACATTATCGTAAAAAGTTATTATCTCGCTTAGTTTTTCCATTAAATCAATAAATATATTATGGATAATATATTACACCTGCATATAGACATTTTCTACTTAACAGTAGTGAATTAATTTAACATCTACTAAACGAGGCATAATATATCTGGGAAAAGGAACATGGAAAAAGATACATAGTTCAACAAGTTGACCCTTGGTCAGCTACAAAGTGCCATCGAAAGGAAAAAGTCAAGACTACTTTTCGTTAGGAGTAAACTAGTATGAGTCGGACCCAGAACGATGTCGTCAGGGGAAAAGAGATGTGATAAAAACTAAGAAAACTTGGTGAACAGTGTAGGTGGGATTAATTTGTTTGATAGTAATTCTCTTCATAAACTCAATTTTGAAGTTGCTAATGATATTTTGTTGTTTCCTGTTTTTGTGATAAGTAAACTGAAATGGTGATAGATACAGATCTTTCAATTAAAATATGACTAAGATGGCCTGTTTTACAGGCTTAGTTGAACTAATTGTTTCGACTCCAAAGCGCTGAAAACTTGCAAATAGTTAGTAGGAGCCCATCTAGGTCCAATTCCCAAGCCTTGAATAAATCTATATACACAGTTGAATTCTCATCAATTTCCTCCTTCTTTGATAACTCTGTCACCACTTTTTTCTCCAACCACCTCCGAATAGGCCTTGCACCATAAACCTGAATGCCATCAATAACAAAAGTTAGTACAACTCCTCCACCCTTGTCGAAAGGGAGTTTCACTTCTATACACTGACGAAAAAAGATATTACATTCTCTGGTTACGATGAATTAACGAGTTAAAAGACTGGATATTAGCACTTACCGGGTCATAACTCTGAGCAAGAATGACATCTAATGCAGCCTTAGTAATGCCCAAGGCAATACCTCTCTCAGCTAAACGGCCTGCTACATCTTTCAGTTGGTGACGGCATACTTGCCTCAACTGCTCGTGTGATAAAGGGTCAAACACGACAATCTCATCAAGCCGATTCAATAACTCAGGCTTAAACTGCTTCCTCACCTGTGTTAGTGAAATCAACAGTACGACCTTGACCATCAGTTAACCTTCCGTCGTCCAGCACTTGAAGCAAGGTATTAAACACAGTAGGACGAGCTTTTTCCACTTCGTCAAAAAGCACAACACTGTAAGGACGCCTCCTCACAGCTTCAGTAAGTTGTCCTCCTTCCTCGTGTCCAACATAACTGCAGACACAGAACATAATCAGCATTATATAGTTTTCTCGTAAAACTGTTATTCATTCTATTATCCTTTTAATGGTTGAAGGATCCTTACCCTGGTGGAGCACCAATCAAACGGGCAACAGAATGTTGTTCCATGTATTCGAACATATCAATTCTGACTATTAGCAAATATTCTTCGAATATTCACAATATATTTTGTAATTATGATAGATGTATATTTAAGGTAACTTATGATTCTTATTGTATTAGAATCAACCATTTAAGGTAAGTTAGGATTCTTATTGTATTAGGAATCAACCTATGTACAACTATATATATTGTGATTAATGAAAGGAAAATTATTCCAATTTTACATGGTATCAGAGCCAAACCCTAATCCCTACTCTTCTCTTTCTCCCAAGCCGCCGCCGACCACCACGCAAATTCTTTTTCCTTCCTCTCGGCCGACGACAACGCTACTACCACCATGTCTCGCCCTACTTCCCTCACAAATTCCGGTTCCTCCACTGACACTTTTGACAACCCCCCTCAACGATCATCGTCTTCTTTTCACCCGACATTCGCCGTTACCAACATCAAGAATTTTATCCCTATAATTCTTGACCAAGAAGACTGTCAATATTCCATGTGAATAGAACTGTTCTACATTCATGCCTGTGCGTATAATGTGCTAGATCATATTGATGATTTTGTTCCTCGTCCCACCAATGTTGCAGACTCGACATGGTGTCGCCTTGACGCCATCGTCAAACAGTGGATATACGGCACCATCTCAAAGGATTTGTTGTGTACTATCATGAAAACAGGTGCTACGGCACGTGAACTCTGGGTACGGTTAGAAGAAAATTTTCAAGATAATAAAAATACTCGGGCCGTGTATTTGAAAGAGCAATTTAACAATACACGTCTCGAGAATTTTAACAACATGTCCAAATATTGTAAGCAACTGAAACTCATAGCCGACCAACTTTCCAACGTAGGGATATCTGTTTCAGAAACCAAGATGGTACTTCAACTAGTTGTCGGTTTACCGAAAGGTGAATACGATACACTTGCGATAATGATTCAACAGGCCGACCCACTACCAAGTTTCAATAAGGCGCGTTCACAACTTTTGTTGGAAGAAACCCGTCGTACTAAACAGGAGGAGCACAATTAGAAGGCATTAGCCATTGAAAGCACACCACCGACGGCCACCCAGCCACCACCGCCGGACCACCACCAGCAGCAGTCCCGTGGTGGCAGAGGTCGTGGTAGCAACAACAAAGGGAAGGGTCGCGGCAAGGGCCAAATGAACCAATATCCAGGCCCAACACCTGCTCTTTACTTTCAGTGGGCTGGACAACCCCCTTGGCCCAATATCGGGAACTGGGCCTCGCCTGCATGCCCCTACCCGACATCAGGGACCCAATTCCAGCAAGGTTGGCAGCCAGGCCTCTTGGGCTCCGCCCCCGCCAACCGGCAGGCCCACCAGTCCACACAACAGGCCCATCTGGTAGCAGCCAATCAACACCCGCAAGGAAGCAGCCTGGCGCCCCCACTGATTTGGGTCAGGCCTTCAGCACCGTGAACCTTAACATCCCGACGATAATTGGTACATGGACACCGGAGCCACATCTCACTCACCCGGTCGTCATGTAACTTATGTCAACTGCTTCGGTTACAGTGTCCTCAATTTATTACTGTCGGCAATGATCATCGCATTCCAATTTAAGGTTACGGTAACACACATACCAAACATCCCCACTCGCCTTTCTCCCTAAATCACGTCCTTTACACCCCTAACATCATTAAAAATTTAATCTTTGTTTGAAAATTCACTCGCAATAATTCTGTGTCTGTCGAATTTGACCCTTTTGGTTTTCTGTGAAGAATCTCAATACGGGAAAAATTCTTACGCGCTGCAATAGTGCGGGAGACCTTTACCCCTTCACTCAATCTTCCGTTGTCAGACCGCAATCACTTCTATCCCCTGCGGCTATCTCTCCATCAACTTGACACAACAGACTCGGGCACCCCGGAGACCCTGTTTTTAATTTTCTTAGGACTACTAAGCGTATTCAATGTAATAATGGGAAACTTGCCCAGCAATATTTTTCTTGCCCGCTTGACAAGCATACTCGTCTTACATTTATGTCATCCAACAGTATTACTTTTTCTCCTTTTGATATTGTTCATGCTGATTTGTGGAATCTCCGGTTGTTAGCTCTTTGGGTCACAAATTTTATCTAGTATTCTTAGATGATTTTTCACATTTTGTCTGGATTTACCCACTAAAATTCAATTCTGAAGTTTTTGCCAAGCTCCTTGAATTTTAAAAATTCATTAAAACACAGTTTGAAAAATCTATCAAATCGTTCCAATGTGATAATGGACGTGAATTTAATAACTCGGCATTTCACAATTTCTGCTCTAAACAAGGCATGGTTTTTCATTTTTCCTATCCCTATACTTCCTCCGAAAACGGAAAGGCTGAACGAATTATACGTACCATCAATAACATGGTTCGCACCCTTCTGTTTCATGCCTGTCTTCCACCTCCTTTTTGGGTCTATGCTGTTAAAATGGTAGAATAACTTCTTAATATTTTACCAACTAGCACTCTCCAAAACAAGACCCCTACCGAAATCTTATACCGTAGGTTCCCATCATATGACCATCTCCGTATTTTCGGCTGCTTATGCTACCCCAACCTAGCCTCCACTGCACTTCACAAACTCGCCCCACGCACCACGCCTTGTGTCTTCGTTGGTCTCTCTCTTACTCATCGGGGCTACATGTGCTATGACATAGCCACTCGCAAAATCATTGTCTCCCGTTATGTCACATTTGACGAGACGACCTTTCCTTTTTCAAATCTCCAAAAATTTCAGACCACCGATTACACCTTTCTCGTTGAACCGAGTCTGTCCCCAGCTATCCAATCATTGTACCACCGACAGGCCACTGTTCCGACAGAGCCTGCATCAGCAGCTCCGTCCCCGCTACTGTCCGGCGTCATCTCTGACCAGACACCTCCCAGCTCTCGATCGAACACCCCACTGCTCGACCCGACTATGTCTCCTACCCAACTAGTACCACTGCTGCCTACAGAACCCGACATCCCACAGCCACAAAATCCAGACCACCCACTGTTGCCTACCCACTGTATGGAGACTCGTGCATAACACGGAATTTTCAAACTCAAGGTTCATTTTAACCTCTCCGCACAAACCATATCGCCCATTCCAAAAAAACCAAAACTAGTCAAACTGGACCCTAATTGGAATGCGGCAATGTGCGAGGAATTTAATGCTTTAACCAAGCAGAACACTTAGGATTTGGTACCTAGACCGGACGGTGTGAATGTTATCCGGTGCATGTGGCTATTTCATCACAAGTACAGAGACAGTGGTGACTTGGAGCGGTATAAGGCAAGACTGAGAGAGAGGACGAAAAATAAGAGAAAATCAGTGACTAAAGTGAGCACAACAGAAACTCTTCCTTCCTTTTCCCTCTAAATCAGCAAGTCGTTTCGTGTTCGTTTTCTTCGTCAGAATCAACCTATTTGCTTTGTAGTGTTGATTAGTTGTTGTTTCATCTTAGGAGACTATTGCCCGCAAACGTAAAAGCATATATACGGCGCAATCTTCTCTTAAAGACAGAGAGTCATCTCTCGACTCAGCCACAGTTGTAACAATCCAGATTTAGTGTTTCTTGATTTCAACTTATCAAGATTCAAGACTTAACAAGCTTGCGGCAGTTCTGAATATTGGTTGTTTATTCATCCTTTCGAACACTTGTAATATTTATTTACTTCCCGTACGTGCTTTACATATCCAACATAAAATACCATTGTGATCGGAAATTAAAGCCACAGCCATATGCAGGGGTGTTAATTGAGCATGCCCTGAAGATGTAGCCAATTCATGTGCCTCGGCAAGTGCCTCATTTGTCTTGTGAGTAAATTTTTCAGGGATTCATGATGAATTACGACAAACTGCAACAGAAAAACACAATGAGAATCACATTTACAACACCAGTAAATCACATCAGAACTCAACTGATTCACTTATATTAACTAAACCCAGTAAAGAAATGGAAAATTATGATCCATAGCTATATTTTCCGAAGCAACTCAATCACGAAAACGAAACTGAACAACAAATACAATGCATGCAAGCATACCTTAGCAGAAAAAGAGAATTGCTTTTGATGTGTTTTCGGGAGAGAGGTGCTTATGCCTTATGTTAAGGGAAATAGACAAGTCTGGAAGTTTTAGACGGTGAGCCTTCAACATATCAGAAAAACAAAAATCACGTAGTGATAGTTGTGTATCTGGTGACTAGGTCCTGGAATATAGATTTGTTACCCTCATAGTTTAAATAATTCACTTTTGAGTCCCATTATTTTGTCGCAAAAGAATTACAGTTTCTTTTGTTTCACTCCCTCTTGTGTTTTTAAATGTCGTTTTAGTGGTTCAAAAATAGTTCAGAATAAGTAATCCACTATTTATCAAGAAAATAGTTTCTTATATTTATCCTTGTTATAATAAATTGTGTATTTCTTCTAAAAGATCTTTCACTTATTCTTTATATTTTCTAAGATTTTTTCTGATGTATCCTTGTTATAATAAATTGTGTATTTCTTCTAAAAGTTATTTCATTTATTCTTTATATTTTCTGAGAGATAAAAGGTAATGTATAAATATTTTCTATTTAATTAAAGTAATTAATTAAATTTTTTAATGGAGAGTCACATCCTACAAAGTCATTTAAAAGGAACCGGAAGGACTAATGTTTTAGAAATAAGGCCTATTTTGCAACTTCTTTTTCAAGATAAGATGAAAGAAAAATGCCACACATTTAATCATGAGATTACGTTAAATCACTAGAAAAAAATGTAAAAATACATTGACTCGCTTACGTAAGGCTAAATAAATTTGAAAATTTTACATATGTATAAAGACATTACAATGGAAAGCATGATTACGATAAATGGTGTGATGATTTTTTCAGTTGAAGTTAATTGTTCAGAAATTGCATTGAGCTTCTATTACATGGTTAGTGGATTAGGATATTAAAACAAAGTAGACGAATATGATAATGTGAAGGAAAAAATATATTTCTTAAGCCGTATTTGTACTATTCCCTTAATAAGCAGTTAAGCACCATTGTGAGGAAAATCTTACAATTATTATATTTTTAATAAAGGGGAAAGGGTCAAAAATACCCCTCTACTTTCATAAATTGGCTACTTTTATCCTCTATTACAAGTTGAGGCCAAATCTACCCCTCCAGTTACAAGTTGGGGTCAGAAATACCCCTCCCGCTAGCAAAGTTTCTAAAAGGACCCCTCATTTGACAGAAACTCCCAAATCAACCCAAATAACCTGATTTCAATTGAAATTACTCATCCCCTCTTTTAATCCGACCCGCAACCTACTAAAGGAAATTAACCCATACTAAATTAAACTCCAACAGTAATGGCTTCCATTTTCACCAGAAAATCAGAACACAAGAACATAGGAGGGAAAGGGCTTTGTTATTGCTACTCGTCGGCATCGAGCTCGCCGGTGGAGACCGATTGTTGTTGCTAGTTGCACTGACAGTGGTGAGGAAGAATGAAGAGGCTAGGATTGTTGTTGTTGCCGTTATGGGTTGGTGGAGATATTGATTAGCCGGAGAAGGATGGTTATTTGGGTGGAAGGGTGGTGATGTTGCGGAGCTTAAGGAGAGAAGGAAAAGGGAGTGAAGTGGTGTGGTAGAGGTGGCGAGGGAGAGAAGTGAGTGAAAAGGGGTGGTTGTGCGGTGGTGGTTGGGCGGTCTGATTGGGTGTGCGATGGGGTTTTGATGGATTTCCTAGTCGGAGTAGTGGATGGGCGGTGACAGAATGGGAGGAGGATGGAGGCAGTTCGTTCGAGGAGGGTTTAGTTTTGTATCGTCAATTTTGTTTAGTGGGTCGCGCGTCGCGTTAAAAAAGGGGATGTGTATTTTCAATTGAAATCAATTTATTTGGATTGATTTATGAGTTTCTGTCACATGAGGGATATTTTTAGAAACTTGAGATAAATTTCAGATGTTGAAACTTGAGATAAGCGATCTCAACTTTAATCTAGTATCTCTGGAGTTTTGACACTTCAGGCTAGTATCTCTGGAGTTTGAAACTTGAGATAAGCGATCTCAGCTTTAATCTCTCGAGTCTGAAAATTGATTCCAAAATGATTAAACTCTAAAAATATTATAAACTTCGACTATTCTTTAAATAGAGTCCTAAATATGGTTGTCCGAAGAAGTAGGGAAATGTGGAGAGGCAGGGAGTGTGAAGAGGCGATTCGAAATCTATAATCCAACATAGTAGTAACTACCGGCAGAGTGTCGGAGTCAAAGCTCTTGATTGAACAGTAAAGCTTCTTAGTTCTCTCTGTCCAGGTGTCGGTAATTCCCATCTTCCCAACAAACATATCTATTTCACCAAGTCTCTCTTCCAGATAGTGTCCAGATCTCTACGTTTTTGGTAGGAATTTCGTTACCTTTACGTCCATTATACTTACGGCCAGGAATTTCGCTACCTTACGGCCATTATACTTATAGCCATCGTTCACCACAGCTGACCAATTTGAAAGATCAATAGATGTAGTTGACGTAACTAAATTTTGGATTGTCCGATCAAGTAAAGGAAACTGAATGGAAACACGATCCAACATCAAGCAATCACTTCACTAACAACTGGAATAATTACAAAAAGGCTCAACGAAACTAGACTAACAGAACGAAGCATCTTCGCCTCTATAAGCAAGAGTGCCCTCATTGATCTGTCACCCTGATATACCTTTACTTTAGATAAATATTTGTATTGGAAAAATGAAAAGCAGACTCTGACCCCTTGAAAAGATGTTCCTGCAGACGCATGGAAACCTCAATCATCCCAGAACAGCAGCCCAAGGTGCTCCCCTGGTTCTTTGCAGCCAGAATAGAACCAAGACTTAACAGATTTTATGAAGCAATTTCCACAAGATCCTTATGGAGACCTTTTTCAGAAAGCAAACTAAAAGAACAGAAACTGAAGGGTGCAAGTGAGCATGTTTTTGCCCCTCGCTTCAGTGCGTTTACAGAATAACTGCTGAATCGAGCAAGGGAAAAAAAATACTGATGAACATGTAAAGAAAAGCCAACAGCAAGGTGTACTAAGTTTCAAGTTTCATCTATAAATAGGTCACTGATAAAAACCCAGGTTATATCCAGCATAAACAACAATTCATATGAAAGGAGGAAAAAAAAGGTAACATCAGTTCTGCTATGGCTCATTGTCAAACTCCACATGAGAAATACATCTGAAAGTATAAACCTAAGGTAAGTCGGTGATATATAACTGAACAACATTCAAGCACTTGATACCTCTTTTCAAATCCCAGGCTTTCGATCATCCCATTCCATCCTGTGACAATCTCCTGTGCAATTTTGCCTGGCAAATGCAAATCTGAATCAAGAAAGGTTGCAAATACATTTCAAACTTCAATTCAAAAATATCCACGGTGTGCAGGCAGCTTTGTGAAAACTAGAAAAGTAGGTCTTTACAGATAAGAATTTAGCACTTAAGTTTCAAAGCAACTCTGGTTAAAAGTTGAAAAAAAATGTACATCTCAAAGAAAAGCACGCATCACCACTTCACCATTGAGAATGAATCAATCATTCCTAACTCTGGATATTATACATACAGATATACTAGCCATTAGAATTATGCTAGAACCAATATGATGATTCATTAAGTGATGGTAATTCTACTTACTACTACTACTACTACTCTACCACAAAGAACTACTTGACCATTGTGCAGCCACAAACTTTATTAATGACAACAAGCTTTCCAGCTTAAAATTCTATCAATATGTCTTTGGATGGAAAATAATTGGTGCAACTAGTCTTCAAATCTCACTAAAAATCCATGCATTTGACCTAATTCAATTGCTAAGCCAAACACCAGCAACTACACACAAACTCCAGTAATCGAACAAGTAAAACAGGACGTTCAACAATTAATCTTTCTACGGAGGCAATAAACTTGTGATTTTGTAGAGTTGAAGACAAAAGATGATGGGCAAAAAAGCTCTCCAGAGCAGAGACACGCATATGCAAGATGAAAACAAAACTCGCCATGTTATACATTCATCACAAAAGAAGCCTCAACATCTTATCACAGAAGAAGCATGTCATACAGGGAGCTTAAATTAGTTCACATCCAACACTTGTCTTAGATTCCACGCCATTACATTTTAGTCCTCCTCACTGTCGTAAACAATTGCCATTCTGCGATGAGTTGTGGTCTTCCTTGGAGGAGATTCTTCATCTGACTCAATCCCTTTCCGCTTACTTGGTGCTGATTCCCTATCATTTTGCTTCGGCTCCTGATGAATTTTGGACCACAAAAAAAAAGTGAGAGAAATGAAGTAAATGATGATTTTTTTTTGGACAAGGTAAAAAAAATAATCATCAAACTTCAGAAAAGTAAATTCATCAAACTGCATGAAATCGGAATACCAACTTAATGATTTAGGATGCAAAACAGTGTTATAACCAGCTCAGAACCAAAAAGTTTAACCATAATAGAGAACTCCAAAAAGAAATAGACCATGTAGAAACCATATTTCTGTGATCCGTCAACTTGTGCAGGTAGGAGGTAGCATGTTAATGGGGGACATTCTGATTACGAAGGTTGAAGTTTTAGATTGATTTCACTGTAATCTATGTTCCCTTCCAATCTTCCCTCTAGAAGCCAGACGCCATAAAACCGTGTAGCCTGCATCCTGCTGAGGAGTGGTTTCTTAAGACTGTGATTGTTAACAAGGTAAAATCCTATTTGAATTACTTTTTGTCTACCGAAATTAAAAGCTAGACTGAAACATGTCTCCCGTCATTGAATAATCAGATTTTACAGGAAGATCCCCTGATTGCTGCATTAATTGACTCCAAACAGGACTGATCACCAAATATGATGACCATGATCATCATGCTCAGAAGAATCAAACTTCAGAAGAGAAATTAAAAAGAGGATGCACAGAAGGAGAGTGAAAGATATAAAAGGCAGGAAATTTTTCGATATCAATATTTTTCCATCTTCCATTAAATCTACAGCTTCGTTGATTTCATATTGTTTCTGAAAAGATCTCGTTTGTTTAGAAGTTACATTCCATTTTCTCTTCCATTATGCTCGCGTCTAGGCTCGTGTGCCGAAGTATCCCCCTATCCCTTCTTTAATCATTTCATGTCGCTAATGATGCCTCGGCATGACCATAGGAGCACGAACACTGAACATGCATCTTCATCTGGCCTATCACGTGGAGATTAAATTCATTGAAGAAAACTTGGCTAATCATACTGAGATTATTTGGAAAGAGGGAAGAGTAGAGATTGGGCATATTTATGCACTGGTAAGGGGACTGCCCTTATGGCAGTCTTTGGCTTTGGGTAAATGCAATGCGATGCAATGATTTGGTAAGTTGAAGATGGTGGCAAGCTGCAAGCAGTAAAAAGGGAAGCTCGGTGCACTATGCTCCCGCTATGTGCAAGGTCCGGGGAAGAGCCGGACCACAAGGGTCTATTGTAAATTTACAAAGAAAGGGCGATGGTATGTGGTAGGTGAGGAGATAAGCTAGAATTCGGCAATTTAAAATAGCGCTTCGAATTCTTCATTATTGTTGAAGACCTACATCGAACTTGGACTTCTGCCTTTCACTTCAAGAAATTTTCTTATACATCAAACTTAATGCATTTCTCCTTTTTATTAAAAAGAAGGAAACTAGAGAGAGAATTTCACAACCACACATCAAACTACCTAAAACCTAAAAAATTTGAAAATCCATACAGCCAGCCCCAAGTTGGATCCATTAAAAATTAAGCAATGAGCCCAAGTATTTTGCTTTACCAAAAAAATGAGCTCAACTATTCTGAAAATCGATATAACTACTCGTAACACACCTCATTTCATCCATTTATTTGAAGTCTTACATTTTTTTCTTAACAGGCGAATATTTTTTTAACTCTTACATTATGTATAACCTATGTTGATTTATTGGGGTGTGGTCCTTCCCCCGACCTTGCTAACATGGGATGCTTTGTGCATCGGGCTGTCCTTTTTAACTCTTACATTATGTATAACCTATGCTGATTTATAGATATTCTATGCCTCAATTAACTAGGCATTGCATTTAACCTCACTAACTTCTCCAAAATGGCGTCCGACACCGGCAACGGTTTACTCTTTGCTTTCATTTACCAACTACTCCATGAAGCCAATATAACTAATTTACTATTGTGTCATCCGGCATTTCAAAAACCTTATATCTAGGCATTAGGCCCTAATATTCCAGGTGAAGTGACATCAAAGGCTCTCTCAAACAAGTAAAACTCACCAACTAGTGAAGTGGAATGTTCTAGAAATATGGAGTGGAAAACCATCTATTTCCTAGACGCGTGCTATTATACCTGATCTCTTATAGTTATCCAAAATCCAATTATTTTCTGGCAAAAGTAATTCAACCGGCAGAGGAACACTAATACCCCGAGGAAAAGGTGTCCTTGCATCAAAAGGACGTAATTTTAGAAAGAGTGCATTACTTATGAACAGGCCTTACGGACCTCAATGCATGGGGACAAGCGACAACAAAAAAATGCAACACCAGGAACACGGAACACCTCATGAGACATGCACATTTCGTAAGTTACGAAACGGCTAACGTTCATCATCCAATATTCTTCCTCCCTTGCTAACAAATGTACCAAACATTGACCAATAAAAGGAAATTGCCACAAAAAGGGAAAACACCTTTTTTTTACATCGAAAACCCGATCATACCATTTCTTCGAGGAAACTAAATGAAGAGGACAGTTATTGTAGTCGATAACTCAGGCAGCTTAGATGCATTAAAAAAATTGATTTTGCTTATGCCACGTAGACACTTTAGTTTCAACTCTGAAGCACCAGAGAACCATTTTCTTCTGCTAACGGAATAACACCTAGGCAGATACTACTCATCTTGCATTTTGTTCCTCTCTTTCTTTGCATTGTCCTCTTCTGAGCATATCTAACATTATGACCTTTGCCCGAAATTATAGTGTTTAGAAAGAGTCTTCTACATGGGAAAGGTCTACGTACATCCTACCCTCCCCAAACCCACTTGTGGGATTACACTGGGTATGTTGTTGTTATTGTAAAGACTCTTCGGCATGGGACATGTTGATATATGGAAACTATCGGCCTGTTTAGCTACTTTAATTGGATCCCGTGATTCGATTTCTCCTTCTAATGACATCCACGGTCGACGAACCAAACCCCTCGTCTTGAGACCATATGGTAATGTATCCCTCATTTCAGTGCTATGATAACCGCCTAAAATGGCTACAGCAGCGAAGAAGCAATTATTATGAGCATCAAGCTGCACAATTGCTTCAAAACTTAATTTATTTCCATTAAAGTCTTAGGTCCAAAAAGGTAGTGGAGAGCTGGCATCTATAGCAGTGCATCGCTGACGTAAATCTTTATAGTCCATAATAGCTCCACATACCAATTCTAATCATTTAAGCCTTGATCCAAACTAATTTCGAGTAGACCATGAATCCTTTTTACCAATCTCGTCCATTCAGGCCCTATTAAGAGGATTCATAATAGTCAAAGTTTTTCTAAACTAGTTGTCCACATACCAAAATCATATTTATCTGAGCTTGGGACCAGCCAAAGTTGGCAAAGCTCACATTGGCAGAATGATACCACATATTATCTCATTTTCTAACCTAACAGGGTCCACTAACAATAAATACCAAAGCGATAAATGATTTAATTGTAATGCCCCATTTTGGGAGGCACATCATCTTGGAGACATATTACAACTAAGTTGTGCGGACTCTTCACTTCCGTTGCCGCACTCGTGTCGGATTCTCCAAAAATGCACTACTTTTGGAGTGTCTTGACATGCACACGTCAATATTTTGAAGAGTCCGAGCAACATAGTATTACAAAGACTTAATTAGAAGTTTGATACGGTTACTTTTCTTTTAATATAAGGTAACG
Source organism: Anisodus acutangulus (assembly GCA_029783415.1). Taxonomy (NCBI): domain Eukaryota; kingdom Viridiplantae; phylum Streptophyta; class Magnoliopsida; order Solanales; family Solanaceae; genus Anisodus; species Anisodus acutangulus. Next base: position 7,900,277 of record CM056506.1, on the reverse strand, counting down.
TCCGAGCCAACTTGGGCATGCCTCAACTAAATCACCAGTTACCAGCTACCTCCCATCAACATATGTATCGAGTTACCCTACACAGGGAGGGTAAGGCAGATGGAAAGATTCCCCAGGTGGCTCTGTCGAGATACAAACTTTGGTTCCAAGGTTGTTCCTCCACGTCTCTCTTTCACCTCTACGGCATCCACTTGGTGGAGTTTGGTAAAATCATTCTATAACGTGCATCTATTGTTCATTAGAAAAATGAACTTCAAACAGAAATTCCACATGTTAAATTAGCGGGGCAAGTTGTTCATCTCAAATATTGCCCAAGTTTTAGGAACAAAAGCTTGAATTCACAACGAGAATTTCTTCCAAAAGCTCTACCAAAGAACATTGGTTTTTCAAAAAATTGAACACTTGAGCACCCAAGGGTGTAGCCTAGTGGTCAATGAAGTGGGTTGAGCACCATGAGGTCTTAGGTTCAATTCCCAGCAGTCTTAGGTTCAATTCCTACGCAGAGACAAAACACTAGGTGATTTCTTCCTATCTGGTCTAGCCTTGGTGGACAAGTTACCTGGTATTTGTTGCTGGTGGGAGGTGGCAGGTATCCCATGGAATTAGTCGAGGTGAGCGCAAGCTGGCCCGGACACCACGGTTATCCAAAAAAAATTGAACACTTGAATAAGTGTTCTTTATGCTAAAAGCACTTATCAATGTTAAATTAGATCTAATATAAAAATTAGTATTTTCTAAAATTTGAAGGCTAGATGAATAAGGAGATAAGGTAATTATCTTTTTCAAAATCCAAGCTGGCAGCTTTGTAGCTTTTGCCCCGCTCCTATATATTTAATTTACTATGACATAAAAGATTTCGCACTTCTAACAATCTTATCTCCAAAATATTACACATCCAGCACACAGAAAAAACAGATATATCAGTTGATAGCTTGTAGTGCCACCAAGTTACTGCAAAAAAGGGACGGAGATATGCCAAGCAGATATCTAGCAATCATTAAGATCTTACTTAGCAATTCCAGCATCTCTGAGGAATCCTTACCCTGGTCAACATGTTTATAAATTATCCTCAAAAAAATTACTGAGCAGAGAACATCTGACTCGGCTGCCCAGGAAAATGGCACGCAGAGTCAAACACTATATGGATCTTGTTGAACCATCTCACTAATTTATATGAGTAGGCCTATGTGTCTGGAAAGTTTACAACATTTCTGGCACAAAGTTTACTGTTTACAACATTTCTGGCTCAAAGTTTACTGTTTACAAACTAGCAGATTAAGAAATACCAATCAAAAGTACGGAACTTTGCAGTAAAAGTTTAAACTTCTCACAGTTGCCTAATTAGTAAATGCAATACATGATCAAGAAGGTTCAGATGGCATATTACTGGACAATGAAGATCAGTTTCCTACCTCAGCCTCCTCTTCTGACTCTTCGTATGCCTCTTCCTCCTCGCCTTGATCACGCTCTTGCTCTTCTTCATATTCTTGATCCTCCTGAACAGACCTTCTACGTGGCGGGGACCTCTCTTCTTCCTCTTCTTCCTCTTCAGTTTCATACTCAGACTCCTCCTTCTCACTGTCATCAAAATCAACAGGGCGTCGAGAATACTTTGAAGCAGGCAACGATGTTTGCCTAGGAATATTTTTCTGACAAAGGGGAGAATCTTCATGTTAGCTGAAAAAGGTAGCAAAAAAAGAATAAGGGGAAATTTCTTGGATTCCACTTGACTTCAGCACCTTTTTCGCATTAATGATTCGTGTCTCAGCTTGAGCTTCCATTTCTAGGTCTTCTTCAAAGCGACGTCGAGCAGCAGACCGTCGAGAGTCATAGTAATCAGTCTCCTCTTCCTGATATGGGAGATAATTCCAATGGGCAGATATGATATATCAGAGTGGCATTTTTTTCTTAAGGAATGCCGAGTAGTTCGACTAATGTCTTCCACAAGGCAACACTTACATAAACATTGAATCATGTTGAACAGATAATTCACCCACTTCAGAGCAAGCAGGGATCAGGAGGTTTCGATGTATCATGCCACTGAATAATGCTTTCTACAACATGCGTGACAGATGAAAAAAGAAGAATATCTTACCTCCTCAAGCGCATCCTCCAAGAAACCAGGAGAGAGTTGGCGTTCCCTACGTGCCGTAGGCATGTATTTGCGGCTGACCTTCTCCTTTTTCCGATTGAGGAGTACACCTGCTCTGATTGTTTGGCCTTCAGCCTTCATAGACAAAACGAAAGTCAAAGTCAACTTAAAAACGTACCAAAAGCAAAATATAATCCATTATTCATCAATTTTACCTTCTCCTTTTGCTCTTTCTCCCTCTCAGGGTCAATGTCAGTGAAACAGTTCTTCACTTTGTAAACCTTCTTATTACGTGAATCAACAAGGGCAGTCAATAAACGGTGAGAGTTCGATGTCAATGATGAAGGCATAAATCTCATCTTGTTTAAAATTCTCCCTTGTGATTGTAGTATTCCCTGCGAGTTAGGTGTTTATGCTAAGGATCACTAGGCAATAAATGTCATAAAGTACAACGACTGTAGGAATTGAGACAGAAAAAGCTAATAGTATTCAATCTACATATGATTCATCAACGTTCAATTGCAGCAGATACTTATATGTGCAAGTGATAGGTGTCAACCTAATATCAATCCGAGTATGTAGGCTGATCTGACACTTAATACTACCTCACTTAAAGTGGAATAGCTTTCAGCTTCTGATTCCCTTAATCTTTAATAGACATAAAAAAGATATCAAAAATATAAAAGAATAAATTGATAACTGCATATGAACTCCCTCGTTAGCCAAACGTCCAACTGGTAGTCTTCATTGAACATAAAGTAGCATGACAAAGGAATGGATTTAAAATGGGATATCCCGTCCTTAGTTCAATACTTCAATCAGGCATTTCATTTGAAGTATGAGAATATCTTCCTACACAAATCCATCCTTAGAGTTCAAAAGTTCCATCAAGTACTTTGATTAATTAATTTCCAAACTGACTAACGTTTAATTTTCACCATAAATTTAGCAACAGTCATCAAAATGCAACATGTTCCTTTAAGAAACTTCAATAATCAGGTAACATCCATCATATTTCCCTTAAGAAACTTGCAGCAACTTCACAGACTTTAGCTATATGAAAAGTACAGCAACATACCCAGGGAAATCCCACGAGTGGGGTCTGGGGACGGTAGATTGTATGCAAATAATGGAAGGAAAAAATTACTAAAATTGTTGATCCATAAAAGTACCCCTTCTATCCTTTTCAAACAACGATATGTGAATGGAGAAAAAGTTTAAGATATTTCTCATTATACATTCTAGAGTGCCCCCATGCTAGTCATGGGTATTGGTCGAGCAAAAACGGGTTATAACCTAACCGGACATACTTTATGTGGGTTCAATATGTTACCTTCTTAAAAAAAGGGCTGGGTGAAAAATGGGTGGGTTTGAATTGGGTTAACCTATATTTATCATGTAGGTGTGAGAAAAATTTCTTTTTGTTGGAAAAATGTCCTACTTGATCCATTTCATTTTTAACCCTTACTTTATTATATTCCTTCAACACTATTAATATAGTCCATACTCCACATAAATCAAATTAGTGTTTTAATTCCATGTAAACAAAAAGATTACTCAAGGTACTTCATTGGACTAAAAGATTTTTTAGCAACTTTCCTAAATAATTTTATAATGGAAGTTAATTGTCTAATGGAATTTGATTTAACAAAAATGTAATATCACATGCTTAAATTGTATGCTTTCTAAAACGTTAAAACTGACGCACTAATCACAGTATGCAATTCAGTGAGACCAAATATTACAGGCTATAAGATTGAAGTCATTATGTTTGGATTTAAATTTTGAATCATTCAATCAAATACTAACATAAATACTGATAACATTAACTTTGACCTGTCTAGTAGTATAAATTCGGCAACAAAAACACTGTTTAGATATTACTTTCATGTATTATATGATTTATCTCTTGATATTTATACAAACAACAACAACAACATACCCAGTGAAATCCCACAGCGTAGGGTCTGGGGAGGGTAGAGTGTACGCAGACCTTACCTTGTAGGTAGAGCAACTGTTTCCGAGAGACCCTCGGCTCAAGACAAAGCACAAGCAAAGCAAGAGAAACGGTCAAACCCGGACAAGAAATTTAAAGCAGTATGAAAATGTTGGTATCAAAAGCGAATAAGTCATGATAGCGCATTATGAAAAAAGAAGCAGTAACTAATGCAGGTAAATAAGATAAACAAAGTACACTAGAGAACACATAGCAGCAGAAACCATAACCCCCTAGGGGGGAGGTTATGTCCTCAGTAAGTTGCACATGCGTCGTATCCCGTCTAATCACCTCTCCCCAATACTTATTCGATCTACCTATACCCCTCCTGAACTCGTCCATAGTCAACCTCTCACACTTCCGCACTGAGGCATTTGTGTCTCTCCTCTGCACGTGCCCAAACCATCTCAACCTCGTTTTCCGCATGTTATCCTCCGCCGAGGTCACTCACACTCTGTTTCTAATTATATCCCTTCTTGTATACCCACACATCCATCTCAGCATCATCATCTCCACAACCTTCATCTTTTGGGTGTGCGAAGTCTTGACCGGCCAACACTCCGCTCCATACAACATATTTGGTCTAACCACCCCCTATAGAACTTGCCTTTAAGTTTTTGTGGCACCTTTTTATCGCACAAGACTCTAGATGTGCGCCTCCATTACATCCACCATGCCCCAATACGATGTGTGACATCGTCATCAATCTCTCCATTCTCTTGGATAATAGACCCGAGGTACTTGAAGCTTCCTTTCTTTGGAATGACCTGAGTACCAAGCTTCCTAAATATCTCTTGATATTTATATGAAGTAGAAATTGAAAGTATAATCAGTTTTATAACAGTACATTGAAATTTGTTTTTCACTAGAACCACATTATGTAGCATATAACCAACAAAATGCTCCCCTCATTTTCCATTAGAAAGCAGCAATCTAAGGATGTCTTAAAAATATTTTATACTTAATATATATGTCGAGATTCAATAGGAGAATATTTCATAGGATATCTTAAAAGTATGTTATACTTAATTGTATGATAAGTACTTAAGAATATTTCATAGGATATCTTAAAAGTATGTTATACTTAATTGTATGATGAAGTATTTACCTTGTTTGGTATAAGAAATATGGATGACTAGGGCTTTGTTTTGGCCACCGGTAGCTGGAAACTAGCACAAACTTAAAACCACATTCAACCCATATTCAACCCGCATCCAACCCATTTTTTTACGGGTTAACCCATTTTTACCCATATTTAAAATGGGCGGGTAGAATACGGATTTAATATAGAGGGGTTGGGTGGGTTAAGTAAATATGGGCTGAAATTGCCACCACTAGTCATGGGAAATGGAAGTTGATTTCTTATATGACAGCCTTCATCTCATGGCTAGCTTTTTAGGTTGAGTTAGGCGAAGGTGAATTTTCTTTACACGGTACCAAAGCCTAATCCATCCCTTCTGTTGTGTTTCTCAATAATGGGACACATGTTTTTTTGCCAAGTAAATCCCGAGAGTCAGTGGCGCACAATCCTAATTATGTGGACAATGGGAGCCTTCTACCCTTCTCCACTTAAATACTAGGCTTTTTTCCAAGATAAAGTTCGACCCTTGACTTGCGCCTGACCCATACATTACATGTTGTGCTTTTACCATTAGACCAAATTCTTAGGAATATTGAGCCCCGGGTTAATGTTATACTCATTTCAGATGTCCAGTCCTAGGCAGTGAGGAGGTGTAGAATGTTCCACATAGGTTGAGGGATGAGGTATTATCTCCTTATACAATGTTGGACAATCCTCACTTCATGAACAAGCTTTTAAGGTTCAGTTAAGCTCAATGTACATCTTCTTTACAATATTAGTTGATAACGGAAGGAAATATTACTAAATTAGGTGGAAGTTACTCTGATAGAGAAAAAAACACTATCATAGTTTGATTTGAATAGCTAAATAACTTTGAATTTCTTCAAAGTTGGGTCATTTGTGTAGAATTTTTTTAATATTGGATTGGTATCCAACGCATCCCCAAAAAAAAGAGCGCATATATTGAGACAGAATGGTTAGAGTCTGATATCAAATAATAAGAGGGATGCAAGAGATATGCAGCTGAGCTTTTGCAAAAGGGAGAAAGATCACAGGTTGAGGGAGGAACCTGTCTATCTGTCTGAAAAGTAAAGGGGAAAGGAGTCCTCCGATGGTGAGGAAAGATAAGCAATCTGGGAAGGCAGGAATCTAGGGACGGATTAAGTGACAACCAGGTAGGGAAGGAGAGAAGAGACAATCAGGACTGGAGTCGGGGAAAGTCACCAGAGTTGATCCAGTATAGGAGAATAGAGCAGGGAAGAGATGGACGGCTGCTAGCTACTAAGTAGAGCGAAGGAAGGAGAGAGATGGGCAGAATGTGTTTCCTTGCCTTGTTTATGCTAGAGAAATAAATATTCATTTAATTTAATCCTCATAATCTACGTAAACGTCTAGATATCAGTTAGTTACTAATCCTATTATCAGTCGAGCCTGGAGTTCAATTCGCTAACTAATACGAGTAAATCATTTCAAATAATTGTTTTCATTTCATTTCAAAACTACGGAGTAAAAGTAATTACTCTTGCATATCGTGATCTCCTACAACTTATCCACTGATTAAACAACCTGTGAGGACCTCATAAGACTTAACTATGTACAAATTCCTCTTTCTTTTGTGAAGTTGTGAGTGTGTATATCTGCTGATTTGACGAAAGGACCACTATTTTCCCTGAAATTTCCCAACCAAAGTAACTAGAATTTTGCATCACATATGACAATAGACATAAGATTTCACCTTTCCATGTCTAAGAAACAGGTGTGCATGATCATGCTGAGCATCTTGCGTAGATATGTCCAGAACTTCATTTCCAATCATTAATTGTACACTGCCATCAGACCATTCCACAAAGCGTGCATTGCTTTCAACCTACATACAGAAACATCCATTCAGTCATTACCAAGAAATGCTAAATGAATCAGAAATATTTCTTGATCTGTGACTCCAAACTCACATAAAGTATTAAAGTGATCTCAAAGTCTGACCAATGATAAATAACTAACAAGCAGTCCAACTTGTAGAGTTATTTAGACATGCAAGGAATAACAAGCAGTCCAACTTGTAGAGTTATGTGTAACATAAACAAGCCTAAAATTGCTTATTTCATCAGGATAACCAGAGATATGATTTGATTTTCTGAAAACATGTCATGGCATATAAAACCAAGTTTATGCAAAAGTTCACTTGTGTATGTTCTCAGAGTTTCTTTACTTCCCTCCACCAGACAGTATTACTAACTAAGCTAATGCTTCTCACCAATTGTTTGGTTCAGTTCTTATCATCAAGGAATAACACCACTACAAATTTTAATTGCTTTAATTATATGGAATATACTTTTTAAAATATAGTGAATTATGTGGAATAAACTTCAGAACTACAAAATTTCCCTTTTCCTAATAGAAGAGATGTATCCTAAGAATGTAAGACAACACCGTGCCACTGACCTTAAAAGCTTACATTAATATCTGATGAATCGACGCATGTGCAACTTTCAAATAAAGAAAATAAACTTGCCTAATTCATCAGGGAAATCAGAGATGAGCTGATTTTCTGATCCATGCCCGAGCATATAGATATAAACGGGTTTATTCAAAATTCACTTACAGTTTTTTCTTTTTTTGAGAAATAAAATGCACTTACAGTTGTTGTGCCATCGGGCTTTTTAACTTTCCTCCATCGAACAATGTTGTTAACCAAGCTGATGCGCTTCTTGGATCCAGATTCATCAGTCACAAAAACGTCCTCTTCAACATATGTCTCTGGATCAAAGGGCTTGGGATCAATGCCCATTATGTTAGAAACCTTGATCATGTTCATCTGCATCATAAGAAAGTGCACAAGTAAAAAGTTAAGGGTTACGCACCAAATGATATTTTTATCATTAAAGGTTAAAGGTTCGGGATGATAAAAAAGGAGGAAACAATAAAGAAACATGAATGATGTTTTAAATATTTGAGAACCCCACATGAGCAATAACATCATATGGACCAACTAAATTTGCTTGTATAAAAAGAAATAACCGGACCACATTTAGTCTGATTGAAAATTTTCTCCAATAGAAGCTCAAAATCTGTCCAAGGTTTTCAGAGGATAAGTCATGATATAACCACCTTGGATTTAAAGAATCCATGTTATAAATTGGACGATTACATTTGGGAGGAAAATAAATGGAGTAGTTAGCTTTACGAAAAAGATTAAGTTGTAATAAAGACTTATTTGTTGCAAGTTACACTTGCATTGACCTTCCGCTACTTGCAAAGAGTTTTTCTCGCGTCTAGTCTATTCTCATCCTTTGGACAGAATCATTCCCCCTGATCATACAGTCTCTGATCAAGCTTATGATAACTTCAACCCACTGAATCTCTTAGGAATGGAGGGATAAAAAGACTATTCATGTCTCTCAGCCCCTCGCCATAAATAGAGAAGTTGGAACAATTTCATGTCTACCACTCAAATGACTTATCAAAAGAATGTCTAATACTCAAATGAGGAACAGGTGTCAAAACATTCTTTGATCCTCAGGTTTCAGACTGAAAGAAAAAAACATATAATACGCCTGCCCTATTTTGGTTCAAAAACTATAAACAGACAAAAGGTTTCAAAAGAAAAAGTTTTTGAAACTGTTGGAAGTCCCACATCGGTAGTGGGATGGGTAATTGGTATCTTATATGGACTTGGACAATCCTCCCCTTATAAGCTAGCTTTTCGGGTTGAGTTAGGCCAAAGATCCATTTCTTTACATGGTATCAGAGTCAGGCCCATTCCGATTCTTTGTTCACCGATGTTGCGCCCCATATTATATTGTCCACGCTCCAGTTAACTAGGTTCGAGCGTGCGGGGGAGTGTTGGAAGTCCCACACCGGTAGTGGGATGGGTAATTGGTCTCCTTATATGAACTTGGACAATTCTCCCCTCATGAGCTAGCTTTTGGGGTTGAGTTAGGCCCAAGATCCATTTCTTTACAGAAACAATGTAAGCAAAAAGTTATTCTTTTTCCTCCTCCTCTATTACAGAAGATGATGATGGTAATTATGTAGTGACAAATTTAACAGACGTGTATTCTACTGGTTAGTCTAGATATAAATCATTCATGGAAATTTTTTGCAATACAGTCTGCGAAAATGGTCCTACAAATTTATGACTTGACAGGACTTCAGAACCGGTTTTGCAAAATATAATCAAGCCTCCCTAAAGCTAATTTGTAAATGTCAACTATCAAGAGTTTCATAGAAAAAACTGCAACTAGTGTACAATATCAACCAAGTCATGGAAATACAGACTTTGCAGTTTGAAACTTTTTGGTAAGCAAATGCATAACGCCGAATGAACTTTTTTATTCTTGTCATTATTTCAAAATTCAGCTGCAAACTAAGCAACCAAAAGTGGAAAAATAAAGGAAGAAACACGAAAAAGATTTCTATATTACATCCGTAGAAACAAGAAAGAATACTGACCTTGTCTGAATAAGCTGGAGGCGGACGCAATGGAATCTCCAGCTCTAATGGGGGCCCAACTGGTTTTTCCTTAGTTTTAGATTCCACATGCTCTTCTTCAGACTCATATCCGCCATCATCTTCAGGTATATTATCTTCTGGCCTCAATTTCCCGTAGCTACTTTCTTCTTCCATTGGGGATATCTGCAATAGCAAATATGTTAAATCCATAAGTGGAACCAAACAACTACTAAAGTTGAAATGTATTCCTCATTTAGCACTTGTACAAACATTTTGCTCCTCATCGATTTGATTCTGAACAACATAATCAGCCTCTTCTTCGTCCTCTGAATCCCCAAACACATCACGAATCTCCGGGGCGGAGGATATGTAAGCCTCGTCTTTCTCTTCCCCAGGAGACCTACTGCAAAACAAAAGATCACTGTGTTCAAAAAAAATTGGATGCTACAAAACAACACCAGAGAAATTCCTTTTCTCCCAGATAAGAAATCGAAATTCCGCGGACCAACTTATGTAACCAAACTTTTACAATGTGTTTCTTACTATTGGTCCATATATGCTATAAGATATTAGTGATATGAAGGATTTATAACAGATAAACTCAAGCAGAATCAGCAACGATCAGTTGCAATAGGAATCATGAGCTGGTTATGAAAAGACCGAAACATGCCTGTACATTCTCCAAGCTAAAACATCAGGAGGAAAAAGGTAGAAGTAGAGGTGTGGTCTACTCAGGGATGGAATTTAACCTGTAGGAGACTTTTCAATGACTGGGAATTGGGAAGGGTTACTGAATTCTACAGTACATAAGCTCAATTTGAGGGTGTTACTGAGAACATAGACTGTATGTTGTGGCAAGGAAATGCTCAAGGTAGATATAAGGTGAATGAGGCATACAAGGATCTTAATAGATGCAACAATCAAGTGGGATGCTGTCCATGGAAGGTGAAAATTCCATACAAAGTAGCATGCTTTTCTTGGCTGGTGGCCAGAGAAGTTGTTTTGACTCAGGAAAAAATGAAAAGATTTGGTTATCAGTCATGTTCTAGGTATTTTTTTTTTTGTGTGGGGAACAGGCAGAGACAAGCAACCATCTCTCTTTACATTGTAACTGGACTGATCAGATCTGGAGAATTTTCACTAACCTAAGGGGAATTAGCTGGGTAATGCCAGCAAGGGCAAAAGGAGTGCTTGATAGCTGGTACAAGGAAGGAAGCTTATCCATGGAGAGAAAGAGATGGAGGATTGTCCCAGCATGTATTTGGTGGACTGTGTGGAAAGAGAGAAACCAGAGGTGTTTTGAGAGCAAGCAATGCAGCATCCAGGAACTGAAGAGGAACTGTCTATCCCTCTTTTATTTTTGGTGTAAACAGGAATGTTTAGGGGAAACATAAGATATTTTTTATGTTTTAGATAACTTGTAAAAGGAACATAGATAGGATGATCCTTCTTTTGTAATTGTCTAATTGGGGACTATACAATTTGGTATGGTATACCTGTTAATATATAGAAATGTCACCAATGTCAAAAAAAAGACAGGAAGGAACAGACAACCAAATACCTTGGACTTCTTGCTTGATTTACTTCCTCATCTTCGTTGTCACCATATCGGTTTTCCTCGGATCTTTCTGATTCACTGTCGATTACTTCCCGCCTCCTACTAGTCACTACTCTTTGACCATATTCTTCTTTTTCATCACTCTCTGATTCTCTTCCTTCACTTTCTACCCTCTGATCACCAACCTCTATTTCCTGAGAACTCTGATCTCTTTCACCCTCACTCTCTCCGTGACCAGGATCAACATCTTGCATTTCAGTATCACTCTCCATCTCAGCCTCCCCTTGGCCTTCTACTTCACCTTCACCTTCACCTTCAACATCAGCTTCACCATCACCATCAGCATCAGCATCAGCTTCACCTTCACCTTCACCTTCACCTTCTCCCTCTCCTTCACCTTCTCCTTCTGGCTCCAACCCTCCATCCCCGTCATCCTGAAGAAGAAATAATAGCATAAGAACAGTTACAAAGTCCAAAATGTTTAAGTAAGCAGGACACAGATAAGAATGAAAAGTGTGAATTCCAATTCTCGGGAAGCAAGGTTAACAATGACTGAAATTCTGAAGCTTTTATTTTGTTTTGACCAAGACACATTAACACGTGAGACCATGTCAGATCACTTAAAGTAAAGTCATCAAGTAGAGGGTGAAAGATAGAATTTTTAAAAATTAGAACAATCAAAGAGAACTACACTATTATGGCCCAACAGATTTTCATATGCTACAGCTATAAATAACTATGAGTGGGAGAGAATCGTCGGCGATTCCAACCGCCTGCGCAACATATATACACCAATGACAATACAAAAAGCATTCCCTAATCCTGACTTTTCAAAAAGGATTCTACTTTTAAGAAATCATTCATAGGAAATTCGAATTTAACATTGAAAGTAGCATATAATTCAAGATTCACTCGGCTGGCATGCCACCGAACAAGACACTTAGTTCAAACCACTGAGCTGGCTACACACATTCAAGATTCCTTTTCTTGCTTTATCTTCCCCAATAAATTGGATTGAACCTGCTCATTTCTCCCTGCTCCAACTATTCAAACTACCTTATCAATCATTCTTGTACACAACAACGACAACGAAATACCCAATGTAATCCCACAAGTGGGCCATGGGGAGGGTAGGATGTACGCATGCCTTACCCCTACCTTTGTGGGGGTAGAGAGGCTGTTTTCGATAGACTCTCTGCTAAAAAGAAGTGTACTCAAAGCAAGATTGAAAGGAAAATAACAACAGCAAAATAGCAAGGTGTAAAGCAACAATCATTCTTGTATACATGAACCAATAAAAACACACATGACAACCAATTAGGGCCAAGTCTAACACTTTACACTTGAACAGAAAATCAAATAAAATCACACCACATTAATCTACTAAAATTTTAACAAGAAAAGAAGTCGATTAATCAAAAAGAGGATTAAACCTTCTCATTTCTCCCTTCTCCAACTATTTAACTTGTCGTAACTACCTCCAAAAACATTCTCATACACATAAACTAATAAACATACATGATAACCAATTAGGGCCAAGTTTTAACCACTTCAACAGAAACTCAAATAAAATCACATCACATTAATTCATCCACTAAAAATTCAACAAGAAAATAAGTCGAATAATGAAAAAGAGGGAAATTAATAGAGAAAAATCGAACCGAAGCGTAATCGGGTTGATGATTGGATTCGTGTTCGGATTCAACCTCCTCTTCCTCCTCTTCTTCTTCTTCTTCTTCCTCTTCCTCCTCTTCCGATTGGTCACCGAACAAGTTTTGCATCATCTGATGCCTCTTCTCTTCACCCACCATTGCTCTCTATTTCTCTTCAATTCGGTGCTTTTTTAGCTTCTTTGTAACTGTGAAGCTGAGTAATATCACACCTGTATTCCAAGTTATTTTTAAACTGACTGCCTGTTAGGTTTAAAATATGACAGACCAATGACAAAATTAAATAAAATATGATCTGTGAACCATTGTGTTGTTTTCACACGTAGCATCTAGGATATTGTCTGGGTCCCGTTATAATCTGAGTTGGGAGTTATTCATAAGAAGATCAAATCTCTTGTTAGTAAAGTAATTACGACTCAAAACAAAAATTAAAGAGAAAATTCATAATTGCCTTTTGTAATTGTACAAAAAAGTCATTTACATGTGGATATGTTATAGACACCTACCCTCTAGTCATGTCTGTAGAGGTCGACTCAGAATATAAAGATCATAGAGTTATTATCAGAGGTGAATGTATATCAATGTTGTTTATCGAAAAATATTGTTAAACACACATAAAACTTAATATAATAGAATAAATAAAATTAAACGAGAATTTTTAACGCATCTTATTGTGTAGTTTGGTGGTCCTGAAACTCACTCTATACATTGAGATTTCCGGTTCGGAATTCACTATCTAAACGTTTATATGCATTTTTAAGAAAAAAATAACAAAAAGAATGCAACTACACAGATTGAACTAATGAGGGACTAAGACGAGTGTTGGACTAGTGCACCCAAATCTGCTTTTATGTTTTATCTAACGAAATTTATGATCCTTCTTCGGGTATATATACGTATATATATAATTTTTTTGAAGTTAACGGATGTATGTGCACCGCCATCCTTCTGTTGGGTATTACAAAGGATTGCAAGAAACGGAAATTACAAGTAACTGCTTAAGTAAGAATTGAAATTACAATTCAACTAGAAAGCTGGAAATTACAATATAACAATGAAACCAAAATTACAATTTTTGTTGAACAAGGGAGACAGGAGCTGCTTTGATTTTCTTTGAGTCGAGTGTGGCACTCTGTCCTTAAGACAATATTGCCCCGTATGTATCCTTTATACGTTAGGACAATTCTTCTCCCAAGATAAAGCAAAGAATGGAACTATTGAGCAAAGGAAACTCAAAAGCTACCGTGAAGAATATTGAATAAGAAATGATGCTTGGAAGATTAGGAAGAAGCGCTTTGCTATACTTTACGCTTTGTGTATATTTCGTGTATATGAAGTGTGCCTCAACAATGGTGTAAGGGGTGTTTATATAGGAGGAAGAGGGGTTTGTTTGATCGCTTCCATAATGCCCATTATTGGCCAAATAATGACCATTATGGAGGTAGTAAAGCCACCAAATAAATGGAGAAAGCGCCAACGGATTGGCCATTAGTGGAGGTGTAATTCACCAAAATAAATGGTGAATTGAGTCTTTGAAACGTTTACATTACGGGCCGTCGAAATTCGATTTTACGAAAAACTTGGGGACCAAGCTGTACATCTTGAAACTTCAGGGACCAAGCGTACATCTTGAAACCAGGGACCAAATCGTACATCTTAAAACTTCAGGGACCAAACTGCACATCTGAAAGAATTCTGGTCCAAACTGCACATCTGAAACTTCTGGGATCAAACTGTACTTCTGACAAAGTTTTCTGGCCCAAAAAGATAATATCAGAAGGCCCACAGCCCACGACCCGTGAACCCGTGAACCCGTGAACCCGTGAACCCGTGGACCCGTGGACCCGTGGACCCGTGGACCCGTGGACCCGTGGACCCGTGGACCCGTGGACCCGTGGACCCGTGGACCCGTGGACCCGTGGACCCGTGGACCCGGAACTCGAAACCGGAACCGGAACCGGACCGGACGGGCGGGCGGCGGCGGCGCGCGTGTGGTCTTTCCTTGAACCGAAGCACATCTAGGTCCTCCCTCCTTTAAACACATGGGATACCCTTTGGGGTCCCAAACCCCAAACACATTTCGAGTCTTATATACACAACAATTCTTTCTTCCTCTACCGATGAGGGAGAATTGAACACAACACCACACTTTCCATGCTTCAAACACCTCACTTCGTGAACCAATATCTCTTTCATTTCTCAATGAAATTTGACGATTCTTGGCCCTACGGTTATCTACGTACTTAGTACATCATGCATGTGTGAAGAACCGGATTCTCCAACATACGTAACACTAGTGTTTAAGCCGTTAAAGTTGGTCGGTCGCAACTCCCGCCAAAGGCTAATTTCCAACAATCCCTCTTGAAAGAGATTTTGGCGCACTCACATGGTGTCTTTTCATTTCGGCAATATTTCAATGGACCGATGTTGCATAAGGAGAGGTAGCATCGACTTTGAACCTTCCATAGTTGAATACCATCGGACTTACTTCTGCTGGCGGTGAGCGTGATGTCTTGAACCGTCGGTGTTTAGTGTAAGCCAAGTCAATGGTACCAACACAACAAATTCCCTTACTCTCTTCTTCGTAATGTTTTGTCCGTTTTGGCCATGGACAACGTCTTGGATTCTTAAGTGCGTTCATTTTGAGGCGGCCGTCCTCGCACTTAAATAGGTGGTCTCCTACAAGGTATCTCGCTATACCCCACTTCACAAGTGTTAGGAACCATTAAAGTTTCCCAAAACCTAACCTCACGTGTTGAGGAGCATTATAGGTTTTGAAAACTTAACATTTCCCCACACTGCAGATAGCACTTAAAGACTATCGCGGGAACGGCTTTGGATTTGGAGTTTCTTTTCAGAAATCACTATCCGAAGTGCTCATACTTCCACCGGCGATCAATCGAACCTTTACAACTTCGTTTTCCCATTGAACCAAATTACTGGGATCTCCGGTTCGTAAGGTTGGGTTACCATTTGTATTGGTCCTTATATTTTGGGTTTTAAGCCCATTCCCAAACAGGCAAGCCATCGATCTTTGGGTAAGCCCTTTGTCAATGGGTGCGCTATATTATCCTTTGACTTGATGTAATCAATGGATATTATACCCGTGGTGATCGATTGCCTAACGGTCTTATGCCTCCGTCGAATATGACGAGACTTGCCGTTGTACATAGCATTCCGCGTTCTTCCTAGAGCCGATCGACCGCCGCAGCGTGGATCATTATCAAGGTACGGGTTTGTTCCAACACGGAACATCCTCTAAGAAGTCATGAAGCCACTCGGCTTCTTCTCCCGCTTTGTCTAAAGCGATAAACTCCGATTCCATTGTGGATCGGGCGATGCAAGTTTGCTTAGAGGATTTCCAAGACACCACCACCAATTGTAAATACATATCCATTTGGTGGACTTGGTGTTCTCTATATCGGATATCCGGTTTGCATCACTGTACCCTCTAGTACAATTTGGATATCTCGAATAGTGTAACCCGTAATATAACGTGTATTTGGTATTGTAATACCCGATTCAACGCCTTCGGTGATTATCACTCGGATTACTGGGTGAACCTAGCCAACTTATTGATTGCGTAAGCAATATCGGTCGGGTGCGGTTTGTTATATACATCAAACTACCGATCACTGTGCATATCGCTTCCTGGTATACAGTACCAAGATTTTTATCAAGCTTTTGATTTGTATCCATTGGTGACTTTACTGGTGAACTGCCTAACATCTCAAACTTTCTCAAAACATCCTCGATGTAGTGAGACTGAGATAAGACCAGTCCGTCAGACGTCTTAGAGATTTTAATCCCTAAGATGACATCTGCGATACCCATATCCTTCATGTCGAAGCATTGTTTCAACATGTTCTTAGTCTCTAGGATTACCCTAGGACTGCTTCCTGTGATTAACATGTCGTCTACATACAGGCATATCATAACAAACGAGTCAGAGTTACCTTTCGTGTAAACACATTTATCACACTCATTAATGGCGAACCCCTTCGATAGTAGAGTACTATCAAATTTTTCGTGCCATTGCTTCGGGGCTTGTTTCAGCCCGTACAGAGATTTGATAAGTCGACAGACTTTCTTCTCTTGCCCTTGAACCACGTACCCCTCGGGTTGGTCCATATAGATTTCTTCTTCCAAATCGCCATTTAGGAAGGTTGTCTTAACATCCATCTGGTGTATCTCAAGGTCACGCAAAGCTGCGATCGCAATAAATACCCGTATGGATGTCATCCGGGATACCGGGGAGTAGGTATCAAAGTAGTCAAAGCCTTCTGTCTGTCGATAGCCCTTGACTACCAACCTGGCTTTGTACTTGTCTATAGACCCATCTGCCTTGTATTTCCGTTTGAGTATCCACTTACACCCCAACGGTTTATTTCGGAGGAAGATCAACCAACTCTCAAGTATGGTTGTGCGAGAATGGAGCTTATTTCACTCTCAATAGCTTCTTTCCAGGCGGTGCGCGGAGTTGACGACGCCTTAGCAATTGTCCTTGGTTCATCATTAACCATATAAGCTACAAAGTCAGGACCAAAGGTTTTATCCTTCCTGGCCCTTTTACTTCGCCTTAGATCCATCTCTGGAGTCTCCAAGTTTTGAGAATGGAACACTAGATTCGGATGTTCACCACCTCGAGATTCGCTAGATCTGAACCATTTAGATCAGGCGGTCAAGGACTCCGGTTCTTGAGAGCTTTGTGCATAACTTCGTTTGAGAGAGGTTATGTCTTTCTCCTTTCTAGGAAAGGTACTTTCAAAGAATAGAGCATTCCTTGATTCCATTATTGTACCCTGGTGGATATCGGAATATCGACTTATGCACTAAGAAGCGATAAGCACTATCATTATTTGCATATCAGATGAATATGCAATCTACGATCTTAGGTCCAATCTTGACTGCTTTGGCTTGGGTACTTCAACCTTTGCGGACAACCCCACACCTTAAAGTATTTGTAGGTGGGTTTCTTTCCTTCCATGATTCATATGGAGTTTTGTCCTTACCCTTATGTGGGACTCTGTTAAGAGTCATATTAGCGGAAGGTCGGCTTCTCCCCACATGTTTTGGGGAAGACCGGAATTGATAAGCAAGGCATTCATCATTTCCTTTAATGGGCGGTTCTTACGTTCCCCCACACCGTTTGATTGAGGGGAGGAGGGAGCCGGCGGTGGATGGATGATGCCTTCTTGGGCACGTATTCCTCAAAGGCGCTACATATTCTCCCCCTCTATCGCTACGAATGGATTTAATCCGTAGGCTAAGTTGATTCTCAACTTCTGCTTTGTAACGTCGAAACGCTTCAAAGGCTTCATCCTTACTTTTCAACAAGTAAAGGTAACAATACCTTGTGCTATCATCTATAAATGTCACAAAGTACTTGTTCCCCCCTCTAGTTTGTGCAAACTTCAAATCACATATATCTGTGTGAATAAGTTCTAGAGGAGCGGTATTCCTTTCGACGGATCGAAAAGGAAGCTTAGTAAGTTTTGCCTCCACGCACACCTCACACTTATGTTGAGGGTTTACGTCGATAGACGGCAACAACTCCATCCTTACCAGCCTTTGAATAGACTTGTAGTTAACGTGTCCTAATCTATGATGCCATAAATTAGAAGACTCAAGCAAATAAGAAGAAGGTTCAACTTTATTTCCTTGACGCAATCTGCACATGGCATTCACTTTGAAGAGGCCTTCACAGACGAAGCCCTCCCCACAAATGTGCCATTTTTAGTGAGTACAAATTTATTTGATTCAAATACTAGCCTAAAACCAGCATTAACCAATAAAGGTCCAGAAACTAGATTTCTTCTAATCTCTGGGACGTGCATCACTTCCTTCAGAGTGAGTTCCTTGCCGAAAGTCATCTTCAGGACCACCTTTCCAACCCCTAGCACGTCCGAAGAAGCGTTGTTGCCCGTGAGCGACTTAACGCCGGAGACCGAGTATACGTGGAGAAGGCATCTTTGTTGGAACAGATGTGTCTTGTTGCACCTGTGTCCACCCACCACTGCGCAT
The DNA here is from genome assembly GCA_029783415.1 of Anisodus acutangulus. Lineage (NCBI taxonomy): Eukaryota > Viridiplantae > Streptophyta > Magnoliopsida > Solanales > Solanaceae > Anisodus > Anisodus acutangulus. The sequence goes on along the minus strand of CM056506.1, from coordinate 7,881,404 downwards.
TGGATTCTCCACCAAGTTGGCTTCTAGCACCACGCGGCCGAGAGATCCTCAATCATGTCATCCAGGAGCGTGTCCTGACGGCGTTAGCGAGCCTTGCCTTTCGACTTGGCTTTGTTGTTGCTGAGTCTTGAGCTTGCGGCATTCCTTGATCCTGTGACCAGGTTTCCCACGGTGATAGCGATTACCTCTGAACGTCTCATTGCGGGGGCTTTGCCGTCTTTGTGGAACTTCCGCTTGTTGCTTGTTTTCCCTTTGGCCTCGGCCAGATTCGCCTTTGCCTCAGAATGTTGTCTACTCTTTGGCAAGGTCTTCTTATTATCTTCCTGAATTTGCAGTTTGATAACAAGCTCTTCAAAGGTCATTTCCTTTGTCTTGAGTTTCAAGTAACTCATAAACTCATTCCACGAAGGAGGTAACTTTTCAATCAGCGATGCAACCAAAAACTGCTCGTTTGGCTTTAGTCCTTCCAAATCCAGGTGATGTAAAATCATTTGGAATTCCTGGACTTGGGACATCACTGTTTTGCTGTCCACCATTTGGAATTTTAGAAATTTCCCAACGATGAACTTCTTAGTACCCGCATCTTGTGTGTTGTACTTCTTTTGCAGTTTTTCCCACAGCTCTTTGGTGGTGCCAACAGTAGAATATACCGTGTAGAGAGGGTATGCCAAGCAGTTCAATATATAGTTCTTGCACATGAAATCGCTATGATTCCATGCGTCACGAACCATCTTCATGCCATTAATGACATGGATACCAAGGCCCCCTCCACCCGTTTCATTAGGCGAAGAGTCCGCTTCATCTCCAGCTTGTGGAGGATCTTAGTGAGAATCGGGCCATGCCCATAATCATTAAGTAAAGCGGCATCTTTTCCGCCATCTTTGGTCGATCCCATGAATTTTTCAGGGCGATCATGGTGGTGTGAAGAAGAGGGTGGAGCTCGATGGCCGGGAAAGCGGCGGTGTTCTTGCCTTGAGCGATGGCGGCGGCGGCAGAAGAAAGCGGCGGCGGGTTATCGCCTTGGCGATGGCGGCGATGGGGAAAGCGACAACGTTGCCTCGAGAGCGGCGGCGATAGCGACAACATCGGTCATATTTCCAGCCATGTTATTGCAGTTACCGTAAGCAAGTATTGTCTTAAGTTGTTGGGTATTACAAAGGATTGCAAGAAACGGAAATTACAAGTAACTGCTTAAGTAAGAATTGAAATTACAATTCAACTAGAAAGCTGGAAATTACAATATAACAATGAAACCAAAATTACAATTTTTGTTGAACAAGGAGACCGAGCTGCTTTGATTTTCTTGAGTCGAGTGTGGCACTCATCCTTAAGACAATATTGCCCCGTATGTATCCTTTATACGTTCAGGACAATTCGTCTCCCAAGATAAAACAAAGAATGGAACTATTGAGCAAAGGAAACTCAAAAGCTACCGTGAAGAATATTGAATAAGAAATGATGCTTGGAAGATTAGGAAGAAAGCGCTTTGCTATACTTTACGCTTTGTGTATATTTCGTGTATATGAAGTGTGCCTCAACAATGGTGTAAGGGTGTTTATATAGGAGGAAGAGGGCTGTTTGACTGCCTCCATAATGACCATTATTGGCCAAATAATGACCATTATGGAGGTAGTAAAGCCACCAAATAAATGGAGAAAGCGCCAACGGATTGGCCATTAGTGGAGGTGTAATTCACCAAAATAAATGGTGAATTGAGTCTTTGGAAACGTTGCATTGCAGACCGTCGAAATTCGATTTTACGAAAAACTTGAGGACCAAAGCGTACATCTTGAAACTTCAGGACCAAGCTGTACATCTTGAAAAACTTGAGGACCAAGCGCACATCTGAAAGAATTACGGTCCAAAGCGCACATCTGAAACTTCGGGATCAAGCGTACTTGACAAAGTTTTACGGCCCAAAGATATAATATCGAAGGCCAGCCAGTGGTGGACCCGTGGACCGTGGACCGTGGACCCGTGGACCGTGGACCCGTGGACCGTGGACCCGTGGACCCGTGGACCCGTGGACCCGTGGACCCGAGACCGGAACCGGAACCGGAACCGGACGGACGGGCGGCGGCGGCAAGGCGTGTGGTCTTTCAGCGAACCAAGCACATCTAGGTCCTCCTCCTTTAAACACATGGGATACCCTGGGGTCCCAAACCCCAAACACATTTCGAGTCTTATATACACAACAATTCTTTCTTCCTCTACCGATGAGGGAGAATTGAACACAACACCACACTTTCCATGCTTCAAACACCTCAGCCGTGAACCAATATCTCTTTCATTTCTCAATGAAATTTGACGATTCTTGGCCCTACGGTTATCTACGTACTTAGTACATCATGCATGTGTGAAGAACCGGATTCTCCAACATACGTAACACTAGTGTTTAAGCCGTTAAAGTTGGTCGGTCGCAACTCCCGCCAAAGGCTAATTTCCAACACCTTCCACATGGGTCTGCTTCTGATTTCAAGTGAATTCAATATCACCGTGTAAAGCATCGTATTTTCACACGAGCCTGCCGCATTAGTGTCACATTAAAAATAAATTATTTTTTATTTATTTATTTATACTTTTTTTATACATACCGATCACCAAATTTATATTTTCACTATATCTTTACCATCACCAAACCTATCAGCGGAAGTTATTGCCGTTGAAATTCCCAACATCACAAAAGCCACCACCATGGTCACACAATTATCAACCACTGCCATTATTTTTCTAATCACCATCAAATTAAGCACTATTGGTTTCATCAATTCAACAAATTAGATCTTAAAGGTCTAATCTAATTTTGAAGTCTAACACCCCAATTCAAATTTAAAACTAGATGGCACTTTTCGATGAAGGAAATTACTTTTAAAGAAAGGATAGAGCTTTGATTTTCGACAAAAAAAAAAAGATATATATGTTAAAATCATAATCATAAAATACGATCGTTATCAAAATGTTGGATATGTAAAACACGTACGGAACTAGTAAATAACTATTACAGTGATCGAAATGATAAACAACAAATATTACAACAACAAGTTGTCAATATCTTGATCTTGAATTGGAACTTCAAATAAGGATATTGTATTCGGAAATACAAGAACATGAATTGCTACACTTATGGTTTGTAGATCCGTTGAGAATCCGAACGGTTAGAGTCCTTTGAGAATTAAGTTCACACCTGAAACACTTAGCAACCAATTAGATAATCACAACACCACCGGCTGAGTGGAGAGGTGACTCTCTGTCTTTAAAACAAGATTGCCCCCGTATATAGACTTTACGGAAGTGTGGACAATAGTTTCCCAAGATGAAACGGCAAACTATCAAATGTGCAAAGCCTACACAAATGATCTCATAGAAGAAAATGAACAATGAAGATTGTTAAGAGAATGGTTGCTTATCAGGAAAACTGAATAATGAACAATGAATGTGTAAAGCCTACACAAACAGATTGCTAAGAGAATGATTGGTCATTCCTCATTATCCCCACCATATCTACCACTAATCTTAAAAAATGTCCTTCATTGCGCTAAACTCATTAAGAATCTAATCTATGTGCGACGTTTCACAAATGATAATAATATTTCCCTTGACTTTGATCCTTTTTTTTTTGTGAAGGACTTTATGACAGGGAGACGAACAATGAGATGTGACGACACCGGATATCTCTACCCTATTTCAAACGCCGTCAACAATCCAGCGTCAGTTCCATCAACATTTGCTGCTCTTTCGTCTTCCTTATGCCACTCTATATTATGACATCCAGGAAATTATGTTTTACGCTCCCTTAGAAAAAATAATTAAATTAATTAGAACTGTATTTTTAGGACTCCTATACATGAATCATGCGTTTTTGAGAAACATGTTAAATTACCATTTTATGCATCCACAAATTGTACTTTACTATCTTTCGATATCATACATAGTGATTTGTGGACGTCTCCTATTTTAAGTACGGCTGACCATCGATATTATGTGTTGTTTTTCGACGATTATTCCAAATTTTTATGGATCTTTCCAATTGTCAACGAATCCCATGTCTAACCCATTTTTCCTCATTTAGTGCTATCATAAAAACACAATTTGAAAATAGCATTAAATGTTTTCAATGTAACAATGACAGAGATTTCAATAATAATCAATTCAAATAGTTTTGCTCCAATAACAGTCTTACCTTTTGTTTTTCCCGCCCTCACACCTCCTCCCAAAATGGTAAGGCCGAACGGAAAATCTAAACCATAAACAACCTAATATGTACCATACTTGCTCACGCCTCAATTCCCCATTAATTCTGGCATTACGCACTCTCCATGACCACCTATCTCCCAAATATAATCACAAACAAGTCTATAGCTCAAATAGCTCAACGGTCACCCACTCAAGTTCTGTTTCGTATGAACCACTCCTACCAATACTTGCATATCTTTGGATGTCTCTGTTATCCTCTCCATCCGACCACCCATAAACTCTAACATCGGTCTTCCCGTGTGTATTTCTGGGTTACCCCGTCAATTATCGTGGTTACTTGTGCCATGACTTGTCAAGTCGTAAAATTACTATTTCATGTCATGTCCTATTTGATTAGTCTCAATTCCTCATTGCCTCCCTAAATTCGCCACCTCAGTACTTATACAAATTTCTAGATGATGGTCTGAACCCTCTTCTAATTCATCATTTACATAGTCCACCATCCCAGACCTCAGCACCCGCCCCCACCTCGGACAGTCCGGGATACACTGCCCATCCGGTTTTGCCGACAATGGCCCAAAAAAGCCCGCCTCAAGGTGATTCTGCAGCCACCTCTTGGCAAATCGAGCATTAGCCAGCCGGTCCTACTACCCCTTCCCTTCTTTATCTTCTCGGCAGTCCCGCGGCGCATCCCTCATTCATTCCCGCATCCCGATACAAGCTCTTAGATCATGAAAACATATGACATGCACATAACTCATAAAGTTAAACTGTTGTTTAACCTACCTGTTTCAGTTGTCCCTTCATCTGTTCCTCGAAATTCGAAGGATGCTTTGTCCGACCCTAATTAGAAAGCCACAATGATTGACGAATATAATGCTCTTATAGATAATAAGACGTGGGACCTAGTACCTCATCCACCTGATGCTAACATTATTCATTCTATATGGATTTTTAGACATAAAAATAAATATGATAGTTCTTTTGAAAGGTACAAGGCTCGTCTTGTAGGTGATGGAAGGTCTCAACAGGTGGGAATGGACTATGATGAAACGTTCAACTCGGTCGTAAAGCCCGCAACCATTCGAACCGTCTTCATCATTGCTTTATCCAAGTCTTGGCCCATTCATTAGATTGATGTCAAGAATGCCTTCTTACATAGGGATCTTTACGAAACGGTATATATGCATTAGCCTATGGGTTTCAGGGATCCTATTCATCCTGATTATGTGTGTCCATTGCGGAAATCACTATATGGACTGAAACATGCTCATCGAGCATGGTACCAACGTTCACCGATTATGTCTCATCTATCATTTTTTCACGCAGCAGATCCGATCATTCTCTGTTCATCTATAATATGGATGACATCATCATTACCACATCATATGATGCTCTCCGCTAGTCCATTATGTCTCTCTTTTCCTCTGAGATTGCTATGAATGATCTGGGGGCCCTGAGTTATTTATTGGGCATATCTGTCACTCGACATTCTGGCGGCATATTTATGTGTCAAAAGAAGTACGCCAAAGAGATCTTTGACCGTGAATGCATGACATCTTGCAAACCACCCCACACGCCAGTAGACACCAATTCCAAGCTTAGCGCTGATTTCGGCGCCCCATATTTAGACCGACTCACTATCGTGTCTTAACTAAAGCCTTGCAGTACCTCACATTCACGAGACCTGACATATTCTATGTCGTGCAACAAATCTGACTACACATGCATAATCCGACGGAAGCACACATGCATGCCCTCAAATGTATTTTACGACACGTCCAAGGTACACTTCACTTCAGATTACATCTATACATGTCCTCGCTCACTAGTCTCACTGCTTATTCTGATGCTGACTGGGGTTGATGTCCTGACACCGAAGCTCCACGTATGGTTACTGCATTTTCCTCAGAAATAACCTATTGTATTGGTCTTCCAAGAGGCAACCTACACTATCCCGATCCAGTGCCGAAACATAGTACAGATGTGTCGCTAACGTCGTCTCTGGGTCTTGTTGGATCTATAACCTTCTACTTGAGCTTCACTGCCCGATTTAAAAGGCAACACTGGTCTAATGCGATAATATTAGTACGATATATCTTTCCGGAAATTTCGTCCAACATCTGCGCACTAAACACATTGAGATGGACATTCATTTCGTTCGCGAAAAAATGGCTGATGGTCAAGTTCGTGTCCTTCATGTCCCTTCCAGATATCAGATTGCCGAAATCTTCACCAAATGACTTCTGCGCATACTATTTGATAATTTTTGAGCCAATTTCAGTGTTCGTGAACCTCCCGCTTCGACTACGAAGGTGTAATAGAATATTTCCCGAATATTCTTTCATTAATTATGTATCTCTTATTTTAGGTAGAATTGTAATCCTATTGTAATTATGTCTCATATTTTAGGTATAATTATATTTCCTACTGTAATTAGGTTGATTAGTTACCTAGTTTAAGTATTTTTATACTACTATATATATTGTATATTATTGATGAATACATTAGAACATATTCCTTTAGTAATCTTGAAAATGGGTTGCTTCGCTTCACAAAATCCTAACTCCTTTTGTTGGCTTCTTCCATATATTTCTTCTAAGGTCTCTGCGCGTACATGCATGTATTAAACACGGTAAAGAAACACGTAGAAGAAGAAAAAAGTTAAATATATATCCATCAACCTGTCAAGATTAATTCACAGTTATAGAAACAATAAAACAAAGTTCAAATTAATACCAAATTCAAGACAAAAATCAATATTGGAACAGAATAACAGCTAAAGAACAAACCTTTGTTAAATGTTTACAACATTAAAAAAGAGAAGCTAAAGTGGGAGCCTACATTAGCAAGTTCGAAGAGAAAGTTCTGCGCCATGACAATAAAATTTATTCTTGTGTTTTTACACTATAAATATTTTTCATTATTCCTAAAAAATTTAGTAGTATTATTTGTTCATGTAAAATTTGTCACTGTCCGTGGAATTAACTCCAATCATAAGTAGGATATTACATATCAATTTATAACTCTACTTCTTTCATGGATAAATCCCTATTCAAACATAACTCTTCATTTTAATGTGTCTATTTTTAATTTCGTTATGAGTTCTTGTTAAGGATAATATAAATTGTTAAAGATATATAAATTATTTAATATTTAAAGAATGTTTTGATCAATAATATTTATATTCGTGCTTTTAAAATTATATAAATATAAATTAATTATATTTATTGACGTAGAATAAACAACAATGTTACGGCCTACGGGTACGTTTTTACCATGCTGTTGAACTAAATTCAATGAACTTTGTTAGAGATGGCCGCACGTGACCTAATTTCCGTTGAGCATATCAACCTCCGTTTGGCTTTGGCAGTTACTGAAGGACCAAAGCGCACTAAAATAGTCAACTTAGAAGTACATTTATGCTCAATGTAATATTCAAGGACCAAGTGAAACTATACCCTTAAAGTTTAGGGACTGTTTCAGTTAAAAGCTTATGTCGATTACTTTATCTCTCTCTAGGGGGCTCTTCAATTTCTCTCTCACAGCACCGCAATTTCTATCGCCGATTCAAAACCCTAGAATTCCGATAACCGAACGGTCGGTTCCGAGCTCCATTGTTATCAGCCTCGACATTTGGGTAAGTTTGCTTAACAATTTTCTCCCATACCTTATGATGAGCCCTAATTTTCTTCATCTCTGTGAAATGCACTGTTTTTAATTGGATGAAATCGTTTTTTACCGCTTTTGGTGTTTCCGGCCTGGGTACAGTGAATTTAACAGCTTGTACTATCGGTTTTGTTCATGATTGAGTAAATCTCTGTATTATAATGCTAGCTGACTGTTTTTAAGATAAAAATGATGTCTTTTTTATAATTAGACTCTCTAACCCACAATTTAGAATTTGTGTATGTTCTTTGTATTGAATGTGATGAGGAAGGTTGTGCCAAAGTGCAATGTGAGTGGATGGTTAGCACTAATCTGCAGGTTTAAGTGGGAATTAAGTATGAAATCCATCTTTGCAACTTCTGTGATAGTTTAAAGTTTGTTACTTTATGGAAAAAATTTATGATACTTTAGGTTTAGTTTTCTTCTGGGATGATAATTTATCGATTTAACTGTTGGAATTTATCGAAGTAAAAGCAAGAAAAGGAACTCTTAACAAATTTTAAGATATTATCTTCATTCAATAGTTAGAAAATGAGGGTTGTTCTTAGATGTGGTGGCTCTGGTGGATTTAATTGCTAAAGTCAGTATCTTTTGTTGTGAGGGTAACTAGTCTCACTTGTTATCAATTTCTTCTCAAGTTATTTTTGTGTGTGTCGTTCTCAAAACTCGGGTTCTAGTTGTTTTTTGGAATCAGTAACTTTGAAAATGCGTTATCATTGATATAAACATGAGGAGTCAATTAGCAGAGACGTAGCGTATGATTCTAGTCAAAAACGTTTATATAAATATGGTGGCTCAAAGTGTCAATAGTGCCAAATTGAAAAAATTGAGCTACTCGACCACAACAATATGGAATAAGTTTCAATTACCATCTAGCATTACAAACTCAAATAGGTTTATTCCCGAGAAACTTTTCGCAGCTTAGGAAGGTGATCCAAATGTATTGCAGTAGGAATAAGTTGCAAAAGTGAAGATTTAGTTGGAGAGGGCAACAAGGAATGAGCTGTAAGGACTCCATGGGAGGGTAGTCCCTTATGATAAGAGGAGTATAGTGTGATGTTACTATTGTGATTAGAGGATTGAGTTCCTTATAATGCAAAATAAATTGGTCACATGTGCAGTAGTTTTATAGTGCTATATCATTAAATTTACTGGGACTACATGACCTTGGTAAATAAGACAAATTTACTAATCATGAGGATTAATTTTCAACTTGACTTCTGTAGGTGTCTTGACATATGCCACAAGTTCGCGTAGGGACATTTTGAGATCATGTGTGCAACTGCATGCTTTACTACGCTAGTCAAACTAAAGCTCCTAAAACCAACATGCTAGTCCTTTCATTGTATGGACTGGAAAGTAAGCATTGATTCCCCAAAACAGCCACGTTGAGAGAATTTGTCCTATGAACCCACTATTTTCCTGATGGCCTGCCTTTGACTGTGCCTAGAAGTGCTTCTAGTCTTTGGCAGGCAAATCTATCTCGAAGACACATCAAACAACTATTATTACGCCTTAATCTCAAATTAGTTGGTTTGACTATACTAATCAACAATAACCATTTACCCTTTGAGCTCTTTTGGCTCTGATACTCGATGAATCATATTTTAGAACAAATTATCGTGTCTCTAAAATTAGAGATTCTCACTCACACTTGACCACACGATAACATAGAATCCTTAACCGGCTAAATACACTTAACTCTAACTCTAACTATGTAAGCGGACCAATAATGTGTAAACCTTAACTCTAACTAGTATGTATCGTTTGTATGGACACTTTGCTTCATTGTGCTCTATTTTTATTTTATCAGGTAAATAATTTTATTAATAATTGGGGAAAAAGGCCCCGTATACAAGCCGTATACCAAAAAGAGAGAACCTACATCAAAACACGATTCTCAAAAAAGGAGACCCAATCTTCTATACAAACCGGGGTCTCATGGGAACACCAAAAGCAAACTAGAAACAACAGAGTATTTTGCAACTTTGCAATATCTAGTTCAACCTCTTCAAACACTCTCCTAATTATTATCCATATATAAATTTCAAGAGGATGTAGGTTTCTTGGGTCAACATAGCTCCATGTATTTTTAGGGTTACATCGTCCTTTTTTAACATCTTCAATCATTATAACAACAATAGACGGTGCATTTGAATTTTTGCATTAGATATGGTCTTCCATTTCAGGCAACCTTCTACGTTTTCCCTCTATGTGTGCAACTTGCGTCTTTTTGCTTTTTGAAATATTTGGGCATAAAAACCTCATGAGGTACACCATAAAGTAGAGACCTACATAGAAGTATGGTTCTCTACGAGTAGATTAACACCTAATCTTCTATACAAAGAGGAACCTCGTGGGTGCACCAAAAAGAAATTAGGGATAAATGTTACTTTTCTATTGTACAAGATTCACCCTCTATCTCTTCAAAAGCTGTCCTATTTCTTTCTGTCCAAATAACTCACATAAGTGCCAATGGAGCCACGTTCCATGCCTGTGTGACCTCTTCCCTTTGTGTGGTACAGTCAGGGAGAGATTTTTCGAAAAGTGGACTGCCTTGAAATTTAAATGGTCTATTGAGTTTGTTAGTCTCTTTTGGACACTTTATATTGATTCAATCTTGGATCGTTTCCAATTCTTCTCTTTCTTTTGTTTACATCATGTCCTTTTGGTCCTCCATTTAGGTCGTTTCTTTGATTTGTGCGGAAGGATAGCGTTGAGCTTCAATGCCTGCACTTATTCCTTATGATTTCTCTTCTTGTAGTTTATATAGATGGTGCGTGGAAGTAGTTCATTAATGTTAATGTTCAATTCTTACACCCGGTTTTGGATCTCGCTAGAAATTCTTATTTCTTTCTTCATCAAAAAATTCTTACATCCGACCGCCTTTTCATCTCAAATATCACGAAGAGCCTGACAATGTGGCACTTACCGCATGATTTTACAACTTTTAATTAAAACTTGAATGATCTTCTTGCAGGAGTTCAAGACAGACAGCTGAGAATAGTTATACAAAGTGACTATGTATATGTTCTGATAGTACACTGATTGTAATGCAAAACATTAGAAGATTCAGTTGCAAAATTTTACAGTCAAAGGTTCTGGAAAGTCATCTATGCCTGGCAATGAATTTGGAGATGGTGTTCACAATTTTTTTGCACAAGATAGCTTGTCACAAGTACAGCATAATTCCGCGGTAGCGGACGTCAATTGGCCAACTTCAAGGGGCAATATGTGGGCTGGAAATCAGAGACAGATAGGTGTACTGAGTTCCAACACGAAAAATTACAACTTGCAGAACTCTGGTAAATTAACATGTTGTGTGCTCTCTAAAACATTAATTGCTTGGTGAATGGCTGTGTTTGATCTCTTACTTTTCCTGCATGCAGACGCTGGGAGAGGAATAAGCAGTTACCCATTCAATGGGCAGCATGGTTTAAATTTTACACAGCCGATTCCGAGGCCTGAGTTTGCTAAAAGTCAGTCACAAAGCCAACATCCAAATTTGAACGGCTACATGTATGGTAATCAGTTTTACCAGACAAGGCAGGATGAAACAGACTTTCCTGCTGTGGATACTAGTTCTGATCAACGTAATATAGCCTCAGGAGGCTCATCTTTTTTTGAGTCTCAGCAATGGTTGGGTCCTGAGCAGCACGCAAGAGTATCTGTTAGATCAGAACCTTCGGATAGTCCTGTGAGTGGAGATATTTTTAGTGGTCAGCAAATCTCTCATCAGCAATCAAACATGCTGCATTCTTTGCAGCGGCAGCAGTCTGGGATTAATGACATGCAGCAAATTCAACAGCAGGTTATGTTCATGAAGATGCAAGAATTTCAGAGACAACAGCAACTTCATCAACTAGAAGCAAGGCAACAAAATACATTAAATCAAGTTTCTTCCAGTCCTAAGGTAGCATCTGGTGTACATTCCTCTGCATTAGTTAATGGCACTGCGAATTCTGGTGCATTAAATCATTCCTGGGCAAATGAGCTTGGCAACACAAACTGGTCACAGCGTGGTTCTCCAGTACTTCAAGAGTCCTCCAGCGGACTCATTCCCACCAATAATGGCCAAGCACAAGACTTAATGGGTTTGATTCCTCAACAGATTGATCAATCTCTATATGGAGTTCCTGTTTCTAGTTCAAGACCATCTCTAAACCATTTTTCACAAGGGGTGACAGATAAGCAAGCAGTACAGCCATTGACAACTTTTAATAGTTCATTTTCAGTTAATCAATATGCTCCATTAGCAGATCAAGTCAGTGGGCAGGATGGGAGTTTCCTCTCTAGACAGAGATTCCAAGTTGAAAGTGTATTTGGAGATACTCCAACCCAAGCTCTATCGAATGCAATGGATGTGGGTAACCTTCAGCAAGTTGATACCATGCAAAAAGCGCCAGCTCTACAGGAATTCCGTGATAGACATGTTATAGCTGTTCCTTCAGAGACCTCACAGGAGGAAGTAGCAGGGGGAGCTTCTTCCTCACAGAACGAAGTTGGATTGGATCCTACAGAAGAAAGAATTTTATTTGGTTCAGATGATAATATATGGGCCGCCTTTGGCAAGAGCCCTATAAGCGGTGAAGGTGGTAATCCTTTTGATGGTGCTGAATTGTTAGATGGGACTCCTTCTATTCAAGGTGGTACTTGGAGTGCTCTTATGCAGTCTGCTGTTGCAGAAACTTCTAGCAGTGATGTTGGTCTACAGGAGCAGCCAGGCAAGAGTCTGCAATCAAATTCTTCTCAGAGACTTTTGCAGTCATCAGACGGAAGAAATAAGTTATCTAATTTAGGTCAATCACAGATGTTAGGTGCTGAAGGTTGCCAGATGGTTGAGAAGACTTCAAATCCTCTTGACAGGGAAATGATTTCAAAAAACATTTCTACTCCTTTGGCACCCGAGCTTGGTGGAGATAGGGAACAATACAACAAATCAGCTGGCTGGAGTGTTCTTGAATCCGCAATGCCCTCTGGGGATGCAGTAAGTGTCTCAAGAGAGAATTCATTTAAACGTTCCCAAGATTACAATCAGAAGAAATTCATTCAAGGTGAAGTTGTTCTTAGGGGTGCGGGGTGGAATTCTGATCCTGGCCATAATACTGCAGTTACTATGGCGTGCACAGAATCATCTGTGGGTAGTCCCCAGGTTAATTCTGAGGTCTTTAGCTTGCATAATTCTGCCGCAATACCAAACTCAAGTACCATGAGGAGTGGCGAGGAAACCAGTCAATTTTTCCAAAATAATCATCAATATAGTTATTGGAAGAATGCTGATCCATTGGTAAAATCTAGTGTCAGCAAAGGGGAGGTCTTACAACATCATGTTCCCGAGGACAGCCAGCTTTTGCACTCATCTCTGGATATTGGCGACAAAGAGGGTAAAATGCAGGAGATGGAGAACAGTGATAAACAGGAGAACTCAAATGACAGCCATCGCTCTAACTTATCCCCTCATTCTTCTGCTGGTGGTGTTAGGGATAATGTATTATCAGATGCTCGGGGTTCAAGGTTTCTTCCCACTGGGAAGCATAAGTTGTCTAATGAGGTTGGTCGGAGAAATTCTTGGGCTAACAAGTTTCAGTATCATCCTATGGGAAACGTGGATAAGGATACAGATCCTATTTATGGATTGAAACACCCTACTCATTCTCAGCCTATGTTGCAGCAGAATCCCCACCATGGCCAGTCTCTGTTGGCTCAGGTTCCTAATATTCATGCAGAATTGGAAAAGGTGTTGTATCTGATTTAGGATAATATAATTATATTAAGTTCTATAAACCTTTGGTTAGTAATAAAAGGAGAATGTTTCCTAAATTACAGGTGCGTTTATCTGATGAACTGACTGATGGAAAAGGCTATGGCCAGGTGCAGTCTGGTGTCAGCTTTCCTGGTGGTGGATCTAATATGTGTACACTGATAAATAGATCTATTGGGCTATCACCAAATTCGGCTCCAAAATCTAGGTTGTCAATTCAGTCTTTTCATAACTTCAAAGGCCCGTCTGGCCAGGAAATAATTTTTTTAGTATTCAAATACTGAAATAGTTATTTCCAAGAATACTGAAATAATTATTTCCAAGTTTAAGTTTGGCTAGAAGTTTTGGGTTTCAAGTGGAATATTCTTTTAAATTACATGAAATCTGAAATAATAGTTTGAGGTTGTATTTCAACTGATGTTTTTAAAGTCTTCGCTTCCCCTCAGAAATCTGAGTTTCACAAATTTTCTTTTTCTAGATGAAATTTATGTCAAAACAGAACTTCGACTTCCACAAACCTTTTTCCAACTTGAACTTCAAAAACTATTTTTCCTTTGACTCAGTTTCCCAAACACATGCTTAGTTAATCTCATAGGTACACAGCAATTGCTTAAATCACTAAGAAGTTATCTGTCATAACTTTAAATGGTTTTGGAACATTCAGCTTTAATCTTAGTCTCCTCATGCTGTATAGATCTGATGCTTTGATTGGTTTTCTCATTTCAGTCCAGACATGCTACAGCTTCTTCAGAAGTTGGACTCTTTGAGAGAGCATGGTTCGATGGCTCACTCCAGTAATTATGAACATAAAGCATCATCTGATGTGCCCGAAGCCGAAAATTCTGATGGGTCTGCTGGACACCTCCGACGAAGTCAGTCTTCTGCCTCTCAAGGTTTTGGTCTTCAACTTGGTCCTCCATCACAGCAGATCTCAGTCCAAACCCATCTCTTGTCATCTCAAGGTCCTTCCGGAGCAGTTAGCTCTTCACATTCAAGCCAAGCTGCTGCTGAGATTAGAGAGAGAAGTCGGGGGCAGATGCTCCGTCCTCATCAGGTTCAATCCTTGCCTGCCCCTTCTGACCTCTTGCATCAAGAGATAAAGCATAACACATCTAGAGTTCCAGGAAATACAATTAATGGAACTGATATCCACGCCATGTCTGGGAACTTTTCTTCAGCATTTGAATCAGCTTCTGGTCATGCTTACTCTAGAAATCAGCTTCAAAATCCCCATATGGTTAGGGCTAGTGGGCAAGACTCAACAAATCAGTCAATTGGTGTATCTTTTGATGAACATGCTCCCCGTTCAACAGAAAAAGGAGATTCTGGCAGAGGAGGCTTGCCGGATGGGGCTGGCAATATACCATATAGCCCCGCTCTCTCTATGAGCAAGTCTCAGTTAAGTAATGCCAATGGTCCCCATGGAAGTGTCTCCACTAATCGAGCTTTGTCCAAGGAGCCAGTGTCAGCTTCCCCATCTTTTTTAATGCCTGGGATATCTCTGCAGGGTGCATCTTCCAAGTTCACTGATATGCGGACCAATTTTCCACCACCAACACACCATTTTAGTAGTCAGTATATCAAGGATCCTTCCCATATTCCCCACCCGAATGAGATGAATATTATGGTGTCATCATTATCTGCTCCAGAGAGGCAAGGTGATCAAGATGCCAATAAAGGAGGGACTTTCATGCCTGAGCTTGGTAGTAGTTCAGTGAATTCTCTGCATTCTGCCGAGGGGGAAGAACTGCGAGATAAGGAGAACACTTCTGAGCCAGTACCTATGGAAAATGTGAACTTAGTGCAGGAGATGAACGATTCACAGAGTAGAGAATCTATTGTCAAGAATCTGCGCGAAGAATCTCCTGCAAATTCCTCTATGCAGAGAGATATTGAAGCCTTTGGCCGATCACTGAAACCAAATAGCTTTCCTAATCAAAGTTATTCCTTACTAAACCAAATGTGGACCATGAAAAGCGCGGAGACCGACCCAAGATATATGGCCCTCAAAAGAATGAGGGTACCAGACAGCAGTGCAGCTACTCAGCAAGTTCCTTCTGGTGATTCTAGAATGCTGAACTTCTCTGGGCCAGATGATTTGCAGAGAAGTGTATCATTTCAACATGGAGGAAGGATGACACCTCAGGATGCTGCATTTCGTCAGAATGAATCTCAGACTGGCTCTCTTAACAGCAATACTAGTTCTGTTAAGCCTGAGCAAACTCAGATTAGTCCACATACGGCACCATCATGGTTCAATCAGTATGGAAGCTTAAAAAATGGGCAGATGTTACAGATGTATGATGCACACAGAGCTGCCGCCATGAAGGCAGCAGAACAACCTTTCACTCCTGCAAACTCTACCAGTGGTTTGTATGCTTTTAACTCAATTCAGAAAGTAGTCCATGCAACTGCTGATAGAAGTCAAATTCGTAATCTTGGGCAAAGTTCAATTGCCAACTCTGCTGCAACTGAACATTTTTCTTCTCTAAAAACGTTGCCCATGAACGTTGATCAGCAGCACCTAATCATGAAACCCAAAAAGCGGAAACGTGCTACAGCTGAATTCACTCCCTGGTACAAAGAAATTTCTCTGGATTTATGGAGCGATCAGACAATCAGGTTCTTATTGTGCAACAACTTTGACAGATCTCTCTGCTTTGAAACTATTTGGCTGCTTCTGTTATTCTATCTGTTGTTTTCACTTTGGTTGTTATGTTATTTCTAACATCATGTTTGTTGATGCATGTTAATTTTCCTTTGGCAGCCTGTCGGATATAGAGTGGGCCAAAGCAGTTAATAGGCTTCCTGAAAAGGTGTCTTGAGTTGTCTAATGTCTACTATGATCCTCTTATTTGTAATTTGGTAAACCATTTCATTTCTGACATCCTATGTTCTTGTGATATCAGGTTAAAGAAATTGAATCTATTGATGATGGGCCACCAAGGCTTAAAGCTAGAAGAAGACTTCTGTTGACCACTCAGCTTATGCAGCAACTATTTTATCCTCCGCATGCAGCAGTTCTTTCTGCAGATGCTAAATCGGAGTATGAGAGTGTGGCTTATTCCATTTCCAGATTGGCATTAGGGGATGCATGCAGCATTGTCTCTTACTCGGATGCTGATAACAATATGCCTCATGATGGCAAAGGCCTGTAAGTTTTAGTTATTACCTTTTTTTTGAGATTGTAACATATATGTATATATAAACACAAGCAGTACAAGGGTTATAGAAAACTGTTTTTTCTGTGGTCCTAGCAAGATTGTAGAATTTCTAGGATTGATTCAGCGTCTTCTGTGTAGTTCTGTGTACACCAAACACAGAAACGCAAAATACCATTTGGTTTGATCTTCTGCACTGAGCTGCCACTATCCCCAAAACATCTGGAATTCGTCTTTCCTGATTATCCACCAAACACATGCTGGGATAATCCTCCATCTACCTCTATCTCTTGCTCCAGCACTGGCCTCATCCAAACATAGAAGAGCTTCAATAGTCTTACTGAGCATTGTCAAGGATGTACCTCTGAGATTAATAAAGGTCTTCTAGAACTGATCTGTTATCCTGCAGTGTAAGAATAAAAGGCTAATTGTCTCAGCTTCTTCCCCACATAGATGGCACCTTGAGCAAAGTGAAATTCCTCTCTTAATGAGATCATCTTGGGTCAAGACAGCATCGCTAGCAGCCAAGTAAAAGAAGCTACTTTATAGGGTATCTTGATTTTCCAAATATGCTTCCATGGCAATAAATCTGCCGAGAAGATTGATTCAAAATCTTTTTTGCTGCATTCACCTTGTAACTGCCACTGTTATACCCCTCTCACCCCGATGTATCCACTTCCATCTGTTAACCTTTAAAGTCTTCCAGCTGCTTGTAGAAGTCAGTCAACCTAGCCACCTTCCAATCATTCAATATTCTCCTTAATACAAAATTTCAGCCTTGAGAAGTCCACATTTCAGCTGCTTTTTTGTTGATGCTCTAGTTATTACTTGAGATTGATTAATTTGCATCTACGATTTGTTACTGAGGTCCCAATAATTTGTTTGATGTATTACTAGTCTTCCTGACAAGTGCAAGGCATCTGAGAGACATCACTTCTCCAGAGCTGTGGAGGAGTTAATGGGAAGAGCAAGGAAGTTAGAAAGTGACTTTGTGAGGTAAATGGTTCATGTTTCGCTTATGCGTTTGTCTTTATTTGATGCTAATAAAAGCAGCTTCCATCACTTAAAATATTCGAGTTTGTCTGAATTATTATACTGCACGTACACCTAGTCATTTATTTTTTAGTGGTGGTGGGAGGGAAAGAAAAATAGTTGAAGGAATCAAGCCATCTAAGAAATCGGGGATGTCTTCCCTTGTGGCATCTGAATAGGTTTGAATAGAAGATAGGTTCAGGTCTCAGGAGATATTTCAGAAGTTAATTACATTTGAGCTTGGGCATTTTCTTTATGCTGATGTTCTCTGATTTTCACTTCTGTATTTGGCGGTCTCTGTAATATGAATAGACATGGTCTGTTAGTAAAAGCAGAACTGCACAAAATGCTAAATTCTGGCATACAGATTTCAGCTTTACTAGTTTTAATGGTCGCGCTTTGCGCGTCTACCTATATCAATAAGTAGAAGGCTTTAAAAATTATATAAATATGAATAACAAATTATGTATACTTGACATGCTATCGTTAAGTGTCATTTCAAAAGTGTGTCCATAATTTGTGTTGCGGGCATTGAAATAATTTATAACTAATTATAGTATTTATTAAAGTGTGTATTTACGTTTTGGTACATAATTTTATAGAAGAGTGTTTGATTAAAGCATAATGGACATACTATTGTATACCTAGAAAGTCAAAACATAATTTTTTTCACAAAAAGCGTGAATTTTTCTTTTTACTTTTTACTAAGACAATTAAATTATATAAACTAATTGATTTTAACTCTATGACTGATTATACTTTACAAGTAAGAGTAAGGAAACTCAAAGGGGTGTCTACCGACATGTGCCGACTTTAGTTATGATTTTCTACTTAGTCTTTCTCTATTTTTCTTTTTTTCATTTTACTAAGATAGTTAAATTATATAGAATTAATTGGTTATAATTCTATGTCGAATAATAATTTAAGTATACAACAAGAAATGGCTACTTTTTTGCTTATTTTGATAATGAAATTTTCCTTTTTTGACTATGAGCTACATTTTTACTTATTAAACAAGGATTTTTCCGTTTTTGGTATTACTTGTCATCTACAAATTGTTATGCTACATAATTCAAAATAATAAAAGGACTTGTAATGTTTTTAATTTTAAGACTTTTTATATTGGTCGTAGAGATTCTTCAGTCTTCTAAATCAAGATGTGAGCGGCTTTCTCTTTTCTAACGATGGAATATTAGAAAATAATTCTTACATCTGATTTGGGGACCATAACCCATTTAAAATTACACAAAATATATGTACTCTGGGAGATAAACTCAACATATATCTGTATTTGTTATTATTCTACTTTGGGATGAACAATTAAACCATTTATGCATTTAAATTTGCGTACTCTAGCTTATAGATGAAATAATTCGAAAACCAAGCTAGTATCATATTATATAATCATCTTATATTATTCAATAAAATAATATACTTAAATTAGATTAATAATGATAATTCAAATATTTTAAGAATCCTTATTAAACAAATAACTACTATTTCTAAACTTAGTAATAGATACTATTTTGTAGAAATACTTATGAATCAAAATTTTAGAATAGCAATCAAGCTTTTAATGAGACACTCACAGATTAAATTTTGTGAATAGCGAATAGGCATAAATAAAGTTTCCGTTAACATTGTTCTTATGTGATTAAAATACAATGATAAAAGCTGATGTAGAAAATCAAAATTATGCAGAATTAATTTGTGTTGGAGTTTCCTTGTCATAAACAACTTTCCTTCAATATTCTTTCTACTATAACTTTTAGTTCCCTGATATCTACGTCCTTATTGGGGAACATTAAATACCAGCCGGATTAAACTTGTAACTTAGATAATTACTCCTTCCAGCCCATATTATATGGTGCTTTTAGCTTGGGCATACCCCTTACGAAATCCACTCATGCCTAGAAAGTAAGAAAGTAAGAGGTGTTTTCACTACATTACCCTTAATTAAATAGAGTAATACTTATTTAATATGGGTTTTTGGTTATGTAGAAATCCACGTATCGAAATAAGGATAAATTTGACAATAATAATCATTAACACCTTGATTATGTAAAAAATCATTTATTTTGGACGAAACCTAAAACCTAAAAACTAAAAACATCATGTAATATGTAAGGGAGGGAGTTGTACTACATAGGAGGGATAAAAAAAATACTTCATGGAAGAACATGGGCGAGAATGCTATACCATTTAATTTTCACTATTAATATTATAATAATGTTATAAGGAACTGATTTATAAGGTGAAGTCCTAATTAATGTTGAAGTGCTAAATATCAGGATTTTTTATGTAGTTCGAATAAGGAAAAAATTAATACCTAAAATTTAGTTGATTTTAAAGTCCTAAACATTAGCGAAAGAATTAAATGACTATTTTGTCTAGTGTGAAATTTGTTTTTAATGGGTAAAAAAAGTGAACGACATTTCGCTAAGGAACTTCATGATTTTATGTATAGATAGATTATCAACAAGATCTAAATTTCAAGGACACGTGGAGGTTTACGTAGGCTTGAAAATCACATTTTCTCTAATGGTTTAGCACATCTTCAAAAATACAAAGATGATTATAAAAAATGGAAAGGTGATCGGTAATAGGTCTTTTTGTCACCATTGCCGGCTATTTCCCACTACATTAAATGAAGAAAACAGTGCTAAGTTGGACTAAATCTTCTAGAGAAGTGCATATTTGTTTGCCAGTTCATAAATGAATAGTCACTTTTTAGTAGGAAAATAACATTGTTATTATCCTTAATATTTGCTCCCCTGGGCTTTGGTCTAGTAGTAAGTGCACATGGCATGATGTGTGGGTTAGGTGTCTGGTATTTAAGTGGAGAAAGGTAGAGAGTGGGTCCATTATTTGCCTAGTTCAGAACCGTGCGCCATTACCCTTCAAAGATTTTCTTTGTTATATTTTAAAAAAAAGCTCCCACAATTCTTTTGTACTACTCCATTTCAATTTATGTGTCTTGCTTTCGTTTTTAGTTTGTCTAAAGAATAATGTCACTTTCTATATTTAGTACTCCCTCCGTCCCAATTTCTATGATGTAGTATGACTGGGTACGAAGTTTAAGAAGTAAAGGAAGACTTTTGAATCTTGTGGTCTAAAACAAGTCAAAGATATTTGTATAGTTATAAATCATCTCGTTAAGCATAAAAGATAAAGTTTAAAGTTAATTATTGCCAAATAAGTAAATGTATCATTCTTTTTGGGACTAACTAAAAAGGAAAGCGTGTCGTATAAATTGGGGCAGAGGGAGTAATTTTTTAGTTTCAACATTAGTGAGATTCCCGTATTATAGTGGAATGACATGGCATGATTAAAACCATAATATTCAAATGGTATATTTGGTATATTATACACACCTTTACTTTAAGACCACAAGATTCAAAAGTCTTTGTATTCTGAAACTTGGTGTCCAGTCTAACTAAGACACAAAATGAAACAACGGGAGTAATATTTAGGATTTTATTTCACTTTGGCTACAATGATAGTTTCGTCCATCAAAATTGCCACCATTGTGGTGGAGCCAGTTAGGCCCAAGGGATCCAGTGGGCAGCTGTGTTGGTACTTGGTAGCCTACACTTCCTCAGTCGCAGCATGTGCATGAAGCCAATCTAGTCTATTCTGAGAAAATCAACACTGCTGTTTCTTTTTAATCAGTGACTCTGCTGTTGTCCTTATATTTTTGCTTCCATAATGCTTCCTTGTGTTGAGATTTATATTATATATGCTCCCCCCCCCCCCACCCCCCACCAAAAAAAGTTATGTTAAGGTTACCTGTCAAAAACACTTGTCAATTCACATGGTTCTGATTTTGATGCCACTATGGTGCAGTTTGGACAAGAGAGCGTCAGTATTAGACGTGATAGTGGAAGGACAAGATCTGGAGAAGTTCTCAGTCTTCTATCGATTTGCAAAGTTTTATGGTCGCGGGCAATCCAGTGGTGTTGAGTCACCTTCAACAGATGCTGCTGCACATAGCCATAAACCTTTTCCGCAAAGATACATCAATGTGCTCCCAATGCCTAAAAATCTCCCAACTAGGGTGCAATGTCTTTCACTATGATCATTAATTTAGTTAATATTTTCTTCGCTTCTCGCCATCAATCCACTAGCTCCAAATCCCTTGGAAGTTTTGTTGCTAATTATGTACTGGCACTAGCAGCAGCACAAATAGAACCACACAGACGCAATTGCAGAAAGAACAGTCTCTAAATTGCTACCTCAAATGCAATATAGGCAGTCCATTTTGCATGTAGGCCAATTATGTCAATTGTCAAGAAATGTGGTTCGTTCCATGTGTCTCTCCATAGTTAGAGATAGAGAGATGTCCATATGTAGTTAGTTCAGTGTTGTGAATGTAATGGTAATTGTGTAAGTCAGGTGTAGTGTACTTCAAGTTCGCATCTTCTAGGTAAATATATAATGCCTAGGCTTATCTTAGTAGGTAATTATGAATGTCAGCTTTGCAAAATTGTTGTGTTGGCTGTTTGTACCTTTTTGATACTCAGACCCCGTTCCCTTTTCCAGTGGACCCCACAGAAAGGATTTCATTATACCAATAGAACCTGTAACAGCTGTTAGCAATGTCGATGTCCGGGTTTTCTATTGTCAGTGCTGCTTCAGGCAAGGAATTGGTCGCTCATCGAGCCAGGCTTCAAAATTTACCTGGTAAGAGTGGGAAGAAACTGACAGCTTTGACCTTATTTTGTTCTGTGTGGTTGCTTACAGAAAGTGAAAAGTGTATCAAATGATTAAGATATCAAGTACTGGTCGACCTCTAGCTCCATTTTACCTTAAATGTCACTCTCGGAAAGCATTTTACTCATTTTTGCATTCAAGCCATATGAATCCTGTGAAATTTTTATAACGTGACTAACTGTTCGATTTACTAGAACTCCTGTTGCTGCATGGTTGCATCTTCGATGCATGTGTTGGTGCCTTGGTAATATATGATTAAGCTCCCAAAAAGTACCATGTTACGGTGTTACAAAAATTACTCTAAATGGTTGATAAAGAACTTAAGTACAATGTTTGGCAGGAAGAAATTGAAAAACTAATCACGAATAACTAATGCATTGTTTAGTTTGTCGTATGACAAAAATAATTAATGCTTACGGTCAACGGTACTGAAAAATATCTGTAGTAAATTGAGTGAGAATTTACGAATTATTTTTTGTTGGATAACAATCCATTTGTGACCAACCCATGATGTGATTATTGAGGTGCTAAATGACGAGAAGGGTTCCTTAGTATCATCATCTTGTTGTCTTTGTCATGCCTTTGATTTGTTGAGCCTTCTCGGAAATTATGACGGAATTTCGTCTATGTTTGACCCGTCGTTCTGACAGTCGAGGTCGTTCTGACAGTCGAGCAAACTTTCTATTACACTCGAGAACAAAATTTTAACTCGAGTTTGCATATTCTATTTACTTTTTGGGAGGCATCCGCTTTAGATAAACGACCAACCTCACAGTGTCCTTTAATCAACTTGATGGTGAGAGCCAAATGGATTATTCGCGTTAGTTACTGCTTTTCTTTGAGGATGCGATATCATGGTGTATTCGTGTTTGTTATCAATATTTTCTCATTGCTTACTGTTTTAATTTTTTGATCGGGTCTGACTGTTTTTTGCTTTGCTTGTCCTGAGCCGAGGGTCTCTCGGAAACAACCGCTCTATCTACCAAGGTAGAGGTAAGATCTGCGCACATTCTCCCCTCTTCAGATTCCACGTTGTGGGATTTCACTGGTTATGTTGTTGTTGATGGTGAGAGCCAAAAACTCTAAGCGGAACAAAATATATATTAGCATGTGAAAAAAGGAAGATGAGCAGGAATCTGTAATAGCTCATAATAAAGTTTCTAGTTCTTGCATCTTACATTCTCACTTCCTTGAAAATGGATAACTAAAGTATATCATGAATTCCGCATTAAAGGAAATATTTTCTTAAATGGATACAACACAAAGAAGATCCATCTTGGAAGTGGAGAAAACTATGGAAACTAGTGGTGATCTACGATTATATTTAATGGACAGTTTGATTTTGAGTCCAAACTCAAGGACCATTTTGGGTTTTCTCTACAAAATAAATGTAAATTAACAATTGTTAAGTAGAGTAATAAATTTGTAAAGAAAAAGATAAATGTTATGCATTTGTTTGTTTTGGGCTACGTGCTATAATAAATTTGTAAAGTAAAAGATAAATGTTATGCATTTGTTTGTTTTGGGTTACGTGCTATAATAAATTTGTAAAGTAAAAGATAAATGTTAGGCATTTGTTTGAGAGAAAAAATATAAAATCTAGACTTCTGATACCATGAAAGAAATAATCTCTTAATTATTTTCATTAATTAAAGAGTATATATACAATTTACAATTTTTCATAATATTAAAATATTATTCCTACTCTATTCCCAAAATCCTCTTCTAGTTGTACAAGAATCCTATAATTATGGTAAGTGTACAAGCTTAATTTAATACAATATTTACACTTAAATTTGACTCTAAAATTGTGATATACAAGGGCTTGTATACCGTGTATACCACGGTTTCACACTTGGTAATATGCCTTGTGAAACCGTGATATACATGGTATACAAACCCATGTATATCACGGGTATAACTAACATACACCCCCAGTCATAGCGGGCGGTCTTCGTACGCTAAGATTGTCCCTAAAATTTTCAAAAATGACAGAGGGAAGACCATTTGTAAAGATGTAGGCAAATTGATACCTGAAAGGGACATGGCAGACGCATACTTGTCCACAAGCTATCTTTTCGCGAACAAAGTGAATATTCATCTCGATGTGTTTAGTGCGCTGGTGTTGAACATGATTACCAGAAAGATAGATGACACTAACATTATCACAATAAACCAAATGTAGCTTTCTGAATATGACAATGAAGCTCTAAACGAAGATCATGTAACCAACATGATTCAGAGACTACATTGGCCACCCCTCGATACTCGGCCTCTGCACTAGAACATGATAATGTAGACTGACGCTTCGCAGACCATGAGACCAAGTTATTACCAAGAAACATACAATATCCGGACGTGGAACGTCTGGTATATGGACAAATACCCCAATCAGCATTTGTATACGAGACAAGTGTAGAGGGACGTCGATGAAGGATATAAATGTAAGCCATAGTCAAGCTTTCCCTGGATGTATCGAATAATACGTTTGAGCGCATTCATGTGTTCAATCCTGGGATCATGCATAAACAAAAACACATGATGTACGGCATACGTAATATCTAGTATCGTGAAAGTAAGATACCGAAGAGCCATTGCAAGACTGCGATAGCGGATCGGATCCTCGTAAGGGGAGTCAACTGCAGCACCCAACTTGGGTTTAGTATCGATGGGAGTGGAAGTAGACTTTCACGAGGACATGCCAGCGCGCTCAATAATCTCGGCTGCATACTTACGTTGTGATAAGAACAACCCACCTGCATGTCGAGAAACAACAATCCCCAAAAAGTAACTCAAGGGCCTCAAGTCTTTCATAGCAAACTCAGAACTGAGCATGGTCATGATAGACTTGCGCAAAGCATCAGTAGAGGCAGTCAATATAATATCATCCACATATAATAGAATATAAGCCAGGGAAGAACCACGACGATATAAGAACAATGAATTATCAGATCTGCTGTGTGAAAACCCAATAGACGAAACATAGTCTGCAAATCTCTTATACCGAGCCCGTGGGGCCTACTTAAGCACATACAAGGACTTCTTCAATAAACAAACATAATGATGATATTTGGGGTCTTGAAAATCCAAGGGCTGATGCATATAAATGGTCTCTTTAATATCATCATGTAAGAAAATATTCTTCACATCTAACTGATGAATGGGCCATGCTTTGGAAAGAGCCAAACTGAGAACAGTCCGAATGGTAGTTGGTTTGACCACAAACGTCTCACCACAATCCACGGCAACCTACTGAGTCTTACCATTACCTACAAGACGAGCCTTATGTCTCGCAAAAGAACCGTCAGAATTATCCTTATGAGTAAAAATCAACATAGACCGAATAATATTAACACCAAAAGAACGGGGTACCAACTCACATGTCTTATTGCAATAAGAGCATCATATTCATCGGTCATAGCCAATTTCTAATTCTGATCATTTAATGCGGACACTGGGTTACGGAGTAAGGGTATTTTAAGAACATTAAAATTTAAATTAAAATGTTTTTTTTCTGTTTAAAGATACCCTGTTGACTACGAGTGACCGGTCTATGACTTGTGGGAGAATTTGGTGGATTTTGGGACAAAGGCGGAAGGGTGACGGACCGGCCAGCAAGCAGTGGGCCTGCTGGCCCAACACTGGATTCGGAAATAGGAGCTGGGCCGATAGCACCAACATATGCAGAAATGGGCCCAATATGTGGCCCAGTTGCTGGACCCGTATTGGCAAAATTGGGCTGATGACCCGAAACAGTGACAGGAAAATTTCTAGGTGATGGACCTGAAATAGTGGCGAGAGGTCCAGCGGGCAGTGGGCCCGCTGGCGGAATTTGGGTGCGGGATAAGTCTGAAAACTGGTGGATAATATACAGAGAGACGGCGTCGTCCAAAAAATTATATGAACTAGGCACAAGACTACTCACATTAGCAAACGAAAATTGGGTTTCATAAAAAATAACATGGCGACTAATGATGATTTTATTAGATGATAAATCAAAATATTTGTAACCACGATGATCAGATGGATAACCCAAAAACACATAAGGGGTAGAACGGGCCTGAAGTTTGTTAATTGTGGTAGACAAAAATAGTGAATAACATAAGCACCCAAAGACCCTAAGATGAGAATACGAATGAGTCTTATTATATAAGACTTTAAGAGGGAATGAATATGTCAAACCTTTGGTAGGAAGTATGTTAAGAAAATATGTAGTCATTTGTAAAGCATGATGCCAAAAAGAAGAGGGAACGGAAGCATGGACTAATAAAGTTCGGACAATATTATTAATGGTACGAATTTTGCGTTCGATTTTTCAATTTTGTGAGGACGTATGAAACGGAATTTTATTCCATGATTACCACAAAAATCTCAAAACAACCCATTATCATATTTTTTGCCATTATCACATTGAATATTTTTTATTTTCTGTTCGAACTGGTATAGATGAAGGCTCTAAATTTTAAGAAAGTGGAAAACACTTGAGATTTTTTCGCTAACGGAAAAGTCCATAAAAAATTAAAATAATCATAAAAAAATAGAACATAGTAACGATGGCCCAAAGAACTGAGAACAAGAGATGTCCATAAATCGCTATGAATAATATCAAATTACATTAAAGTACGAGAAGTAGAGTCTACAAACGGTAATTTAACAAATTTTCCTAGAGAACAAGATTGACAAATCGGAGTACTACACGTTGTTGACACCCAAATTTGTCCCGTCTTTTTCAATTTATTTGCAATTTTAAATATTTTTAACACCTCAAAAATAAATTTTATCTATATACATACATGCGTATATATATATATATATATATATATATATTATTCTCTTATTATTATTATTCGCATTTTTTACTATCATTTGCATTTTTTACCATAATCATAAGTTTTATCCGAAAATTCTATGATTCTCAATTGCATCGCATTTCCATTTTTTATTAAGCATTAAACCTTTCGCAAATATTATTATTATGTTATTTTAAATAATTCACATCTTTTACAAAAAAAAAATATAAATATATATTTTTAATGTTAAACCCCTTTTATATTTTTAAATCCATAACCCATTTTTCTTTTCCCAACCCAAAACAATTTCTACCCAAAATATTCTATCAACCCCAAAGTCCATCTCCCCAAATTAACTCTTATTTTCGGCCCAAAAACCGAAGCCCAACAACCATTCCCCATCACCCAAAACAATATCAACCCTCCACAAAAATCACAGCCCAAACGAACCCCATTTCCGCAGCCCAATCGAACAACCAAAACACCCACCAGCCCATTCTCCCCAATTCGCCCAAGCCCAATCAGCCGACCCGCTAGCCCAATCCCAAATAAAACCCCCATCGCCCCAAAACCAAATCAAAAACCAACACGTTTAGCAGTCGAGGCAATCAAAATAACCACATTAGTCATATGTTTGCAGCCGCGACGTGATTGGAATGGTCTTTTCAAAATTTTAAGTCTGAGCCCTCCGTGACCAAAACACTCATTTGTTTTGGAAACGGATCCGAAGTTATTCGTATTTAATTGTCTCTAACCGTTTGTTCTTGACAGCTTGCAGGGAATAAAGTAAAATAAAGTCAGATGTTCCTCGGAGTTTATTTATTTTTTTTACTTTCTTTTAATTCAACTTTTACCTCGCTCTGTATTGTAATATTATTTATCGCACTTATGTAACTATTGAAATGCTTAGAATAGGCAAACTTAGAAATTAATTCATAGGGTAGTTTAAGATTTGAAATCCGTCGCTAACTTATTTATTTGTAGGCTCGGTTAAATTCAAACTTAGAAATTCTTCGCTAGTTTATTTATTTTTAGGCTCGTCATGCATATTTTAAAATTTCAAAACAACTTTGGTCGTCTTTTATTCGCTTTATCAATCATACAAATAAGTTTATTTTTTCTCAATGATTTCCGAAAGGATTTGCTTCTTTGGCATTATAAATAATTTATTTTACTATCAATTGTCAAATACATACTTTTTCAACTTTACATGTATTTCACTTTAAAATACCATACAAATGTATACTTGTACAAAATGCATTTTTTACTAAATATTTGCAATATTAGTTTAACTTTCTATTTTAAAAAATTGCATTTTCCTTAGTACAATAATTAACCTGAGTTTGATCGGATAATCGTAAGTTAGCGGATCTTAAAGGATGCCTAACCTCTTCCCTTTAGGATAATAAAGAACCCTTACCTAGAATCTCATTAGTTTCGCAGACCTTAAAATTGGGGTTACATTGCAGCATTTAGTTTAATGGTGTCCTAATTCACCGTAAAAATAATTAGGTGGCGACTTCTCAACCCTTTAAATTCGATACCCAGGAATCACCGGATACGTCTGTGCTCTGCTTTGACCTGAGCAGGTCGAAATAGGGCACCACACACGTACCCTTACAAGAAATCAACTTGTTTTTATGTAAGGAAGAAACAATAAACGATCCAGGGTGACCCAAATGTGCATGTCACAAAGAAGGAGTAAGAGCTGCAAAAGTAGATGACAAGGCTTGACTCTAGAGACCGGATGTAGGCGTGATAGGATAAAGATCTCCCATACTATCACATCTCATTAAAGGAATCTCCGTCTTGAAATCCTTCACAAAAAACTCAAAGGATCAAAATCAACAAAAAAACAATTATCAGTGGTGAATTTACGAACATAGACCAAAATTTTAATTAAGTTAGGGACATGAAGGGCATTTTTCAAGACAAGAAGTGGATGGGGGGAGACAACATTTTATGACCATAACTACGAATCAGAATTGTATTGCCATTACCAATAATTATGCCACGATTGTTGCTCAAATTGGAATAAGACGAGAGAGTACTTTGGTCGGATGTCATGTAGGTAGTGGCATCAGTGTCCATGCATCAATTTGCGCCAGGGAATTTAATCAAAGTGTGTGCATCGCGACTTCAATGTCGGTAGGGGTGGGGCCGAGGCCCAAGCACACTGGTTGGCTGCCCCTGCCCAGAATTACCTCTCGGGTTCCAGAGTGGGCTGGGATAATTGGGCCTGCATGGCTGTTGAAACTGGGCCCAGGTCGGGTGGACAATGTACGACAGAAAATAGAGGTTGTTGGGCCCAATCCATGGCCATGGGCCCCATGGCTGTGGCCAGTTGGCTTGCGGCCCACTGCCCCGAGGCCCATTACCACCCCCGTTATTGCCACCTCGGTTTCCATCACGGGTTTTGCCATTATTAGTGCGATTCAGATCCTTTTTGCCGCCACCGTTATTACGGTTTTGACCGGAATTGTTGGAGACGGATGGAGAAAAGTTGGATTCGGTCACCATGACGACAGGAGGGGCCCCAATGGCCACTTTCTTAGCCAAGTCAGCTTCTTCGAGCGTGAGCATGGAATATGCCTGATAAAACTGTGGAAGATGACTGCTCTGACGAAGAAGCGTAGCGACGCCACTATAGGCCTCAGAAAGGCATGCAACCATTTGAAGAACAAGACATCATTGGTAACGGGCGCCCAACGTTGCGGAGTTGATCCGCCAATTCTTTCAACCTTTTGCAGTATGCTGAAACGTTGGGGAAATCTTCCATATTGACGTGGGAGAATTCCTGCTCAAGGGTAACAACACGAGAATTTTGATTATCTTGGAATATATCACGTACTCTATTCCAAGCATCCATCGCCGTAACGTCTGGTTCGATAATCGTTTGCAACAAGTCAGTAGATATAGTGGAGTAAATCCACTGAAGAACGGTAGCATCAAGAGTCGTCCATAATTGAGAATCATCCTCGGGTTTAGGGACCCCCGTATCCGCAAGAGCCGCGGGGATAATGTGATGGAGGACTTGATGCAAACGTGCGTGAATTTTGATAGTTTGGCCCACATCGCGTATTGGACGTTTTCTATTTCAAGAATGATAGATATGTGATTCTTGATGTTAGAAACAGTAAGGGCAGGGTGAAACGTGTTCTTAGCCATAACAGCAACGAACAACGTGATGAAGGGATTTGGAAGAAAATTTGGGAAGAGAAAAGGCAATATCGGGCACGGAAACCGATGCATGTCGGACGAAAGTTTGAGAGAAAATATAAAATCTAGACTTCTGATACCATGAAAGAAATAACCCCTTGATTATTTTTATTAATTAAAGAGTATATATACAATTTACAATTTTTCATAATAGTAAATCATATTCCTACTCTATTCCCAAAACCCTATTCTAGTTGTACAAGAATCCTATAATTATGGTAAGTGTACAAGCCTAATTTAATACAATATTTACACTTAAATTTGACTCTAAAACAGTGATATACACGGGCTAGTATACCGTGTATATCACGGGTTCACACTTGGTAATATGCCTTGTGAAACCGTGATATACATGGTATACAAACCCATGTATATCGTGGATATAACTAACAGTTGCCCCTCGACTTACATTAGTTCTTTTTAGAGCCCGTTTGAATTTGCTTATTGTAAGTAGCCGACAAGCATTAAACGCTGAAATCTTTTTATAAAAATTTAGTTATGTGTTTGGATATAAATGTTAAAACTAGCACCCCTAAGTTCTAATTAGTTGATATGTTTGCTAAAAAAAATGCTGATAAACTGTTCTGTTAATAAAATAACTAAAACACTCTTAATATCTTTTCAAAAAAAATTACTATAAATTTACAGATAATATGGTACGAAAAAGGATGAAAGACATATATAAAATGGCAAGGAAGTTCGGAGTGTGTTTTGAAAATTAAAATAATTTTTTTTTCAAACTAAAAGTACTTGGAAAAAATTGGGATCGATCAATTTATAATTTTGATTGAATTTAACTTATAAGTTATAACTACCGTAAATAATTACCAAACTCTTACCTAAGTCAAAAGTGCTTATTGGGCCGTTTGATCTAGAGGGCGTTTGAATTTGCTTTTAAGTGTTTTTCTTCTTTTTAAGTTATTTTCTTTGTGAAGGGGAAAGTCCCGAAGGCGAAACCTCCCATCTGCACCAGAGGTACTTCAGTAAAGACTGTCACCATATGGATTCGAACCCGCGACGTGGGAGTGGTTGTACCCTAATCACCTTGTCACTTACCAATTCGTCTGTGCCTCTGGGGCTAAGTTCTTTTCTACTTTTGAAATATTTAGATGAAATAAAAATATTTTTAAATTAAAAAAATATAAAAATAAGCTCAAAACCAAAAATTAAATAAGAACAACTTTTAACTTTTAGCTTTTTAAGCCATTTAAAAAAGTGAAATCCAAACACCCTCTAAGTTAGCCACACCCCCTCTTAATTTCCTTCGTCACGAAGGCAACTTTACCAATTTTACTTTGGAAATAATTCTCCTCTTCCAAGAAATTAACTTCCATTCAACTAATACGGTAAACTCAAAGATCGTCGACGTTGTTTTTTTCCGGCGAAGCTGCTTCTGTCCGGTACCCTTATTAACACATATATGTGCATTCCTTGGAACTTGCTAAGAAATCGATATGTGCATTGTACATTCTCCAACTGTATTCGAAAAATTTTGCCTTTAATTTTTACACCAAGCTTATCGAGAACATGACTTAAATAGGAGTTATGGAGAATACGGATTAGAGTAGAAGATTAGTAGGTAGTTGATCATTGTCTCGCTTATCCTTCCATACTAGTTGCGGTAGTAGTACTCTTCTAGTTTCTTGCCCTTCAATCTCTGCTTATATTTGCTGTATCTTGTTATATGATTATTGTTTTACTTTGTGATTGTTGCTGCTTCTTTTTATACCGTTATTGCTCTATCATGCTTGTATAATTTGTTTTCATTATTTATTTATTTATGTTATTCTTGTTTTCATACTGCTTTGAATGTCCGATTAGCCTATCACACTTATAGGCACATTATTGCTTTATAATTCACTGTAGTTTGATTTCTGTTGCTATGTGTTATTTAGTGTATTTTGTTTAGCTTATTTAGTTGTGTTAGCTAATGTCTCTTTTGTTCGAATGCACATTATACTGCTTTAATTCCTTATCTGAATCTGACCGTTTCTCTTGATTTACTCTTTACTCTTGCTTTGTTTTGATTAACTTGCTTGTGATTATACTTTGTCTTGAGCCGAGGGTTTTCATGAAACAACCGCTCGACCTAATAAGGTGGAGGTAAGGTCTGTGTACACTCTACCCTCCCCAGACCCCACAGTGTGAGATTTCACTGGGTATATTGTTGTTGTTGTTGTTCTAATATTGCTTTGAATTGCTTGTCCTTATACCGATGGTCTACCGGAAACAACCCCTCTGCTCTATCTCTCAAGGCAGAGGTAAGGACTGCGTACACTCTACCCTCCCCAGACCCCACTTTGTGGGATTTCAGTGGATACGTATGTTGTAATTTTTACACCAAGCAACACAGAAGTTATTCTCTTTCTGCTTAAATCTGTTGCAGTACTGTTGCTCATTGTAGTGTTAATGTGCGTTTTTACAGTTGAATCACTCAATTTTAGTGTAATGTAGGCTAAGGAAAAGAGAGAAATATGGGGAAAAATTGACATCTGCGTTGGAGTCGGACGAATGGGTTAGGTTGCTATTAGAAGAATCGTGAAGTAGTTTAATGAAAGAGCAATGTATAATTTAATACTCCTTCGGTCAATTTTACTCAATGCTAAAATTCTTTTTTGTTGGTGTTGTTGATATTTTTTTAGAATAATGAATGAATTATTTGAAATCCTTCTTAATCTTATTTAAGTGTGAAACATAGGTTTAGATTATCATTCTGTCTAGGACCTCTGTGGTTTGTGTTTAAATAGGTAAAATTTTATTTATCAGAACTAGAAACACGAATCGGGCTATCTTTAACAGCTCGGAAACATAAATTGATCTTTTTTCGTGATAGCTTCGATTTTCGTCGGATATTTTTCTTTTGGGCCGAGGGTCTATCGGAAACAACCTCGCTATCTCATAAAAGTATGAGTAAGGTCTGCGTACATATTACCCTCCCCAAACACCACTTGTGGAATTATATTAGGTTTGTTTGTTACATTGCTTCGATATATTATTTTCTTTTTGATAACTGGTGGTGATTGGCGGCCTGCACGCACCTCCGATTAATTCCACGAGGTACTTATTCTCTCTACCAGCATAGATAACTCTTGCCACCAAGGCTTGGAGAGATGAGAAGAGATCATCTAGTATTTTTGCCTCCGTTGAAATTTGAGCCTGAGACCTACGCGCTTCTATTTTTTTCTTTTTGTGAAGTATAATTGCAGAGAACATCAACTTTCCTTTTAATTATTTCACAGTAGTTCACGTAGGAATTTGTTGGGTTCGTTAGCACATCGGAAGTTTAAAATTTTCTTACCCAACAATGATCATGGCATGGCTTATACGATAATCATGTTTATGTTCAAAACATAACAAAAGAAAACTTACAGGTTTTCGAGCGCGGTATTCAATACTATGGTATCCACGCTACTTGAATCCTCGACTGTAAGTTTCAACTCCAGTGTATTTCCTTTGCAAGAAAGCTAGGAAATCTTGCTTTAGGAACTGAGAAGTTATTTTTTGTAACCTTACAATTATGGGGTATGTGTTGTTTATATAGGAGTTCAGGACAAAACCTAAGTAGATCTAAAACAGAAAAACATGGCCCATGTTAATGTTCAGTGACCAGCCCAGCTGGTCCACCCCATACGACCAAGGTGGACGGCCAGGCCCCAATTTTGGGCCAGTAATTTCTGGCCCAATTGTTTCCCTTTATTTATTCTAGTACCCATATAATATATCCAACACATTTAATTAAATCGGAAATCCAATTCGACTTAATTAAATAATTTCTATCAAATAGAAATATTCCATAATTATTATAAATTAAATATCTCAACTCTCAATCGAATATTTAATACTGTCTCAATACACTCTTAGATCGAAGAAACAATCACATATAGTGTGACCCTATAGGCCTTCACATATTGACATTAATCTAATTATGGTCCATACGAAACTCCTAGACTGCGTCGTATGACGAACTCAATATGTGAAGTACGTTTACATGAATCCAGCAAACTTAACCTTTATGCGGAACTATAAATTCCTTTCATTCGCGACACACTCGATTAAGCTTAGGATTTGCCAAGTGTATCCAAATGGTTTAATCACTTTATCTCACATTTATTAGTTGACAACTAGACCATATTCTAAATATGTCTCTTGTACTGGCTAGTGACTTTAGTCAACATAATAACATTGAGAATTTGAGTGCTCTCTCGAATTTTCAATCGAGAAATGAATTCTATTCTTGGCTCAACTACCACCTTGATTTACATCCTGATGCACCTAACACAAGCCGTATCTTATCCAGAAGGAATTTAAGCTTAGAACTTGGTCAAAGTACATTCTGTAAACAAGGTGCGTATTGACCTCAAGTCAAATGACCTTATATTCCACACGCCGATAACACGATAGACATGTATAATAAATAGTTTATCGGCAGGGTATACCAATACTTCTCCAAAGTATCCATGTGTCCATCACGGGTAACCATTACTCGTAGCTGTGAGACATGCTACATTCTCTAAGAATGTGATGCATACCACATGTCGACTTATAGCATATCATCGATATCCATTCTCGATGATTATTAGTCGAGGCTATTTTGAGAGTTACGTTCTATTATTAATATCTCACTCTATTAATGACAACGTAAGCTCAAGGGATGCACATATATAAATAATTGCAAACAATCAAACAATAATTGCAAATGCCACAAATATTAATCTCATTAATAATACGAACGTGTTCAAGTACATTTTGTCCCTAATATAGATTATCTTTAGGACATACATACATTCAGTTCAGTCCTAGAAGAAAGAAGATGAGGAAGCAGCTGAGTATGTCGTGGCAGCGGCTCTGTAGGCTTGTAATGGTAAGCCAGTTACTCTAATTGAAATTTGATCTGCCACTAAGTCCTGCCTAATTAGCAAGTCTTGCAATTTATATTCTTCTGAAGGCAAAATTCATTGTGCAGATTTCCAAGCCCTTTGGAAAGCCATTGCGAGATAAGGCGATAGCAGTTGCTGGAAGAGTAGCTGTAAAGGAAGAAGGAATGGTTTTGAAAGCTTCTTGTCCAGTGTGTTTGCAAGTTATCAGCACTCCACTTGATTCTGATGTGAGAATGACAGTGGCAGTACACATGAGCTTATGGCACCCAGATGATGTTCACTTGCATTGGGAAATGATGCAAAACAAAGGAAAATCGGTTGTTCACATGCCCTCTTTCTGCTTTGGAGCTGGGATGGCTGCTGGAATTGGTGCTCTGATGGTTTTTCTTGCCAGAAGTCATGCTCAAGCATTTGGCAATAAGAGGTGAAGCTTATCTCTAATTCCGACTTGAAAGGGGTTATGATAACCTTTTTGTGTTTTGCCGCTAGTTTCTGCTTCAGTTTTGAAGAATCGCAGAATTAGGAAAGATCAAATAGATAAGAGTATTCAAGCGGCTGAATGTTACGAGTTCATATTATTGAACGACTAAGGTTATATGAAGATCCATGGGATGATAATAGTTAAAGATGTCTGAGTAGTTTTCCTATTTCTCTGTGATAGCAAGATGATGTGAATTTTTGTTCTCGATATGAGCTCCTAGTTAATATTTGTTTACTCCATCCGTTTCAATTTATGTGGCATCATTTGCACGAAATTTAAGAAATAAAGGAAGACTTTAGTGCCTACTTTTGTTGAATTTTCCTCACAATAAGTTCATCTTTAAAATTAAGTGGGACCAATAAGAGTAAAATGGAGATGTGCCATTAAATACTTGTCAAATAAGGAAAAGTGACATTTATTTTGGGGATGGACTAAAAAGGAAATTGTGTCACATAAATTGAGACGGAGAGAGTATTTATTATGAGTGGCTTTTTTTAGTTCCTTCCTTTTTTTAATGACGGTGGTATCCGGATCAGCTCGTGCACTTGCTATTTCCGCCAATACAAGTACTGATTGCCTAGTATTTTAGCTTTAGCTGGAATGGAACATGAGTCCTCATGGTTCTCCGGCTTCATTTACCATTAGACCAGACCTTTGGCTTACTTTTTAGTTCCTTCCTTTCTCATTCCTTGTTCACCGTTCGCTCGAAGTATTGAGAATTAATTAGGAAAAACACTTAAAGAGAAAAGATCACAAACTATATTGATTAAAAACTACTTATTTTTCACATAACTGCTTATTTTTTCTGAAATCGATTTTTCATGTTATATTTTACTTCTCTATAACAAATTCTACCTATAACATTAGTGACATTCATTATAGCGGTACACTCTTTGTAAAATTAGTTCTCTATAACAGTCATACTCAAATATTGTGTAATAATATTTTCTATAAAAATAAAATATTAAAATATTTCTGTTAAGCTCTTAGACAACCTCCAAGTGAAAGCTATTGAATCTACTTTTGCTAAAAGTTTGGACAAAATTTTTCGTCAATTCAAGCGTTATATTATCACTAAGAAACTAGAATTTACGAAATAACCTACAATTGCAGAAATCTTACGTAGAACTTGAAATATTTAAATTCTCAATTAATTTAAATGCATATGTTTCTTAGATTTTAATTCTTTATCGATACGGTACAACTAGTTATGGATTTATTAGTCTTTTCAATTTTTATTTAATGAGATATAAAAATCAAATGAGGTTTTAAGATAACAAGTATATTATTTTCATTTATAATATAAGAAATACGAAAAAAATAACTATTTGTTCACATGCCCTCTTTCTGCTTTGGAGCTAGGATGGCTGCTGGAATTGGTGCTCTGATGGTTATTCTTGCCAAAAGTCATGCTCAAGCATTTGCCAATAAGAGGTGAAGCTTATCTCTATTTCCGACTAAAAAGGGATTATGATGATCTTTTGTGTTTTGCCGCTAGTTTTTGCTTCAGTACTGAAGAATTATAGAATTAGGAAGATTAGATAGAATTTTCAAGTGGCTGAATGTTATGAGTTTATATTATTGAACCACTAAGGTTATATGAAGATCCATGGGATGATAGTGGTAGTTCGAGATGGCAGAGTTTTTTCTCTTTGTCTGTGATATCAAGATGATGTGAATTTTTGTTCTAGATATGTGTTCCTAGTTACTACGTATTTGTTTATTTGTTATGAGTAACTTTTTTTGTTCCTTCATATTTTTTAATGACGGTGGTGTCCGGACAAGCTCTTGTGCCTACTATCTCCACCAATTCAAGTACTCATTGCTTAGTGTTCTAGCTTTCGCTGCAATTTGAACATGAGACTTCATGGCTCTCTTACTTCGTTTACCAATAGGCTTCACCTTTTATTGTTCCTTCCTTTTTCATTTACTGTTGAGGAAGTTGTATTTTATCTAAGTTTTAAGTATTGTGTAAAAATAATATTTGCTCAAGACGGCCCTAGCTCCCTTATCAATGGAAATCCTTGGTCATTCAATTTGGTACGCTTGGATCGGCTCCTCCGATATATCGCAAATAACGACCAGATCCCAATATATTTGCGATTTCATTTAATTTCACTTAACGCCCACTATCTTAGCCATGTAAAAGCTGAAAAGGGCGACGATCACAGAAGCACTTATCAGTAGCTATCCTATAAATTTTCTCACTTCCCACTATTGTAACCATCTGAGCCAGGAAGAATCAATAAAAAATTATTTGTCTCTTGTTTTCTCAATTATTTTACTTTGATTATAGCTTTTGTTATTCTTATTACGGCCCTTTCGTTATGTTCAAATTATCAACGAACTAACACAATTTGGATTAGTTATATTGCTTTTGACCTCATCCTAAATAATTTGACTGATTGTTCTAATAAAAGAATTTTAAGCTAAACACTAAATTCCATCCCTTTTGTGTACGTGAGACCATCTTTGTTATGTTTGTGTTTATCTTTGTATCTTAATCTGTCTTATGACGATAAATAAATGTAGGAAAAAGATTTGGAGAAAATATAACTAACTATATTGATTAATATCTACTCATTTTACACAATACATCATCAATTAAAAATTATTCTTTGCTTCAAATGTCTGACCAAATTTCCAGTTAGCAGGAATAACATTATCAGATGTCGGCCATCGCTAGTTTGTACTTGAAAAGACAAACTCTGTCCTACCAACTGCTGAGAAATCTGTCAATTCTGGCCCCAATTTTGTGGCATCGGTAACCATCCAGTCTTAAATCCTTTGATTTTGACACTAACAACATTTCCAGCACCTCCCACATTGAAGATTGAACACAAGAATAAGAATCCAATTAGGATTTCCTTTGATCTCAAACTTTAGCCCTCCTTTTTTGTGGAAATTGACCCTGCTTTGTATTTGGCAACTTTCAAGAACATAGGCATTGACAGTTCAAAGTGTTCTTGTGGAGGATTGCATCAAATGTCTACAGTTTTTGTGTAATTTGGAGGGCAGAAATTGGTGGCGGTTATAGTTATTGTTGAGAATATAATCAAATATTAAAAGTGTGTTCTATCTAACAGCTTAAGCTTTTAGATCAGATGATCACACACTTCAATATGGTATCAGAGCAGGCCAAAGTTCAGGGATCGAACCTCACCGCCACCCATTATCAAAAAGAATTTCCACGTGCTTGGACCATGAAAAAAAATCAGGCCAGCACGTGAGGGGGTGTGTTGAGAATATAATCAAATATTAAAAGTGTGTTCTATCTAACAGCTTAAGCTTTTAGATCAGATTGTCACACACTTCAATAGTTATGACTGCGCTTTTATTGCACCATTGAGGAGCATTGGCACACATTATTTGAAAGCAAGCTCCACAGGTAACACCATTATTAAAGAGTATTGTGCTTAGTGCTGCTGTTTCCAGGCCATACCCTTGATGGAACAAATTTTCATAACCACAGGCTACCTCTGCAATATCCAAATTAATTTGTTACTAAATGTTAATATGTACATATGGAAAACCAAAATTAAAGTTGCAACTATTTTTATGCATAAGAGAAAATATTCACATGACACAAAATTCCAGTATATCTTTCTTTCAAAGTTCTAGCGGATGCAGCTTGTTGGTAATGAGTTCATATGAAATCAATACTTTTGGTCTGAAGTGTAAATTTATGAGTAAAAATTAATTCTGGATTAACATGAAATCAATACTTTTGGCACGAAGTGTGAATTATGAGTAAAAATCATTAAAATTGTAATAAATATATGAATTATATTTTTAATAGTTTAATAGGTTTAATGCTAAGAACCTTAAAAGTTGAACCATAGAGTTTAAAGAGAAAGTAATTTTCTACTAATTCGAGAGACTCAAACCACTAGCCTACTAGTGGGGATAAAAGGCATTTGACTAATTGAGCAAGTCTCATTCGTGGTCCTCATTTCCTGTTTAGATCATAATTTATTCCAACAACAAAAAAACTACCAAATAAGTTGGAGTCGATTATATGAATTTTATTGATCTTATTCCCATTTGAATTCATCAAATGCCTAGCAGAAATCCGAATAAAGAAGAAGGGCTACGGTAACTAGGCTAAACGTGATGTTATTTTTTTTTTGTCCGTAACATATCTCAACAACATAGCGTACCCACATATAATGAAGGTTGGTCACTTGAACAACCTTTAAAAAAAAGAGCATCTCCATATACGAAGCATATGGCGTTCACGCAGGAGAACCATCACCGTAGGTTAAACGTGATGGTAAAGTTGAACAACCTTCTTAAAAAATTTAAATCATATATATATATTAATAAATAATTCTACTAAATATATATAGGTAAAAAATATGTTATACACATATATAATAAATAAATTTCCAACCTCCTTAGCAAAATTTATAGCTTCGCCATTGTGACTCAAAACACCATGATGGAGAGAACATAGATATAAGGAATTAAGGTTACAAGTATAACTTACTCATGGTTTCGCCACCCTTCATGTCTCCATAAAATGTAGCACGGGCATTTTTCCACCCATTGCCATTCAAATCTCCTCCTACCTGTTTAGTTTCAAATGCTACAACTAAAAAAATAACAACTAAGGTGATGAAGAAAATGAAGAAACTTTGGTGTTTGGCCATTTTGGCTTTCAAAAAAAAAAATCTTTAAAACTAGTTTCAACTCTGTGGTTGATTTGCCTGGATAATACATTGCTTTGACATGATATTTACAGGCACAACCCAAGATGAAACAAAGAGGGGGGAAATTAAGATTATGAAAAAAGGGGAAATTCCATTAATGATAAGAATTATTTCTTTGATTAGGAGATAATCACTTTTGTATCATTAATGCAATAAATTAACTAATTTGCAGTAGAATGTAGATTGCTCTTATATCAGCTGGTCTTCCCAATTAGTTGTAATTTTAAGTGCATATAGTTGGCAATCTGCATCAGTTTTGATTTGCTAAAACAAATGGGGTGAGTTAATTACTTCATTTGACTTATGTTTTAATGACAAAAATAGGGTTGGTAGAAATTTTTAGTACAGTCAAACCTCTCATAATCGTCATTCGCTATAACATCATTTCATCATAACGTCTTCATTTTTTCCGAAACCGATTTTTCATGTTATATTTTACTTCTTTATAATAACAGTCACATTCATTATAGCGGTACACTCTTTGTAAATTAACTTTCTACAACATTCATACTCATATATTGTGTAATAATATTTTGTAAGAAATATATTATGTTATAAAAATAAATTATTAAAATATTTTTTTTAAGCTCTTAGACAACCTTCAAGTGAAAGCTATTGAATTCCCTTTTGCCAAAAGTTTGGACAAAATTCTTCGTCAATTCAAGCGTTATATTATCACTAATAGACTAGAGTTTACGAAACAATCTATTGTACTTATGTCAAACTTGAAATATTTAAATTCTCAATTAATTTTAAATGCATTTGTTCTTTAGAGTTTAATTCTTTATCGGTATGGAACAACTAGCTATGAATTTAATAGTAGTTTATTAGTCTTTTTAATTTTTAAGTAATGAGATAAGAAAATCAACGGAGGTTTTAAAATTAACAAATATATTATTTTCGTCTATATTATAAATAATACTGAAAAAATAATTATTTCCGTACTTTTATTTATAACAACTAAATGAGATCTAAATATTAAATGTCAATATACATATATAACAACACCTCACAATAACAACCATGAAATTTTCGGATAAATAATGTCATTATAGAGAAGTTTGATTGTAATTAGTTAGCATTATATGATGGAAGAGAATAGCTTTTCTCACTTTTTAAAAAAAATCTCGGGTCTTTAACGTAATTAATTATAAATTATCATAATCAGATCATTTATAGAGATGTGGTTACTACTAATTAAACAAAAACAAAAGAAAGAAAGAGAAGGTGTTAGCATCAAAATGTATAATTGCATAAGATTGCGAATATCAGTGAAAAAAAGAGGGTAACTTAATATTCATTTCACTTTATTATGAGGAAGAATATTTGGCTTGTCTTAATTATTTTTTTAACGAATGATTGAATGAAAAAAAGAAAAGAAAAAAAAGAATGATACATATACAATTGTGGATATGTGTAAAACATCAAAGAATTAGCATTGTAGTCATTATTTCAATGTAAAAAGTCTCTAGTACTTTATTCAACTGAGCCAAATCATGCCAATTTCTTTGTAAATGTTAATTGCCTTTAATTATACAATATGTTCATATAAATTATGAAACACTCAAAGTCAGAAACATTTTCTAGATATTCGACCTTTTTTGTCATATTGATTTAAGATAGGGGTGAGCACGCAAGGTACTCAGATACCCGATCGGAACCGACACTAACGGGTAGGTTCCGGATAGATATATTATAATAACGGGTAGGTTCCGGATAGTAAAATTAGGAACTGATCAATGTCGGGGCCGGTTCCGGCAAATAGAGACAGGGTACCCGAACCCGAAACCGATACCCGGAACCTATGAAATATTAAATATTTTTACTTTTTTAATTTCATTATTTTTTAGTTAATAAAAAAGAAAGAAAAAAAGGTCATACCACTTATGCCTCTCCCGCCTAATATGAGATTAAACACGAAACAATAATTTAGATAGAGCAAACCTGCTTGAAGATGAGATGACATCACGAAAGACCGCAGGGTTAGTTGACCTGCAAAACGAAGACGACATTCGTAGCTCTGCACCTTGCAATAATGAGGAGAAAGGATCATCTTTTCTTGTTCATGTAAATGCTGGAAACTTACTCTTGCTTTATCAACCTCTTTATGTATACTTGCGTGTTGGACATCATTTGTCTTTCTTGCTTTAACCGCAGTTGTGGAGTTTCTGTCTTTTGGTTATTCTCAATATAGTTGTTTGTGATGTTGAGCAACTAAACATTGCCTCTGTGTATCACATAAATTCCTAGTTATTTAATTTATGGTGATATTTTTGTGTTCTGTTTGATTTTCTTTTTAAAACACTTTACTGATTGATAGGAAAACGTAGAAGCCTTTGCCTTCCTCATATTTTTCTCAGTGACTTATAGGGTACCCGGGAACCTATCCGGAATCGCAGGGTTCGGTCCGGTAGGTTCCGGGTAATGATTGCTACAGATAGGTTCCGGGTAATGATTGCTACGGATAGGTTCCGGGTAGTTAATTTAGGAACCAATATTTTACTGGGTAAGGTCCCGATAGTTCAAAAAAGTTAGGGTATCCGAACCCGCTCACCCCTAATTTAAGAACATTAAATGAGTAATTATCTATCTCATGGTCAACAAGATAAGACTTAATAGAAAGATAAAGAAAATGAAAATACCAAAACTAAAGAAATGAGTAAATAAGATATCTTGGTTTATTACAATTTGAATAGAACTAAAGAAATAAAGGCAAATAGAATAATAATCTTGATGAAGATTTTCTGATAGTCAATAATGAAAAGATAAGTAATATCTATTTGTTGAAAGCATCGAGATAGGTGTTGGGGAAAAAAAGTTGTCTAATCTAATTGTTAACTTGATATGAAAAAATTGCACGGTTTGTTCTTCAAATGGCAACGTCTTTAACATTTTCCTTCAAATTGACGCTTTTTTATTCTTTAAAATCAAATTTATACCTGACAAAAAAGTTGGAGTATTTATCTCGAAGGACAAAAATTAAAGACCTTATAACAAAATAAACTTTCTCTCGATGGTTCTCTC
This sequence comes from Anisodus acutangulus, assembly GCA_029783415.1. Classification (NCBI taxonomy): domain Eukaryota; kingdom Viridiplantae; phylum Streptophyta; class Magnoliopsida; order Solanales; family Solanaceae; genus Anisodus; species Anisodus acutangulus. Next base: position 7,837,771 of record CM056506.1, on the reverse strand, counting down.
TAGGAGCACGTTGCTAACTTGCGCCCGACATGGGGAAGAGGGCTCGAGTTCCGACGGAGAAAGCTATAATCCCTGCGGCTAAGGTGCCTACACAACGAGGACAGAAGGCAACAACGGTTGAGGAGTCACAAGCTGGATCTGATTCCAACCAAACAGTAACTAGCGAAAATGAGGAAGAGAATGAAGTGGCAAATCCGGTCCCTAAATCTATTGAGAAGGAGGATTTTCCGAGTCTGATCGCACCCCAATCAATTAGTATAGCAAGAGGACATCGTCAATTGGCCAGAAATCACCAAATAACAGTATAGCTATGCAGACGCAGAAGCAAACTACTCCAATGAAGGAGCGAGTTGCAGATTGGCTCGATGCTACACAGAACTAAGGCTGGCCAGTGGGCCGGGACGGCCCGAGCCCGCCCCGACCCCGAGTTAAAAAAAAAGGTAGCGGGACTCGAACTCGGGACGGGACAATGTCTCGTCCCGCCCGTCCCGAGCCCGCCAAACCCGAGCCCGTCCCGAGCCCGTCCGAAGTCCCCCTTTGCAAATATAACAGTTGCACCAACGGTTATTTTAGATTTTGACCGTTGGGCAACGACCATTTTTGACCTCCCCTCCCCCAATCCCCCTACCCCTTAATATTTATTTTTAAGTTATTATATTTACACTTTAACCCAATTTTTCAACTATAAATAACTCATTTTTTCTTCATTTTTCTCACAAATCTTCCTACAATTTCTCTAATCTCTCAATATATCTTTCTACAAGTCTATATTGTTTACTAAATATTCAATTTTATTTATTCATTTGGGAATTGAAAGTGAAGTTAACAACTAGCTTGAGGATCTTTCCGCCAGACCCGAGCCCGTCCCACTGGCCAGGCCTGCACATATGTAATACTAGTACTAATTTAACGGAGATCCTATGTAGCTTATATTTTAACTTATTTACTTTTCAAAAAGAAGTTGAATAGGGTCTGTTTGAATACCTTGTAACAGTATGAGTCTGTTTTGGTTGATTTATGATTTATGTGCCATATTGAGGTCTAGGTCCTATCCTATATGGTGTGTGTGCTTGCTGGACAATGTTGGATAGCACAATTAGTATGACGTGGTTTGAATTCTTGCCTGAAATCATGTATATACCAGCCCTCAATATGTATTTATGTCTGGATAATCAATTAGATAAGCTTCATAATTAAGTAGTGGCAAAGCTACAACCTTTTTGTGTATGTCTGATTGTATGCTCTAAGACCTACCTATATTTTCTTGGATGGTTTGAGTGTAGTGTTAGAACATGTCTGTCTCTATCAAGACTTGTACTTAGTCTAATGTATTTTGAACCTATCTTGTCGTGAAATGATCACTTATTGATTTAGGACCCTTGTAAAAAAATCATGTTAATCATGCCATGCCTAATTTAAAGTGTCATTATGCCTAATTGTGTAGAATAAATGAGGTTCTGCATATTTATTTTAGATTTGATTGACTCCACAATTAAGGAATTGTATAAAAAATGATCATATATTTGTCTCCACTTGCCTAAGTGTCCAATGCCTAAGTGTACAATATATATTTGTCTTTACTTGCCTAAGTGTACAATGCCTTCATGACAACATATTATCTTTTATAAATTATTTATTTACATTTTTCTTATGTATATTTTCATATTTCGTCGACTAATCCTTTTCTTTTCTTTCATTTTACATGAAATGTATCGGGAGCAACGAAGAGTCTCGCTATGAGACTCATCATGATTATTGTCAAGCGAAGACCCACATCCACGTTCATTGCATCCTCCTGCCTCGGAATTTCTAAACAAATAGGGCGGGATGATATCGTCATCCGCCCTAGTCACTGCTTTTAAATTCTTTAATCCTGCTCATTTTTATTTTTATTGTAATTTAATTATTTAATTTTGTGCGGTCATCGGAACACTTAGAGTAATTAGGCATCGAATCGTTAAATTAATAAGGTAGTTTAAAATTGGAAATCCATCGCTAGTTTATTTATTTTAGGCTCGGGTAGTTTAAAATTGGAAATCCGTCGCTAGCTTATTTATTTTAGGTTCGTCACGCATGTTTAAAACTTTCAAAACAATTTGGTCATCTTTTACTCGCATTATTAATCATACAAATAATTCGATTTGTGATTTAAAATGATTTTCATATAAATCACTTTTTTTGTATTACAAATAATTTGCTTTTCTCCTTACTATCAATTGTCAAAAATAGGTATTTTATAAACAATGCCATAGAAATGCATGCTTTTATCAGAAAAAAATCAACTTTACATGTATTTTATAAATAATGTCATACAAATGCATGTTTTTATCCAAAAAATAATGTCATACAAATGAATGTCTAACCCCTTCCCTTTAGGATAATAAATAACCCTTATCCAGAATATCGTAGTTTAGCAAACCATTAATCGGAGTTCATTTTGCAGCATTTCGGTGCTCTAATTCACCGTAGAATTATTAGGTGACGACTCCTTAAGCTTTAATTAATTCAGGAATCACTAATACGTCGTGACCATGTCGAATCCCTCTTCTTCACGATGAGGGGTTAAAAATGGGTGCGACAAGTTGCACTTACGTCATATCCCGTCTAATTACCTCTCCCCGATACTTCTTCGGCTTATCTCTACCCCTCATGAACCCGTCCAGAGCCAACCTCTCATACCTCCGCACTGGGGCATCAATGTCTCCCATCTGCACATGCCTGAACCATCTCAACCTCGCTTCTCGCATCTCGTTCCCTGTGCATCATGCGAATAACACCCGTAACCTCCTCAACCTTAATGCTTCTACAATACCCGAAATTCCCGTGCCTATCAGAATGTTCCAGATCTCCTAGCACAATGTCTCTATCTTATTTTTCGTTCGAGAGTTTGTGGAAGTAAGATTGTCACCTCCGTCTAATATGTGCTTCCTTTACCAGTACTTTGTCGTCCTCGTCCTTGATGCACCTCACTTGATCTAAGTCACGGGCCCTCCTCTCCGTTGTCTTGGCTAGTTTGTACAACTTCTTATCCCCGCCTTTTTCCTCTAATTCCACATACATACGTTCGAAAGTCGTCATTTTCACTGTCGTAACCGCTAGCTTTGCCTCCTTCCTAACCATCTTATATAGTTCCTTATTCGTCTATTTCTCTACCTCATATTTGCTTTCTACCAATTTCACATACGCCGTTTTCTTCGCTTCCACCTTTTCTTGAACTTCGTCATTCCAACACCATTCCCCTCGATAACCACCCTGATATCACCATGAGACTCCTAGCACTTCTCTGACTACCTCACGAATGCAACTGGCCGTCCTGTCCCACATACCGGTCGCATCCCCACTACTCCCCCAAGCCACATTGACCATCAACCTCTCCCCCATCTCATTTGTACTAGTCATGGTCAAACTCCCCCATTTGATTCTTAACCTGTCATCCACAACCCTTCCCTTCTTCTCCAACTTGATCTCTAAATCCATCACCAAAAGCTTATGTCGGGTTGTAAGATCTTCCTCGGAATAACCTTACAGTCTTTACAAAGACATTTGTCAACATTCCTAATGAGCAAAAAATCTATCTGAGTCTAAGCCACCGAACTACGGAAAGTAACCAAGTGTTCCTCCTTCTTCAGGAATCTAGAATAAAAAAAATCGAATCTATGACCTAATTTCACAAGGCAAAGTTTCATATAAACTATGCCTATTCAGACAAAGGTACATAAAACTATGCCTTATCCGCCATAGTTATGTAGAAATAAATTATGTCGGACAAGACATAGTTTCTATGTAACTTTGCCGGACAATGCATAGTTTCTATGAAACATTGCCTTGCTAATTAGTACTACATAACTATACCGGATAAGACATAGTTTCTATGTATCTTTTTTCGAATAAACATAGTTTCTATGAAACATTGCCTTACCGAAATTGCTTTTTTCTACTCTGCTAGGGATCGAACCTAGAATCTCTGATTTTGTAGACTAGCGAATAAAGTTATTTTGACCCACAAATTTTCATTAAATGAGAAGCAAAGACAAAAATTAAAAACCAGCGATTTGAGGGGAAAAAAATTAAAGACCAGTCCATATGAAGGGAAATCTGGGGGAAAAAATAATTTTTGTCCTTCAAAATCAAACTTACGCCTAGCGGGACATAAGTTCTTTAAAAGCGTGGGGCATAACTTGTGGAATACAATGATGTGAAAATATACACAACTTTTAAAAATAAATATAATATCTTAACGATGGCTTACAAAAATAATATTTGCGTAAACTAGAGATGTTAGTAATATGTTAGTAATAGAAAGACTTTGGGCTTTCTTCCTTGAAGCCCAATTAATTAGCTAGGCCCTGGGTCGATATCCTTATAAGTATAAATATAAACCCTACTGCCATTGTTGCTATCTTACAAACCCTCGCTGAGCAGAGAGTCGCACAAGGCGCCGCCGCAAATAGAAGCAAAAAATGGAGGCAGCGAGAAATGTGAAGGATGTTTCACCCCACGAGTTCGTCAAGGCTTACGCCGCTCACCTCAAGCGCTCCGGCAAGGTCTATCTCTCTCGCAGGATGTACTTGTATATGTATACATTTTTGTGTAGTGTTGATGGGAGTTTTCCATCAGCTTTTAAATTGTGTGTTAGGTTAATGCTTCTAATTTGATCATTTATATCATTTCGTGTATGTTTCCTATGTGATTTGCTTATACTTTTTTGCTAGGATGTCCCTTTACATGTGTAGTAGAGTTGTCTAATAAATAATAACATTAACAGGCTTTCTAAAATCATGCCGAACTGTGTGTGTTAATTCCTGTTTTAGTACTTTCAAGGCTTGTTGCAAGTAAACAAGATCTTTCTGATTTGAACTTGAATCTGCTGCCGTATACACATACTCTATGTATCTATCTTGTTTGGTTACGTTAGAATATGTAGTCTGAGGTTGATAGAATGAGATTGCCTTTTATGTAAGGCAGGGGCGGATGTAAAAGGCGAGATACCAGTCCAGTAGAACCCAATAGCTTTTGCTCAATGTGTTATTGTTAAGAAATTCATTGACTGTGTTCACTTTAAATATAGAATCCAGTTATTAGCACTTAGAATTTTTAATGTTGAACCCGTACTGTTGAAATCTTAGCTCTTATTTATATAAGGGCACATTGTCTTTTATAGTCCAGAAACAAGTGTTAATACTTTATGCTCAATTTATGTGTTAAGAAATTCCTTGATTATGTACACTTTAAATCTAGAATCCAGTTATTAGCACTTGAATTTGTAATGTTGAACCCATAAAGTTGAAATCATAGCTCCTCTTATGTAAGGGCAAATATTCATTTATAGTCCAGTTATAAGTGTTTATATATTATGACCAGTCGGATCAGTTTGTGTCTGTTGTTGCTGAATATTTGTGTTGATGTGAGGTGAAAATCGAAGTGATCTTATTTGTTTGCTGCTTATCAAATTTCATATCTGTAGATGGAGCTTCCAGAGTGGACTGACATTGTCAAGACTGGAAAACTGAAAGAGCTTGCCCCATATGACCCTGATTGGTACTACATTAGGGCTGGTATGTTTTTTCTTATATCCTCACACTGAAAGAAAGGATTTTTATGTGATTCAAAATTTTGGCTTCCTGACTTCTCTTCCATCCTGTTTTGAATTTTATGGACAGCTTCTATGGCAAGAAAGATCTATTTGAGAGGAGGTATTGGTGTTGGTGGATTCCGAAGAATCTATGGTGGTAACCAGAGGAATGGAAGCCGACCACGCCATTTCTGCAAGAGCAGTGGTTCAGTTGCACGCCACATCCTTCAGCAATTGCAGACCATGAACATTGTTGACTTTGACCCCAAGGGGTATGAATTCTTTTCACAATCAAATTGCAACTTTCTTGTGTTTTGGTGTTGCTATAGGAATGTAATTCTTTTGGTTAGGAACTCCTCGGGTTGACGTCTCAATATTGAGATGTCTTTTGAGTATAATAATGTAGTTATATAATGATGTGGTAACATGTTTTTTATATATAGCCTGCTAAATAGATGTAAAGTGAAAAGGGGTCGTAAAGGAATACCTTCAAAATGAATATCAAGCATCACATTGTTTGTTTTTGATTGTGCTACTAGGTATTATGTTTCTGATACCTATAGTATTCTGATTTATATCTGTTATTTCCTTTTTACCCAGTGGAAGGAGAATCACATCCAACGGCCAAAGAGATCTTGACCAAGTTGCTGGAAGAATTACTATTGCCAATTAAGAGAGATGAAAGCAGGTGTTTTTATGAATACATGAGTTGTTTCCAACTTATAATTTAAGCTTGGACCTATAGAGATGTAGGGTATTGTTGAATCTTTTTCTGCATGTTTTACCTTTTTATTAATGTGGGATTCTTTTTGCATCAGTATGCTAGTTTTGTCCTCAATACTTTAAGATGTTACTTGGTCCGCTCTCTATCTTAGCACGTCTCCATTTTTTTGTTGTGTTTGCTTGGTGGGAAATATTCTGTAATGGAAAACATCTTTCAGAAATCGTAACTCGTACTCTATATACTGAGATGTTACCTTTTACATTTGACTTTCTTATCCTACACGTACGATTTCCATGTGCCATCAGTTTTTATATATCCATTTCAACAAGGAAAAATCGTTTATAATGGGTTTTCTTTGAGGTAAATTATTTTAGACTAAATTATATCCGATGGAAAACATTTATCCATGCCAAGTCTCCGTTTGTGATAGTTGTGAAAATTAGCTAATTTAAGTATTAAATTAAACATTCTTGTGGCAATTTCGTTCTTCCCCGGTTTGGAGCAGAAATTTCCTGTTAGCTCGGAGTTTTCTGTTTATTCAGAAATATTTTATGGATAATAAGACTGCTGCGGGGGAGTTCAATTCCGTGTTTATCTTATGACATAGTGCTACTTGTTGAATAAAGTTGCTCACCTACTGAACTGATTATGCCACTGCCTTGTTTTTATTGAAAGATAGTACATGAAGTTACAGTTTTGAAGAATATAAAGTAAGTGGCTCTCGCTACATCGGAAATATTTGAGAAGTTTCTAGCATGACGTGATTATACCCAGAGTTTAGGGCTTATTGTGTTTAAAATAGTGTTCAAAATTACCTTTCTTAAAACCAAGAACAAGAAGTTGTTTTTGAGAATCAAAGTGAGGTGGGTTAGAAGTAATAAAGGTTACTTATCCAAAGCTATAGTGGTGTGTGTCCACCTAAGTCCCTGACTACTAAAAGCTCTGCGAATGCCTATGAACTCAGTTGCTTGACAGCATATGCACGTTCAGTATTTTAATTTTAAGCGCTATATTATGTAATTTTCTAGAAGGAAATAGCTGTAATTTGTCAAGCCTTCCATCTCACATGAAATGCAAAAACTGAACAAGTGGTGTTTTCAACCTCCTTTTGGGACTGATATTGCAGTTTTTCTTATCCTTTAACAGACGACTACTAAAGATATTCATTGGTTTCAAGGGGAAATATTTGGAATAAGAGACCAAGGATCGAATCCCGTCAGCGGCAGTGTGGAGGTTTCTTCTTGAAATAAAGGAGGGCCCCTTGTGCGTAGCGTGTTACTGGTCTAACCTTTGAAATCAATTGAGTCACCATGATTTACCTCATTCACAGACCTGTCAGACCGGGGTGTGGGGGCTTCTGGGGTGGGAGATTCCACCTTTTGGAATAAGATATTGCAATCCTCTCAAACTTTCTCACTTTTGCCGCTATCTTTCAACATCGTAACACTATTTACGTGTAAGTTCTGACGTAGATGTGCATAGATCAACCAAGTCATGTCAGACAATCATACAAGGGATTGTGCACATATATCTAGTGCTACTATTAATTAGTTTTGACAAAATATATGAAGTTTTCATATGGCTGAAGTTTAAGAATTTTGTTTGAAAAATTTGTGTTTATTAAGTTTAACTTAAGACATCTCATGTTTAAAATTGTTTGAAGTGAGTAAATGAGTAAAAAAAATAAAAGTTATACGAATTAAATAGTGATATTAAAATAAAGTACCAATAAAATTCTTACTAAACTTTAAAACAATGAACTCTCTTCAGGACCCGTGCCGCAAGCAAATGTATATTCAACTTTCATATATCACGATTATCCAGACCTTCTTTTGTTAATTGAATTTATTTTTATTCCGTCAAAGCATTTTGGGTACTTGAAGATTTAGGGTGTGCTTGGTACGGTGAGTGTTTTCCAAGCATATTTGAATGATTAAAATTTTTGAAAAATATTTTTTCTTGAAAAATAAATTTATTAAAAATGATTTTTACAATGGAAGTAGGAAAAATTAAGTTACATAAGTGATATTTCAAGTTCATTGACTCTTTGCACCCAGGCTAACTCCCATCATTTGACCATCCCGCCCTCCGCCACTCCGAATCCCCGCTCCCCACCCCATTCCACCCTATAATGTTTTACTAGATTATATATAGAATAATATTTTTTGAGTTCTTAACGAACACTAAAAAATAATTAAGAAGCCCAACTTTCCAATAAAACATTTTCCTCCGTATCAAACACACCCTTAATTAAAACAAGATTGAATTTGGAGGAAAATAAACAAAATTGGCAGATGGGTACCGTGTCCTCGATGTGTTGCTTCAGTATAAATCCATAGAGCAGGGGCCCAATTCGGACATGGGCCCATTTCGGATCGACACACTCATAGAATCCATGTGTCACCCTGTCGATCTTTGGCTTCGCAAAAGAGCATAGCAGATTTGGACTTTGGCTTCGCTTTACTTTGATTCGATTCTCCATTTTCCTTCGTGGCCTAGGGTTTTGTAGCTCCGACTCTGTTAGAGGAACAAACAGAGCACCACTTTTAATTTTTTGTTAATATGGTAAGGTTGCTAACTACCAATTCGTAATATGGTTTTGCTGATTAAATTGACATATTATTCACGAACTATGATCACGTATTCACGTTACTTTCTTCGTGTTTATGTCCAAAATGAGCTTTGAGGCAACCGGTTCATTCATAATATCAGTAGAACTAATTTTTTTTGGTTTGCTATCATTTTTAAGGAATTTCGTCTGAAAATTGTTAGTATTATCTTTTCGCTACATGAATTTGTTTATCGTTCCTTTTCTGAAGCCATTTTTCTCTGATCAAACAATTAACTCGAGAAGGACGAAGATCGTTTTTGACTATCAATGGTAATGATAGTTGTGAAGTGCAATTTTGTTTCGTTTCATGTGTTTCCGTGTGCAAAAGTTAGCATATGTATATGTTTTATGTAACTTGTAATAGTCTATGCAGTATAATAGTTTTACTTTCTGGTTAATATTAGGTAAATGTATACATGTTCAGTTTTTTCCTATATCCAAATTAGGCTACTGTTGCATGAACTCAGCTAAGGTTAGTGGAATGTTTCTGGACACTGTCTCATATAAATGGTATTCTCGTCTTTTGCAGGTTATTTTTGTTTTTTGTTGTGTTGATTCAAAGGTTTAGGGCCCTTCAAGGGTCGAAGTGAATAGACAGGATTTCAAGGATGTGTTGATGTGTTGAAGCAAAGTATTATCATCTCTTGGACAAATTCGAAGTGTTGTTGGTTGGGCTTAAACTGAACAGTACGCTAATATGTTTGGCATAATTGGGGAAAAACTAAACTCGACCTAGAATACTAACGCCAGCATGGCTTTAGATTGTGGTCGAGTTAAGGAGGTGCATGATGTTGTTATTCATAGCCTAATGCTCGTCTAGGTTCGGATTTATACTAGCATACGTGTAGTTGTGTATTAAGTATGGAAATATAGAATTTTAAAATGGAAGATTATAGAGAATCAGAGTTTCCACTTCTTAGCTGGATCAGCAAAAATCTTTCTGAGATGGCAGAATCCCGTTTTTTTATTCTCTCCTGTTTTATTGCTGGTTTAGTAGGAATTTTAACTATATTTTACACAGCTTTACAGTGGAGAAGGAACATAAACGGTAGTTGGATGAAAGCCATAGCCAGGCCAAAGAGAAACCCGGAAAAAAGTAGTAAGGTCCCTGCGGCTCCTCATACTTGGGCTTTGGAAACTGTTTCTCGAGGGAAAAGTTTAAATTGCTGTGTCTGTTTAAAGTCCATTTCTCCATCTGACTCTCGGGCCGATTGTTGCTTCAGAAAGTTTTTTTAATCGTTGCAGCATATGTGGTGCAGCCGCTCATATGAGTTGCTCATCGAGTGCTCACAAAGATTGTAAATGTGTATCTATGTTTGGACACCCGCATGTGATACATCAGTGGGCAGTGAGCTGGACAGAGGTAGCTGATCAACCTGATGAATCTTATTTCTGCAGCTACTGTGAAGAGCCAAGTTCATTTCTTGGTGGGTCACCTATATGGTGTTGCTTGTGGTGTCAGTGCCTAGTTCCTGTTGATTGTCATGCCAATATGTTCAACGAAACAGGTGATATTTGTGACCCGGGCCCTTTCAGAAGGCTTATTCTATCGCCACTTTATGTCAAAGAATTTAACAGGGGCGGACTGCTGAGTTCTATCACACAAGGTGCCAATGAGATTGCATCTTCAGTGCGTGCTAGTATAATAAGTCAAAGCAAGAAATACAAACACAGTAATGAGAAAAATGGTAGTGGGATCTCTGCGGAGACAAGCAATGATGATGTTGTTGGGGACACTACTGCTGAATGCACTGCTGATACTCATCAAGTGAATGGTAACTGTAGAATAGATGAAAACTGCAATAGTGGTGTAAATAGAGAAGGTGTGGATCAGCAGCAAGACAGTGGTGTGAAAAAGATGATATCTATACCCAGCTTCAAGAGGAGTTCATCCATTAATCAAAAGGATGAATCTCAATTAATAGGGCAGAAATATGAATTGACTGATTTGCCTCTGGTTTGCCAGGCCTTTGCTAGTTTTCATAAACAAGAAAAGTGGAGCTCAACGAGGATATTCACTTAGGCAGCGGTTGAACCTTTTATTAAATCCAGTGCAGGTGAGGTTAAGTTCCTTCGCTAGTCACTGTTCTTTTAGCATCTATCTTGTGAATTCTTCTTGCTATCTGTTATCTATGTGTAGAGATGTGTCAATCAGCACAACAATTACATTTTAAAGAATGTTACTACCATAGGGTGTTAGTTGATTCTTCTGTCCTTTAAATGGCTTAGGGAGCTTGTAGTTGCTGGAAAAGATCCTACGAGTCTTGTTTTATGTGTCATCTGTTTTTTCCCCATGCTTTTCAAAGTGATTGACACATTCCCATGGACAATTATAAATTTTGTGGCACCTAATAACGTTTCCTTATTAAAGATTGACTTATCTAGACGCATAACTGAGAAATCCACTTATCTGCATAAGATATATTTTCATACTGCTAATAGTTGCAAGTCAAAGCTAACTCTTTTAATCTTGGTCTTCGGGTGAATGGAGACAGATCTCTATCAGGAGAAGGAACAAATTTGGTATTTATTATATAATTGCATTATTCCGTCTTTTGCAGTGCGGCGGGCTGCTAATTTCCGTTTTATGCGACTTGTTTATGCCTTATGAACATCATTAAAGATGCGACTTGTCTTTTCTTGTTTATATACTTTTTATGTGGTATAGCTTTTTCAGTAGATTCATGAATATTCTCCAGTGAGCCAGTGTCTTGATCTGTCATTCGCGGATATGCTACTTAGGTCTTTGAGTTGAGTTCAACAGAAGGACCGGAAGTTGGTCTGCATCTTTTCAGAAGGGTGCCGCACTTTCGGATTCTTGTCTGTGGAGGTGATGGAACTGTTGGCTGGTTTTTGGATGCCATAGATAAGCAAAACTATGTTTCTCCTCCACCGGTGGCAATACTCCCTGCTGGGACGGGAAACGATTTGGCTCGAGTTCTTTCCTGGGGAGGTGGTTTATGTTCGGTTGAGAGACAGGGTGGTCTTTGCACACTTTTGCATGATATAGAACAAGCAGCAGTAACTATCCTTGATCGATGGAAAGTTTCTATCTTAAACCAACAGGGCAAGCTGATTCAACCCCCAAAGTTGTTGAACAACTATCTTGGTATGGTGACTGATCTTCTCTAGACAGCAGATGATATATTAAACTTGCTTCACTGGCGAATGTTATGATCAGTGTGTCACTTTTCCAATTTTATTATCTATTAGTATTGTTTTCTTGCAAAATTTGATGAGTGTCGCTGTTGATGCTCCAGGGGTTGGTTGTGATGCAAAGGTTGCATTAGAAATCCATAATATGAGGGAGGAAAACCCCGAGAAGTTCTACAATCAGGTATGCAGATTATGTTCCATAAGATCATGTGAAGCATGATAATTGGGTTAGTGGATTTGGTTTGATAAAGAAATAGGTCTATAGCTTTTAATTTTTGCTTTGATAGTTGATATGACTGGTGATGAACTTTCATGTGTACCATCATAATAAAATTAGTCTTGGGTTGCGAAAATAAACATGTTAGCTGCCACGTAAACCTTAAATTATGATCTACAAGAGCATCTGAAAACGAAATTGGGTTTGTCGTTTTGTTTGACAAAGAATATGTCTGTAGCTTCAAACTTGTGCTATGACTGTAGATACTGATGATAAATCTTCACGTATCGTCTTACAACATCATGATAAAATTAGTGTTGGGTTGTGGCAAAACGAGCAAATTACAAGCTCTATGCTATGATTTCAGGGTGTTCTTAGATCCTGTTTAGGGGGTTAGGCGCCTCAATTACCTGGTAATTTCACCATATTTCTTCCTGATATTAGTCCTATGCCTCTATTGCACGCACTGCTGCTCTGGTACATCCTGGATATTTGTACTTTTTTGTTTCGGTGCAGAAGATAGAGTTTGGAAAGTAAATCCAGGTGAACTATAAGATGAAGTGAAGAGTAGCCCATCTACATTCCTTTGTTACACTAAAAAAAATGAGGATATAGCGGAAAAAGTTCAATAGCAATCCTAGTCCACCCTCCTCCATGAACATGAAATAAATTCTACACCAAGAGTATAATAGCAAGCTAAGTCCAACCATGGCCTATTTGTCTGTATACTGAGCTGGGTAGTCAAGGCCTGCACTGGCTAACACGGTTTTGAGAGTGCCTGTTTGTTATGTTGACATTTGACTGTCTATGGTGGTTTTCTGTTTTCTTTTTGTGTAGTGAACTGCATCATTTGTGTATTTGTCTTGCTTGTGGCATTTGTATGGAATTTCTTGGGCATAACTGAGAGTTATATTCCTTGTTATTGTCTTTTTATTTTATACGCATCCGTGACTGAAATTCTTTGCAACAATGCTGCAGTTCATGAACAAAGTCCTTTATGCCAGAGAAGGTGCCAGGAGTATCATGGATTGGACATTTGCGGATTTTCCATGGCAAGTTAGGGTGGAGGTTGATGGCGTTGAGATTGAAGTTCCCGAGGTGGTGTCAAAAGGCTTGAACTATCCTTGTGGAAAATACATTTGTGCTGTGAATACTTACTTTTTAATCATTTGATATCTGATTCCTTAGTTCAGCTTATATTTTTAAAAATTTCATAGTTTATAGAAGTTGCAAAAGTATTTTTCAACTCTCTGAAAATACTAAGAAATCTTCCATCATGGATAAAAGGTGTAAAAGTTTATATTGGAAATTTGGTGGATAATTTAGTATTTTCTTCTTAAAGATGTTTAGCAAGTAATCACGGTCTTGAAACCACTTCAGTAACTAAAAGATTATTTATCTTTAATGATGACTTATTTTCCGACTTGATCTCTAGGATGCAGAAGGTGGAGTAGACTTGTGGCAGAATGAATATGAACACTATGACAATTTTGATCCTCAATCCATGCATGATAAGATGCTGGTGGCTGTTAGCATTTCTGGGACGTGGCATCTTGGGAAGCTTCAGGTATATAGGGAACAATTTCAGACACCACATTAATGTGGCTAAAATACTTTTCATCGTCCTACTGTGGAAGCTGTTTTTGCTAAGGAAAAATTTCAAGCGTGTTAAAGTAGCTTCTCCTTAGGCATTTGTCTATGTTTTGTGTTCATATCCTTACTAAAGACATCCAATAATTACATCTGGTGATTCTCTGACAAGAGTTGCAGCAGATGTTTAATTGGTAAAGCACTTTTTGATGGTTATTTGTCTTTTACTTCTAATGGGGAATATGTTCCTGGTTAATACATGATGTGGCTATTTGATCTTCTGCTGCTTTTTAATTGCATTCTCTTGTTATAATAAGGTTACTGCTCTTGCAAACAGGTGGGACTTTCCAAAGCCCGGAGGCTTTCACAGGGACAATTGATCAAAATTCAACTTTTTGCTGCATTTCCTGTTCAAATAGATGGAGAACCTTGGTATCAGCAACCTTGTACATTGACAATAACACATCATGGACAGGTCAATTACACTTGCGTATTCTTCGTTTTTTTGTGGGTAGGGAGGGAGAGTGGGCTTTCTGACTGCTACAGTATCTAAAATTTGTCCATGCTGCTGAATTACAGGCCTTCATGGTGAAGAGAGCAGCAGAAGAACCTCTAGGTCATGCGGCAGCAATAATTGCCGATGTGCTTGAGAATGCCGAATCCAGTCAAGTGATTGACGCTTCACAGAAGCGGGCACTTCTTCAAGAAATGGCTATCAGACTCTCTTAGACACACACACACAGAGATACGTTAGTTTGCAGCAGTTAACCGAAAGTTTTTGTATAAAAGCCGTCTTGCCTTTGTTTTCTCCTTTTTCTTTCAGGCTCTTCCATTTGACGTGTAAAATATATGGGAATTAGAAATGCTTGTTTTTGTATACGAAGCTAGTCAGTGTTCGAGTGAAGAGGTGAGCTTTGTAAGGGCATCTTTATTAGTTTTTCGCGATTTTATTTTTGTTTCCTCAGTTTTATCGACTTATACAAAGTTCTATTTCTTCTATTTCGAATTGGTTGTTTTATTTTTATAATTTTAACAATGCGAAATTGCCGTCCCAAATATTACTTTCAAATATAACAGTAGGGAACTTATCGTGAATCGTTTTTTACTATTCTCTACGCAAAAAAAAATCTCTTTTTAAACTAAACAACGCAAAATTGATGTAGTACTCCGCATATGACTTAACAAATATCAAGCAATCTGTTTCGTAACATTCTCTTAACTTCGAGTATAGTTTAATTTTAACAATAAAATACTCAAGTTGACATTATAGTCAATTTGGCTATTTTTTAGGATAACGATCGACTTAATTTAACGATCGCAGAAACCAAGGCCAGTCACTTATTAAACTAATAGTAGCGTACCATAACAAGTATCACTAATTGAAAATTTTCCAAACGAATGGCATGCTTTTGTGAGAGGGAGGGAGTACTTTCTTAAACCCCTTTCCGATTATTCTACTTGGGTTTTTGTTCAAAATTCATTCTTTAATTGAGTTTTGACTTTCGAGTAAAAGATCAAACTATTTTGTCAAAAATGTATTTTATTCTTTTGGTAAATGTACTTTCCTTGTCATGGAAAAAGACTATCTTTTTTTTTTTACTTTTTTGAACACTTATCCAATTTATTCTACTTGGGTTTTCTTCAAAATCTATTCTTGAATTGAGTTTTGATTAAAAAAGTCAAATTTGTCAAAAATGTATTTTTTTTGGGGTAAAGGGACTATCCTTATGATTGGAAAACCAAGACTTATCTTTTTTTTTACTTTTTGAACACTTTTCCAATTTATTCTACTTGGGTTTTGTTCAAAATCAATTCTTGAATTGATTTTCGAGTAAAAAATCAAAGTACTTTGTCAACAATGTCCTTTTTCTTTTTGTGGTAAATGGACTTTCCTTGTGATGGAAACAAGACTTGTTTGCTTTTTTTAAGCCTATTTCCATTTTCTTTTACTTTTTCCCATTGTGTAATGTGATAAAAGTAATATGTAGGCAGAAAAGTTTGTTAAGAAATCTACTAAATATTTGATTGTGAATTCAATTATTATTGTATATTAAATTGAGATTATTTAGAAATGCATAAACTTTAAATTTTGGATTTGCCTCTCACCTAGGGGTGAGCATGGTACAGTAGTTGAAACTTTGGTACGGTAATTACGGTTTTCGGTTTTTAAAAATATGATACCATTACCATTCCAAATTAATTCGGTATGGTTCGGTATTTTTAAGTTTGGTTCGGTATTTTGCGATACGGTAAATCGATAACCATAGTTTATTCGATTTCGATTTCGATTTATCGTATAATCACATAATAGAAAATTCTGACCTTCGGCTATTCAAAAAATATCTCAATTATATCGTACTAACACCTTACACATGTAAAAATAATCAAAAGAAAGTATAAGCAATCCCCTTCGTAAATCATTACACAAAAAAAGCATTTCAATCAATCAAGATTAGTCAAAATTTCAGCATCTAAACAATTAATTTTGTACTAATACTAGTTTATATATTTGTTAGTATTAGAATATTAATATATATGAATTGTATATGTAACTATATACTTCGGTATGATATTCGGTATTTCGGTATGTTTTTTATAAATACCATATATTGTACCGAATACCAAACTTTTTAAAAATGCGTATCATATACCGTACTAAATATCATAATACCGAAATCACGATATAAAAAAAATCAGTTTCGATATAGTAATCGGTATCTACCGTCCCATGTCCACCCCTACTCTCACCTAAAGACTTCTTTTTTTCTTTTTTTAAGCTCCTTTCCAATTTATTCTACTTTTTTCCCATTGTAATGTGATAAAAGTAGAATGTTTATGGAAACGTCCGTTAAGAAATCTACTAAATATCTATAAATATTTAACTGTAAATTAATTATTATATATTAATAGAAACTCGTAAACTTCAAATTTTGAATTCGGCTCTCACCCAAATACTTTTTTTTTAAGCTCCTTTCTAACTTATTCTACTTTTTTCCCATTATAATGTGATAAAAGTACAATGTTTGCAGAAAAAGTTGGTAAGAGTTTTATTGCATTCATTCAATATATTGAACCTTGATATAGGTGGTGGTGAGAAACTAGTCCAAGTGTAAAGTATTACTGAGTTACTACAGGGGAAAATGAATTTCCTTATTAGTTACTGAAAGGTCCCTCTTGAAAACGTGTTGAACATTCCAAATCAGACTTTAAATCTTACATTTGGCACTTAGTTTTTGAGAGTCCATTGGCTTACACCCTTTAGTCTCTTTTTCATTATATAAAGTGGTCTTTCCAAGTCTTTGAACCATCACTGAAATTCTTTGAGTCCCTTTTATAACAACATTTGATTTCAGATTCAAGACATATATTTTCTTCTTGTGATATTTTCCTGCTCTAAAAGTTAGTTCGAAATCCTGTTGAGGTAACTTTTATTGAAGTGGTTTATAGTTCTTGTTTCTCTTTGCAGTATTTCTAGTTCAATTTTTGTATTATACTGTGTCAGTTCCTTTCTTTCTGTTCTACTTCACTTATTCTTTATTTCAGTTTCTTTGTGTATTTAGTGTTGCTTTATTTGTTTTGTATCGTAATATCATGCTGTCTTGTCTTCCTTGAATTCCTACCTTGACTACGTTTTTTTGATCCGGGTCTATCGGCAACAACCTCTCTACCCGTAGAGGTAAGGCATCCTACCTCCCAGACCCTACTTGTGGGATTACACTGCGTATGTTATTGTTGTTGTAGCTTCTTTGTGTATTTGTGCATTGCTAATAAGATCATGGCATCATTTTTGTTTTTATGTCAACTGCTGTTGGTAATATATGCCTTGATACTATCTGCAGAACCCGTTTATGCAGTAGACTTTGTGCATTTGATGATGCTTGCAAGGCTAAACTATCTGCAAAACTCCTAATTTATATCAACAACTTTGTGCATGGGATGATACTTTCTTTCATATCTTGCTATGAAAAGTGAGTCATTCCGTTTAGTACGAGATTGCTTCACACCTCGTCGGTGTTAACACCTTTGGCTTATCGAAGTTCAATTTCTAAAAGTTATTGACACGTTTTGAGCATGTAGATTCCACCCTTTTACTGGGGGTACAAAGAAAAAGAAAAGAAAAGAAAAAGATCTATGGTAGTTGGTAGAGTTCTCTTTATATCTTTAATTAGAGGATTCACATATGGAAGTCCTATTCTGGGGGCTGATTAGGACGCTGGGAGAAGATGGTGGTTGTTAATTGGACAAATAAAAGAGAGATCCTTTGGAATATGATTCCTCTGATAGATGCAATACTTTGCTTCTCATTTTACTAATGCAAGTTCAAATGTAAAGAAGACATCTAGACAACACTCATACAGCTCTTTGCTGGATATATTTCCTGTGTTCTTTACAGTCTATCCTAACTTCGGACCGCATGGAGCATTTTTGTCAGTCCTAAATCTAGTTCTTTTCCTTGTTTTCCAGGTTTCATACTGCAGGAAAAGATGGTGAAGATCTGTTGCATCGGAGCTGGATATGTCGGTGGACCAACTATGGCAGTCATTGCCCTAAAATGCCCCTCGATTGAAGTGGCTGTTGTTGATATCTCTGTTTCCAGAATCACAGCGTGGAATAGCGATCAGCTGCTTATCTATGAGCCAGGCCTTGATGATGTGGTGAAGCAATGCAGTGGAAAGAAACTTTCTTCAGCACTGAGGTGGAGAAACATGTCTCTGAAGCAGACATTATCTTTGTTTCTGTTAACACCCCAACGAAAACTCGAGGACTTGGAGCTGGGAAAGCTGCAGATCTCACATACTGGGAGAGTGCTGCTCGAATGATAGCAGATGTATCCAAGAATGATAAGATTGTTGTGGAAAAATCAACTGTTCCGGTTAAAACAGCTGAAGCAATCGAGAAAATTCTCACCCATAACAGCAAGGGAATTAACTATCAGATCCTTTCGAACCCCGAATTTCTTGCTGAGGGGACTGCAATTCAGGATCTTTTTCATCCAGACCGCGTTTTAATTGGAGGAAGAGATACCCCTGAAGGGCAAAAGGCAATCCAAACCCTCAAAGAAGTTTATGCGCATTGGGTGCCTGAAGACAGAATCATCTGCACCAATCTCTGGTCAGCTGAGCTGTCAAAGCTCGCTGCCAATGCCTTCTTGGCTCAGAGGATTTCGTCTGTTAATGCCATGTCCGCACTTTGTGAAGCTACTGGAGCTGATGTTACACAGGTGTCTAGTGCTGTTGGTAAGGACACACGAATTGGACCGAAATTCCTCAATGCCAGTGTAGGTTTTGGTGGTTCTTGTTTTCAGAAGGATATCCTCAACTTGGTTTACATATGTGAATGCAATGGCCTCCCAGAAGTTGCCAACTACTGGAAACAAGTGATCAAGGTGAATGACTACCAAAAGAATCGGTTTGTTAACCGAATGGTTGCCTCAATGTTTAACACAGTTTCTGGAAAGAAGATTGCTGTTCTTGGATTTGCCTTTAAAAAAGACACAGGTGACACCAGGGAAACTCCGGCTATTGATGTCTGCAAAGGCTTGTTGGGAGACAATGCTCACTTGAGCATATATGATCCACAGGTGAAGGGAAATATTTTATTCATAAACTCAAATCCTTGAATGTTATGAAAATAGCTAGCAACACAACTATTTATAATAGTACGAAACCTACTTTAACTCAAAACATGAAAACCTATTCCTATATAATTCTGACTATATATCCTTTTTAGACATGAATTAAAATACCAAATCCTAACCATTCTGATTTCCTACAACTTTGAATTATTTTTCCCAATAACAGGTCACTCAAGAACAAATACAAAGGGATCTCTCAATGAAAAAGTTCGACTGGGACCATCCAACTGACCTCCAGCCAATGAGCCCTGCTGGAGTGAAGCAAGTTAATGTGGTGTGGGATGCTTATGAGGCAACAAAAGACGCCCACGGTGTCTGCATTCTCACTGAGTGGGATGAGTTCAAATCGCTTGATTTCAAGAGGATTTATGATAACATGCAAAAGCCTGCATTTGTGTTTGATGGAAGGAACGTTGTTGATGAGGAGAAGCTTAGAGAAATCGGGTTCATTGTCTACTCCATTGGGAAACCTTTGGATGCATGGCTCAAGGATATGCCAGCTGTGGCATAAGAAACTTCAGAAGCACTAGAAATCATAGGAAGATCCAATTCTTTCAATTCTTTTTTTTCCAAGTCAGGCCTTAAACGACTTATTCCAATTAGTATGGTTGAGAATATGTATCTCTTTATTATTTCTCTTTCATTTTAACTTGTTGTTTTCCCAGCTCATGATATAATCACCCCTATAGTACAATAATAAAATTCACTTGGGCATAACTCTAGAATCTCACTGTTTTTGCCAACATTGGATGAAATAGAAAGAATATCTTAAGTCTCTACCAGGTGCTGGGAACTGGCAGGACTAGTCGAACATGATATGATTATCACTTAGGCATACTGAAATTACGATATGATTTTCCCAAGGCAATTTCTTTGATCCTGCTGCGTAAGGAATATTAGCATCATGCCACAACATCAATGGAACAAAGAAACCAGATATATGCATGGACAAGTCCTCAGCATGTAGATGCAACCCTTTTATTGAGGGTCAGAAAGCAAATGAAAAAGAATCTATCGAAGTTTAAAGTTAATTATATATCTATAATCAGAGTGTTCACATATGAATGCCAAATTCCTGGAGGCTGATTAGGACACTGGGAGAAGAGATATCTTTTAATTGGAAATAAAGAGAGACTCTTTGGAATATGATTCCTCTAGTATGATCCAACACTTTGCTTCTGTTTTTAGTAACACAAGTTTAAATGTAATGAGGAAATTTGTAACAGAATTCAACATTACTTTGCCGTTTACATTTCCAGAACTTCATATGCAACCTCAAACAGTACCCAAGACTGACTTGAGCTAGAACTTGTTGGAAATTAGCCTTTGGCGGGAGTTGCGACCGACCAACTTTAACGGCTTAAACACTAGTGTTACGTATGTTGGAGAATCCGGTTCTTCACACATGCATGATTTACTAAGTACGTAGATAACCGTAGGGCCAAGAATCGTCAAATTTCATTGAGAAATGAAAGAGATATTGGTTCACGAAGTGAGGTGTTTGAAGCATGGAAAGTGTGGTGTTGTGTTCAATTCTCCCTCATCGGTAGAGGAAGAAAGAATTGTTGTGTATATAAGACTCAAAATTGGTTTGGGGTTTGGGACCCCAAGGGGTATCCCATGTGTTTAAAGGAGGGAGGACCTAGATGTGCTTCGGTTCGAGGAAAGACCACACGCGCGCCGCCGCCCGCCCGTCCGGTCACGGGGTCACGGGCCTTCTGATATTATCCTTTTGGACCAGAGAACTTTTCCAGAAGTACAGTTTGATCCTAGAAGCTTCAGATGTACAGTTTGGACCAGAATTCTTTCAGATGTACAGTTCGGTCCCTAAAGTTTCAAAATGTACAGTTTGGTCCCTGAAGTTTCCAGAAATTCAGAATTTCGGCAGACAGGAACAGAAACGTCCAGCACTCAATTCAGCCATTTATTTTGGCTGAATTACTCCTCCTATAATGGCCAAATTCGTTGGTCTTTCACCATTTATTTTGGTGGCTTTACTACCTCCATAATGACCATTATTTGGCCAATAATGGCTGTTATGGGGGCAGTTAAACAGCCCTCCCTCACCTATATAAACACCCCTTACACCATTGTTGAGGTATAGAAAAAATACACTTGATATACACGAAAATATACAACCAGAAAATCAGTTCTTCCTATAGCTTCCAAGCATCATTTCTTATTCAATATTCTTCACGGTAGCTCTTGAGTTTTCTTTGCTCAATTGTTCCATTGCTGTTTTATCTTGGGAGACGAATTGTCCGAGACGTATAAAGGATACATACGGGGTAATATTGTCTTAAGGACAGAGTGCCACACTCGACTCAGCAAAAATCAAAGCAGTTTCCGGTCTTCTTGTTCAACAAATATTGTAATTTCAGTTTTGTTGTTATATTGTAATTTTCAATTTTCTAGTTGAATTGTAATTTCAATTCTTACATAAGCAGTTACTTGTAATTTCCGTTTCTTGCAAATCCTTGTAATACCCAACAGAACTTTCTCGAAACTCAAGGTCTTTGCTCGATTTCTGAGTGTTCAAGCTTGTTCAAGGATTTTATTTTGTTGGAGCTAAGGTCCAACATGCCAGAAGGTTTTCCTCTTTTGGGCGAACAAAAAGCTCACTGAAAATCTCCCAACTTGACCAAGAATTTCCAGAGAGCTTACCAATTGAGATGTACTCCTTCTGATAGAAGTGTGACAATTCTTTCTCCAAGAAGCTTAAGAGATGAAGGCACTTTAATGGTGTGTGATGTGTAGACAAGAGGAAATGGTTGGAGACCTGTGAATCTCCCAAGCTGCCACCGATTTACTTATAATTTACTTATAAGGCTTAGTCACTGGTGGTTGATTTAAGCCTTACACGTATAAGTCCCCACTAAATATTGTCCCCATTTAAGATTAATCAATCCCACAATTAATCAATTATACACACAATTAATTTCTTGATCCAATTCACTTAAATTCCGATGACTTATAAAAACTTCTTAATACTCAATGTCATAATTTAATAATATGACATTAGTCCATAACCTCTTTGGGGATATACAATTATTATTTATTAATCCCCGTCGTCACACTTGTTAAATCCTAAATTGTTTCAGGATCACATCCTTTTATATACTAATTTCCTTATTAGCATGCGTAAATATAACATAAACTTCCCGAGGTCCGGGTCTTACCTACGTTTATGTGTCAAACCACCACCCGAAAGTACGGGGTGTTAAGTAAGACTATCTTAGAAAATCCTGGATCAATAACATATTTAATCCCATCAATTGTCAATGATGTTTCAGCAATATTTGTAGCCAGGACAACCTTACGAGCCCCTTCAGGAGTGGGCTCAAATATCTTGGCTTGTAATTCTGTTGGCAGGTTTGCATATATTGGGCAAATTATCAGCTCAGCAATTTTTGTCCCCAGACCCTTTATCCGGTGCTTAATGATCTCCTCCGCTGTTTCAATCTCCTCCTGCCCAGTCAAAAAGATTAATATGTCACCATCACCCGGCGGTTACAGGATCTGAAGAGCGGTGACAACTGCTGCATCCAAATAATCGACCTCTGGAGCTTTCGTATAGTGTATCTCAACTGGAAACCGCCTTCCAGGAATTTTAAAAATTGGAGCACAGTCAAAATAATCACTGAACTTCTCTGCATCTAGAGTAGCACTTGATATTAGCAACTTCAGATCAGGCCGGAATCGAGCAATATCCTATGATAAAGAAAGTAGATTGTTAGCAACAAGAGGACCACGGGGATGCAGTTTCACACCTCATTAGCGTCGCAATTGTTGACCAAAGAGATAGATGCAAATTTGTTACACTCCATCCCAGTTCACTAATCCATAAACCCTACTAGCCACCATAAAATTATTAATCACTTGTTTGGAAACTAGGGAAGGAAAAATAACAGAAACAGTTTCTGTTGCCTGTTTCCTTTGAAAGAAAGTATGAGAATGTTGAGAAAAAATACTTGAACATCAAAGTGAGAATTTTGAGGAGCCCCATGGAAAAGCTTTTCTACGAAGAGATTTTTTTAAATAAAAATTTCCTCCACGTTTCTTTTCCTCAAGTGTAGTGACAATTGGGATGAATTCAATAACAAGACTTTTGTATAATTGTATTTACTCAAGATTCTTTGACAAACAAACAAGGAAAGAGTTTGCTATTTTGGCTGCTTCCCAGTTTCTAAACAAAGGATAACTCCCAATTATTACCACGAGTCAGCCATCATATTTAGATCTAAAAGCTACTTGATTCAAAAAAAGATTTGAAGACTAAACTAGGGAAAACTTGCCTAACCAAGCCAAACAAAATGTCCGTTGAAAGTGTTCTTTCATGTGCCTCGTCAACCATGATGACACTGGAAAGCCAGGCACTTGTTTAGAGAGATCAAAAGGCTTGAGGTTAGGTAAGGATAACAATAAGATCATTTACTACACCACAAACCTATAGCTTGCTAGGTCTGGCTCACCAAGGAATTCTCGCAGCAGCATCCCGTCAGTCATATATTTCAGAATCGTTTTCTCAGAGGTAGTCTTCAAACCAAATAGAGTAGCCAACCTGAATGTGATGGATTTAAACATTACATATTTGGTTAACTGATGTAGAGCTTGACAAAATATAGCTCCACGTTCTAAGGTACAAATATCATTTGAATAAGACAGCTCTAACATATTCACTAAAAAAGAGCGGGCATACCATCTCTAACTAATAAATGAGCAAACGTATCATCTAAAGCATACCTCATGGCCAAGTTTAACTCCCATTTCTTGAGAAACATGTGCAGCAACACTCATTGCAGCAACTCGACGAGGTTGAGTACATCCAATCTATGAGAAGTAAATATTAGTTTCAGCAACCATAGACAATATATCTGATATCATTTCTACATATTGCTAAAAAAACTGGAGATAGCATTGCCTTGAAAATAAGATAACTACCAAGTAAATCACAACTTCAAAAACTGTTTAGTTATTAAAAGAACAGGGAAATTGGCAGAGGATCTTTTTTTTTTGACATTGGTAACATTCTATATATTAACAGGTGTACTATACCAAACTGTATAGTCCCCCAATTAAAAGATATAGAAGCTTTTCTTCCTATGAAACTTCTTACACATTGTCTAAAACATCAAAAATATCTTCTGTTTGTACTAAGCATTCCCGTTTACACCAAAATTAATAAAGAGCTAGGCAATTCATCTGCAGCTTCTGAATGTTACACTGCTTGCCCTCAAAACACTAGCTGTCGTACATTACAAGATTACAGGCAGAAAAGTCCTGTCTGACCCATGTTCATCTCCTAAAAAACATGATTCCAGGATAGACAAATATTCTGCCTTCTATATTCCCCTTCTTGGGGTTGCTCGCTTGCTGCAAGGGCAATAGAGGAAACTTGTCTAGGGGGTTCATTCTACCACAACTCCTTATTGAAAAAAGGTTCATTCTACCACAACATTAGTTGGGCAGAGACAGATATTATCCTTCCATGTTCTGGCCATTGAACATGTAGGTGCATGCATTATTTTGACCGGCTGACCTTCTTTTCATTTAATACACTATGACTTACAGAAGACAACAGTGAAAAGAAAGAGAAATAAAAGAAACACGCAACAAATCCCCAAAAGTAAGATGAGCTAAAAGATCTCTAAAGGTAAAAAAACAGACATTCAAAGTGACGATCCAACTGATTTTACAAGCCACGACCATGGAGTAAGTCCTCACAGAAGCAGCGCAAGTTAAATACCATATTGCAGGATACTTGAAAAATACTCCTCATACTACAAAGGTAAAGGCCTTGAGATAAGAAACTCTTCCCGGAAAATTACCAATATAGTGACCGACAATCCAAAATATACACAGGATATATGAATGCCCTTAAAAATTCATAAAATATATGAGGAAACATTTTCAACATCTTTGACCAGAGGAAGAGAGAGAACTGTCAAGAATTGCAGAAACAAGACCCACAACCACACCTAAAATAACAGAAAACCAAACAACAAAAGCCAGAGTTCTGTATTGAGAAGTTCTCAACATTTAACATAAATAGAGGTAAGGAGGTTTTCTTCAAAAAAGATAAAGGAGGCTAATTGTACCAAAGTTCAGTTTGACATGAGATTGACAACTCTTTGCTAGCTCCAATCATGTTCCTCCTCCAAGGAAATGGGGTTTTACATGATAGCATATACTATGATTACATCCAGCATGACAACATATACTATGATTTACATCCACCATGGGAAGAATTCTACTATCTCCCTCAAGTGTTTAGCATAGCTAGAAAGGAAGCAACAAAACATATATTCTCTTCTTCCATTTTATTAAGGATATATAATTATATGTGGAGGCGGTAGCTGATAAGAGGATTGTTTACTGAAGAATCTTGTTACAAGCTTTTGGTGGAAACCAGTGCAAATGGTCCGTGACATTGGAAAGTTTTCAGGAAGAGTAAAGCTCCTCTAAACTACATGCTTACATGAAGGATAATCTGCAAGGGGGGATTATACCTTGCTTGCAGTAGATGTTATCAACCTCTTTTTCTGCATTGTCCTCCAGTCGGTCTAATCTGGAGAGAATTCCTTGATATTTTTACAGTACAGACGGGTATCACAAGGACCTTAGATGACGCTATAAATAGAGGAGCTTTCTGGAGAAAACCTTTGTGTACTCTGGGCGGTCGGGAGAGAGAAACAATAGAGCCTTTGAAGGGACCATACTCCAAAAATAAATCAAAAATGGCAACAACAAAAAACATACACCTCCAAATGTGAGTCTATATTAAATTATTTTCCCACGTTACCCGTTAAATCTAATATTTAGCATTTATCAATTATTTGACAAAGTTCAGACAAGACATGTTTACTTTTGACAAACTTAAAGGATTAAAATCTCTCATAAATATATTGAAGAGACCACTTTGAATCTATCCCAAACATAAGAGATCGTCTTTTTATTATTTTATCTATATTTTATCAAAGATATTTTTAAAAAGTATTTTGAAGAGTAGCTACACACATATAAAAATTTGTCGTGCATCATATATCAACATCCGTCATAAATCATGGTATCGACGTCAAGTGACCTCATTGCATCAATATATTATATCTTATTGCATTAACATCGAGTGTGTTATTGTATCCCCATTAGAGTTGAATATTTAATATAATGTCTTGCTAACTACTCTACACCAATATTACCACGTATGCTCAAAGTTACGCTATTGGTTACTCATATCGCAATACATGTTGAGCAACCTTTACAAATACAAAGTGTATTGATAAATCAAATTAGAGATACATAATTATATATTATATTACTTATATTCATGATTCGCCAAGCTTACATGGGGCTTATAATGATGCACTCATATGGAGTTGCCTATTGAACGTGTGGTATCCCAAAATAATTTTGTTGCCTATTGTTTAAACATTAAACTAGAGTGCCTGATATATTGCCCGTAACTATACCAGGGTGAAGTATGATAGTTGTGATGTCTAGTACTATGTCAGAGTTCTACTTATCGAATCGAACATTGCCTGCCATTTTAGACCATATTATTAGTTATTATGATATTTTATAGTTAATAATGTAAAAAGTTACAGAGTAATATCGCAACAGAAAGCAAACTGGCCTCCGACCCAATTTACGGAATTGTCGACGGCGTTGGCTTTCCAACTCTGATGGTTTTCTAAGCACTCAAATTTCACTCAAAGTGGTATGACGTACATAAGGATAATTTGTGCTTAGGAACCTTTAACCATATCTGTCAAATTTATAATGTTCTCCCGTCAAAAACATTTTATAGCAGTTACAAAAAGTGGAGCAGTTTACGGGCAATTCAAGATTTAAAACCATGGCATCTTTTCATTACAAGAGAAGAGAGTTTCAACTGGTGACATAGTAGTTACACTATGAAGTAATTACGGACCAACAATTTGTGGGATAGAAACACTGTTTTCGATAGATCATTGGTTCAATGACGCAGTATCAAAAACAGGTTAGACGGGAGGAAAAAACAAAGTTTCAAGATAAACATAACAAATAAAACAAATATGTAACAAATAAACTTGAAGTAAAAGATTCTATACAAGTACTATAATACTACTAATATGGAGATGATAGGAGAGGAGACTAGCCCCTTGTCTGGATCATTCTTTGATTCAAATCATCGTTCCCTCCCACAAATAGGTGCTACATCACATAAATTAATTATTATAACAGTCGGCTATCTACTAACATTCTATTTCAATTCTTGACTTTCGAACCTTTCTATCTAGGGTAATGTCCTCAGTTATATGGAGGTGTGTCATGTCTTGCCAAATCACCTCCCCCAGTTCTTTTTCGGCCTACCTCTACCTCTCATAACTCATTATAGCAAATCTCTCGCACCTCCTCACTGGTGCATTCACACACCTTCTCTCCATGTGCCCGAACCATCTCAGCATAACTTGCCTCATCTTGTCCTCCACGGGCCACCCACCTTGCTCCGTATGACATCGTTTCTAATCACATCTCTCGTAGTATGTCCACACATCCATCTGAATATCCTCATATCCGCTATCTTCATCTTCTGAATATGTGTTCTCTTAACTGACCAACATTCTGCTTCATACAACAAAGTAAGTCTAATCCCGTAAACGAAACATAATACATGAATTTTGGCGATAGTTTCTCTAGCAGCGAGTAGTAGCTTCCATGTATCACAATGCACTATGCCTGTAAACTTTAGCCCATATTACTTAGTGAATAAACTCAATATTTACTCTAGATTCATACTTTAGTGATATTTCTCAAAATAATTGAACGTGTACATAATAACAAATATGAGAAATATTATATAAAATAGAATTTCAACAATATTCATTTTTACAACAAAATTTACATAATAGAACCAAGTCTCATTGTGACCACATGATTCTTAATTTTTTGTGGTAGCATGCAATGACAGAGCTAAAATTTTCACTAATTAGATTCAAATATGCAGAAGTAAACATATAAAGAAGTTAAGGGATTCAATATCCACTATACATACATAAAACATAATTTTGACCTTGTACATCTGACGAGGGGGTTCGGATAAACCCTCCTGTTCATACATGGCTTCGCCCGTGGTGGCATGCCTTTAGTTAAAGGATCAACTAACATCAATTAAGTGAAAACGTGTTCAATGACCACTTTCTTATCTTTATTACGTTCTCTTATGGCTAAATACTTGATATCCACGTGCTTGCTTCGACTCTCACTTTTGTTATTCTTAGCCACAAAGACAACAACTGAATTGTCACAATATAATCTTAATGATTTAGCGATAGAGTTCGACAATTATAACCTCGTGAATGAAACTCTTCAACCAACAAGAACTCATTTTTTTCAATATTAAGGACCTATTTAGCCATGAGATTTTTTCCGGATATTTTCCCACGTTAGTTGAAAATCAACGTATGGTCATAAAAATTCCAAATACGACTTAAATTTATATTTGGAATTTCAAAAACATCTAAAATGTTATTTTCACCTTTTACACTTTCAACACATTCAAACAACCAAATATTTTTGGGAAAAGAGTCAAATATACCAATGTACTTTATTTTATTAGCTAACTTTACATTTTTTAGCGATTGTCAATAAATATACCCTGACATAATCAAACTTCACACTTATACCACTATTTGGATGAACCACAAATTATCTTAAATTATCCGATTTTAAAAAAATTACCCATTAAAAGGGAAAGAATCAAAAACACACCCAAGTCATCATAACCAAAATAGAATCCAGACCCCACCTCAAGCCATAACCTCAAAAGCAAACGCGCTTTTAGTTCAAAAGTCATCGCCATTTCTCCTTCTCTCTGCGGTCGACTTCATCGCCTTCGACGCCTTTCTCCGAACAAGTCGGAGACCTTTGCGTCTTATTTATCGGCCCAACTTTTCCGATAACTCTAAATTCTCTCGCGAAAAAATCCGGCATCATTTTTAATCTCATTTCCAGAGAGTGGTGTGTTTATAGCCAGGCCAGCATCATCGATAATGGGGTGCCGAAGCAGCAAAGCCGTTGATGCTGGCACAATTTCGCGATGGCGTTCTACTGGCATCATTGCTTTACGCGACTCCAAATTGAAGGCATTTCCCTTTCTTCTTCTTCTTTTTTCTGTAATATTTGAAGAAATTTAATTAGATATCTATAGCTGACTTCTCACTTTTTTTATTGCGTTTTTTCTTTCTTCTGATTACACAGTTATACCTTATTTTTATTGCAATTGCATAATGTTTATGTCATGATAATATCCATGACCAATGCGTCGCTTCGCGTCTCGTTTAACTATTTCTGGAAAATACGGTTTTGGAGTTCCAATCCATTGTATTCTCATGTTTGTTTGATTAGCTTTTGTTTCTTCTGTTTGATACCTTTTATTATCTGCACCTTTCTCAATTTACATGAGAATCTTTCCATTTCCGGTCGTGCCAAAAATGTTTAGCACTATTTCATTATTAATATTATTCTATTCAAATTTACATTTTCAATTCAAAATTCATTATACTATTCAAAATTTAAACTCAGAAGTGATGACATCTTAACTTTCCTATCGAGTCAACAACAATAACATAACTAGTGTAATCCCACAAGTGTGGTCTGGGGAGGGTAAAATACGCATAACTTACCCCTACCTTGGGAGTTAGAGAGATTGTTTTTGATAGACCCTCGGCGCAATGAAAAGCAAACACAAACAATCGAACAACAAAATAACAAAAGTAAAGAAACTTTCCTATTGAGTCAAATACCATAATATACAGTGTTTTTAATGAGTATCCTAGTGTAAGGTATAACTGAGTTTTATGAACATTTTTCGGGAGTATAAAGCTTAATATTGCTAGGTATGTTAAAGCTTAACACAGAGCTTGGACGATATAGGGAGGAGCTTGTAGCTTTCATACCAAGAATTTGCTTCAACTTCACCATTATAGCAAAATATAATAAAACATCTTTATAGAGGAGAGATTTTCCTGTGCAGATCTTTTTGTAGTTGTCTGATTCGCAAGGTTGTTAACGTGAACAGATGCATTTTGTGGGAAGTAGAGGCAGGATAGTAATTAACTACTCTCTCCACCCCCTTCAAAACAAATCATTATCCATGGAGTTAGGTTTGCATGTTTGTTGGTTTTGATGGATGGTGCTTACCGTGATTAAATGCTAAAACAGTTAAATAATCAACATTTTCCTGACTAGCCTTTGTGTGAACAGACATTTCCTGATGGAGTTTTTGACCTGGAAAGATCTGTACGTACCCTCGACTTAACACACAATAAACTGGGTATTGCTCTTCATCTTCTTGAGTTCTTGGTTCGCATATTTTTTATCACTTTAGAGTATAAAGACAATTTCTACTAGAAGAGTGTTTTTGTATACTTATCTTATTTTCCTAATTGTTTTCCTGGAAGCTAATTCTCACTCATCTGTTGTGACAGTTGAAATTCCTATGGAGATCAACAAACTAAGTAACTTACAACGTCTTGTAAGTATGACACCCTACTCCCTCCCTTTTGTCCGTTTGTTTCTTCTGATGTATATTAGTGTGTAAGAGACCTCATTACAAAAAAAAAAGGTATTCCTTTTGGAAAGAAAATTATACTGTTGGTGTCACATCATATTATAAATGGTAGATGTGAAGAAGGTATCAACTTGTATACTTGAATCCAAAATGCATATAAAACTAATGCAAATGTTTTATAGAGCAGAAATGGGGCAAACAATAAGAGCATTATTTGATTTTGTTCTCGTTTTTCCTTTTTTCTGATCTTTATTGAAGAAAATTTACTAGGGTAAAAAAAAAAGTTTCAGCTGAAGACAATGTCAACAGAGGTAGAAGAAAAACAATTGTTCATTCTGTCATAAAGACGTCGATAAGTGGGATCCCATGAATACTCATGTTGAGCAAATATGATGGAAAAATAATCCTTCCTGAAATGAAAGCAACTTAACATGAGCTCCTGTAAAGGGAACAGGGATGAAGAGAGCAATATACCTGAAAATGTAACTGTAGGAACCAGAATATACCCTATAGTTCTCTGTGTTTATTCTTGATCGGGACCCAAGGAGGGTGGGTTAAACTTTAAAGGGAAAAAGACACGCAAAAATGTTTGTTAAAGGGGAAGAAAACTTTTGTTGATTCCTTGATTGGGCCACTCCTAAATCTTGCAGCATAGATTTTGATAATAAGAAAGTATAACTTGGACATTGTTTTACCAGTGAGAAAGTAAATTATGATGAGAAATTATCAAAATCTGTTCTCAAGGCGGATCATATTGAGGTATGCAATATGTTTGCTGATGAAGTGTCTTTGGTTTCTCAATATAGCTGGACAGTTATTCAATCTCTGTATTTGCTTGGTTAAACGATGATAAAATTTTTATGTCAAGAATAGAAGATGCAGCATGCCATTTGTGGTTATATAGTTTCTCTCTTTTCCGCTCAACACCCTGGAATTTATTGTATGATATTTAAGCAAAGCCTTGGTTTTCCATCAGAGTTTATTGTTAGGTGGTGGTTGTACCTGGTAGTTTGTTCCATTAGAAGCATGTTAACACATCAATTAAGGTGTAATCTTGAGTATATAAACATAGAATAAATCTTCTACTGGCCTGGCCTGTTACTTTTCTTGTTGACTTTTATCTGAGAATTTTTCTTGTTTATTACTCGTTAATGATATCACTAGGTCTATTCGTGTATTAATGGTAGATATATTTCTAAAGTTTATTATTGATACTAAGAGCAAAATCTCCAATTATCTTTATTCAGATTTTAGCTAATAACGTTATTGAGCGCCTTCCCATGAATCTGGGATTGCTTCAGTCTTTGAAAGTGGCAACACTTGATGGGAATCGGATCACAAACTTGCCTGATGAATGTAAGTCTTGATATGTTAGATCACTCATGTTAAGTGGACCTTTTTTCTTATATAAGACCGTGCTCTCTGTTCTAACTAAAGAAACTTCCTGTGTTCAGTGGGGCAGTTGGTGAAACTTGAGCGTCTGTCTGTCTCAGCAAATATGTTGACGAGCTTGCCTGACACAATTGGGAGCTTGCGGAGTGTGAGTGATTCATTACACTCTATATGTTAACTGCTTTCTCAGTTCTATTTAATGTTTCAATAAAGGTTTTACTCCTACATTGTTTTATTGTTCGTTAAAATATTTTTACTGTAAAGGTATTAGCTGACTAAAGAATTATTTAAGTTTTGATCTTGCCAATGCCTTTGATTGGAGAATTGGTCTGTAAATTGATATCCAGGATTATTTTGCTTGAGACACAGGTTTCTGCTGATGCATGTTCTTAGGAAAGAAACCACAATTTATTTCTCAAGTTGTGCTATTAAGCCACCTTATTGTTACATTTGTTTAGTTGCTATACCTCTTGCTTAATATTTTAATTTGTTTCCTGTTATCTTTTCGTTGTCACTGTTAAACAGAGTAAGTACTGTGTCGACTTGCAGTTGTAAGTTCAAATTATTGTGGTTGTCTTGGGGGCTCTGAATCAAGTTCACTGGTTCCATTGACTCTGGAACTGTTTTTACAATTGCACACATTGTTATTAAAAGATTCTCAGCTACTTATGAGTTCTAGTATTCTAGATGATGTTGTTTCTCTCTGTCTGTGGGTGTGACTGTCGTACTGCTTAGACTGACGTTTTCACAGTTCCTTTTCACTGTTTGAGCTGTAGAATTGATAATATTTTTGGGCAATGCAGTTGGTTTTGTTGAATGTTTCAAACAACAAGTTAAAGTTTCTTCCTGAATCAATTGGAAGTTGCTTCTCTTTGGAAGAACTGCAAGCAAATGGTATCTTCATATTTAGCTCATCATTCTTCTGATTCTTGAAGTCTCTCCTTTTCCTTTGGTCTCATGGGTACCGGAGCTTTGTATGCATATCAAATTGAACTTTAGCAACTCTTATCTGTCTTACATGTGGGAGGACAAGTCTTTGTAGAATACATTTTGAGTTGATATCCAGTGTCATTTTCTCCTTTTCTCCTTTTTTTCTCAGATTCACAGTTAGTACTTTTACTGCTTTCTCCTAAACCTCATGATTGGAAGTTTCTGACACAGATAACTCCATTGAAGAGCTTCCTGGTTCAATTTGCAATCTCATTCAACTAAAATCACTCTGTTTGAATAATAATAATCTCAATCAGGTAATATCCAAACTTTCCTCTGTCTATGTCTGTCTCTTTCTCTCTCACACACACATGAACATATGCAAAAACATGGCAAGCATAAGTAGATCTCAAGTTGTATTTTGTCTGTCTCATGTAATGTACCTAAAAGCTACATTCACTTTGTTAGACTGAAATTTTCTACACACGCACACACACATAAAAAAGGTATTCAGCAGACTTTTATATAAATATGTTATATAGCTCTTCATCAACCATAAGACGTATGGAAAAGCTTTTCCTTTAATGGAGAAGAAGCTTTACATAGGGATACTAGTATTGAAACATCCTCATGTGATTGACTAGAGATATGATGTCGTGCCAAATACAGATATTTGCAAAGTAATCCATATTTGAGGTCATCTGTTTACACTTCTAAGTTGTTTCTTGTCTTTAATGCATTATCATCCTGGAGTTCACACTTCTCCTAGCTTATGTGCTTTTACAGGCATAGTTTAGCTATTGATTTGTTGGTTCTCATTTTCTCAGATGCCCCTAAATCTATTAAAAGAATGCAAGAGCTTGCAGAACATAGCCCTACATGGCAATCCCATCACCATGGACCAATTTCAACAAGTAAGTCACTATTGAGATCACTTCCATGCATTCTGAAAAAGTCACTTATGGAGATCTCCGACTGAACTGTTTTCCTTTCAGATAGAAGGATTTCAAGAATTTGAAACCAGGCGTAAAATGAAGTTCGACAAACAAATTGATTCAAATGTGATAATTAGTTCTAAAGGGCTTGATGAGGGTGTTGATTTGTAATACCAATGCTGCCGTAATTTTTGTAAGGCTTTCCACTCTATCTTATTGATTTTGTTTTTATATCTTTACTTCCTATTCTGGTTTTGAAAAAAGGGAACTTCTTCAATACCATACGGTTATGGAGTAGCCACATTTCACAAAAAAGTTGGCATCTGCTTGTAATGTCAGCATTGATCCTACCTCCCTATCTTATTGCCTCTGTTATCATTTACGCCCTAGCAATATAGCTTGTAGGATAGTTGTAGGCTTAGCTCTGCCACTGTGGAAAACATGTTCAATCTAAAAGAAAGAGTAAGACATAATTGCTTGCAGACAGTGTCCTTTGCAACATGATTCTGTTGTCTGGCAAGTTTCTGAGCTTGATACCCAGGTCTACCAGTTAATTTTGATTGCCAAATTAGTTTCAACAGAGTATGATGAAATGCTAGATTAGGTGATGCATATGATTAACTGCTGGCCAACTTTGTTTGTTGCAGTTGAGTGGAAATTGGAGGCGTTGAAATTGTTCGACTTCGATGAACCGCTATTACTGCTGACTGCCAAGAATATGCTCAGGCCTTTCTACAGTTCTTCATGGAATTGTTAACTTTGTCAAACTGGGCAATGTATTTATGTGAGTTGGAGTAATTGTAAATGGTCTGTATCTCAAGTGTTCCAATCACTTGTTTCTTTTTGCTTTTTGTAAAGCTATGTATATATTTACTTAAACCTGGTTATAGGTGCAACCTTTTGGAACACAAATAATACATCAGCTTTTACAACATGTGCATGAGTATCTACGAAACTCCACTGTTATTTTTCAAAAATATAATACTAGGAACATTGGTGTGATCTCATGCAAATGCCTAGAGTGTTGCTGTAATGTGTAAACTGTAAGGGCATGACTCAATTTTATGAAAGAAAAAAAAGGAACTAACTCGTGTGAGCTAGAAATGACGGAAAATATCCACGGTTTCGCCCAGTCGCCCACGGAAAATGTCTATGTTAACGCCCACTGAAAATAAAACTATCCCAGAATTCTTTGCATTATGCACATTTTGTATATTCTAACCCATCATTACATGCTATGACTTGCATCTCAATCTTTTAATTTTATTACAAAAAACTATCAGGGTTTTGATTCAGATATAAATACGACCAAACTCAAATACCAAAATCAAAAGTAATGTTGCATCTTCGATCATATAATCCCTAATTTAATCGAACTTTGCCTTCTATTCATTAAAAAACTAGACAAAAAGGGAGGGAAACAACAAGCAAGAAGTGTAATTTAGGGCCAGCAAAAATCCTTTTGATCTTATTATGTTTCGCAAATATTCACGATCATGTCAAAGTCTCGATTTCAGTAATTTTATAGAAAGAATTTCTTTTAAAAATAAAATCAAAGAATAAAAGATAAAAGATCCTGTACATCTTTAAATAGTGAACATGAGAAAATTTCACAAGAGAAAAGGACAAGGATATAGTTAGTAATTTTAATCATATTTCACCATATCTCTTTCCACACAAATAATAAATACTAATAAAAAAATATAAAATGTTATAAAATGATAGCAATAGCAATATAAGAAAAGAGAGGTAGACAAAGAAATAGAGAGGAGGAGGGGACTTTCTTATTTCAAATGTATATTCCACTTCCTTCAAAGGTGAATTAACATTTCAATTTATAGGATGAAACCACCAATGGAGGTTACAAATATTAAGTGACCAAATCAATATGTACATGTAACCACCCAATGAATATTACAGTTATTAAGTGCCCAAATTAATAGGCACATGTAACATACAAAAGGTTAGTGAATGTGTGTGGACATCCATACAAAGGATATGTATTTCATAACACTCCCCCTAGGATGTCTATAGATAATGTGCCTCGTTAAAATTTTATTAGAAAAAAACTCAGTGGGGAAAATTCTAGTGAAGAAAATAGAGTACACATTTCTAATAATACATATTTTGGTTGCCTCATTTAAAACCTTACAAGAAAAATCCAGTGGAACAAAACCTTATATGGAAAAAAGAGTACAACACATATTAACTCCCCCTGATAAGAACTTCAGTCCAAATGCTTGAGTCTTCGTATTCCAATCTTGTGCATCATCTCCTTGAAAGTTGTAGTTGGTAGAGACTTAGTGAACAAATCAGTCATATTGTCACTTGAATGAA
This sequence comes from Anisodus acutangulus, assembly GCA_029783415.1. Classification (NCBI taxonomy): domain Eukaryota; kingdom Viridiplantae; phylum Streptophyta; class Magnoliopsida; order Solanales; family Solanaceae; genus Anisodus; species Anisodus acutangulus. Next base: position 7,801,121 of record CM056506.1, on the reverse strand, counting down.
TCTGTTGCACGTTGATATCACCATTCTTTTGAACCTCATGTGTGAAGAACAACTTTGATGAAATGTGCTTTTGTCATATCTCCTTTTCTAAACCCTCCCTTCAATTGAGCAATGCATGATGCATTATCTTCATATAAGGTTGTGGGTATTTCAAACCACATTTACTTTCAAGCGATTCAAATAGTCATAACATCAATTGGACTTATTGATATTTCTTCATTTTTTTGAGTTTGCGGCTCATTGATTTCTTCAAGAATATCAGGATTGATCAAATCTTGCATTTCTTTAGTATCATCTTGGCCATTTATTTTTATTTTTCTAGGATTCCGATCCTTAGAACTCAATGGTCTATCACGCTTCAGGCGTGCTTTTGGACTCATTTGCTATGACACTAGTAGATGGTCCTACAGGGATATCAATCTGAATTGAGACATTCTCTGCAGGGATATGTGATTCGGTAATCCTTTTCAAATCTGTGAATGCATCTTACATTTGATTTGCTATTTTCTGCAAGTGACTAATCTTTTGGACCTCTTGCTCACTACACGTAGATCGAGATGAGACGATGATAGATTTTTTCACAAAATTTCCTTTTTTATTTCATTACTCTCTCCCCCTGATTTTGGAAAAAATCTCTCACCAAATCGACAATATGCAATTGATCTTATTTCAGTATCTCCGTGTAAGGAATAAATTATATCATGCTCATAGTTATATCAAGATAAATAAATGTATCAATTGAACAAATATATGGTACTTCAGGACCAATCTAATTTTCTTATTTCAACTTCTTTTAGCAGGTAGTCTATTGCTTTTTGAAAACTCGTCAAAATCTCCAATCACATTTAAGTCAGCAACTTGCACAGCCTTATGAAAGATTTTGAATATCGTAAAGAAAAGGGTAAACAGAGTCATATTTGTACCCTTCATCAAAAAATATTTATTAAGGTGATTTCAGTACATCAACCTTAGTTCATTTAATCCATTTATGGATTACAAACAAGTTTTTCAATAACTTGTCTATGCTTCATGCATTTTGAATCCTTAAAAAAATCATATAATTTTATCACTTGAGCCATGCAGACTGAGACAATTTTCATTTAGTATTTAATTTACATGATATCTTCTCATGTCAGGATTGCATGTCCAGTATTTACTAGGAGTGGCCAGTGGGCCGGGCTCGGGTCTGGCGGGCCGGGTCTGGCGGGGTCGGGGAGGGACGGGAGAAGGGGCGGGGTCGGGTCTGGCGGGCTCTGACGGGGTCGGGTCTGGCGGGACTGGAGCAAGTCCCGTCCCGATCCCAATCCCGTCGGTATCGGATCGGGTCTAAAAACGTAAATATTGTTGATATTCATGCGCGAATTTAAATACATCTCTCTTAACAGTTGATCTAGGAAAACCGTTAAAAGCAGGATTATATATATCTCTAATGTAATGAATAAAACCGGGAGATGAAGGAAATGAAAAAGGCAAACCCTCCACATCAACTAATTTTGATATTGCTTCCCTATCTCTATGTTTATTGTATTTAGAGCCTACAATTCCCCCCGTCATAGGGTTAATTTGACCATGTACTTGGTTCGGGACAATATCAGTATGTGAACCTTGTCCCGATGGAGCGGGCGCTTATGCACCCGGTTTTGAAGCCTGGTATTGGGCATACCTAGGTGGATGAGCACTTACTACGTGTCTAATTAAACCCCCATCCCACCGTGACCTTTTCAGCTTTTAAATTTTAAAACATTTTTACAAATTTTACATATGGCTACTTGATTCTCTACGTCCCTATCAAAAATGTCCATGCATCCGATTTTAATGGTCGTTTCTTTGGACCTCGTCTCATACTAGGGGAATAGGAGGTATTTGGTTGAAGGTGCACTAGTGGGTGTGTTGTCATCAACATTAGTGGGTATATCATCTAGATCATCGTCTAAATTAAAGTCTTCTTGAGTTCCAGAAAATAGCTCCTGGTCTAAATCTAATGGTATTGTAGGAAAATGTTGAGTATCAACAAAATCATCCTGTGTAGGAATAAGATGACTAGAAGAAGTACCCTTGCCCTGGTTGTCCCTACTAGAAGAAGCACCCTTACCCTTACCCTTAAACACACCTTTTAATCCTTCCATTTTAATTATGATAATAAATAAATAAATAATTAAAGACAATAAAATTAAGTGATCTAAATAAAATAAACAGACAATAATAATTTAATGAAGGAACGAATGTACCAAACGCCGACGTGTAATCGAGAGGTTGAAAATTGAAACTTTGCTCGATGGAAGATCCTCAAGCTAGTTGCCAACTTCACTACCAATTCCCAAATGAATAAATAAAATTGAATATTTAGCAAACAATGTAGACTTGTAGAGAGAGATATTGAGAAATTAGAGAGATTGTAGGAAGATTTGTGAGAAAGATGAAGAGAAAATGAGTTATTTATAGGTGGAAAATTGGGTTAAAGTGTAAATATAATAACTTATGGGTTAAAAATAAATATTAAGGGGTAGGGGGTAGGGGGGGCCTAAAATGGCCGTTGGCCAACGGCCATAATCTAAAATGGTCGTTGGTGCAACAACCATTTTTGCAAAGGGGGGAAAAGGGCGGGGTCGGGTCTCGCGTGCCTGGGGCGGGCTCGGGTCTCGCGGGACGAGACATCGTCCCGTCCCGAGTTCGAGTTCCGCCCCCGTTATTTATTTATTTATTTATTTTGGCGGGGTCGGGCTGTCCCGGCCCACTGGCCAGCCCTAGTATTTACCAAGATGTATCTACTTGGTAATTATTCCTACATCAATATGCTTTAAGAGATGTAGAATTCATATCCTCATAATATTATACAATATTGCGCACTATATTGTATCAAATATATCGTCGACGAGATATCATTTTGTAACTGTTTGCAATTAGACACAACTTACTGAGATCTTATCACTTCATTATTTTTTCAGGTACTTGAACCTCGTACGAGGTTTTATGAAGTGTTATGTTGTAGGTTCTTCAAGAGCACATTGCCTCCCTATTATGATCATTTTGATCGTTTGCTCCTCTCACTTTTCAAGTATTATTGCGTTTGAAACCAATTTGTCTACCATGCTTCACGCATGTGGTAAACCCTGTCCTTCAGGGACATTTATGAGCAGTTTGCAGCTGAAATATGAAATAGTTGGGTCAAAAAATGCTTCTAGCATTGGACTTGAATTATCGTTTGAACGATGATCATACTGGTGATAATTCATAATATATTTCTTAGTTGTTTATTCTCTCTACCCTTATGTTAGAAAAACTAATATACATTTTCACCTTTTTTGGGAAATCCATCTGTGTGCATCGTGGTAGATTCATTAATCATATACCGCACAATAAAACTATTAGATGAAAACATTTGGTTCCTGACCTTGAACCAATTATGAGGGGAGAATTTATCATAATTTATTAGTATGAAGCATACAAACGTCGTTGTATGCAATATAACATATTTCATATCAACACATGAAGCTTTGTTCTCATTCGCAATGGTTTAGCTATTTATCGGAGGCATTCAACGCTAAACCAGCTTGAATATAAACCAACATTAACTAGATGAATTATCTTGATTACATAATCTGAAATTGTGCTTTCAACTCAATTATTTTGAGCAAGCAATTTTGCATATGTCAAACTGCGGGTTGATAATAAACGTACATGTGACCGTCTTATAGATGCATCTATTTAAGACATCACATAACATGTGAACGAACCCTTATTCATCTTTTATATTTTTCAGAATTTAGAAAATTCAATCCCAACATTAGTCAGTATAATCAACTTATCATGAGAACAAACAAATTAATTCCTGAAGAATCTTCTAGTTCTTCAATATATTCCGAATACAAATTTAGCACATCAAATTTATATTAGGACAACCAAAATTGTTACGTCAATTGATAAAATTATTTGTACTAGTAAACTTCATATTTACCATGTCATGTGCTATTTGTTTTAGTAAACTTCTGGTTTACTATAACATGAATTCTATTTTGTACAATAAATTTCCGGTTTATCGTGACATGTGATTTCATCATGCTTATATTTGTGCAATACAATTTGAAGAATAAAGAGGGTAACATTTCAAATATATATTTCTTACCCACTATGATTTTGTAGATATTTAGTCATCCAATCATTTATAGCTTCAATATGATAGTCATTTACTTTAGTAAACTTCAGGTTTATTATAACTTGTGCTTCGATTATAACAACTTTGTCTATTACAATCTAGAACGAATGACATAATAGTATATAAGCTCTTCAGGAGCATTTAATCTATTCTCCATAATCACATATTGTTTGGACACTACTAATGACATGATCTTCTTGATAAATAGTTAGCTTTTCTAGAGCCCTTAATTGGTTTTGTACTATCAAATATTTCTTAGCAACTGTTGGTGCCATGAATAAAATTTAATTAGACACTTCTGATATCACGAAAAGAAACGGTAAACGAATGAATATTTAGAAATAATAAATGCATAATTCAATTATAATCCAAACTTGCTTTGAAAGTTATTCATATCCTATCCATATATTCAAATGAAACGACATGCACTTAATAAAATAAGTAGACTGTCATAAAATACAAAGTGAAGACTAAATATATTTAAAACTGCGTCATATATTTAAAACTGATAAGTTTGGACAAGTCCTATTACAATATAACAACTCTCTGTATCCATCTTAAATACATTTTGACATATCATGATAAGTTCTATTAGGATACAATAATTTACTTATATGATCAATATAATAATTTAATAATATATTTAATTGGCTATCCATAAATATCTCCTTATAACTGAAAAACAAAAAAAGACTCAAACTAATAATTATTATCAAAAGGGTTGATGTAGTTATAATCAATTGCCATAATCATTATCAATTGTTCAGTAATTTTTAATCTACTAAGAAGTACACTATTTTCCTAATATATGTTATCACATCATAGATGATAATTAGTCGGTACTTTATCACTTAGCAGTACAACATGCATCTTAAAATATTATAATTTCACTTTGAACAGATATGATGCTTATCAGATTGAGGTAATAATTACCCAACATAAATATATCGTAGACATAACAATATCTGCTAGAACATCTTAAATGATTTCATGAAAAATAATTGCTATGTGACTAGTCATTCTTTTGAGCATAGATCCTGTGACTATTTCATATTCATCAATTATAGCAGTATCATAATCTTTTGACTTGATACACACGATTGCCTCTAAATGAAAAAAAAATAAAAGTAAGCATGTCATATTTTGATAACCAACCAAATCATTGTTATAACCTACAAAGCTACAAAGTTATTCAAGAGTAAAGTTCAAAGTTTTACCACTTTGGGAGTAAATTTCATATTTACTACTTCGAGATTAAACTTCAGAGTTACTACTTCAAGAGTAAATTCCAGAGTCTTATTACTCAAGGAGTAGATTTCAAGGTCTTACTATTTCAGTAGTAAACTTAAAATTTCTCTACTTCGAGAGTAGAGTTTAATATTCTACTACTTCGGGAGTAGAATTCAAAGTTCTATTACTTTGAAGTAAAGTTTCAAGTTCTACTACTTCGGGAGTAGAGTTCAAAATTTGCTACATCGGGAGCAGATTTTGAGTTTACTACTTCGGGAGTAAAACATAAAATATTTAAAATATTTTTCTCAACTATTCTACCTCTTCTGTAGGTGAGTCGTGATAACTTCACAACCAAACACACATCCGTATTTATAAGCTTTATTATATACTATCACATTCACTCCAATGAATGAATTTGTATTTGTAACATTTATCAAGTTCTCATTCTTCATGAATTGAATACAATCATCCGAACGTGCCTTAAGCATATCAAATCGTGATGGCTTATAACTTCTTTTAAAATATTGCTACTTCATAAGTAAATCAAGACATACATATGACGTAGAGAATTTTTCTCTTACACATCTTTAATTATAATCACAATAGATTTACAGAAATATTATCACTTCCGATGATTATAGACATAAATAAAGTTAATCATAACGAGAATTTTAAAAAAATATTGCCATTTCTAGTAATCACACATTTCTTATAAAATCTCCCGAAGTAGTAATACTTATCCAATTTTAACTTCATCATCAGATGACTTCAATTAGCATTGCCATGAATGGGACCAAAATATTAAATTCCTTACTGGTTGTCAAATTCTACTTCAAGACTGGACAAATATATACACACTAAATCACGAAGCATAGTAGATCCAATATTCAGCATGCAAATCCAAGAATATTATGAATGAATCTTAATCATTCTTTACTAATTATATACTTATTGTTTTTCGAAGCAGATTGCGTATTAAACAACCATTGGAATATATTAGTTATGTTAAGAAAATTAAGTGAAGGAAACTTACCTCACATTAGAACTTTTCCACGCCAGAACTTCTTTAAAGATTAAACCCGATTTAATTAGAGTCTCGTGCTGATAACGTGTTATAAAATGATAACAATAACAACATAAGACAAGACATGTAGACAAAGAAGTAGAGAAGAGGAGGGTCTTCTTATTTTAAATGTATATTCCACTTCAAGGGAGGTCGACGAAAAAGTGGTAGAATTTGGGAGAGGATATTAACACTTAGACTTATGATACCAATTTATTTGATGAAACCACTCAATGGAGGTTACAAATATTAAATGTTCAAATTAATATAAATATTAAGTACCAAAATTAATATAAATATTAAATGCTCAAATTAATAGCTACATATAACATACAAAAACAAAAAGTTAGTGAATATATATGTCCAAATAATAATTGGAGCACGTGACTGACCAATTGATTTCTAAAGTCTAAACCAATTAGGCTAATAATTAAATCTTGGTATAAAATTATGCTAGTAATCACATCGGGAATCGGGATGCATCCATTATTCGCCTAGCAGAAATTATATTTGGCGCAAATTGTTGGACCTCCCGCGTTACTAATTTTCGACCCGCCCAATAACAGATTCCGCTACCCACTAGGGCTCTACCTTCACCTTTTTATCGTCAACTATTTTCCCCCAATTCTAACCCATCTTCCTCCTTCCTTCAAATCGCCCTCGATTTTTCTTCTGAACATTCGAATCAATCTCCGATTTGTCTAATACGTTCTCTCCTCTATCTATTGATACCTATTTCGGTTATAGCCGTTTCGTAAATCGAATTCGATTTTAGGGCTTTAGATCTTTTCTATATCTTCTAGATCTGTTCGATTCATAGCTCGTTTTGTGAAATTGATTCGTTATTATACCTTAATTTTGTTTTCGCTCCCTTGATTTCTCTGTTTTTTTGTGAAATAAAATTAGGGTTGATTTTCTTCCGATATAAATCGTTTGTGGATTTGGGATTTATTGTTTAATCCGTTTCCTTTCGCCTTCAATTTGATGATTTCGAATCAATTTTCGGTTGATTGAATTAATTGATTTTTTGATTGAAGAGTTGAATCTGAATTTGGGGAACTAGGGTTAGGGTTTTCATATTTTTACCTATTTTTAAAAAATAAAATTAATAATTTTACCCAAATTTCTATTCCGGTCCTCGAGTGGTTCAAATTGAAAGATTCGCTACCCCAATTTTGACGAAGACCAGCGTCCTGTTCAAGGTACCCGAACCGTATCCTCCTAATTGTTGTTTAATTCAATTTTGTTTCATGTGCTACATGTAATAAAAACAAACCTGTGGTACTTTTTTTTCAATTTTCTGTTCTTTAGGGCTACACTATAATGAAACTAATTTCAGTGGTCACTGTTTTATCCCACGTGCCACATGTCACTAATTAGAAATTAGAAACTTAATTAACTTCATGATTACTGTATGCAGTTATCTAAATTATCCTCCTTTGCTCTAAACTTGTGGCAGTTTATATGTTATCGCGCTTGTCAATGTATAGTCTTGTATGCATTTATTATAATGAGATGAGTGTTTTATTTGTTACTTGCCCAGACTTTTGTGCTAATATTTCTTGTAAGTTGTTGTCTTGTCTGGTAATTTCTTGTCCTAGGAGGATAATTGATGTTTGTATTATGTTACGGGTCAATATCTTCTAGCGCGTATAACCTTTCATACTCAGATAGGTGCTCAGCTCCAGGCTTACTATGCTTGACATGCTATCATTTGGCTCAGTTGTTCATTTTCTTGACATAGCTGACTGTATATCTTAATGAATGTACTAACAAGATCGTGTCAGTTTTCTTGTTTATTGAGAGTTGATGTGCTGTTTTCGTTAGTATTTTTCTTTTTCAGCTAGACAATACTGTTATATTTGATTTAAAGTTTTCTTCTGAGATTGTATGGCTATGTTTGAAATGCTCATCTTTTCAGGTTTCATGTGTTTAATTTAGTGGGATTTTAATGTAATTTAGTAATTATGAAATTATGTGCATTGCTACATATTCTTAGAACACGTGGAAGTTGAAGGCATTTTCCTTCGCTGCTTTTTAGCTTTGAACTTCGTCCCCTTTAAGTTTAAATATCTCATATTTATAAGTCCTTGCAGCTAATTATGGTGCACAAAAGGCCTTTTGGTGAAGAGGAGTTGTACGAGGTTTCATCTAAGCAACCAAGACATGAACCCAGCTACCAGCTAGTTTCTGTTTTGGAACTTTCTCGTGAATCAGTGGGTGTGGAGGCTTATGCTTCAGGTAAGAAATTATTTTGTTAGCTTTGAGATATTCTTTGTACTGTTTTTGCTGCTTTGTGTACCACTTTATAAAATGCTTTCAGTCACTGGCGGAAATGCCAAGTATTTTTAAGTTTGGAGTGGTTTTCTCCACGTCTTACTTTACGGGTTTGCTCTTTTAAGAGTAGATTTTTGGATGTTAAATGAATCTTTTTGCTCCATACACTGATTGACTGATCTGTTATCTATGGTTTTTGGTAGGTGGTTATGAGGACAACCCTTCAAGAATCATCCCTGATTCTAACAAGAAACATGATAGTCACAATGTGGCTGAAGTTCTTTTTTCTTCAGAGAAGGAAACTGAGTTGGGCATTCATGGATCTGCTTCGAACTCTTCCTGGCCCACTAGTAGCACCAGTGAGGAAGACATCAGGCCTGAGGCGCCTTCTCACATTTTGACGTCTCCTGAATATTACTATTTTGATCATCCGTTCAGGGCTGCTGCTCATCACAGGGAGATAAATTCTTCTCCGTTAAGTAATCCTCAAAAGATGGTCATCCCCATTGGACCCGATTTTCAGGCAGTATTACCAGAATGGGGTGCATATAGCAATAAGGATAAACCGTGCATAGAGGGTATACATGAATCTCCGAGTCCTTCATCTCAAGCCTATGAAAATAAATTTGCTGGAAGGAGTATCACTTCGATGCCTAAAATGGAGCTACTTGCAGATCATGGTGAGAATAGTGGAGAGAGAAGAGTTGAATGTTCCTGTGAAGATATAGGTTCCATAAGATGTGTTCGGCTACACATCATCGAATCAAGGGATAAACTAAAGCTAGCCCTTAGCGAGGAGGCATTTGTTAGGTTGGATTTTTGTGACATGGGAGAGGTAGTGGCAGAAAAATGGAGTGAAGAGGAAGAGGAATTATTTCATGAGGTTGTATTGTCCAATCCTCCATCACTAGGCAAGAATTTCTGGAACCATCTTGCTATTGAGTTTCCTTCACGGAGTAGGGAAGAACTTGTCAGCTATTATTTTAATGTCTTTATTTTGCGTAAACGTGCTGAGCAGAACAGATATGATCCACTGAACATAGACAGTGATAACGATGAGTGGCATGATACTGTTGATGATGCTGATGAGGGAGCTAATATGACCGATGAAGATGAGGATTCTGTGGTTGAATCCCCAGCATATCATAATGATCTCAGCTACAAGATGATCCATGAGGAGCACGATAGACGAACATATGAGGAGGATGTGGGTGATGCAACATCGGAAGATTATAAGCCTGTAAATTTTGGTAGCAGGAAGGTCTTCACTGATGTGCTGGAATCTTTTCCTGGTAATTTGTTTGATAGTAACAACAGTTATAAACTTAGTATGCAGCCTCAAGGACTATCAAATAAAGTGGTTGAGCAAGAAGTCCAAGGTAGCTCCTGTACCACTGATGCAGCTGGGGTTACTTCAGAACCATCACTAGGCAAGACCAACAATGATAAACATTGGACAAGTGATATTACTGGTATGGGCAGTGGCACTAAGCATGATAGTCTGTTGGAGCCATGTAGTGGCAAAGAATGGGATGTTGGATACTTGAGCTGTGCCAGAAATGAAGTTGATTTGTTACCAACCCACACTGTGATTGAAGAAGTCTTTGGTGATGGAGCCTGGCTATACAAGAGCCGAGATAGTTAGGGGGGTTAAACTAAAGTCTGACTCTAGTTTCTCGTTCAACAAAAAGAAAATAAAAGGAGCGTGATTTTTTTTATTCAAGGGTTAAGCTAAGTTGACACATTTACATTCATGCTGTAGACTGATGCTGGGTTTTGTGGTTGAATCAATCTGGTGATGACACTTCATCCGGCAGGTTCTAGTTTTCCTTGTATATTCATAATGGTGGGAGTAATTTTATTTTTTACCAGATGTAAGAATTGGCATTGCAAGGGTGTTACATGAGCTGATGGATGCTAAACTTTTGGAACTGTACAGTAGACATTATTTTCTTTACTTACCACCAGATTATTAGGAAGCTGTTTTGACTGACAGTAGGTTCTTAGAATTTATTTGTAAAGTTAAACTATGGTCAATTGAGCCATATTTCCAAAAGGGGAATGAAGATCCTTTTAAATTCCGATATTCCCAAGTCTAGTTGTTCTGTACAGTCATGGATTTCCTCTCTTTTTGTTTGCTCTTCCCCTGCACTCTTCCTATTTCTATTTCTCAGCCTGTGACTCTCAATTGCATATGAAGACCTTTGACTATAGATTGTGAAGGTATTCATACTAGAAGTTTTAAGGGTATAAGCTCGAAGCCTTTTTAAGTTCTGACTGATTAGGCAATGTGCTATGTTTGCTTTTGGCCTGAGGTACTAAGAACATCAAGATACTTCTTTCATGGAAGGATGGTTTTTAATTCCCCTATACTTTTGTGACGTTTAGAAGGGTTGGTTGTATTGAGACTTGAGAGTGAAGTGTTAACTGCTTGATTGACTTGACGGTAGCAAGTATTGATAGTCTCTATTGAAAAGAGGAAAAAAGAGCATGCCATGTAATAAAAGATTGGGGTTAATGTGTAGATACATAGTAGCTGGAGGTAGATCTCCTAGTTGGGTAAGAGGTGAGGTTTTTTTTGGGGGGGGGGGGGATAACAATAATTACCTCCTGCTTGCTATCTCCTACTAGGATATATATGTCTACTAAAATTAAGGCATATGAGGAAAATTCCCCTAATAATTTTCTGTCTTTACTCTATCTGAACCCTTCTCTCCCAAACTTGCACTCACTTCATTGGTCATACCCTTTGAGTGCAGGCAACTAGCTATGCAATAGAAACTTTTGTTATGGAGAATGTAGATTTACTCACTATACGTTAATATTCAACGATATATAGTAGTATATTATATGAGTAGTCATGACGATGCATATCCACCCTTAGATGCAACTGTGGGCCATCACACTCACTTGTCAACATGTACAATATCAGCCCTTAGATGCAGCCGGGAGTAGTGGTGATTGCAGCAGGACCTGCGTGTGCTTTTTTGTGTTTATGCATTATAATATACGGGCTATTTGACTCTGCCACATCTCCAGCTTTCATCCAAGTGAAATATCCTTTATATTCTACATTTGCATGCCCATCCTTTTACTAATCCTAAATCAAATAGCTCAAAGTCCCATATAATTGAGCTAGCTTGACACACCACGTGAAAGCGTGACCCGTGACAAGATCAATACATCGTTACTCCTTAGATTGTAATGTAAAGACATTAAAAACGATGACACGAACAGAGGGCAATCTAGGATTTAAAATTTTATGAATTTGAGTTCGAAATTATAACATAAGTCATTTGATTTATTGGGTTCTAAATCAATTATTTGTACTTATTTAATGAATTCTTTAAACTAAAATTAACGAGTTTCTGCATTCGCACTTGCACATGAAACGTGGGGCAATTTCATGAGTAGTGCAGTTAGGATTATAAAAGAGTAGTGAGACTTTATTGTACCGATAGTTTGAAAATGTGCAAATAAATCACTTTTGAACAGGGCTTTATTTCCAAAAATGATGGGTGAACAAGTGGAGTAATTACTTTCGGTATTAAGTTTTGAATCGTAGTAGAGTAAAACTAAGTCCATTCTGACAATCTCCTTAAATCTTGATGAAAATATTATTCTGATACATGTACTTGCGAAAAATAACAAGTAGATATTGATGGTACTCTATTGTACTTTATAGAGCAGTACGGGAAGTAATAACTATTACAAATGTTCGAAAGGATAAATAAATGGTCAATCTTCAAAACTGCCGCATGTGTGTTGTGTCTTGAATCTTGATCACCTTGCAAAGCCAATGTTGAGAACTGCCGCAAGTTTGTTGTGTCTTGAATGTTGATATCCTGAAATCAAGAAACAACTAAATCTGGATGGTTACAACGTTGTGTGTTGAGTCGAGGATAGCCCTCTATCATTGAGACAAGATTGCCCCGTATATATGCTTTTACGTTAGCGGGCAATAGTCTCCCAAGATAAAACAACACTTTAATCTCAACACTACAAAGTCAATAGGTTGAGCCTGCCGAATAAAACAAATATGAATCGACTTGCTGAAGATATGGAAAAGGAAGGAAGAGATTCTATCTCCTCTTCTGTTTTGTCTCTGTTGTGTATATCTTGTGTATATGAGGGTTTGCTCCTTTGTTTTGATCCTTTGTTTTGTTGAATTTTCAGCGTTTCAGTCTTTGTTTTTCTGTGTCTTTCAGTCTTTGTTTCTTTGTGTTTCCCGTCTGCTTTTACGCCTTACATGCGATTGAATTGAGCCAACAACAGCTCAATATATAGCATGGAGGAGGGGTTGTCCAACTGCCAAGACAACGTTGTAATGACCATTAAGGGAGGCCATTAAAACAGCCAAGTAATGGCTGTTAAGGCCATTGAAAGAGGTTGCCCAACTGCCCAAGAATGGGTTGTTAATGGAGGAGTTAATCAGCCAAGTAATTGCTAATGCCTCAAAAAAACAGTTCCAACGGAGGCAGAACCAACTTTCCAGAAACTCTGGGGATCAAACTGTAAATATTGAAACTTCAGGGACCAAACTGTACATATGAACGAATTCAGGTCCAAACTGTACATATAAAATTTCAGGGATCAAACTGTACATCTGGCAGAGTTCTCTGGTCCAAAAAGATAATATCAGAAAGCCCCCACAACCACACCGGACGGGCGGGCGGCGAAGGGCTTAGCCATGAACCCAAGCACATCTAGGTCTTCCCTCCTTTAAACATATGGGATACCCCTTGGGGTCCCAAATTTACCAATTTGAGACATATATAGAGAGCAATTCTTCCTATTCCCACCGATGTGGTAGATTTGTCCCACACCACATTTTCATGTCTTAAACACCTTACTTCGTGGACCAATATATCTTTCATTTCTCAACGAAATTTGACGATTCTTGGCCCTACGGTCATCTACTCACTTCGTAGATCATGCATGTGTAAAGAGACAAAGCCTCCAACATGCGAAACACTAGTGTTTAATTCATCAAAGATGGTGGACGCATCTCCTCGCCAAAGGCAAATTTCCAACAGATATTTAATGAAATATGGTGATAGGTTATAACCTATAAGTCAAATTAACATTTTAAATTCCATGCAAAATGTGGGCAATCCGGTGCATAAAGCATCCCGAATTAGTAGGGTTCAAGGAAGGCCACACCCCAAGAGGTGTGATGTAGACAATCTATCCTAATATAAACATTAGTGGTTGATTCAATGGCTCGAACCCATGACCCGTCACCTATAAAATGTGATGAATATAGATTATTTAAAATAATGATAGGAAAAGTTGTGCTTTTCAATACATTCCATTGTTATGCAGTAATTTAGATTACAATGTTCAGACATGGAAACACCATTAAGATGCATGGTATCTAACAAGTATAACTAGTACAAAGAAACCATCTTTTATTCTGGCACCCACATGTGCTTTTACATAGAAAGGCCGAAAGGGGAAGTAGCAAGTAGAAAATACTTGGGGTGGGGGTGCTCTTTGCTTGGTTATATAAAAGAGAAAAAATCTTTAACAAATTATCAAGTCAAAGAAGTAGTGGCAGAGTGCTCTACCCTAACCAATTCTTGGATGATCCATCCAAAAGAACAGGTAAAGCATAGGTCCCACATAATAACTTCAGTTGGGATTTTTGTTTTAAAAATTTTACTGACCCTTTTATATATGAGTATTCCTTAAGCATTGCTGGTGAGAAGAGAAGTTGCCATGAATGAACACATGAACCATTATGTCTATCTGTATAAAGTAACACATGCACCTTTATCATTATTAGCCTTTTATAACCACATAAATAGAAAAAAAGAATTAGTAGTAGCTCCATTTATATATCTACTTGTGTATATATGCATACGTGACACAGATAGATAGTCTGTGCCATTACTTGACATTTATCAGTTTCTACCACCAATATATGAGTATTACTTTTTATAACAATGGTGTTAGAGTTCGATCAATTTGTATTTCTTGACTATTATATTGAGTATTTGCTATCTCTAATTAATATATATATATAAAGAAAGTGAATTTATAATGTAATTTATAGGTTCACGTGAACTCAATAGTTTTTGTACATATAGTGTATACATATTAGGAGATCTATTTTATATAGATATTTGATTATAATAATTCAATTATTATCGTATTATTAACTTGACGTCTAACTACTCTCAACTTAGAGATACAGTTCAGCATGAACTCTCAAGAGCCTAACCACCATGGAAAATACTACTAGCTAGTAGTTGTTAATTAAATCCTTTATATTAATTAAAAATCTTGACGTGCTTATCATTAATGAACGTTACTTATATTGTAATATATCTTTAATCATGGAGACTGTATGTGTCGCCTCGCCAGATCTCATATTCACACAAAGTGTACCAATTTAGCTTTACTTTACTCGTACTAGTGAGTCTGTCTCTTTATTTGTACTATGTGTTGCTTGTGAAGAAGTGAAGCTTCTCAACAAGCCTCCTCCATTTCTGACCGACAAATTAACAAGGTTAGCTTGGTAGATCTTGCTTTGACTTGAGGTAAAAGGGATCTATCACGAGAGTCACACTTTTATAACATTGGTGTTAAAGGCTAATTTGTGGTTAAACAACTTAAAATATAGAATTTATAATCTTAAAAATCAGAGGCGCAGTCAAGATTTGAAGTTTATGGGTTCGGAATTCTAGTCCTTTAAAATTATTAGGGTCTAAATAAATAATTTATACATATTCAATGAATATTTTAATACAAATTTAAAGTTTCAACCGAAATTAATGAATTTGATTGAACCTACCATCGAAGGGTAGCTCCGCCCATGTTAAAAATAAAATAAGTTATTATATATTCTAACAGGTAAAAGAGACCTGATAATATAAAAAATATCTTATATTAGTCAATATATAACTTAAATATATTCTCACTATCAAGTCATTCAAATTATATATATAAGTGCCTCCTTACCCCCTTAGAATATGAAAATTGTAATGTTGAAAATCAAATTGGTTACCTACTATAATTTAATTAAATATTTCCAAGATGGGTATCTGCTTAATTTGTAATCTAGAATGTGAAATTGTATATATGACCCGATTATGAGAATATTCAATATGATGATAGATGATAGATGATAGATGATAGATGATAGATGATGTATATAACTTAATTCTTCTAAATAGGTATCTACTTCTTTCCACTAGCACTATTATTGAAGAATTGCAAACCCAAAATTTTAGACGGATAAGATGTTAGCATTTTCTTTTTGTCTCGGTTGGAATTTTAAAAAATAATTAGCTTTGTATCTTCATGAAAAGAAAGAGTTAATTAATTACAGTAACCAATAAGGAAATTCTAAAAAGGTAATTTGCCTAACATTTTGTCCTATAATTTATTCATTTCTTAACTATAAATATGTAGAACATAAATACCTGATGGTGTTGCCGAAGAGTCCGTGTGAGTTAATTAGTACTCCCTCAGTTTTTTTAAAAAAGTGTTGTTTTTAATTTACTCACACTCCTTAATATATTGTTCACTTTTAAAAAATTACGAGTGCTTTTACTAACTTAACCCTAATTAAATGCCTAGAAAAAATAACTACGTACTTAATGATTTTTGATTATATAAATAAATGTAATTTTAAAAGAATTCTTCTTGAAATCCTAAAACACCATTTATTTTGAAATAAAATGAAAAACCTAAATCACCATTTATTTTTAAATGGAGGGAATATAAATGATCCACTGAAATTTTCTACCAAATTGCAACATATCAGAGCTTACTTAAATACTAAAGGAATATGTTCCTTGATTTTATTAATGAATGATTTACAATATATATAAGGTTACAAGAATATTTACTTTGATACAAACTAGGTAACTAATTAACCTAATTATAAAATGATTATAATTCTACCTAAAATAGGAGATATACAATTAATACAATTAATGAAAGAATATTGGAAAATATTCTATTACATCCCCGCAGTCGAAGCAGGAGGTTCTCGAACACTGAGACTGACTCGAAAATCATCAAATAGTATGCGCGGAAGTCCTTTGGTGAAGATGCCGACAATCTGATATCTGAAAGGAACATGAAGGACATGAACTTGACCACGAGCCACTTTTTCGCGAACGAAATGAATGTCCATCTCAATGTGTTTAGTGCGCTGATGTTGGACGGGATTGCCGAAAGATATATCACACTAATAGTATCATAATAGATCAGTGTTGCCTTTTGAATCGGGCAGTGAAGCTCAAGTAGAAGGTTACAGATCTAACAAGACTTAGAGACGACGTTGGCAACACCTCTGTATTCGACTTTTGCACTGGATCGGGATAGTGTAGGTTGCCTTTTGGAAGACTAAGATAATAGGTTATCTCCGAGGAAAACGCAATAACCAGACGTGGAGCGTCGGGTGTCAGGACATCCTCCCCAGTCAGCATCAGAATAGGCAGTGAGACCAGTGAGCGAAGACATGTATAGATGTAATCCGAAGTGAAGTGTACATTGGACGTATTGTAAAATACGTTTGAGGGCATGCATGTGTGCTTCCGTCGGACTATGCATGTGCAAGTAGATTTTTTGCACGGATAGGATATGTCTGATCTCGTGAATGTGAGGTACTGCAGGGCCCCAACCAGGCTACGATAGTGAGTTGGGTCTGAATATGAAGGGCCGGAATCAGCGTTGAGCTTGTAATTGGTGTCTATAGGCGTGTGGGATGGTTTGCAAGATGTCATGCCTGCACGATCAAGGATCTCTTCGGCGTACTTCTTCTGACATAGAAATAGGCCGCCAGAATGTCGAGTGACAGAGATGCCCAAGAAATAACTCATAGGGCCCAGATCTTTTATAGCAAACTCAGAGGAAATGAGAGACATAATGGACCGGCGAAGAGCATTAGATGATGTGGCGAGGATGATGTCATCACCATATAATAATAGGTAAGTCATGTCTGTACCTTTGTTGTAGATGAACATGGAATGATCGGATCTGCTGTGTGAAAAATCGATAGAGGAAACATAATCGGTGAACCGCTGGTACCATGTTCGAGGAGCCTATTTCAGTCCATAGAGCAATTTTCGCAACAGACACACATAATCCGGATGAATAGGATCCCTGAAACCCATAGGTTGATGCATATATACCGTTTCATGAAGATCCACATGTAAGAAGGCATTCTTGACATCAAGATGATGAATGGACCAAGACTTGAATATGGCAATGCTGAGGACGGTCCAATGTTTGGCGGGCAGTGGCATCGGTCTCAATGATGGTGTGCAATAGATCATTAGATATCGTGTCGTATATCCACTGGAGGACAACTACATCCAAACGAGACCAGAGTGCATCATCAGAAGTCGAAGCCGATGGTACGTTCTATGGACTTCGGCGTGGGAGGGATGATGTGGTCGATAACTTCGTAAACACGACAATGGATCTTAAAAAGTTCCGCCCAGGAGGAGTATTGACCCTTTTCCATCTCAAGAGTCACATGGATGAAGTTTTTAATGTTGTTTACGGCAAGTGCCGGATGATATTTAGTTTTGTCAGCCATGGAAGAGAAAATTTAGGAGGAAGGGGGAGGGAGAATTGCCGAAAAAATAAGGGTTCCGTCGTGGGAAAAGAGGGGGGCGGCCGAGAGAGGTCGGTGACTAGGGTTCCGACGTGGGTTAGGTGTCGTCGAGGAAAAAAAAAGGTGGCGGTTGAGAAGGTGTATCGGCGGTTAGGGTATGGTTTGTAGTTTTAGGCTACTGATACCATAAAGGAATATGTTCCTTAATTTTATTGATGAATGATTTACAATATATATAAGGTTACAATAATATTTACTTTGATACAAACTAGATAACTAATTAACCTAATTACAAAAGGATTATAATTTTACATAAAATAGGAGATATACCATTAATATAATTAATGAAAGAATATTGAGAAATATTATATTAAATGCCACCACAAATTACGGTTAGAAATATTAAGCCTAATGACAACATTTATGAGATTGTGGACTGCAGTTTTGGATCTATACTCTATGACAAAAAAAGGAATCACTCGCTGAAATATAGAGCCTTATACAATACATTTTTGTAACAATGAAAAAGTAGAAAACTATAAATGCTGAGTTGAGAAAAATGTTAGCATTATGAAATATGAAAAACTTACCCATTCCCTATGTTTACATAAATATAACAATGAAAACATAATATTTATCTTCATATTCACTGCTATCACTAAACCATTGGTAATTAATTAATACACCATATTCTTGCCAACATCTTAATTATAGTAAATCATGAGGTGATATAAATATTAAGTGCGAGTAAATATTTAGCAAGGAAATAACTAAGTTTTGTCAAAGGTTTAGATATGGGGAATTTTAGATGCTAGTACCTAGCCTTTCTTAGCCAGTGGAAAATAAGCTTATCCAGTAATAAATTAATAGTAATTCAGGGATTCACAATTTCCCCTTTCCTCAAATTTAGTGAAGGACACGAGGAAGCATAAAGCCAAAGTAGGGGATCTAAATGTTTATATATAATGGGCATATATGGGAGAAGACAGACAAGGAGTGGCCAAACTTTACTTGGAAGAGTGTCAGTTGTCAATAAGTAGCATCCACTTTTGGTAAAACAAAAACACCCAAAAGACTTCTTCATTCTCAAGTGAAGTCACTTTGGGCAATTAATATAACATATGATATACAAATATCTTCATGTGTTTCATCATTTTCACCAGTTGTTTTCTTTTCCTTCTTGTGCATTATGTGTAGGGCAAGTAGGAATTTCATTTCTTACAAACACAAAATCATAATGTGGATTTAGATGACCTAATCTTTGGTCCATTAGTGCTAGTTAGTCAAGTAGTGTATGCAATAAATTGAGCCACATGCTAGAAGCTCATCAAAGTGCATAGGGGATTAATGTAGGCCAAAATTTTGGATCTCTTTGTCAAAATTATTTTTATGTAATGATTAATTAAGTGGGTTGAAAATCATGAGGTCATCTGTCCAAGCTTTGATGAACAGAATTACCTGGAACCTATGCTAGCGAGAGAAAATAGATACCATAGAATTAGACGAGATGTGCACAAGCTGACTCAGATCACATAATTATAGAAAGAATTATATATATGTAAGGATATCAAATATGTGGAATCATATATAGGAAATATGCACTTGACACCAAATGGTTTGGTGTAACACCTTAATTAAGAAGTGGTTGTGCAGCTTTCTCACCAAACACCTAGTAAGTCAGCTAGAGGAAATTGGGAAAACAGTGAGAAAATATTTTTCTATTTAGCATCCTTCATACACAATTACCACACTCAATATAAAACTTTAATCTATATCTTTGGGAGTAAAATATGTGGTAACTGTAACATTGTTCTCTTTCTCACTAAACAACAATCTTTTTTGGGTATACAACAAGAAGCAAAAATTGTCAGCTCTATTGCCATTTACCACGACATTTCAGCCATATCTTTTGTTGTTTTGTTTGCCCCCTTTTCTTTATTTTGGACACAATTTAACAAAAAAAGTCTAAATTTGTTAAGAGTCCCACATCGGAAATGGAATGGGAACATGAACTCCTTATATGAACTTGAACAATCCTCATCCTACAAGCTAGCTTTTGAGGTTGAGTTAGGCCAAAGATCCATTATTTACATGGTATCAGAGCCAGACTCATTCTAATTTTTTGTTCACCGATGTTGAGCCCCCAAATTATATTGTTCACGCTCCAGTTAACGAGGTCTGGGCGTGCGGGGGAGTGTTAAGAGTCCCACATCGGAGATGGAATGGGAACATGGACTCCTTATATGGACTTGACAATCATCACCCTACAAGCTAACTTTTGGGGTTAAGTTAGGCCAAGATCCATTCTTTACAAAATTATATACATATTCTGCACTATAAATAATTTAACTTGTTACAATAACAACTAAGGTTATGATAGAGTAGCAATCACTCGTTCATTTTTAATTAGAATTATCGGGTTTGAGCTCTGAAAATTAATGGAATCGCTTTTGACAGGGAGTACTCGACCTCCCCCCCCCCCCCCCGCGAAATGGAGCTGTCCGACGCGATTCCGGACTAATCGGTCACATGATGGGAAAAAAAGCCTGTAATTATAACAAATTACTTGCTAGATGATTTTGGTTTCGAGTCAATGTTTATTATATAACATTATTTGCCATTATTTTTTTAAACGGCTTCATCATTTAAATATTCTTTTAATTGTTAGTGCAAGAAATTAAACTTTTACCATATCTTTATTAACAAATGAAATATGTGAACTTCCACCTTAATCATTTTCTCCCTTAAAAAACATTTCTTCCGAGGGTTTAATCAATGTGACCTATCAATCTAGCTAGAAAACTTAAACATCTTACGATGTCTTTTAAAATCCAAGATTCTTCGGCCAATCACGAGACATTTTTGCCTCACACAATCATCATAAGTGCATGTATTGTATATAGAGCTTCACAAGCCAAAGTTAGGCACAAAATAATGTGCAAGCACATGTTTGATCTTTAAATAAATGTTTTGTTTATTACAGTTAGAGAAGGAAATAAAGAGGGGTCTTTCTGTTCCTCGTAAATACACAAACATATTTATATGTAGACAACTTACAACAAATGATAAATATAAATAGACAAGTTAAGTCACAGCTAAAGTTGCACTAATATTGCCGGCTAAAACAGGCACAAAAGGTGAGGAACTTTCATATTAATAGGCCAAAAATGTGATTACTTTGTCCTTAATAATAAGACATATTCACGTTGCGGTTAGTGCTATGTAAGCCGGCTCTGCTAACACAACTTAATTTAGGCCGGCAACCTTTGCTCACTTCAACTTTTAAGCTCGTTTGCTGTCAACTTTGTGCTACATCTTGAGTTTATATATTATAGTACTAATCAATATTCTATTTGAAGCTAAATTCAAGAAATATTTCTGGGTTGGCCTAGAATTTCCCAGTTTTCTATGTGCCTAATGATATACTTAATTTGATTAAATACTTCTCGAAAGATAAAGATTTATGAAAGAACCATTTAGCATCCTCATGCATGTAACAAGCCAGTTCTACCATAAACGGACATGACTTGGGGTGAAGGTAGGCTTTAAGTACCAAATTCGATAGAGTTCAATAACTTTGGATCAAATTATGTATATGTGCTAAAAATTTACTAAAGATTTGTAACTTAAATTCTATAAATCAATTGCTAGCACTTGAGATTTATGTATTACAATTCGAGATTCATAACTTTCAGATCATGAATCCGCTTCTGAACGAACCAATAATATAGCATTTATTGGAATTTACTCTCATATCATATAAAAACATTATCAGATCTAAATTGACAATAGATGGAGAAGCCTTACACCATTACAGATCTCTTTCCAAACTACTCTATACAATCAATACGAGATTTTCTATCGTGTTATGAACATAGTCTTTTACAATTTACTTAGAAGAAAATAATGCAAAAACCTCTTATGTATAAAATAAAGATTCCCTAATGTGTAAAATAAGTATCTTGGGTAAAAAAAAAAGTATAAAATTAAAAATTAAAATGTAAAGGATTACACGTAATTCTTATTTTTAGGTTAATAATCGTATTTTAATGGATAATTACATTTAATTATCATCAGATGAGAATCCAGGATGTGAAGTTTATGAGTTTCTACAACGACATCAAGTTAATATGTAATAATAATTACGTTCATAATCAAATATTTATATTTATTACAGGATCTAGCCAAAGATAATGGGTCTCCCTTAAACTCACCGATTGTGCTTTAGATGTTATATTTTAGGTGACCTGATAATATAATTTTATTATTATTTTAAACTCATAAAATAATAGAAAACAAAAGAAGTAATTAGTACATAGTACAAGAATAAAAGCCAAATAGTGGAACCTTCAATTTTATTTTATTTTATTTTTGGGATAGTGGCCCTCTTTAATAGCAAGACAAAGGAAAGAATAGTTATTGAGAGCAGTTGTAAGTTTTTCTAGCAAGAGCTAAGGTCAGCTCAACAAATAGAGATGCTAAAAATGATTTTTTGGATCAATAACAACCGTTGGATTTGAGTTGGCGTAGAATTGTCAGTTGAGTACACGTGCTACTACTACTAGTACTATCTTTTTCCATTTACCACTTCTTTTTATCTTTGCTTCCATGCATGGATTTCTCCTCCCATTTGCCAAACATAGTGTTGTTTGTTTGTTTGTTGTAACTTGTAAGAGAGAAAAAAAGAGTAAACTCCTCTGCTCTTTCTTCTCTTTTTTTCTTTCTGTTCAAAAATTGGATATTTTCTTGATATTTGTTCACTGTTTCTTGATTTACTATCTGTCCTGTTAGTAGTATGACTTACAAAGTTGTACTAGCATTTTGAGCAAGACTAGGTAAAAGTTGGACTTTTTTTTTTCATTCTTGATCATCTGATCTGATATTCTTGATTCTTGAATTTTGATTTGATTCAATTCAATGGGACTTGAAGATCAAGAAGTAGTACTACTGAAACATGTTTGCAAATTCTGCAACAAAAGTTTCCATTGTGGTAGATCTTTAGGAGGTCACATGAGGTCTCATATGATTAATACAACTGATGGAGAGACTTCACGAAAGAAGCTTCCACCTATCATCATCAGCAACAACAATGGTAGTAATTTGGATATGGGAACTCAAAGTGCTAATTATGGGCTTAGGGAAAATCCCAAGAAGACTTCAAAATTTTCTGAAGATACTTTGCTCAACAAAGTTTGCAAAGAATGTGGCAAAAGCTTCCAATCTTGGAAAGCTTTATTTGGCCACATGAAGTGTCACTCATCAATAAATAACAGTGTGGAAGAAGATTCTTGGAACAGTGCTAGTGGTGCTAATAATCACAAGCAATTAGTACTAATGGATAGTGATCAATCTGATACTGAAGCAGCAGCACCAAACAAGAAGAAAAGATCATCAAGAAGGATGAATAAAAGGTACATGGCCCCTACAACTTCCTCTTCTTTAACTTCTGATATTGAGCATGAACAAGAGGAGATTGCTATGAGTTTGATCTTACTTTCAAGGGATGTAGGGAATTGGGTTGGTCAAAATCATGTCACTGAGTGTTCTGATAACAATTCTCAGTTCTTGCAATCAAGATTGAGTACCAAATTTAAAGTAAAAAAGGGGAAAACAGAACAAGGTGAGAGCTCTAAGTCACCAACAAATGGTCATAAAAGGGACAAATCAGAGGTTCCAAATGGAGATGAGAAAAAGAAGGTTAAAGTGGACTATGAAAACAAAGTTGAAGTGTCTGAAGTTGAATTTGTTGCTAACAAGTTAGTCGAAGGGAGTTGTTTAGTTGAACTGTCACAAATGGATGCTGATCCAAAAGAAAAATTTGAGTGTACTACTTGCAACAAGAGTTTCCATTCCTATCAAGCACTAGGTGGTCATAGGTCCAGCCACAAAAATACAAAAGGTGAAAATTGTACTAGCATTGATATTGATCATGTCAAGCAAATCAAGAATTGCAGCAATGAGAGTGAAACTAATTGTGGATCCAAGAAGCAGCTAAAGATGCATGAGTGTCCAATTTGTTTCAAGATTTTCTCATCAGGCCAAGCATTAGGTGGTCACAAGAGATCCCACTTGATTGCTGAGGCAAAAAGAACCAACAACAACAACAACCAAACTGTTGAAATAGAGAAACCAATACCAGAAACCAGAAATTTCTTGGATCTAAACTTGCCTGCTCCTGTTGAAGAAGAAGACAACATGTTGGATTATAGCAGTACTCATGAGCATATTGAATTCCAGCAATGGTGGATTGACAGCAGCCACAAACAGGAGCAACTATTGGGCCTTCTTTCTAATTGATAAAGGTTCACAAGTGTACAGATTCATTGATTCTTTACATGATTTGAAATGTTTGAATTCACAGAGTAGTAAGTCTAGTGGTGGCAATTTCAACCCATATCTGTTTTATCCGCTCAATTTGCTAATAATAAAATCGTATTCAACCCATCAACAACAGTAACTACGTCTCAGTTCCAAACAAGTTAGAATCGGTTGTTCGAATCCTCACTATTCCATTTAAGCTCAACTCAGAACTGACAAATTCTACGTTGGTTGTCAACCTACAACAACCCCTTCTTTATCTGGACTTGGGACCAGCAATTCTTTATCTGGACTTGGGACCAGCAATATGAGCAAGCTGAGACATGCATAGTTGTATTCAACCCATCCATTTAACGAATTCCATTTAGCTCATTCAATCAGTAAGCACCCCTTATTTTGGTTGATTTTTATTTTTAAAATTTTCTTTTACAGATTTTAGTTAGCGAATGAAAATTCATGTGTACAAGATTTAAGCTTCTTTTTTCTATTTTGGATTCTTTTGTTGAATGTATTTTAGCTTCGTCTTGAGCTATGAAGAGTAAAATTTGTTATGGTGTAATAATATTTTCTTGGGATTGAAGGAAAAATGAGTGAGGTGTTGAAGATGGGACTATATACTATGAAGTCATGAAGGAGAAAAAAAGATTCTCCATTATAATTTGTAAAAACAAAGCTAAGTAGTGAGCTGAAATTAAAGGTGGTTGTTTAGTGACGTTCCAAATAACATGACAACTCATCTCATTTCCCTTTCTTATTAGTCTCACAA
This sequence comes from Anisodus acutangulus, assembly GCA_029783415.1. Taxonomy (NCBI): domain Eukaryota; kingdom Viridiplantae; phylum Streptophyta; class Magnoliopsida; order Solanales; family Solanaceae; genus Anisodus; species Anisodus acutangulus. The sequence continues at coordinate 7,775,734 of CM056506.1, read as the reverse complement.
TATGCTAGTGCTTTTCTATTTTCTTTAATGCTTGCTATACACAGCCTCAGCATTGAACAGTTATCACGCAACTGAAAAAGGAAGATTAAGTAGATTGGACCACATTTACACAATTGAAAGAATATTAAAAAAAAAAAGTCAGTACTAAACTTATCTAGCTAAGAATATTCTATGTCGTTCATTTACTTAGTCCACTTCAACTAGAACAACTAATTAGACGTGCAGTTTGTTCAAGACCGGCACTTGTCTTAAAAATAGTTGTCGATTATCTGAACCCGCTTATATAAAACTCTGAATCGGTTAGTGTAATTTTATATATAAAATATTGATAGTTGTAGTGTTATTATTATAATCATGCTTTGCCTATCATATTAGTAGGCGCACTATGGCGCAATATTATTTTATAGTCTCATGTCCTTTGATTTCTGCTGCTGTATGTTTTTTCGTGTACTTTATTTATCTTATTTACCTACGTTAGTTACTACTTCTTTTTTCAGAATGTTTTTGTTGGAAATTTGTCTTTGGTGGGGAGGAGACTACAACAATATATACAACACAGAGAAAAACAGAAGAGAGAACAACACAGATTATGTCCAACAGCGTGAGCAGAAACAGTGGTAAAAAACAGAAACTCCTCCTTCCTTTTCTATTCTTCAGCAAGTCGTTTCGTGTTTGTTTTCTTTGTCAAAATCAACATATTTATTTTGTAGTGTTGATTAGTTGTTGTTTTTATCTTGGAAGACTATTGCCCTTTAACGTAAAAGCATATATACAGGGCAATCTTGTCTTAAAGACAGAGAGTCATCTCTTGACTCAGCCACAGTTGTAACAATCCAGATTTAATGTTTCTTGATTTCAGGTTATCAAGATTCAAGACTCAACAACCTTGCGGCAGTTCTGAATATTGGCTTGTTTGTTTATCCTTTCGAACACTTGTAATATTTATTTATTTACCGTACTGCTTTACATATCCAATAGTTTTATCATGTCGTATTCGCTTTTGTTACTGTCATTTTCATACTGCTTTAAATTTCTTGTCCGGGTCTGACCGTCTCTCTTGTTTTGCTTGTGCTTATGCTTTTTCTTGAGCCGAGGGTCTTTCGGAAACAACCTCTCTGCTTATCAAGATAAAGATAAGGTTTGCGTACACTCTACTCTCCTCAGACTCCACGTCGTGGGAATTAACCGGTATGTTGTTGTTGTTGGTCGTTGTACACTGTTTAACAATAGAATTTTACTAGTACTAACTTATTATAAAGTCTTAGAATTTCGCTCGCCCAAAAGATATATAGAGGTGTCTAACAGCACATGCCAAAAAATTAATTTTCGAGAAAGTCGTTGTTTTAAGTAACTGATTGTAACAGGTGTTTGTGAGCAACAAAAAATAGATTAAAGTGTAAAAAGAGAATCGGAGACAATTATGAAACAAATCAACATAACTGTTGGCTGTTACTTGTATTGATTTTCCTATTTTTGGGATCTGTTTCCGTCCGAAATGTCTGCCGTCAATTGACTGACGATTCGTCATGACAAATTAATTTCTTAACTAAGCGATTTCGGCTGGAAGTGGAACTCTAACTTTCAGCAATGGGTTCCGCAACTACTCCAGAAAGCGTTAGGACGGTGATTGAGTAAACTAAGTGGTAAGAAACATAAATACAGCTAGAGTGTAGTAAAAACGATAAAGATAAAATGAAGATATGTAAAATCAGTTGTTTGATTGACTGAGCCCCTTATTATGTACAAATGATCCTATATTTATAGTACAAGAAAAATAAAACGTGATCCCCCTATGTTAGCCATTAAATTACCCACTAAATCCACTAGCCAACTATGAGGAGGTGGTGTCGAATTTTACTCCTTATATTCCTCATGCACGATTAATGACACTTCCTTCTAGTTGTTGTTGGTTGTTACTGTTTCTTGAGGTCTAGAAGATTCTTTGACTTGGTCTTCGAGGCGTCCAAATATGTGTGGGTCTCAGTCGTTCCTCGGAATTATGACTCGGTCAGGCTACCGTAATAGCCAATGAAGTTTTTCTAGCCGAGGGCTAAGACTAATGGATTCGGCTACGAGTCAGTTCGGTTATCGACTTAGAATTATGTTGCCTGCTCATTTTGAGGTTTCCACCTTCGGTTGTCACTTGATTCGACTAAATACTTAAAAGTATTTTTGAGTGTTAACAGGATCAACATTTATTTCTGCAGCTTCAAGCATTATCATTTTCTGTTTTCGGCAAATTACCTTCTTCACTAATTAGGGCTTTAGTCCTCTACTCATCCTAGGCCGCCCACAGCTAGTAGCGTAACGAAAGGGGTCATTTGCACTTTTGGGTCATTTTGTGTTGGTCTTTAATTTTTGTCCCTAAATGGAAATTATGCCTTTAGGGACATAAGTTCTTTACGGAATTCGACACAAATTGTACCGCATAAGGCATAAATTCCATTTAAGGAGCAAAACTTAAAAATCAGTCCATTTGAAGCACAACCCGTGCAATTTCTTGTAATGAAAGGGACGAGTGCACAATAACTTCTTGGACAACCACTATTTAAGATATAGCTACAAATTACAAAGCATCTAATGTTTATTCGAGACTAAATTTGAAAATTTGAGTATGAAATTTCAAATTACAAGACATCCGAATCTGAAGTTGGGCTTGCAAAATCTAACTTCAGACCTATATATCTTAAATTGATATGGAGTTAGGCTATTCAAGTCTAGCTACATACGTTCAAATCCTAATTTCAGACATAAATATCAGAAATTGGGTTCGCCCAAATCTGCAATTTTATATGAATTATAGCAACATTTACATCTCTATAAATCAACTAATATTATAGGAACATATTCTTCAACTTTATCTATTACCCGTTGAGTTCTTTTAGGGTCAACTGGGGCCAAACAGAAGAAACATCTCGACATTTTACCAAAATAAAACTCATAGCATCTGTGACATAGAGCCTACATTTTTGGCAAAGCTTGATGACAATACAAGTGCTTTCTTGGGCAAAGCAGTGCAAGCCAATACTGATTACAAAATATTTTGAAAAAACTAACTTAAATATATCAAATGCAACTCCTAGCACAAAAGGCTGACAATTATTAACTGGACTCTAACTTGGGTCACAAAAGAGAAACCCAAGTTCGGCCCATTCTCACAACAATACTGCTATCGATGGCTTAATCTAAAACTCATTGATCTCCTCTTTGCAGCTATGGCGTCTACAGTAACTCGCAGATTTTCAAGCAAACTTGTTAGAAATCCTTCTTCTTTTTCTTCCCCCCCTTTCATTCCTCAGAGATCCACAAATAAACCCTAAACTCTCAAACCCCCTCAATTCGTATATCAAATCAACTCCATTTCTCCAAGGTCAAATTAATTGTTCTCAATACATGGAGAATATCAAAATTCAAGATCGGGGATTAGCGGAAATGAATCACCAAAACCCTTCAAAGCTGAACCCTAGATGGCAGTCATCAGGAAATTTTAGATATTTTTCATCTGGCGATGGAAACCCTAGCGAATTTAAGCACCAGGAGATAACAGGCCCAACTGTTGAGCGTGACGTGTCACCACTTGCAAATGAGACCCGCGAGGTGCTCGAGAAAATGCTTATATCAATGTATAGTTTGAGCAAAGCATTTGCTGTACTTGGACTTGTTCAGCTTGGTTTAGGAGGTTGGATTACTTACATTACTCAGTCTTCGCCGATACCCGAGATCTCAATACAGAGTTTCTTGGCTTTTGGGTTACCGTTTTCGCTGGCATTCATGTTGAGGCGAGCATTGAAACCGATTTACTTCTTTAAGAAAATGGAAGAACAAAGTAGGTTGCAGATTTTGACTCTTACTCTTCAGGCTGCTAAGCAATTTAACTTGTTGTTTGTTCGTAGTCAGGGTGTTACTTACTCGTGTATTGCTGTTACATCACTTGGATTGATCCTTGTTGTATTCTCTAGATTGAGTTATTAATTTTCCGGTAGTATTGATACATCAACAGAGAAGCTGAATAAGAGCTTTCAATTTTGAATGATCTGCTATTTTGATTTGGAACATTAGCTTTGTTGATTGCCTCTAAGTAGTTGCAAGAAGTGTTTGATGTTGGATTTGTAAGCTGAAATACCGATCAAGATTAGATTTCAAAAGCTATAGCAATGACTTTTGTAATTCAATGTCGAGTACAAAAGAAAGTCTATCATACCTCCTTCGTTTTTGCTATGTCGCACTTCCATTGATGGAGATATTTGGTCTACTTCCGATTTTTCTATTTGAAACAGAAGCGTTGTTTGTTGATTGAGAAGTTTTTTGCTGCCCAGGAAGAAAAATAAAGCAAGAATGTTTGATGTTGAATTTGCAAGCTGAATGCTGATAAAGATTAGATTTCCAGGGGAAGTTTAGCAATGACTTCTGCAATTAAATGTTGAATACAAAAGAATATCTATCATACCTTCGTTTTTGCTATGTCACACTTCCATTGATGGAGCTATTTCGTCCACTTTTGATCGTTCAATTTTAGACAGAAGCTTTATTGATTGAGAAGTTTTTTGTTGCCCCGCGATTTAAGTAGTTGCAAGAAGTGTTTGATGTTGAATTTTGTAAGCTGAAATACTGATCAAGATTAGATTTTGAAAGCTTTCGCAATGACTTTTGTAATTCAATGTTGAGTACAAAAGAAAATCTATCATAACTTTGTGTTTGCTATGTCGCTTTCATTGATGGAGATATTTGGTCCACTTCTGATCTTTCTATTTTAAACAGATGCTTTGTTGATTGAGAAGTTCTCTGTTGCTCCGCGATTTAAGTAGTTGCAAGAAGTTTTTGATGTTGTCATGTTGAATTTAATGTAGTGTTGTTTACAAAGAAACCCTTATCATGCCTTTGTTTTTGCTGTGCCATACTTCCATTGATGGAGATATTTGGTCCGCTCCTTACAAAACTGGCTGTTCTAAAACCACCAGAAGTCAATGTCATGGACCAGATAGAGAAAAATGGCAGGTCAAGTAAAAGAACTATGAATCGCTTGTAAAGCAGCTTAAGTTATATTTGTATGTTAACATCTATGGCACAAAATTTGCATCTTGCATGCATTGAACAATTATCTTTACATTTGTGACTTACTATGTTCCTTGAGAAATATAATATTTTTGAAGTCCCAATGAAGATTGCATTATCAAGATTAGAGAGAACCAAGAAATCCTTCACTGAAGGCCAAATAGTAAATCCAGCACTAGTTTCAGACATGTTTGTGTAGCATAGATGGTAAAAAAAAAAAAGCATGTCCATTTCAACCATGTCTTCTGGTGGAAATTGTGTTTGCAGTTTGTTTGTCCAAGTCTACTTCTGTTTCGGTTAGAAGAGTTTGATAAATGAAATTTAATTTCGATTTAGAGTACAACCACCCCAACTTGTTTGAGACTAAGGCGCAATTGTTGTTTATTTAGAATAAATTCAATTTGACTGTGTTCCCAAGACCCACATGTGGGATTTACACTGGGCATGTTGTTGTTCAATTTGACTCTGTTGTATTATGCTGCAAGATAGCTAGCCTATATCATCATGCTAAATATTTTATCAGTAAATATAAATTATTCTGCACTCTCCAGCGTAGGGAATATTATGAAATATCATTCAATATTCTCATTTCTTAATGTCTAAATTCAATGAATCTAAACATGTTGTAATTGTGAGTCTAGACACGTATTAAAGATTATATCCTAGAAGTGAATGGTATCAAGATTGGACAGGGTAGTTGCATGATGCAGCTCTGATGTGATCCTCAAGCTTTACATATTGTTTATTCTTGGTCATCAATGAAAGTTGTCTGAATCTTATTTTCTTGCACTATTTTTTCTAGCGTGTGGAGTGCTCTGTTCGTGCCTTGTCTCAGGGAGAAATGTTACTACTATAGTAATAGTATATCTAGTAATTTAAAAATGAAAAACTTAGTAGCTAAGAATTAGAGGTTCGTGATTTGTTGCTTGTTTCCTGGAAGGTGGTTGGAAACTGGAAAAGTCCTTTGGGTCATTAGTGAAGTTTTAGTATGTTGACAAAAAGAAAAGGTTTTAGTATTTCCCAGGCTTCCTTGCTGGTTCTCCCATCCTAATAGAATGTAGTAATATTTTTAAGTCATGAAAACAAAATAGCGAAGTTATTCAGTACATATGCTTGTAAAGGTGCATGCAATGTGGTCCGAACAGCACCGTCATGAAAAAAAGACTGTTTAGTTTAAGGTTTTTCAAAAACTTTTTGCCAAATGTGCTTTTAAAGAAACTGTTTGAGAGAGTTTTTCAAACTAAAGTTCTTCCATTCACAAAAGTTTTTGTTTAAATCTCCTTAGCAGCATACTAACAACACATTAATATAAGGGGCTTTATTGACTTCTTACCTAAAATCTAAGACCCAATTTCTCTCAGTCTTGTGACCCACAACAACAAACATAGCCTAGATAGAAGCACTGATAAGTAGAATTGAGACGAACAATTTATTAAAAGGTGTTTTTTGGGCAAGCCCCGGGGTGAGGCGTACAAAAAACACCCCAAGGCGGATGGCGTAGCTTAAGTATCATGGGGCGGAAGCCCCAACCTTCCGGACGTTCTTCTAGGCATAAGCCTCAATATTTTGGGCATTTATTTGGGGCGTAAGCCCCGACGATTTTTCCAAGTTTGAATTAAAATTGCTTAATAAATCTTTTTCTAAAAGTTATTTCCAAAAGTTAACTGTAAATTTTCAAACTAAGAAATCTCAAAAAGTCAAAAAAAAATCTAATTGTTTATCCTAATTTCATATCTTTTCTCTTTATTGTTTACGGAGTAACAGATACACTTTAGACCTTTTTATGCAAAGTACTAACTACATAGCAAGGAGTTTTGTCCTCCAATTTTTACTATGCTTCCATGCTTGCATTGTCCTTCTTTATGCCTTATTTTTTTCAAGATCTTTTTAGCATTCTTCAATTTATCTTTTACAAGATAGTTTTAGTTTAAGAATTTCTAATGTTTTGAATACCCTATTCTGGCTATTTGTATTATAATGAGTATTAATCTATTATCTAATTTTATGTTTTAAAATAATAATTTTATGTTATTATCATTTTTATCTCTGAATTATTAGGATAGAATATCATTTTTACAATTCTAATTATGTTTCATCATAGTCATGTAGTGTAATGCATCTTTACGCCATTCATTTTTAAAGATTTTATTTAATGGTTCATGCACATGTTATAGCATGTTAATAATAAATTAAATATTTATGAGATTTATGTCCCGTGCCTCGAGACTTACGGTTCAGCAAGAAAATGCTTAGCTTTAGGCCTATGCCTTTAAAAGCATTTTGATTGGGGCTAAGACAAAACTGATTACGGTGGTCATAAAAGATGAGAGAATGAGCAAGTGAAAGGAGCTTTTGAATTAATGTGGCAAAGTTGTGGCCTTGTGGGACACCATTCATGATGGAACCTACAGGGGCTCTAAAGAGCTTCGTGTCGAGTGGAAATTGCAGGAAAAAATGAGGAAATTTTGGTAAAAGATAAAAAAAAAGTCCCTACATTTAATGTGCTAGAAATAGTAATAGAATCTCGACGAACTAAAATCTGGATGCAACAATTCTACTACAATCAATGTTCAATTAATATATATATACAAAAGAATTGCTCAGTTTTTACCTTATTTACACCGTGAAAGGAGATTCAATTCGAACCACATAGCTCTAGTTAGATATCAAACTGCTTAATAACGATCGAGTCATGATGCGATACTTGTGACAAAGTGACTAACGGTTGTCCGACACAAAGGGCATGTCTCTTTGTCTTGGAACCAAGGACCAGCACAAGCATAATGAAATCCATGGCAGCAAGGGTGAAGTACCACACACATCTCCCCTTTCTTAATTTCTGCAATACAAATCGAACAGTCACTGTTTATTGCTTTAATTTCTCCCTCGCAAACATCTATCGCTACTTCACCAGCTGAATTTTCCGGCGGACATGAGGTTCCCCGACCTATTTCCTCGGTGGCTAATTCTTCATCACAGCACACAAACTTTCTCTTCAATATGATAAAAAATGGGACAAGCAAAATGGCAAAGGTAATTAGGAAGACATAAGTCCCGTTGATTTTTGGCATCGGTTTGAAGATGGAAGAAGACAAATTATAGCAAACTTGTTATAAATGGAGTTTTTAGCCAAAATTATCCCTCATTTATGGTAGATCTACTTTGGTCCTTTAAATATATTCATTATCTTTATTTTCTTGAGTTTGCTAAAGTGAAATATTTTTTGTCCAACTAACAAAATGACCTTAAAAATTAGTGGTGACTATAAAAAAACATGATAAAAATTGGGCGAAAGAGATCGATTGACTTAACCGACCAAAAAAAGGCCGATTGGTCGGTCTAATCCTAATTTTTTTTTTTAAAATAAAGTAAATCGAGACCGATCAGTTATACTAAAAAAAATTGCAAAATATTATTTTCAACTTTTGGTGCAAAAAATCGACCAAGCTTAGGGTTTTATTAAAAAGAAGAAAAATTGGGGTTAAATCAGTCGTCAATCAATCCAAAAATCGATCGTTTTTTTTACAATTGATTTTCGCCGTCCATTCTGTTACCTTGACCAAATGTGTTCCACTTTAGCAAATTTAATGGACGAAAGATGATCAATGTTATATTTGAATGTTCAAAACATACATGCTTTCATAGATAAGGACAATTTTGACTAAAAATTCGTTATAGATGACTCATTTTGTGAAATTAGACTTGCATCCTTTTTTTTATTTTCTTAATTATTATGAAAAAAGTGATAATTAGTTAGTAATTTCTGTTGACGTGGAGCGGGTCAGGTCTACGCAATATGGAGAGGAAACGGTCCAATTTGCCGATTTTGCCGAATTCAAAAGTCGCCCTACACGCGCTTCTTTTATTTTATTCTCTACAAAAAAAAAAGGTTTATTTATACTTCCTTTTATCCTTTCAAATTGTTAAGGTGCGAAGTTTGATATTATTGTACGTCTCGCTTAAAAACTTGAATGTACATATTAAATTTTATCTCACAGAAAATTCTTACTCCCTCCGTTTCAAAAAGATTGGCTTAGTTTAACTTGACACGGAATTTAAAAAATAAATAAAGACTTTTGAAATGTGTGATCCAAAAAACGTTAGATATTTGTGTGGCTGTAATTATTTCTAAATATGGAGAGGTGTCAATCTTTTTGGGACAAACTAACAAGGAAATTAGGACAATCATTTTGGGATAGTGGAAGTAGATTACAATTTACAACTAATTCCTTAAGAAAAATGGTATGCTAAATTGCTAATGTCTTCAACATTTCCAATTGCATGCTTCTTAACATATATATTTAGTTATTGTTAAATTTGTCAAAATTTTATGGGAACAAATGTGAATATTAAAAGCCACTTTTGTAGCATGAAATTGATAAATGCATTTTTAATGCATGTTTGCATGATCACATTCTAAGTGACATTAGTGAGGTAATTTTCCTTCTATAAATAGCAAGGTTTTGTTCATTTGAAATCATCTCTCACTTGCTTTCTCATCTTCTAAGTCATTTGAATCTTTTTTCTCTCTTGTAGTATTTCACTTATAATTTTAGAGTGAAATAAAATTTGAGTTGGTTGTGTCCAAGGACTAGGCAAAAATATAATTTTATCGAACCTCGTAAATTCTTGGTGTTCTTTTTTATTATTGTCTCTGTTACTATTTATTAGTTGTTTTTAGATATAGTAGTTGTGATTTAATCACTCTATATATATATTCGGCTTCCGCAACAATTGATATCAGAGCCAAGGTTCTGTCTGAGTATGCTCTGTGGTTGCAGCACAGTCTGAACTTCCACATCAGAAAAGAATTACTTTAGTCTTCTGTATTGTCAGCTAATAAATAGTATTTGTAGTAAAAATGGAAGACAAGAAAGATAAAGAATTCACATCAGGTGTCACTAATACGTCATTGGCATCTTCGCTTCAAGAATTGTGTCAAATGTGAAATTTGCAGTTGAAATTTTTGATGGATCAGGACATTTCGATATGTGGCAAGGCGAGGTTCTTGATGTCCTTTTTCACAAGCGCTGGATATTGCCATGGAAGAAAAGAAACTAGACAATATATGAGAAGAAGATTGGAAGATTATCAACTATGTTGCTTGTGGTACCATTCGATCTTACCTTGCAAGAGAACAGAAGTATCCATACACGAAGGAATTTTTTGCAAGTAAATTATGGAATGCATCGGATGATAAATTCTTGAAGAAAAACAGTCAAAATAAACTCTACAATGAAAAAAAGATTGTTACATTTCACATATGTTCCTGGTACCACAATGAATGATCATATCACCAGCTTTAATAAGTTGGCGACATATTTATAAAATATGGACGTGACATTTAGTGATGGAGATATGACCTTAATATTAAGTTCATTTCCTGATGAGTACGAGCACCTCGAAACTACTCTACTTCATGAGAATGATGAAGTATCTCTCAAAGAAGTTTGTTCTGCCTTGTACAGTTATTTACAACGAAAGAGAGAAAAACAAAAAGGTGGAGAAGGAGAAGCACTGGTCGTGAGAGGTTGTCCTCAAAACCAAATGAGAATAAAGAAACAAAGATCCAAGTCAAGATCTAGACTCAATAAATATGAATGTGTTTTTTGCCGAGAAAAAGGGCACCGGAAGAAAGATTGTCCAAAGTTGAAAAACAAAATCAAGGATGTCATGAATTAAAATATAGTTGATTGTGACGATTCTGATTTTTCACTAGTTACAATGGATCCATCTAGACCATTTGACGTATGGTTGATGGACTCATCTTGTAGCTATCACGTGTGTCCCAACCGGGACTGGTTGGTTAATTTTCAAGAAGGAGAAATGTGAAGTTATTTACATCGCAAATAACAATCCTCTTACCGCATATGGTATTGGTTCACTCCGATTAAGAAATCATGATGGATCAATCAGAACATTAACAGATTTTCTATATGTATTGAATTTGAAGAAAAGTCTCATTTCTGTAGGAGCCCTAGAGTCAAATGGGTTTAAAGTCGTTGTAGAAAATGGGATAATGAGAATATGCTCTGGTGCACTGGTGGTAATAAATTGAATTCAGAAAAATAACATGTACCACTGTCACAATAGTACATTTATTGGGACAACGACAGTGACATCCAGTGATGACAATGAGGCAGCAAAGACCAAGTTATGACACATGCGCTTAGGACATGCTGGAGGAAAATTATTGAAATCTTTATCAGATCAAGAATTGTTAAAAGGAGTAAAGGCTTGTAATTTGAAGTTTTGTGAGCATTGTGTCAAGGGGAACAAACAGGGATTAAATTTGGAGCAACTATTTATAATACTAAAGATATTTTGGATTATGTTCACTATGATGTTTGGGGTGCTTCCAAAACACCTTCGTTAGGTGGGAAACACTATTTTGTAACCTTGTTTGACGACTTTTTCCAGAGAGTGTGTGCATATGATGAAAACTAAAGATGAAGTGTTGAGAATTTTTCTCAAATGGAAACAGGCAGAAATATCAAGTGTCTTCGCACAAACAATGGTGGAGAATACAAAAAATATCTTTACAATAAGATTTGTGAAGATAATGACATCGTCAGGCATTTCACCGTCAGAAATACACCACAATAGAATGGAGTGGCAGAACGCATGAACCAGATTGTTGGAGAAGGTTCGGTATATGTTGTCCAATGCTAGCTTGGACAAAGTATTTTTAGCTGAGGCAATAACATATGCATGACATCTCATTAATCGTCTACCATCTGCCGCTATTGATGGCAAGACACCATTTGAAAAATGACATGAAAAAACTGTTGAAGATTATGATTTCTTTGCATGTATTTGGCTCAATTGCATATTATCATGTAAAAGAGTCAAAAATAGATCCGAGAACAAAGAAAGCTATATTTATGAGGATTATTTCTGGAGTCAAGGGATACCGCTTATGGTGTTTAGAGACACGAAAAATTATATTTATGAGGGATGTTACCTTTGATGAAGCCATAACAGATAAGGTAACAATTGAAGATGTCAAATAAACTAATGGTGCTTCAAAGCAGGTGGAGTTTGAGGAAAAATTAATTTTTCCAACACAAAGAGAAAATGAGGAAACAATAGAAGATTTTTCTCTGAAAGAAGAGCCAATTGAGAGGGAGATTCCAACTTAGGAACCTCAACAACAACTACAATAAAAAAACATGCTTGTCTTATTGATATGGTGGCTTGTGCAGCCTCAATTGTAGCTGATGATATCCCGATCACTTACAAAGATGCAGCCCAAAGTTCAAAAGAAGATAAGGGGGGATTGCCATGAATGAAGAAATGCATTCTCTTCATCATAATCGCACATGGAAATTGGCCAATCTCCTAAAGGGTAAGAAAGCAATTCGGTGCAAATAGGTATATGCAAAGAAAGAAAGATTTCCTAACCAAGAAGATGTTCGCTACAAAGCAAGATTAGTGGCCAAAGGATACACTCAAAAGGAGGAAATTGATTATAATGAGGTATTTTTTCTAATCGTGAAACACTCATCCATTAAAGTTTTATTGGCTTTGGTAGCACAATTGAATTTAAAACTAGTTCAATTGGATGTAAAAATTGTGTTTTTACATGGAGATTTGAAAGAAGAAATCTATATGACTCAGCCAGAAGGATTCAAAATTGCTGAAAAGAAAAATATGGTGTGCAAACTTGAAATATCATTGTACGGGTTGAAATAATCTTCTAGACAATGGTACAAATGATTTGACAAGTTTATGTTGCAGCAGAGGTATAGAAAAAACAAATACGATCATTGTGTGTATTTGCACAAGCTTGAAGATGGATCCTTCATATATATTCTTCTATATGTTAATGATATGTTAATAGCTTCCAAAAGTCAAGAGAAAATTGAAAAGTTGAAGATTCAACTAAGAAAGAGTTTGAGATGAAGGAATTGGGTAAGGCAAAGAAAATTCTTGGCATGGAGATAAAAAGAGATAAACATTCAAAGAAACTTTATTTATCTTAGAAAGAATACTTGAAGAGGGTGCTAGATCGATTTGGCATGAATGAGAAAACAAAGTTAGTTAGCACTTCGCTTGCTCATCATTTTAAGCTTAGTGTTGTTATGTCGCCGAAGAATGAAGTTGAACGAGAATATATGTCAAGAGTACCATATGAAAATGTTGATGGTGGCTTGATTTATGAAATGATTTGAACAAGACCAGATATTTCACATGTTGTTGGAATTGTAAGTAAGTATATGCATGATCCAGGAAGGAGCATTGGTAAGCTGTGAAATGAATTCTACGGTGTATTTGTAATACTGTATAGGTTGGTTTGATTTTTGAACAGAAAGAAAGTTAGTATTTAGTCGGATATTGTGACTCAGATTATGCGGGTGATTTAGACAAATGAAGATCAAGTACTAGTTATGTTTTCACTTTTGCAAATGCACCAGTTAGTTGGAAGTCTACGTTATAGTCAACGGTTGCTTTGTCTACCACTGAGGCAGAGTACATAACAATTACGAAGACTGTGAAGGAGGCAATTTGACTTCAAGATTTGCTTAGAGAGCTTGATATTGAACAAAAAATGTCACATTATTCTGTGATAGTCAAAGTGCTATCCAATTAGCAAAGAACCAAATTTATCATGCAAGGACGAAACATATTGATGTTCGGTATCACTTTGTACGAGACATTATAGAAGAAGGTGGAGTCATGGTGTAGAAAGTTCGGACTACATATAATCTTATTAATATGCTGATAAAAGTAGTGATTGCGGTCAAGTTTCAACATTGTTTGAACTTGATCAACATTATTGAACATTTAAAATTGAAGTTGAAGACACAACCAAAATTCACTCAGAGAAAATTGAAAATGCAAAAGCTTGCCAAGGTGGAGATTTGTTAAATTTATCAAGATTCTATGTGAACAAACGTGAACATTAAAAGCCATTTTTATAACATGAAATTGGTAAATGCATTTTTCATGCATTTACATTGTATGATCACATTCTAAGTGATGCATGACATTAGTGAGTCAATTTCCTTTCTATAAATAGCAAGATTTTGTTCATTTAAAATCATCCCTCACTTGTCTTCTCATATTTTAAGGCAATTTAAGATTTGTAGTATTTCACTTTTAATTTTGAAGTGGAATAAATTTTGGATTGATTATATCCGAGAACTAGACAAAAATATAATTTTGTCAAACCTCATAGTTTTTTATGTTCTTTTTTTTTTCTCCGTTACTGTTTATTAGTTATACACTCTGTATATTCGACTTCCGCAACCGTTATTACCATATTCTATATAATGCGGTTTCCCCACTTTGGAATTTAATAATCTCTTCTCTTTCTCTCTCTAGACTAGATATTCTCCTGATAGTGGATTGGTTCTCTGAGAGAGGGGCGTTAATCTCGGAGCCACTAAATCCTAATCCATAGTGTTCTTTGGATTTGCAGGTAGTTTCATCTGGGTCTGTTCAAATCGCTAAGTTTATTCTACTGATCTGTTTCTGTTACTTTTTTCTTTTTGCTGTGATTTTTATCTAAATTTTCTTTCCGAAATTATCACTTGCCGCTAATTTTTCTACTCTTGTATAGTGTAATAATCTACATTTTTCGCTATCGTTTAAATCTTGTTTGATTTCTGGATTAGGCAGATGAATTGGGAAACTTTCTTGATTGTTCATTTGATTGGAGAAAAAAAGATGAATTTGTAAAATTTATTTCTGCAAGAAAAGATCTTTAACTTTTTAACGTGTTTGAGTATTCCTTGAATTTTCATATTATTGTTATAGGGCGGTTTTTGGTGTGTGTTTTGGATCCCCTTTTTGCGAAAAAGGACACTTACTGTTTTTCCCATCATATAGTAACTACTATACTAGTTTGTGTGCTTGAATCTTGGACTTTGCTAACATTATTTCTCTGTTCCCTGAGATAATAGATTATCGTAATTTTCCTCTTCCTGCACAAAGCTTAGCTTTGAGTCTTCTTGTCATGGTTTCTGCACTTTTTTATCTTAACTTTCAGTGGTTTGTCAATCTTTTCCATGTAGAATCCACTAGCTTTTGCTTTAAGGGTGTGTTTGGTATGACGAAAAACATTTTCTTGGAAAATAAGTGATTTTCCTAATCATTTTCTTGTGTTTGGTACACAAATTGAATTTTTTTCATTTTAAGAGCATTTGCATATTTCAAAGCAAAACACTATGTGCTGAATTCGGAGTGCAACTTCTGGTGACGGCAGGCGGGGTGGGAGGGGGGTAGGTGGGATGGGATAGGGTGATGTGGGGTGGGGTGGGGTGGGGGTGGGTAGGATGGTGTGGGGTTGTGGGGTTGAGTGGTGGGTAGGTGGATAGTGCGAGGATGGGTTGGGATGCATTGGCGTGTTTCTATTGATCCGAAAAATGTTTTCCATCAAATTTTTCAAGGAAAATATTTTCCAATATATTTAGTGCTACCAAACAAGAGAAAATAGGAAAACATTTTCCGTCAGACCAAACACACCCTAAATGTTGGTCAGCAGTATTATCAAGTGAATTTTCTCGTTATGGCTGATTCTTGATAACTAATTTGGCTGTTAAAACGTACTGTTAATAGCATTATCTTACTTCTTTCTCCAGGTGCATTCCTTAATTAGTTGAACACTTCCTACCAAAGCAAGGTTACCTCTTATCCATTGAAAATGTTCAGGCTTAAGAAGTCGCCCTTGCATCAGATTGCTAAAAACCACTCTGCAGATCCTCGATTCCATAATTTTCCTAGTTCAAATCCTTTTGATTCTGACAATGAATCTGACAGCAAGCAAACTCTAAAACCTTCAAGGAGAACTTCGTCGGAGCCTTCTTTAATTACCCCACAAAAGAGTACAAACCCTTTTGATGATGATGATGATGTTATTAAAGGGACTCATTCATCTGCTTACTCCGTGACTTCAACAGAAAGAAACAGATACAAGAATGACTTCCGGGACTCTGGAGGATTTGAGAACCAAACTGTACAGGAGTTGGAGAACTATGCTGTACACAAGGCTGAAGAGACAACAAAGACTGTTAACAGCTGCCTGAGGATTGCAGAAGACATGAGACAGGATGCAACAAAAACTTTGATTACCTTACATCAACAGGGTGAACATATTACAAGAACGCACCAAACTGCCTCTGACATTGACCATGACCTTAGCAGGGTATGTATTTTTAAGCCTACATATTTTGTAGGTTGAAAAAGAGTAAGTTGTTGTGGATTAACATTACCCGTTATATCATCATG